>LR215993.1:11288156-12736281 GCA_000469805.3 Hymenolepis microstoma | reverse complement strand
CCAAATAAGATGGGGTTTTCTGATCATTATTCGTTAGAGGATGCTTAGAGGAGAAAACCGTATGAGTGAGGAATGAGAGGAATGTAGAGCCAAATGATTTCTTTTCCCGATTATGAGGGCTCAAAGTGGCGTTAAATTATTCATTTATCCTCGCGATCGATATTGCTTCAGAATAAAAATTGATTCGATTTTGGTACAAATATCTTATTTGTCACTTCATTAACTCTATCGATTTCAGTTGAAGTTATGATTGCCGTTGCTAGGATCCTGATAGGATGTTGATAAACGTAGCTCAGTGTCACCATCCGTGCCTTGATTGCAGGTCGTCCTCCATCGCCTATCACATCATTCAATTATTACATGTATGGTGCTCATAACATCGTGACAGTTAGTTTTGACGTAAATATCATCAGGCCAGATATGGGTTGAATTTCATCCATAAACCTTGTTTGTTAAATCGATTAAATATATTCTACTTTTAGTGGTTTTTTGCCTTATTCGTGTGAATTATGTTGCGTGGTACCCAAATGACAACTTTACTCACAAAAGATTCCAAAGTCGACCGAAGTCAACTGAATTTTGCTGATCTACAAATAGCAGAAATGGCACCCAAGAGTGAGTGCCAGCAGGGCGAAAGTAAAGCACTTAGATTGACGAAAGTGGAGAATACAGAGGGAACAAAAGTTTAAGAATGGTGAATATTCACGATATGAATGGTGTATTTATAATGTCTAATTGTTGGTAAGTTTTAATGGATCTTAGTGAAGCGTAACTGATATATGGTTCATAAATCTGCGGTGGCTTTAATATGGGCCTTGATGAGTGTTAACAATGGGTTTCTGATGATTGACGGTTGCTATGGAAATTGGTCCATTATGAACGTCATATTATTTTACCACTTAATAATAGTCTTCATGCCTGAATAACAGAATTGCGCTTATTTGCTGACAATAATGACTTGAAGGATTTACCCTAACTTCATTTACGTTTTGGTATTAATTTAACGGTAGAATAGTTCATGCTTTCGGTAGGGCACACAGAGGACAATAGGCTAGCATCTTCATATTATTTCAACTTTTCATTTCCTCTCTTGACTGGAGTCAATATGGTCGTCGAGATTTTGTCTAAAAAGGGGTAAAAAGTAGCCAAAAATAAATCAGACGTCTCATAAAAGTTTCATTAATTATCAGATATTTTTTAAATGCAGTAACGTTTTCATAAAAATACATACAATTGATTTAATTACCCCCATAACATTATAAGCATTTAAAAAAATATCGTAAAGCACAGCAAGAGACTTAAATTCTTATACACTAATTGGATGACAAACTATGTGACTCCGTATGGAAATAATATAAAAAGTAAATCAAAATCTCTCGAAATTCAACTTTATCGGCGGATATTTGCTTCCACGATACTAAGAATCTTCAATATGTGTAACAACAGGTTTTCCAGATCGGAAGGCCAAGAAAATGGGGGAAGAGAAGGTAAGAACTTCGAAAAAGAAGAGGGAAAAGGAGACAGATAACTGAGACATATCTAAGACACTGGAGAAAGCGCAATTGATTCAGTTGACACTTATTATTCAGGAAATCAATAACCTATGCGCGAATTTACTTTGAGAACAATGAGAATGAGCTGACTGTGATAACTGACATCACAAACCGATACTTTCACGCGATGAAGTAGGGAATTCCAAGTGTACTTCAAAATTAAGTGTTAAAAAGTCTGAAGATAGAGAGAGAGAGAGAGAGAGCAGATCTTCAAACCTTTGGCGAGATTGTGTTACTGTCTACTTAACGATCAGTTATAACGGTAAATGACCAACAGTAATCTTCTTGAAAGATTTACAACCAAATGGATGAGATTAATTCCCCTTTACAGTCATCACTTAATCCACACTTTAGTGATAAATTGCATGATTTTTTTGTAAATGAATGCATAAAACATACAATATAAATCATATGAGATAAATGCTTTTGATAAAACTAATAGGAAGATGATGCGTTTAAGTGATTGTCAATGTTTGATTTTAACATATACAAGTTGCCATAATCTACAAAGACATCAATAATACTTATGCAGCTCACATGCATATGCCGCAATTATGGATTTTCCATTAGCAAAGTAAAATAAACTTATTCAAATGCTAATAGTGATTGTTCATGTAGTATACTCACTTGAATAATCGCCTTATATGAATTTTGCTATAAGGCTGTCGCGACTTATGAATACCGAAGTATTGTGATTGCTTACGTTGGGAGGGGGTGGAGGGGGAAGGGGGAGGAGGGGAGGGGGAAGGGGGGGAGGGGGAGAGGAGGAGGGGGGGCAAAAGAGTCCATTCAATTTAACCCAAATGAGTAGTTGAAACTGGTTGTTCCTCCCTCATTTTCACAGATTTCGAATTTTTCAGATTTGTGTGCCTAAATGAGGACACAATTTTCTTAGAAATCCAGTGACTATTAAATTAATTTGACACTGAAGTGCAGAAGAAATATAAAAAACTGATCCTACAAAGTATATAAGTATTGCCCTTTTTTGATGTGTCGATCCCAGCTCTAAATACAGTGATTCAATAATCTCTTGATCCTCGATATGAATCAGCTCAACTTTTTGCTTATTTAAGATGAGCTTGTGATCTGCTTCCAACTTAATTTCCCATCAAGTGTGTGTGAACTTAACCTACCCCAGAATATCGTCAATAGGGATATGGGTAATTCCTTGATATCACAAAAGGCCACATCAGAAACTCAAATGAAAGATTTACTAGGAATGTAGCCGCTAGATCTTGAATATGTAGGTAGTTGAAACCTCTTCACTTCATTAACTAGACAAGTTAAATTGAGGCATCAAGGGTCAAAAACTATCCTTGGCAAATATGCGAAGATAGCGCATACAATCAAGTGGACTGGTTGTCCGTCAGTGGATATCGGGATTAATCAGCTCTCCAACATAAAGGACCACAAGATCAATCGAATGAGCTCATTTTCGCATCTTGTCTCCTCGGTGAGCGATGAAGGTCCGTTGTTGTTTCTGTAAAGTTAGCATAACTTAGACCTACTCTAAGATTTCAAGCGCTTTTAATCAAAACTCGATATTTGAAATATTTACAAACCAATTACTTCTGCAATAACTTAGTTGATAATAGGTTAAATGTTGTTCAGAATACTGCTCGAAGAATAATGCCAGTATTATACGGTTGGAGACAAGTGAGTACTAAGATTCGAACAGAAAAAGTCTTCTCGAAACATTTAAATGCACAAATACAGAGACGCTAATCACATCGATGGACAGGTCGTCACAAAGAAGATGGCATCAACAAAGAGCTGTTGAATTTCTAATACTTACCATAAGTGAGCACTTCTGCATCTCCGCATTCAAAGATTAGGTAAGGATAACCAATAACGAATAATTTACGGGTGTTCGGTGAAATAAAGACGAAAGGTGAATGGTTAATCCTGCAGAAAATAAACTCTAGGTGTCAGTGTTGATCATTTCCATTTCGCTTTAGACATTGAGGCCTAGCCGAGTATGTGTAAGTTTTCCTCCCGTGAGGTAGACAGATTAAATTCCTAAGCGGCATGTCTGGCAGAATAATACTTAACAAATTCAATGAATTTAATACCAGAACTGGTTTTCCAAAACTTCTCGCTCATAAACTATGCGATAATAACGAACACGAATAAGCTTGACTTTTATCGATGAAATCTGTTGCGATGTCCATCTCTGCAACATGCACCCGTTGCGATATTTTCTATTAGTAATGCTAAATGCTTGGAAAATTAATTAATTCATTTTTAAAAATACTACGTGGAAGTTATTTTCACAGTTTATTAATTGACAGGCGAGCCTGCATTGAAAGTTTTCATAAGAGATCCTTGAAAAGTGACAGCTGATATGGAGGTAGCTGTAAATCCACTCATAGCCACTCATGACCCATTCACTTTGAGTGATGCACTTACTCCTCTTATAAAAATAAGTGAAACAATTGCTTCTATTACATGATTACTCCATGGCATTATTTTTTGCAAAAAAAACATCCAAAGATGTTAATATTTTAATAATAATCACCACCTTCCCCCCACCCCCTGCAAAAGAAACACAACAATTAAGATTAGTGATCAATAGAAATTATTTTTTGCCTAAAAACAAATTCTCTAAGTTTCACTTCCTACTTCTATTTGCATGGAATTTGTGTAAATTTTATTTTATTACAAGGAAGAAATTTTGGTAGAATGTCAAAAAGACCTGACTAGATTTCACAAAGCCCTATTGGTTTCAATTCGTCTGAGAATCTTATTGATAATGCGGGCACGTGGTGCTCCTGATATCTTGACAGTCAGTTAGTCTTAATGCTATTTTAAAGGTGATTTGTAAACCAGCCCTTTAAGCGATCTCTATTAGAATGATAGTAGCAAGCAGTTAAAACGGTTCAACATCTTTTTCAGTTGTTCCTGCAACAACTTTAGCCATGGATTAATTACTATAGGGACCGCGCTTTCCATTAAAAAACGGCCTTAATGCCAAAACGATTCGTATAATCAAATTGATGTGACTCTAAGTCAGAGGTGGGAGGTTTTCTCTCCATTCTGGAGAAGTAGAATCCGGTATCTAAATAAACCAGAGCGACTTAGCTTAGGAAATTGGAAGAAGCTTCGTCAAGTAAGATCTGCTGAACTTTTCCAAAATTGCAGATTTTAAAACTCCAAACAGTATGGTCTTCGAATATCTGGCATTAAATGGTGTTAACTTCGTGGTTAGGAAACAAAGCATTTCTAATCTTATATTTGGTTTTATTGATAATACTTTGAAGAACCACGTTTTGCTAATGGTTTTTCTTAATAAGATCTATTCGCAACTTTGCAGTCGGATCACAATCAATGAGAAATATGATGAAACATGTGTAATGTCCAGTTGAAATTTCATGCTTTATAGGCCAACGTCATACTTTTAAAAATGAATTTCTGGCGGTAAAATCCGCTTAACTTTTTTCCCCAAAACTACTTTAACGAATCTGGAAATCATTCTTCTACTCTCTGTGAATTTGCTTCTCAAAAGAGCTCTATGTAAACCGCAAAGGTTTCCGCTGATTTTATCATTACTTCTGCCGGAAAAGCCTGGGTTTTAACATCCTCAAAACTCAGCCATGTGATGCCGAATTTTCCCAAATCGTTTATTTAGATTTGTTCCAGTGCTTCCTGTGAGTTCGTCCGCTTAATGTCATCGTTATTACCGAAGCTACTACTGTTGGCTATTAGAGGAGACTAAGGCATCTCAAAAATGCTAAAACCGAATATCATGCCGAAGTAATCGCCATCTCATTTGTTTGGAGAAAAAATTTATTTAAGTAGTATAGCGACCCTTCTTGATTTCGAAAAAATGCGGTCGAATAGACCTAAATATCATGGAAACGTGTTTTCTCCAATGAAGGAGACAAGTGGAAGTGGAACTCTGATAACATGATCAACACTTTTTGATCCCCTCCTATTGATCATTTATTAGATTGCCTATTGACCATTTATTGTTTTTTTCCACAATTATAAATACTTAATATCTTCAGTATTAACATGGTTAATGGGAATAAGTCAATGTGGTCATGGCGCAGACTCTCTCTGGAATGAGAAGCTTAAATCAAGATAGCCTTTTTGGATAATTTATCAATAAATAATTTGTGAGCTTTTGACAGCTGTTCCAGTCTGGCTTCTGGAAACGTAGGATTATCGATGCTTGATTATGAAGTATCAGAATGAGTCTCAGATCCAAATAAGGCAAGTTTGCAACTTTTTTAAATGTTTAATTATTAATATTAATTCACACAGTAAAACAAAATATTATACTTTTGAATTGCTGGATTTGCTCGAATTACACAAATTGCATCAAGAGAAAGAAATTGAAAGGTTATCAGAATTAGATTATCAAAAAAAGTCTAACTCCATTTGAGTTTTGGACTCATGTTTCACAATATCTATCAAATGGACAGTTTATGTTAAAAAGTTAGAATTAAAATTCCTGACTTTGTAACTAATGGTCTTCCATGACGTGTAAGGCTTTATGACAGGTCTTATTAAATTAAGAAGGATTGGTCATTTCACATTTTCGTTCTAGATGTTTATTAATTGGTTTTCGTATTCCTGATGATCAGGTGGTATTCTTGGTTCGCCGAAATGTTTACACTGATTTTATTTCGAGAGAATTTTTTTCAATTATTTATCGAACTTTCTCGAACTGCCAGTTTTATTTGGCCTGTCAATAGTGTACATAAATGTTGTGAGAGCCCAATAACATTTAATTTTGTCGATTCTTACTATGAGCATTGTCATAGTGGTCTGTACCAAATGCTTACTTAAGCAAACATTCACTGCTTAGAAATGCGCAACAAGATACTACGTTTGGTACTAATTTAATTAAATATTCTTTTGTGAGCTCTTTTATGTTGAAATCACGCAAACTTGTATCATCCAGGCAGAATTTAGAAAAGCACTTTTTGCTTCAATCAAAATTTGTAACCCTTTGCCAGTCGCTCCTAGGGATGAGCTTTAACTGAAGGAAACATTTTCAAATTTTTAAGACACAAAGGTCTAATGGGCGATGCCAATCACAACCCAAGTAATGCGCAGATTTTTAGTTCCAGAATCGAAATCTTCAAATTTTGTAATTACCTACTATTTTCTCAATTGATTTCACAAAAAAATTCCATCAAACTGTCATATCGAAAAAGTGAAATCCTGAGCTAGCAAATTCAATGAATGAAATTGTGCTGAGAACAATACAACTCCGTCTCGCCATTAGTGTGAAAACTTAGAATGATTAGAAAATCCTGTATGATTAATAATATGAGATATGTTTATGATTAAAAGAAGGTGAATGTCAGAGAGTAAGTGGTTAAGGTGATGCACATCGTAGACACAAATTCAAAGACCATATCAGACTCACCTTGAAACGAAAACATATGTTGGGAGATTATGGTTGTGGCCTAAGTTTGCGATTTTGATAAATGCGATTTCTCATGATAAGGGTAAAAATCACTTATTTTGCAAAATCGGGTTAAATTTCAATGAATTTGAAGTTGTGGTGGTATGATAAATAGCAGTGTCACTTCTATCAAGCAAGATTTCGAATATATAAAATCGCTGAAGTACGTCGATACTTATGGATTTGTAAACTCAGAGTTCTCCATCACATTTATTTTGGTTAAGTGATGTTAGCACTTTCGCAATGAGATTGGCAAGGATATGATACGAAATGGCTTAAGCAGTGTTTGCTTAAAATGAGTAGCCATTGAAGGAATGCAGATTATTAATGCTGGTGATTCCTATGGACAAATAATTGTAAAGCCATTGAGATTAGTGCCTTATAAAAGATTAAAAATGACTACCAACGATGTTAGGCATACGAAGTAATTAGGTTTTGCCAACGAAAACTAAATAGGACTGAATAGAGTGTTGTAAAATTAGAAAAAAACGCAACTTTTATCAAATTTTATGATAAAATGAAGCTAACGGGAGACATCACGTATGTTTATGTTACTTCTTAAAGCTACCAAATAGCCGATTATTGAGTGTGCTTAGTAGGACGTGTTTGATAAGATATGGTTCAATATTCTCAATCTAAAATGAATTCACCACCCCAGGTCGTTTCTTCCTAATTGCATATAAGTAAACTTTGATGGAATGATCGCCATTCAAGATAAGGTTCACTTTGAATAAGCTGTAGTATGTAGTGATATCAAATGTATCACTCTTGACTAGAAAAGGAGACAAATGAAGCGAATGTCAAGGTCAAATAGGCGAATAAGTTAGTCGCTCAACACACTGAAAATAGTAGTCATCGTCTCAGCCATGGATCGGGAATTCAAATATCGTAAATATGAACAGGTCAAGAACTCAAGCAAACTATGATTTGTGGTACGCTGATTCGTTTTATTTTGGCTACCTTTCCTCCTCATCCCTTATTGAATTATGTGTACTTTTTCACTTACTCGGATGTTTTCCTATGAATTGAGCATTTAAACTCATATTTTCTTGCATCATAAATGATAATACTGATGATTATAGATCAGTCTATATTCCAAAACAAACATTTTCCACGTGCCACTGTTTAAATTAATGGTGTACAAATAAGGAGTCCGCGTTTAGATAATTTAATTCCAATAGCCAATAAGTCATTTTATAAGATGCAAAATCCTTGGACGTAAAGGTACATTTGGCTGAGATATTGCTTGCAGATAAATCTTAATATAGGTCACGCTTGAATAATTGAAGCGAAATGCTATATCCATCATGTGAATGAAATAGGAATGGTATATACATTTTCTTTTACCTCGCAGTAGATAAAATCACTTTTATGCATTTAAATACTAAAGCTATCGAATTTACTTAGCAAATCTCCTTACTCATGTCAATTTCTGGAATATGTCTTACCTTTTCCTAACTACAGGCGTTGTCCTATTTATCTGGCGACTTTATTAAGTCTAAACTGCAAGAATAGGTCGTATTGAGCTATTTGGCTTTGATGAGTGTGGGAATTAGAGCCTAAAACACTCCTGTACTTAACTCCACCATGTGATAGTAATTACTACAAACTAATTTAACTATTTTTAGCGCCTACTTCTATAATCAAACGCGCAGTCCAATTATTTGGGCATTCTTTTGGGGAGAATTGTCCTTCATGGCCAAAAATATCCACCACATATAACTTTGCACGACAAAAGAAGCAAAAGATGTTCAGATGCTTTGTGAAAAGTTGAATTTCAAGTGAGATAGTGGGATAGAAAAATCTTTAAATCATTAAAGTACACAATGAAAGATTCTGAAGGCAAGTGAAATTTTTCCAAAATCGTTTTTAACAATTACAGTTGACCCGATATCTACCCTCTCAGAAATGTATTTCAATGGTGTTTTACTCAACCCAGAAAGTTTGTATTTAACTAAATAAAAAAGCTTTTACAGGACACAACGAATTGTGTACAACTGATTTTACGCTGTCGTCTATCTGGTTCTGGGTTATCAACAAGAAAAATTGCCTGTCAATTCGCAATTTCTTATTTGTAAAAGTGGCGTATTTGGTAAAATGGACGGTATATTTTGAGTACTTTTGAGTAAAGCGAACCCTAATGCCATTCACGTGTAGTTATTGCATTCTGGGGTAGGTGGATAATCTAAGAAGTCGAAAAGTGGTTCTTGATTGAGGCCAGGACAAAGGCGATGTGGGCAACCAATTCCAATAAGGGTAGATTCCATGGAAAAACAAGAGAGTTATAACAATGGTGATCTCACATTATTTACTAACTCTGACAATGTTATGGTTTCGAAAGCAAAACTTCTTCTAAAAAAACAGCGGATTTCACGATGCCTCACAAAATGTTTGAAGGGTTCTTTCCACAAAGTTATTGGAGAAGTGATGTTTCTACCGCTTGTTCTCATGCCATTTTTTCCATCTCCTCTTTCGACATTTTCTCTACTGATTCTTTCAACTGTAACTTCTGTTGAGAGGGCCTATCATAACAAGAATTTACATTTATCCATCAGAGATGGTGCAAAAATAACGAATCTTGCATACTCTTTGGAATCTTTCATACCTGCAGTCGTTATTATACAACTTGTCTCCAACTCGTCTACTTGCACTTCTGTCTCCCCCAAGATTCCTAAACCGTCCACAATTATCAAGCCTTCTCCAAGCTAAGCCTATGCTCGCTTGCGTCCTAGGTGATCGGTCTTGCTGAAGTTTTTCTCTCTCTTAAATGGTACAGTATCAAACGTGGTGGGTAAACAGGTCAAGCATTTACCACATTCCTGCTTGACTTATCAAAGAAACTTCTAATCTTATCCTTATCATATTCAAAGGAGGTCTGAGGTTGAATCCATTTCTAAAAATGTTTTCAATTAATTCATCTCTTATTTCATAATTAAGCATTTACTGTATATAATGGTATTATGTGGATATTACTGAATTGATTGCAACAGATTCATAGATTATTTTGTGAAAATTAAGCATTTTACTAAGATTTTGCTTTTGTACCTTTTCCATTTATTTTTAAAAACGTATTTACCCTTCTTTCTAAAGTAATTGATAAGTCTCTCATTAATTTATCGAAATTTCACTGATAGCTTGAAATAAAATGTGTCAAATCCAGTGATTTAGATGTCTAATTAAGAATCCACAATTCCTGACGGGTTTTATATTTGTGTTGCTCAGAACTTGTCATTTTGTTGATTGCGTCAAGTTGTCGGTTTTATCCTCTCGAACCACGTGCCGTATCCCACGCAAAGATTGTGAGCCAGATCTCTATACTCCCATTTTAGTTAAAAAATAATCTTCTGCATAGAATTAAATTCAGAAATAGCGCATGTCAAATCGTCGAACGGGGCCACTTTCCTTTTGAAATGCTCAAATTGGCACAAATTAGCTCATCACGCTTTCAGTAAACTAACATTTGATTAGAAAACTTTGAAGAATCTAATAAGTATGCACTCGATTTATTTTTGTTTTCATCTTCTGAAAGCTGATTTTAATTTCTCCGAATAATTATAATTAAAATTTTTCTTTCTATTATTGTATTCAATAATGGCAAGTTGGATTGAGTTATTGAATTGAACCACATGCAGCAAATTGATCTTTCAGATATCCAATCATCGAGAGACGGGGAGTGGAGGAATGATATATTTAGAGTTCATCAACTTCAATCGCACAACTTCATAATACTTCGACATAAACTGGTTTGCTATTTACCTAAGCATAAAATACACTATCTGCACGTGTTGGCTATTTTCTTTCAATTTAGGCATAACATGCCTTTTCTGATTTCATCTATAATGCAATGCCCAAAAATCGCTTTTACTCTTCTCGAATTCACCAACTTGTTCTACCCAATTTTGGATCTGTCATTTCGCTAGTTTTTTGCCCCCTCTTTGATGTATGAAAGGAAAAAAGACATTCGCCGATTGTGCTCAAATGTGTAGGGCATGCCTAGCAATAAAATAAAATCATTACTGGGTATTAAAGCTAATGACTAGTTATGTGTTTAAAATTGGAAATGTCAAGAATACAGTGAATTCAGTAGATATCTCGGAAGATATCATTGAAATGTTTTGATGCAAAATTAGGTTTTCAGAATGCATACGCAAAATTGTATTGTTAAAAATAATTTGTCTACATAATGATTGACTTAAACACACTTTAAAATTGCATGGATATATCCTTTGCAGTTGAATAAACACGAAAAATAAAATAAAATTTAAGTCCTTGAAGCGCACTAACGTGTTTTAAATATTTCCTCCAAAGCATATTGAAATGCAATAATATTCTTGATGTTTGACAGAGCTCACTACTTTCAATGGCAAAGTGCAGGTTCAACTATTGACGATTTGACGTAATTTACTCATTTGACACTCGAAGAGTTGACTATAAGTATTCCCATTAATTTCCATCATAGAAAATCACAAACGCCACTTTTGCGGTTAGGAACAGGTTCATTGTTGTGGAGTGAATGAAAAGACGGTTAATCATTTGATAATGAGAACAGAAGATAAATATGAGCACCTAGTCGATACTTAATGTGTGTTGACTTGATACTAACATTTGAGGAGACAAAGTTAGAAGTACTCGATTTGATACATTTGTAACGAAATGGAACCTGATTAAATTAAACACGACACGGGGGTGGCACTTTTCTGTCCAAAAGTGAGATGATTCTTAATTGGGGCCAGGACAAAGGCGAGGTTGGAAGCGATTTAAATAATGCTAGATACCATGACACAAGTGTTTATGAGAGAGGTCAGAATCCTGTAGGTATGTTTAAACATATATCATTAATTCTACTTTCATTCAAACTAAATGTCCAAAATAAGGTTTTGAATGCGTAAATTGTCTTACAAGTGGGTAGTTAGTTGTGCTCTCTGACTAGCTTTTGCTAATATAAAAATTTGAATAAGTGAGAAAACAGTGGATGTCAAAAGGTGGCAAACTTCAAACACGCAAGAAATAATCAGACGTTTTCACTTCAGAAGATAAAGTAATATAAACTATCAAAATTTATGGCTCTCTTCATGAAGTTAGACTCTTTATCAAAATTCCGTTCACAATTACTACCAGTCAATATGGTTTGGCTATTAGTTCAAACTCCATTGTGGTGTTTGCCGATTCGTCCACGCTGTCTATGTCTTCATTTTAACTCGGATCTATTCATTTTAATCAATTTTATGCAAATTAATCAAGGGGCTATCGATTTTCATCTTTAATGCGAGTAATGATATTCATAAGCATTCCCTTGTTATATATATTGAGCTGAAGCCTTGTTTTTAATATTATTAACCCAACCAATCAAATCAAATGTCGTTTAAAATGTTTATCGACTTTTATTTTTGCGAAATTTTTTAGAAGTAATCTGTAATCCACCACTATGCCATTGGTCGATTAACCGTGACCACAACTAGCCATATGGAGGTAATTAAGTAATGTTCTCAATAATAGCCATCTGTGTCTCACAATGGGCCTTGGAAGTTCTGTTAGGATTCTTGTGTATCCACTGTTGAAAGCATAAGGTATATTAATTGAATATATTTATCAGAAGTGGGATTTAATGTGAATTTTAATTGACTAGCATCGGGCTTTAAAGCAATAAAGACATAGAACTTAATTTGGTGTACCATTTCCATTAAGTTATAAAATCGTCTGACTTATTCAAAACAGCACAAAGACTACTTTTTTAGCTTCATGCGAAATCAATTTTTGTTTGGTGTACAGTGATGACTGTCACTTGTTAGAAGATCGAGGCGACACAAGTTGTAACCATTTTGGGCACTTGTTTATCTTTATTTGAGAATATTTGCCTAAATGCAATTAATAATGTGACCTATAAATAGGTTTGACAAACACCACATCTATCTATGGCGACTCAACAGATATAAAATCAAACGTGTAGCAAAAAGTAGTTGTTTGGAAAGATCATAAAGCAAATGAAAGAAATAAAAGGGGAAAATTAATAACGATGACATGAAAAAAATGCCAAGTTAGGTGAGAATTTGTAAATATATTTGCTTGGCAAAGCTGTCACTATTTCAACTTATTAAAACCTCACCCATGAAGGAATACTTCTAAAGTAGGGGGATTTTGAAGTGCAGGCTTTATTGGTAAAACTAGATTAGAGGCTTTTATAAATAGTTCCTCTGATTAAGGCTAAAATGTACACTCAATTAGGTAAATTAAGAATGACAATCCTGCAGGATGTTCAAAACGTAGTTGCATGCATTGAAGTTATCTCCCATAAGTAAACACCAAGTGTAAAATATGGTGGAGATAAAAGTAAGCATTAGTTTTGGTAACAGTTTGTCAAATGCTGTGTATTCACTCTGTGTGAATTTCACTGAACGCCCTCATGCTAAATTCGGCTTAGTTACTTTAAATAAATGTGATTTAATCATATAAAGCACAAATGCAGCCCAGCTTCACCACAACTCATCTGTTAATCAGTCCTAGACACCACAGGATCTAGGTATTTTCAAATGTTCGTCGCCCATGAACCACTGGATGATATATCAAGAAGGAACAAACTATAATGCTTTCAACAGATAAGCAGTGGTAGCCATAGCGTTCCCCAAATGGAAATGAATCATCAGTTACTGTTGTCCTCTCGTACACGATCCTACTTCCAGATTCTTATTTGATTCTCTTAACATGATTAAAGATACTTCAAGCCTAGCCTCTTAGCTCAATTCATTGAATAATGCAAGCAAGTGGGGAGTTTTCTAGGTTATAATCAACAGATAAGCAGATTTTTAAATTTTAAACAAGCAATCCTATAGTCAACGTTATTTTGAATTGAAGGTTCTGCGCATTTATGTCCATAAACAGTTTTCAATCAAATAACTTTTAATTAATTTATGATTTATTTCAAATATTAAAAATTAATTAAACACTCAAGCGAAGTGATTGTCCTTGTTGACTGCTGAAGCGAACAAATGAATATTTTAAGCCACTATAAAAAATCTTAATCTATTAAATCCATTTTGTTTATAAAACATTATGTTCAACTTGACTGAAATAAAGATTGCTTTGATGTGCTCTGAAGGTAATTAGCTGGAAGAAAATTTCAATCAACCAAAGTGGCATTAAAATCCCCCCAACTAAGCCCATTTTGTATTTAGAAATGATTATCGAGAACCTGAGTTCAATCCAAAACCCTGAAATCAAATTATATAGTTGGAGTTAGAAATTTGTAGAGATTTTAGAGCGAATTTTGTGCCTCATGATGTATATGTATATATATATCCTCCATATACTTCAGAGGTTCAAACTAGGGTATGCTCCCTGGCACCCATAGCCTAATTTCATCAACTAGTCATCGCACTGATATTTCGCTATTAGATATGTTGATATGTGAGCAAATGAAAAGTTTCGTTTCAATATAATTAGGGAAATATTTTCGTGATTAAGAACTATACATACGTATAATCAAATAAATAAATGAAAAGCGGTAAATGTTAATATTTTTTCGAAAAATAAGTAAACATATTTAATCAGTTTTTGCAGTATCTATCAGTTTGCCGTAAACACTTAAATCACTAGCAAATAGTAAGTAAATTATCTGTTTGCAAAGCAATTATTGCTGATGAGTAAAGGCTCCTGACATTTACTGCTTATGTCAAATACTGTCTCGTGGTATTGACAGGCAAATTTGATAGATGGTTTAGCTACTTCCACCTTAAATTTTGATCATAACGTAAACCGCTTGAAATAATAGCATTTTACTAATGGCAGATGGGTATCATTAAGTAAGCATTAACTGCAAACATCAATTACTCTATTTCTCATCAAAATTAAAAAATATAGTCAAAATTTATAGCATATAGAGTGCGTCCAAATCCGTGAAATTAAAATGAGATATTTCTGTTTTAAGGAGAACTGAAAAGATCGAAAAGAAAAATCTAGGTTTTAGAGAAAACGCTTCTCCTCTGAGTTCAAGATTCCTTATGTAATCACCTACATTGATTTAAATTTTAATGGGCTGTATCTTGACTTTTAGTAATCTTCTTCAGGAAAGCAGGTTTCTATTGGAATTGCCGTGTTTGATTCGCCAGTGCGTTTCTCCACGCTTTCTTCTGTAAATTATTACTCTTCAAGCCCTAATTAGGGCTGTTTTTGTTAGATTTCCATCCTTACTAGGTCATAGCTCACGGAGACCTAGAGATAAAAAATTCAAGACAGATGAGAAGTTCCTTCAAGGTTGTATTATTAGCAAGGTTATCTGTTGAATGATATAATTAATGACTGCTAAATGGAAAGCTGATTTTTCTTAATTAACTCTTTAGTTATTCGAATCCGCATGCATCCGCATATTTATTTGACATATGATGTGAATTGCTCATCTTGAAAAAGCATATGAGTTTTGTGGCTTTGTTTTCTTGACTCCTCATTGCCTTTTTGCCTCCTCAAAATTTCATCAAGTTGTAGATCATTTTCTCGGTGAAAGTGGTTACAGTGTGTTTTAATATGTTCAATTACACGTGCTCACACTATTGCCTCCATAGACGATCGGAATCAATTCAAAAGTTCACGATTTATAATATGCACGAAACCGCTCTTCATCAAGACCTCATTAAGAAAGAGTCCTATATTCTTACACCCAGTGTTTCAATTTAACTTCAATTTCCTGAGAGAATAATTTAACCAAATAGTCCTGAATCTTTTTGCTTTGTCATTTTCTAAATCTTTCTTTTAAGAAAAGGAATATTCAAATCAAAGCAATTTGTTTTATTTTAAGGCCTTATTTCATTACCTTCATTTTGTCTGATGAATTATTTTTAAAAATCGCCGCTGGAGGAAGCTTTCTTTCTCTAATTAATGTGCTAACTCTTTGATGCATTAAAACGCTAACTAGATAACGTAAACTATGCATAATTAAATTATTACCGAATGAGCTTCCATTAATTGTCCAGTTCAATGATTCCAAATTATATCAATAAATAAATATTCCTAGAATAATACTTAGCTTAGCTAAGTAGTATCCTAGTTCTCAATTATAAAAAGTAATTAAGTGAGCATTATTGCTCGTTGGTTATTAATTTTTATGAAATAAATTAGACGTGCTGTTAGTGAGGCGAAATTGTTTAATTCAAAGTTAAAACAGACAGACGTTGCTTTGGATAGGTTTTGAAGTATTCCACAGTTAACGCTCATAAAACGTTTATCAATTCGAATTTGAGCGATAAATGCTTGTCCTGTTCTACAATTGGTGTGAACAACCAATCTGGCAGTTTAACGTTGGTTATGATGAGAATTATTAGAAAGTAAGAATTTGTCAAAGGGCTGAAATCAGATATCTTCACTATACCCTAGTTTCACTTCCTCTAGTGGTCTAAAACCTTCAAGGCGACTGAAGACTGGAGACATCAATGAACAACTTAAACAAAACTTAACTATTGACAAGAATCAAAGACCTTGTAAGACTGTGATTAAGATGTGTGATTAAGGTAATTGTTTAGTGTAAGAATGCTGCAGGAGACACGGTCTATAAGGTTTAGTTCAATTTCGCGGAAAATAACTCTTGGGGATATTTTCTTAAAGTATTTAAAACTTTTAATGATATAAACAAACAACAGCCCCAAATCGACTAACTTTACTATCCCTCTAAAATGTCTCCTTTTTACTTATATTTGGGATGATAATGTGCAAATATTATCGTAACAATTTAACAAATCTAATCAAATTTAAACTTTTAGGTCAAAGCATAATGCAATCGCAGAGACTGATTTTCACGTCAATTACATCGATCTCAGTTCAATCCATTTTATTGTTGTACCATTTTACACCAAAATGAATAATTTATGCAGCTTTTTTTAAAGCTGTAAGAGCCTTATAATTTTTCGAATTTGCAATGCTTCGGCTTTCATGACCCAAAATCTCCATGTAAATGAGCGATTTTGAGGATTTTGAATATATAAGTAAAATTTTGAATTAAAACTTAATGAAAGGAAATTAGAACTAATGATCGCTTATATGCGAAGAATTTTAAAATCAAAAGAGTTCCATATGAACCGCTGCCTGAATAAGAATTATTAATTAAGCAAATATTAAGGCTTTGGTGATCCCAAACATACCATATTCTTGGAAGCACCGCAGATAAGTGGATGTTAAACGCCACTTGAACTAAAGCAGTTTTCCACCAAGATATAACCTCTATGATTTCAAAAGCTGAACTACTTTCCTATTCATATATGAATAGAAGATATATACTGCCTGCAAGTGCCAAATTTTTTGGAATAAATTATATGAAAATAATTTCAAATTAATGATCTCATAAAATTGTTAACAATTCTCTCAATCTGAATAAAGGATTTTGACCTAAGAAGAACAATATCCGTTCACAATACTCATAATGTTGGTAATGATAGACTGTTATGGTCAATTGGCCAATGCCCAACGTTATTCCTGCGCCATGATATTCACGCCACTTTAGAAGTCAACGGTTTAAAAGAGAATAGTGCACGTCGTTAAATGACAATGGAAGTACTTTTAAGGCATCTAATAAGAATCCTCAAAAGTTACTGCTTAATAAAAGCTACAGACATTTCATTTGCCCATAATAAGCCGCCATAATCTTCTCCAAAATGAACGATTTTGAACCATAGAATGTTAAAGATTTCTGGCTGTGACATAATAAAGCACTAATGAACCTAATCGATTTTTTCTAACAAGATGAATCTTATCAAGGTCAGTAATTATTTTCTTCTATTTGAATTAACATTCTATTATCTCTTCCCCATTTTTAGTAAATTAATCAGCAGTTCTTTATTATTTCGACTAAACAGGAAATATTAATTTGTTTTGAATTGCTCAGATATTTCTTGGGGAGGAGAGTGGGGGATTTGTGCCAATTTTGCTGGCTACTTCGCATATATTTTGCCTCTCTCTGATTAATCTATTCATTGAGAATTGTGAAGATGTGGATTTATAATGAGATTCATTTACTTTCACAAGGAACCTTTAGGCACAAGAAACATATAAGCTCCATTTACCAATTACTCTACTCAGCACTTAATTATTTGCAATTTTAAGGCACTTTGAGTTAATATGTGAGTTAAGGGCAGGTTGAATGAAGAAAATAATACATCATATTTATTGTAGCTTATTTTGTTAGAATTATTAAACTATATGTAAACTATTTGATATAATGAAGGTCAAATTTATGACCAGCCATTTAGATTTCATTTTATAGGTCAAGGTAAATTTGATAATCTATTCTGATGAAGGACACATTAGATCACTTGACAGATTATAAATGGGATTGAGTGAAATAGGAACCGAATGAATTTCAAATTAAAGACTCTTTTATGCCTACTAAACACTAAATCTGAATGAAATTGAACTTTCTTTGATGAGTGATTCAGTTCCAAATTTTCTTCCCAAACATTTATTCTATTTATTTCTATTTCTTATTGAATCTATGCATTTCCAGCAGTGTTTCAAATCTCTCACTGGAGTAAAGATAGTGCAACTTTAGCGTTTTGTGTGGATGCAAATCGTTAAATTTGAAACAGCATATCACTTCAGATATTGCTACTTTTAGACTTCTCAAATACAAGCTTCAGATCAACACGTACTGTGATAAAAAACCTGTCAGATAAACGTCATTATTTAGTTCTGTAAATTTGATTTTAATTTTGACCAATTTCTGATGTCTAATTTTTTCGAATATACGTTGAAGACACCAAAATATAGTCATCATATTACTTTGAACACAATTCAAATTTTATTATTGATTTATGATGGAGATAAATTATGGTCATTAGGAAGATCAGATCAACTCCAAGTTCAGACGCTAGACATTGCCTTCCTAATAAAAAATTCCAAAATGGTAGGTAGCTGCTTTTTCACAATTTTTAAAATTGAACAGACATACATCATTCAATCAGATTGTACAAATTAATCGTAGTAATTAATAATTAATATATTGAGGTAGTTAAAGAGTGTATTATATATAAGGATTGGGAAACATGCTTCAGGGCTTCCGAATTCTAGCACATTGGAGGAAGGTGGTGGCGAAGCTTCATGATCACATTTGCTATTGCTTTTGGGCTCTTCTCTAACTTTGACTTGCAATACTAAACCCTTCAGTTTATAATACCGGAAACATTCCATTGCCACTTCGTTTTGGAGCCTTGAATTGCGAATACTAATTTGAAGTACATATGAGAAAGATGCGAAGTCGACTGCACTATCAATTTCTTTTGAAATTTACGCTGGAACTTAAGACACTCACTTGGATAACACTGCCAAGATAAAAGAAGACTTGCTGGCAGATGATTGCCTTCAATAGTGTGTCACACAATATGTGGGATTGAGGGAGAGAGTGTGTCTTTTATTCCAAATACTAATTTATTGAATTCAGTCAACTGGACTGAGTTATGAAAAATGAGTTTTGAGAATTGTACACAAAACATTTTTCACTCCATTTCTGCTATACCATTTCGATGCCTCAATGAAGCACGATCCCACAAATTTGCTGTATTTGCTACTCTATTTCCTTAAGATTTTCAGTTTCCGTTGATCTCGAGAAGAACCCTTAAAACTTGAAGTTTTTCAGAGATGAGAGTTGTTCTTTGGTATCTCTTACATAGTTCCCTAGATTACTCTGGACGCTATTTTATGACCCAAGTCGTCCATACCATCACATGGCGGTCTGCGTCGGTAAGGCCACTGACGAACATAATTTTTCAGGTCTTGCATTTTAGACTTTAAGGTAAAATGCTTTTAATGTTAAAATATTTCGAAATATTTGAAAGTGCAGGTTTGCTTCGAAATTAAAAACCCAAGATTGCATAAATATCGCGTAGGTAGCAGATAGTTCATCTTGTAACGTCTGAAGAAGGAAATTCAACTGCTTTACTCGTCTTACTTTTAATTTATCACTTGTGGTGTTAAATTGGGTAAAGAATAATGAAATATAAGAGCCATTCTAATTAATATTCCATGGGCTTACTTAATTGCGTTATAAATGAGGAAACCGTGTAGAACAATCCGAATTTCAAGACTTAATTATTATTTTATAAATCATTCCATCACGCAGGTCATAAAACAGAGTTCCCAATGATTCAAATTGTAAACGAATGTGCGTTGGTGGGGTCAAGATTAAAGCCCTCGTCCACCCAGCTAGAGGTCGTGAAGTCAGCTCCATTAGTACCACGCCCCGTGGTTAAGTTTGATCAATAAGGATGTGTTGAAATCAGTCTTCCTAAATGGGCTTGGAGGTTTTTTCATTTTAATCAGGTAGCTGCGTCACCCAATTGAATGGAAGCTCCGAGTACTAACCTTTTAACCTGAGCAATAGTCCTATTTTGCACTTTTCAATCAATCAATCTCCTTCCTTTACATTTGCGTGCATTGCGGCTGCTTCTTTGGTATACGAATGATTATTAAGTTGACGAAATGATTTTTGTAAATGTTTTCATCATTTTTAATATCCTTTAGAGTTATTTTCCCGGGATTATGCATCTAAATCTATCAATTGATATGGGGTTAGTTTAAAACCTTCCTTTTATTCTCGAATAACGCATTCACGACGACATACGTTAATCCCTTGGCAAAGTAGTGATACTGGAGATAAAACAGCTCTAATGCTCTGAGCAAAAGTAGAAAACGTAAACGCCCAGTCCTGTCTGCGTAACATTTTTTAAATTTAAAAAAATCGTCTCTCCCCCCTCAACTCTAGAAATTGTAACTTTTTTAATATTTTTTTTGTATTTTACGATCAAATAAGTTTCTAAATGGGTTTCAAATAATGGCGATTAGGGGAAAGATACTTATCCGGATACAATTAATGTGACCCTTTTCAAAGTGCATTTGAGTTAGTATGTCATCGTTTAAACATTACATAAGTTGGGTTCCCAATAAACCAATAATTATAAAAGAAGCGAAAATTTTAGACATGAAGACTTTATAATTCAAATTTGAACTTATGCTTGCTTTTATCTCTGTATTCCACCAGCTTTAATTTTTTCTGAGTTTTTGTATTTTCGTGATAATTAAAACCACTTTCTTACCATATATGCAAACCATTATCAACTTAGCAATGAAAAACATTAAAAGTCAAGAAATATAATGCAGTGTGTTATGTTATTATAACAATTCCAATTTAATATTTATAATTTTTAGGTGAATCAATGAAATTATCCGATAATTAAATGCAGGAATTAAGAATGTAAATAAAATAACATCACAGAAATTATTTTTTTAAATGGTTCAAAAATAATTATGTACTTCACTTACTTTAGTATTAAATCAATACTCCAAGGTATTATTTTTTATGAATATCAATAATTATTTTACGACTTCTGTAATAATGTGGGTCAATTTTCTTACGATTTTAACTGAAGACGAACTGGCCATAGGAATTCACTGCTCCACAGTTTGTATGTGCAGTGAGAATTTCACGAGACTTAACGATTATCATTTCACATTTTAAGTCGCAATTTTTAGTTTTAAGGATCAAATTCATTGTAAGGTCATCCTTTTCATTTCCTTGAGCAGCCTTGACTTTAACAAAAACGAGTAAAATTACGCAATTGATAGTTTAAAGGTTAATTTAGCGGCTTATTCATTAAAACCATATTGTACCCAGTGAGACTAACAGAGCTCAGTACCGTTTGTGTGCACTAGAAGTCCGATCAAAGTTTGAGCAAAGTTATAATTTTTCATCAATTGCACATGTGGAGTGCGCAATCCTAATAAGATTAAACTAAGCAATCTCACTCGCCCTCGAACACCCTGGTGAGTGTGATTGTGCTTGCAGAAGCCTTCTCAGCTAATATAATTCTAATGATCATTCAACTTATTTGAATTTTATTCAATTACTAATCATGTTTGCTGTGAGTAGAAATTGGATAAAAGCTATACTCGCTATACGTTGTAGCGGATTTGCTACCTAAGCCTGAATGTACTCAGAAACCTCAGTGACAGAATCTCCTGGTTGTTGGTTCCCACTAAAGTAGCTACGCTACTGCAAAGTCAAGGAAGAGACGAGATGGGAGAAGAGACGTTTATTCGCCGCGACAAGATGGCGGAGTGTACTGTATGTATGTAGGAAACCTAGTCTGTGTATATGACGTGGAACTTAGTAATTATATACACTTTAGTGATACGATGACCTCATAGTAAGTTGGATCATTGATTGGTCGGAAAATCATATACTGGGATTGACCTTGATTGATCGTAGTTGGTGTTGATCATCGATTAGTCATGCTGAAGTTGTGTCCCCACAACGTCTGCTTCCTCTATATCATAGAGATAGTTCAACTCATTCCTTGAGCCCTTCCAAACTAGGATACTTTGTCTGCTACATGTATTTCTTAATCTTATATAAATCTATTTAGTGAAAGGCAATATTGCTTTTACAATTACAGTAAGAACCACACAATAGATAGAGGACAATTTTCGAAGAATACTTTATGTTCACTAATTTTTCAATACTAATTGTAAATGATTCAGGAAGTGTGCACAAAATTCAAAGCAAAGGTTATTCAAAGATTAAAGCTCCAAATTTCTTAAACATACTCACAATTAATTAATTAAATTTAAAAATGAAAATTTTTTCTTTAATAATTTACTGCATGTTCTTAATGAATTGGGGAAAAGAGTAACTTAAATGACTTTCAAAAAGCAAATTATTTTGACCTTATAACTTGTGTGATGTGTTTAATCAACTAGAGCGTCGTTGTCGGTTAAAATTTACCCATAGTACAATCCACTGGAGTTCACTTTAAGCAAAATCTGGTGAACTTTTCGCTATTTGAAAAAGTCACTTTTGTCTCTTAATCCTACTGTGAGTTGCTCGGAGAACCACATAATTAAATCAACTACAAATATCAATGATTCGATAAACCATAGGTAGCCAGAATTGAAGATTCGAAAAATGAACCTTAAAACATTTTGATTGTTCCATGTGAATGAATATCTGATATGAATGCAAACATTCAACTCTTTGGAATTTCAATTACTGTGAGTAGCAGCTTCCTTTAAGTAGGCTAATATGTGTTATCTCTTACCTTAATAATGTAAAGCCACTTTTCCTTAATGTATTTTTTTTAATTTACATTATTATTTCAGTTTTACTTTCCAAATATGTATATGCTCAAGCAAAAAATCAGTGAACATAAGTTGAGAATTGGCAGTTAGCTAAATAACTGCCAAAATCCCTTTTTTGGATGCTCATTTTAAATTTCGAATTTTCCACTAAAACATTCAAAAAATTTGTTTTCGATTTGGCTTCATCGGATTTCAATTGGAAAAAGGACTTTCAGCCTGTTCTTTTTTTGAAAACGAAAGGTAATTTTTCATTATAACTACTTAAAATATGTCTTTCCCTCAACAACGATATTTCGGCAAGCAATTTATTTTATATGGAAATTTAGTAAATTTGCCTCAATATAATTAAATCAATTATTATTTCGAACGTAAATTTTGTTTCATTGCGATTTGAGACATTTTTTCCCAATTTTCCTATCAGCTCAAAAAGGGAGCAATGATGTTTCAAGATATTTTTAGCGAAATTGTTTCAAATCAGATATTTTTTCAGACTATTTTTATTCTCCAATTTCATTCAATTTCAAATAAAATTACTAAATTAAGTAAACTTAGCCAACATATTGTAGCGGATTTAGCTACCTATTTAAGCCTGTCTCAGTGGTGGATTCTCCTACTGCACCAAAGCTACTGCAAAGCTAATAAGAAACAGACGTATCCAAGGGGCGCGTTTATCCTAGACATGCATAGCGTGGAGTGCAAAAAGGGAGGAAGCTTAGTCCTTCAAAATGGCGGATTAAGTAAAACGAGCTGAGGCTCTTGATTGGCCATTGGCTGTGTGTCCTCGCACTCAATCTGTGCTCGACGTTGAACGGTCGCACCTTCAGGTCACGCTGTGGGCTCATGCGATGAAATGTCTCGCAATATAGAAAGGAATTAGTAGATTCAAAACGTTCAATAATGGAGACATTTTTAGAATGCGTTTTAAGATCATGGGATCCGAGAAATTCAAATTAATTATTTGAAGAGGGAGATTTGTTATACCGTTAGCAGTAGACACCAATCGAAACACCAAATTATGATGTTTAATATTAGATCTAAAACTTTGCCCCCGCCGTTTTTTTTCTTTAATTTGAAGCTTTATTACAATAAAACGATTACATATATTAAGTTTCAAAATATTGTCCAAAATATTGTTTCATCTTTCGATACGACCCATGAGTCCAATTTTTCACTTCTTCTTACGAGCTGAAGTTATGGTGAACCAGGCCGTGCGCCAATGAACGAGGTGAGTGAGGTGAAAATCATAAGGAGCAACACCTGGAGAGTACGGCGGATGGGCTAAAATTTCCCATTTCAATGTTTCGAGATATTTTTTCACCACCACCTTGGCAACGTGAGGAGGTCTAGTATTATCATGTTGTAAAGTAACGTCATCGTGTCTCTCGTTGTACTGTGGGCGTTTTTTCTTGAGCACGGCTCAGGAGCATCAGGTAAACATTCTATAACGCTCACCTGTGATGGTTTCAGAAGCTCATAATAAATTACGCCAAGCTGGTCCCCTCACCCCTCCCCCCCCCCCCACCAACCGCAAAGCATGAATTTGGAGCCATAGATATTTGGTCGAGGTGTTGACGTAGCAGTATGACCACCGGGCAATCCCCATGATTTTCTGCGCTCGCTTGGGGTTATTGTAATGTACCCATTTTTCGTCCCCAGTAACAATACGATGTTTGCCTTTAAAGCAGCTTTTCACAGGCAAACAAACGTCGTCGCTCCATATCTCTTGGTTTCAACTCGTGGAGTACCCAATATCCTTCTTTCTCAGTCATTCCCAAATGTTTCAGGCGTTTTGAAATTGATTACTCACTGTTACCCATCCAATGATTCTGATAGTTCTTCAGTTTAACACTTCACTGGGAACCGCTCACCTCCAATTCTGCATCTTCAACATCTTTTTCCCCTCCACAACCATGCCAGTCTTTGACAGCAAAATCACCACTCACCACTTTAAACGTTGAAATCATTCCCGCCGACGCGTTCTGTCACTAATAGCTGTTTTACCATAAGTATCTGACATAATCCGGTGAGCCTCAGCCACTCCGCAGATTTTTTCATATTGAAATAAAAAAATAATACTTCCCGCAAATCACGAGAATTCGGTTTAACTTCGGACATATTTAATTAAAAATTTTATTATTATACAAACGCAAATTGAGTTGCATCAAAGTAGGGTTATACTTGAAAATGTCAAAACAAAGTGTTCGTCATCTGTGATTAATATATTTCAACTACCACCAACCACTACCGCCATCTTTTGGAAAACGGCGGGAGCAAAGTTGTAGACCTAATATGCAGGGTGTCCCAAAAAATGTATACACTTTAAATTTAAAATTAATTTTAAAGTGGTGTTTTGTACTCTCGGCATTGTCAACTTGAAGAAAACCTGTATTCCTGTCAAATTGTCTCTGATCAATAAATTGTATTGGGTTAACCACCGCCCTGTCTCAATCCCCTCACTCACTCTCTCTCTCTCTCAAATCTGAATCAATTGTAGTCCAATGACATCTAGAGAACAGATACGTCAATCCGTAGCACTATAGTCCAAAAGATTCCAAATTTACAAAATTGCACAACTCAGCATATTCAATAAACAAGCCCTAAAGTGTCCGTAGAGAGATAGATGATTTTTCAGACTGTCAAAAGACGCATATTCCTTTTCCGTATTTAAATATTCCTCTTTAATAAAATATTTGAATAGTAAGTTTACATATCTGAACTGCCCATTAAATTTGCATTAAAACTTCAATTAATTTTGAATATCAAGATAAACCCCATACAAGGAACAACCCTCAATCCATCTTGTTTGTATTAGTGAACGTGGACAATTTCGGAATGAATTATCTCCGTTTTTCCAATGTTTATTTGTTTCTTCTGCAAGCAAATGCGCTTATATTTATTTTAAAAATGTTTATTATAACAAATATGTTGGTATTTTATTCGTAGTAAGATATTTCTTGCTGCTTTGGAAGCATAGTTTTCCTCTTCAATCGATCAAACACAACTAAATGACTACCATCAAAAAATGGCTTTTGCATTTTTTGTTACTTAATACAACACTAAAATTGTTATTATTTTAATTTAAATCGTATGAAAAGTAAGTAATTATCTTCCAATCATATGTTTTTAGTTACTTATGACATTGGAATAATGAACTAGCTTTTTACTCCTTACAAAAAACCAGTAATCATTATTCATCTTGCCAGTTTTTTGTGTCCAGTCATTGTTTATCTTTTTATCCAAAAGAAAGAAGGGAGAAAATGAAAGGGAAATTTGAGGCAAATTGACAAATACTACTAGCGTAAAAATTAAAGTAAGTTGTAGATCAATTGTTTTTAATTAAGTATTATGAGTGGTAATTGTTAAAGACTATCATTTCGATGTCTTTGCTAATACGAAAAAAATGTGATTTGATGGGATGTTAGGATCTTATTCGATTAAACAGCATGTATAAAATTCTATATAAAATAATAATACATATAGTGGTAACTAAGGGAATGATTATGTTGAGAGGAAAAGATGGTCCTGTAGATTCAGAGAAAATAAGTAGCTTAATTGTATTTTGAATCCGGATAAATGGAAATGTTTGACCTTTCTTAAAGGTCACATTTCATTGTGGGTTCAAAGGATTGAGGGATCATATGACATCTTTCCAGTCTACTACTGAAAAAAAAATCTTTATTCATTCATACTATTGTGAGATCGCTTTGAACTAATTCTTCACGAAGTTTCTTTTATGGTAAGTTTTATTGAAATATCCACTTCAAAAATTGGCAGGACTGGTTGTAATAAAGTAATATATTTGCGATTTAATAAGATTGAAGACAATTGGATATCGTTTCAAATAAAATTTGACAAAAGAAGGCTTAGTCAATTTTATTTCAAGATAATAAAATGACAGTTGAATTTAGCCTTATTATGGCATAATTAAATTAAATGCGCATTGTCTGGAAATTTAACTGTCAGTAAATTAAATAATTACATTGGAATTGAAAACTATTCCAATGGAGGAACTAACGTCACGCTAAAGGCCCTTGCTGTATCATTTACTACTATTGTCATATTTTTCAAGAGTTGTGACAAGGCGAAAATAATTTCATAATTTTTAACCAGGGAAAAACACCTTATCACCAGTAAATTTCGTTGGAGTTCAGACGAAATTGATTACACTACATCTAGTGTTAATCTACCAAATTTCAAAGGTCCGTTGCAAAGGTTCTTAATTGAAGTAGTATTCATGAAATCCATATATAATCGATTATGAAGCTGGTACTGATCGTTCAAGAGACAATTTTAATGCTATCATTATCCACATTAACACGAAAGGAATTCCATTTTTTGAACTGTGGATTGCCACTAAAGTCGGTTAGCTGAGAACTGAAAAAATGAAAAGAATCAGGTTTTAAAGTGTTAAGCATATGAGAACCTAACGTTCCAACATTCAACTTACTTTCCCAAAAATTGTTCAGATGACGAAAAAGACTTAAATATAACTTTCACCAGCTCAACTTCTTAACCTGTCATAAATGAGTTACTCTTGTTTTAGTTAAGAGAGCACTCAAGGTCAGAACACCTGCTATTTATTTCAAAGCAACTTTTTTTATCGACATGGAAAGTTAGTCCCATTTTAGTCTATCCAGGCTCGCTAGGATTAAATCAAGGTGATCTCTCTGATTAGGTTCGTCAAGAACAATGTACGATTTTGGGAATCTAACCACTAATATGAGATAAATTTGAAGAAATAAAGTTCTAATTTTATGCCACTCTTATGCTCTTCATTTCATTTATATTTTCAATATGTGAGATATTAATCTGTATGTGAAGTCATTTTTTCGAGCAGTTTTCAAAATTCCCAAAACTAAAAATGAAGAATCTCATTAAGAAAATTTTTTATTTTCAGTTTAATCAATCTATTAAAGGAGAATTTTACAATGGCAAATTCAAATAAATTTTTTATAAAATAGATGTATTAAAGATAGTATTTGGAGGTAATTCCTTAACTGCTGCATCACAGTGTCAAAATAGCGAATTTAATGTTGTGATTGAGGTTTTCGGATTCAAGCCTGAATTATTCCAGTTGCAAATGACGCCCCTTTCATGGCTTGGATATTTGAAACCTTGTCATTGAGTAAAATGCGCAGGCGTGTCTTAGTCTACATTTTACAAATTCGAAATCGTTTTTTTTTACTGTTTGCTACCAAAGGAAGACAGAAACACTAAACTAGCAAAGTTCCAACGTCTGGGTAGTTCTGACACTCTTATTTTCGTTTCAACAGAGTCGCAAATTACAAGAAGCCAAGATTTACGTCTTCTAATAGCCCAAGTTAATTGGAAACGAATTCTAATTGCTGCAAACTAATACATGCATGCATTACTTGGACACTTAAAATTTATTTCTTGTTATATTTTTTGTAGAAAACTACCTCATGCTACAATTTGTCACGAAAAGCGAGCAAACGCTCACTGTATTCCACTGCAGCGCGGATTTTTATCTCAAATGCCGTCGGCAAATAGTCGAAGTTGACTCTTTCCGGATGCACGAGACCGGTCAACGCCCTAAATTACTTTTGCATATTGGATGTGCTTTTTCAATGAAAATTTTTCCGTCAGAAAATGTTTCCCAACCGACTGAGGATGCCAAAGGTCAGTGGAATAACTACCTGAATGAGTCCTGAAGCAATCATTCTGTCTATTAGCTGTCAAATGTGGCGAACGAAAATTGAACACATTATCTTCTTTCATATGCTAATTAGTGTCTCTAAGTAGCTACTGATACTTCTCACTTTATTTACTAATCATGAGAGTACCTAAGTTCCCATAAAACATTTATAGGAAATTCGATTATACCTACTCATTACAGTGCAAAATTACCCACATCTGTAGATCCTTACAAGGAGAACAGCGAACAACTCTCATGAGTAATGTATCGGAGGAACAAATCAAAGTCTGTAAGCAATTGATTCCAGATATTAAGCGCCCGTATTTACATTATGACAGCTTTTTATTTAGTTGTGTCCTAAGTCTCATTTCATTGTCATAAATATAGATCAATTAATTAAATTCGTCAAATTAGATAGATAGATAGATAGATTTCAATATTCTTGCTGGCAAACAACGACATTTAAAGCATAATGTAACAGAAAAATAAAAATTTTGCATAAGACCATTCCATATTAAAACAATTTTAATAATTATTCCCTGTTACGGATTATTAATTTATTGATTTCGAGTCGAAAAAATTTTGTAAAGTCAAATTATATTCGTTTTAGAATTTAAAATTTTTCTAATTCATCACATTCAAAATCTGGAGGATTGTGACAGTTAACCTCACCTGTCAGCAGCCAAAATTGGAAGCAGATAAATAGACACCTATTTAAAAAATTTGGCATCTTGATGAATAAATAGAGAGATTTGTCGTGAATTAACAATTCGCTAGGTGCACTTAGAAAACCAAAATATATAATTTTTCAATTTTCATGAAATTTCGTAAGATTTTTTCTAAATATATACACTGATCTGCAATATTTAGTAAAATACACATCTGCCTTGTAGCCTTGAATTTTAATCAATTCCTAAAATGAGATATTTCATATGATTTTCCCTCACTAAACATTGCCATATATTCATGATCATTTATTCATATTTCTTTTCAGTTAAAACCAATATCGGCAGTAATGAAATGGATTAAAGTCAAGAAAATAGAATTTAAATTACCAGCCAATAATCGTTGAAGACGTTATTAGGATACGGATAATTTACCAAAGGTACAAACAATGAGTTTGTAGCGGATTAGCTACCTAACTAAACCTGAATGTACTCAGAAACCTCAGTGGCAGATACTCCTAGTTCGTAAGACCCCCAGAGTAAGCTAAGCTCTTGCAAAGCTAAGAAAAGACAGAGGTGTCCAGGGAACGCGTTTATTCCAGACATGTATGACATGGAGTGCAAAGTGTGTGTGTATGACGTCATTATATACACTTTATGATATATGACCTCATATAACTTGGATCATTGATTGGTCAGGTAATCGAATATTGGAATTGACCAGTGATTGATCGTATTGACATAAGTCATTGATTGGTCGCAAGGCTTCTGCATTTGTCATGCTAAAGTTGTGTTCTCACAAGTTCTAATTTTGAAACTCGAAGCTCCGAACATATTGTAAAGTTAATATTCCACGATCTAAATCCCAAAATTAAATTAATCAACATTCTATCTCTCGATTCTTACTTTTTACTTAGTTCCTTAATGATTCTTACTATAACTATTGCAGTTGCTTTCGGCCGTAAACATTTTAAATCTTTCTGCTAATAATACTACGATTATGCGCTGAGATTTTTAAATTAAATAATTGAATTTTTAAATAAAAATCACACCCATTCACACAAATGAAATATAAATTGAATTAATTAACAAATAGACACTTTCCTAATCACATCACAACATTAAATCCAGCTGCCTAATATATATTACGCGGCACTCACATTTATAAACCGATGGATCATTAATTTTTTCAAATATTTAAACAAAATTTTAAAATAATTAAAATTAATGCAAAAAAAGATTATTTTATTATGTGGGTTTATTGAATTAATTCAAAAATCAGATGACATAGTTTTATGCCAAACATGAAGTGAATTTACTGTGAGAATGGCTTAGATCTAGCTAATTGTGCCGCGTTCGTTATTTGGGAAAAAAAATTAAAACTGATAGCAAAAAGCGTGCTTAAAATTTATTATTCACAATTTTATATGTGTTACCAATGGATTACTTCATTTATTTTTTAAACCACTATAAAAAGTGTTTTATGGTTAGAAAGTCAAGTAAGGTGATGGGAGGATGTTAAAAATTTTGATATTCAGATACGAACTGTTCTCTTTAAATTCTCGTACATAATCTATTGCATCCTGCTTTTTTTAATTTAGAAAACTCTTTTGGTTTTTTTTAGTTTTAAGTTTTTTCCAGTTTATCTTAGATTAATAATTCATTGTTCCCAGCAGTAAGTCAAAGAGTTCAGATACACTTTCCTCGAATGGCCAAGCAAGATAAGAAGGTGGAACATGGTGTTACTCACGGCTGCCTTTGATACTTAAAACCTATTGAAATGAAAATTTTTAAAAATTCCTACTAATTGACTACCAGTTTAGTTAAAGTCTATAATTTTTTAAACTATTTGTTCAATTTGATTGCTGCTTTATTTGTCATCTGAAAAATGCAGCAAAGTCCTTTCTGGCAACCATCGTGTATTATCGTTCAATTTTCCAGAATATTCTCCACACGAAGATGATTAAACCGGTTGCCATGACAAGGTCTCGATGCTTTATATAATTGTTTTAGTACATCGTATTATCGTCAAATGAAATGACATCGGCTTTGTTAATTATTGCAACATAACACTTTGAACTTATATTCAGCTTGTTTAAACCATTAGCATAGAAATGTCTAATAAGGTAAAACTGTCTTTATGAAAAAAAAACCTATTAAAGTCTAAGTGAACTGCTCCCTTAACACAAATTATTCCCCATTTAAGAAGAACTTTTCAGAGTCTTCACTTTCCAGTGGTTGCTTTTATTTGCACTTCGGTATGCACTGTTATTTTACTGATAAATTGACTGCTAATCACATGCCTCCAAGTTTGGTTTAAAACTGGTGTTTTTAATACTATGCAGGAAGCCTTCTCAATTACACATTTCGAGTTTTGAGCATCCCCAGCAAAAACATGTGATAGTAGATTCAAATCGATATCGCAGCTCTATATTCCCACATCAGTGGTGACTTAACTTGTCTTGCAACTTTTCAAATAAAAGCAAAACCCCAATCGACCCAGTGAAAACTCAGTTTTCCTAAATTTCATGAAATTTTGTTAAATCAGTTTAATTAGTTTTGTTGACAGAGGCGATCCACTGAACACTAATGAATGTTAATGGAAATCAGTCCGAAGTATCTGAATGATAGTTGATCATGTGACTGGACCTGAAAGACTTGAAAACAGCAGATTTGAATACCTAATGCTACTTTCAGCATTGTCATCAGAACAGTCAAGACTCCCAGAACCAAGTAACCAATGCATACATGTTAGTCATATTCACGGAGGGCATTGAACGAATATTTGTTTCCGTCAGTCTCACCAGAAAGCTAGATGTTCTTCATGGCACAAAGAAACGTGACGCAAATTTCCATTTTAAAATTATTAATAGAAGCTAAACTGAGCGGTGTATCTGGCTGAAAATTGAATAATCAGAAAGGTAAGAATAAGTTCCTTTCACACCGGCATATAAGCTGCAGTGGCACTTTGCAGAGACTTAAGATATAAATTACCGGTAATAAATTAATTTCCAGTTTAAAGTAAGTAGCTTTTAGCTGTTAGAACATTCTTTCCATAAGTACATTTAATGCCTTAAACTAAAACTGGTCATTCAATGTAAAGTTCATGCATCTATTTGTCTATACCTGTGCAATTTTCTCCAAAAGTTGTTGACTGAGTTGCACCAATGCGAAAGGGGACGTGAAATTTGACGTTTGATAGCACGAAAAGTCCTACCCAATTTTGGTAGCCATCAGAGCAAACTTGGACATTCAACGCTCTAAACGATATTTTTTCTTATAGAAAGTATAATTTAGTCTTTGCAATCGAATGAAAAATCTTTACTCACAGTTGAACTTTAAGAATGTTTTTTCCCACCAAACTAAGTACTCTGGATTTCGATTAATAAAAGTATTCAATGTTGCAATATGCCTTCAAGTAATCGAAGAACAGCAGCTTTTAAAATAAAGCTTTACAACATAAGAGGGAAGTACAAAATATGTACATTTAAGTATTAAACTGCGCAACCTTTCTTTCTTTCAAATGTTTACTTTTCAAATTTCATTTTGTGTGCGATAGTTGAGAGCATTTCTCTAGGTTTGGGGGTTAGTTTTGAGGAGTTTACCAGGGCATTTTGAGTTGGATTTTAGGTTTTAAAATGCTGATTCATATTCTTCCAACTGTTTAATATCACATTTGCAGAATCAGCACCAAAATAAAATGGCATTCAGATTAGTTATTTTTCAAGTGTACTTGTTATACAAAGTATATTTTTTATTTAAAATAATGATAATTGGTGATTTGATGCAAAGACTTAATGACTTCAATTTGATTTAATTATTCCTTATTATCAAGTTCTGTAAGTTACCTTCAACATAATGATTTCTTATTAATAATGAGCGTAAAGGGAGTGGTAATTGATTTAATATATTAAACTATGGTGTAGAACACTTATTCACTCGTGTGCAGTGGTGAAATAGAATATTGAATTAACCAAAAAAAAGGAATAGCCTAAATTTTTCGAGCATTGGTATTTACTTCAATAAGCCCCATTGGGCTTATTTTTCCTAAAATATTCAATTCGTAAGAAATACTGACTAACTGAGATATGTCATCTATCCACCATATCGATAGTATTAATAGAAAGAGTTGTGCAATATAGATCAATGGTAAATTTGATCAATTTCGTTTATACAGCACGCACTTTCATCATCTCCTTTTTGTACAATACCACATAGTGCATCTATGATTAACAGTCGAGTTGTTTTATTGTTAGATCTCTGCCCTCGTGTCGAGTTTTCTCCAACATCCCAAGCTGTTCCAAATGCATTTAGTGCAATACATTAATATTTTGTAAATAAAACCGTTATTCAATTCAATAAATTGAGGTCATAAGGTTATGCAACTTTGTCTTATTTGACAACAGCTCCTTGAATGAAAGTTTGTGTGAACTAAGAAGATTAATAGTTACTTTGCATAAAAGGCTAGTATAAAATTCTAATGAACTGATATTATAAAACACAGATTGAAGAGCCTTAAGAACTCATCCCATTCACCTCTTGCCTTTCGGACATTTTTCAAAACTGTAATTTTCTTGAAAATGAATGCACTTCTTCACCGAACTCCCTTTCAGATAAACCAACATTGCATTTTGAGTTGGTTTAGCCACGGCTTTCAGAAATTGATTATTTAACTTTCCTTTGGACCAACATACTTACCTGTTGGTTATGCCTGTAATGGTGTAAACGTACTGTTATCTTTTCGGAAATATTTAATGTTTCTTGCAAGATCGAATTCTTAATTTGAGAAATGGGAATTAGGGGTTTGTCAATTAACTATAACACAAGGGCCAACTGCCCATGAAAGACCACTTTATATTGCATATATGGTTAAACAGAGTTTTAAATTTATTTATTTATATCAAATGACAGGCTTTGTGATAGTGATCATTAGCCCTTTAGTTGACTTCGGGCTTCACAGAGGGCATGAACATCAAAGTTACAAAAAGTCGAGAAAGAAAACAGGAAAGTGATTAACAGATGTAAGAGAGACAGAAAGGTGGAGAAAAAGGTAAGGTGAGTGCTCTGGAAGTGGTCGAATATGACACACAGTGGGGTCATGGTAGTTTGAAGTAAACTGCGGTTTATAGACATTTGTCCCATATGAGCATACGTTGCCCAGGGTTAATTATGGACATTTTGGGCTTTTGGTTAGTTAAGTTTGCAGCCTCTAAACCCTGTAAACTGTGCTCTTTCGTATCCATAAATATTACCAAGATGACAAATAAATATGTAATTAATTGAATAAACCTGAACTAATTTTTTTCACTGTAGTCTGCATTTACACTTTAAGTGGCTACAATAAAAATGTGTGAATGATGTTTTTTATAGCGGAGTGTGCGATTGACTTTCCTCTACGTGTTGCACCCTGGGCAACGTATACTCATACGGGACAAATGTCTATAAACCGGCAGTTCACTTCGAAATACCATGACCCCACTGTATGGGGTATTCGACCACTTCCACAGTACTCACCTTACCTTACCTTTTTCTCCACCTTTATGTCTGTCTCTTTTAAAACTGTGAATCACTCTTCTGTTCCCCCTCTCGACATTTTGTGAACTTGATGTTCCTCCCCTCTATAAAGCCCGAAGTCAACTAAAGGGCTAATGATAACTATCATAAAGCCTGCCATTTGATATAAATAAATAAATGTTTTTATAGCACCACGAGTCCCTCTCTACTCACTAAATATTATTAACATCTTCATGCAATAATTTTTATGGATGATTATTTTGACGTATCTCTTGGCAAATGCACGTTATTCATTTTCAATTTATTATTTACTGCAAATGGCACTATCCCAACTCCTTTCAATCACTCAGCAGATTTCCTCTATTAAGTAATTATTCATTAACTGGGCAATCTCGCTGCATTATCTCATTGAATGGAGAGATTTTTTTGGAAATTCGATAAATCTATTCATCTCATTGACGTGGGGGGTATTTCTTACTTTTATATCTCCATGAATCCAAGTTAAGTGGAGCGAAGTGAAAATGTTGATCGGTTTCAATCAAGACTGCGTGTCATTCAGTAAATGATAATGGCTCTTGCCAATTACCCTTGCTCAAAGTGGTAATAATATAGAAGGGATCGGCAGTTGCTCCTTAAATATGAATATAAGTTGCTAGCATTATCAAATTAATTTTTTAAACCTCCTTGCAATTTTTACCAAAAAAGGTTTATATACTAATTTTCATTTTCATAGTATCATTTTAAAATATTTATTTATAGCAAATGGCAGGCTTTGTGATAGTTATCATTAGCTTCGGGCTTTACAGAAGGGAGAAAGGTCAAAGTCACAACAAGTCAAGAGGGAGAACAGAAGAGTGATTCACAGATGTAAATGAGACAGACACAAAGGTAGAGAAAAAGGTAAGGTAAGATGAGTACTGTGGAAGTGATCGAATATGACACACAGTGGGGTCATGGTAGTTTGAAGTGAACTGCCGGTTTATAGACATTTGTTCCGTATGAGCATACATTGCCCAGGGTGCACCACGTGAAGGTAAGTCTATCGCACACCCCTCATTTTAAAATATTAATTGCGAGGATTTTAGTACAACCAGTTAATCGCTTCCTCAAGTAGCAAGCTCACTGTCAAAGAGATAATGGAAAATGAACTCCTGTACAAATCTGCAGATAATAATAATTTGTAGGACTTGTTAAGTTAGCAGCACGCTATAGATTTTTAAGATCATCTATTTGAGTGAAATGACTAGTCCGTTCTCAACTGTTCCATTCCAAATGCATTAACAATACATATTTCATGATATGTGAGTTTTAAATGACAAATTTAGGGAATCGAATTATAACAAAGAACAACTTGGTAATCTCTTAAATTGCTCCTAACTTTCTCATAGAATGCACGTACGCAGTCTTGGCATGGCATAGAACTGCGCACACATTTTAAAAGCGATCCGTGGACCTCTTTATATGTAAAGCGGTATTTCCGGGATACATAGCTTAAATATGTAATCTTTTCAATTACTTTTAGATTGTCCAGTCTAATAAACCATTGGTTACAAGATTGGTGATATATATATATAATTTTTAATTTTGAAGATCTGGGCTTCTACCAAGTGCCGTTTTTTATAATGGATTTCAATATATGTGAATCATTGCAGATATATTATTCCTCTAGTAAAAGGTTAGCATATGTTTGGAAGAGTCAAGCCGAAGATGTCTTAGCTTAAAATTATATTGGTAACCAAAAGGACCATTCACTTTGAAATTCATTTAATTAATTAATAACCAGTTATTTCCTATTATTTTATAGATGATATTGGAAGCAAATTTTAATAAAACATTTTTTCTGATCACAAGGTAATATAGTGTGATGTCATCTATTCCGACTTGAAAATTACCTGTGCTTTCGAAGCGGAGACTACACAAAAGAGCCTTGAATAAACCTCAGTAATCCTCTTTCATAAAATTGTCATTGAAGTTGCCTAAGCTAAGGCATAGCCTATTACAAATATGCGAAAGGCCATAGAGTTAAGTCAAAACTGCAATTAGTGGCAACACTGCGTTGCAACGCCTACTGAGTGCTGACTGGCTGAAAGTTCTTGGTGGCTTTATGCACTCCACAATTTGCCCAACTGCAGACACCTACGCATTTATGAATAATGAATTAAAAGTGCATAACATAAAAAAAGTACCTTCTTTCGTCTCAGAGCTACTCGTGACTGTTCTGGCAATTTTAACATTTAAACCAAGCGAACAAGTTATGATATGGTAACAAAAAAATCGCTTACACTTCAAAAGTGAATATTTAATCAAATAAACATTCGTAAATGTTTCTTTTTGCTTTATTAAAGTCATTTCAACTTTTTTCCATGATGGCCATCAACATTATTTGGAAAAATTTACAGATATGAGGTAACTTTAATCCCCTCAATGACACCATTTGAAGAGCTTCACCAGATTAGGCTCTGTGCTCTCTTTTGACTCTTCTACCTCCTTAAGGATAACTGAGTACAGAGGCCCTGCTCCGAGTGTTAAAAGAATATGCAGGTTTACTGAAAAAAGGGAAGTAAACGAATTGGAGTTCCTAGCTAAGGTAACAAACTACGGATTTTGAGTTCGTTGTTCATTGATGACCAGGAGGCAATTAAGGTTATGAGTCACTAGGGGTGGAGAGATCGAACAGACCTATTGGTCAGCGTGGCTAGGTACTAAATATCTATTAAACTCTGAATGGAGTTCAGCGAAGATGCTACGTTACGATCAAGTAATCAGGTATTATCTTTATTCTTAGAACACTCTTAGCATGTATTACCTTGTGACTCTAAAATTTCCAATTTTACTAGATTTGGGTTTGCGCTTCTGCTTTGCTTTTAACTGGATGGCATAAATAAAGGGCAAATGGATACAGAATAAAAAACAGTAAACCTTTTGCCAACTAGCCCTAAAAAAAAGTAAGCTTTAATAGCATGCTCCGGAAAATCTAATGGAGCTGCCTTTTTTAGATGAAGGAGAACAGATACCTTAAAAAGTTCCCTTATTTTTCTCAGATAACTCTTATTTTGAAAGCTGGGTCCCTCCCCTCCCCTCCCCTCAAAAAAGGATATCGTATACAACCCTTTTAAATTGACTAAGTATACATATTAATCTATTTTAAACGGAGTTAAAAGATCCCATATTATTCCAACTTTAACTCCATAAAATTCCATAATTTTTAAAAAGTTTTGAGAAATATATAAACCTATTCGCTAGTAAAAGCATCTTTTCATAGCTTAGTTGCAGGCATATTTGCAATTATCAGATAGCCAACAACATCTTGGCATTTGCGTTCTCAAATTCCCATTGTCTTTTGGTTTGTCAGAGTAGTTTTTTCCCCTACTATTTTAGTTCACTTTTAATGCTTATGTGGGCATTAATTGTCACCATTATTACCAGTAGAAATATTTTAGATTTCTTTTTTATTTTTTAAGCGTTTTTATCAGTAGAAATTGGACAATAAGATCGGCGTTTTTCCTGGACTTCTTGCATTCTTTTCACCAAGGAATATGTTAATCACTCGCTCAAAAGATAAAAACATACGCACATATTTATCTAATTTCATTTTCTAAAACAAAAACATTAAGAAACGTTGGGTTTGGTGAATTCTGGTGGAGGCTCCAAGAAGAGCATAAATTGACTAAATCATATTCAGGTGTACTTTGACAAGGGGGAATTGATTTGGTAGCCAAATGGATTACACTTGACGATAGTAGGATTTCGGTCATACTGAGATCGATTTGCCGCGTGAAATGAAGTAAATTGGTGTAAACTCCCTTTTTCAATTCGAAGACGACAATAGTTTATACATCCTCTCTTTTAATTTGAACCATAGTTATTGTTTTTTTAGTCTTTTGACTTCTTCATTTTTTAGCAAACTGTTGACTGTGCAGTCTTGACAACGTTCATTCACAGCGTAGTTCGGTAAGACTACTTAAAATTCTCTTAACAAGGTTCAACCAGCTACTCGGAGAGACCCGTTTACCGAGATAATATGACCGACCACTCTATTCCACCACTTGGACGACAAAATCGTGAAGTCCAAGCTGTGCTTGGGAATCTATCGGCCAAGTTCTGAAATTGGTAGGATCTGGTACAACATGAATGACAATTTTTTGAACCATAACTCTCTGGATTTTTCAATCTCCATTTCTACTCCGCCAAATTCCTTTAACTCTTATTTTATTAGCTTATCACTCATGGTTATAGTTTCTTTCATGATAAAATCTATTGCATATTTTCCCGTTTTGCTCAGTGAAACAATTAACAATACCAATACTCATTGAGGAAATTAATAAAATTGTATCCAATACAGTTTATACTATCAAATTTTATTTACCTTTTCTCTAATAAAAATTAATAAAATTTTAAATTTCATAAAATCTCGACTAACATTTGGGTATCTAATAATTTACTAATATATTTTTCATATACGAATGGAGAAGATTGCATACCTTTGATATCATCAGCTTCCATCTGTCGTTTCATTATTTTTTTATTCATAATTAACAATTTTCCAATTTTCTTCTTTTTGAAGGGAACTACTGACGCGATTAAACAGTCTTAGCTTCTTCTCTCATCACTACGTTTGTTACATCGTTCTCGAAAAAAATAAATCTAATAATCCCAAATTCACTGGTTCAGAATAAATTAATGTACTGCAGCAGCCCTGCAAATTTGACAACCCATATAATATTTCCCAGGTGGAATTATCTCAACAATTTAGGCATTTTATTGGATGTCCCTTTACAATACCTCGGTACAATGAAATTAAATTTGGGATTAACCCAATAAAGCCACTTTCATAATCTACTAGAGATGATAAGATGATAAACATTTGGGTGCTAAAGGTTAACAAGAAACACCAGCCTTTCCAAGATCAGAATACTGCGGATTAAGATAGACTAGTGCTTTTTTAGCTATCACGGAGGGAGATGGGTGGAAAAGAGAGGGATCAAATGAAGGAGCAAAAAAGTTAAAAATGCTCTTAGAGCTCCTATCTACTCCGGTTTAATTTTTAAGTCACTCTGTAACCGTTGAGACTGAGCATACACTCGGTTTATCATGAAATAAATTACACTAATCCCAAATCTCGTGTTATTTCATGGTAAATACTCAAGCAACTATTATGAATAGTGTCAGTTATCGATATATCTAATCACAAGTGCAACTAATCGGTCTCCTATTGTAGAGTTTCGATTGTTTCTGCAATTAACTAGGAGCGTGAATGTCCTTTAAATCTTCCCATTAAAATATTGCTAGTGTTTACTCTATGTCCAGTTAAAATATCCCACTTTTGTTATTAAAAGTAGAATACGGCAATTTTGTCAATGTGAAAATGTATTTGCATGTAATTGTTAAATGTTTTCTGTGGTTAAAATGAATATTTTTCCCATTAATACACATTATTATTAATATAACAACGATTAAGTCTTAATTTTTATGTAAATGAATATAATTAGGAATATATTTGGCACATTTCGAGCTGAACTGCAACAAAGAAATCACTTTTTTTCTTTCTGCCTGAACGGGATATCGGCTAATACTTTGTCAATCAAATATTCAATGACCTTTTAATGTCACTGACATAAAGCAGGAAAGAACATTAAATTTAATAACATGAAGCAATGAATGAATAGATCAAGTTAAATCTTTGGTTAAGGAAACCCGAAATTCTAAGATGATCGATTCAATAGACATCCCAAATCTGCAATTATCTCCCACTTAATTATTTACTAATATTTTCTTTCAAATTTGCGACATTTAATCACTTTATTATTCTTAGATTTTCAATAACCTTCCTGACCATTTGTAATATTAACAACAAAAAATGCTATTCGCTTTATTGGCTTCTAAAGGGAAAAGCACTTACTACTAAATGCTTTAAAATGTATTTTGAGATAACAGAAATGATATCCTGTGGTATTCTTAAAAAGCATAACCACCTCTAAGAATTCAGTGGTTTAATCTGATCCTTAAAATTGAGCTCCAACGAAAAAATTACATTAAATGATAAGAAGTACAAAAAAGCTCGCTTTTATACGTAAAAATATCCTTCAGCAGTTAAAATCCAAATAATTACGAAATCATGATATAACTAAATTTTAAAAGATAATGCCTAAAATTCTCCTGAAAAATATTGAAGTTCATTATCTTTCCTCAAATGTTAATTAAGTTATTTTCTCACCTCTTCTTCACTACTTTAAACTACCTCACGTGTTCCCATAATTCTTGTTTAAAATTAGCACTTTCTGAGGGATAAATGTTCCTTTCCTGTGAATTTGCCCACTTCTTCATTTCCGCTTTTGTCGACGGCAGCATATATTTTTAATTTTGATTGAATCATTTCTTTTGATATGTATACTTTAAGAACAACTGAAACCATTGTTATACTTCTGGTGGCTGTAAGGTAGCATTATCAGAACATTTAATTCTATTTCATTTGCCGTCAAAAACAACTTTATGCAGGCATGCATAAATGTAATGAATGGTTGATCAAAGGAGATTTATTTGGTCGGTTCTGACTTTGTTAATGATCGTGGTTGAATTAATAAGTTGTCTATTGCGCATCAACGATTTCAAAGTTTATGAATAGTTGTGTAAGAATTGTTTTTCTTGATAAGTAATGTAGTGCATAATGGGGCTTTCAGTATAAAACTTCCTACCCATTGAGTAAATAGGGCCTTATAACTCGTAACTGCTCTAAGTTGCCCTTAGTTTTGGCCAACTTTCTGCATTGTATTTTGTGAATTCTAGTCTTTATTTAAAAAAGTAGTCAAAATGTTAAATCGTAAATACTTAATACCTAAATATTAAGTGTTTGCTCATCTAAGAATAGAAGACGGAGCATACTGTGATAACCAGTGCAAAACTAATTCTTTATTATTATTGCAGTAAACTGAATTCAAATAGGATTGAAAAATAAAACACTTATTTTTCTAACGCTGTAATGACCTACTACTTGGCATGTTCGATGATAATTTTGGTACAAAAGGCTTAGCAAAGATACCCGGACTTAGTTATCAAATATCAATGTTGATTGGGTAATTGCAATTAAAGTCAATATACAAAATGGCAAACCTTCATGGGTAGGATAGAAGTGGTAAGATGTACGACAACTTTTCTCGAGTCAATTAAATTCGAAAGTGCTTAATATTCAACTGAATTGGACACTGCAGTCCGTTATACTATTCTGTTTCACCGTTCGTATTATTAAATAGATGTAACATTTCTCATTGTATTATCAACATTTATTTAAAACCCAAATAGCTTTAATTGTGTATTAGAATTAGAGGTACTATTGTGTTATTACAATTATGATGGAATTAAAAATAGGAATACGGAGAGTATCTCCTTTAGTACATATAAATCCTATTCACTATATTCGAAAACCGATATGATTCCATATACAGTTCAAACAGTGGTTTTCAATTAGTCATAAAAAATTTGAATAGAATCTCTATAATATTATGTACGTTTCCATTTTTCAGAATAATAAAAGAACGGTGATAGTTAAGCGCCAAATTCCTTGTCATTAGATTTTTTAATTGGTTATATTTATCTCGGATTGAACATAAGTAGAAGTAAGTCCGATTCTGAAATCTATAAGGTTTACAAATAATCCCGCAATGCTTAAAATCCAAGGTCGCCTCTAACCCAAATAGTTGATTGAATTGTATTTATCTAAATATTTCATTGGGTAAATCGAAGAAATTCTTATGTAACCTTCCTGCTTGCACTATATCAACGTCCATGGTTTATAATATCGAAAATATTAGTAATTTTACATCCACTTATACTCGAGGAAGAATAAGTGTGACGAATATTAATGGTATTATGGCCGCTGTTAAATGGTTCCAGAGTTCAGTAACTCCAGAAAGACGCATTAATGAGCTGCAGCTCCTCCGGGCACAAAATCATCCAAATATAATTGAACTTATCGCTGCCGGCCCAGATATCCACAATGGAGTAATCGAATTTCTCTGTACTGAATTCACACCCATTGGTGATTTACATCAAGGTTAGTATACTCAAGCTGTTTTTTAATTCCTTATTTTAGTTATTCATAGGAGAGATTTGGTCTATAGTTTTTCCAATGCATTTTCTTGGATGCTACAGCTATCAGAGGCACTCTCTTATCTTCACGAAAAGTCTCCTCCAATAGTTCATCGTGATGTTAAACCCGCAAATTGTCTCCTCTTCGAACTCGGAAGTCTCCTCAAATTATGTGATTTTGGTTCAGCTGAAAGGATCTCTGAATCGGCGGATAAAACTCTCCGTGGAACTCAGGGCTTTATGTCTCCTGAATTATTTCGCGAACAATCAGGTTTAGCTGGTTTGATTCCATTACTCTGAAATTATCCGATTGTTTCTGGCGATATAGGTTTGAACTACTCAGAGAAGAGCGACGTTTTTTCCGCTGCAATGACATTTTGGGAAATATGTTCCCGTCAGTTTGTTATCCCTCAAGATGAGCCACTGTTTGTGACAATCTTACAGCTGGTGCGGTATCATCGGCGTCCAAAACCCCTCAGTGGATGTCCCCCTTTTCTTCAGTGTCTTCTTGAGAGGTTGGATCTTCTATTACAATTTTGAAAAATGCGAATTTTGGAACTTATATATCTTTTTATTTGTTTTGCTATCATTCTGTTAACTTGAGTATTTATCCTCTTACTTAGATTTACAGTCCTTAGGGCAAAGCGGATGTTTGCTTGCCGAATTACTAGCAAATGGGTTTAACTCCAAGAAATTTTGATGCTCGCCAGTCATTATCTGCAAACTAAATATGCTCCACTTTTCTCAATTCTAGAGGAATGTTTCTTTTTCAAACTTCGAGCTATATCAGACGTTTTCTGTTTGTTCATGTCACCTAGGCTCATTTACGCTTGCTAATTGTTGTTTACTAATTTAAACCTGTATACTGCTATGCTTTCTTCTGCTACGTTGCTGGTATGCTTGTCGTTACTCTGTGTAATTCGTGAGAAACAAATTTTCCAATGACCATTTAAAGTCATTCCAACCGCTATCAATCCTACTTACTTTTTTTTAAAGACATATTACCACGGCTTTCACTACCCAGGGTGATGTAGACCGGCCACTTATAAAACTTTCCATTCTGAAATTGGTTTAGGTTGTAAAACCAAATTACAATATGTTCTCTCTTGATTCAGATGTTGGGATAATGACCCGGATATGCGTCCACGGATGACTGAAATTGTGAAGCTATTGAAAGTCATTAAGCAACGTCTTATCGATATAGATTTGATCTTTCCGTCGGTAGCAAAGCCGCCCCTGCCTCCTGATTTCCATTTTTCACCAACACATTCCTCTGATGAGGCTTGGGAAGATGGAGAAGATGGAAATTTCCAAAAAGTCGAAGTGGAGATAGAGGCATCAGTCCTACAAGAGCTTCCAGTCCAATTATCTCCGGTGAGTTACAACTAAACTTTATTCTTCCATTCTGCTTTTAGTACTGACACATGGATCAAATGAATTCGATGTAAGCTCAAGTTAGTGGCTCTCATCACAACTTCTTTTGAAAGCATCTCTGATATTCTTGTTTATTTTTTTCAACAAAGTGTGAGTTGACCGGATTTTATCCCCTGACACTTCAATCATCCAATCTCGTCAACCTCGTGTTTTGAAGCATCACCAATCTGACGACCTTGGTGTTGTAGAGGTCATGTTAGGTTCTCACGCGCTAGGGCTGATTTTAATGTGCAGAAATATGCAAGCCGAAATATTCCAAGTTAGTCTAAGTCGCGCATAAAATTGTAGTTGTATTGGAATACTAGTTAATTGAAATCCATTATCTATTTCCGCGTTAGTCAAAGCATTAAATCATGCTTGTACATGTTCTAGAAATTACGAGGTGATTGGTATGGTATAAAATATTTAATAATCAATTATCATAGTGTTTTAGTATTTTTCACTTGGGGTGGTCTTACTGGTTTTGCATTACCGCGAAATCTATTGTCCTCTATACTAATTTTGTATTTTAATTAAGTGTTTTTGACCATAATCTCCTTTTGCCCTATTCTATAAAACACTGTCGTTTAATCGGGCTTTTCTAAGGGTTATAGTTTCTGTTAATTTCAGACTTTCTCGGAAACTCTTAATTTGATTCTTTCACTTAGCCTCACCTTTCCTCGCCGATTCGTTTGGAACTAGGAGAGTTAATCACCCTACCTACTAGTGATGATGATGATTACTCGGTAACTTTGATTAATTTCAAATTCAATTAATAAAACTACTTAGTATTCTTCTAGTATTTCTTATTTTTCAGATTTTGAGCTTGCGAGAGTCATCTTTACCAACCACCTCCTGTAGGCTTAATTTGCCTCTCAGAAATGACAAAATTGATTAATATCAGCGAGTAAGCTGATCATTGTGCATTTTCATTATATTTAGGTATATTATGCTGTTTTGAGGCCTTGTGGTCAATCATCGATTTTTATCTCTTATGTCTTTCGTTCTGACGGCAAAGACTTACTCTAAACTATGCCAAATTATTATTATTATTACACTTATTACTTTTATAAATGACGCTTATCAAATATAACAATTGTCAATTTTTAGTATTTGCCCTGGGTCTTGTGGTTTATTGGGATTGATTTACTCGATGGGCTTCCTGAACTGGACTGGTTTTCGAGTGAAGTGTGGGAGACCAACGTTTTTAAGGTAAGGCTCACTCGAACTATTACAATGCCAGGAAATCTAACTTTTGGTGTTATGATTTCTATACCCAATAGATATTACTAGACTATAAGTGACCCAGGCAAAAGACCCTAGTGTTGTTGCGCCAAAATAATGATTAATTCAACATGACTATCGTCCAAAGTGCATTTATCCTGATAACTAAGTCAGGAGTAAGGATAGATTTATTCCACACACAATAACTGGGGGTTGAGATAGATGAAGAAAGCGTAAGAGCAAGAGCACAATAACAGAAAGAGGACAAAGGAAACGTAAACGGATATAATGTGAGCGTGAGAATCATGCATTAGCAAAGCCGGTTTTATAGGTGAAAGCTGGGTTTTGAATTAGGTGAATTAACTTTATTTGGCTCAAAGGGCAAAAAAGTTCAAGAAATGTTGAGTGTTCTTGCAACTATGCACGTATATGTAGATACAAGTCATATTCTCAACATCAATGCCCGACTAATTATTAAGATGTTAGGAGTGATGTGCGACAGCTCATTAACAATGATGATGGACGACTTAAAGGGAATCAAATTGAATCGCCTATCCCAAAACAAGGCAACAACCCTGCAATTTGTAGCTTTGATCATCGTCTCCTTTTTAGAATGCTATTCGATGCCCCGACTTACTAGCACGCTACGTTTTCTGTCCTATAAAATAGGAATCACGCGGTAACACCTTAATATTGAAGACCACACAGAGGAAAATGAATACAGAAAAAAAATGTTTTGGTTTGTGTAGAGGGGGGGGGTTGAGCGTTAGTAAATATACTGTTTAGGATGAATGGGTAGCAGACACTTTTAGGTGCTCGTTCCAGCTCATATCACACGCATGTATCCCCTAGAAATGTTTAAAAGCGAACGAGGAATAATTAATATATTACGGGTATGGCATTTAATAAAGCTTTCGTAACTAATGAAATGCATAATATCCTGCCACTTCTCTGTATATTTTGTAACTTCAGAGTGCAATTAAAAGGAACGCTTTTTCATAAATGTGAGTGCATCAATCTGCGTTCATTATTTATAAAACTATTGGCCTACTTACAGAAAAGAATGATTTGTGGAGATTTTTATTTCGGTTCAATAATTGGTTCATCATCCTTGGAGCACTTATTAAAAAAGCGACAGCAACATCTCTTGGCATAAACACAATTTATTATTAAAGTTCGCTAATTAAGTTGAAGATATTTTTCAGTAAGAAATAATTAACACTTTACTAAATTGTAATGAACTTGTATCCTTAAGAAAATCTAATAAGTTTGGCTCTTGCTGCCCTCACTTTCCGCAAAGACGTGGACATACTCTCTAGTGCGTTACCCAAAAGCGTGATTTCGGATTATCCCATTAACCAAGATTATAACAATTTACTCATCACTGCAGTAACGCGACAAAGCGAAAGAGAAATTTTGCATACGTATAAACAGAATGTTATAAAAAAATAGAAATTCAAAGTGGAACTTTATTCATATAGAATTAGCAATGGTAGATACTGCCAATTTTTTATGACTTCAAAGCTACAAAAAACAACGTAAAGTTGAATAATAATAATGTTTAACTTTGTTGAATACATAAGCAAGTTGGATATTAACTTCTAATAAATAAAAAAAGATAAAGTGGCCTTGTCTCACCTTCGACTTAACCGCGATATTCGACGTTACTGGGTTTCCATTTCAATGATGATAAACCAGCAAAATGATTAAAGACATCTTGCGATTCGTTAAATCGGTTCCAAAAATAAGATTCGCTTATAGAATCAGTCGGCATGTATGAACAGCTACTGATTTAATTTGTTTTAGTTACCACCAAAAACGGCTTACTATCAAGCAAAACCGGCATTAAAACGGTTGCTTTTAAGCACGAATCGATATGCTCCACAGTATATTTCCCTCGTTCAACGTATGGGAAAATCATTATTCACTCCTATTTCCCATGCACGACCAAACTCACTCATTAGAGCCTACAATAGTATATCCACCCTCGTTCGATTTCGGTATGAAATGCCCCTAAAAGAGTAAGAATCATTACTTGCTGATGATATGCGGTATCTTTTAGCTCATATTTTGACAGCGTTTATTCCCCTCTCAAATCGTATAATGAGTTACGTCCAAATTTTGTAAGGAATTTACGATTTAATTCCATTAAACACTGGAAGTATCTTTCGAAAGGAGGCTACGGGGCTGTGTTGTCTGGTCAGTGTCCAACTGATAACGGTACTGGTATTCATGATAATTAATCCAAGGCCAAATTACTTATTTAACTTTAAATCTATTTTGTTGATTATTACACGTATTCTAGCAGATGAAGTCGAATCAGAAGACCTTGCAATAAAGGGGCTTTACAACTACTATGTTTCCTCAACGGAAGAAGACGGACAGTCAATTTCAACATCCCCAAGTCAATGGGCTCTTTTGCATAAGCACCACAATCGAGAGGTCAACTTGCGACCTTCTTTTAGCCATCCCAACATCGTCCCTATTCTCAAGGACTTTTTCGAGTGCGTTTCATCTTGCGGTAGTGAAATGACTGCTGAACTGATTGAGCGTTTTCCTGAGGGGTTTGGAGCGAATACGCATACTTTTTGGGTCGTTATGCCAAGGTAAAATTGGTTTTATTTTAATATTTCCTCTGAATATCTAAAAATCAGAAATTCGTGATCGTTAGTTCAAATATCCATGCGTTAACATGATGGTTACTTTCGCAGAGGTTTTTCAGTTTGTTTTCTTTCATTCAAAATGCATACGAATAGCACTTTCTTTTGATGGGGTTTGGAATTGTTGATTACAAATATTTTCACATACTTCGCCAATTATCTGGTCATCTATTTCCTTTTTTTAGCTAAATCTTTTGGTAGCTTACTCTCTAAGTTTCATAAATATTATTTTTAATTGTTCTAATTACAGTAGCAATAGTAGAAAAAGCATCACTAAGATGTAGTAGCACACCGAATAATTACATAACCATCTGGTGGTATTGGATTAAAGCATAACGTTAGCCTGTATAAATATCTCTATTCGTTTGAATCTTTGAAGATACCTGCCATCGTGCTTCCCAAAATAGCTGAGTTTTTGCATGTATAAGAGAAGGAATTAAGTTATTGTGCGTCCAGTACTTACTAGTAACCACGGCAGCACAAACGAGGATGATGTATTAACTAATAGAAGTGAATTAAAGAGTAAGGGTAGGCGCATCTTGAATAAAGGCCTACATTTACCGAATAGTTGTAGATTTGAGTTCTTGCTGCAGAGTGGTAGCATAACGGCAACGCCCTCGTCCTCACTGATATTCATCGGTACTGATTACTAGGGCTTGTCAATAGGAGAGCTTAGTAATTCCAAGTCCTCAGCTGGAAAGGGCAATGATGAAAGTTGGAAGCCGAACCTGTCTAATTTGATTTGGAGTCATTGTGTTTTTCTCTATTTTAGATTTGATGGTTCCCTTGAAGATCTTTTGGAGGGGAAGTGGAAACCGATTCGAACTCTTTCACCGAATATTGACTCAGCTTCTTTTCCCACACGTCAAGAGTTTAAAATCGAAGATAAACTCGGGGTCAGTTGGAATGTCTGTGCAATTTGCATGTCCATTACTTTGTTTTGATTGTTTTCATCCCTCGTCTTTTTACTACATTCGCTTTGAAGGAGTTTTTGGTGGGAAAAGAGCCGTGGTCATAAAATTAGAGGACTGATAGTTGCCAGGTAAGGGCTATACAACCGCAGTCCCGTGTTAAGGAGTATGCTGAAAGTGGAGTACCGACCAAACGGTGGTTAAAATACGGCGATGTGAAAAGGCAACTTCTCGTGCCACAAACATCCTCGTCTTTGGTACGAGGCCTTAATTTTCAAGCTTAAAAATGTTCCAATTGAGACTTATCCGGACCCGCATATTACCTCCTTCTGGATACTACTTGCCGGCCAGATCGTTGCTATAGGCGCGTCAAAAGCTCCCCGGAAAAAATGAAACTAGTCATCGTAATTTATGGCTGAGCAAACTCTCGCCGAGAAGTGTTGAATAAAACAAATCATTATTATCCATGAAAAATAAGGCAAACAATTTTGTATTTTATTATTACAATTATCGTTGGCCTGTTAAAATGTGATGAATTATATGATCGTTTGGTCCGAGTGAGTAATCGTGAGTAAATTACGCAATTTACTTACTCTAGTGCCATAATTGAGTTATGGTAGTTGTGGCTATCTTGTAGGCTAATTAAATTATAGCATGTATGCATATATTTTGTTCTCGATACTTCGCCTTGAAATTATTGCCTCTGAAGTGGGGTTTACTCTTTATGGAATGACTACTTATTTTGAAGAGAGATGACGAATATGGATCCCTTTAATCATTGTTCTATTCACTTATTTCACATTGGAAGACTAGTCTTATCAAGCGTTTGTGCGGTTGTGCCCAGAATATTTATTTTTTGAGTAGTAGCCCTCGAAGTGAGCGTTGATGCATTTTAATTGTAATATCGAGACGGTAGTCAAGGCTTTGGTTGTCAAGTTAATAGAAATTAAACGCTATAAAAGTTGAATTAGACTATCGATGTGCAGTTATCAATCAATCGAATCAAGCGAAACTCCTTCTCTAGAGCTTTCAGTATTTGTTAGACCATGCTAATCTCTATTTTTAATCAAATTTAAGTAGAACTTTGCCAAATTTAACCAAATAAGGCATAGGCAGGGTTGCGAATCACCATGCTTGGTTTCGGGATACTTCATAACTTGTCAAGCTCACTCAGTTCATTGTTTGATATTATTAACAGGGGAGTCGGGACTTTATTTTTTAGAAACTAGTACCAGAGCCTTCTCTTTACTCAGTTAGTCATGCCAAGGCGGTAGGAGTCCGATAAAACAAAGGTCATAGTTACAATGCTTTTTTCTAAGGCTGCGTATTTCCCACGAGTTAGCCTAAGTGCCTCGTCCTCACTATTGATTTGCGAGCGCACATTTCTACTGACATCTTGACAGTTATTTGTAGCTAAAACTGTTATCGGCCTGGTTTCTTTTTTGATGGACCAACATAGGCAATAAAATGTCTCGGGTTAACCGCAACCCTATCTTAACTTTCTCTCTCATGCCTGAGACAATTGTAGACTAGCGATATCTAGTGAACAGATATGTTATATTATGATATCATAGCAGCAGAGGCAGATCTTCTAGCGGAACTACTTTACAGAAGTGAGGGTCTAGCAGTTGCAGAACAAGGGGTGGGATCTAAATGTTGAGTTATAAATATAAAGGATAGGGTTCGTGGTTAGTAAATGGTTACTTACCTCATACTTTGAGTTCGTATTTACACCTTTTACCGTCATAGCACGATTCTTACGCTCGTGTTATTTAATGAGCCGTACGTCTATTTATTTAATGGCATAATGACAAGATGGGAACCTGAGGGTTTGGAAGCCAAGTCGCTGTCTGACAGAAATGAATTCACTAGTTTATCGACATAAATAAGCATTTATTTTCTGAGTTTGTTGACTCCTCTGGGTCGTGTCGACTTGAGCTATGTGATTTCGGTTTTAGTTAGCTCTGACTTGCCCCGTTCTTAAGTTCTAGTTTTCTATATTCCAGGAAAGGTCCGAAGGAGAATCTGTCCCCTCAAATCCGACTTTCTCCCTTCCACCCGAAGAGGCAGTAGGTATTACAGTCCAGATGTTTGAGGCAATAGCTGTGCTGGAACTCCGTAACGTCTCTCATCGTGATATCAAACCATCCAATTTTCTCGTCAAAAGTCGCAGCCCTCCTAATAATTCCAATTTACTCAACGGTAAGATAGTGACAACTGTGCGTTTTTAATCGTAGAAGCTCGAATACTTTACAGCCTAAGCACACGGGAACATGGGATGAGTGTTTGCTTCTAATTACATTGACCAAGAGTTGAGTTCTTGAAATCCTCATTTATTCTCTGGAATCAAAGCAGACTTAGGTTTCATTACAACTTGAAATCTCCCGTTCGATAGTCTTCTGACATTTTGGCCTTCAGACCAAATAATGTACAAAATATCAAATTTGCAAAGTATTCAACTAATAATATGTGGACAGTTCTCTTTCTTTTCGTTCTTTCCGCCTCCAGTGTACTAAAAGTATGTCTTAAAGTGATTAAGGGATAATTTGACTTTTTCGCCATATTTCACAAATCCATCTATTTTTTGATGCACATTTCAAATTGCTCAAGGTGAAAAATAAATTGGTGATTGCGCCAAAACAGTTACGTTGGTATTTTGAACGTACCTCCTCTGTAACTGCATGAATCCACTTAATTCTACAACAAGTAGTTGATAACCTTGCCTAGCCAAAATAATGGTCTTCCTAAAGGCATTGACAGGATGTAACAGCCTTTCCTAAAATTAGATTATCACGGTTTTATTGGACACATGTAGTGGAACAAGGGTAGGGTGAGGTAGGGAACAAGTGTCGATGTACTCATTATTTAACGAGTTGGGTTTTCTCTCGTGTCCTGTCAATCTTCACTTTTTCCGTAGGTGAACTAGCCAAGTTGGCGAATACACGTCTTCGCATTGCTTTGACCGACTTTGGATGTGCGATCCGAAATGATACTGCTCTTGAAGACGGAAAAATCCTTTCACACAGCGGCAACAGTGCGCTCTGGGCTCCTGAAGTGGCCGAGTACTTTACAAAGGAAAATCGGCTCAGTGGAAATGGCGTTACCGCTGCTGTGTACAAACGTTCGGATCTATGGGCCACTGCCACACTTGTCTATCAACTGTTTGGCGAAAGCAATCCTTTCCTCTTAGGGGTAAACATAATCAAGATAAAATTTAATTTGAAGTAGTTTGCTGAAGCGGAAGCATAGTTCCGCTGCAAAAAGCACTTTGGTGGAAGGATTAGGAATTATCTATCTATGAGATTCGAGATTTTTCGTTCTTCGTTTCTCAACTTAGAGGCATACGTATGGCTGTTTTGTTTCAAAAAGTATGTTGAGGAGACTCACTGGGCCGATTGTCAAAATTGTCAATGACATGCTGATATGTTTGTGTTTAAAATCCCCTCTGTCTGAAAATGGACACTAAATATCCTTGCTTATCTCTAACTACGTTGTCATTGATCGCCATACGATGATCTCGTCGATGGTACAAAAATGATGGTTTCTTATTCGCGAAAAATTTTTAAAGTTGCCTTTGCCGTACTCAGTGCTTTTGTAAAACCTTTCTCTTTAATTTTCATTCGAATTTGATGGCGTAAAAGAAGCTCCTGGGGCACAAAGACATTTCAATGCCACCCAAAAGCGAAGTTTTCTTTGCTGTGTCACTTTCGTCCCGTGTCCACTCCAATACTTTCCGGTGCTTCCTAAATAGTTAAGCTATTTAGTTCTGTAGCATTGTGATCATACGACTTCAGTGTTGAAGATGATGCAGAAAAGTACTCATGATTTTAATTGCTACTTTAAACAAGGCTCTGTCTTGCCTGTTGCATTATTTTTGTTTGCCTGTCCCTTTATCGAATTTTTATTTTTTTGGGAAAAACATTAAAATACCTTTATGAAGGAGGTCAACTTCTAGAACCTAAAACCTCATCTATACGCCTTATTAAGAAGTCTGTGTTTCCACTGAAAGTATTGATGGTAGACTTTTGTCATCATTCTCTTGCTAAGTGAATATATGTTCCCCATCTGACTGACTTTTGTTGCAGTACTATTGGTATCAATAAGATGCCTTTACTATTACAGGCTACGTAGTATAGTCGTAGACTTCTTCTCAGTTGTCTGGAGCACCAGAAACGTTACATTGCCATCCCACATTTCAGAAGCTGCAATCCAAAGACTACGAGGAATCTCAGCTGCCAGCGGTTCCTGAAAAAGCACCCAGTGTGTTGGCCTGGCTTCTAGCAGCATGTCTACGCCGTGATCCCTCTCTTCGACCTCCTGCTTATCTAGTTGCTGATATACTCCATACTTGGTGCCTTCTCCAGCTTCTCAAACGCATTCTACCTGGTGATCAGTATAGGGATGTCGTTCCTCGTATTCCTGCAAGTATCACTGCATTTCTCATATATTTGTTCAAGCAGAGCCTTATTGGAAATGTACTCGGCTAAATGACAGATTTAATATCACGACTAACTGAGTCGACCTTGAATGAATGCACTTTACATTGCTCTGCTAGCTAAAAATTTTCTGCTGTCTTAAGAGCTTAATCTGTTGAGTATTCTCTGAATATTTTGCTCACACGGTAAGGCCCGATCCTTTTGATTAAAAATCGGTCAGTAGGCACTAAGCATCGCAAGCAAGCATTGTCGGTAAATTATGAGAATAAATTATGACATTTAAATTTCGGAAACCATTTAGTAGACATTTTAAACTATTTTGTAATTGTTTTGCCATTTTTGATAATTGTTATTGTTAAAGTTGCTACCCATGTTCACTTGGACTTCGTGGATTCTAGCACAGTATACGTATTTCACTCAATTTCAACCCCTAAATGTGATTAGTTAAATACCACTTAATTAGGCAATATTCCATACAAATTACCCGAACACGATGGAATTGCTTATGGTAATTACGTGGTTGATTAAAGCTTCCTGTCGCTGCGTGCTCTCGATTGTAATTAAGAACACATGCCATCTGTTGATTTGATTCTGAAATCAACTTATTCTTTCATTCCAGTCCGGGCTGACTTGTCTTACTTGCCACTGTTTTATTCTTGTTCTTACTGGGTGTAGGTGGTGTGAATAAGTATTTGTTAGATGAGGTAATGTGGAATGGAAGGCGTAAAGATCTAGAGGGTGAAATGTGGAGATGTAGACCAAGATAAAATAAAGAATGCAGAGATTCACGTCCACTCTTCTTCCGTTTTACTAGCATTAGTCCGTTTGATTAGGTGACTGGTGATGATGATGATGATGAGGAGGAGGAGGAGGAGGTGGCTAACTTTGTCTACTTTACATTTATCTGGTGATCTACCTGAGGTAAACACCTTAAATCGCACTTCTGAGTTTCATAGCCTACCCAAAAGGCCTAACAGGTTTGAATTCTTTAAAATTTTACTTTCTTGAGGTCTATTTAGCCAATCATCGCCTCATACTATAATACTTAGCATTATGCTTTTACTTAGTGACCTTACTATATTTCGTTTCTTGCTCTTTTTTGAGGTACTCTTAATCTTATAGCCCTCGATAAAGTTATTTTTTTTAAAAAACACTTGCTTGCCAGAGAAAGAGAGGCTAGTCCAGTCTATTAGTGATGGGAATTCTACACCTTGATAATAAGGTGGATTATCGGTTCCTAGGTGTGGTCCATAAAGGAATAAAATTAAGACAGCAAAAAGATACTGAGTTGTGCCTTGTTTAGTTATCCATTTTCTAAAGTTCTGATTTCATGGTCCTCTTCTGCTTTTCCACGATATCCGGTGCTTATTGATCGATTCATTTTAACCATAATGGTCAAATTACACCTTCGTTTTTTTCGAAGACTGAAAAGCTCAATTTTCTTACATGGTATTAATCTTAAACTTAAAATCGGATGTTTTTCCCCACCTGTTTCAATATCAACATGAGATTTTTCTTCTTATTCATGAAGTTTGTAAATACATTGGTGGCCAATTTGGAGCTCGAAGCTAGGAGTTAGTGAGAATTCTCATTATTTGCTTTTATTAATTCGTAAATCAATCATAATCGCAGATAATCCTGAAAGTCGATTGCATAAAGTCAAAATTTTCAAGTCAGGTAAGTAGGCTTAAGCGTATGCTTCACGTGATATTTGAAGTATTGATAGGAAAAGCTATTGAAAACCTTCCGTGATTAGACGGAATTTGCAGACTTTCAGTGAATTGAGTTAGCTCCTTGCGCATTGTGTTTGCTCGCTTACTGTTCTTCCACGCCCATTCCTCGTAAAGAAAACTCCTCACTTCCTTTCGATATGGGAGATACTCAGCATCATAGGCAACAACTAAATTCAGGCAAGAATTAGAAGCACTGCAGATCCTCCTCTTCCTTTACTTTGGGTCTGACCTACTGTTGTCATGTCTGCGTTATTAGGCGGCGTAGGTTATATAAGTTCATCAAATAATACCACTTATAATCATTATAATTCACTACACTAGTCGCGAGAAGATTGTGTTGCTCCAACTTAACTGAGCCCCAGTAATCTCTGCTATATTGAATTAGAGTTGTCGCTAATCCTACATATCGGCTTTGGCCGTAATAGGATGCCAATAAATCGAGATGTCATGACCAACCACAAAATGAACTTAACTCGGTCAGCATTTTATGCTGCTTAAGTTGTATAAATTAATGGTCTTGAACCACTAGCTAGCAACTGAGAGCTCTACAATGGCCATGTTTGGCCAAAGGGTATTGAGTAAACCACAATGAGAGTTGATAATGAAAAATGAGGTCACAAAGGAAGAGTACGGGCGGATGCGAGTGGGAATACAAAGACTGTTCATGAGAGTCGCTCGGCAAGGACGCGTGTGACGATATGAATGAAGGGAAAAGGAAGGATCGATAGACAACTCGTCTACATATGACGGATATGCAGTAGTCATTGGGACATAAAGTCGAAAAATCATCGTACTTTCGTACAGAATGTGACTGAAGAGTGATTTCCGCTAACGCATATAGAGCCGTCTTTTCTTATTGGACTCTCATTCTGTTTCCTTTATTTTATTTTCCCAAAATAAATATTTGTGAACGCTTTTTCTACGTTGTCATATGCATCATTACAGTGAAAATGTTTCATTTTTTTCTAGTTACCTGCGGAATTATTGGCAAATAATTTTATCAACTCAGGTACATCCAGCGCAAGTATGCAGGAGGTTTGGTCTGCAATAGAGTTGCAAGCAATGAGATTCTCCCGCCGTCTACGTCAACAGAAACAGTGGTTTCAGAACGGTGATAATTCCTTGCGGCAATCGCTACGTAGTTTACTAGAACTCCTCTGGACTGCTGACTTGTTGTTAGGTCCTGCCAAAGCTACTCTGGGAATCCGCTATCTTTTCTATCAACGTGTCAAGTTGGAACGCTTTGCTTATTGTCTAGCATTCATTCAACTCGCGGAGAACCGTCCGCTGATTTACTCATCTCAACAATTTTGAGATTTTAAACTCCCCCCCCCCCCCTTACGGTCATCTAATAGAGTAAATTTGCCTATATTTAATCAGAATTATGCCTTGTTGCATTTCTTTGTCTTGAACGAGACATGAATCAAAAGAAGGCTTATAAAATTTCCCTTTTATTTTTCTGAATTCATCTTCGGCTCCTATCCATTTAAGTGCTTTCGTTATCCATTAAGAGTATTCATTTTATAAAAGATAAAGTAAAACAACCTTGGCTTTGCCTTTTATTACTCACACGGTATTTTTTCCAGTACCTTTTGTGGGGAACACAACGCTAACCTGACTGAGCCAAGGAAAGAGCGGCGTGTTTACTTATCTCGTAGCCATAAAGTGCGGCCGTGTTGCTGATCGCGTTAGGAAGGTGTGTGGTCGTGAACCTAGAGACCTCTCACTCAATTAATAGTCATGGCATGGTCAACGTAGCCAATATTGTATTTAATGACTGAGCTCCGTGTTAGCGACACGACCCAAATAAACGTGCTCTACCCCTGTACCGCTATATTGTTGAGGAAGCTTTGCTAACTTCGGACACTTTCCATGCTTAAGGTTCCTGGCATAGAGATTATTGAGGTCAATTCAGCTTATCTGTGTAGTAATACGCTACACTGCCAATTGACTTGAATGACATTTCCCTGATTTAATCTAACCAGACGGCACTTTAGTATGTTTTGTGCGCTGTTGTTGCATCTTATAAATTCTTGTGAGTAATTGAATTATTGGCTATTTCATTTAATTAGTTGGCAATATGGCTTATTCTCATACTACTACTGTAAGTCTAGTAACGAGTGCCATTTTCTGTAATGTTATTCTGAGATAATTATCGTAATCTTTCGAGTGGCTAGTATCTTGCTTAATTAAACCGCCGGCAATTACATGGTTCCGTGAAGCTTATTGCTGCAATTTTAGAGGTAAAGTTAATTTGGAGAACTGTTCGTGGAATAAGTATTATTTGCAAATACATACATACATATCAGATGGCAGGCTTTATGATAGTTACCATTAACCCGTTAGTTGACTTCTGGCTTCCCAGTATCTCTGGGTTTCTGTCGTCTTCTGTAGGGCTGGACACCGTATCAGTTGGGTCTTCTCCATTTCCTCCTGTAGGTCACAGGGCTTATACTCCTAGTCTGTGAAGGTGTTTCGCCAGGCAATCGTGTCCGGTACGCAGTCTATGATAACTGTCATAATGCCTTCTATTTGATATATATATATATATATAGTGACAGATAAAAATCATACATCCCAGAGGATGACAACTTCATACATTCTTTGCTTGTAACTATTTTATCCCATACAGCCATGTAAGTAGGTAAATTCTTTTATCATGTTCTTGCTGTCAATATATTCATGAGCGGGCAAGATTCCACGTACCACTTCTTGCCTCTGAACAATTCTTCAAAGTGCTCGTTTGAACCCCACTTAGAAAATTGAGTTGCCACGTAAAAAGCTTTACTGAATTAGTTTTCCTGAAATTGCATTCCCTACGCATAAGATCAGACATTACAACCTTAACCTCAACATCGATGTTACTCGCAGTTCGCAGATTGGTCTATGGGAGAATAGCTTCATGCGTTTTTGTGATAATTCGTGGATTAAAGAACTGAGTGACCGTCATCATAACCTCCTCAGTCCCTGCTCTCTGACTTTTGTTCTATATTTCTCATTGAAATCACACGCTAGTCACATTAAATACAATCTATAATAGCTGCAATCTGAGCTACGTGGAGACAGCGTACGGAATGGATAGCGTTTGCTGCAAATACACCGAATTTTTACAAAGCTTTCGCATTACAATCAGTATTAAACTACGTCAGGTAATACTATTGATTGCTGACTGGTTGAGAGGTCTCTATCCTAACACTGCACTTGCCTGCCACACGATAAATAGCACGGCGCACCTTCCAGAACGTTCTAGTGCGCTTTGATCAGCCTTGGTAGCGTTGTGCACTCCACATTCTGCCACTACGATATATGCGTGCTTAGCCTCATTTATTCATTAAAAAATCCAACTAATAAAAACTGACTTTCTTATGTAATTCTATCTGAATTTTATTACTATGAATTGAAATTGTTGGATAAAATGGAGTAACTTTATTCAAAAATAGAAATTTAAGTAGCCATTTTGTGTTCCCCTGGGTCTCATAAACCACTACAGTGCTTTTCTACCAGCCTGGTATAATATTGGGGGGCTCCTCTAGATGAATTGCTGGTAAGGGATATTAAATAAAGGTGGAGAAGGGTACCACAAAGTTCATGGACATCCAATATGCTGTTTTCCCGATGCAATCCACAATGTGCAAATTGCAGTGAACGCAGGTGTTTCGAACTAAGGCGTTGTTGTGGTTTCTTTTTATGTCTTCCTTGGCAGTTCAGAAAAAGCCGCTGCTCATGCCCCTCGAACTTGGAAATTAGTCTATGGTCATTAGTTTTACCGTGAAAAAGTACCATCAATTCCTCTACGATCGGAATTTCATTACCAAGTTTATCTTAAATTTAACAGAGATTCCAGTTAACAGTACACTGAGATTTCAGAGCTAGTCGACAATTGCTGGCTATGATGTCGATATAGAATATCGGAACACAATCAAATTCAGTCGTCTTTCTTGTTTCATCTACAATCAGGAATGTGCTGGGGGAGATCCTACTATTGCAATTCCAACTACATAGGGAAGCACCCATCGCCTATTACTCGAATTTATGCTCAGACTTTCAAGTAACTGCAAATGATACAGCAAAAGATTCAAGGTTGAAGACGACCATGAAATATGTTCTTATGAGAAAGCCAAAATCGAACCAAAAAACGGCCCTACAGCCTTATATATGACATCGTAATTTGTCCGGGAGTGAGTTGTAATTCATGTTTGCAGGTCGTGTTGTCATTCTTTCACCAATTAACAGTTCAATAGAGGCCATTCAGATTTTAGCCGAGTGATTTCCATTGGGAGAACTTTTGCGTACTGGCCTTGAAAAGACAAGGGCACCAAAGCAGTTACCCAAATATGTTCTGAATGTACGTAAAGATTGAGGTTTCGAAGCAAATGATTTAAACAGACCTCAAAATGGTACGAACTAACAGAACTTGAATTTTGAATGGTATGTTGGATAAATCATAATTCAGATCCGTAGATAAATTTCTGATGGACAATGCATAAAGAATTAATTCTTTATACAAAAGAAAGGGTTTCAGATTTTGAGATTTATTGAGAATCCCAATTATTTCGCTCTTTAATCACAAGGCTACCTGTTTAGCCCAAGGCGTTAGTGATGAGAGAAATTTTCCACAGAAATATGAGTATTCATTTACGTGATCGGAATTTAAATGGAAATGCAACGAATAGAGATTTTATATGTTTATATATATCTAGGAAATCATTTGGGCGATCTGTGGAGTATGCCGTTTGATTATCTTCGTAGTATTTAGACATCAATTGAAATTACGAATATGTTTTGTAAATATCAAATGAATTCAATCGCTCGTGTTAAAATCTTTTGTATGCCTTTTTAATTTACTCAAGAAACAAAATCATTTAGCTCTAATTAAAACAATTTATTATTAATATCTAATATTAATCGAATTAGGTTTCGTGCATCTAAATAACATAAATCTCAACCTAAATGGGATATTTACCATTGATATTCATTTGTAGAAAATTAAAATACTCCATAATGAAAATAGAAAAACGAAAAAATCGTTCAAGTTTTCGAAAAGGAACTGCGTATTAAAAGTACTGTGGATACTGCTCAAATTAAAATTAATAGAATGCACTATAAAAACAGTAATACACATATTTCTATCAATTTAGATGGCAAAGCAGCGTAACAATTTAAAATATTTATTAACTGTTATCTATTATAAATTTAATTACAACTTAAAAGTAATCATTGGCATGCACCATAATACTTTTGTAGCGTATCAGCTTGACATATAATTCGTTTGCCTTTAGTCATATAAGTTTTTATAAGCCTTCTCGGAACGACCGAACGTCTAAATATTATAAGTGATCTATGGACAATCAACAAATTTATAATTCATAATGACTGACATTATATGTAGGAAATAGCCTATTAATAGCCGAGATATCGCTAAGGGATTTAGTTAAAAATATAATGCAGAGCAATTGTAAATATAATAATACAATCGCCTACAGATAAATGTGTCGTTATGTTGAACTTAGAAAATTTTACCAAGGCAAACGCTTACAATATTAATTAAGCAAGTATCTGCTTTTGAATTTATATTATTTTGTTTAGTTAGTTTAATTGGCGACTTTTTCGTACTGACACGTTCAATTGGGGCTGCCGTATATCCCTTCGTGGTCGTTTGCATACATTTCATATCTCCAAAGTTCGACTAGTCGGTGCTAATATGATCGATTCGATTTCTAAAAATACTCAGGATCAGGATGCCCATTTTTTAAAGAATCCTAAGGATTTAATACCTCTTTGGCGACCGGAAGGAACTATATACTCTCCTGGAATCATTGGGTATGCTGATTTGTGTATTTATTGTTGTTAGGTTACATGAGGAGATTAAGGACTTTGGAAACTATATTGCCCCGTCACATGAAGAACAGTGGGCTCGTCAGGTCCTTGTTACGAAATTGCGTAATTTGATTATTTCTATTTGGCGAAATTGTTATGTAAGTTATTGATATATTCCCACTACTCCTTTAGTTCGACGTGTTTGGAAGCTTCAGTACCGGTCTCTACCTTCCAACTAGTGATATTGATGTCGTAATATCCGGGAAATGGCAAAATTTACCTTTGAGATCTCTTGAAAGGGCACTACAAGCATGCAATTTCGCATCTGATATCAAGGTTTTGTCAAAAGCTACCGTGCCGATCGTCAAATTCACTGATATCGAAACAGGCCTGAGAGTAGATATTAGTTTTAACATGACCAACAGTCTTGAAGCTGCCAGATTTGTTACAAACCAACTTTGCTGTTATCCATTTCTCCGCTACTTAGTATTCACCCTCAAACAGTTTTTGTTGACCCACGAACTAAATGAAGTTTTTACCGGCGGTATTAGTTCCTATGCACTTATTCTTATGTGTATCAGTTTCTTGAAAGCAAGTTCAGCCGTTATATTTCATGTTCTTTTGTTTTCTTTCGTTATTTACATTATCGTTTTACAGGATAAGAGTATGGAGAAGTCGAAGGAAGAGCCTAACCTTGGATCTATTCTTATAGACTTTCTTTATTTCTATGGAACCCAGTTCAATTATAAAACCACCGGAATATCCGCTTCTGGTCAATATATTCCCAAGGAATCTATTTCACAACATCCAGGCGATTCGTCGCCCTCCCCACTAGTTATTGATGACCCTATTTGTCCTGGTAATAATGTTACTAGACGCTCATATTCCGCCCTCAATGTTCTCAAATCATTTCGCGAGGCTTTCGATATTTTAAACGAAAAGCTATCCACTGGTTGTGATGAAAACGATTCCATTTTATCTTCCATTATAAGCATTCAACCAGTAAGATCCTGCTATTTTGTTAATTGACTAATTATGATTTTTGATTAATTTTGTTTGATTTTAGTCAACTATAGAAGCCCGGAATACGCTAAAACGAAGGGCTCTTGAGTTATTTCAGCTCTTACCATCGTTTGTTGTGCCGAATATAATCCATCGTAAGCCTCTTCTTCCACCACCACCGCATTTAGTTCCGCCATCAAAACCCTCAACCGCTTCCCGATCTCCAGAATCCACTACTCCCGCTGATCAAAATGTCGCCGCCTCTACTGCTTCCTCCCCGAAAGAGCAACAAATTATCATTTCTGCACGTGGATTTACCACTCGCCCCCCGGCCTTTTTACGTGCACCTAATAGTGCTGATGTGCTCTATCTTACCCAAAGTCCTCCTCCCTACGGTTTTTTCCCCCCTCCTGTTTTTTATGATACTCTCTGCTTCCCTGTTACTCCCCAGCCCAATCCCACACCTATTGGTGCACCATCAACAAATCCCCCTGTCTACGTAGTCTTTCCACAACACGTTTTGTCACCCTCTTTTGCCAACTGGGGGGTCAATGCAGCGTATCCACCTATGCATCAACAACAGCAAAGTACTGGAACTGCTTCTTCTACTGACAGTGAAACTCAAAATGTGCCTGACTGCCTGTATGACTGTGATGGGATTTCGGATGCAGAATTGCTGAATAGTTCGTGTGTGGGTGAAGAATCCTCTGAAGACTGTCAACCTCCCAAAAACGTAGAGACCGTCGAAAGGAACTATAAGTACGTTTTTTAGTAATCCATGGATCTTTTGTACGAAGAGGTGAATAATTTGATAAAATAGGTGGATATTTATAGTCATTGCGCTCTCAATCTTCTGTCCTTTTTGTCGAAGTTGAATTAATGCATGCCCTATCTGGGGATGAAATTAGGAATTTAACTTTTCTTTTTTGTTTTAATATCTATTATCTTTAGTTTGTCATCAAATTATTTTAACTTTAGTTTCAAGAACGTGAATAAAGCAGAGTTAAAGTAATTCTTGACACCGAATCAATCTTAAAACCTTTTTTATTATATTTTTTCAGGACTTGTCGTTCAGCCTCTGTCTCGAATACTTGTTCAAATCTCGTAAAACGATTGGCTCCATTGCGATTATACTCATCGGAACAAAATGTCTCCTGTGTTCATGAAAATCACGATTTGAATTCTTCCTGCCAGTTCTCTTCCCTTTCTATGTTGCCTTCTTCCTCGTCAGTTTCTAGCACAAAATCAAAAAATTGTAATGGAGGGAGTCAGCTTATGGACGCTGAATCACCTCAATCCCCGCCCCCTTCTTCCCAGACAAGGAAATCTGGACAGCGGAAACGACGAACTTGCAGAAAAAATGGCTGTTCGACCTCGGGAGTTGATTCCAACATTCCTAACTCTTCCGAACAACGAGTTTCTCATCCAGTAAATTCTTTCTCTTCTTCACGTACTAGCGGGTGCTATATTTCCAGCAATGAAGAGACGGAGGAAGTCGGATCTAGCTCCGTTCCTTCTGTTCGAAAAACTAAGAGGAGGTGTTCTCAGTTGCACTCCCTGGAAAGTTCCAACAATAACAAGGGGAAGGTTTCTAACCCCAAAGCCTGGTCATCTTTCAAGTCATCGGTTTGTCGAATGGATTCGATTAGTCCAGAACATGATAAGGTTTTGATGGCTTCACCAAATCCCATGCCCATGACAACAATAACCGCTAAGAAAGTGATGAAAGGAAAACAGCAACAACAATCGAATAAGTCAGCAATGCTTACTGGATCTTTGAAGCGCCTTTCAAATCGGGCTTAATGTGATTTGGCTGCCTGCGTGTTCTAGAATCTGCCTTTTCTCATGTAAATACTCATAGCATTTACTTGTCTTGTTTAACCTCTTTTTTGTTCATTCATCTTTTAAATTGTATATATAATATGTAGATGCTTTGTCAATGTCTATAAATTGAAACCGTGACCATTCGCGCAAAATTTTTTCACGTGCTAGCCTCTCCCCACCTTCCCCATCTTTCAAACGTACTGTCTATGCTACTCCCTCTTCTCCATTTCTGCTACTAAGAAATTGAGCACGAGTGAGGTTAATAATACCACGTTAGTAGGTATCATTTCAAACCTGTGTGACATCCTCTCGAAAAATGAAAGATCACATTTGATGGTGAAAAAAAAAAGTATATGCAGAATAGTGTCCTAATTTCTTACTGCGTGAATTGGATACGCTTCAGAAAAAAGACCGGATCGTAAGAATACGGGGAAAAAACTTACATGCCGTAAGCAACAAGAAATCCATTTGTGCCACTATATATCAATTTGAACTCCCTCTAATTGCTTGAAAGATTTTATTTCTGCCTTTGAAAATATATTGTTCGTGTCTGTACATTTATAAAGTATCTATTTACCAATAACTACTTCGTTTTCTGTTTTTGCTTGTAATTAACGCCATGTTTACGAGCTTTCTCGTGATACAGGAATAGATCTCATTTGTTAGAGAGGGTTAGTGGTAATCATTTTAAGTATTTTAGTTTATTTTGACGCAATTTTCTGCATTGGGAGTGTTACACGACTATTTCATCGAATGTGCTGAACCTTGGTACCTAGTTGAGTGATTATCAATCGGCACTACTTTGTATTTTTTGTCTACCATTGTTACATGTCTCTGGGTGTTGCCATAATTACCACATTTGCATAATCTTGTATTGATTTGTAGTCTAGTAATTCTCTACCTTCACTTCAAATAAAATGAAAAGTATCAGTGTTTAGATTTTGTTTAATGGGCCAATTGTTCTAAAATGTTGCCATTTAGCCTTAGTAATTGCATAATGCACTTTTGTGGGGAGAATGCTAGCTTTGCGCTAACTGTATTATTGACACACTTTACTGAGGTCATGCTAGTCAAAAGTTCTTTTTCGTTTCGGCAGTGCGCAATTGACAAGTTTGTTTAATTATTACGAAATTTCTTTTTTAAGGGGTCTATACTTTCCACTTTTGAACTCCGTTTATTTTCAATTGTGTGCCTTCTTTGCGCTTTTCGTCTTGTCGACTGGGTTAAATGTTACTCATGAGTCATTGTGGCCGAATATAGGGCCAATAAGGCCATTTAAGCTAGAAGCTCATATTTATTGGCTGATGGTTAGGTTGTAATTTGGGAAAATTTTTTCACGCCAATTAAGTGTTTCACAAATATTTTACAAAAGAGGCTAATAAGTTGTAGTAAGTGTTTACCTATTCACAATTACTGTTTTTCCTCAAGGATAGTACCATGCAATTAGTTACTTGTGGTTAACACTTTTATATGTTTGTCCATGTAACTGTGCTTGTATCGTATTTCATTGCCAAAGGTTAAGCAAGAAACTAACATCCAGAGGCACTAAAGGAGGTTAATACCAACAAATAAACATATTTAATCCAAGTATAGTTTTGTAAACATTTTCACTACCAATTTTGAATCTAGTAGGGGTCTATTGTTTTTAGGCTGATATTACCAAAGGAGAGTGATAGTACAATGTGTTATTGATTTCTCTGTGAAAGTTCGCGTTTGCTCATATTTTTGTCGATTAGTTACCACCAAGGTCAATTGATTTTATTGGCTATTTGGAAGTGAATATAGCGTCCTTCAGTCTAAAAAATTCTTTAGAGAGCGCATTGTTTTAACACCAAGAGAGGTTAGATCAAGGGTCACGTGATCAATGTGTGATTCGCTGAGCCCTTAGGTATTTATGGGTTCCTTCTTGAATGATTAGCTGGTAATTGTAACTGGGTGATTCTGGTTAACACACCCAGGCTATGTTTATGCGAGCATCCTAGTCTACACGATATAGTGCTTACATATAATAAACAAACTATTGCTTTATTTCTCAATCCGTGTGTGCAGTTAATTGCGCTTGTGTGTGCATTTACGCACGCATCCTCTAAATAGTTTTCTAGAAGATTTGTCTCTATGTTCCGTGAAAAACCTCAGTTAATTTCTTGCTACTATGAACACAGCTTAGAGTCTCATCTTCCTTTCGATGATAAGTGCAAGCTCCATAGTAAATCTGTGCTATTCATCTATTCAAATTCATCATCTTCTACTGCTAATTTACGCCTTATACTTGCTCATTTTGATTATATTATCACATAATGGTGGGTTAGATAATTAATTTATATTTTTGTTATAATGCGTTGAAAGAAATTCACCACATGTGGTAATTTGTAGGAACAATTAGTTGAATGCTGTGTTCGGAGCTATGTGTTTGCAGCATTCTTTCTTAACGGAGCCTTTATTGCTCATAAAATTATGCAAATACCAAATTGTGTAACTAGATAATTTCTGTTTTCGTAAAATAGGGAAAATACCGATTGGCACAAATCAATGACAGCTCGTTTACACCTAGATGCGCAGTATATATGACCATAAAACGCATCTTTATGCAGTTCACTTTCACTATCGAAAATTTTTTATAAAATGAATTTAGTTGGTTCTTAAAATAAGATAGAGGCGAAAACGCCCGCCATTTTGGCCGAATCTGAATCTAGCGATTTCCGGCTAGTTTCGAGCGAAATCCGCGGTAAATCAGGCTAAATGAAATGCATATTTATTATGTAGGAATAGGATTTTTGAAATAAGCTGAATATTTGACAAGATATTTTATTATTTAGTGGCAACAAACTCGTAAAACTCAATAGAGAGGGCGATAGTTTGGTCAACACTTAATTCTCCCAAAGCATTAATTAACAAAGTAAAACGAGATCAAGTCAAATAGGCCAATTTTCGACCAGGAGATAAATTAGTAAAAAGATCATAAACCTGTCTATGGCGATCGTTAAACGCTTCTCCAAAACGGGAAATGTGATCGACTACTTCAAACAGATTGAATTACGATAAAGTCAAGCCTCTTTTGAAGTCATTTTGAATGGGAAAACAATGTGAATTTCTTTTGTCTGATGTCATTGAGAATGATGAATGTGATTATTTTTCGAAGGTGGCAAATATATTCTAACATTAATAGGGCCGAGAAGGGCTTTTGCGTCTTCGTCAGATGCCTGCAGTAGCAATAGGTGTGAGTGGGCGTTTATGTGGATATTTTAACTCTAAAAAGGTAGTAATTATGGGCTACACTCCCTCAAGGTTTTTTTAATTTATCAACAAAGAGGGAAAGTGGAAATCATGATAAGTTGGGTGCCATTCTGACCCCCAAAATTTGGGGCATGCTACTTCTCTTAATTATCATCACCTATTTTTTGTTTCAGATTCATATCATCACAGCAGGTCACTTACTCAATAAAAGCATGTGATCTCGTGTCTTTACCTTGCTTATTTTAAAAACTCAATTGTACGACAATCTACCAGAATGAAGTTTAGTGAAAGAAGGAATTTCAACCTTAAGCTAATTTAAGTTGATTTGCACCTGCTTCATATTGGCCAACCGTCAGAATCTCTAAAGATAGGAACGGCACAATCTCCTAGTATTTTAAATTGTGCTAATTATGGTTGCACGCTTTCTTCTACCTCTGAATAGATTAAAACTATTAGAAGATAAAATGAATTTTAATTGTATTTCTTAAATGCCCCGATTCCGGTACAATTTTCACTCTATTGCCTCCAAAGTTAGACTCAAACGAAACTAAACGCCTTTAAAACCTCTTCAATTTAACTTTTACTCCGGTTTAACTGCTGTAATTCCTCCTATTCCTGCCTTTTAGTTACAATTAGATCAAATCCTTGACTACTTCGGCTTCTCAGTTGTAGATGAATGCACAGCAATGTTTCCAAGTTGCTTTTATTAGTTTGACCACAGTAAACATCGTTAGAGCAGCACACTTGTCACGAGATCATCGATGTTTTTTTACAATTGAGTAGATGGTTCCTTAGCCAAACAAAATTTCTTTCTTCAATTATCAAATTCATCAGTAGTGGAAGGCATTTCAAGTCTGGGTCAACTTTTCGGTTTACACAAGCCCGTGATAGTTCGTTCAAAAGTTTTCGAACAAACTAGCTACTTTAGTTGTGCAGGTTTCTTTTAAACTTCTCCTCATGACTATGAAATCACGGTTTGTAATGCCAACTTATGACTAAGCATTTCTGTTATTTTGCGCACTATTTGCGTTTCGTGCTTGATACGTCCATGTGTGTATTGGTTATTGATCCATTAATTAGCCATTCCTTCTACTTCCAAAAAATTAGAACTTTCTTATGTGATATGTGATAATGCAACGGTGACAAGACTTGGTAAGCTTTCACTTTTAAATTTAAATTGAGTGGAGTTTTTTTCGCCATCCTCTTGAAGGATAATTTACAGCCTCAATCTATTTCTCAAGCGCAGTGGTTTATGGTCAATGATCCATTGTCAGCTTAATCACACATCATTTATCTCAAGCTTGCCCGAATATGACTATCGATTTCACGATAGCAATCACATTTTAGCAGGCGGGTACCATGTGATAACTTGTTTTGACCTCGATATGAGATAGGGTGGGAGCAATTATCAAATATTATTTTATTTATTAACAAGAAAAGAATAACTTTTGTTATAACTCGGAGAAGCTATGCGAACCAGCCCACCAGTATTGTAATAAGCCAAGCCACTTACGTTGGTGGGATTACAAGGAGGGGAAGCACGTTAATATGGGCTGAGTTGCCAACTATTTAACAGCATACAAATCTTAAAATAATCAAGGTTACTTACTGAGATATGCTGTTACTGTAATTGTTTAGGCCTAAAGGGTATGTTGAAGAGGATCTTAAACTCAAAAAAATTTACTTTCATTTCATTAGGAGAGTAAAATGGCTGATATGCATATGGGATTGATCTGTTACCCTGCCAACTAGAGGTATTATTGTTAGGAGAGTTCACCCTCAGGTACGGGCATGTTGAGAAAATGCTGAATTTAATTTATGAAGTCGGCTTAACAAATCGAAAATATTTGACTGTATATGTGCATCTCTAGAGAGTAATTACTGAGTTCATTAATGATCGGCTGTGGAGAGTGTTGATTTAAGACTTCCTATCTCACATTAAAAGATTCGGATCAATAATACGAACTTTGACTAGTTTTAGAAGTTGCCTCAATATCCAAATGTTATAAAAGAATTTCTATGATGATTGAGAAACCAAATCCCCGTTTTTCTATGCCCAAATAATTCGTTTTAATAAGCTTCATGAAATAATTAAACATTAGAAGAATACATATTATGTCTGGTTTTATTTGAAATTTTTATTTTTTCGGTATTTAATTCCATTATATGCGAATACCAGAAGTTAAGAGAGCAGATGGAAACTTCAGTGTGGTACTTTTTCCTCAAAATGAAGGCTAAACGAGAGTGAATGATGTGTTTACATTTGGGACTGGTGTACTATTCCAGGAACCAAGACTTGGCATGCAGTAATTTTGTAAATATGCACATGAGCGAGGCATATTTAGCCTGCAATTTCAATATCACTAAGAATAATCGTAATAGTTAAGGTAATAAAATGGGAATATTAGCCTCTAACTCCTTTGAACGAGAGATATCTAGCAGTACTCATCTTGAGGATATGCATACAAGCACAATTGTCTTCTTCCATTAAAAGAAAATTCATCCTCACTACGTGGTGTTTAGTCAAAGCGTTATTTGGCCAGACAAAATTCCAGTATTTCTCTCCTGTTCTTCTAGACATAATCAAAGTCGAAAAAAACAGCTAGTCTCTTCACTCAGACCTAACACTCAATTATTACAAATGTGAAATCTTTGAGATGAATTTACAAAACTTCATAAATCGAGAGAGGAGTAATGTGGAGCTTAGTATGCTTGAGTATTAAAATCAGTTAAAAACAGATCTTAACTAAAATCATTAAGTCGATAAATTGAATTAGAATTTTCGTTGCTAATTGGAGCATCTACACTATCGAGCTGATTAGTGTAAACCTTGCGATGACCAAAACTCCATTACTAATTCCCGCTTTGCCCTAAGTTAGAAGTTAGAGGAATATTTGAATGGGTTTGTTAGATATGCGCAAGTTTAAATGACAACTCATATGTATAAGATGGATACCATGGGGAAAATTAGAACCAGATACTACGGGATTGGACTTTCCAAATTACAAAAGTACAAAAAGGGGTACAAGAGGCCATTCTTGTCAATATATTAATAGCCATCAGTTAATTACATGCTATTTTAATTAAAAGCACCTTAACAGTTTTGATCATTGGCAAATTTTCACATTGTTATGATAAATTAATGTCAATTCAGACTTGGTCATACACACCATATGGAGAATAAATGAATGGACTGGCTAATGATTTAGTTAGGAGAGGATGTGAAATTGTGAAAATGAGAACGAAAATATGTGATAGGAAAAACGCAAAAAACTTGTGATTATAAAAGAATAGGGATCATTTTATAACATGCGACAAAAGCTATCAAACCACTATCTCAATATAATCAAAATCTATCCATTTAAGAAAAACCAATGAAGTAGTTGAGAGCGCTTTGAACTAAGCATAGAATCAAAATGCACGCAATATGAATTTGCAGCAAGTTTCTATTTCAAAAAATCAATATGCTTATGACCACCCTCAGTGAATCACTTGGATGTGCGAGTTAAGCCACAAAGTCGATAAATTGGGGGAGGGGTGTTAAAACTTTGCTGTAATGAGAAAAGCCAATAAAGTTCAATATGGGGTAAGAATTTCTGGTCACGCTTGACAAAAGTGTCAGTTGGTTCAGAACGCTAAGATAATTCACAATCGAATGAGAGTTGAAAATACTGAATTTACCTTACTTTCTTGTGGTAAAACCATTTAAGGGCTTCAAATTATGTTAAGTCAAGAGCTTTCGTAAAACTTCTAAGCAAATGCCAAATATTCCAAGGTAGAGAGAGAGAGAGAGAGTGCAACTTAAGGTCATTTCATGTGTTTCGGCTTGGGCACGCATGCTGTTCACATATGTGTGGAACACGATGATGCAAGTGATTAATTTTCTCTCAACACCCTCCAAAACCCACCCCAAATTCTTTCACCTTTGAAGCTGTCAACACTACCATCTTCCCTATTCTCTCACAACTATGTAGTACTGAATGTTGCTGAATGTTAATGACAATAATATTGATTTTTCACTAGATAAAACTCAATAAGTGGTGTTGACAACTTCATAATAAATTGCATAGGTTTGACTATTTAACTGTGTTTAATGGCTAAGTGATTAAGCCAGGGTGCATACAAATAAGAACAGTTGTTTGTATCTATCTATCTTGGTGTCAATCCGCTCACATCTCGAGAACTGCTTTGATTTAAATGGTGATTTATTCTTAACTGAACTTCCAGGGTTTGATGACTGAGTATTCATCTACCCTATTCGAAAACATATGTTTCACTTCCAAATAATAAACCACAAGAGGTAAAGCATCAGAACATATAAATGTTCAAACGTCATGTTCCTGCTTAGAAGACGTTTGGGATAAATTATTTGAAGACAAAGTGGCCTTTAAATCCTATGAAGTTCCCCTCCTAAATTTAGAAATACACAGCTTATCAGATATTTTTCCACGTTACAGGGGTACTTTTAACTGAAATGGCCTCTCCTGAACAATTCATATGGTAGTCATCGGGCACGCTGGATAAGTTGCAGATTCAGCGAACTTCCAGTGAATGGATATAATGAAATCTGGTCAAGATATCTGCATAGAATGCGATTTTCTTATTAGTGGCACTCCAGGATTCTTCTTTACCCAAAATGAGAATTTATAAACAGTTCATTTCAATGGATTTGGTTCGTACAATCGCTTGGGCGTCTACTCAGCAACTCAGGATATGCAAAGTAAAACGGCTTCCATTAATATTTTTACCTCCATAATGCATTTGGAACTGTTAGTGGTATTTAGGAAAAAATGTAATTTTGATATATTAATTTAATTCTTGATTTTACCAACTTCGATTCACCCTTTAACTATGATAGTGAGAAATGTAACAAAACTAAATTCTTCAAACTTGTGTAACATTATGATTTTAAGCATTCTTTGATTATGAAATAGATGATAACCGATTTATGAAAGTACAAACTAAAGCACACCTTTGCACTTAAAATCAAAGTTTCCGTGTTACTTTTTACTCAGGAGACTCCAAAAGTAAATCTCGACCAAACAAAATGGCCTTGTGAACCACAAACCATGAAGGTCTTAAGAACCAAATACAACAATTACTTCTTGAAATGATGAGAGCATTTCACGCCCTTCTCTAAATTTATTTATTATTGATAGAATTTCTAATTGATTGAAAATTATAACTCACAGACGTTAAAGTGTTATATTGATAAGGGAAGCCATGAAGCCTCCAAGTTAGTTGTTTGATTACAAAGATAGCGACAAACCACTGCAGACTGATTGTTCTGACTGATACACTGATCGTCAAATACAGGTGCTATACCTGTGAAGTCATATTCCATGAGTTCGATACCCATCCGTCGAAGTCGAACTTATGAGGTTGACAGTAGAATTCTAATTTCTCACTTCTGAATGGCTCATTATTTCTGACACCCAAATATATGAGTGCTGTAAAATAATTTCCTAACTGGTCTTGAGAGTTAATGAAGTTTCAATCGGTTCAAATAACTTGGGGTAATTACACATGTATCATTCGACGCTAGCTATAAGTGACCTTTGTTGAATCAAATGTTCTTTTTTAATTTCTATCTCATTGTCTTTAACATCCAAATATTCAGTTCGAAACCATTTTTTACAATTATTTTACAGAGACCAAGTATTCGTTGGAAAGAGACTAGGCAATTCAAAATTCTTCCACAAAGATTTGAATTATTTGCCCATAATTCACATGAATTTTTTTCGTGTTCAACTATTAAATCTTCATATAACTCCCAATGGAATGCAGCATGAGTTTCGTGAACAGCTGTTTACCAACCAAACACACTCCATCCTATGCATAGTGTATTTGTTTACAGAAGGGGTTAATTGTGGTCACTGGTATAATGTTGGATATCCCAGCATCCGGTCAATGAATAGGGTCAAGTTGTGTCACAATCAATAAATACATGTCGGATCAAAATGAACATGTGAAATACTTTTAATCAAAAAGATGATTAAAATGTGAAGTACAGGGCAGAGCCTAGTTAATACGCGGGTCATGTGCTTCTCCTAATCTACAGCTGACTAATTGAAGTTGACTAGACCATAACAGGTACCGACAGGACACAATATGCTGGACGTCTTCGACAAGCTGATTGCATGCGCCACTAAGGTGATTTATAAGTATACTTCTGTTATAACCTTGTTAGCCTCCAAGAATATGCATAAATCCCAGAACTCAATAAAACACAAAGAAGGCTCTAAGATAGGCTACATGCCATGGCAACGACCCTGCCATTTATCCAATTTTGGCAAATGCGCAAATTTTATAACAATAAATTTTTTGATTTACTTTCTTTGAATAAGAATCTCCCATTTTATTCAAAAGTTGCAAACCATTCATTAGCATTCATCCGAAGTCCTAGACTCTGTTTGACTTACTTCTTTGTAAGTAGAAAAAATGGATGGATTTCCAATCCGTTTTTATTCTCATAATCAATTATTGATTGTGTCATTCTTCCTTTAGCTTAAACCAAATATTAGCGTTAGTCGAAGGATATAATATGATTAGCGGCATAAACTCCAGAATCTGAAGAAATACAACCTACGTGGTTTTCTTTGGTTCCTTTGGTTGCGATGGTTAAATAAAGGAAGTTTCAGAAATCCACCCCAACCTTGATCTCTCTTAACCATGCTGACTAGCATTAAAACAATCCGATAGGAGCAGGCAAAAAAAATATAATAAAGTCAACATGGTGATGAAAGGTCAGACGTTTAAAATCATCTAAAAAGAAAGTTATAGCTGATGCACGGAAGTTGGAAGTCAATTTTGTTTTTCCGCGAATATTTTATAACCTTACAGCAAGACTGTTAAATCATTCATTTCGCCTTACCAATAACCTTTCCTCTGAATGGGCGCATCGATTTTGACCTAAAATGCAGGAGAGCATCCGACCTCCATATTTATACAAAACTAAAGAAGCATTATTAGCACCAGCGTTCAGATTCTTCAATCCGCCATTGGAGTGGATCCAAGTGGGGAATACAAAATAAGTAGATTTTTTGACATAAAAACACGAAGAACTGACCGAGTCAAATCAACAATAACTATTGATGGAATTAACTAATCTAAGCCGATGGCGTGGCAATAGAGGTTCAGGTTCAATGCCCACTGGGACTCACCCGGTGGGTGGAAAGGTTAGCTGTACCAGTTAACTCTGGTCAATAAAGCGAATAAAGAAAATAGACATTTTCACTCGAAATCGGTTGGATTTCATTTATATTTCCGTAAACCCGAAAATTGGAAATGTTGTGCATGAATTGTTTAGAAACTGTAATAAAATCTCTTTTTCATGAATCATAGCAGTGATGTTGAGAATTGAATTTAAAATTTCCATAAAATAATTTTAAAATTAATTGTTCTAATTTTATCAGTATTAGTTATGCGTCGAAAGAAAGCAAGTGAGCAAGTCATGTTAGCTTCTATCGTGTGATATCATTTTGAATACTTTTGATAACCTAGCTGAAATCGACTAGTTAGTAATCAGTTGACTGTATGAAAGAATATCAGCCACGATATCAAATCCCCAAAATGTGAATATTTGGGGGGGGGGGGGGTTAAAACATGAGACGGTGAACAATACTGTACAATTCCAATTCAAATGCATTTTCTTGGTATCATATTATCGTTGGGCTTCGAGCCATGAGCATGTTTGGCGCTTAACAGCTTCTAACAACTCCAATTATCCACGCTGAGGCGCCAGTGAAGAAGTCAGAATATAAGACAAAACAACAATTTGAATTTCCCAAGCAAGGAAAATATTAATGAAGGTATCCTAGAGCCACTTCTATAGTCATCTCTGCAATGTGTGAGTATCGTTATAGGTCTAACTTTTTTTTATCACAATTGACCAGTGCGGCTGACCATCAAAATCACTGGCTTTACACCAACAACCACTAATTTCGTAGTAATTTTCCTATTTGCAGATTGGATAATGGACTAGTAATTCTTTAATCACTCTTTGTAAGTATAAAACCCGGGCAAGCAAAGGGAAACTGGGTAACACTTTAAATGTTGCTCACGCACTTCAAAGTTTCACAAAATTACCGTTGTTTGAGTTAATGCGCTCACATCTCACATCGAAAACGTACTTTTCAAGTAATTATCAAACACATGATACCGAATGCGTATCAAATTCCCTAACTAAGTTATTATTACTAAGTGAGGAAACAGATAAACGAACTTATTCTCTTTAAATTTTTTTCATTCACGAAATTGCTCAAAGACGTTACAAGCGGTTAGTAAACTGGAATACTCGGAAATCATTTAATTGCGTGCAATAAACACTTATATCGATCCAAAGGCCGCCAATGACAATTATTATAAAATTCAAAGTCCATTCTTCTTCAATAAAGTCTGGATTGATGTGTTAAAATCGAATTTTTGAATGAAACCTTATACTATATATCCTTCTAATTAGCTATTTTTGAAAATATAAAAAGTTGTTTAACTCTAAAGAAGGAGGTAGTTAACGGTCTTCCTGTTTAAATCTTGGTTTTCATCAGTCAAGGTCCCTCAAGCTCAGTTGGCGATTTCGTATTGAAGAAGTTGTTCTCTCATCTTATCTTTATTCTCATCTTCTGAGTGGGAATTTATTGTCTACTTTAAAACCTCCTCACTGAGAGCCCTAATAACGCCCCATATTTAAAGATGCTTTTAAGGATTCATTCTTACACCTTTATAAGTAGCAGCATTTTGGAAAGAAAGTGGCCATTTGTACAAACCAAATTATTTTTCCGATTATTTGTCTGGACGATTTTTGCCAAATGAGATTCTAAAAATTGGTTGGTAGTCCAGTTATTAAGATGAATGTGAGAAAGTAAGATAAATAGAAGCTACTGCTGAATTAAGCTGTTTAACAGCGAATGAGATTGACGGAAATCAGAGGGAAGACAAATAAGGATAAAGACCATTTTAAACAAAACTAATGTTTCAATTCACTTAGGGAAAATCGTATTCGTTTTAAATTTAATTATTTGGCATTATAGACAGGCATATAAGTTTTACTGTGGTCAATAGGGGCAGTAACGGATTATTAGCCACGACAAGTGAGTATCGTCGTTGGTCTTCCTAACGAGGCACTATTTAGTTGACATGAGGGTGTAAAGATCATCGATTAGGCTTTTGCTTTAGACGCTGAATTCCCGATCCCCCTGAAATGCTCATTGCCCCGAGTGCGACTGTAAGCCCACAGGGTAGCTTGGAGGGCTTGCTTCGGAGCTATCAACTCAAGCCCCTCTGCAGGTCAATCGTCTTCAAGTGGCTTGTCTATAATACCACACTTGAGTGATCGTTGTTAAGTTTGGGTCATATTCACATCCCGTATGGTCTTAGGACCCCTATTTATTATCCTTAATTACTCAACCCCAGTTGGTGGAGCATTCACTGCACTTGCCTTGAGTAGGGGGAAAGTATCCTAGAGCGCGTCTTATGGAAATCTCACAGGATGGATGGCCACACAAACCACTGAGCGTTCGCCAATGGTCACGTTCTCGTGACCTCTTAGTTGATAGACGCGAATATTTAGCACTGTGCCCCTGTTACCTCTAGAACGATGCAATTCCCCCATTTCTAAACACAGACAGGTATAGCGTCACTACCTCCACCATCTTCACTTAAGTACTCCAATTCAATTTTCTTTCATTTCTTTCTCATCTTTCTCTCAATATTTTTCCCAATAAAATGGACGCAACAACGCTTTTATTCCTCATTCTGAACCTGTCGTGAACATTGGAAGAAATTAGAATGGCTAGCGTGCTAAGGACTCGAATAAAAAATCTGTCTGGTGGTCTTTTCTAACAGAGACGGCACTCATGCATACAAATATATATGTTTCTCAAAGCGGCTCCTCAGAGACTTCTTATGATAAGGTAGAATTTGATTTATCCTTTAATGTCAAACCATTTTGCGTGATTGCTGAAGCGTTAATTCGGATGACTTAAACAGCGAAATTTAAGTTAAAGGATATGGACAGAAGTACAGAATAGCATAGTCATTGTTAGTCATTTTTATTCTAAATGAATTTACCCTTTTAGCAGTGGTCCATAGTACGTTAATTAACACTCTCTGTGTTTATCACAGATATGTTTAGTTATAACATTATGGTGATATCGTGTCACTCTTATTAATTACTATTTAATTTAAACAGTTTTTTTAATTAACAATCAACTAATATTTAATAACCTTTGCCCACCATTACATATTTTCGTTGGTTCATAATAAATGATAACTGATTAGGGAATAACCTGTTTGGTCCGCAAGTCACAACAGTAACTGCCATTCTGCCTAGTATGTGTGTGTTTATTATAACAAAGTGCTCTCTAACCCTAAATGTGAAAGCGGAACCAATGAGCAGCGTTTCAAGCTTACTCAATATCAGATATACGTTTTCTTCAGCTTTCAGACGAATAAAAATGGTGTGTGAAATGTGAAATTAAGAAATTCAAGTAAATAAAAACTTTCAAGCTTTAAAATGGACTTCTAAAAAATTTTCCCACAGGCCCTTTCAAGACTAGGCTTCAACCGAAATGAACGCTTTCAAGATATAAATGTATTAATCACAATAATAAATAAAATAGGAATCTTCGAATTTGACTTTCTTTTCTCCTCAATAAATATTCTTGCAATGAAATTCTTATTGTTCCGATAAAAAAATTCATGTGATCATATTGCTGTCAGGGGCAAGTTAAGTTAATAGGTGGCAAGAAATCATTTGAAAGGCCCACAAATTTTGCCCTATTAAAGTGCTTTCCACGGCATGCCTATATTTTTTTATATAGCATTTTCCGAGGAGATATGATGAAGAAATTTGAGGTTTACAATCATGAAGCTAGAGATTTCTATGCTGTCAGAGTTGCTTTTGGGAACCCTAGGTATTAACGACATTGAAAAAGGAGCACTGTCGGGCTCTTCTTTTTGCAACCTATTTTCACTGCATGACAAGAACAGAAGAAAGCAACACAACCAAAGCAGAGTTTATTGGGAAAGGGTCTGAAGCCATGAGCAGTAGAGGTCATTGGTACTCTTTAACATGGTGGTCACAGGAACCTTTACCCTGTAATTAACCTTGATAACCATGAGATGGCTAATTGCTGAGTTAGTCTGCTTCCTGGGTTTTAGGTACTTCGAGTTAGAACAATTGTATTCTTATGATAGATCATGCTTTTTGCAAACCAATTCGTTTGAAAACAGCAGAAATTGTCAGGTGGTTGACACTCTCTTTAAAGCTACCAGTTGGAATACGCCATATGGGTCTCTATTTGGTACAAATCAACTTAATTCTGATCAAAAGGTTCGTATAGCATTTGGTAAACTGTCAAGCATAAGGAGAATGCTCCAAGCATATGAGATATGGTCTAGGGACTCTATTATGGTCAACCCGCATTCAACGACCCTTTTATTTATTAACGGAATATAGTCAATCTAAAGCCTTTAAAAGTAATCGTTTGGATATTCTTGTTCATCTGGAGGAACAAATATAAAATGGCGTTAATTTTTGCATCACGTGTGTGTGTTTACAGCCAATTTTGCACAAGCATCCACATGCAAGATGGGCATCTTTACTCATCAAGGTCACGCTCATAAAAACAAAATATGCTTTGCTTCAAGCCTTTTTTTAACAGATCTTGACGTGGGTAGTATTCAAGGAGAGCGATTTCGCAAGCTGAGATACTACAAAATTTTGAGATTATGTGGCATGGAATGTAGGAAAAAGCACAGACCGGGTGAAGAGAAAGGAAGGAATGAGAGAACAAGGTAGGCCACTGCACGCTATTTCGTTTGCGTTGCCGTAAAATGTGCCAAACCGCGAACGCATTCCTTTTCAATGCTAATATGGCATCAAAGATAAGACGATGTTCTAAATTAGCCGCAGTGCACAATTGGCTTGGATTTGGCCAAGAAATACCTCAGACTTGTGACGGGAGCTTATGATCAGATCTGAAAGAAGTTACTTGTAATGAGATTAAGTTAATTATTAAGTTTTTTTCAGTAAAAGATAAAATTTCACGAATTTCATTAAAAGATGGCAAATTAAAAGAGAACTTTGAATCTTCTAATCCAGTTTAACTTTTCAAACGGAAATTGAATATTAAAAGGGTATCCCATCATTAATTTTGACCTCCACAATAATAACCTTGGAAATAATATGTCATTGTAGGTTATTCCATTTTAAATACCAATCAAGAGAGTTCATTTATTTGTTGTCATTAAACAAATTACTCAGTAGATGCACAAAGATTTAAGATAAAGTTAAGCTGCGAACGTCCTGAAAGATTTTGCCACCAATGGTGCTACTTCTTTTCAACCTTGAGACTGAAGATTCTAAAGATGTCCATTTCGAATACCATAAAAATGCATGTCATTCATTTTTACCCATGTAATGTGACTGGCTATTGAATATCACGCATGGATTAGGCCTTATTCTTGCAGGAATCTATTTGGTTGAATCCTTCTGATTGATGTCTTTAAGGTCACTTTCGGTTTCTGAATGCAATGTTGTAAGTGTACGTGCAGGCGTTAAATAATCTGAAAGTAAGCAGTCATCCGTATTTCTTACACCCACTATAGACCACTAATAATTAATTTGAGCAGAAGGAAAGCAATCAACTTCCGCTCTTGTGGGAATCCAATGATTTACCGCCTCCTAGTTAACTAGAATAAATTAATGCGGTAAACCGTCCACATCATGGCGCACGACTCTTGGCTTCTGATTTGGCTAATGTTCACACAGACCACTGGGCTTCCAGTGCATAGACACTTCGAAGTTCTTTTAACCCGTGGTGAAGTTAATTTCATCTGATATATTCGAGCTGAAATTAGTGATTTTTAATAAATCTGCCTACTAAGGCAGAAGCGCCTATAGCAGCGGACAGTAAATAAAACAAAGTCATCTGGTTGTCACGAATGGACAGTGCTTTATAATTTATTTTCCCCTAAAGATCAACCGACGTAAAATCAATTTTAAGTATTTTCATTTTCGCCTTACTGGTGGTTTTTAGTTCATCCACAAATTTCCACATAAACAAGTGAGTATATATTGTTCTTGAAAATAAATGGTGAATTATAATCGAAGTAAAATTCACTAATCAACTTGATTAGGCAATCACAAAAATAGATGGAGGGGCGGAGTAGAAGATTTATTGGAGAGATGGGCGGCGATCTTAATGACAGTTTTAAAGACATGCGTTTCTACATTATCTTAACTGTCATTGGTGCCGCTCTACCTGTGACAAATGCAGATTGGGTGACAGTTGAGCTGTATGCACCTTTTCCAGCTTGATTCCATTGGTTCATCTTTTAAAAAAATCCAAATTTGTCAAATCGCGGGAGGTAGTCAACTATATTTAAAAGTTTGGGTGATTGTGCCAAAATCTTTACCACATGTATCAGGATGTCTCCCAATAATTCTTCACATTTTTGGGTGTTACTCAAGGTCGCAAACACTGAGTTATATTTCACCAAATTTGAACTCCTTTTATGTATGCCTTTATTGCGATTGGCGATGTGAGTTTAGATGAATTACTCTAAATTAATTCTCAATCAATTTGCTATCTTTTAAGCCCTTCAAGCCGCTGCCGTGACTTAGAAGAAGGAAGACACAAGTTCCCGTTGTAATGGTGAGAAATTATCACAGTTCAATGCGGAATATGCTTAATAATTATGACCTGTCTCATAACCTGGTTCATATGAACAATTTAAGAGATAAGGAAGTCGCAATTATTGTAATTTATTTTGTGTTTTTTGAAATACTCTTTCTTATATTGTTAAAAATCACTATTGTTTAACTTTGCCGCAGCTAAGTGTTTTTACTGCTTTCATTAATGAAAAAACAATTGACCAGGACAGACACTTAAGTTGTCATTCGAAATGCCAAATTTTTGCCCAATGTGTCATATTCCAACGTTCACAAAACTTGAACTCTTGGTGTATTGAATTAATTCACGCCCCAATTCTCAGCTGATTTTATAGGGCATTTTGGCAACAGTGACTCTCGTGTTTTTTGTGTAGCTGAACTCACTAGAACTGAAAGGCTAGATATCGACTAATGGCATTAAATGAGTCAAGAGTCTACTTTATCCTAAAGGTGCGCCCTCAAGATTAATAAAAAAATTGCGAATTTTACAGAAATTACACAATACTGAAATGGGTGGTAATGTTGATCTAGCATAAAAGAATTGAGTCTATTTTTTAATTTCCACAGTTAATTAGTTTTTTTCAGCTGAACTTACTAGTCACATTTTTGAAATTACCTAAATCCCAGTAGGAGAATACATCTGAATGAATCATTCGTGGACTACAGTCTGAAGAATTCACAGTAAAAAGTTTGAAATTTACACAAATTTCACTAGGATTGAAAAAATATTATAGGGACAGTAAATCTTGTTCTCTTTTGCATGAAATTTAAGGAGACGAAGCTGAGTGTATTTTCGAGGCGGTCTGCTTTATCAGATAACGTTGAAGAGTTAAACTAGTCAGTCCATTTAAACTAACAATGCAGGTTGAACATGTGCACACGACGTTCAATATGATATTTACTGAATGAACAAGAAAAGTAAATTCGGAGGCTTTGGTCCAAGAAATTCAATTTTGTAAGGTCCTTAGGAAAGTGATTTGGAATAAAGTATTATAAAATCCAAACTTCGATTTCGTGCAGTTATAAATATAGTCAAATTAAATTCTTTTGTTTTAATTTGATTATTTACCAAAGATATTTGCCCCTATGTTTGAAACAACTAAATCCGTATTTTCCTCGATTTTGAGTCAGTTAAGTTACAATCTTATTCCGAGATTTTATGAAAATAAAATCATCAACAGAATGAACCCGAACTGGACCCACATATTAAAATATCATATTCTACTTACCAATCGATATAATGACCTTGTGGTTAACATCTACACGATGCCCCTAGACTTTGCATTTAATAGCCATTCGGTCAACCAGTAAAATTGTTATGATCAATTTGAAGAAGGCCGATAACATTTTCAAAACAGAGATTACCTCTTTTGCTGTATTGGTTTAATACCACTCTTAAAACTCTGAATAGTCTTTCAATCTATAATCATTCCTTTGCGATAGTCAACAATGATCTACTTACTATGAATTTCGAGGAGCTTTGCCTGACTTTTAACCTAAAGCATATTGGATCTTTGTGTCGGAATAAAGTCTTATCGCCTTTTTATGACTTTAAGTTGTTCAGTTAGATAGTTCTGCTTCACATCTGCTGAATTAAGGTTAATAGAAGAGTTTGTAGTGACTTAATTTTTCACCTATTTTGGACTGTTAGGGCAATTCTACTATCTCATTGTTTGTCTTTCTCCGTCCGTTCCATGAATGATGCCTCTATCGGGCCTTCGGCTGGTTATCAATTTATTCTGCTAACCAATCTTTGCCCAATGAACTCTACCATTAATAAGCAAGTTTTTCTTTCGTTTTTTCGCTCTTCTCCCTTGATATGAATACCTCTTCAACGACTATATCTTCATTCTCTCTTGTGAAAACTGAATTCACAAAGCTAAGGAAAGCAAAAATTCTTCCCAATTTTCTCCATCCTGTATTGATGTCATCTCCCATAGAACCCTGGCTGTTATAAGTTGACTCGACTAAGTTTGTGTTTAACTAACTGAATTTACCAATCTGTCCCACAACTCTACTGTGCCCCAACTCCATGACCCATGAAGCTCTGGTCTAGGGTTTTTCCTCCAATGAATCAAAATTCATAAAGTTTTCCTCTGATCGCCATGGCCCACTTAAGTGTTCTTAGATAAAAGAGAAGAATAGGCTTTAGGAATTACCGATCAATTAAGTATCCTTCTGCACTAATGTTATTCTCTGTCACCCCTATGGTGCAAGAACACAGTTCGGCGAGATGTAAATTATCTCTCTCATACAAAGTCAATTCGTAATTGTTGTTTGAGGTTTTGTTTTTTTATAAACGTTTGAAATTATATATATCTGCTTTCCTGCCCACTTGATAAACTCCTTTTGAGACACAGCGACTAAGGTGGGCTTGACTTTCCTTGTCGTCAAGTCTACCTCGTTCATCTATCCCAATTATCTAAAATATTAAACTGTGATCCAAGTATTACGTAATTTCTCTGCAGTCTTCTAGATTTGTCTAATTGACAAGCCTGTGCCTGACTTTTAGGATCGATGTTAATTCAATAATTGGTGTTTCAGCGCTTAATTTTCAAAGATAATCCCATTCCAGAATTAGTAAAACTCTATTCTGAATACGAGGTGCGCGAAAGACTTACCTCCATGTGGTGCACCCTGGACAACGCATACTCATACGGCAAAAAAGTCTATAAACTGGCAGTTGACTTCAAACTACCATGACCCGACTCTATGGCATATTCTATCACTTTCACTCACCTGACCTTTCTCTCTACCTTTGTCTGTCTTTTTTACATCTGTGAATCATCTTCTCTTCCCCTCCCCCTCTCGACTTTTTGTGACTTTGATGTTTCTCCCCTCTGTGAATCCCGAAGTCAACTAAAGGGCTAAGGATAACTATCATAAACCCTGCCATTTGATATAAATAAATATTCCGAATACATGTTTGTGATTATCTTGACGGTTGTGGGTAGAATTGCTTCCAATAAAGAAATCGCAAATCCACAAGAATAGAAACGAATTGGCCATACTGCTATTTATTATTGTAAACGCAATTTCAAGGAAGCGAGGTAATGATAGATATATGTGTAATGTTGGAATGCGAGCAATTAATAGCCATTACTGGCAGAGAAACGTCTAGTAAGTGCAGTAATTAAGACCTTGTATGGTGGACTTTATGTAATACGGGCGCTTGATGTAATGGAAAATGTATGAATTCTGGATTCGAAGTGCCACAATTTTCTTCCCTACTATTCAAAGCAAACCTTTTGCAATGGTAACTAAGTAATAAAAGTGAAGCAGTGTCAAGCATTTAATGTCTCCTCCTCATAGTAACCGGTTGTAATTTGTTATTGAAGGAATAAAAACCGGTGTCATTGATCTTAATTGTCAGTGAGGGAATGTTAGTCTGGTTCCTGCGTTTAATTCAATCACCACTATCACCGTAAAGGAGCATATCATCTTTTTACTCCTAATTCACAAAATAGTCATATTATTCACCAATTGATAGCAACTTTGTCAAGTTAAATTCTAATCTAAGAAATAACTAACTGCGGCACTAGGTAAAGAAGATAGATTAACCATGTTAAGAATGGGAGATCCGAAAAGTTTGATTCCTTTTCAATTTTTCTACCATAAACTCTCTTCCCCCGTCGTCCCTCTCTCGCTATGAATCTGTTCGGTTTGGTAATACTGACTTACAGTAGGTGTAGAAATGGGAGAGCTCCAACATCGATCCTGTGGCAGACTTTCCCTTGATCGGCGATTTTCGATTTCAATTGCTAATACTTCAACCTTGCGCCCGTAACTTTAATAATTTGCATTCGTTCTTCCGCTTCTTTCAAACCTCTGTTGGGGTAAACACCTTTTCAAATCTCTTTACGTTTTTGATCTTAGTTAAAGCAGACGTGTTTGTTAACATGATTCCATAGTAACTTAAAATTCATTTGAACCTTTAGCCCACCATTACTTAGAACTTGGCAAACGCAAACCATTGCCAAAGAATAGTGCAATTGAAGGGTCACCTTGATATACATAAGGAAATCCAATATCGTAGTTTAGTGGGGAATTACATACCAGGGTATTCCTGCTCACTGTCAAATGCCAACAGCGCATATTCAGAATTTTTTGCAATCGAAACAATCCGAAGTATAGACATTGAGTTTGACAAGCCCGGGATATCTCAATGTGCCTATATCAGTCACCACCAATAGAGTTTTCTATAAGCTGCGGGGTTTCTTCTAGGAACAAACACCTACCGGCGTTTTCTTCGAAAATGTTTTAACAGTTACATTCTTACGAGCCTTACTGCTGAAAGTTTTTAAGATTCCAATAACGAAAAATACCGTTGCATCTCAAAATATCAATCTCAGTACGTGCGTCTGGACTAGCATTTTATCCAATCCTCTGATAACACCGATTTTTTCCCACATCAACGTAGATAAACAAATCGGACATTTTCTGTCAAGACTAACCCAATTAAAACGACAATATAAACCCTGACGTGGTTGTCGAAAAACATCTCGATTTGCGAACGCTACCATCCAGGCCTTCATTAGTTTGGACGCAAAGTAAATTATTTTAGAGACATAGCGACTTTAGTGTGATTCTTTCCCACCTACCGTCAATTTTATAATTAACGTAAAATTATGCGATTCACAAAATTCTCAATAGATTAAACGAACTAATAGGAATATCCTCATTTAATAATAATAATAAAATGCACTGGAGCCAAATGCTTGTTAATGTATTTTCTCAAAAATTATCATTGATTTGATAAGCTTTTGTGTAGTTTAAAACCCAACCGTATGGCACTTTTGGTAGCTACCGTGAACTTTTGATTTGTGATAATTCCACTATTTTATTGATTCTGGGCGAATTCAATACAATAGTGGAGATACCCCTCCCCCCCCCCCCCTTGTTACATCTACTGAAGCCGATTTCAGCGTTCAGTTGGAGAGTAATTCTTCTGAACTGGCCAAATTGGATCCCTTGGTGAATTGGCATGTGACAGGACACATATTTAGGCTAGGGAATGATGGGAATGGGGGAAGGGGAGGGGAGTGTGGGAGGGAAAGATCGGTAGCCTAGTTTCTTAAAACGGAAGTCCAAAAGGTAGGGAATTCGTAATGAATTTTGGGCAGTGCGCACGTCCAATTATAGGATGATTTGGTGTGCTATGTGCAGCAACTTCACAGCAGAATCCGAATGGTATGTGATGCTACTTACTCTAATTCGTCGTTGTAATTATAATTCGCTGGAGTTAATAAATCTATCATAAAAATACGGAAGTGAATCAACTGTCTGAATAGACATTTAACCTGTTTTCGGATAAGTGTTAGAACTGTCTCTGAAGGCAAGGGAGGGGATTTTACATGTGGCGCCATTCATTATTAATCACACGATCTCATTGGCTATTGGATATTTCAGCTCGTCAAATTTTAGACTGTTTATGCTTTAAGCAACTTCTGATTTTAAATGCTAAAATAGTCTGTCAGCTAGAAGTAAGTTTTAATAGTTTAAACTTACGATTTGAATATTAGGCCCGATGATTACTAATGAATAATCATTGGCTTTTCATTGATTAAGAGAAAACGGGTCAACTATATCTTATGATGATTCCTGACGTTCCGCTGACAAATTTATTGATAAAAGAGGGCCTTTAAACCTGTTTCTGAAATCTTAGTTGTAACGCATCACAAACATTGCATTCACTTTGTTAAAGACAAAGTTCCGAAGAGTTTCAGGTTTCAAGAGGGAAGATTGTGCCTTTTAAATAACCCATTTGAACACTGCAGGATTTAAACAATTATGTTGAGATTTATTGGGGCAATTTAATTTTGTGTAGCCATCTTGGGAGTCTGTGAATTTTGATAAAAGGAGCTTCTATGATTGGTTGAAGATCTCTTAATCATCAATATTCAATTCACCTTTACTTTAAATAAAATAATCCTTTTATTTATTTAAGGAGACACGATTTTATATTCATCTGAATTGCCAATTTTTGCATGTTGGTCGAGTTTTATTATACAATGTATGAAATAAATGTCTATAAATATCGCCTGACGTTTCAGTGCACCTAATTATCGATATACCAGTTTTCCGAGTTCAATGAACATAAAACAGCCCATGCCTAGATCATTTCAACGAAGGTTGTGAATTGTTATGCGATCTCATAACTCCTATAATGAGATCTCGAGTCGTGCAGGAAACGTCAAGTGAACGCTTATAAATAAACCAAAGCTCAAAAATAAGACCACATGCTACAGCACAATTTTTGTGTTCCATCTCCGCAAAAAATAATATTATTAAATTATTATTTTGGACACCTATCCTGTCTTATTTTTGTTGATTATTTTCGACTACAGTCAGTATAAGTTTGGTAAATCCTACAGACTCATCAAATTATTTTTAAATAAAATAATCGAGGTTGTTAATATCCGATGTCACCTTTTTTGGGCCATTAATTTGCTCTTGAAAGTATAATATTTTTCAAATAGTCTTACTGGGAATTAATTGGTGAAATAAGTATTATTAATATAAATAATTATTTCTCCTTTTGAAATTCATTATTGTACACATTAATAAAGTAGCATGAAGACTTTCAGAGGTGCATTTCTCAAAAGAAGTACAGCTATAGAAAAAAGAGACAATTTCTTTTTTGGGTTTAAATAAAATCCATGACTCACGCCTTCTCACGTCCAATACTTTAAAGAGGTGGTGAAATGAGGAAGCTGTAGAGCAAAGTACTACCAATATTAGTAATTTATTGATCTTGATGACCAAAATATTGCACCACAAGGTTCAGTTGATGAGCTCTCTGACCCTACTTGACCTTGCACTTTAAGCGAAAAACTTAAACTAGAACAGAAAATTATGTAACATTTAAATTGTAAACAGAATTAGACCCCTGCCTCGCCCCATGACCACAAAACGTACAATTAATAAACACAAAATGCACACAAATAGGTTAAAAAATTGCAGTTTTCTCGAGACGAAATTTTCGCCTCAAGTGTAGCAACCACCATGTCATTCAAAATCGCACGCACAAACGCATGTTCGACGTTGTTCCCGAGCCAATTGGCGTGCGACCTTGTGATGTTTGCCATTTAAAATTAAAATTGTTATATGGGTCTGATCTATTTTCAGCGTTTTTTTTTGTTGATTCAAATGGCATATTACACTAGTGCAGAAAATCGGGAGGCATTTTAATGCATTAGTTTGGCAAAGGCCCAAATTTACTTGTTATTTAGAGATAGGGTCCGATTTAACAAATTATTAATTGATGTTCGAAAAAAAGAGAAATTAATTATACAACCTTATCAATGCCATTCCAACATAGTTTTACTATTCCCCGTCATCTCTTAATTTGATAAGTTTATTTCTTCTACATGTCTTAAGTAAGGATTTACAGTATTTTCTATAATGCCATCTTATAACAGATTTTTTCTCGTCCCTGTTTATGTTAGTTACAATATTGCTTTAAAATGGACCTACAAGAAATTCCAGCACACCGAACTAATGCGAAATGACTAATAACTAAAGTCAGAAGAATGATGCCAAGGCCTGTTTTACTAGTTTCAATTTACCCGTGAAGTAGGCTTTGTTCTACTTACAGACCGTTTTATTGGTGACTGATAAATTAATTAATCATTATTGAACATACTGAATTTCAAATATCTAAACTTACGAAGGTCATTAGATTAAAAGGTTATCAATTCCACCTCTGGCTATATCATTTCAAGACCAAAATACTTTTCGTTTATTTCAAACTCCATTCATTTCAATAGATGTTGCAGAAAAGGTGTTAATCGAGCTTATGGTTGGTGGACTCAATTGGATTCTAAATAACTGTCAGACTAAAACAGGGTTCGAACCTGATAGCTGACAGAACAACAATTCTCAGAGTTCTGTTTCAGAATGAGCAAGTTGGCTTTGGGAATTGATATAACAGTGATTGTAACACTCCCCCACCCCAGTTCCAACTCAAACACTCAATTTTAAAGTCAGCTTCTCACATATTATTTTTTTCAAATTTGATGATACATTAGATTGTGTATCAATTTTTCAAATAAATCAGTATTTCCTCAAGTTGTACATGCCAGCATTTAATGCGAGCTTTCTGACATCGATGTTTCCATCGTGAAAATGACAAGGGGTGAACATAGGGTTATATTTAGAAATATGCAATTTAGCTCAATAATTGATCAATGATTTGAGATTCGAGGGTTCAATCAAAAATTTATCGAGGAGACCTCTTGAAATAATAGAGCGAAGAATGACAACAACAGGAGCATAGACGAATTTAATTATCAATAATTTGCATTGAGGATCGTAAGAAAATGTCGCTTAATTATGACCCTTCATAAGCGATGCTTCTGAAGTACCTGAGAGTTAAATATTTTTTGTGATAAATTTTGCCATTATTTTTGTATTTGCTACCAATGCTTAACCACAAATAACCTGCTGTTGCTACTTCACTCCCCTCATAACGCCACTCGTACAGCGTAAATATTTTGACCACTGCTAACACTTTGCATGAACTGTGTCGAACCGTCTTTGTATTGACAAAATAATCCCACATCCCCTTGGTAAATCTCAAGTGTACAAACTGACACCTCTTGAAGCCGAGCCAAGATTTTTGAAATCTCAGAAAACCACATGTAATTTGCAATTAATCTCAGAGCAGGAACGTACTAACATTTGTCAAGGACATTAGCTACAAGTAAAAAATAAAGCAAAAAAAGATTATATCCTTATTGACATCTAAGTAAGGAAAATGGGTGGGGGAGGGGGGTGGGGAAGCATGTGGGGAGTCGATCCGAAACACACCACAGATAGGGTGTCAAGTGATTCATCCAATTATTCGATTCATGCTAAACTGTCATTGTTTACCTCTTTTTGTTCTTAAAATACTAATTTTCTCCACGTTCCCAAATGACAATTCATACCAGTAGTATCCGAACCGATTGAATAAGCAGGGCGGGGTTTCATGCCGCCAATAAAAATTTATTCCACTAGTAAATAGAAGCCCTATTATCATTATAACAAGTTATTAATGGCAAAAGGGAGAAAATAAAAGTGTGTCTTAGCATTCTAAATAATTGTCCTCATCCGAAAAAGTCTACAGACTCATTGAAAGAAAGGGTCTTCAAAAGGTCACTATATGTTGAAAAAATACATTCAGAAGTTGGAACAGATAAAAAGCCCTATGTTGCTATTAATCGCTAATAAATGACAAAGCCTCTACCGAACTTGCACGACTGCTTATTCAAGAGGTTGGTCAGCTTTAAACCATCTATGTATGCTTTCTCACATTAAAAATAGCAGACTTTTTTGGTCATGTGCGCTCTTTTATTCGGCCTCATTTGCTGTTGTCTTCCGTTTCGTTTCCGTTTCAAAGCGTATCCCTTATTTTATCCAGGGATCTCTCTTTACTACTTCTTCACAAAGATTAACAAAGCATGCGCCTTTTACAGCGCCATTCAAACTGCCCAATAAAACCTCTTTCTCTCTCTACCTCGCACAATCTGGAACAGGCCTGTGTGCAGATTCCTTCAGCCAATCAATGTTCGAGATCCTCAAGAACCAATCACTATTTCATGCGTCACTGCAATTACATTTGAAATTGCTTATACACAAATACTAAAAAATACTCATGTCATTTCGCAGCCCCTCAATAATGAGCTCCTAACTTCATTTCCTGATTTCTTGCTTCTCGGGTTAAACTTAGTTTAGATTTTGGTAGAACTCTACTTGGAGAATTTTCCTAGGAGTGGGCTAAACACTAGCCAAGGACTTGTAGTACTCCGCTACAACCTGACTGAATTAAACTTTCCACTTACTCTAGTGGCTAAATCGCATTGAAGCAAGAGTAATTAAATTGGATTGCGATTTGAGAAGGGTAGGACTTTCCCTGGTTTGAAATCTTATAGCATTGCACTATAGGTGATTTTTTCGCATGTGTGAAACTCCACGGCGGTAAATAAACATGTGAGCACAGAACAAAATCCATTAACTTTCCTTGAACGTCAGGGGGGCTTGCAAAGCGATCTCGGGGAAAGTAGGGTCTAGACAACAAAACATTCACTATTAATTAGATTTGAGGCAAGCAAAACAATTGGAATAAATCCCTAAAAGCATCTCTTCATTATTCTATTAAACAAATAAATTTAAAATTCGAATTTGGCCATTACGCCATTTGATATAAAATAATACAATTTGAAATCAATATCACCTTAAAGTAAATTTTTAAGAATCAAATGTCAAATTTTGCTTTGTTGAATTTTATTTCATTTCCAAAGTTTATGTATGTGGCAGTAACGAGAGTCAAAATTTTATAAAGTCAGGCGTTGCTCAAGAAAACAAACTGTTGATTTAAAACAAGGATTTAGTCATTTGAAGTGATTGATGCCTTTAAAACAAAACCTAATGTGATGATAGTTTACTATGGTCTTTACGTGTTTAATGCCTTATTAGTGGGTGAGATAAACTGCACTGATAAGGCCACTCTATGGATCTAGTCGAAGTGGATAAGAGAGGCAATACTGAGCGAGCGGAACTAAGGTTGGGATAAAGAGAACCTCCTGAGGAACGATAAAAGGGTAAGAGGTTTTGTGCATATTTAGTGCTTCCAATCGGCATTGAAGACGAGCTCTCGGGTCATCATTATTGACGAATCCATTGTAGAAAAATATGAAAGAACCGTTTACTAATGCCAATCTCAAGCAAACTTCACTAATGAATATCAATGGATCGGTTTTTAGACGCCATTCCTGATAAGATTGCAAGGCCATGGTTGTACCATGCTCTTTCATTATATATTCGCACATTTACGAAATTGACTTCTGCTAGTGCGTGAGGAGTGAGTGACTTGAAATCACACAGAAATTGCATGCAAGGAGAATCGTGACTAGTCTACAAAGAGATGAGTAGAAGTTGAGCCCTTCCTTGCCCAATTTCACATCTATATATTCTGATGTCTCGACGTACGGGCTTTTGAGACTGATTTTCTGTTCATGTTTAAATCAAAATGAATATATGGGTAGACAAATACTTATAACATAGTAAATTCCATTGTGTCTTTCACTTCAAATTATTAAGATATTACGTATTTGGCATGAAGTGAAATGAAATTACCGTAATAGTCCTCATACGTGCTCACATAAAGTGAACTCTGATATAATTATAATTATTCTCTTCCAAACATGGATAAGAATTTTTTAATTGGGGAATGTGGTAGTAAATGTAACGCTCACTAACGGTATCATTTTCACAAATCATCGACCAATTAGTTATACCGGTGATTTATTTAATAATCATACACTCATGCACACACAAAAGGACTCCCCGACGCCAACGCACTGTCAGGGAGTTAAACTGAACATATTGATCACAAAATTGAGTCAGTGAAGAACTTGAAATAAACTTCAAAGCAAGTGATCTCATAAGCTAATTTAATGCCATTAGTTCTATTGAACCCGGCAATAATAATTAACATATCTAACTTATAACGCAATTATGAGATCAAATAAGTATTTCAAATATCTTACTTAAGCTCCTACTTGAACGGAATTCACCTAAAAATTGAATTATTCATCCACGAAATAATTTGGAAATAATTCGAGCCTTTTTTACACAAGTAATTGTCCAACATGAGTATATTAGGTTTACTAGGCTCACAAGCGTTCGGGCAATTGTAAGTACCTCTAATATTTAATAGATCTCAGCTAATTTCACCACATCTGTTTCTTACTGTGGACTCTTTCATTAATCCTCGAATTTGCATAGTTAAAATTTAAAATGTTGACTTCAAATAGACAGCAAATATAAAAAATTTTTGTTATAAAAGAATGACATGTGGTAGTATAGGTTAGAGTGTGATCTACGTTTCAGTTTTAAATTTTAAATGGGATCCTGCTCTCTGAGAGCTTTTTCAAAGTAGGTAGGTTGCATTGGGTGTGAGAAGTCATCCTTCTGAGCAATGAGTACTTGTGAAGCTAAGTGGGAAGCTCCTACACAAATCGATCAAAGTTCAATGGAAAAGTTAATGACCTTTAGTATTGCATCTACAGGCAGAATGCAAATGGGGATATTTATGATCTGTCTGAACAGACTGACAAATTTAGCAAATAGTATTTAAAGGCTTTATATTCAAGTACGACTTACGTATTGGAAGCAGGCCACAACTCGCTAAGTAGCTAAAAGGCGTGCATGCTATTTTAGCTTAGACATCTTCATGGCCACAGGTTTACAGTTAAGATTAACGAATCTTTTCCGAACGGCAAAGCTAATCTTTGACCTTATAATACCAATCGATTGACATCTACATGCTGATGACTAAAAAGTTACTTATTTACTCTGATGTTAAAGCATATTTTCTGCTGACTATTTCTTTCCGTCAAATATAATTGTCCAGCCACCATGAAACCCATTAAGCTGGAAATTGCGGTGATTGGGCAAAACTGCCACTATCCTACGTCGGCAAGACATGAATCTTATTTCAATTGGAGAGAAGTAAATTGTGCCATGGGAATGCATATCTATAGTCACTATAGGCTTTAGAATTCCAAGTTACATTTTACGCTAAAAAAAAACACGCTAAAATACCACAAGATTCATGGCTAGTAGGTTATGCGTGTACGCAGAAAGTCCCTCAGAATAATTTTCTCGATATAAGAATATACTAAATTGCTCATGATTTTGGAGATTTATTAAAAACAGCAATTTTCTCGAATGCCAATTAAATTTTTTAATTTTATTTTTTCCAATTCAAAGAGTTTGTAGCTATCCCTTAATCACAAATCTTTACTGAAAAAAAGCTCGGAAACTCCGTTATGAGAAATAGTACTGCCGTGGTTCACATTCAGAATGCCCGCTTTAATTACGGTCGCTAATAACCAATGAACTGTTGAATGGATGTTTTATTGTGTGCAAAATCAGTAATGAAATGTAGGGCAATTAAAACAAATTGAATGCAGTATTTCGTTTCTGAAAATCGGCATCCAGCGTAATTTTTAAATGCACTCTAGTTCTCAAGAATCCATGAATTCTGGATAAAAAATGATAAATATTTTACTTCTCAAGGCCAAAATTCACATATTTAACTTCCATCTCCTTCGTAACTGCTGCTCAACTCATGAATCATGATTTTAAAGGTCCACTCTCAGTCAAATCACACTGAGCGAATGTGCTTATTATTTTAACGAATAACATATTTTATGAAATTGGACATCAAATTAACAGGTAATTTAAAAAAAATTATTTTTTGCAATAGCTTATAAATATCTTGGGATTTAATTTTCATCAACGAATGTAGTTGGTGTTTATATTTAGAAACATAATTTACTCTATATTGAAAGCAAACTATGCATTCCACGCCCACTACTACAGGACACTCTGCCTGCTGAATCTTCTTATTAAAGTTTCCCGAAATTTTGTAATAAAATCAAAATCATATTTTCATTTTTTATTCTATTTTTATTTTATTTTTTTAAATTTCTACAGTTAAGTCTTTAGACTTGGCTGAGGCTTTCGTCGATAAGCAAGAAAGTCCCCAGACTGGGAATGTATTTGGTAATTTCGAATCATTCCTATTAACACTAAACAGAACATTTGGAGAGGTTTTGAGGAAAGAAATTTTTTTGATCAGACTATGTAGAGACAAAGAAAAGAGCATTTTCTGAAATTCAAGTTAGATTTCCATTTGACATGAATGCAAAATCAGTTTTTTTTCTAGCAAGTTGTCAAAATAACAAAGGCACTTTTAAATTTATTTTACTGGTTACAAACGGTCTTTGAAAAACTCGAGAACAATAAGTTCAAAAGTTGCTAATTTTTCCCTGAGTAAACAACTAAAGACAAAGGAAAAAAGCATTCAACTAAATTGTAAGAATAGGAAATATAGGCCGCTGCTCCTTTTACTAACCTTCCAATATCGAAATTTCAGCCTCTATCTGGACTGAATTCCTGTTCTCAGTGGTCAGAGCTCTGATTAATTCGAATTGTTAATCGACTATTTCCTATCTCTTTTTTCTTCTAATAATAGGGACTCGAACAGGATTACACAAACATCATTTAGAAATATCAAAGCTTAATTAATGGCCAGTGTGGAAAGTGATCACCTACACTGGTTGGTTGGGCGGGGGGTGGGGGACTGATTAGGATTTGTGGAAGAATAATATTTTTCTCGACTTTAAATATATACATATATTAATGCTTTTATAATTCTACCTATGAGGTTTATCCACTGAATGCATCTTTAAAAACCCTATTTTGAGGATTCTTAGAAATGAATTCAGTCTTCTAGTTTAAGTGGAATGTAGGAGATTGGAGACCTTTTTTGGGAAATCCATTAACTTGCTCACAGCTGTCGCTGTTATCTTGGTTTGCATATCGAATTAATCCATGTCTCCACTGTCTTCAATTCGTTGTGCGTAGAGCACATTCTTTTGCCTGTAAGCTGTTTATCAGTTTTTTTTTGTTTGCACGATATCTACCACCTGCAGATTTTTTTAGAATTGTGCTACTACACAACCATTTTCAGCGCAATTGCACTGCATTCTTCCTACGCATACCTATTCCATCGCTTTTCTGCCTCCTGTCTATCTTGGGGGAAGTGTCGTTTGTAGCGCTAGGCAAGGCATAGTAATGCTTAGGCTAGATTTTCTTGCAGCATTGCCTTTTACTCTGCCAGAGGAACACCGTAAAGCGCTATATAATAGGTACACCTTTTTTTCGCATATATAAATCATATACATTACGGAATGTCGAGAATTTAGCTCTTCGTAGTGATCTTAATCTCAGTCATTTTGACCAGGTATTTGCGAAATAAAATAATAAAATTCACCAGACGTATTTTTGTTCATCTCTCTCAACAGCACAACCAGGGCGGATCGATATTGAAATACTTGAGTTCTCCTAATACTAGGCACTGATCATTTGATAACTCATCCATACCAATCTTATGGGAAAGGAAGCGGTAATGAATGATTGATGACGGAGGTGTTTGAGACATGAGAAGCTCATCTCAAAAAAAGTTGGCAAGATCAAAAACACACCCCACTGTGATAACAGTAATTCGAGTGCAATTGAAAATCAAACTCACTTTAAGTAGAAGTAGTAGTACGGAGCAATATATATTTATTGTGAACCCATCAATTTTGATGAGTCAGCAATAGATGGGAACAGATGTATACTCACAAGTTAGTTAAGCTATGCTTCGCAATGCTCAATCAGTTCTGAAATATTTTTTGAAACATTTGTAATACTCAACAGTACTTAACAGCGTTGACCTGCGATCTAGCTATCTAAAAATAAAACAAATAGACTAGAGGGACCGACTAATTAAAACAATTCTCCTGTCATTCAGCTCTAAGCAATACTGACGTAAGAGCTCAAACTTAGTCTAGAAAGCTTAATCTTGATCTCAAGGGTTCTCGTCAATATTTAAAAGGCTAAATCCTAATTCTTCATATGTCAGATCATGTCAAAGCGAACTGAAACTCTCAACTGTCTGCCGAAAAATCTATTATACAATTCAAACAGAAATCGAAACTGCTGAAATATCTGATATTCAAGTAGTTCCAAGTGTCTGTCATCATAATTATGAATAAAAAAGACAACTCCATGCCAATCAATACAAGAGCTTTTCTCCAGTTCAAGATACAAACTTATATTTCAAACACATTAGCTACAATTACAACTAATATTGACAATATATCTGATAGAATGAACATAGAGGTCGCTCTTCCAACACCTAACCGAAAGAGTACCTTTATCAACTTTATAATAGGAGGTCTTAACTGCCTTCATGGCGAGGATGCTTGCGTAAATCGTGAGGATGTAATAAGCCGCTCAAGAGAGACCTCGGAAAGTGGGATGTACCTGTTAAGCTTTTATGGAAGAAGCTATTTCTATTACGTCCTTGCACTTTTTGTCCAAATAAAACCTACCATGACATCCTCCAAGAAAATGCCAATTTGATATTCCCGATTTCTATCTTACTTCGTGGAGAAGTAGTGTCACATTCCCCCCTCCACCCCACCCCACCCCATATACGAATATACGGGTGAAGCAGACACAAACTCTAATCATTGATTTTGTTAAATAAAATCCCACCATTGAATCAATACCATGAGAAAGCTACGTTGATGCATATGTCAGAAAGCAAGCCGAGAAAATTAAAGGACTTGACCTCACATCAAGTAACAAATGGTAAATTCAAGGAATATATGAAAATGTGACTGTCTTGGCAATTAGGTTCTGTTAAAAAGACTGGTGATAATTTATATCAGAAACGCCGCTCTGGAGTTGGGAAAATGCAAGCAATGTATTAAAAAGGGCTTAAAGTAAATGGGTGTGCCAAATTACAGGAGGAGTAAGAGATCTGAAAGCAGTGGTTACCTGGCAAATCCCCTAAATCACACTCCGCCCATATAAGGTGCGGAAATAAAATGAACTTGCCTATCTTGAATGCCAAGAGAGGAAGTTTGAAAATAAGTTGGTCAAGCTGCCGGAATTGTTGACTATTAATGAATGCAGAAAATTAACAACCCCTGGAATGGCCACAACACCATCTTATCCTCGCTGTAAGAGCAGTACTTATCTATATCAATTCAAGGTAGGCCCTGATTCACTCCTCATTTTAACAGAACTGTGCAAAATAGAGCTCTCCATGAACAAATTCAAGTTATGGCTATGACTCCTAGGTGTCCCAAAAGCCAACTAAAGTCTTCAACTAAGGTAATCTCTGTGGCGAGATGTGTCGGACAAGGATCCAAAGAGAGTCCTATGTCCTGTAACTCACGTCTTAATACTAATTCGACTGGGTATGTTGAAAAAATGTACACGATAAATATGCCATGGAAGTCGTAGTTGAAAAAATCGTCTAGGGTTAAATCAGGAATAGGCACTCCTTCAGTTAAATGGAGGCAGGATTTATCGATTGATTGACGTATATTGGCTTTCGCGGGCATGTTAAAAGCCTAACTGATGGTGCTATAAGATTTGATATCAAGAAGGCCAAAAGGTAATTAATGATGCTCAAGTTTATTCTAAGTTAGAAAGCACATTGTTCGAATCTGTTCCTCTTTACGGTTAGTCGGTCGCAAGGTGAATGATAACAAGTCCGTGCAAAAGGGCGATACAGTCGATAACCCTTAAGTGAATTCAACTTACCGAATTTAGGAAAATTTAAAGTTTTCTTCGCAAAGATCTGGCTCAGAGAGCTCAAGACAGATGAGAAGTAGGTGTGAAAGAAGGTGTGTGTGGTATGGATGCAGAACCCCAATAGGAAATCTACCTCCAGCTCACTAGTACAAAAGGAAAAAATATGAGTCTATGTGGTACTCGGTGCTATCGACTCATCGGAAGCTTGTGTGAGGCGAGAAGACACTGATGAACAGACCATCACCGAAATACAGATATTTCACAAACCGATCGAATTTCTTGGAATGTGAGGGAGGTCGGTTACAAAATCACTTGAAAAAAATACCATCTAGGCTTTCATTGTCGCTCCGATAAGAAACAATTGGAAACATCATGAAAGGTAACTAAATGCAGACAGTCTGGTGATTTCGAAGTTCAGATGCACTTAAACTTTAATTCCCGCCATACCCAAAAAATACCAACCTTCTGATATTGCTTAAAAGCTACTCAAATTATTTTGTTCATTAGTTATTGTGTTCATATTTTGTTGACGAAAAAATATGAAGAAAAGTAGTCAAGTAGACGGTAAAATAAAGACGACTAGAAGAATAAGGGTATAAGGAGGATATCATATGAGAGATAAATGTAGGAGATAAATTCTGAGTTAGATGTCCTTAAGCAAATTAGAGCAAGGTAAGAAGGTTATTCCCCATTCTGCCAATCCACACAACAACTGGGAGGCAGACGCGGATGGCGCTTTAAACCAATTGCACCCCTTCACCTACCGTCCACATTTGTTAATGTCGCTTACATAACACTCCCATTTGGCTGATAAAATTCGCTTCATCTTTAATGTTAAAGATATAAATCTCGACTCTGGAACTGCGCCAAAACTACTGTGAGGAAAGAAAACGCAACTTCGTCACAACCAACTTTGCTTTTTCCTCATTTTTCATAGAATGGGCAGCATATTTGCTTCATTACGTGAACGTTTCTCATCTGTTACTTATTATCAGTTATGCGAATGTGTTTCTCCTTCCCATTGCATTGTGCTAAAGAGTTGAATTGTACTATCAGAATAAGCTGCATTAACGTGGTACCAGGGTCTACAAACTGTTGACCTTAAAGTAACCTAACTTCTTATATGAAATTAAATTCATTTTGTGGTTAAACTGTCACATTTATATGTGTGTGGAAATAAAATAAAGGGCCTAAGAAGGCATGGCTGTAGTTCACAAGAGTCGTTTCACAAAACACTGCTTTTGGAAATACAAAATTTGGGTTAAAATATACTACTTAGGTTAATGTGAGTCAGGTAAATCTGTCCAACAACATTCTACAACAGTAATCTTGATAACTATCTTAAGCTGACTTAAAGTGAACGAAATTCGGTTCTTTAAATCATTTTATTATGGACTGTAACTGAACAGAGAAAACAGTTAAGTAATTCAATGCGATGACCGTTGTAGAGGCAAATGCTAAGATGGATACAAAGATTGGCCAATTGATGGTCACAGGTCCTAAATGAAATCCAGGATGTTCTATGGAACTGTCATTTTGTAAAACTGATTTCAAATGAAAATTGAAACCCGATGAAGTCTTCTACTTTTCTATTGTTATAAATACTAAAAATAAAAATGAAATGATTCGGTTTTGGAAAAAAAAGATAACTTGTTTACATTTAGTCGTTTAAAATCACATGACTCTCCGTAATACAATTAGTAAATAGTAAATTTCATTAATACGAATACTATTTCCTATTGTGCAACAGACAACTTTGTGAGGTGAAAGCATTTGAATAATTGAACAGTAAGCTAGCCTGATAAGGTGTGAAACAATGTGCGTGCGTTAACAAATCGGTAATGAAGTCAAGATGACGCGTACCTTACTTTACTTGAATTTGAGAATATCTGCCTATCCATAGCCTCGTGAAACGAAGAGCTTCATGGAGGAAATTGCGCCTGCAATATCAACGGCTTGCTAATCGATTGATTTAGCTACAACCTTACTTTTAGAAAATATCAGAGCTGATTACTGGTAGTTGCAAATACCTCCTTAAAATAGCATAGTTTCACACGATGTACATATAATTACTCTATAAGTTCATTATTCATTAAAAATAAATTAAAAGCTAAGACCATCAAATTTAAAATTGCAAGTAATTTTACAAAAGTGGACTTCGACCTCTATAATACCTGAAAATCCACGACTAAGCAATTTTCCCCATATTCCTTAAAGTTGAAGGGACGTTTATTAGGCTAATTAATCTTCGAGAACCACCTTTCATCCACTTCAATGAATAGTTTCTTCTTCTTTCTACCCGTAGAAGTACTAAAAACCCCATTAAATTCCTTAAATATTCACAAATGTTATACATGTGTATTCATACATTAAAAGTTATGAGATTGAAACAGACAGCAGTATTAGGACCCCACCTTACCTTTGATTCTTGAAGACTTATCTTGGCGATCAGGCAGTGATCTGAATTAGAAGAATTATTAGAAGAAAACTAGAATCGTTGAAAGAATTGCAAATCAGCCGCAATATATATATATATATATATATTGTTTAAACACTGATCTCCGTTTCGAATTCTACTCCGTTTTCGATCTTCTTCAAGCCATTCAGAGTATGACACTTCCTTCCGATTTTAAACAGTTTATCGATTATCTCTCCTTGTTTGGCATTACCATTGTGTACCTTATTTAACTCGCCACCCCTCCCTCCCTTCCTTCCTCCAATGAATAATAGTCTTACCTTTCTTCATTCAATTGTTAATATTCCATAATAATTTTCCTTCATAAGAATATTCTAACGCCTACTGTCTTCCACTTGTCCAATCCATGCAGTTGGCAAGGTTTACCAGTTTGACTAGGTTTCCCAGTTGGAAATTGACATATTCAGAGGGTGAGTCCCCCCTTCACGAGCATTTCAATTATAAGTCTAATTATAAAGTGGTGGTTTTAGTGGATGGGCATTTTATCATGCCAGGGAAAAAAATTGTATATTGAAGTTGGCATTCACTTAAAAAGCCCCAATTTTGAAGACCTTCGTGTTTAATGGCACGAGCAGTGCAAGCAGATAAAGAGGTTTTAACAAATGTCGCGCGTCTCCATATGAATACTTCCTATTAACGTGTTAATTGGATATATATATGTAACCTACACACAAAAATATGTGAATATTTTTTACCGCACTACGGATTGGAGGGTCGAGTTCCGTCAGTAACATTTGGGCAAATAAATTGAAATCAAAGAATTGGTTTTATTAATTGCCCACGATCTCGGAATTTCCCACAGAAAATGATACTCCACATTAATCATTTTGCGCTCCTGTGGGATGCTGATTTTAATGATAAGAGGTGAAGCGACCCAGAATCAACTGGGGATTATTTAGAGACATTTATTTTGGCAAAACTAACTCTCTGTGGCTCATTGTCAATTACGCCTTTTTAAATGACTCAAGTTGACCTTTACCATGGAACACGATCATTTCCTTCTGTTTACCAATCACGTAGTTTCAGCTTTTTCAATCACGACAAATCACAGGAGTTTGCATTTATGTCTAGTAGCTTAAAGATTCACATCTCCAGCACACAGAAGAACAGTGCATGACCACACTCCCCTGTGGTTTCTCGAATAAGAACGTTAAGATCATTCAAATGTTTGTGTGGTTATAACTATTCAATAGTAAATTAAAGTGAACATACATAGTATAGACAGTAATGGAACGATTTTGCTTCAACATATTTTACCAAGAAACCAATATGTAGAATTAGCCGCTTTCAAGCGAACTTCTCTAGTTAAAAATTTTCAGCGAAAATCTGTTGTAGACATTTCTATACTAACGACTCATTTAAAGGCGGGTTAGGGTTAGGGTTCAGGGAAATCTTTTTTGTCACATTATGAAGGAACTACCCGTGTTTATGTTCGAATTCATTGGTTGCCGGTTTAATCACTAGCACAGTAGTGGCAAATTTCATTATTTACACTCAGGACCTTCGAAATATTTTTTTCTCAATTCTACTAAGCACTAAGCTTCAATCTTCTTCTAAATCAAGAAGGTCAATTGAATCTTAGGCGTTTCGCCATCTGGCCTAGCAGCTGGTAGGTCCAGATTTGGCAAGAGATCTTATCTATGACCTAGGACTTATGGAATCCACAATACCTACTTGCTCATTACCTCAGTGAGATATTAACCAGAAACACGGCGTTAAAATTGTGTTTATTACGCCAGCTTTATTCAGTCATGTAGAATTGAAGGAATAAAAAGTGGCCACAGCGGTGTCACCTAACTTGGCAGATCTCACATCTGTCGACACTATCACATGATTTGATCCGGCGAATTATTTAGTGCCAAGGTTAACGAGAGGAAAAACAGGACTGATTATTGAGATGACCCGAGGTAAGAAGTTCAGCTTTACTTTACATACTATAACTAGGGGAAATAAATGGGGATTCGTAATGAGGGGATGAATAATTCTTATAGGTCTCAAATAAAAATCTATACTATGTGCTCCATTGCATAAGCATTAAAGGCTTACTGAAAGGCCGAAGTATAAAATAGGATCTGAACGGAATGATTTTCTGACTGTTCGTTCGTTCATAGTGTTAAGGTTTCGCGGGAAGATTGCTCGTGAACCCTAATGATCCGAGCTACTTTAAATTGGCTTTCCCAATCTCTTCCACTTGCCCATAGTTGTAGGTAGATCCAAATAAATTAAAGTGAAGTAACCAAGTATAACCTTTTGCACCAACCAGCCAATACTCAACGGAATATCGGGAAGATAGATACATTCAACTATTCAAGGATCAAATCGTAACATATTGTCGCTTTGCGTGTCCAGAAAGTATAGTATAATTTAAACGTGTAGAGCATGCGGCTAAAATATGAGCTATAGCAAATTTTCGTGCATATTAAGCACACATTCACATGGAATGTTTGTTAAATTATCTTTCACTTGGAAACAGCCTCGTACCTATTTGCAATCAACAGGTGATTGATGTATAACAACAGTAGTTTGTTTATACCCAATACTTGATAATGGCTGCTGCTTTTTTAATGATCGTTTGCGCAGCGATCATGCTACTGATATGTGATGAACGGATCCACTGAGTTTGATTTATTAAGGTGTAACACACATACACTCCCTCTAATGACATTGGCATTATATAAATTTGTCGTAGCATAACGAGGGTTTCATTTAACCTTATTAAACAAAGAAAGCGCTTTTCGTTTTCGATGTTTTCCTGCGTGTCAACCAGTCACCATGGCAAATAAACATGGTGGACAATAATTTTTCAGTAACCCAGAGGACGGGTCGTGGGATTCGAAATTTAAAACGCCCTCACCCCACCCTTTAAGGAAATAGTATACGATCTGAATGAACAAAATCAATTACAGTTTTGTTTATTTCCGCACCCCAAAACCTCCTTTACATCTTACTGGACTTTACCGATAGGCAATTTCCTTTTGCCTTGCCATGGTAGGAGCCCATTTGGCAAATCAATCAATCATTTCACTTGCACCTGTAAAGACGCAGTGACAACGAAGGTCCACACAAGCAGCTTCCTCATCAACCATTTGCTGTTGACTTTGTATAAGATGAGCAATAAAATTCTTTTTTTAACATTCTTCATCAAAATTTCTTCTTTTTTATGTTGAACACCTGTTTTGCCCCCAAGCTCGATTTGTCTTAGGAAAGCTTTGAGTGAGGATTTAACCCTTTAACGCCCTTAGGACCTAACGGTCCTCTTTCAAAATAAGCTCCATTGGTATTAGACTCGTAACAGAAGGCGCTATTGTCGTTTGAAACATGTTCAATACGTGTCTATAACCTTCGCCTGATACCACCAGAACTCATCACTTCGGCATCAGTCTGCTGTGAGACACGTGTGAGTGTGGCTGAGTGCATTTTTCAAAGATTATTTCCGGCGTTAAAGGGTTAAAGGTTTCTATCTTGGTAAATGAGATTTCAGTAGCACTTTGGATAAGGATTTGACGTTGGCAAAACGCTACCGTTCCAAATTGCCAGGTCTCCATTGATACCAGTAAGGAAAAATCAATAAAAATGTTCCTGGAACTTTTTAACCCAATCCATCAAATTGGTTTTCGGTAATTTTTCATTCCCCCAACGAAGTGATGGAAAATTCTGTTTTGTTATAAAATGAGCCAACAAGTTATATAACATATTACTTACCGATATTATTATCCACCTGTGTTGCTCAAATTACACATTAGATATAATTTAATTGCATTGTTAGTTCGCCTTAGACATGTGACAATTAGAAATAAAATTATGACTCGCCGCCAATAAGAAAGCTGGGATTAAATAACTACACCTATTGTAAGAGTTAATAACCACTCATTTACATACGCTGTGTAACAATTAGCATATAGTGTGAAGAAAATAGGCCCGAGGGCTTCGATGACTTTGCACATTTACTGTCCGGTTCAGAAAAGTACGTGTCGTTACTTATCACAAGTTCTTCGGAAGGGATTCACATTGAATCCGATGTCCACATTGTGAATGACAATTTGATGCTGAGTCTTTTAAGTACCCATGTCAATTGGAAAAATTACAATAAAGAAAATCGATCACTGAAGATTCTAGGCATTGGTTACGTCTTAGAAATAGGACTCGGGTGGGTATTGGAAGTAGCAGCGTTTGACTTCACCGTTTGAGTCCAAATGGTCATTCCTCTTTGCATTAGTTATAGCAGCCTAATAATCCAAAAAATATTCTTTCGTATCTTGATTCCTTGTCTTAGTGAGAACTTTGTGCAATTTTTCTTTGATATTCGTTAACTTAAGGGAATTTCTTTCAAGTAATAAGGTCGACAGGTGAAGATTTCACTGTCGAGTTTGACTGTGAGATTTCCGTTGGATTCCGCTGAGGTAACACTTTACTCATTAAAGGTCTGGGAGAGCAAAATCATACGATTAGCCTTCTCAAAGTGTTTAAGTTAGCCTTAAGTCTGCTACAATCGTATGTATACTCGAAGTAAGTCAACTCGCGAGTTTGACTGTGTGTTTGTCTAATGGTCATAGTCGTATATGTTCGTGCGTTAGCAAGTTTCTCCATTACAACCACTTTGTCTCACAAAATTAGTGTGATACTCAAAGTGTACCATATTTATGTTCTACCTACTACTGAATGCCTATCATAATTAATTAAAAATAGACAATTACTAACTAACACACGGGGAAGATTGACTTATGCGGTTGTAGTAAAGATATTAATCCTATGGTTTGGTAATAATACGCACGTTATTTTAAGAATTATTTGCCCAATTTGTAATAACAATAATTATAATAATAGTGTAATTGATATTCATATGATTAATCAATTGACTTATAATCCATCTTATTTGTCAATTCATTCACCTATTTCCTGTACTTCTCGATGAGAATTCGTCGGAAGTTCCATCATTTGAAATTTTCTTTATATTTCTATTAGAGTTTAAAAGAAGACATCTTGGTTTTAGTTATTTGAGTTGTTGGATGTGATAGTCAAGTCGGTAAGCCAGAAATAACAGCTCATTTACCACAAATGGTCAATGAGAGGACAGGAACGCACCCCTCTACTTTGGGGTCGAAAGCTGATATTTGAAGTTAGGCATTTGGAACAATTAAGCCAAGGAATACATTCACTTAAAGTAAATAAATAAAATGGGACTCATTGAGTAGCTTACTATAATTAAAATCACTTCTTTCCATGACTAAACGATCTAAATCATTTCTACCATGCAGAGATGACCCTCATGATAAATATTTTCAAATTGTTTTCACTTTGCCATGGATAGCGTTATTTGGCTTAACAGCTCAAGAAATTTTACAAGAAGTTAAAATATTATTCTTTCATCACTTAAAGTTGGCCAGAAAAAGTTTGACAATTTGTCACCACATCATGTAAATTGAGAGTATTAACCAGACAACCCGACATAGCAGACGCTCTTTTGACTTCATCCCTAAACTGGGTCAGTTATGAACTTGATACTACAAATTATAGGAAATGAAATAGATGCCAAATGTTCATCTGGTAAAAGTTTAATCCTACTTCCAAAAATGAATACTTCAGAGAAAAATTCATCCGGATAAGACGGGTGTTAGTAAAGCAATGACTGGGTCAAATCAATCAAGACCGGTTTGACTGGATTTTCGTAGCCCCCCCCCCCCCCTCCCCCCGTCCAAGAACAGTGAAATACGAGACTACCACTTGTATGCGAATGTTCGCTAAAGAGAAAGCAACCACTTTGCGCTCTCGGTGGAAGCACTATCTCAGAGACGCAATGATCACCACGTCTAGTTGTGAGGCGTAACCCTTAGTATTTAGATTTTGGACTGACCATTCTCACTTATTATTGATAATTTCGCCAAATCCTTTTAGTCAAGAAACTGTTCAAGACCCAGTTAGAGTATATAAAATAACCGTAGCATATGTGTGACCTCCTTCGCATAAGTAAAGAAATTTTACATGCTTTTAGATAGTTTTGATTTTCGAAGTTGGTTGGCTGCCTGACATTTGCGACAATATCAAGATTGTTACCACAGACGCGGTCATGGAAATTCAATAATCGATAAGAGAATGCAGGAGAAATTCGCATCGGCTTCCTCTCACTGCAATCCATTTATTGACTAATTTAAGGTGGTGGCAGGAATTCGCAAAGGTTATTCGCTCCTTTCAACTTTGTTTCAGTGTGCATTTTAAATTACGCAACTTTGTCCGTAGAAAGTAAATTAATTTAATTTAAATTCACGGATTTTATAAAAGCACACATTACTTTAACTCTTTTGTTATCGCTATTTCATGCACAATGAGGAAATGACCTATACAATCATATTGTACACATTATTTGTCCTTAAAACTTCCAAGAGAGCTGAGAAAACTGTTTCTGTTAGAGACGAGTTTTACTGGCAACTGGAAACTATTGCATTGATATTTATAGGTGTTACTTGAACACCTCATACCATTTAATCTTAATTTTTAAGACTTAAATGTTACTGTGAGGAAAGTGCAAATTAATAAAAAGTTTCTCTCTTGAGAATTTGGTGCCATTTTTTCACTTCAATCGCCCTTAAGGCTAGTTCCCATTAAACAATTAAGGTCTTCAAGAAACCAGGGTGCTAATTGCAAAAGAGACTAAAATAAATTTTGAAATTGTCTAAGTTCTCCTTTCTTGACCTCTACAGGTCACACAATTTCTTTCCAAACCATTTTCTGTTGCAACTTGTACAGCAAAAGGATGTAGAATTTGAAAAAAGCATGATTTAAGGTATTCATTCATTTTAGACTTAGAAGCCCCTCATTTGCGACGTTTTTAAATTTCAGAACCACAGTTCATCACGTGAGCACGAACAAATTTAAAAGTCTGTTTTAGATCACACGAGTTTACTTGCTCACATTTTTTCAATCAAATGTTGCAAATGTTGGGATTTAGGATGTTAAGGTTCTTAAATCGTCCCAGCATTAATATACAAAACTGGAATGACCCGCTAAGAAGAAAAAGATAAAATCCTATTATTTGACAGTTTTACTTCATTTTGAACATATAAATGTATTCATTTTTTGTAATTACTAACATCATTATGGTAGACATACACCAGGCCATGTTGGTCGAGTGTCTGGATGAGTTTCTGTCTGTGTTCAAAGCTTACTGACCGGTTAATTGGATTGACATATTTTGAAAATTATGTCCCCAGTTATGAGGTGCGCGATAGACTTACCTCCACATGGTACACCCTGGGCAACGTAAACTCATACGGGAAGAAAGTCTATAAACTGACAGTTGACTTCAAACTACCATGACCCGACTACTGTGTCATATTCAACCACTTCCACAGTACTCACCTTACCTTACCTTTTTCTTTACCTTTGTGTCTGTCCCTGTCTTACATCTGTGAATCACTCTTCTGTTCCCCTCCCTCTCGATATTTTGTGACTGTGATATTCCTCCTCTCTGTGAAGCCGGAAGTCAACTAAAGAGCTAATGATGACTATAATAAAGCCTGCCATTTGATATAAATAAATAATAATGTCTCCAATTATCGATAAAGGCTGATATTCAATACTATTCTAAACGCTTTGAAATCTTCTCCCATAGAGACGATTTTGATGCATTGATACACTAATTTAAAGGAAATTCGGTGTTTGCCACTATAAATTTGCTATATTTTCGAGGTCAATAGGCATAAGGGATTATCCTCGTATGGTGGAAACCGAATTAAATAGACACGTGAGGGTTTTTAAGTGCTAATTACTATGACTTTCAATAAACGTAATGAGCTAGATTAAATTGAAAGCCTGGGATTTTTCAAATGGCTAATATTCAGAAATTTTTTGCGTCATTTCAATTGATAAATGTGAAAGTAGGCAAACAATAAATTGAGTATTGATACCACAGTTAATAAAATTTTTCAGCCCATACCAAGAAGCTTGCATACGAAGATGATTTTCAGTACTACGCATGCATGCACGCGCCAAATAGGTCAACTTCTTGCCGAAAACGCGTGAAAATCATTGTCTAATAAAGGCGGAGAAGCTTATGAACGAAGTGAAACGCTGTGCTGAAATACAATTTGTTTTTCTTTCAAAGGAGAAAAAAAGTTGCCAAAATTAAAGCACAATACGGAGAATAACAGGTGTCTTGGCTTGCATGCAGTCCAAAGGACATTGCCTGAGTAAATGAGTCTAAAGTTCCACAAACTATCATGGTTTTCAGATGTGTATCAACATCCGAGAGTGATTCTATCCCTCCACGGCTGTTTAACGATGGTATTAGTTGAATTCTGATACCTAGGTGAAATTGGTGATCACTGTATTAGTTAAGCCCTGAATAGCGAACGAGAGTGGGCAATAATAAATCATATGTAGGATTGCAGATAGCTAGAAATGATTGCTAGCTAATTTTTTTCGCTAAAATCAGTCCCTCTGTTTATTTGGGCCCTGCGCCCCCAATATCTTAACCCGATGGACCATTATAAATGGTAGAAAGCGCTCTGTGCCACTACTGTAAAAGCCCAGTTAATGGATAGTTTTTATATCCTTCTAAATGAAAGCGAAAAATCAAATTGCTGATGCTTCTGAGATGAGGAATTTGAAAAATCGTAAAATGCTTACTTGCCACCAGGTGTTTAAAGTGTGAGAGATAGTAACTTATCTTAAATATGCTAATCATAATGCAGGGTGAAACATTTCTCACAGAATTATTCATAATGTTTCCAATAGAAGTTGTCCGTTTTTCATTTTGACAATTTCAAGACTAACGAACTTGAATGAACTCTGAACTGTTCAAATGGAGGACGTCAGGAGGAGCAATAAATATAAAGCTCTGAAGAAGTAGAACTAGCTAAGGTGCCCCACTCAAATAGCCTTAAGTCCACTTACAAAACGAATGATTTTCTTTGAGGTTAACAGGGTGCATTAATCTTTTTTCAGAAGAGAAGACCATGATTTGAGTTAGATTTCATATATATTAGACTTAAGGAAGAAATAGGAGAAGAATTTGTTCCCGGTAAAGTATGGAAATGGGTGTCAGCGCAGTGAGAGTGGAAACGAGGTTGTGATAAGAAAAACGTTGCATGAAATAGTCGGTTAATTTGCCATTTTGCCTCCTTTGTTCATTCGATGAGGAAAAAAAATACCTACTCGCTGTCAATCGGGGTAGCATAGATTTAAGAACCAGAATAATAAATGCCACACGGAACCTATTCCCTATGGGCTGATGGAATTAGAATTTAAATTAAATCGAATTCCCACATTCCCTCCTTTTTATCTACTCTACTCAACTGTTGTCCCTGCTGATACCCCCTCATTGGGCCATTTTAGCGTTTTAGATTGCCTTCCACAATTTAACATTTAATTTGTGACTTTAAAGGTGGGACTGGGACCACCGCACGTTCTTCCAAAGCTTTCTACTTAAATCAGACGAACTTGGTCATGAACATGAATATCCGCTCCACTATTCGTTCCCTTAAGCTGAAAGCTAATTTCCAACTAAACGTTTTTGGAATCTTAAGAGGAAGCTTCCGTGGAAAACATCAATGTCAAACAATTGTGAAAATGGTGTAATTTTGGTATCGAGGTTGAAATTCTACCTTTTCCGGGTAAATATTGCACTGAAGGCTATGTGACTCATTTCCAAACTGTATCTTTGGGATGTTCCATTGTTTTATTGGGCCAAGTAGAATTCACCTTTTACATGTCCTAGGTTATTCATTCAAAAATGTTAGATAACCATTGGAGTCCAGTTGCTTCCTCATGTTGTACAGTATAATTATCTATTAACAACTGCTGAAACAGAGAAAAATTTGTTTCGATTCTCAGGAAATACTTTACGAGTTATTAATAGTAATACCGGCCAAAGTTAATTAACTCAAATCAATTTTAGCATTTAAGAGATGGGCGAGCAAGTTAATTAAAATTTATTAACTTATCATCCCATTAAGAGGGCGTGAAAAATCAACAAATTTGGACTCTTAACCCAATCTTTAAGCCTATCCAGTGAAAAATTACGCCTCCCAAATGACAAAAAAATCAATATGATTATAAATTGGCCGCTCCCTTTGCACAGAGCAAAGAATGCTGCTCCTGCTACTCTCTCTCTCTCACTCTCTACCTCCCTTTGCCTTGTTTCCAATGGAAACGGTGCTGCTACTGCCAAGCATTGCAAGGCGTGGGCAGAAGGCTAAAAATAGACGCATCCTAAAATGAGTAGCATTTGCGCTGAGCTATTTATAGTCACCTTTACTTCAACTCCAACACCATATTGCTCCTCTGCCTCTCCTCTCAAGCATGCAAGCAAAAGCTGCGCGTTTACACGTGCAGACACGAAGAGCAATTCGATCAAAGTAGAGGACAGCATTTTAATAGCAAACATTTATATGCAATTTCGCTGATTTTGTGGAGCTAAATTTAACTTAGCGTTGGCTTGTTGCCTCGGGAGATTAGGAAGTCTTAACGAAATTTATAGACATCAGGATTTCAAGGTCATTTGGCATAAATTAGGTAAATCACTGTTGTTGATAACTAGTTTTACATCTAACTGCTTCTTCTCCTATAAATTTAGCAACTTTCGATAAGTAGATTGGAGTTTATTCCTTGACATGTTATCAATCTTACGATAAGAGGCGGACAAAATTTAAGTCTTTTATCTTGTGGGGAGAAAGCGAACGAAGCTAACTTTGATTGGCTTTGTATTCCAATTTCAAGCCATGGTTTTTTCTATCCTTCCTATCCTTAGGAATTGCTACAGTGTCTTGCTACCTTGTATGTGATCATTTAATTAGTCTTCCTTTTTTAAAGGGTGAACAAAGAGAGCGTACCATGTCAATTATTTATTTTATTAAACCCAATCTGTAATTTATTTTAGTATAGATTGGTGAACAGCGGTTTAAGGGTATTCTATTTTATTGTCACAGTATTGGACTGATAATATATATTCTACTTTTTGATATTTAGTAGACAGTTTTTTACTAAGCACTGATTGATAATCTATTCATGCGAGTAAAAAACAATTGTTTCACGATATTATCCAAGTTATTGATTTTCACATTCGCAATAAGTAAACAAAAGGAAAATGAATATAAGTAACGCTTTCTTTGTTTAATTTTTGGCTAGGGGCGTGACTTAGTTTAGTATTTGGAATTGCGCTCATTACCTTTACAAGTCGCACTGAAGAATGTGCTTTGCCATTGGTATTTATTAGACTTTCATCCATTTGCTTGCGTCATAATTGAGCTTACATCTCTAACAAGTCTCACTAAGGTACATCAGCATAAAATTGAGGATATCGGTCGGGTAGACTGACCCCCATTACACTTGTCGCAATTCAAAGCACCGTGAAAGGAATTGTGTTCGAAATCATTGTGGTTTGTTATGTTACCCCAACTATGATCTTTTCATTACTGGAAAAGGTTCTTCGTGAACACTCCTACACAGGTAACATTGCAAAACCCTTATTCTTACTGTCTAAGTCACTTACCCGGTTGTTTCAAACAATATTCCCAAAGTTGAAAATGTAGGAAATGGTAGGTTCACATTTGCCAGTGTAGTTGTGTGAAATGACTGCAATAATTTATGAAACTATGTTCTTTCGATAATATGGGCAAAAGTTAATCCATTTTGATTCGAACTTGATAACAACTCTATTTTGTACAGAAATCCTCGGTGTTTACCGTTGAAAAAATCTGTATAAGAGACAACGTTTAGCGAAAATAATTCAGCGTGATGAATTAAATTAAATTTTTCAAAATTGTATTTATTCTGCGGTCTGTTCTTTTATGCCTTATATTACTCACACTTGATGTGACATTTCTAACTAATCCACAGACCTATCAACCAAGTCGTTTTGTTTTAATTCAAAAATAAATTTCTTCTCACGTATGCTGTGTGTAATCTATCTCCTCCGTGTTTTAAATTATTTGCAAGTTTAGTGGTGTCTATTGCAAGCTCCATTTTTTCATTGCATGCGGACGCGATTCCGATCACGCCAGGGGGCAAATGAGGTCGCCATTGCAGAGACCTCTCGACCAATCAATAACCAAAGCCATTACATTATCACCATGCCCGAGAATGCATATAATGACTAAGCTTCTCGTCAGCTGACACATACCGCCATCACAATACAATGGACAGCACACGACTGATAGAAACCTTTAACATTTCCCAACTAAACGTCATGCGTCTGTTTTCCAAACTAGAAGCTCTTGCCGTAGAGATTACTGGGCTTATTATTTTAACAATCCGCTACAATTTGAACATAAGAACCTGTAGGAGGACTGGGAAGGATTAGTAAAAGAATTTTACAAAATTCGCTCTCCGTTTTCAAACTGTATTTTTTTTGCTTCTTAAATATTGCCCGAGACTTCATATTCTAATGTTTTATACCCTGAACTTCAGGAAGTGAGCTGTCACTTTAGTGAAATTATGTTTGGTAAGTCCGGAGAGCATTCACAACTTTGTTAGATGAATATTTCTTCCGATGGTCGAGTTCACAACAGCCAGATACTAACTTTTAGTTCTTCAACAACCACGTCAGCCTTGAACTCACTCATGGTTAACCCTAAATAAATGACTAATTTTCTTTCCAGTTGGCAATCGTAGTTTTTGTTGTGCAAAATTCCCAAGTTGGCAAAAATCCACCAAATCAAAGGTGAAGATAGTGCAGTGTGATACATTGCTTTCACAAATTGCGTGCACTGTAGCACAAAGCCGTTTCCTAGTTCGCTGAAAAGTTGTTAACATCATTATTTCAACCACAATCATAATGATTCCCCTAGAAATCATCCAAACACTGAAGGGGAGGGCAACAGTCAAAGTTACACTGTGTTAAACAAAATCAATATTTGATATTACAATTGTTTCATAATTCTACAAACAATAATAGTAGAGGTCAACTAAACCTGTCTCTACTAAGCTCGCTATATTGAATATATCTGCCCTTACTGGGCTAACCACGCTCAATTTAACTAATGAGCCCTGTAGTCAAAGGCCAATAACTCCTGAGGACTGAGGACGTTAACTCTCTCGTGAACCATTGGAAAGTGTCACGAAATAGTAACTTTGTGCCGCAAGGCCCTCGCACAGTGAACAAGGGCTATTAGGTAAGAGTCATCATTGTGCAACTTCCTTTTTAGATTAGCATGAAAGCCTTTGTGCTGAAAAGAGCTCTGTGTACTAGTAATCTAGTGAAATTCGCAGGCATTTCGGATTCTCGCGTTCGAATAATGTTCATTTTTTCTTCATTCATAAATAATTTTCAGAAATAATCTAATTATCTACAAAACAGCATGCCATTTAATCAGAAGGACCTATTCTATTTGCATAATTTAAGGTCAGGTTGGTGCTTCAATTTTCATGTTTCGATTAAAATTATAAAATTATTTAACCTTTCCGAATTCAAACAAATATTTGTGACCTTAAAGTTGCATAATCTCCTAATTATTTCAGGCTAATTCCACCTTCTCTAAAGCGCAATACTTTAAACTCCGATTTGTGCTGTGAAGTGCAAAACATCAATTTGGCTGAACCGAGGAATCTCATGCCAACAAGAACAGCTCAGAAGGTACGACGTGCTGCAAGGGAGCAAGTGCAGTCGTGATTAGATTATAAATAGGCTGTTTGATAATTATTAAAGAATAAACTTCAAATTAAAGTATGTGGAATTTAGACCAATTATTAGAGGTCGTTGGTCGAGCTCGCTTTTATTTGTCTTAGATATGGTTATTGACTCGGACCATTTTAATTCTTTTCCGTAATGACACCACTTTGAGATAAATTTCTCTGTGTTGGATTGTCCTAAACCTGGTCCACATTGAGAGCTCTCCTTTCTGGCTCCATTTTAATCACCTAATTCCCACATCCACTTTGAAAAATGTTTTCCAACGCATGTCCTGGGTTAAGTGGGGGGAGGGGGGGAGGGGGGGAGGGGGGGAGGGGGGGAGGGGAGCGACATTATTAGGTTGCCGGAGGTGGAAACAAATTCAGACAGCCACGTCGTAGGAAAAACCCAACCAATACAATCCAATCAATAATTTCTCTCTCTCTTTCAAAGTTAATATTTTTCGCATCGAGGTGCGCGATAGACTTGCCCCCACGTGGTGCACCATGGAAAACGTGTACTAATGCGGCAAAAAAGTCTATAAACTGGCAGTTGACTTCAAACTACCATGACCCGACTACTGTGTCATATTCAACCACTTCCACAGTACTCACCTTTCCTTTTTCTCTACCTTTGTGTCTGTCTCTGTCTTACATCTGTGAATCACTCTTCTGTTCCCCTCCCTCTCGATATTTTGTGACTGTGATGTTCCTCCTCTCTGTGAAGCCAGAAGTCAACTAAAGAGCTAATGATGACCATAATAAAGCCTGCCATTTGATATAAATAAATATTTTCCTTTCTATTCTATCTTATTATACACTTGAATCTTTATTCAAACCTGTCAGTTGTAATGCTAACTCGTATCAGGCAAATGCCCACATGTAAATATTCATGAAAACTCCAGCTTAATCACCTAAATTAATAGGATGTTTTGTGCGTAATATAGCCTTACAAGCTAACAAAACTCGTCAGATTCTGGTAATATACAGCAAATGTATTTATGGGCAAGACCCATAATACCATGTGGACGACTTCATGGTGGGGTCTCATGATTCTTAAAGTTAGAATCCTCGATAACACTGTCAGTCTAACCAGATCTAGATGGCTGTATATGCCTATAATATTTTCAAAATTCAGTGTGTAGGATACAAATATTTCCTCCTTGTGGTTGCTAGGGCGACTGTGTATGCTACAAAATATAGAATCTGCGGTCACTTCTTGGATGGGGGAGTAAATAGGTCAAAACTCAGACTAAACTGGTGATCAAAACCACGCTGACGACCAACGAAAGTTTAATTAAAAGTAGTTCAAATTCACTGGACCACTATCCAAATTCAGACCATAATCTATCTTGGAAATTTGCTTTTTCTTGCCTGCAATAACTTGAATTATTCATAAAAAGCTTTGGAAACTTGGTTAAGTTTCAGACATCAGGGTAATTAATAGCAGTTTGGAACGAAAATGTAATTTAAAAATTGATAGGTATGAAGACAAAACAATAAAATGCTGAATAAAAGGAGAGTGTATTTACAGGTTTAATAGTTTATTGTTTTAGTTGGAAATTAAATAACTAGATTGGAATTAGTGGGGCTTGTAGATGGGAGGCCTCACACTTGGTAACATCGAATACGTTGAAATGAGCTTACTTTATATGATATGAGACAATCAGTCTATCCCATACTAATAGAGCATTCACAAAGGAGACTTTAGAGGAAAATCACATGTATTTTTTTCTAATTCTTTTGTGCCAAGTGATTTGGCACCTTTGACTTCTCGAATCGTTGAATTAGCTACACTTACGTGAGAAAAAAATGCGCAATGCTTGAGTCATGTATAAGTGATCACACTTATATAATGTTCAACTAAACCTAGTGCATCGAGTACTTTGAATTTGTGAATTTATTTAACAGAAAATCATCTAGTGTGGGACTCGTCATCGCATGGGCGCACAGCGTGACCTGAAGGTGCGGACGTTCAACTTCGCGTACGGATTGAGTGCGAGGACACAAAGCCAATGGCCAATCAAAAGCCTCTGCTCGTGTTACTTAATCCGCCATGTCGAATGGCTAAGTTTCCCCCCTTGTCACGCTCCACGCCATTCATGTCTAGAATAAACGCGTGCCTTGGATACGTCTGTTTCTTATTAGTTTTGCGGTAGCTTAGCTAGTTCTGGGAGTCTTACCAACTAGGAGAATCTGCCACTGAGGTTTCTGAGTACAGTAAGGAAGATGATATCCTTTGTTCTGGCAGATATTAGAACCGAAAGTATGGTAATCAATTGTCTAGCATTTGAATTCTATCCATGTATTAAAGCGCATGATGTCATGAATTTAAGAGATCAAAGTAGGCCAACTCTCACAAGCTATTTTTATATGATCTTAAACTCAAAACATGTCCTAAAAGAAAACTTCCTCCAAAATTTTTCATTGAGGAAAAGAAGTACGTCCTGACGTCTCTCATACACAAATCAATAAGTAAGAGGGATCATTTTACACCTATTTTAAAAGAGCATCTGGTAGGATGTGACTCATCGACCTTGAGGAGACCATGACAGATGAAGAAAGCTCTAAATAAGCTTGCCATTAGCGTTCGAATTGAATCTCCAAGTTGTACTTTTTCTATTGGTAAATAAATAGCTAAGCGACCGATTTTCTCATCTCCGACTGTTTCTCAAATCACTAGTCCAGTTTCGACTTCCTTTGTATGCAATAGACTTACCTCCACGTGGTGCACCCTGGGAAACGTATACTCATACGGCAAAAAAGTCTATAAATCGGCAATTGACTTCAAAGTACTATGACCAGCCTGAAACGAAACTTCCTTTGTATAACTCCAGATCTCCACAGATAGCTAGAAGCTAATTGGTAACTGGGGGGCAGCTTTAACCGTTTGGCGCCTGAATTAATTTTTTGAAAATGCACCCAGTCGCACTCACGAGTGTCTCACAGCAGACTGATGCCGCCGACGTGATGAGTTTTGGTGGTATCAGACGAAGGCTATAGACACGTATTGAACATGTTTTAAACGTCTTAGGCATCTTCTGTTACGAGACCAATACTAATGGAGTTTATTTTGAACGAGGACCGTACGGTCCTAGGGACGTTAAAGGGTTAATAGGTGGAAATTGCTAACTATCACTAGATATGACAACCCTGAGCTAAAACGAACTGAATGAAGTGAAGATGTGTGTCACTATTCTACTTCGGAATTCTACCAGCATATAGCTGTATCATTTCCTCACAATCCAATTGCAATGGTATGCGGAGCTATATGCTTTTCTATCACATTAAACAGCGATAAACACTGAGCAAATTAAGGAAATTAAGTCTTTCACTTTATGGTCATTTTCAATAAACACTGAACGAGGTAAGAATCAGGAAGTGCAGATACTCATGGACATGACTTTATTCCCCCAGACATCTAACAGAGAGACTAGGCCAATAGGACTTATGACATTTAGCAAAGGCCGCAGCCAAAAAACATATAAGTTGGAACGAAAAGAGATCAGACCGGAGTTAATCACGATATGACAGTAAACAACTGACTGAGAATACGGAATCTGGCGTTAGAGACAATTTTCCCTATTGGTGCAGTGGTCAGCGTGCCCTTTAGTCGACCGTTGTCACGAAATCAATTCTTGTGGGTGAATAACTAAAGATGTAGATGGCTAACTGCAATAGGCGATTCTGATAAACAAAAGTAGTATTAGAATACGAGTTTCTCGCGAAAGTGGCTCTAGGATAGCCCAAAGGGTTGGGAAAGTGTCCTCCAAACGCAGGTCACTGTAAGCCTTCCAGCCCTTCTAATGGCGTAGAAGTGAATGTTTACGAATGCTCACAACCATTCGTAGTGAGTAAATGATCAAGAGGGACAGCGCTTGCGTCTCAGTGATGCTACTACTCTGGTCAAGAAGAAAGCTGAACAATATTTCCTTTCAAGTGTCACGCGCTTGCCGAACATAAATTTGATTTAACGCAGATAACCCAGTAGTCAACTGTTCTACTGAGTATGCATATATCTAATACTGTATTTATCATAATTACCAGTGCGGCACAAAAGGTTTAACTAGTGTCGTCAGTGTAAGAAGCTAAGCAATAGACAATATCCACAATAAAAAAGGCAGAACACCAGGGTTGGACACTGATCAAAGTTTATTTACAAAAACCAATCAAATCAGGAGAGTAGAAAATGAAAGATTATAGACAAACGCACGTATAAGAAGATGACATAGAAACACAAATACAGGTAATGATTCATATGGGCGGGAACGGGCGTGAATGTCGGTGTAGTGCACTTTTAACTTCAACTTCCTGCTCCATTGATATAAGCGTCTTGACATGGCAGCTGGGGTCTGGATCGAACATATAGACATCACCGCCACGCCACGGTAGAAAAATCCAGGCAGTCATCACAGAAAGTGATAAAATGGTACTTCTGGAAAACTCGAGGGACGCAAAACTTCAGCTTCCTAACCTTACTATCGATTTCAAGACCTAGGAGCAGACTTCTACTAATTGTTGAAATTTCCTCCCCAAATTAATTCAAAAGCCAATAGATATATAGCCGATTTATTTAATCAATGTCATGAATCAAGCAAATAAAACACCACGATTAGTGCACATCCTGACGCGCCTTCTCAGCGAAGGTCTAGAGAAAGAAAATTCACAATAAGTCAGAAAAAGACTAAAAGTTGCTTATTTCAAGTCTATGCAAAAAAAATTACTTTATTGACCGCAATTATATCATCCCATTTCTCCTCCTTCAACAATTTGATGGCTTCAATGAAGATGTTCTTGACAGTCTCAGCACTCTTCTTGAAATTGGCAACCACAGTCTCTACACTCACCTAGATGGATTCAACAATTAAACTTAATACCAATTGATGAAGACGTAAATAAAGGGAAATTAAAAACGAGACTCACCGCTTCGTGGCTTTCATGCCAGGCGTCATAATCAGTAACAATGGCAAGAGCAGCATAAGAAAGACCAGCTTCCTTCGCCAAGATTACTTCAGGCACGTTGGTCATGTTGATGACATCAAAGCCATCCCGATGGAAAATTTTGGACTCACAACGACTCGAAAAACGAGGACCCTCAATTGTGACACAACTACCCTTTAAGTGGAGATGGGGCCCGTCTTGCTCGACACGACGCTGACCCGGAACGTAGATCTTGGGGACATACTTTTTAGCAGCCTTAGTCAACACCTATGCAAATGAGAAGAGGTAAATTAGGTTAATGATTGATTAATGATGAAAGCGATAATTTTAAATTTTCAACTACAGGTGGAAAGACGATACTTTTGCTTTATTGGCAAGAGCGCGGTCTCTCAGGCGCAATGGCCGGCGAGGACTTCCGCCTCCCTCAAGTCTTATAAAAGACAGGAATGGTTGAAACGCCGCATTTCAGAATGTCGTCTTTAATTTTACCATTGGGTACAATGCAAGTCCTTAAGTAGCTTTAATCTCAAGTGAAGTCATTTTTCCAATCCAACTGGGTTAAGCAAACAGGATAAAGTAGTCTTAACGAAATCAGAAAAACGAGGGCTGAGGAGAACCGGTTGTGTATTGGATGATCACAAAAAGAGGAGGATGGATCTCGCATCAAAATTGAGAGCATAAAAAGAGAATTGCTTAAAGGATAAATAGAGCATATTCAGAGACTGATTTCAAGGTCTTATTCAGTGGCAGTTAGGGAAGAGGATTAGTCAGTGGATGCGCAATATACGACGGCATCAAACTTGCCTATGAATCAACGTGTGCAGGCACTCTCCAAAAGAGAGTTTGGCAAAGAAGTAGAATATGTTCTCCGAACAGAAAAAATAAAGTCATCATCCCGAATCTCATGGACTAAATCTTCCTGCTCTTTCTCTAAACTATTTCCTTTGCTGCAGCTATCCATCCACTTATCCCAATCGAGGAACGGAAAAGTCCCAGGGATTTAGAAAAAAAGACAAGAAATAGTTTAATTTGGCATGAACTCTGAAATCGACTATTTGTTCGCAAATTCATCAGTTTGTAACTTTCATAAATACTTCTTAACCGATGTGCTTAGCGTACTCGTCTGGGAAATCTGAAATAACGAATTCGACACTCATCGAAACACTCAGTGAAGTGAATGACTAACCGATCAAGAGGGGTAGAAAAATTCTCGTTTCTCACCAAGGGGCTCCACTATACACTGCCCTCCTTTCACCAGATGGCCGATAGAAAACGTTCATGTAAATGGACTTGAGAATCTGTAATTGGCTAATAGCGGGAGTTTGGACGATTTAAAATTTAAGTCAAAACTTCAAATAACTCAAGTTCCCACGTAGTAATACTGAATCAAATAGAAAACTATGGACTCTAAACTCGGCAGTTCTTTGCGCAGCGTAACACACTAAATTATACCCCAATAACAGGTGAAATACAGTTACGAAAAAAATATTTCATAGCTCCTCATACTGGTATCAATATTATACTCTTCATTACTGTAGAAACATTGATGAATACTGAAGTTGTCCATGTACAATAATATAAATTGCGTTCAACTGTTCGAATTGAACTGGAACAAATCTTCGACTTTTTATTTATCCCTTGGATTGGATAGCACAGAAGAAACAATGCTATAGCAGTATTCAAAACATTTGAATGCAAATATAGGGGGATCAACACTGAAAATGGAAATAAATGTTAAGATAAAACTTAGAGCATGATTCTTAACGATCTTATTTAGTAAACACAGACCTTTCCATTCAGTTTATAAGCTAGGAGCCGAAGCATAATCGCTTGATAAGAGCTTAGATAAATAAAGTCAAAGGGCCTTTGAACGATAGTGCTTTTAACCAAAAAATCTGGGCGAAAAAGCAGAAGGAAATAGTAGAGTGACCGAATAAACTACAAACACAATTACTGGAAAGCATTCCATCGCCGGAAATGAGCATTTAGTTATTTATATCAGTACATACAAATTTTTTGAGCACAGTGCGTTTCCACAATTATATGCACTTTGAAGGAGACGGTCCGAAAGCCCTTTGATCTAATAATAAGCCTTTTCATCCAATACAGTAGGCCAGTTCATTACTGTTGCGCTAAGGGTACAATAGAGCATTCTATAATTATTATTAGAATACATTAATTATAAAGAGTAGCTAACCTCTCAACATGACTAAAATTCTGCATACGAACGACATTAAAAAGAACTCGGGACAAATTGTCCCCATCTTTACCAGAAAGCCGCAATCAACAAAATGTAGGCACTTCTTAAGCAAATGGACGCCAGACAATACTTTTCAATGGAGGATAATCACCTAAAGTTAAATACATACCTCACGAGTGCGTTGGCAGTAGATTTCACCACAAGGAATATGAACAACACCCTCCGGATGATTGGATTCACCATCATAGAAGGTTTGCTTGCGATTATGGGTACGATCAAAGAAGTCGTCGAGGACGACTAGGTCTCCTGGGTGGGTATGCTCTTGAAGGCCACCACAAGCATTTGAAGCCAGGACGTGTGTGCAACCAGCCTGCTTCAGAGCCCACAGATTGGCACGAAAGTTGACATTCCCAGGCATGATATTGTGCTTACGTCCGTGTCTAAATTGATAATGAACGCTTCGTGATACCCAATGAGATAATATAGTCAAACAAAAGCATATACCAAAGCAATATAAAGCACTCACAAATTAATAATACTAAAATAAAATACGCATCATTACCTTGGGAGAAGAACACAAGGAACGCCACAAATGGTGCCTTTAAGAAGAGCATCAGATGGTTTACCGAAAGGAGTATCCACATTAATTTCTTCCTGATTCTCAAGGATATTTGGATCATCCAAACCGGATCCTCCGATAATACCAACTTTAATTGGAGACATTGCAAATCTAACATGAAAAAAATAAACAACAATATTAAACTTATATCCTGTTTAGAGAAAATTAACTGATATTAGTATTGGATAAAAAACCCAACATCCACTGACTCTAAACATTTTCATCTTACGAGCTGAAGGCAACAAAAAAATTAATTTTATGGACAACAATAATGTGAGAGACCGCAGACATACCAGAGGCCAACGGATCCGCAGAAATATTTGAATTCTCATCAATTGTATTAGTCAATTTAGTTTATAACTATAAACAATTAAACGCATTTAATAATTCTGAATAAATATCAAGAATTTTCGTCAAAAAACATATACGTTTTATTAATAGAGTATTAAATTTTATGCCAATCAAAATTTGTGCTATTTAATGTAAAGCATATTTTTTCCGTCTGCCATATGTGCTTACGTTCATTATAGATCTATTAATCTCATTATAGTTTTATATTGCTGTTATTCTGCTCTGTTTTTATACATCTTAGTGTTATACCATATTCAACATTACTTTATAGCATACTTACCTGGTACTCAAATCAGTATTTTAGAACCCTTAGATATATTATAGTTTAATTTACCCAACCATTCCCATTTCTCAACTTTGCGTATTTTATTATTAAACCTTCAAATTTTTTGTCTAAGTATAATTATTATTTAGGCCGTAAAATATTTTTATTTCTATGATATCTGTATTTCACTTCATCAAGGAGGTCATCTCCAGTTTGTTTTCTTAATAGTGGCCAAATAAAGAAAAGAAAGACGGTTAAACGGAAATATAAATATTCCTGACGCATTATAAAGTATAAGATCACATTAATCCTTAAATTAGTAGAACCTTCGGTAATTTTTTCAAATAGACAAAAGAATGACTGATGAAGAATCGGCAAATTTTTCTCACACTGGATGGAATGTGCTCTTTTCCAATAACTGTTCTCGAACTAAGTGTTTTATCCGAACTTACCAACTATGACTGAAAAACTGGTAATGAGGAATACTCGAAGAATACCATGAGAATAGGGCTAAATTATGAATTGGGAAGTAATATTGTTTGCCGAGTAAGGGTTTGGAAAGTAATTAAAATATGCGGTCAATCACTTGACCATTAGTTCAAAGATCATCTTTCAGGTTAAAAATTTAGATATCAAATGGCAGGCTTTGTGATAGTTATCATGAGTCTTTTAGTTGACTTCTGGTTTCACAGAGGAGAGGAACATCAAAGTTACAAAAAAACGGGATGGGGAACAGAAGAATGATTAAGAGATGTAGAAGAGAGAAACACAATGGTAGAGAAAAAGGTAAGGTGAGTACTGTGGAAGTGGTCGAGTGTGACATACGGTGGGGTCATGGTAGTTTGAAGTCAACTTCCGGTTTATAGACTTTTTTGCCATATGAGTATACGCTGCTCAGGGTGCACCACGTAGAGGTAAGTCTACCTTTTAGATTAATAATAACGTTTGGAGTTAATTGGCAGCAATAACGTTTCCGGCGTTTTCATATTCCTAACAAGATTTTAGTTAAAGCCTTCACAATCAAGTGGAAAACTCAGATAATCGGTAGTTATTTTTGCAAATGAGTAGCGATGTGAAAATATAATTGATAATAGTGATTTCAAAGGGTTTTTATCTGTTTTCTAACCACTTGGATGACAAATATTTAAAAAATGAAACTACTTAATAGGCATTAGTACACAAAAAAGTGGATTTCGTATTTGACAGGTTACTCAAACGAGAGGGCAAGTTTTAAAAGAAACCAAGCACTGATGATGTAGCTAGAGGCTTAGCGATTATATAGGCGTCTACAGTAACTGACATAATGGTATTTCACTGTATCTGAAATGCAGCACAGAAGTAAAGCGTCCTAACCAAACGCTTTGAGAAAGTAAAAAGTATATCCTTTCTTTTTCCTAGCATATGTGGCTATCCGTGTGTTCTTAAAGGACACCCATACATTATTGTTCGATTTGGGCTTCCTCCATCTTCCTGGAATAGAAAGCACCTCTTCACAGCGTTCTTGCGACCTGCCTCGTCTGTTTACTTCTACACAGTGCCAATCCTTCTTGAATTCTTTGTTCCAACATATTGCTAGGCCCACTGTCGTTAATTAGTACTGACCTTCTCTGTAACTATAAGATGTTCAATTTCTATAAAACAACTGTCTCGCAACTGAACTTCTGCAGCACCGATTCGTTCGTCACTTATAACCTGCACGGTAACGCTTTTGGACTGAAGTATTCAAAAGTAGTCCGAAATATACGAAGATAGCTACAAGTCCATTTTGAAAGTCGCATCTGAATTAAGTGCCATTCAATTGATTGCAACAAGCAAAATGCCCACAAAACAGCATTCAATCATTAAAAATCGACGAGACTGGATTGAACCAACTGCTTCTATCTTCGCATTATGAACCCGGATTACGACTTTTAGAACGATGTTGACAATAAACTCAGGCCTGTTGACCTAATTCAACACCAGGCCCTATCTTTAGACAGTAGAAGCTAACGGATTAACCCAAAATGGTACTCCTCTAAGCTAATAACTACTGATGTAGAGAGTAGATACAGATTAATTAATCAATAACTGAGTGATTAGATGAAAATACGACTGACAAGTTTTTCCTTCAAATAGTTCAAATCTACGTCTCAGGCTACCGTAATAGAAAATCACTTCAAAAAGGAAATAAGGTGACCCTAAAACGCGGAAAATGCATGGCAAAGTTCGGTAGGTAATAAACAGAAAATCAAAACGATAAGGAAAATACATTAAAACGATATAGATGCTTTACTTTGCAGAAAACGATAAGATATTGAAAACATCACGAACAATTAAATCAAATACCAAAAATAAGCATTTAATGGCCCCGAAATGCCAACAAACACTGCACTGCGTAGTAAATTAAAAGGAAAAGAACACAATCCATGATAGAATATAACTTTTAATCATATTCACGCATACTAATCAAAAAGGAAGAGACCCATATCGTCATCAGATTCTTCCTTCTCAGATTCTTCTTTTTTTGCTTCTTCTACAGCCTGTGTTGGTGCAGCGGTAGCAGTGGGACCAACAGATTCAGCTGCCGCAGGAGCAGCACAAGCGAATTTGCTTGGATCATCCAAATACTCTTTGAGCTAAATAAGAAGCAAAGGTGTGAAGGTTTTTGAAATAAACATTACCTTCTCAGATTCCTTAAAAGTGTAATCGCTAGCAGCGGAAATGGCCAATAGGTTCTTAAGACCATCGGCAATCATGTATCTAACACTTGTAAATGTAGGATACCCGATGCCCAAGCTAATGGCGGTTATGTTGTTGGTAATACGACAGAGCTTTTCGATAATCTGCTCGGTAGTTACATCCAGAACATCAGCGTTGTAGACTGATCCCTGATCAAAAACTTGACGAATCTGAAGGCCGTAAGTGAAGGGATTAATATTCAGCATCTTCAATAGAGCAGCCTCACTTTGACCGACTTTTTGACCACGCTTTATAATGGGAACATCACTGATAATTTCGATGGTGCCACGGGTAATCTTGGTCTGGATGTTCAGAGCTTGGAAGAAGCTAGTCTTTTCAGGACCAAGGCCAGTGTTTTGAGCTGGTACGGTGACATCACATGGAGCAATAGTTCCAGCCTTCGCGGGAGCTTCGAGCCTGTTGCTCTCAAGAGCCTTACGAACCTCGCCGAGATCACGCATTGTGAAAACGAGACCAACATTTTCCTTTAAAAGGGGAAGCAGCTTCTCCAAACGGGAATCACGCTGGAGCTGGTTTTGAATTACCTTCTTCATTTGGGTGTTCTTACCGAAAATAATTTCGGCTGTTCCTCGGAGAGCGGAACGAATTTGCTGCATCTGCTTTGATCGCACATTATCAGCACACACAACGAAGCAGCGATCATATTGGTGAAGCATTTTGGAAAATTTCTTAAAATAGAACCCCTTACGGTCTCTTCGCGATAGTTGCACCATTCTAATAGGAAAGAAATGATAGAATGCAACAGCGCACTTCACGCAAACGACGATACAAAGGTGTGAGTACCGCCTCTAGAAAAGACTTAAACAAAATAATGATGGATTGTTACTTTCAAATAACGATGTTATTATGCCAAAATTAAATGAACTCAACAAAATTAAATTATTTTTCTTACGCTAATATTAAGGGTTTAGTGTTTTTTACTATTACATAATATTTAGAGGTCGATTAATTAGTGAATTAATAAAAAATTAAGTCATGGAATGGTGATTTAAAGACTATTTCAATTTTGTTAGATGCCTTGCAAAGATAGCCTCATTTTACCAATTAAAATATTAATTTAGTTATATTTTAGGTATTTAATTGTAAGAGTCTTCGCTGGAGCTTGAATTGAATGCGTCATTAAAATCTAATTATTCGGTTGTCGCTTACTTATATTACTTAAAAAGTTTTAGGATGCAATACACTCGAACTTGATATTTTGTGTAGCAACGTTAAATAGGTAAGCGATTTAAAATTTTTGGCTGCTAATACTGATTAATATTTCTTTGAGAGCATCTTTTGCAATGACAAGTAAAATTATTATTCGCGATATTATCTAGGAAAGAATTATCCGAAGCTCTTCATGGCTAGGAGGTATGTTCTCTGGTGAATGTCATAACTTCTGATAAAATCTTTACTTTGTATTGACCTTTTCGTAGATGGAAATTGAACCCGTGAACTCTAACATGGCAGTCGAGCAATGGTCCACCGACACGCATTAGTTATGATATAGCATTAGGTTTCCCCAAAAATAAACATTTTATTATTGAAGTGGCATATAAATATTCATTGAAATTTTAACGATTGAACTTCAGGATGACGCATCTAATACTTGAAAATCGGAGTAAATCCGATTAGTAATGTCTTTTATTGGCTTTTGAAACAAAATAATCTAGTAGCTCTAATCATGCTCTGTAATCTAAACGAACATAAGAGAGATATAAGCACAAAATTAAAATAATATTTGAAATTAGGAAATGGAAATAAATTGCAGCATGTCCAACCAACCTTGTAACTCTAAATTTGGTTTGTACACTTAATGAGGATGGACATCTTTCACATATGCTACTTCGATAAGGTTATCAGATGCACTTCAAATGATAGCGCTATCTTACATAGGCTTGATCTTTTTTATTAACTTCTATTATAACAAATTTTGGCGATTAAGGATCATCTTAAAAATTGTTGGTGTCCATTCTTTAACTGTTAGACCATGTTACAACCAGCGTTAGAAAATTACTAAATTGCATTAATGTCACGATCTTACGCACGGAATAATATGTGGCCATCCTCAATCCTTAATTTACAACAATTAAGGCCTGGAATAGTTCTCCTGTCATTTGAAGTAAACTGGTATGCTATAAGACAAGTATGTTTACAAAAACACCTTATGAAGATTCAAGGACTAATTAAAAGTGTCAAAAATACATTTTTACATTGCCCGGTCATGAAACAAAATTTGATGTGTTAATTCAGAATAATTAATTGCCTAAAAAGTATTGGGTAGCCCAAAACTGACCGAAAATCAGAGAATATCGAGTTTTTATGTAAAACCATTTTCAAAGAATATCTGCTAGTAGCCTAACTATATGCTTACCTTAAGTCAATCTCCGTTTAATATAATTTTGGGTTTTATTTGACAACTATTCTATTGTCAGACAAAATATTTGTAGTTGTTTGGATTCCTAATATCCTTCTTTATCGCCCTATAAACAACCAAATAGCCCCATTCTACTTTTCTAATCGACATTTAAATGTTTCTAGCGATTCACTTTTCTTTACTTTCATAAGATTTGTTGTTACAGATTCTCTTATGTTTGGAAAGACTCCCAGAACTAGCTAAGCTACCGCAAAGCTATAGAGGAAACAAATGTATCACGCAGATTATGTTTATTAGGGATGTTTGTGAGTGGGCGTGTGTAAGGACAAGGAGCTTAGTCATTGTATTAATATGGTGGGTTTGATAAAGCAAGGGAGGACTATTGATTAGCGGTTGGCTGTGTTCTTCGCGCTCACGACCGCACTTACTCCATACGCGAAGTTGCCCGATCGCACCTTCAAGTCTGTCTGAAGTGCGCATGTGATTAATTTGTCAAGCAGTGACAACGCTGTGTGCTCCACAATTCTAACGAATGCAATTACTTTACTTTTTTAAAACTCCGAAATGTGTAAAATGGGCTCTAAATAGGAATCGTTCTGAACTTTTAGATGTTCAAAGTGGCAAAATCTGACTTCTCGTATTTTTGATTCCACATCAACACCAGATAAATTAGTGAATGGGCTGCTTAGACTTTTGAACAACTGGGGTGATTCAACTTTGTATTTGTGACGCTGGAGATCAAAATCTCTGAACTTTCCTAGATCACCATGTTGGCCTAGTGATGTCCAAATATAGTGGAGTGTAGCCAATCAAGACAGAAGGTTGATTAGAATGAGCTTGTAAAAAGGATCGAGTAATTTATCGACACTTCGAAATTCAGTTCAGGTCGAATTCAGTTAACTGCAGGTCAGGAGACTGTCACTCTTGAATTGACAAGATTTTTGTGCCTTATCTTAAATTTAGGTCACAGCCTATATTCGAAAAGACCAACTCCCATCAAAGAGCTTTCTGTCATAACTATGAAAAATAGACCCCAAGATACACGTCCTTCTCCAATCTTGAGAGAGGAGACTTAGCGGCTCTGGGGTGGCTACGTTAGCTTTATGAGCCAGTAGCAAGCTCTAATCTTAAACCACAAGTGGGTCCGTGTATCTTCCGGTTGGCAATATTTTATTCATGTGGAATACACAATTAGACCGAGCAACATCACGTGCTTACGAACACCCTGAAACGTGCAGCCGTGATGCTGATTGCTTTGGGGGCAAATGAGGTCACCAATTAATAATCAATAGTCATTACAGAGTCAGTGCAACCAAAACACTATTTAATGATTAAGTGCCATGTCAACATGCAGACGCAACCCTAATAAACGTATACCACGTCATACATCCGTTTCCCTATATTGTTGAGACAGCTTAGCTAATTCAGGAAGCCATTTCAGACTGGGGATCCTGTTATAAAGATCACTGAGATTAAGTCCGGGTTCATTCGCGTAGAAATCGGTTAAACTTTCCCAAATATACTTCTTTTAAAACTGTCGGAATCAATATTTAAAGCAAACAGATACTATCTTTATAATCTATTACAAATATTCAAAATTTACAAAATAATAAATAAGATCATTTTACTTAAATACTTGTACGAATGTTAGAAATCAATAACAATGACGTTTATAAGGATAGTTCTTGGAATCAATGAATAGAGAAGTCTTTAAAATCGCACAACAACACAAGGTTAATCACACAACATATAACAAGTCAACAAAGGCATCTCAGATTTGAAGTCAAAAATCGGACGCTCTAACAAAATAAGCGCGTTTAATACAACCAATAAACTGATTGGCGGTCTCATTAAATTCTGCAATTATATTCTCGTGTTCCTGCTCCTCATCATCCTTGTACATTTGCTCATTTACTTCCATGAAAAAGGAATCCAAAATCTGTCTTCCCCACTTGAATCTATTTAATCCAGACCAAATAATGAAGCTTGAGAGCATGAAATCCACCATTTCATGATCATGACTCTGCAGAGTTGAATCTCGGCGGACAATCTCAAAACTATCTGTCAGTATGGCCACAAACATACTCAACATAATGAAGATTATGAATAGAGAGAAACCGGCAAACAACATGGGGCCAAGAATCGGTTCCCGTTCATACATACCCTTGACATCGAACTTTCCCAGAACAATCTGGAAACTTGTTTGCATGGAGGATATCATGGTGCTGTACGCAGTCATGGTATCGTAGAAAAGAAGATAAAACGTGACCACAAACGAGAAGAAAATTAACGCAAAAACAATGAAGAAGTACTTCATATCACGGTTAGCGTAGATTAGAACTGAACCTAGTAGACCAATATTCCTGTTGAAACGTAGAATGTGCATAAACATTAGGATAGCCACAAATGTTATCAGAGCGACCAGATAGGACAAAACCTCATTCCAATTAGCAACTTTCTGGAAATTAGCGTATCCATTGCCGTTAGAACGATAGAATTCCACGGTAAGCTTCTTAACTTCTGTGCTGATGTAGACGTAGATTGCAATGGCGCTAAACGAACTGCAAATGATAAAGAGCTGAGCCCAGGCATGGTACGTTTTAAGGTAATTCAAACGCTTTCGCCAAAGATTTCTCATCTCTTTTATCAGGAGACCAGCAAGAGCCATCACAAACAGAATCTGAAAAACCAAATTAGTGAAATTAGAATTAGAAGGTCAGACAAAAATGGCATTAAGCAGTACAACGCACTTGACAAGTCAATTCAAAAGCCTTGACGCTACTCATTGAGAATGACAGCAGATTAGCAGGTTCTATTCTGAACGACGGTATGACACCACCAGTGCCGGGTACTTCAAATTTTATCACCGTGATGCCGAAAAGGTGACTTCCAGGATTATAGGTCGCAATTTCAATTATAACTGCTCTTGTCCGGTGGTCGATCCATCCCTGTTCACGAAGTTTCGCGGCTTCTTCAAGGAGTTGTGTTATACTTCCACGAAGTTCGTGGACATAACCACCACCTGAATAGAAACCCAATTCACCTTTAACTAGATAGCCATCCCTTTCCGCGGCTTTTGTGTAGCGGTATTCAAGTTGAAGACTATCATGATTCAATGTTGTTGGGATCCATCCAGGAAGATAATCAGATTCATCCTGATCCCAAACGTGATATTGGCTATAACAGTCGTTAAATAGGGGACGCATTTCGTCAAAGACTTTGCAGGAATCTTTGCAAAGAGCGAAAAAAAAACAATTCGTTAACCATTAAATCATTCTCTGGAATAGGGAAAATTGAGAAAAATCGAAAGCTTAATCTATACTTCAATTTCACAATCGTTCTTATATTTATGCTCTTATATATACGAATAGAGGTCAATTTTAGTTAAAGTTGACCTAACAGTTCATAACAGTAGGAAAATAAAAGACGAAACAGAGCAATCATGTTCTACATTCACCAGGTTAGAAAAGTAAACAGTACTATTTGGGAATAGAGAGCTATTTAGATATTACGTAGTAATTTATAACCCTTATGTCAACATGCTGCTAAGTCAACAGCCTTTGGGATCCAGACTTCATTATTTATACTACCATTCGACTAGCCCATGACATTTCCTAATGGAATATTTGACTATTTCACGTGACCAGATTAAAACATGTAAAAGTTTTGTTTTGCAATGGTTATTACCAAGCATAAATTTCAAGTTGAGAAAAATTCTCATTGCCAGCAGCAAATTCTCATGGCGGAAAATAATGCTCCTATTTTCTGGTACCAACCACGGGTCAGAAATAAGTTGTAAAATACGCGGGATTAGCCAATTAAATTCGTGTTAGGGATGCACTCAAACGGTAGACTCCAAACTCAGTTTCAAAACCACTAACGAATCATCAGTGCACTTTAATCACATACTTTTAACAGGAGTTAGGAAAACCAACCTTCTCTAACTCGAACTTGGCGCATTGTGGCATATCCCATAATCCGATTCTTTCGGTCACCAATAAAACCACGTTGTCCTAGTGGTGGCACACCGTTATACCACTTGCCGGCTCTTAAATTCGGCAACAGAGCCTCCTCTAGCCAATTCCAAATGCCATCGATCGAATTAATCTAAAAGAAGAATAAATAAATGTTAGCGCCTTTTTGTGTTGAGTTCTATTGATCAGGAGAAAATTCAGCTTACCTTTATGAAATCGTCACCATTAAAGAAGAGGGAAGTGAGGCTTTCCCGCAATCTCATTGCCATAGGATCACGGAAACCATTTGAGACAATTACAAGGAGCGTAAAGAAGACGATGAAGAAAAGTAATTCACGAAGTATATCGAACATCTGGCGCGTTTTCTGACGATGAACACGGGCTCTTTCCAAGGTTTCTTGATCCGGTGGTCTGATTACATAGCTTTCAATCCTTCCTCGAACTAAATTAGGGAATGAAGTCTACTACTGCTACTACTACTACTTACGAATTTCTTCATGTAGATACTCCTCGCCATAATTAAGTCGGTATCGCCGTCCCAGTCTGTCCATCAGAGAATTATCTTCTTCTGCAAATTCTCCAATTTCTGAAGTATCTACTTTCGATCGACAGATCACAGCAAAGAATATGGCAAACAAGATAACCTAGGAGGAGTGATAATTCATTAATACTAAATACAACCCGCTTATAACTGCATACTAGCTAAGAAGACGTACTTTAATGGGTTGTGTAAGACAAAGGTCCATAAAGAATGAAACGAAAAGAGAAGACAACCACTGTTTGCAAGCAGCATCACCAAAACTGATTCCGTAAAATGTAGTGAAGACAACAGACGCTGCAATGCCTCCAATAAGAAGGAACCAAGCGAGAATACGCATTTGCCAGGGAAAGGAAATGTCTCCAAGTTTGCTCATCAAGGATTCCTTTTTCTTTTCCACTGCTTTCTTGTCAGACAACTCTGGTGCTTCTGAATATGACTGAGGAGGTTTGTTAATCTCCGCGCTAATATAAGAAAATTTTGCTCCATTGTATGAAAAGCGCAATAAATGTTGTTACCTTTTAGGTGAATCCTTAAATTCTGGAATTTCAAATTCGACTGAAAACAACAGGAAGGAGCGAACTCGAAAATTGAGAGTTTTAAAAGTTTGGATAATTGGCTCCCACAAACTTTTCCCTACAATTGTTCCATTTCCTTTAAATATTTAGTTGCACGTTGGCTTATAAAACCCTTTGAGATCCACTTTGTGAAATGCAGTCTTGGCTTCCACGACCTGGTTCTGGTTTATTAACTCCCAAACTGGAGACCTCGGTTCTTGTTACATCAACAATATAACTAAATAAAGTAGGCCTTCAAGTTCCATACATGTACATGGACTAAAACAATCAAGGCTCAAGACGATTTCTACAGGCAATCTCTAAACCGCCCATCAGTCTCATGAATATGCAGCCGCGAATCTTGACAGTTTCTTAGGCGAAAACTTATATAAGTCCGGTTGTTTTTTTTTAAATTTCAGTAATAATAAAATGAAAACGATTTGTACTCACAAATTGTCTTTGCTGAGTTTATCTAGTGTCTAAAGGGTAACTTCGCATTAATGCCAACCCCTCTCTCTGAGCCCGAGGAACAATATTCAATTGGCGACAGAAACAAGAATTCCTAGTATTGTAAGAGTGTGGAAACTCTTGTCAAAAGATAAAAATGCACGAAGATTTGAAATTATGCACCAAGTAGCATAAATGTTCGCAATACAAAACGTACGAGTAGTGAAGTTGTGGTCCATTCTCCCTAATTGTATTCTCAAATTCGTCATCTTCCAATTCTTCATCCAAGTGATCTTCCACGACACCTCTTAGCAGAGTCGTATGACTAATCCGAAGCTTGGAGTTTCTGAAGAGTAGCATAACCAATGTGACAGGAACAAAGGTTATCAGACACGTTACAGCTCCTGTATAGGCCTAGAATCAAGGCACCAAGTATAATAGGGGTGGAGCATTGAATGATAACTCCTAAAATGAAAACTCAGACTAACCACATAGGGTGTAAGGGCAAATGGCCCAATTGTAAATTCGAAATCAACGACTTCTGATCCTTCATCTTTGTAAAACATGCAAGATGAGACCATGGTTAGGAAAAGAACTAAAAGACAGCAGGCCACTCTTTCAACGCGAGTGAATCGGGAATGAGCAGGACGTGTGAAAATCGATGCCCAGAGGTGTTTATCGCTTGCATCGCTCTTCACCTTGTGCGAGAATATATAAAAGACTCGTAATCTATCAAGTGGACCCGCGACTGGAATTACACGGTCAACCTAAAACGAATACGCTCAAACAAATCAATAATTTAAGAGAGAGTGAAGATGAAGATAGCTCTCTACCAAACCATCGCCTTCATCTACACCAAACCACTTTTCAACAATGAAGTTGTATCGGTTTTTTGTCTGCAGATCGATGACGCAGACGAAATCGCAGTACCATGATGCATTATCTCCTCTACCACGGTTGTCATGCCAAAGTCGAAGGAAACGTAGGTCACCAAGTGGTCTGAAATGAAAATAAGCGAGGGTAGAACAAAAGTCATTGCTGAAATTTCACTCTGTTGGAAATAACGATTCCGGACTGATACACTGATTATTAATGTTTGCTTCTTTTGGATTTGGCAAATCGGAAATTGATTAGAGTAAGAGAAAAATGCACGTAATACGTTGATATACATGTATATATAAAGTATACATTGATATAAATATTTATCTAATTCTGCAGATAAATACTACTTAATTTACGGTCATATTCCCCCAAGTACCCTAGGTATGTTTCATAAATCCACTTCAAGCAAGCATTCTTTGACTACTCTACTAAAATATGGCACAAAAGGAAGAAAAAAACACGATAATGATTCCCATCTTCATTCTTGACTTGTTGTGGGATGAAGAAGTCGAATAGGATAATTTCAGAATACACTGAATGAATTTCACAAGCTCCGTCGCTAATGCAGTGTAAAATGAATCTCCTGACTAAGCGAATTCAGCTCGATAATTTCGCGAAACTGGTGAATTGATTCCGTCTTACTCCTCATCTCTTCAAAAGCGCATTTTTTAACAACTTGTTACAGTAGGTTTTTTAATCTACACTTTGAGTAATCCCTGTTCAGTAATTGGCGGAAAATTCACCTTTCGAAGTGTCGATAAATTACTCGATCCTTTTTACAAGCTCATTCTAATCAACCTTCTGTCTTGATTGGCTACACTCCACTATATTTGGACATCACTAGGCCAACATGGTGATCTAGGAAAGTTCAGAGATTTTGATCTCCAGCGTCACAAATACAAAGTTGAATCACCCCAGTTGTTCAAAAGTCTAAGCAGCCCATTCACTAATTTATCTGGTGTTGATGTGGAATCAAAAATACGAGAAGTCAGATTTTGCCACTTTGAACATCTAAAAGTTCAGAACGATTCCTATTTAGAGCCCATTTTACACATTTCGGAGTTTTAAAAAAGTAAAGTAATTGCATTCGTTAGAATTGTGGAGCACACAGCGTTGTCACTGCTTGACAAATTAATCACATGCGCACTTCAGACAGACTTGAAGGTGCGATCGGGCAACTTCGCGTATGGAGTAAGTGCGGTCGTGAGCGCGAAGAACACAGCCAACCGCTAATCAATAGTCCTCCCTTGCTTTATCGAACCCACCATATTAATACAATGACTAAGCTCCTTGTCCTTACACACGCCCACTCACAAACATCCCTAATAAACATAATCTGTGTGACACATCTGTTTCCTCTATAGCTTTGCGGTAGCTTAGCTGGTTCCAAACGTGGGATAGTCTGCCATAGAAATTTCCGAGGCTTATTAATGTACCAATCCTCTACGGAAACCATAGTAATAAAGAGAGATGTCTAAATAGTATTTCGAAATTTGCCATATTTGGATAGAATCGATGTTGATAAATTGCCTTCTAACTAAATAAAGCCTGTTTGCCCTAATTCTAGTAACGTTCATTATTTTCCTGAAATTATTGAAGTTCAAGGGTAAAACAACAATAATTTTGAAATTATAATGAAAATATTTGAGACACTTTCCAAAAAAACGACCAATTTATATTTAAGTAGACTCACTTATGGGTTGCCAGAAGGAATCGGTCGACATTTCCACGGGATAAAACTTTGCGGTGAGGATCACGAAGTGTGCAAGGAGGGGTACCGCATTTTGTCCCATTCAGTTGCATGCATACTGTTGATTTAGTCCCGGCCGATTTCCGCATTCCCGTACAAACTAATACCTCGTAGAGGTATTCGTCGGCTGGATTATTCTCGGCTAACGGTGTGATCCCAAGCTAGAAATCGATTAATAAAGATTGATTTCTTAGGATCTTTCAGTAAGGATGCCAATGTTGCCTAACAATAACATGTTCATGGCTGTTGTTAAAAGCAAGATCAAAATCATATTATGTTTATGCTCCTGAAGAATTCTTTCTTCGTGCCATTTGACTGCAAACTTTTCCAATGCCCATTTTTAGGTGGAGAGGTGGGATCGTTGAACCACCTTAATAGAAGAACCCGAATGCTGTCACCACTATTTATTAACCTCTACTTGACCAGAACAGTTTGATCATTCCACTCACTGACGATAGACAAATGGGTGTCCTGTTAGGGATCTTGGGTATCCGATTTTTTGTTTAGTATTCTTTCGTACTCTTACCTGAAAACGTGTATACTCACTGCTATTTTATTGGCTAACCAAACAACCAATCAATGACCACTTCCACGTTAACCATTTTTTATGGAGAAACGTCGAGAAACAGGCGTTGGATACAAATATTTTCGCTACCATTAGCTAGCTTATTGATTAATAGCCAAGAATAGACAATAAGAATAAAATTCTTTTATTAAAATAAGCCTTAAGTCAGTTCCATTAGGCGAATCAACAAGCCGACGTGTGTAGAGAGCTGCCTACCTCTAATTTGAAAGGAATAAAAATTCACCTTCTATATTGTTTCGCGCCCTTCCAAAATGAAGTTCTAAAACGTCACAGTCCAAATACACCATTAGCTGTTGACTAGAAAGTGTGGAGAATAATCTCAATTCCGAATACTGATAGTAGCCAAACCCATTACAGATGGCTGAAGATTATCAAGAAAACCATTATAAGAGAAAAACAAATTCGGATAGCATTTCAAGCAAAGCAATTTTTTGGTAATGTCTGAACTTTACGCATGCAAAGTAACTCGGAAACTCAGGGTCAAAGTCTGGTTTTTACACTTAGGAATGTGATGGTAAACTGTGAAATCATTAATTAAAAATTGAATAGTTAGATGAATTCAGAATAACAGTAAAGTAGGTAGCTTTTGGGGCTCTTCCCTAACTTCCACTCAACTCTCTCCTTCACTCAAAACTTAGCAATATGTACCCCCTCCATTAGTATTAATAATATACGTACCTTCTGAATATCCTTATTGTCCATACGCCGGGCCCAAATGAAAAGAAACACAAATATAACTGCAATTGTAATCTCCGTGGCATAGAGAGTGGCATTTCTATCAAATTGGATATTCCTAAAGACGTAATCAAAGTCGATTTTATTGGGAGGAACTATCCATCCGGCACCAAAAGTTGTCAAGTGATCACAAATACAGACAGTGCGAAGTGATGTCGACCTTCGATCAACCTGAAAAATGTGAAAAGGACTAACTTTAATTATTGTTTCAAGACGGTAGGATGCTTTTAAACTTCCGTTCAATGCACCCTGCAGTCCCTGTTTTCCCACTGTTTAGAGTCTTTTTTAATAAAGTTGCAAGAAGTTGTAAAACCTCTGTAGGTTATAGTTGTATTGATTTGATTGGGAAGTTGGGAGGACATTGAGAGTGCTTCCCAATCCAGTGTCCTTTCTTCCTTACTACATTCTCTGAAGCCGACGTAGAGGGTTTTTGTCTCGTTGAGCTTCAATTTCTTGCCTTTGGCATGAACCAGGGCTTCCTTTTGCATTTCAGTGAGTCGTATGTTGTCGATAAAGTAGGTGAAGTTGGCTTCCCATTGCTCAGCTGTAATGGACTGATCGTCTAAAAGAGGTAGACAGAGACTGTTTAATTAATGGGTTAGGCGCAGAATGGGATGGGGTGGGTGAAATAGTGGGGAGGGTGCACATTACAAACCATATACGTCTGGCGACGGTGGCACAATTCCCCCTACAATCCCCCAATTTCGCTCCTCGGAGGAAAGCGCGGGAGGATATATGAATCTAAAATGGGAAAATGGGGTCAAGATACCTTCTACTACAGTTACAACTTTATATATAGTGGTCGAGGCTAATTGAGCCTTAAATAGACAACTTGATTTTTGTTTACGTTTGGAGACAGAGAAAACGAAGCGAGTACCATTGGCAGAGAAAAGATGACAATCCTGTGTTATCATTTAACCAAAGTAGTAACTAAGTTGTAGAGTCAAGCTCAGAACGCAGGTATTAAGTAACAATCGAAAGGTGGTAAGCCACTCAAATACTGAAGGAGGTGCCATAAGCAGAACAAAATGAAAGAGATAGAAAACGGGCGAAAAACTCGAGAAAGAACTCGAAAAACAGCAACAGCAGCAGTAAAAAGGCTAAATTCATTTTTGCATTTTCATAAAGGGAATGAAAATTTCTCCGCATTCAGTTATCATAGGCGGTTCCCAGAATTGCAAAAGCGAATAATTCCGGAGGCTGCCAGAATGCTCAAAACAATCACTCTACATTCTCTAGCTTTCATCATATAGCTATGAGAAACTGGCATCTGCGTCAAGATTGGTCAGTGTCGTTGGCCGCCCCCATCATTGGGTATGCACCGAGGAGCACCGATTTTAAAAGAAACTAACCTTTATCTACTAAGGGCATTAGTAATATTTAATTGAATATCCCAAAAAAATTCTTTAAGAATTACGCAAGTATCATTACCTGGCAACAACTAGATACTGCGATTTTGTGCCGTTATCATCAGGCCTTATCTGAAAACTGAAACCGACATTCTCTTTGTTGATTTCAAAAGCGGTCATGACCAAATGTTGATATACCAAACTTCCGTCAATGCCTCTAACGGGATCAGGCAAGGTCAAAGGCACATTATCCGGACTTCCTGATGTGAAAGGAGGAAGAGTAGCATTCTGATCCCAACAAAATATTAAAAGGAATGTAGTAATAATGTTAGAAATGAGAAAAATTCTAAAAGGAAATATCATTTACCATTGCAATATTCACAGTAACTGCTCCAGGCAGGTTATTAACTTCTACCTTTTCACCGTCTTTATAAAACTGCAATCCAACGGTTTGAGTATTGGGTGTAACAATACTATCCTTATTTGCAAATGTGTACAATTTTCCGTCTGAAGCAGTTGCCTAAAAGTATAATTACTATCAAATTTTCGCAAAATTCAATAACCAATTTGTTTTACTCACTTTAAGAATACTTACTTGAATGAGAATATCATCGTCATCGTTAAATATTGCATCCATTCGAGTGAATTCTATCGAAGAATCCGAGTAATTTCTGAAGAAGTCAAAAAGCCATCTATCTGCATCGCTTTTCAGCAATTTGCGCACGGACATCGCTCCTGCATCTGTTCTCGTAGAAATACCTTCGCCGATGGCCAACATTCCAGACATTGTTCCATAAACCTCCTCTTGCAGTTCCATCATTTGATGGTATATGTTTGCGCTCTAAATGTCAATCAACATGGTATCATAAGGATGTTAACATACCCTATGATAATGACCTAATTTGACAATCATATTTCCAGTGACTATATAGTGCTCCAATCTATGCAAATTTATTCTTTCCCCACTGTAACCCGTCTTGAGCTTATGACTCAGTTAATGTCCAAGTTGCCTACCTATATGAAAACTGGCTCCCAGGGACAGAGCTCTACATTCGTGTCTACCCAATAGCCACACTCAATTCTATCCGGATTTATAAATTGAAGATAACCGAGGTTTCTAGTTAATCGGCTCTCAGATGACTTTCGGTTGGAAAACATAATTTAACAGTAAGAAGCGTTAATCGTATGTTGCAATAAGTCCACCAGTTTAAATAAATTCGTTAAATTATAAATATTTTCTCTCGCCTTTACGATATAAGTAGGCGTTCTTAATATCCTCCCTGAGGTAATCAGATCTTAAAGCGATTTGAAACCTCAGATCTTGGCAGATTTCAATTTCGAATGGAAGTGCCCTGACAAGAGTTCAAATTTTGTGTAAATCACACTTTCTATTTCATCAACTTAACTTTCAGTATGCATTCACATTGGGGTATATGTATCAAAGAGCGTACAGTTGACAAGCTCTCTACGTATTGAGCGGTTAATCGAATTAAAAATCTAACCGTCAGAGCAAATGCCGCCTTTATCATGTTTGTTACTGCGTCGTGACAACAGTTATACTCTTAACTCTCAGACACCTGTTCATCTGATTTATTAAAACAACCCAAAAGTGACTTACCAAAGCTTCTTGTTTATTCTTAGTTTCTTTATCAGAAAGCGCATTGAAAAAGTCCAATTCGTAATGTACGTCAAGTTCTAAAGTAGAAGAGATACCCATTTTATGAAGCTGAATCATAGTTGTTCTTTGCTCTTTCAATGAAATGAAAATTTATAATGGATTAAAATTCAGCCAGACAAATTTAATGACCAAATTTGATGCGTTTCTGGGAGCAAATAAGAACTATGACATTTTCAAAGTCAAACCCACTCATGGGATTTAGCATTGGGTTGTTACTATGTAGGGAAGTAAGCCCCTGACGCTGATCTTAGTAATATAAGGTGAACCATTTAACGTGTAACATCATTGGTAATCTAATAAACGGAAATAAGGCTGGAACCTGCATTTTCACTCTACTTTCAATAATGTTTTGAATCCAGTTGATAGGGTCAGTAAAGACTGTATTTGAGTGCCGAAATTCATATAATTCATGTTAATTCATATTAACAAATTAAAAAAAAAGCAGTTTACCGCTAGTCTCGATGCTTGTATCATAATCCATTTCTTTAAGATCAGTAATTTTATCTCCAGGGAGTGGATTGTTTATTTGGGATTGGGTTCCCTATTAGAAGAGAAAACATGATATTGTTAAAGCATTTTTTTGCGAATTTTGAATTACTCACTGTCATGATGCTAAAGAACGAGTCGAGAACCATCTTCCCGACAGTCACCGAATCATCCTTTGATGCTGTTTTCGAGACATCTCTGACATTTTTGGCTACATTTTGGATTATAGCCAAAAGCTTTTCCTGACCTGCGCGGGGTATGTCACTGGAGGCAAATGCAAGAGCATTAATTGTAGATGTGACTTGTCTCAAGGAGTTGGGATCGGTAACTTCTATAGAACTGACAGCATCAACCAATTGCACAGCAATCTAATTAAGGAAAGCGTGTCGCATATCAGAGATGCTACTAGATAGGGGAATACTTATAGTCCAAGTGCAAAAATGCTACTCGAAAATGTTCTTTAGCGCAAATTAGTTGATGATAACTAATTGGTTACTTATTTTAAAATCACGTAAGGTACTCAACTAGGCTAAAACGAGCTAGCCTCTCAAAATGTATCTTATTTCGGCTTCAATGATAGCTTAAGTTTTCCACGATCGATAATGACAACTTCCTCTTTTCACCAAATTCATCTGTCTTCTCCTTCCTTGCTCGCTCTCATGCAGTTTCAAACGTTTAATACATCTGTGGTCCAACCCAACTCATAGTCTTCCTACTCGGGAAAGGTTTCTTAGGTAGATCGTTATTTCTGGGAGGAGTTCTTTAAATTAAACTGTTCGACTCCCAAATTAACGTCATTGACGTCATTTCTAACATCACACCTTTCTTCTCATTCTTCTAATTTACCGCTCATTAGACTCTCATTATTTTCCGTGTTTCGATATTCTTTCGTGATTTGGCATAGTACTAATTGCAGGAAATAATTGTAAACACTTCAATGGAAAAGAAGTTTAACAAATTTAGTGTCTTTACACACATCACGGAAACCAGTGCATGTACTCCTCAGGACTAGTGATCAGAACGAAACTTTTTTGAAATGATAATATTCGGAGATCTGTAGAGGAGGCAACACACATATACGCCTTGACTAAACCTAATCTAGCATTTCCGACAAAATGCTCTCGTAAAAACTTGCTCTCGATAGCAGCTAAGCCATCCCAACAATATCGAGGAAGCAGAACGTATTACAGATTATGATCCCCAAAATCTGATTAATAAATTAATGCATTTAACGCAACTTGGATGAATATTAATATTTAATTTTGCTGAGAAGGCCTCTGCACGCACATTCCAGAATGTTCAAGCGCGCATGAGATTCCTTCATATCCATGTTAGCGTTGTGCTCTCTTCAGACCTAACACCACAAAGGTAACTCTACAGGAAGTCAATTAATTGAGCGTTTCAATTCACTTTATCTTGTCCCAACAGCTTACACTGAGCATACACTCTGCTAATGATCACTAGAAATCTCTGCAACCCTCTTAGTAATCACAAAATCTATCGCTGTTCAATATCTGAGTGAATAAGGTTGTGGGTGCATAGGTCTTGTCTCGGTCTTGCGTTCATTTCTATTGCATTCAGATTTGTCTTAATAGGCAGAATAGTCCACCAACATTTTTTTCCAAACTAAGGAAGTTAGCACTACATAGACTTCTTGTAAGGATGAACATTTTTCTTAAATGTCCTTGCTAATACGAAAGTGAGTCAACAAGTTCTCAGACAACTGCCATAACTTTAAATAGAATAAAAATTTACAAGATTTTACAAGTTCAAACATGTCTTTAGAGCTTCCTTAATTATATACAACTGTCCGATCATTCCATATATGGTCTGCATCGATACAGGTTACATCTCAAAAATAGGAAGCGATTTGAATCCTTCGAATGGTAAACTTTGAGATCAGAGCTAAAATAACTAAACTTAGTTGAAAATCTGTTCAGATCCATAGAAGCTTAAAAGCAGATTTATGGGGACTCTGCACCATGTAGAGCAGTTAGTTATGATTGAATTAAACACTTCAACGGAGGAATAGTGCAACTTGATGACAACCACGAGCAGAGAAGAAGGTGACCCACCACAGCAAGAAATCAAGAAAGCATCTCTCTTGCGCGGAACCTAGTGGAACAAGATAGAGGGGTTACCATTGAGGAGGTTGCCAATGAGGTAGGAATCGTACACGGATCATACTTTTTAATTCTCACCGAAAATCTTGGCTTGAGCAAGCTCTCGGTGGGCATGGTGGGTTCCAAAAGCATTGTAGGAGAAGCAACTAATCTAACGAGCTGAACTTTCTTTCCCAACTTTGGCAAAGATGGAAGCAAATGCGGATAACTATCTTAAGCGCTGTGTTACCGGAGATGAAACCTGAATCTATCAATTTGTTCCGGAAAACAAAATTCAGTTAAAAGAGTGGCATCCAAAGGGTATACACGAGTCTATCAAGTTCGAAGCTGAAAGGTCCGTTAAGGAGGCTATGGTCACTATTTTTGGGATTCAAAAGAAGTGATATTAATAGACTTTCTAGAAGGACAGAAAACGGTAACCTCAAGTTATTTTGAAGGAGTTTAAAATATCCCTCATCAAAACACGGTGTAGGAAACTGCCCATTCAAATTTTGTTTCATCATGGCAATGCCTCTGCACATTCCTCAGGGTCCTGTTAAGTGAATTTCGATGGGAAACACTTCCACACCCTCCTTATAACCCGGATCTCAGACTTTTTTGTTTCCAAAACTGAAGTAACCCCTTAAAGACACCCGATTTACGTCTTTAGATAAAGTGAAAAGGCATGTAATTTCATGGTGCCAGAGACAGTCCCCAAAATTTAAGAAAGTGTATAGACAGCAATGGGGCCTATGTGGAAGAATGAATGTAATCACTTATTAAATAAATAAATTACGGAATATGTCTGAGAACTCCTTGACTCACCCTTCTAGTAATATTTTACATTCTCTGATTAAAAATTATTTTATTGGAAACAATGCAATAAAAAATCTTACCTCAGCTCTCATTTTACCTGCTGACACGGGATCAGTAAAGTTATCCTAAAGAAAATAGAAGTTTAAAAGAGTAAAGTGGATGAAATAATAAGAGCAGTAATAACAAATATTAGTGCAGTTTTTAAATATCAGATCTCACCCAATGTCCTACAAATAAAAAAATAAATATTATAGTTAATTTAAATTGGGATAAAAGTGTGGGCTGCAATTAGAATGACGCACAAATAGTAAGGAAATATTGCAAAATGTGATATAAAAATTAGCCTTATATATTAAATGTTATTTGCCTGCAGAGGTCATCTTCCGGCCCTCTACGAGCAATCTAGCAACACTTTGAACTGTGACGGCAAGTTCATTTGGATCAGCAGTTCTCAAGGCGTTCGCAATATCAGAATCGGTGCCGTAGGCAATGGCTTCTAGTTCGGTGTATATGTTATTGGGAGTTTCCCCTTTGAACTGAAATGAAACGAAAGTAGAAAGAGAGAATGTTTTTTTTAAGCAACTATGCGTTGATCAACTTACGAAAAGTCTAAAATAACAACGCTCATTTCTGGAGCCCATATTGTCAGTTACATCAACACATAATTGGAATTCTTCAGTTACATAGGGTATTTTTCCGCAGTAGGTAGGAACAGTGGTAGTTACGAATGTGAAGTATTGAGAGTTGATTTGTTCTGAAATAAACGATCAAAGTAAAATTTCCGCCGCAAATCGGCAACAATTGCGAGTGTTATCAAGCAATGAAATCCTAAATACCAAGAACAAGGACTTGAGATTAGAAAAGAAAAGTACACAAAGGACTACAAAAGAAGGAGCGTTCAAGACACGGATAAGGACTTCTTAGGGTTTAGTTGAATGAAGAATTCGATTCATACCATCATAATTTTCCAGGCACAAAACCAATGACCGGGTTATTTTATTATGGTAAAGTTGTGTGCAAAGGCTAAGATACAATCAATCTAGACGAGGGGAAATAGCAGCGTTTTATGTACTATTACTATTTTCCAGCCCAATCACATAGGTGGAATTTTAGGAGCATTAATTAACTTGTAGACAGCTTGGAAGCTTATTTTTTTAAACTTTGTTAAATAGACGAGCAAATCAGATGAGCGCATTAGCCACTGCTTTATCGGCACTTGACGTGATTATCACAGAACGGTTGTGAGCGAAAAAATCAAGTCACCCAAATTCTGAACACAGGAAAAACCTTCCGATTAGCTTATCCACTAGTGTCTCTATCTAGCCTCATAACGTATTTGATAAATACCGATGGAGTAATTGGAATGCAGACAGTGCACACGCACACAGTGCTCAAGTCTATTTTATTAACACATGATCATATAGAAGATACTATGAAAACGCCTTGTACTATCCTAGAGCTCCAATTCCGCATCTGCTGAACAACTCAGTTGGTAACCGGGGGGAGGGGGGGAGGGGAGAGGGAATCAAGCAAAACTCCATCAGGTAGTAGTTAAGAATACTTTATGGACTCCACCATAATACCATCTTCATCAGTTTTCGGAAAGTTAGTAGCGAATGAGATTGATTATGAAAGTTAACAACTTCAAAAAATGCATAGAGCTAACTTACGCTGGAAACGATAAAGCACTGGTCTTTTGTCAGATCCAGTTCCTTCACAGGAGATGCAGACAATTGTGTCCTTGGTAATTTCACCAGCGTTATCAATTTCACAGTTTCCCATCATTGGAGGATCTAGAATGTTGAATCTTCTGCAGGCACGTGATTCGATGTTCAAATCAGAAGTGAATAATAGACACACTGTGATTCTGTAACTATTTTTGAACATCATCAAAAAAGTTGCCTGAATGACCAACGCTTTCCTATCGAAATCTGTTGTAGGAATAAAATCTGTTAATTCGAGACGAAGTTATTGGGAAATTTAATGAAAGGAATTCACTTTTGGCCGCTAGCTTGAGTTCATCTAGTGTAAGCTTAATAGCAGATCCATACTGATCTTCTCTTTCAATAGTCCATAAGAAATTTCCAACGCAATTTCCTTCACATCTTCCTTCAAGAGCAAGATCTGTCGTTTTGCTTACACTTGTCACCCCTTCCCAAATACCATTCATTCCCAAACTCGGTCGAACCATTCTACAAAGGGATAATTTCAGAGTTAAATAAGCACATCTACTTTAAGTAAAGAAGCTGGAAAAAACATACGAGATTTTCAGGGAAGACACATCACCGGGTATAAAAGTGACTTGTAAATTACCAACTCCACTAAGTTGACCAACTCGAGCGGAGGCTTTAAAAAAGTATGAACCGGTGAGATTAAGAAGGGTCCTATTGATGCAGAAGTCTCCAGCATTCATTCCGGGAAGGCTTGGAAGGTCGCAAGAAGTCATTGCACTTGTTAGAGTGTTCACTCGGCGAGAGCAAGAAATGTGCCAATCCGTAATACCCTAAAAAAGAAAATTCATGCATTTATTCAAATTAAAATTGTTGAAATGTGATTACACTAAAGATTACTTCTCCAGGTCTGGAATTTTGTAGATTCGGATTGTAAGAGTGCCTAATCGGGGAGAGGCAAAGCTCAGTGATACTCTCGCTGACCGACATCATTTCTTCCCCATTTTCCAGAAACCGAATTATGGGAGCCATTTCGGAAACAATAAGATAGGCACTAGTTCCAGAGTAAGATACCACGTTGTTCAAAAGTCCCACCAAATTTACTTCATATGATCCAGGCATCAGAAGATTAGGTGGCAGGGTGATCTTCAAATTAGCTGTTGACGGAACTTGGGGAAGATTGAGTTCACTGATCCTCTCCGTAGTCTGTGAATCCAGCTTAAAGAGCAACCACTTGAATAGCATTCCTTGAAACGCTGAGCACACGGTTCCATTGCTCCTAGCCGCTATTGTGAGTCGATCTTCAACTTTAATCAAAGCTGGAGTGTTTGGACTTCCAATATTTGATGCCTCCAGGGATATAAAAGGTAGATAGCAATTCTGTTCACTGACAAGTACATTTAAGCTGGCTGTCGTATTACCCACGGAAGCAGTGATAGTATAAACACGACTTTTAGAGTACAAAACTGGAATGGTGAATGACTTCTTGACAATAGTCCGAGGTAGGACGGTATAGGAGGGACAATCGTCACACTTTGACCCTCCAACAGGTGGGAAAGCGATAAGAACGCCATTTCCAAGAACAGCACATACACAGGCTGCATCCGCAAGACCAACAAAGGAAAGTTTGATCTCACCTTGGACGTTTGAAGCAAGATTTAATGTGGAGAGAGAAAGGCGCATACCCCGCACCAGACCTGCCACGTGGATGGTCTTGACAAAGACGTAGTAATTGATAGTATTGCTCATATTGGCGATGACCTTAAAATTTCCTAACTGGAATATAAAATATAACTCTTAGTAGGATAAAGATATTCATTTTAAGGCAAGTTAACCATCCTTATTCTCGAGTTCTATTAATATTAAGACGGTGTTTATCACCCTCTACCATGGCTTATCATTTGCAATTTCTGAACTTTTGAATGTCCTGGTTCTAGTAGCTAGGCAAACTAAAAGTCGAGCAAAAGGACAAATTAATGTACAACATGGACGTTTGGGTGACTATTAGGGAGTGTTCGAGTGAATTCTTACGCTGATGATCTTGTTCAGATTGATAGTAAGAGCCACCTGCATCTATCGGATACTAAATGCCCACACAATGACCTTATTAACTTCCATGAGTCTGCTACAGACGAAGAGATCTTTGGTTTGGTCTATCGATCTGTAAATATTTTTTAACGTTTACTTTGTGCCTTTGGTATTTGAAAATACCTCATTCTCTATCTGTTTCGGTGTATGAATGTAGAATATGCAACTTCTTTGAACTCTGTTAATGACATTCTAACATCACCACATTATCAGGATGAAATCAATTTCATTTTATCACATTAATTAATTTAATTTAATTTATTTAACTCGGTCATTCTTCGGAATAAACACTCACTTCTGAAATTTTATAAACTGTAGAGTTGGTAGTGTACAGTTTGCTGAATATGATATCTTCATCTCCATGTTCCCTCTTGATGACAAGATATGTAGAATTGATAGTTCCACAGTCTGACACGGACTCAAAGCGAATGCTATCGTCTAGTGTGAAGTAATCGTTGTCTACTCCATAACCAGCAACATTCAATTGATCGACGTAGGTGTGTACTGACGCTAAGATGATGGGTTTGAAGAAACTGAACTGTAGAGAAGAAAACGAGTAAAAATGGTTACTCCGAGGCTTCAAAGTTGGACAAAATGAACGCACAATGAATTATATAAGCAGTCAGTATGAAAGTTCAGAGCTTTCTACTTGAGAAACCCGCTTCCGACACGCACTTCTGATTATTGGTAATTCAAATAACTGACAACCTTAATTGGACTCTAGTGGGAACCAATAGGACAGAAGGTGGCTGTTATTCTCGTATTATTGGTCTTTACTGTAAAAGCGTACATATAAATAGTAATCTTAAGACAACAACAAGCTCTTAATATTGCGGATATAATCTCAATCCCGAACCCGGCAGGCAATTCAAAAGACTCGAGCTTTACAGTATTAAAACGAAAATTTTGCCCCTTGTGAGAATTGGACAACTCAGTAGTCTTATAACTTGATGATCTCTCTTTGTTATTTGCTTCCTACTGAACCCCTCCACAAGTCATACTTTCCTTAGCTCTCTTTTCGTCTCTTTATTGCGAAAGTTAGTTCCTGATTAAAATATGTAAATTTTTTTTTCCTTTGGACAAAAATCGAAATAACTAACTTTGCATAGTGGATTTCGGTGCATCACTTCGACTTACTGGTAATGTTATGTGCTGAGATGAAACGTTATTTTGCACAATAATAGCAAGTGCAAAGTTGCCATCTTTCGACATTCGATGTTTGAGCTGAAGATCGTTGACTGTGCTAGCCATTGGGATCGTTGTGGTAGTCTCGTTAGCCCAGTTAACAATAACTTCAATTCCATTGGGCCTTGCACCAGCCGTTCCCCCGTAGACAAGGTGCAAAATCAGATCACCTAAACAAATGAAATCACAGCTACTGAAACTTTTAAAATACCAAACTGAATACAGGCATGGAAAGCGTAATTTATATAAGGCATAAAATATTCCAATTTGAATAATATTGAGTCCCCACTTGACATAGCTTACAGTTTGTAATCAGTGCAGATGGTCAAAGCACTTATGAGGATACGACCTGAATAGATGACTTGAGGAATTAGCCATGATCTTTGTCTTCGGCGTTTATTCCTCTAATGCTATTTATTCACAAATTGTTCAACTTAAGTTGATTAAGGCAGATTAGATTCAACCACGTCAACAGACCAATTTTTCCTATCTTACTTCTTTTTTTGCCATTTCTACTCCATGTTTCAATAATGACACTAGGGTGTCCCATCCGACTTTATCGATTTGTCCTAATAAGAGCAGACGACTGTTTTCCTACTCGCTATTTTAGTGTAATAAGTGCCTGCGTGTCATTGTGTCACGAATAGGATAATTTAAACATAAGCGAAAGGCACTTTAATATGACATTTAAACAAAATTATGAGTCAGTTTGGTTCAAAACTTGGTATTCATTTAAGTAAAAGCTGGGTTTTATTAATAGTGCACAAATTTAGTCAAAACAATTCTATTTAATTAAGCAAAATTCATCAATTTGTACTAGAAACTAACCGGGTGGACGAACATTCTCCTCTTCAAGGTAGGCTGTAAACCCAGTAACTTGAGTTTGGGTCTCAACTGTCAGATCGCATTTTCGCGAGAAAAGGCTGTTGGCCACCGTGATGGTGTATGACCATATACCTTGAGTCTGCTGCACTATTTTATGTGACCAGAGGGGTTCAGCTAAAGAAATGCCAAACAGAAACATCACATTTAATTTACCAAAAGCGTTTCGAAACATTTTGCCTCCTTAACTCATCCTAATTGATGAGTACAAATCTAATCTAATTGATCACTGAATCATTAATATCGAAACGTTATTAACACATCAATGTCAAGCTTCACGGGACAAAAAAAAACAAAGAAAAAGAGAAGAAATAGCCACTTACATGCTCTATCTGTTATTGGAGTTGCACTTCCCGCGTCAATTAAAGTAATATCCACTTTTTGGCTGCTCCTAAACCTAGCAATTAGTTCGAACTCTTCTCCGGTAGTAAGAACACTGCTTGGACTGACATGGCATGAAAAGTCCGAAATCCCATCACCAACTTCAACCCGGACATCCAAACGTGATTGTGTTGTTGAATTTTGCTGTACCACAGCTTGTATGCTATATTGTCCTCTCATGGTATAGGTGTGTTTTATTGGTGTAGACTCTTGGTAGTAGCCCAAGAAAGTTGGCTGAGTTCCATCATCCCAGTTGATTGACACGTCTAGACATGGGCTTTCAAATCCTCCAGTTCGAACTATTTCCGCAATTAGCTCTTCATTTTGAGCAACCTGAGTTTGATTTACTCGCAGAACGTAGGTACCAAGTGTTGGCATGACATAAATGATTTCAACATTTGACAAATTTAGAGGACCAATAGCTAGACTTCCGTGAAATACATATGCGGCAGGATTGGAGAAACCGGGATGGTGGTGAATGAACTGAGGTGGAATTAAAACATTATGACCCAAATTTTGAGTATCAATATAGCCATATTCATCGAATACTTCAATCACAGCTCCAGTACCATTACATTGAATGCGAGATTTCAGGGTTATTGGAGTATTTACAGGTATTTTTCTGAAATATGTAAAGGAATTTATGAAAAATGAACATATGCCAAAATTTTTCCCAACATCTTCTTCGTTCTTACTTTGTATCTGATTCAATGTAGTAATGGGTAGGTGCTTTCTCAACCCAGAAATCAAATGTCTTTTCCATGGAGTCTCGTTCGCTACGCAATTGAATGGCGACTTTGTGTTGTCCAATGGCTTGAAAAGTCATGGGTTCGGAGTGAACTACCATTTCAACGGGGTTTATTGACACGGGTCTCCATTCCCCAGAATCTATTGATGTTTCGCCGCTAGTGGGGATTCCATCAGTGTAACTGAAGGTTAATACTGACCCCGCTCCAATGGGGATACTGTCATATTTGAGAGCCAAACCTGAAGAGAAGAAGCGTGAGAAAAGTAAATGCAATGCATTTAAAACAAATAGCTTGTACTCTTGTTCCAAGCAAATAAACCGCCATCACCAAGGAAATAAAAGTACAAGGAAAGGACGGAGTTGGTAGCTTCTGTTAAAACTTATTTTATTAATTTGAACTCAAAGTATTCGAATTAGACTTATGCGAATTATTTGATCTGTCTATTTTCCATCTATCTGTCTTTGGAGCTTATAGGTTATAATTGGGGAAAAATTTCCATAAAATTAAAATAGGCTATACCCAAAACATGCTCAAATACTATGGGAGAAAACGCTCCAATCTATGATTTGAGTTTCTCTGACTCTAAAACTAATCCAATCAGATCAAAGATCGTGATCCTAAAAGACGAGACAATGCGTTCTTAAATACGGGCCTGATTAACACTTTAATATAAAAAAGCAGAAATTGGGTAAGACTGGATTTGGCAGTCAGCTGCTTTAACTTTAAAGCGGCTTTGTTCCACACCATAGTAACGTCTCATGATTTGCAGTCTATTTTGCAAATTAAAACTTACAAAACTAATATAAATTCTACTCTGCTCGTACTAGGTTCACTCATTTTCTGAAAATCCATATACTTTTGCTGAAAAAGTGATCGGAAATTGTTTTCAAGTACAAAATTTACGGTCATCCACTTGCCATGTTATCAAGATTTAACCACTACCATTAGCCATCCACATCACAGGACGTCAGACTAAGAAAATGCTCCTAGTGGTCATTGGGTCTCTTATAATTTTGCAAAATTGAGGTTGATCATTTTCTCGGTAAGGTGATGCAGTAAAACACTAAATTATCATAAATGAATAATGTCTTCTAATCAATGGGTGGTGTGGCATAAATTATCCTCTATAAATCTTTTTTTCACTTAGTGAAACTGTCTATACAAAAAGGAAGGTAAATTACCTGATAGTGGAGCAATAATCTGCACTGTCGTTGTCGCTTCTGCACTACTGAAGGCGTTACTTGCTGTCACGCTGATCTGGTAGCTGCCTGCATGACCAAACGTGATGCTAGTTGCTGGAATCTGGGTAACAGTCTCCTTACTTTGATTAACGAACCAAGCATAGGCTACATCTGATCCGCTTATCACATCGACTGAAACATCGATAGGTGTTTTGGGTATCAACGGAGAGGAGGTTTCGACTCTCAAGCTACCCAGAGAAACTCCTTCGTAGATCTCGATTGCGTATTGATGGGAAGCTTCCTCAAAGGCGGTAGTGATGTTCAGAGTAAGAGTTAACTGCCCGATTTTCGCAAAAGTATGACAAATTTGAGCTATTTTGGAGGTTTTTACCTGCGTGCCATCTCCAAAATCCCAGAAGTAGGTAACTTCACTCTCTGTAGTAGAAGAACAAGGTCATTAAAACACTCAGAATTTCCTTGATATTTTGAATTCTCATTGACTATTTATTATCCCATTAGAAGTAATACATTTTTTTATAAATTCCCATCTAAAATATTTCCTAAAGTTCAGTTATTATTGCTGCTTACAACAACTTTAGCATGGCTACTGCAGAATCAATGGCCAATACAATCATTCAATGGTCAATTCCGGTACACGGTTACTCGACCAATCAATGACCCAAGTTATATGAGGTCATCATGCCATAAATTGTTTATAATGACTAAGTTCCACGTCAAATACATACATCACACACTACGCCATATTGTCACGGCGAATAAAAGTGTTTCTCCCACTTCGTCTCTTTCTTGACTTCACAATAGCTTAGCTACTTCAGTGGGAAGTACCAACCAGGAGAAATTGTCACTGAGGTTTCTGAGTACATTCAGGCTTAGTTAGGCAGCTAATCCGCTACAATGTGTATGCATTGTTTGTTAATAGCTCATTTCTTTGTAAACTTAATTTCTATAAAACCGCAACTTCAGGAATTTAGATTTTGGTAAAAGGGAAAAAATTTGACCAATCAATACTCGATGTTAAGTGAAGTGTTGCCATTTAGGTTCAACTTCTTCAGATTTCCCGTTGATAGATTATGTTACTCCACCCAACCCTCATGGTGCTTTTGATGACTATTCTCAGTTAAATAGTCTTAGCAGATGGGCTTAAACTAACATGATAACTAATGTCTAGAGAATTTCTGGCACTAAGTAGTTTTAAAGAGGTTATTTTTACTGAACTCTATGAGTATCTAATTATCATACTTCGTACTTTGTTAATTTGAAAAGAAACTATGAATGACAATTTTCTTCGCACGTCATGATTGGGTCAATTCGAAGTTCGTAACTTGTCCTCTTTTGAAAAGTTTGCTGTAACAATTTCCGAATTACCTTTCACTCTCAAAGATCTGTGTTTGAATTATCTCATAAATAAAAGGAAATTTTTTTGAAATTAAACATCCGCGGTAATGATGCAGTTCATATAATAAAGAAAGTACTTTATTTAGCATAAATTGACCTTGATCAAGAGTGAGTCGAACAAGTTCTCTCTTGCCCCGAACGAAGAGTTTCTTTGAGAGATCCGGTGTGACAAGTGGACCAATGACGTTGACTATGCGAGTTAAGTCCTTGGATAGGGGTATTTCAGCATGTGAATTAATATTAATTGTAGCTGTTATCTGCTTTGCGCCGGTACTCGCGAAACGACCCTCGAAGACCATTGAGTTCGGAGGTGTCGCTATAGCCGCAGATATCTACAAGATTTCTAAGCCACTGAATACTTAGAAAAAAGGCAAACTAAATAGGACGCTTGTAAGTCTGAAAGTGTTTGAACTTTCCAAGAACTACCAGGGAGATTAATCGTTTTTATAAAATGATTTTCTGCCTAGATTGCAGTGATTTAACTTTTCCGAAGCCATACTAATGTCTAATAGTTACTTTCTAGAAATATTGAGGGGTGACAAACAGAGTTTTATATTCCAAACTTATTGTAACTATGATAAAATACTGATAAGTAATCTTTGACATCAAAAATGACCACTATCCTCTTATGAAGATTACTGCAAACCTTTATATAAAAGGCGAGACTTTGAGCGCGTTTTGCTGTACTGTTGTTTTACTGAGAGCCAATAAGAATCGATGAAATGGAGTAGGATCTCGATTAGCTTGTACATCAACATCAAGTAAGGAGAAGGAAAGATTTTTTAAATATTGAGCGGGAGGGACGCATTTTGGATCCCCAAAGACGTTCTATTGATGGAGAATATTAACCAGGATAGTTATTAAATGGTCAATAAGGAATCGAGCCTCAACCGGGTTCCTTTCACTTTAGAGTTCGCTTTGCTCTAAGATCCTTAGAAACGTACGGCCTCCTTTCAAAATAAGCTTCATTGGTACTAGACTCCTGACAGAAGGCGCTATTGCCGTTTAAAATATGTTAAATAAGTGTCTATAGACTTCGCCTGATACCACCAAAACTCATCACGTCTGCTGTGAGACACTCGTGAGTGCGATTGGATGCATTTTTCAAAGAATAATTCGGGCATTAAAGGGTTAAAATAGTCACTACAGAAAATATATGCACAGAAAATACATTTCAATATCATGGACTCTGAAGTTGGAAGTTATAGGTAGATAAGGATGGGATAGTAATTTATAAAATAGTTTACTTTGATAGAAAAAAAATTATTAAGCTGTAATCATTCTAAGAGCTTCACAGATAATATTGCAGGAGAGAGAACTATACTGAAGCTGAATACGTTTACCAAAAGAAAACACTTAAGGAAACCGTTTCGAAGGTGGTTGTATGAGTAGAAAAAAGAGAAGAAGAGCAACTAGACCCTTCAGGGAAATCAGCCTCCGATCAGAATTAGTTGGTCTTATCACCAATGTCATAATACTACAGTTTAGTATGGTCTCTTACCTTAAATCGTTTCCGCCCTAATCGTGTAAATCCGCTGATTCTTGTGCCTTCAGTTAGATCAATGCCTGGTTGAACATTGTAGACAAGATCAGCAGGCGACGTTGAAATTGTTGCTGTACAGGCAATTGCATCTTCCCTATCCGTCAGTAGCGCAATTCGATCCCCGACTTCTACCCTGAACGGCCTCTGAAACATGAAACTCTGCAGGCCAGACGCGCTTGCATCCACCGCCAGTACCTGTCGAAGTGTGAAAAACAAGGTCAGAAGAGGGTGTATAAGCAAGAAGGCGTCTATTTTTTAAAGAATCCAGTATGGTATCAACTTTTAGAAAAGTTATATATGTCGAAATGACATGATCATCCACTTAATAAAACCAACTCAGAACCACTCAATCTTCACCTTTAAATCGTGTTCCTAATACATGCATTTTTTCCGTATCATTATCAAGGTCTTTTCGTGTTGTCTGAGTAGAAATTCGGATCCGAAAAAAAAGCTTCAAGCTTTTGGCATTTTTAAATTAAATTATGAGTAATAGCGATTGGTGTTAACACCTTGCACAGATGTGAACCAACCCAAGAACTCAAGGGGTCAAGTTTCGACAATTTTACTTAGGAAGACTAAGAGCGGAGGACTTGGTGAATACAATTTAAAAAAAAAGTTTTTTGATTCCTCTACTATGATACTTACTCCGGCTTCACTTTTCTCATCTCAATTCTCAATGGTTAGTTCCCTAATGGCATATTTATAAGCCTCAATCAACGAAAACGTGATCACAAGTTCTTACCTTAACGATCATGTAAGGAACCGTAGTGTCTGTATCCGGAGCATCCTGCTTGATATTTCTTTTGGTGATGTTTTGGGTAGAGCTGAAGCAGACGCGGTATATCGGTGTGTAAACTTCATTTGAATTGCATGGAGTGCCGTCGAATGGTGTGCTTTGGCAGGCATCATTTAGGTAGTCGTAGACTTTCCCACTATCGCAGGTTGCACGTAGGATCTAGAATTTTAATAGAACTTTATTGTTGGAATAGTGATATATAGAAGTGCATCTGACTTAACACTGTTGAAGAAAATTCGTTTCTTCCTTGCAGCCTTTAACACCTATATTAGGCTAAGAAATTAGTTGGGATGTGATATTAACATCTCTATTTCCGGTAATCATAATCGAAAGCTCTATTTTTCTGCTTCCTTTATTATTAATTGGTTTCCCATAGTCAAAAATGCCCAGCTCCATTTTGGGCATATCATATGCGCTGATCGTACTGACAAATCAAATAACTTACGAAAATTTTCATTGCCGTTTTGGCCTTGAGATGAATAAATACCTCTTGTACGTCTCCTGAATACATGGCTTGGGTTCCTGTGATAATTAGACCACTTTCACTGCAATAAAGTATATCATCTCCGGAGTAGACATTCTCAGTTCCGATGTAGTCAAAAGCTTTCCCTAAATTAAAAAAATAATTACTGCAGCTCGATGTAACGCCTTCATTATGGTTTTAAATCAATGGTATTAAGGGAATTGAGCATGAAATTGGCTAATAATTGCATATTTATAACTCTCTAACTTTAATCAATTACTTTAAGTGATTTCTCTCTACGAGCTTACTTGGAAAATGGAATTCAAGGGTCTGCTGTTTTCCCCATGTCACTTTTCCGTCAAATCCATCAGCACTTTCGGAAATGAGGTGGCAATTGAAGTAGGCATCCTTTCGAACATTTTCTGGACAGGTGAAACTCACTCTCTCAAGTGGTACTGTTCTGTTGAATTCCACTTTGTAGGAAGTCAAAGCGACCTGCGCGAAAAGGCCACAAATTCCAATTAACCATACATTTTTTTAGATACTTAAGAGCAAAATTGGAACATGCCCATATTCAAGCTCAAAAGATACTTCACTTTTCATGATCGAAATCCTATCATTTAACTCACTTTTCCAATTAATAAAAGCTATGTCTTTTGGCTACAAACCATTTTTTATGATAAAACTTATTTCATTTAATTTAGCCTGGTTGTTTTAATAGTGTCTATTACTGCCGAGGTTTGAATAACAAATAATCTCTTTTCCACAACGATTCTTACATGGGAAATCTTCCATCCGCCTCCAGTTTTGCTTCCAACACAATAAGCAAAATAATTATTAGGCATGAAAGAGTCGTAAACCACTTGTTTGGCAAACTTTAAATCTAGTCGTTATTAAGTAAAATATATGTTCATCGATATTGATTAGCTTTGTAAATAAAAACGCTTCAAGTAGTTGTTCAGAGTACTGGAAACTCAGCAAGGGTTATTATGTGACAGATATGAGAAAAGAACGATTTGGTTTAGACTCATTTTACTGTTATCCCATTACACTTTAGGTTTAGTGCACATACTCGATTATTGATGATTGGTTTCCCATTCTTCGCGTCTGAGGCTGTGGGTGTAATTTGATAAGTATGTAATCAGTCCCTTAATACTCGGAACCATATTTGCACTTCTCGCTTCTCAATACGCAGTGTTATGGCTATTGCGTGTAGGATTCTCTCTGACCTTTGGATCTGATCAGCGTAGCCACATATTAGTGCTTAAGAGATCGGATTTTTTGCATTAACTTTCCTTCACCCATCGATTCTGATTTTCACCACAGAATGAATGGTTAAAGATACATAGATATTATCGGCTTTTGGATGATCAGGCAAAATGAATAATTATCTCTTACCTTAGTTTTTTCATAACTCAGACTGAATTGGATATCTTGTGCCTGTGGAACAGACGAGATGAAATCGATTTCAGATGGGGGAGGTTTTCCAAGAGTTTCCCAAAGAGCTTCTGGCATTATTTTCATGATTAGAGACATGTCATTTAGACGGTTTGTCACTTCGGTGGGTAGTACTTGATATCCCAAATTTATTCGCTGTTCACCGCCCACTAAAGCCGGAATTAAAGCCCCCAGAGTTGCCTGCAATGAGAAAAATTGAAACTATTAAAAAAACATGCTTATGTTCTCCATAATGAATAGATTGACTTAGGTCATGCCTATTAATGAGAGCCTAAATTATGAAAATCATTGCGATGTGTTTAGTGAAAGTTATTGAAGAACGGTTAGCAATTCTAATTGGATAACAGGATTTACTGACCATATGTAAATGGTCAGTAGCATATGCGAACTCACAATGCTGGTACAATGGACTTTAAAACTGCATTACGGAGTATATGGTTCTTTATCATACTACATTTAACGTCTTCTCGCTCAGCAGTTTTGTAGTTGCGTATAATTCATTTTGAAATAAGCTGCCTCGTCATTTTAACCAAGTGCCTTTCTTTGCTGTATTTATATGCATAAGCATTTAACTTTATTTTTGGGAAGGACTTTAACTTCGACAGTTCGCGCTCACCTCTTCCCCACCCCCCTCCCCCCTCCCTCCTCCCAAATATATGAGGTAGTAACTTTTGTATATGTTTTTCAAATTAGTAAGCAATTGAGGGAACATCATTTTTTCCCTAGTTTCAAATAAATATGCCAAATTAGCTCCAACGAGCTAACTTATATTAGCTAGAAGAGAGGGCAGTATTGAGACTGTTCAACAATTAGGCAGCTTCCGAGTTCATGTGTACGAGCTCACTCATGAAGTTTGAGATCAAATCCAGTGGTATAAACTTTGGAATATGAGTGCTTGATGTAGTAAACAAAATCCACTTTGAAAAGCGGAAAAATTAGATTTCGCAGAAGCACAACGAAGTATGATCTGTGATATCCTGAATCAAATGACTTCTTATTCCTGATCATTCTACTTCACTTTTTATTGGACTAGTTTACCACTTTCCTAATGTAGATATTTGCCTTTGGTTAATTCATTTACACATTTTGCCCTTATATGGGCAGTAGCGATAAGCGAATATTTAGTTACAAAGCAAGGAAAATAGTATTAAACATAAGGGATTGCTAGAAAATTCTCACAATGACCTACGTCAATCTCAACAGTGATTCCCTTTTCAGGGGTACACCAAATTTCAGTCTGGGCTAGGAGACAAGTGTATGAGTTTCCAACCATATCCTCTGGAATATCACCACACATGCAAATAACGGTGTCAATGAACGCTGAACAAGCGTAGGACCTCTTCCGACATTGCATATTGCATGACTCAGCATCCAACTAGAAAAGGTTAACACAAATTAATAAGTTGTACTTGCAATTATTAAGTAGGTGATACTGAACTTACTCCGTAGTGTGAAGCATAAGGGCAGTAATGGTATACATCGAGAATTCTCTCATTATCACACAAATCACTCACAGTAAACTGATAACTTACATACGGAAAAGTTAAGAATACCTAAAGAAAAAAACGTTAACTTTGTATTAGCATCCAAAAACTTCTTTTATAGAAAATTATTTGTAAGTTTGATTTCGAGGTGAAAAGGGAGAATTTTTCCACTTTAATTTAAAAATCAAAGCAGCAAAGCAATGCCGTAGATAAAGATGCGTAGCAGATGGCTACACGGATAGGTCTTGACTTAGCCTCAGTAATCCCTACGGCAAAATAATCTAGTATGGAAATGCTCCCGGAATTGGTTAAGCTACCTCAACGATTCCCGAGGAAATAGTTTATTGATCTTATACTTACGGGAAATATGATGAGTAATTGAACAAATTGAACATAATTTGAATGAATATTATTAGCTGATTAGCTTAGAAGGGCCTATGCACGCACGACCACACCCTCCAGAATGTTCGAGTGCGAACGAGATTGCTTAGTTTAATCGTACTAGGATTGTGAATGCCACAGAAGTCCTCATTCTTTCCTTAGTCTTCAAGAAGTAAATCATTTTAGGTGTGAAACAAATAAGTAGCTTGGTCGATTTTAAAGCATTAATGTAATTGCTAAATTTTTCAAATTTTATAAGACCATCCGTTATATTCTGAAATAGTAATATTCAAATTAATTGAAACAATTAGTAGCTATGAAACTGAAAGTTTAAGATGGTGACAAATGAAATAATTAATTTCCATCAAACTTCAGAAAACTAGCTTCTATGAAATGCAGAATTTTATTATGTTAGCACTTCACAATATTTGCAACGCTTTTGCCTTCTATTTCATTTAAGACTTTAGCCAAACTAGGCCAAGATATTCAAAGTAAGGAAGGTTTCAGATTAATTGTGAATCTAGTGAAACATTACTTACAAGGTATAGAAGAGAAGGCAGCATGATCTTCCCAATTTTTCTCTCCGTCAGATAGGACTCACCAACAGTGAATATTAACTGATTCTAAACACAATAGACTGTTCACTTTCCATGCTTGCACGCTCTCGACATGGCAACTAGAATGCTTTTCAATCTAACTTGAATAGAATTCGTTACTATGGTGAATGGATTCGGGTCTCAAATACATGCAGAGCAGCGCTTTAAACACTTAGAGTCGAAATAAATTGAACATGACGAGGAAGAGAAGCCATGGCTACTAAAATGGTTGCTATAGCACTAAGAGATAAGGAAAGTATTAAAAATGGCAGCTGCTAGGAAACAGTATTTCCTTTATAGTACACAATCATTCCACTTAGATACTATAACATTGAAAAATAATAGCATTGAATGGCGCACAAAATTTGCTATTGCAGATAGAAGGAAATTTGAACATTTTCAAATCCCTGAGCTGATTTTATCAAAAATGCATCGAATGGATTTTCCGATTAATGTTTGTCTTTATGACCGAAGGCTTTTCACTGGTCATATAGTTAATCAATCAATCCCATAGGCTAGGCGAAAATAGGAAAATTTTTAATAACGGTTCGAAGAGAAGTAATCGAGCTACAAATCTTCTTCCTTCTAGGTCTGAGGAGCTGTAGTCATTCGGCATGCATTGCATGTTAGGAGTACCGTAGTTTTATTTTTTTAATAAATCGGTCACTACTTACCAAACAAGGCTTTTGCAATATAGGTGGAAAACAGGTTAGCTCAGTGAGATGAACGGTACCCAGAAAGAATTCAAGAGTGTTATATACATGCTTTAATTAGAAAATCATAAATCTTGGCTGAAAGAGGCGCTAAAGTCTTCATAAAAGGACATGGACTTGAAGAGCGAATGGTTGCCTGCACTTTCTATTGTAAATCGATTATCGATTTCAGTCGGGATTAATTGCAACAGAGGAGACGGCCTCACGCAGTGTTTAAATGATAATAAGAGATTTGACCAAATTACAAGAGATTTGTTGCATTGGTATACAAGGGCACAAAAACAGCCAAAAAAGAGTGCATTTATTATCAAAATGGAATAAAATTTCTGTCTAATTCGTTTAATCAAGTTTACTTTCAAGAATGCTTGACAAAATTTTATTGAATTTGGGGCAAACGTTCGTGCGATTTCCAACCTCTATGACACTTTGTTGCTCTTTATAAATCTATAATAATTCAGACTCTAGGACGGTGAAACGAATAGGTCTGACGCTCAAACAGCGGTTTTTTATTAATGGAGCAAATGTACTTATATAGCATTGGGTGGGTGATAGATGATAAATTGATTTCATTGTTTATCACTAATTTCATAATAGCTTTAAGTAAAATTTAATGACAACAACACACAACGATTCGCTGAATATTGAAAATGATTTTGATTAAGATTTTAATGAATTAGGGATCATAAATCGTTGCTAAGTTATTTAAGCTTAAGCCTTCTAATTGGCTTGGAAATTATAGGAAGTCTTAACCATCGTCAGGCTCTTATCTTTAAGCCTCAACTTAGGCAGTCCGATGTCAAATCTGTGTCCCATTCTCTTCAGCTTCTCTTATTTTCATTTCAATCTGTCATCAGCGTGAAGTTGTTAATTCACATTTTTATGGGTTACATTTCCGGTATACTTGGTCATACTTCGATATAACTGCTAACCGTATCGTCTTTCCCAAACCGACTAAATCGCTTTCGAAATGGAGAACTGTGATATTCGTTTCCCCCCAACCAACAGGTTAAACGGTTAGTTCCTTATGGCAGAAGCGTGTGCAATTTGTAGACTTTGCTATATAATTATTTCAAACACATTAAAAGTTTATCTCAGCAAGTTGGCCTAAACAGAATAGCATTTTGTACTAAATGACGGCGCGGTACCATTGAACACCCGTTGTAAAAAATATATATAATTATTATGGGGTTATGTGGTTTCCCCTTTCGAAAGACTGATTGATTTTAAAGTTATTTAAAACCAGTTGATGCCATAAAGGCAGCAATCGCAAAATATCCCCCAAAATACACAAGTAACGATTTTTATTTGTAGCCAAAAAATCAATTTTTCCCCAATAACTAACGTAGTTTTCTCTTCTCTATAAACAGCGAGCGCTTAAATTCCTTATCGCGAATATCACTACTGAGACTCTAGATTTTCATTCAAACTCGATTTAAAGACGTTAATCATGATTCCAATAATTTCATACTTCCAGAAAGCTGGAGATAGAATGCGTTGCTATACGGTTAATTTATTCAACGAGAGTAACCAGATGACAAATTGACTACGCTTTTGACGAAATTTTAAGCCAATCTCTAAAATTACCGTTTTTGGAATTGTCTTGGATGGTAGTAATAATTCGCCTTATTAACACATCATTTAAAATTCAGAATTATAAAAAAATCGATCTTAAAACTAAAAAGAAGGTAAATTCATTGGCCTTCAATTAGCATAAGTGTCAGTAAAGATGAAGAGATGCCAATGTCAATCAACAAATTCGTTCAAGAAATTACATTCTCTTCGGTTTTACTTTCTTACTCTCCTTCTTCTTGGCTGCTTCCGCTGCCTCATTTTCTGTTATCTTATTCTCCTTCTTCGTTGTTTGCTTTGGAGGCTTTTTCTCTACCACTGGCGTTAGTTCTCTTGAATTTGCAGCTTTACTTTCTGAAGTCTCGGGCAATTTAGCTGTTGCGGTGGGGGATTGAGCTATGTTATTTTCTTTCGGCGTCGGAACGGTAGTTGGGGTTTCATCAGTAAAAGTTTTGATTCCAGTGGTTGTGATGACCACTTTGTGGGCTGATGACGGAGGTTCTGCGGTTGCTGTTGTCTTAGTGACCGGTTCGGGCGTTGTAGGTTTATCTTTAGCTTTCTCCTCCACATCCTTCTCCCGTTTCTCAATTTCCTCTTGGAGTTTAGTATATTTCGCAGCAAGTTTCTTCTTCTTGCTCCCCCTTGCCTTTCTGGTTTCTGGATTCACGCGAGCGCCTTCGTAACAACCGGTGTCTGAACATATGAATTGGCATGCTCCATTATGGCATCCGTACCCATAGAAACCATCCATCACGCACACTGGGCTCACACAACCGTAGAAAATAAGATTTGATGCACCAAGCATACTTCTACTTGGGAAACCATCAGAGCGACATCCACCAGCATTACAGACGAAGGAACAGAGACCATTTTTACAATGAAACCCGTAAATGTTATTAAGTCTACAAATGGGATCGTAGCAGTCCATGAAAATGTAATATGGTATCTGATAGGCGATTGCAGTTGCTACTGCAACAGCGAGAAAGATTAGGAGAGATTTCATAGTCAAACTGCGCAAATGGAGTCAATGCTGATACTGTGGTATATATATTTATATATATAAGGATAGGCAATAATTAATAATTATCAAGCGATTAAATCAATAAGCAGTTCACTCGCAGTTTAAGTGCAAGTGAGTTCAGATTGGTTTATAGATAACCTAAACCACTCTAGCAAGTTTTAAGTATGCAAAAATATATTCACATATAGTACCAATTATCATATATATGCAAAGTGATCCATCATATTTAGTAATTTATTTCTCCATTATTTGATTAAGTAATCAATAAAAAAGTTAATTTAAAGAAATGGTTAAAAGGCAGATTCTTTTAGTGGATACTTAATTTATCGGATAACCATGGAAATTTCGGATGTAAGTAATGTTTCTATTTTTGAATTGGTTATAAAAATTTTAAGGGAGACGATATGGGAGAAGTGTTTGTGACAAATAATCTTAATCTCCACTCCACTTCAAAGCAATATTGTATCTTTCTCTTTTTAAAGACAATCAGTCAAGAACGTCTACATTAATAAATTTTAAATGTTACCTCACACGTTTGTTTAAATGATTTACAAGCAATTTAAATATCCTGGCCTTAAAAGGATCACAGTGCATAGTGATTTGGTCAAGCACAAGGACATCTGTAGCGGTTACAGATTCGCACAACTAACTTAAAAAGTTTGCCCGCATCGAACTCAGTTTTATGATTATGGCAACAAAATTATTATCTATGATTACAATTCTCAGCACTCAAAACTTTGAGCTTGAAGATCATTATTTAGGGATCTTTATATTATTATTGCAGATAATGGATCTCAACGTAATCAGCAGCTATTTCAATCGGAGTTGTGTAACTATCCGATTTAACCAAGGTTTATTTTTCTCTTGAAAATGAAATAATTTCACATCGATCCATATTTTATTAAAAAAACATGAGTGTGGTTAAATCGTAATTACACGGATTTCTATGGTATGAATATGCAGATTGGAAGAACCTTTGAATAATGGGATGATATAAACCATATTAATACTAACAGCGTCCATTTCCACAATGAAAAATAATCCGAGTGTCATTTAAAGGAAGTGTTTTAGATCTTTATTCTCTTAAATCCAAAGATGGTCATCGGAGGGTTATTAGTCAGATAGCTGTCACTTTATTAGATATAAAATAACTCATTGGGGTAGTTGTATTGCTCGAAGAATTATCTAGACGAACACCGCTTTTATCACTCCTCAAATACGGGTAACTTTATAATATCTTTAAAATGTATATGCAGACTTTTTTCAAGTCTAGAAATTTGAACGACTGAGACTAAACTCTATTGGAAAATTAATTTTAATCAACATCCATTGCTTTAACTATTTTTAATATCAATGAGTTTTCCGAAACCCACGGGAAGAAAGTTTAAAAAGGTTCAATTAAAAATAGTTTAAATGGAGGTGAACGGGCCAAAGCAAATTCTAAGTCACAATATTCTGTATTTTCGTATTTAATACGACCACAATTTGTCGTATAAATGTATCAAAATCTTTTCTATAATGACTGTTTCCATCATTTCGTGTTCAATAATGACGATGAATGAAGAACTCATTTAAAATTTTCATTAATGTTTGGTTTTTTAAAAATGTATTCTACATTCCTTTAAAATAACTTCATAAGCCGTTGTAAAAAGAAATTCAAGGTCATATTTGGTTTTGACTGACTTTATGGCCTAAATCACAAATAAAGTGGGCTAGCAGCGCCTGCATTGCAACTGTCATGGATATTAAAGACTACACTTTCGTGAATCGACTAGGCATTACAGATACGATAAAAATTTCAACTTGTTGTATGGTCGAGTACGCATTTTATCCCTGGAGATCTTCAGAATTGCTTTCCCAAGCGATATACTCAGGGCATATTGATTTATCTGATAAACACATAGTGGAGGTAAATATGAGTTGATAGGTCGTGGATATCTATTAGCTGGGTGCTGGAACTGGGTTGTGCGGAATAGCAGCTCTCAATAATAATGCCAAAAGTGTAATTTTTACAGACCTTGATGATCCACGAATTAAACAAAATATATGCAAGAACTGTTCTCTAAATAACGTGTCTTCATTTGAATTCCTACCTTGTGATTGGAATGGAATTCCTGATGCCGTATTAGGTAAACCATTCGACTTGATCTTGGCATCCGACTGTTTATTTGAAAGCAGAGGTACCTAGGATTGCTTTCATTTTCTTTTAGTTGTTGTTCCGTTTGTAGAAACACTCTCTCTTTTACTTTACAAGAATCCTTCTTCGGAAGCTTTCATTGCATATGAAGATCGAGGGTAAACCAATATCTTTCACTGTCATCATTTCATTAGGTCGAGTACTGATTTAAACAGGTCTTTCCGAAAAGTTGGGCTCTCTCTTTGTCCTCATCTTTCTGATGAATTCGATTGTATAAAATATTTTCTTTTCAAAGCAACGGTTGGAAGTTGATTTGCTGATTCGTTTTTATCCTGTAAATACAATTTCAACGAAATATGAATTAATATTTTTATTTGCTTTGTTTCATTTATTATTTAATTTAGTGTCTTTTGTAAATTATACAGATTATACAGATTATCTTGGTTTCAAAAAACTTTTGTTTTATATATGCTACTCTTTAAATTTTAGTAGCACTGCTGAGTATATAAAATAGGTGCCTCTGTTGCGAAGCCTCGCATACTGATTACCTATTAGGAAGGAAAGTGCTACATACAGCATGTGATCATCAGTTATATCATCTACGTTAATGCATGACATTAGATATCAAAGCTTCTAGATTGCAAGAATATCCTTTCAATTAAACTTCAAAGTGGGAGGGGGGGGGGGTGTGCTTGAGAACAGAGGTAAATATGATACCCTGATTTAAATGGTGACTGTATCAGATCATGGAAAAATTCGATAATAAGTTTCGCAGAATGGTTTCATTTCTCTTCACTGGGGAGTAAATAATTGTTTGTTCTCCTCTACAATTTAAAATCAAACCCCAGGAATTATCTCATTCGTTTGAATAAGTGAGGGAAATTTCATATTTTTGAAAAAATTAGGCATTAAATGTCTCAATAAATGTTTATTTATTTATAGCAAATGGCAGGATTTATGATATTTATCATTAGCCCTTTAGTTGACTTCGGACTTCACAGAGAGGAGAAGCGTCAAAATGTCGAGAGAGGGAACAGAAGAGTGATTCACAGATGTAAGACAGAGACAGACACAAAGGTGGAGAAAAAAAGGCAAGGTGAGTACTGTGGACATACTCAGTGAGGTCATGGTAGTTTGAAGTCAACTGCCGATTTATAGACTTTTTTTGCCGTATGAGTATGCGTTGTCCATTGTGCACCACGTGGAGGTAAGTCTATAGCGCACCCCACGCTTCAATAAATAGTTATGAAAAATCGTGTATGCGTAACGAGAATAAGCAAGTGCTCACTTGCAAATATCATAGATCAAATTAAAAGAATTCTACCCTTAACTAAATACTGAAAGTAGTACTCTAAATTATGGTGAAAATGCAGCTTCTTGTTACTACGTGTTATCTGTATTGATCCAGCTAACAAGAAAGCAAAAAGCACAATTACGGTTTTTATTCTAATTTAAGTATTTTAAGCGCTTGGATTTATTTAATAAAGTATGGGAGAGGGTAGGCGTGGTTGAGAATCAAATGAATGCGAGAAAAACAGCCCAGAAGTCCTAATTCAATGAAATTTTGATTTCACCAGGTCGATCAATTTTCCTTTTTGGGAAATATTTGTTGCATCAATTCACAATGTTTAATATTTCAATCTGAATTTTCCATCTCACCCACACGCCCTAGGTACCTGAATGAATAATTTTAATTAACTTGAATTGCTGTTCATATTAACTGATGATTAGTTCGTCTCTAGTTTTATTTATTTAATTAATGGACCTATATGCTGTATAGGTGATCTTCTCAAATAACTTAACAAAAATATCGAAATGGCAAAAAAATATACTAACTTTTTATCGATTATCCCTTGACTTACAAGTCCGCACGTTCGTGCAGATAATGTTAGCGCACAGGCTCTTATTTTCTCTATTGATTATCTCATCGGGAGGATTGCTCTACTTATCGATTATCCATCGGGAGGGCGGAGGAATTAGCACGATTCTCAAACTTGTCCCTAATTCGGGCCAGTATTCGATTGTTTTAAATTTGCTAGTTATCTCGAAATGTATAGGATAAACCGTGTAATAACCGAAATTTATAGTTCCTCCACAATCTTTCTTATTAATTGAATTATGGCTAAAGGCGGTCCCGTTGGTGGATAGGGCAGTATTATTTAAATGGAAGTCTTCTTTCAATCTAATTCAAAATCAGGTTTATGATCTCTTTAACTATATGGCAAATTTGATATAGACTGGGGGATGCAAAATTACCACTTGCCTCGACACATTCATGTTTGGTGCATTGAGCACCCACTCGCTTTAACTGCTTGGATCCTGCCGGATAAAAATCACTCACGCCGAACATAATTGAAATCTTTCGTTTTAATATAATTATTGGTGACTTCACATTTTGAGGAAACCATCTAAAAGCATTCCGTAGAGTGTTCCACTCCGACGAAACATCAGTTGACATGGTACCCGTTTACTCGGCTTAAACAAGCCGTTCTCAGTAGTTATGGAGGTGACGAAGAAGTACATCAATAATCGAATTTGCGGACGGCTATAGCATTCTTTACCTTCAACCAAAACTTATTGAGTCATCTATGTAAAATATTTGTTATTTAAATGAAATAAACAGAAGGATTCTCAACTCCACGAGGGTTTCATCATTGTCGAGTAGAAAGTGGTTTGGACAGATAACAGCTTACATTGACTCAGATCTAAAAATTTTCAGAAAATCCCGAAGTCTTTTACTCCTAGAACAACCATTTAAGTCAAATTTCATTGTCCCTGATGGTTAAAGATGAACCCATCACTAGACCGATGATAAACTGGCAAGAGGTTGGAGTGGAGTGCCCCAGAATACGAATAAAACCTCTTAGCCACTCAGAGGCCACCTGCACGTTGTAATTTGCCAGTTTCAAGAGGAAAGTTGTCTCTGAGTCATGTTTGTCGGTAAAGAATAGAATTTTTCTTTGTCAATGCCACAAATAAATCCGCCCTTATAATATCAGAGATTTTCACTTTACCTGCATTAGAGATAATGTAATTTGTTGAATCAGTTTGCATTTAGTTAATTACAGACAGATGGTGTCAAGAGTTTACTCCTAAACTCACTCAACCTTACTTTCACATATTAAAAGTATTTTTCTGATTACATCAGAATGCATTTTCATGCTGATACATTTCACACAAAATATACTTGCTTCTAACAGATACAGTCGTACAGTTGTACTATATTTCAGTGGTAGGATAGACCTTTCTAGAAAAGAAAAGACGGATACGCCATCCATTTTCCTAACTCTGATTATTGTCGCATGCTTATCTCCCTATGATCTTTTAAAACAATTAAGTGTCCGATGAAATGCTTACATAAATATAATGAGTTCAAAGGGAACTTCACGAGCAGAGGAAAGAAAATTAACGTTACTCATAGGAAGGTTGCCTTTGTAATATGGTTGAGTTAGGCGTACTGCTATCCCCTTGAAAATCTAATGATCTAAAAGGTTAGCTGAGTGCTACAGGCTTTCCCAAGTGAGAAGAATGAGGGCTGAGCCGGATCAATGATGCTTAGGACGATCTTACATGCACAAGTTGAGTGCTTAAAAGTGGCATGATGAAGAAGGGCTAAATAAATGGACTATCTGGTTTTGTCTGCTTTGTGAGTCACTCTGTGGCTTTTTTTGGCTGAGTGGACCTATGAGTCATCATGTCTCACACTATAAAATCAAACCCAATAATAAAGACAATAAAATATTAGAAAAGTAATTAATAAAGGCCATATTCCCTTTTTCGATCCAGCAGATTTGGATGGCTTACTCGTCATTTAGGCGAGAATTGGTAATACTCGGAAGTTCTTAGATCGCTCTTTAATTAATTAGCTGAGAAGCAGGTGCGAAGAATGCTGAATACACGTGTCTCTCAGTTCCTTGCTTTTATATCACTTATTTCATGTGACAGAAAGGAAAGCAAAGGAGTTTATATACTTTTCAGGGTATTTTTCAGGTGAAATGAATATTTTTTTTTCTACTGAAGGGCAGAACATGTACTCATACGAATGTTTTGTCTGCCATGTTTCTCACGCTGATGTGAAAATTTTACGCTCTCGCGAGTCCTTTTCAAGTTGGCATCACGTGAGAGGTAATTAGGCATTACCTATTATCGTTAATATTAAGTGAGTGCCTTGGGCCAATGGCTTTAGCGGTAACCCCAAGGATATAAGGCACTATCGATGCATTGAAGTAAGTAAAAGTCACACAATAATATTGATGGATTGAGGCAACTCCTTCCCCCTCCACCCCTCTCCTACTTTGCAGATCAAATACTTTTAATTAGCTTTACACATAAACAGATCAATGTAGTAACGCATACAAAAAAATTTACTTGAAATTTGGATTTCATATAGCTATCTTCTCTCACTTTCTTATAAGGTTTTCGAGTGTATTGCAAATTCAGCGTGCTTGAGTCTTGCACAAAGGTTATTGGCGATTTGTGCGTCGATCAGAGCATGGAATTTTGCATTCATCCAACTTCATCTCCGCACTGGAACAACTGTTTTCTGTACCGCACAGTGTGCTGTTAACTTGGCTCAATCTTGAGCATCTAGGCGTCTGGAGACTTCTATTGAGAGTTTCCTATGTAGTTACAAAGAATGTATTCAATAAGGCATTAGCATTACAGAATTGTCTAGTATTTACAACTATGGCTTAGATTTCAACAGTGAGATTTCAACGAAAAGAGTAAAATACAATCAAGACATGATGAATAGACTGGAACGGATTTCATTTTAATGTAATTGTTGGAAAAAGCGATTTATCTAATTCAATAATTTAGGATGTGTATACATTTTACGATTCTCTAATGAACGTGAATGCTTGTATTCTGCATAGGCATTACAAACGTTGTGTGGTCACTGAAAGGTTGGGATCACATAAGTCAAGAGAGATCGCTGTTGGACTTGTTTACGGTTGAGAAGATACGATTGCGTTCCCTGAGTGGTGTTGTTTGTAATAACACGCCCGCATTTGGATGCCAACTTGAGGCGTCGTCCTATACCGAGTATGTAAATAATTATAATTAGGATTTGAGAGAGAGAATGAAAGGGATACATTTAGACTACGAAAATGGTTCTCAAATCAAATAGAAGAGAATTGAGTGACATTTCTGGACACAGTAGATCTTGGTACACATTGACTGCCAAACACCTGGGGGAGAGGGAGGGAGGGGGGGGGGGAGAACTGTTAATAACGGTAATGGTTGTGACGGGCTGGAGGAGTATGACTTCAAGGAGCCTTAAACGGGAATCGACCAGGGTAAGATAAAAGGTTCCTCGGAAGGATCTAGCAAGTCTGAGTTCGATGAGAGACCGAGAAACCCTCGTTTAAGAGCACGTCAGGAGATACTGGTGAGAAATGAGTATAGCCATCTATTTAAGATGGCCTGTATCTTTTGAAAATGATTTTGGTACCATTCTCTTGGAATGTTAAACAAGTTTAGAAAGACCGATTTTCTCGGGTTGCATATGTTTATAATCCACAATTCCCACTGATTAGCTCGAATGGGAATGCACTGGGAATGCTATATTGGAGGCTTGAAATTTTTAGATGATGAAGGGGTTTTGGGGGCAGGAAAAGTACAGCAACCTTGCTCATATTTCTCTTGGCGACAATTACGCAGTTTGATCGCTCAGGTACAACCGAACAAACTGTCTATTTGGAGACTTATGTATATCCAAGTAGATATAAATTTCTTATCAGCGAGCTGGTTGACTGCACCTGGCACCAATCTGCAAATTATGCAAGTTTGTGACGCATCGTTAGTATTACACACTTCTACAAAGCCCTCTCTCTCAGAATATCTAATTAGAAAGATCGTCTGATAACTTCCCACCCCTATAATTTTTCGTCCCCTTGCTAACGCACAAATTCATCTCTTCTATAAAGACGAGAAGTGCTAGGCACTGAAAGGAGGGGGGAGGGGGGGGGTTCACTACATGATTGGGTTTTCTAGATATCATGCATACGTTCTTATGCTCAAAGGGTCATTAACTTATCTATGTGCCTGCCTATTGGTGGGTACATAATTGATCAGCGTAAATATCGACCCTGGGTTTCTTTAACTCCTTTCCTTTTAAGTTTAGGAATTGTCGAATTGCATATGTGCGCCAAAGATATGACGTTAGTGGTCAAGGTTACCGTTGATGTGCACTCAATGATCTGGATAGACAGCCACATTGGTAGAGTCTGATTAACAAATGAGTCAGCAGAAATCGAATTTTTCGATGACGCCATCTCCTTTGCTCAATATTACAATCGAAGATCGCTCTCAAACGGGATAGTATTCTCGAACATAGTTCCATTCTTGAAATTTAATCGATTCTAGCCTTTTCAATTAATTAAAATCAAAATATTTCATGGGGACTGCTCAAAACCTATTTTACCAAGGATACCAATAGGCGAAAGTGGACTCTGTCAACAAGGATTCTGAAGTGAAGTCGGTCTGAAAAAAGTTAACTGAAAGAATGGTATATATATTTCTAGTATTGTCACATAGGGTGCTAATATTTAAAAAAGGTTAATAGAGACGCCAAAATCGGCTTGAAGTAAATAGGTTTAAGAAAAAACAAACCAGACCTTAATTTACACTGAATCAACGTTATAAATTGTATTCAGCGAGTGGAAGCTAAAATGCTCTACTTGGCACCGCTATTGTATTAGTAATTCTTGTTAAATAACCACTTCATTCGAGAACAAGTGAAAACTGACGATAAATTAATTAAAATTTCATTTGCCTTAGCACTACTTTACCATTTTTGCACTTTCTATGTCCGAGCACTACAATTTCGTGGTCACAATTGAGCTGCAGATTCGGAGTTACAAATCCTAACTCATGCGAACAGACTCCAAATTTGTGACTGGCGCCAACACCCAATCTCCGTAACACCCTTCTTTTGCCAAGCAAACAAGACGGAACCGACTTGTGAGCAGCTGGATTGCGAAAAATGCAAATAAATGAAGACCTCTGCTATTGAAAGGCGCCACGTGATCGCGCCCGAAGTTAACTTCCAACTAAGCGCTCTTAATTAGCCTTGACTCTAAGACTGAATTTCACTTAAGCGATTTCTAGTGGTTATGGAAAAGTAGCCTCCAGTCAATATAATTAGTTTCTATCTGATTCGCATTTTGATGAAATCGATCTTAACAGAATACGAATTTCTATAACCATATTCACCCCTCTTTAGTACCCAAGTATGTACCAAAAGGCAGTTAGTAGTGTAAAACAGGAATCTTTATTTAGAATTTAATTAACAGGAGAAAAGAGGCCCCACCAATGCACAGCCGAGTATTTATATTGTTCCTAAAAAAATAATAACAAAAAATGCATGAATGGATAAAAAGGGATAATTTACTGAATTAAAAATGACACAGAACGAGTAGACAAAGCATGCTCTATTGTAAACAGAAAATAGAGGTGAAATGGAACCAAATGTCATAAACAACAAGATGCATTACAACGAAGAGAGAGAGACAGTGCTTTTCAAACCTTGGTAGCGTGTTAACGATAACCTGTTGAAAGAGCAGACAAAATCATCAAAAGACAACCTGTTTTTAGGTAAGTGGAGGCATATTAAACCGGATAATCGCCTGTCTTTTTCTGGAACTGTAAGATGTGCATTTAGGTATTATTTAAAACCTACTGCCATTAAGCCACCAAGGGAAAAGAGACTTTGAGGATTTCGAGTAGTTTATTTGTAAAGAGGTAGATTAACGCACTCCAAGAACCAATTATTATTATTATTATTCCAAAATCGATTGTATTTTATTTGTCATTTCCATGAGTGACTATAATGTACAGAATTGGGTGCCAATATAACAAATAATCTCGCTTGAAACACCTACGCAAAAACAGCAAAAGATCACAACTTTCAACTTTATTGAGGTCAACCTGTCCATTAAATCTAGTCAAAAATGGAGTTTTTCAAATGAAATAATTCTCATATAACACTGAGATAAAAATCTACTCAATATAAGAATAGTACCTATTTTATGAAAGGCATGAGAGGGTTTACTAATTTGATCCACCACATGTGAGTGCAAAATGAAGGTATTCCACACCTATCAATTTACAAAGTTTCAGTTTTTCGTTTTGAAATAGAGAGGTAAAGTGATAGGCTTAGCGATATCAGATAAGAGTCCTCTTCAACTGTTCTCGAACTCATTGAAGGGGAGGGAATCGAGAAAAAATAAAATATTCAGAAATGGTAACCCCATTCTATCCTTACCAATCCACTACTCAATCAGACCTGACCATTGTGAAGATCGACTATCACTCAGAAACCTAGGCGTCAGATCCTGAAGTTGGTAGCTTTATCGTGTTAGACCATGATTTAACGAACAGATATCGAGCAAATGGCAGTGATAATTCTTAAATCCGAATAATAGTAGGATCTTTTATTCTGAGCTTATGCTACATAGCTCAGTTAATTCCCATGCGTCAATAGTTCTCTAAGGTCAATAATTTTCCATGAGCAATGATGGTATTAATAATGCTCAAGGGCCCATTACATATATAACCTTTTAACGCACGAATAATTTTTTGAAAAAATGCACCCAGCCGCACTCGCGCGTGTCTCACGCCAGACTGATGTCGACGTGACGAGTTTTGGTGGCATCAGACGAAGGCTATAGACATATTGAACATGCTTCAAGAGGCAGTAGCGCCCTCTGTTACGAGCCAAGTACCAATGGGGCTTATTTTAAAAAGGGATCGTACGATCCCGAAGGGTGTTAGAGTTAACTTTTTTATCAGCCATTCTTTGGGAAAAAAGAATTCATTATCCCTCCCCCCTCAAAATACTCCAAACTAGGCTCGACACACTTGATTATCCAAAATGACAAGGTCCCTTGAACAAAAAACACATTAGCATATTACGAAACGGGATATCAGGTCATTAAAGGGGGCTTAGGAGGACGATTGAGACAGGAAAGGAGAAGATAATGTATATATATATATATATACTTACTTGTTGGACCAAAGAGCTTCTGGTAGCAAGGTACATTGCAGTAGGGTTTTCCTTCGTGCTAAATAGAACGAAATAAAAATTGGGGCGTTAGTTTTTACTAATTGATGAGAAAAGTGGACCGGTTAAAGTCCAAGTCTAGTTAGCCATTGGTTTTGGGACGAAATTGTTACCATAACTTTAAATAATGGGAGAAAATAGTGCCTTCATTAGATATCGTAATTATGGATTACTCATTACTTGCTTTAAAAAAAATTGCATTACAATGATGACGGTAATTAGGGCAAATGTCAACTTGATGGTTGACGGACTTATTTCCTGAATTAGGACCAAGATTAAATAGAAAAATTACTCAGCATCAACCAGCCGTCTCATTTTGAACTGAATGATTTGAGAAATAAGATTGATAGCAAGAGTTTGTCTACAGACTGACCTCTGCAGGAAATTAGAAACCACGCGATAAAGATAGGTGAAACATGAAAGTCCTTAACCCATGGCTAAACCGTTCTAAACTAAATGATATCCGGTGAGAAGCGATGCAAAAATTTAAATACTTATATGACAAATGATCATTTTACGGACATTCTTACAGCTAAGATGACGGAAAGTGTCCTACTACACGACAAGAAATAAACTTGTTCAGATATGGATAGAAAGATAAAATTAGTAAGTCAACCTAGTTAAGAAGTTCTAATTCTGTGCATGAATATGAATGACATGTCGTGAGATCATGGTGCAGTAAAACAGCGCCAAACGAAACATTTGAATTCACTAAATTACATTGATTCGTCTCTAGTGTTTACTTAAAAGAATCCACATCTTAAAGGAATAAACAAATAATAAGTAGACAAATTGCAGATAAATGTACATTTAAAAGTGATTCATTTAAAGAAGGACCCACCTCAGAATGTTGCCCAGCGGAAAGGGTTCTGTTACATTCGGCGCATTTTAAACAAGGTCGATGCCAATCCTTTCCGAGAGAAGTAACACGTTCAGCTAAATTAGAAAACAGGGAGTTGTCTTCAATTCAACAACAAAAATATTTACCAAAGTAGACTTCCTTTCCACAGCTAGGACACTTAGGCATAGTTAAAAAAGAACGACAGCAGGGCGTATACACAACCAATTATGACTGAGCTGGGGTAGAGCCAAAATGCAGAATATGTAAAGTTGAGTAAGAGCGACAGCATTGGTTGGACGTTTGACCAATTAAAGCACGAAATTTCTGGGTCGCCATTTGTATGGCCGGTGTCAACCAATAGGGCGTGGCTTGATCGTAATAACCAATGAGAACATTACTCCTTTAAGCGTGCTTCGTCGTTCTTGGGATCTTACGTATTTTTAATCAATGCGTATGAGCTTGTGATCTAATGAAAGTAATATCAGGTTTTGTGTTAAGGCTAGTTAATGGTGTCACGAAGTCAATACACATTTTAAATGGGGTATAATGGAAAAGAAAATTTGTAATTAAATTAAGAGGAGTTTCAGAAACGTTGATTTAGCTATTAAAGTTATTGAAAGGTATGGATGGGTGTAAGTTTTTTTAGTTTAACATGGCCAGATGGTGTTTTACATATGCATTTAGATTTATTTATTCTAAACCGATTGCCGATAACTTGACCTGAAGTTTAGTTTATGATAAAAAAATTTGAGCGAATTTCCTTAATTGCATTTCAGTAATCCAATATTTAGCAATCTTTCTGTAAGTGCTGTAAATTAGGTTTTCTGATCGAATATTCCTTTTGTTCGAATATTAGTTTGCACCTTCATCAAACGATTCCCTACACCGACATGGATTTAGCTACACAAAGTCATAAAACAGAGCATCAGTTCCTTTATCTTAAAGTGTAATGAGTAAAATAAGCATCCAATATGCCTAAAAAGTAAATTCGAATGAGTCACTGAAAGATTGGCTTGACCAACAAAGCCAAGATCATTTCTCTTAATGAAGTCAACAAATGGAAAGGAATGGTAGTTGTATCGCTTTGCGTCATGGTAAATTGAACTAATTAGAAGATCGAGCTGACAATTTTCTTGCAATAATTTTGTGACCACTGAAGTGACATCACCATCTCCTTAACGTGGTTCTGTGGTATTAATGTTTAACACTGTGACTTTTTATCTGTAAACCAATTTTGAATGCACAATTTTCCCAACAGCATAACTTAAACATTTTGAATTTTCAAAATAGTGCGCATCTTTGCCAATATGATAGAAATAAATTATCAGATGAATCTGCTCGGGGAGGTATTCCATCTCCCGAAGTTAGATGTAGAAAAGTTTACATGTATTTATCTTTAATATCCTCTCTAACTTCAGCACTCTCTTACCTCCGGTAGAATAGAGCATAATTTACTTGCATAATTTACTTAACATTTGTTCACTTGAAAATTTACGTCTACTTACATTTGCGAGTAACATTAAATGTTACTCGGAGATAGTATTTCAATAATTCATTCCATTTTACAAAGCAGCAGATATAAACCCAGTTAGTAATAATGCAAAGCCTTCAAAGACACATTCCACCAAAAATTTATACAAAGTTAGTCTTCTCATTCTGATTTTGAATATGCTCTTCAAAGCATGACATTGTGTCGTGATTGTTAAATTATGTAAATAGTACCGATTAAAAGCCGTAGTTTAAATGGTGACGAGTGGCATTGGGAATTATTCAAATCCATATAATCCCCATTAAAATTAAGTATTATGAAGAAAATGCCTCATTGGATTTCCCACTCCCAGTTCCAACCTGTTTCCCGTTGCATTGTCAAGGGCTTAAATACTAAATTCAATTTGCATTAGCTACAAACCCTAGCCGAGATGACTGTAACTACAATGGTGAGAATGGGGTCGTGCAACTTCGTGTGGGGAGTAAGTGCAGTCGTGAGCGCGAAGAACACAGCCAACCGCTAATCAATAGTTCTCGCTTGTTTTATCAAACCCGCCATATTAATACAATGACTAAGCTCCTTGTCTGTACACACACCCACTCACACACATCCTAAATAAACGTATTCACGTGATAAATCTGTTTTCTCTATAGCTTTGCGGTAGCTTAGGTAGTTCCGGAAGTCCGAACATAGGCGAATCTACCATAGAGATTTCTGAGTATAGCCAAGGCTTATTGGTATAGCAATCTGCTACAAGCTTCATATGTTTCTTCCAAACACTTTGTGAACAACTTAGAAATTAATGTTAACTCGAACTGTTAAGAAAGTACTCAAAATATTATAAATATACAAATATTCAGTTGTAAAAATTCTGACAAAATTGAGATCTAGTTTGCTTAAGCTCTCTTCGAGACACCAATTACTTTCGAAAGTCCAGACCCATGCTTCCCAAATCATTTAGATTTTTCCTCATTAAATGTAAGATTACCAGTTCATTGCCTAATTCTAATTTTGCACAAAAAAGAAGTTTTAATTTTGTATTGATTAAGTGAATTAAATAAGTTTAGCAATTAGAATTATCTGCTTTAATAAAAATAAATGCACTTTGTTCCTGTATGAATTAAATAAAAATATTAAATAAATAATATGAATTAGTTCTTTTCGGGAGGACTTTCATAATGTGAATTACCAAAATTCAAAATTTAAATATACCGACGCCCTACAAATTAAACAACGCCATGGTATCTGGTTCTTTGATTGAGATGTGATAAAAGCGATATCGATTATAAAACCCACATTCGAGAATCATTCAAATTTTTTCAAATGTCCCAAAAATTGAAATTGGAAGTTTCTTAACATGAGGAGAGGGAATGTACAATGCAGCCACTCTAAGGGGAGACTCGGACTCCACCAAACTTTGCAATTGCTGGCCAGAATTCGTTTGTGTGGACGATCTTCCCCACCATTGGATGTGTACTAATAAACGTTGGACTCCCCTTAGTGCTAATCAACACTTTCCGATGAGATGGAAAACTTGAAATAAAACAGCTTTAATATATGTGCTAAACTACCAAGGAAGGAATCGACAGGCTCACCCTAAGTTGAAATAAGCAAATTACTTTTTACTCAAATATCCTACTTATAGCAGAATTACTCTTAATTAGTGATAAATTAAGTGAATTTAAGGAGATTCCAAAGTTAATTAAATTGTAAATTATTGCATGTTTTGCTTTACTTGATTATTAAAGGTAAAAGGACGGTTTGCCAACGAAGATAGCAAATAAATAGTTTAAATTTCCTAACAAAGGTTTACGAGTAAAAATAAGAAAAATTTTAACATATTTAAACCCAAAATTATAAAAATGGCATATTTACAAGCTTATAAAGTTGTCTAAAAAAGTTGTTTCATACTATGGGTAATATCCTCCACTTATTAATGTAAATAATGCGTTCCATTACTGCAACAGCGTAGAAGAAGTGCTGAACTTTCACAATGACAAAGGGACCTCTAGTAGAGCGCTGGATTGGGGATCCATTAGGGTACAACATAACTCGTCGGCTTGGATACATTTGAAGATACCGTTCTCTCGAAAGATGGAAGACAGCAAACCGATAGGCTGAGATGTAATCTTCCAGGAGGAACCGAGAACGTTCAACATCCCCTCCAAGACTGATTACTTGACCTCTAGTATTGAGTACAACTGAACCGATCCATTCTACCGGTTCATTCCATTTGTAAGGGAGCATTCCGCGCGGTTAAGATCCCTCCTTGTGCATTTGTGCTAAATCACGAAAGGCAAAATATCGGGATCAACAACCAACAACCAATCAGCGTTGAGCTGAGGTCAGAAGTAGAAGGATAGCAGTAAAAGTACGCGGCTGGTGCTTTGACCTGTAGGGGTAATCTGATTTTACAATTTACGACCGGAGGAAAATATTGACAGTAGAAAATCTTCGGCAGCTAAACTAACATAAGCAAGATTGATGGACGCTATATTTATTTACAATTAGGCCATTACAAGTGCAAATTGCCCCAATCATGCAGCTGCTAATTACTGCCACTTATTTTTTCGAATTTCAAGTCATTTAGGTTACATTGGAAAATAATTTTTTTGGCGATTAAATTATGATAACTCACAATGCCATGACAATGTACTCTGTTGTAAGCTCTGCAAATACGCCACAAATATAAGAACTCAGTAGCCCTTAACTCAATATCATCAAGCTATTTAGCACATCCGAAAAAAAGACTTTGAAAGAGCCAAATTTTTGAATTACTTTTCCTGAATAAAAATTAGTGCAACAGTATTTGGTACTTTTCCCTTGGAGTTTAACGCAAGTATAATAAGACCGATTTCCCGAGCTCTTTGCATTTTTCATTCAGCAGTGCTGATTGTGTAGAAAGAGAGAAGGGCTTTGATTTAGCTCTAATGTGGTTATACCTGCTAGAACGTTTTGCAGACGGTATCTTTATAAACGACGCATGATTTCCTAAGGGGAAAATGTACAATAAACTTCAGTATGTCGCTCTAGGGGATATATTTGATTTGTTAACTAATCAAGAGGACAGGATGTCGAGATTGATTTTCGATAAGGCGAAAGATAGAAGATAATTCGGGATCGAATGACTTTAGGTGAGAAAATCCCGTAGAGTGCTTGAGACGTGTTATCTTCAAACTATCTCTAAAGAAAAGGTTTAATTTTATGTCAATATTGGAGTCTCAGTAGAGGCTTCACTAGAAGGTATAATAGGAGATAGTAATGCGAAAAGATGTATGTAGGACAGTGATTTTAAATTGGAAGACAATTCGACACTAATTTTTGAAAAGGAAATAATTATTTCTCAAAATGCTTTTAAAGGTTTGCACAATTCGCTGAAGACCCACGTTTAAGAATATGTAAAATCGTCAGCGAGGCCAATTATTTACTCTTAATTAGAATCCCAAATATAGCTACAAATCCCAGAAATCAGTAAAATACATGATTTACATCAGAATTATGAAAGTTAAAGATCCTGCTATTTACCCTATTCGAACAAGTGTCTAAGTTTTACATCAACTAACAACAAAATGTTAAGTTAATTATCCTTTTAGAAACGTATTAATTTGATTTAGGAAGCGAAAATAAAAATCCACTAAATTATATGAAAATTTTAAGTACAAATTATTTTTTGTCACTCAAATCGTAATGTGACCATTTAAAACAGATCGTTAAGTAACTATAGAATGCGCTACTTGAATGCGACACTCCAAGTCAATCAGAAACTTTATGAGGGCATAACATGAAATACGGGCTAAGACTTCGATAGTATAAGCAAGATTACTAAAGACTTGATATTATTTAAGCGTAAGTGTCCGATTAATTATTTAATTAATTAAGCTAAATTTAAAAAAAACATTGAAAATGCAAATTTAAATATGTCAACTCTTGATTATAAATTGTAATCCAAAGACTATCAACTGCTGAAGGTAGCATGTACTCATCCCTTTGGATATGTATGATTTACGGAAACAATTTTATGACAAACTCTGGCAACCATTTAATCCTATGAATTAATGTTCCTCTATTTCGCACGTTTCTGATTAAATATTTGGATCTTGTCACTTTCGTAGAATTAACTTGTATATTTGCGGGAAATAGCTTAAAGCCTTGAATTTGTGACATTTTTCATGTTCTCAATGAATTTCTGACAAGTTAGTCCATAAATAGGTAAGAAGAGGCTATCTATTTCTCCTACTGCTTGGTACAGTTATTCAAGCATGCAGTAAATATTTATTTGACAAAAATTGAAAACGTAAACTCTGAAAAAAATACAGCTGTTTAATAATAGAAAAAGAATATAGAAAAAGAGATTATCTGCATAATACGAAGTAAATGATAATGAAGGGTACCCTTTGATATACTTTTGGGGGATAGAAAAAAGTTTACTGCTTTTTTGCTTATAATTTATTTTGAAGTATATAACTATGATATTAATTTATTATCAATAATTCCTGAAAGTAGAAATTACTTGTAAATGAAAATCCTAAAGACCTTAATCTCTATACTTAACATTTATTTTCTTAAAGAATTAAGATTATTAAGAATAAGCCAACATTCTTGTATTAGCAGACGTATAAATAATCCATGATTTATGTAAACTGAGGGGATAAAACTAAAAACAATTTGCAGAATGTTTTGGAATGCATTAAAAGAAATAATTAAATCCGATAGAATCTCGAACTTATATCACCTAATAAGTGCGTTTCAATTTTTTCAAGATCAGACGGCCTTGTATTTGTTTAAAAGAGCCACAATTTACGTGGTGTTTCAGTTGAGATGCTTTTATGTTGAGTCTATTTTATACGAACAAGTTACAATAGTTAATCAATATTATGTAAGTGCTTAAGTGACGTAGGACTAACTATGCATTAATCCTAAATTGTTTCACTGTTTGGCTTTCTGTTTGTTTGTTGAGTTGTTTCTGAAAAATGGATATATTATTTTACTAAATTATTTTTCTTTGATGTACCGATGTAGCATTTACAGGTTTATTGTTTTGATTTGGCTTTATTTGATGAATTTTACATCTTTTTACACGTGCAATAAGAAGCTATACTATGATTTCGAAGGATTTATTGATTATTCTTACATAAATTAATGGAATTCGGAGTTATATTGCCATTATATTTTTTTAGAACATAATATTGCATTTCAGTAATATACATTGGTGATGCACGGAACACAAGATCTTCAGCAGCCAGTTACAACTGCAACCTCAAATCTCCCTTCTGTTCCTTCCAAAGATCAGAATCCAAATCTCTTCCATGCTCCAAATGATGGCCATATTCTTATGGGACCACCAAAACAAATGAATCAAAATCAGCTTAAAAATCATCAGGCCCTCCATCAACAACATCCGCTAATGTACCAACAGCAGCAAATGAATCAAATTGCAGTGGATTCAAACAATGCAGCTTTTGCTGGGTTTCGAAGACTTTTAGCTGAACTAAGTAAGCTTAATTGATATTTCATACACTATTTTAAGTGTCTATCGTTTGAGAGGATTTGCTAATGTCCGCTTTGTGTCGAGGTGTAGAATTTTGCATGTCAAAACTTTTCAGTTATGTCATTGACTGGATGTTCATTGAGGTGTATTGACCTCATTCTTCCAAGCAATGTTTTAGAGGTTGAGCTTATTATCACCTTAGCTGCTTTATTTAAATGATGCTGTTTCAACGCGGTTCAATTTCGCGTTTAAAAATTTATTGCCTATTGATAATTCTAAAACACATCTAAATTTAAACCTTTGGTAAGTATTAATCCAAAATATACTCGGAATAATCATTTTTTAAAACTTTTGTAAATACATTTATTCAGTGTGGACAAGAAACTAGAGGCATTTTCTGTTTTCAAAGAAAATCTTTGCATGCGTTAGATCTACTGATGAACTGTAAATGCTACAACAAAGTGCTCTTAGCTAAAATTAGGGAAAGTGCTCCAACTTTGTATTAATTTAATTTCAGGAGTCTTCTTTGAGCAAGTTACTCAAACAGTCTTTCCCTGATCCGATTTTTGTTTATTTACTACTAATCAAAATTTAAAAAAGGTGCCTAGAAAAATACAAAATTTTACAAAAAATGCTACTTTATATTTTTTAGATTATTTAATAAAATGGATAAATCGCGAAATATATTATTTATCTCATCTCCAATTGTATGCTCGGGTCTGTATACGTTATTTCGTACAAATAAATTAACATAACAATTCAGTGAGAATTAAACGCTTTCTAAATTAAAATGCACAATGGACGACCAAAGTGGACTCCTCAAATATCCTGAATGTGAAATACGTTTTACAAAGGGATGCTTCAAAAGTTGTAATTCCCATGAAGTATTTTTTCGAATTTCACTTCATTTTCTCGCTCAAATTAGATTTCGCCTTCGAAAAATATGATGTGGAATGCTTCACGTCTTTTTGTTCAAATCGTACAATATTTTTTTCCGTTTATCTATAACTTTATAGCTTTAATGTAGAAATTTTGGGTGAAAAAGCTGAGGAATTTGCTCCACGAAGTTCAAAGTTTCACCATTTTTGGTGCTTTTGAATGTATTTTCCTGCAAATTTCAAACTGAAAACAAACGTCATATCAAAAATCTAACAATGATAGGCCGGGGACGAAGCTAACACTGGGTTACGAAATTTCTCTATATTACACAATATAACTTCACACTACTTTGCTAAAATTAATGAGAATATCTCCTCTTCCAATCCACACAAATTATATTTACGCTTTTTTGGAAAATGAAATCTCGGGACAACTTGGCAATTAAAATGAATTTTTCGGCATTTTAGAAGCCAAAAAATTTGACCAAATTCGTTTCGCCGCTTATCGAACTGCAAGTAAATTGCGCTACATCCAAAAGCGAACGCTTTGTAAGTTGGAACATCTATCAATATCTAAAATATTTTTAATTAAAGATAATTTCTCATTTTAATTGCATTATTATGCATTTTTATCTTTGGATTAAACTTAATAATATACACATACAAACTAGTTAAAATCCATTTTCATTTCAATATTACTTGTCTTCACAAACTAAATCACTAGTAGTAACTAAGAGGAGGTAAATACTAAATGCAGGGGTCAAGATTTTAAGCGAGTGCGTCGAATTTCACTCTGGGAAGGTGTCGATAGAAAAATTCTTTGAGAGATACTTTGATGAGGAGAAGGTGGTGGAGGGGACAGAGTGGAGATAATCCCATCTAAGACCCTCGTATAAATATGCAGCGATCCTCATTGGTTTTCTTGCCGAAGAAGAAATGGCTGAAGACTGAGCAGGAAATTTGACTATTGGCCGTTGAGTTTTGGTCATGCCTGCCGTTCGTTCATTGGTTGGCCGGTGTCCAAGCCCTCATGCTACTCGAATGAACGCGCAATGTAAGAGTTTGCGCAATCTCCCTCCGCGCTCTTGATGTCCTTTATCGATTGGTTGCTTTGCCTCGGCTCGCCCTAAATGCTAGCATCATCAACAGTATAAACATCACCGTGTTTAGAGTCACCGTTCACATATATTTTCTTCTCATTGTTTTCTCTCAAGCAGAAACTTATCTCGCATTAAAACAGGTGGAATATACAAAATGAGCTTTAAAATGTGGATATTTTGATTTAATTAGGTATATTATTTTAAGATTATAAAATATTATAATTCAGTAAGATATAGTAAGCAACTTACAATAGAAATTTTATTTACTCACCTTTATTTTTATTTTTTTTCTTTGAAAATATTTTTCACGTCGCAGATGCATCGAGTGAAATTTCTCCAGGGATTTAACGGGATATAGTTTGCATTCAAACAAATTGTTTTTTTTTGATTTAGAGAAAATAACAAAAAAGAACTGATAAATAAATGAAATGGTTTAATTAACCAACTTACACAAAAATGTAGGAAATTTTTCTCTGGTTTGAAGTAAACTTTGACAATGCAATTTGTGCAAGAAGTAGTAAGTTCAGTATCTGATAATATTTGTATTTGGGCTGTAACAGTTATTTAATGAGTAGCTCGTGTTCCGAGCCTCAAATTCTATGATTCGTCACCTAGATTGCCAAGCTAATTAATTATGATGATCGATCATGTCATTTTGTTAACCTTTTTCCTTTCCAAGGTTAAATAGTTTTTGAGATTTTAACGTATCAGAGCTGAGATGATGAGATTTGTTCCGTATAAGTACATGGTTACACTTCAATCATTTATTGTTAATTACTCGAAATAGATTCTCTACATGTTTTCATTTATTGTTCTCTCAGAACATACTTGCTGCAATAGGATAATGCAGACGGAGAGAAATTGAAGTAAGAATCTAACCAAACTGGGGAATCGGGGATTTATTACGCCAACAAATCCCTCCCCCCTCTCCTGCCCCAAGTGGGCATGTATTTAGGGCTAATAGGTTTGCCCTTTGCCGCACTATTTATAAATAGAGAATATCCACATCGCACAGTCCCTAGTTTTCCTTTGCGTAATTATTATAAATGTGAGCTTTGGTTTCATTTGATTGTGACCAGTTTCTGGTTAAACATTCCATGTAAATTTATTCAAGAAACCGCATTCACACCTTAGTAAGCAGAACCCTTTGCTTGTGTTTACTATGTGCTCTGTCACAGAAAATTTGACTAAACTGCTTGGTGTTACCTGCCTTTTCACCACCATTGTCAGCGTGATTTTGAAATACCCATGCTTTAGAAGACATTTGGGTTTCAAATCAACGCCTAGTTTAGCAGAATCAGATTGGTTTATGCACTAACATTTGAATGAAATTAGTGGATTTTCGCCTGTGCTATGGTAACTGATGACAACAGCCAAGGAAACGTTACGAATCGCCGAACGGAACCCATTCTCGGAACTTAAAAATTGGCTAATTTTTGTCCGGGAATTTGAAGCAAGAGGAAAGATCAAGTGATTTTGAATAATATGACTTTATTCAGTGCACCAAAATCACCGGACTATCCTTGAAATTTCAGGGTTAAGAAAGCATTGCATCCAAAAGCTCTTCTTGGTAAAAGTCAGTCTTAGTTGCCATTTTCTTGACAAAATAACAATATGAAACACTGTTTTTGCAGTAATATAGAAAAAAATCTTTCAACTCCTGGGACAATTTTGCAGGGTATTCACCAAGTACATGGAGTAGGTAAAATTGAATATGAAATGAATACAGATATTAAAAGGTCGCATTTGACGTATTAGGTGCTCATGATCATTCTTCCATAAATTGTTTTTCCGCTTGAGACAGTGTTAATTAACATGTGGTCCTGAGTTTTCCATATCGGTATTTGACTGCCCTTTCACCTATTTGATTATGTACTTATGAATTTCAGTAGTCTCTGTGCCATTAACATTTATATGTTTGGTGATACTTATGGGGAGTTTTGAATGATGAAAATTTAAATTCATTTGGTAAATTTATGTCTGAGCAACCTTTTGAAAACATATTTGCTTCTATACATTGAAAGTCCTTCTACTTTTGAAGTATTTTTAAAATTTGGATGATAGCACAATGATTATTGAGCATCATAGAAAGCATTAAAAGAATGACTGGCATTAGGAATGACCTGTAATATTATTTTACTTTTACAGTAAGATTAAAGCAAGGTTGGAATGCGCGTCAAATGATCAAATGATTTGTCTTTCCTCTTTCTCAGTGCTACCCCCAAGAAACGGGAAGTGCACTACTCCATTTATTAATTCATACATTTTTGTTTAAATATGACTTCTTCTGCTATTGGATTGGAGAATACATTGTTTGATTTTAATGGACCTTTTTACCCACAACTGAGTTACTATGGGAGGAGTGAAAACGTGGTTGTATATGTTGATTATTTTGTTAATTGCGATCATGCAGACTTGTGTTGACTGGCACACTTGCTTGAATTGGTTTAGTCATTGAAAATAGAGTGTATCAGCTCACGAACACACCAAGCTGCTTAAAAAACAAAATTTCAGGAGGAGGAGGAAGGGGGGTGGACGTGGAGGGCAGTTGTCTACTGTCAGATAATACACTCGTTTGAGGTGAAAATGATGGACGCGTGATAAAGACAAAAAGTGCTAGACATTTTTTTCCAAATCAAATTCTACCTAAATTCCACCCAATAAAAGTAGATGATAGTTGGCGATCAAGGGATACTTGTTAGTTATCTTAAATACCGTGATTTTTTGGCAACACCCATACTGGGCGTAGTAGTGTAGAGCTTGTAGGGAAATGAAACCAAATTCTGTCGCCGTCTTTATTAGGCAGACTCAATCGATGTTGTTGGACTTTCCATTTTCTAGATGTTCAACGATAGGCAGGGAACTAATGATCTCCGACCTCACACGAGCACAGTATTCACTGCGCTACTGTTAACATTGTCTGAATTGAATGCGGACCATGTCTAAGGAAGTAGGCACTATTAGCTCCTTATACGATTTATCAATAGTTCTACTCTATCTATTTGCTTCTTATAACCAATTTCGAATTCGAAATTGCAAAAACATTAAAAAGCAGGGGTTTCTTTTGATTTTCAAGTCATAGAAAAACCGGAACACTCATAACTTTATTGGCGTCGTTAAATTTGTTTGGTTTTCAAGCTCTGTATAAGAATTCCCAAAATCAATCAAATCTAGACTTTAGAAACTGTGAAAAGAAAACGCGAAATATCATAATGAATCACCAACTACTCACTAATTAAGTAATTTATTCTCTTTTCAAGATCCCTGTTTTTTTTTAAACACATTAGTGTTACTTTTTTTCAATATGACGACAATTTGGCAGAAAAGGTAAATGACTGAATAAGTAGGCTATAATATCTACGAAAGTAGTACGTGCAAATGACCAATTATCGTTTATATTCAAACCTTTCCGACAGTTTTCCAAGGAAAAATGGCTCTTTTACAATTTCTCCATCAAGAAATAACTGAAATATCTCAAATCTTTTCCAGGGGATGACCATTCTTCGCCGAAAACTTTGAATTACATGGCATTTATAAGATTTTATGATCTGGGAAGAGAATTTCAAAACCATCTTCCTTCCATGAGATAATTTAACCCTTCTACTGGCTATGCTGTGGTGCATTCTGTAATAATTGAAATAATTCAAACAAATATCGCTTTCGTTCCGGTTTAATCAGATTCACACTTAGGTTACTCAAGTTACATGATCAAAGAGTTCAGGATTTACAAAAAATCAGGTTTATCGACGGTTGCTTTCAGTATCATTCACAACACTCTCAGTACTGAGAATATATGAAATGAGTTCGACCGAAATTACCTTTTATTTGGAGGGGAAGAGGAATTAAATTAAAAGTGGACAAACCCAAAAAACTCCTGAAATTCATGACACTAAGTAAAAATTGATTGTGGCACAAGTTCTGCAATTTTTTTAAACTTTAATTTTCCACGCTCAAATTTGGTGCCACTTTATACCACCATTGGATAATCAAATCGTTTCCATGATTTCTAACTAGATTCGAGTAGCCGTAGCCGTGGTAATACCTAAGTAGACATTTAGTAAAATCCCTGTTGTGGCCCGTGTGCTGTTACTTGGATAGAAATTCTTTTTAACACTTAGCCAAAAAATGCCATTAACTGTGAATTTATTACATAAGTATACCATTTGTAACTAAGATATTGATAGTTTTAGTTTTATCATGAGGCAGGCCATGAGACCATCATACCTGGCACATGTCTTCCAGTCTTGATCACAACTTTTACGGAATATATTTTTTTCTCCAGTAAGTCTCATCGAGCTATGGCGTTTATTGGAGATATTTCGCGAATTGGGCCTACATATGACAGATCCAACTTCGAGCTTAAATCGACAAGGAGTTGAACATCTCCTCAATCGAATTTACGGAGTGATAAATCCGATGTGCATTGAAAAGGCCTTGACTCCAAACGAGACCAGTACTCAGTTGGTGATTGCTCAGGCTAGTGAGATATTACTCGGATGGCTAACTTACATACTAGATCCGAACAACTGTGGACGAATGACAGTTAGCGGTCTCAAGGTTGCTCTGTCTACTCTCGTTACCGGCAAACCAGCGGACAAGTTTACATGTGAGTTTTAGTAGTGAAATCTAATTAGGAAAATAAGCAAATTTGAATAAGCAACAGATATTCATAGGCCTATTTCAAACCCATTTGATAAATATGAAGCATTTATTATTATTATTGGGAGTGACACAACAAAATATCTGTTTGAAATTTCTAGTCACGGGAATAACGAACAGGTCCAATAAGGTATGAAATGGGTGAAAGGAGGGTGGGGTGAGGTGCACTTGGCTGTCACAGATTCATGAGAGTTCAGAACCGGTTTTTCTTTAATTTAATAATTTCATTTTTATTTCATAACCTAGTTGTGGTAGATTTGACTAAATTGGCTTTATATTTTAATTTTCAAAAAAGGAGCGTAACTTTCAAAATGTTATCTTTTAAACATAAGTTGACTTTGGAATATATCTAATGCCAATGAATATTCTTGGCATCTTTTCTAAAGTGTGACTTCTTACATAACGTAATTTCAAGCGCGGATTTTGTTTAACCAATTGCGAGAGCCATATTTTTCTATTTTGATTAATTGCGCGAAGAGTTGGGGGAAATGGCTTTGCACTGGTGATTTATCCTTAATTGTACGAGATTTATCCAACGACTTTTATAGCCAAACAAATTGTAAGAAATTAAAGAACTCGGTTAGTTTATTTAAGGCATTTGATTTAATTAAACAAAAAGTGTTTCCAGGGCCTATTCTAGGATGCAACTACATTTTTTGTTATATATACAATGCCAGAAATTAAATGAGTTTGAAGTAAATGAAGTAATTGAATTTTTAAATTGATTAATAACAAAAATTATCACACCTAAAATCATGTCATTAAAAAATTCATATTAAAAAGTCATTTTCATACTGTTGCTTATAAATAATCTGACCTGCCCATAAAATGAACTAAATTTGCTCTCCTGAAAATCAGATATAGAATACCGAAAAACATATTCGAGATGGCCTTTGAGATACACGAGATTTCACGTTTTAGATGGTGAAATATCTAACTTTAGTATTACTGAACTGACAGTAACTATTCAAATCGGTTAAATATTGATTCCTGTTCTTATCGATTACTTAACATTGTCGAAGCATCGACTGCATACATTTAATTTATACAGATGTTTATTCGTATGCCATTGGCCGGCTAGGAATAATGTATTTCACCCGAAGGGTTATTATTTCTAAATACTTAATGAGACATATTCAAATCCGCCGCAAATTTTTGATTAGATCGATAGCTCTGCACTGATTCTGTCCATTAACAACTAGGTCCCTATTACTGTGGTAATTTTTATGGTTTAAATTTAGTTTGTTGTCAAAAGAATTTAACATTTTGGAAAAAAATGGAAGAGACAATATGATTTTGGAAAGTAAATTTTAGAGCAATGTAGACTATTTGCCTTAAAATGAAGATTCCATCGCAATTTGAACTATTGTCGAAATCTCAAAACTTCACCATTACCATTCTTCAACACTTTGATATCTGATTCCTCTCACTTATCCTTATAGACAAGTCAAATTTGCAGTGTGTGTATGTGTGAGTATGTTAGTGGAGCTTCTATCATAGTTTAGACACCTGTCAAATCTATAGTCACAAGACTGATATCCAAGGATGTGCATCCGGTGATGTGAACGGCCAACCACAATGGTTGATCGGGATCAACAATAACACTAACCAGCTGCCCTCCAGGAATATCTCAATTTTTCCACTTACATAAGCATGAAGAGATCATGGTTCAACAAAGTAGGCAAACTCATTATTCCGCAAATGTCTGATAAAAAAAAGCGATGAATAAAATCATGTCATTATTTCAAGGAATGTGAGGTAAGGCGAATACATTATTTGTGAAGAAATGCGAAGTACCGTTATCAAGCAGTCGAGATGTTCAGACACTTTTGTAGTTCAATCATATAGCCAATGAAAAATCCACCAATAGTTTTTCATGCAAATTTGAAACAAATGTACATTTCATTTGGCATAATTACACCGAATGTACAGCGTTGTCTTTTTGCGCATTCCGCAGGTTGCAGTGTTTGCATCATTCTCACATTATACTCTCGCATATGTAATTGTTTCAACATGTCCTGATGTGTTTGTTTGGGGTTTGGTTGGGTAGATAGACGTGGAAACGCCGAAAATTCCTCGGCGAACACATCGTATATACATGGTTACGTTTGGCGATAGCGATTGAACCTGTAGCCTTAAATTTAGTAACCATTTTCTTGACAAGACTTTTAGCAGGAGCAATCGTCGGTGAATATTTTTTTCTCAAATCTTCATTTAACGTTGCAATCGATTTACATCTAAAACCTATTTCTACAATAATCACTGTTCCATTGAAAATGTCATTATTCAGGACAGTATTCACAATAGTTATTAACGAGTGACACAACACTGTCGCTGGGAAACACGCAACCCGGCGCAAGTGCTCAATACCACTTCTACTATTGCACAAAACATTGGATCTTATTTATCTTGGCCACACCGTCCAATCCATAGATGAATAAAACGACTTGTAATTGTGCAACATAAGAAGTTTATTATCTGTGATAAAAATGCAAACTTTGTAATAAAATGGCGTTGGCAGTTAGTCCATTGTAAGTTAATCATTGCACAATTTTTGTTAGGCTTCTTATTGAATGAAAATTTAGGATTTAAGAGTTAAATGAATAGATTCTTAAATTAATTTTCCACTACGATGTTATTTTAGAATATTCTCACCAAGTGACCACTTAATACTACAAATCATCATCTATAAGAAACGTAGGCTTCGATTTTGGTTTCAAAAAAAGCATTTCATTTATTCGTTGGACCAAACAGCCAATAGTGTTATAACTTGTAGATTTGGATGAAGTTGTCGATATAAGAGTGAATATAATTCTAATCTAAACGTAATGAATGAAATCTAAATTATACACATATGCATCTTTAATGAGAACTAAGCTTTGAATGAATGCCAATGTATTATTTGATTGATTCAGTTAAACCGTTTGAAAAACAATTTACAAAGTTAGAACTTTTGTCTATGCGTAAATTAAGCAAAATCGACGTTTAAAGTATGCTGCCATGTTTGTGGTTATAAACCGGTATCAATTTACGTAACGCTGGATGCCAATTTATTTTTGGAAGTATTTAAAATTAATGACAGTCATTAAAGAGTCTGCAAATTTTATTTCAACCACAATCGGTAATATGCTGGTGTCTTAGTATAAACAGAATATATGCCAAGAAATAAGCACTGATTATTCATTTTGCGAATTTCCCAAGCAGTGCGAATAATTTTCAATTGCCTCAAATGATTGTCAGCGCATTATTTTAGCTCGGGACATTTTGCGGAAACGAGGCACGATTTTTCTGACTTGCTGTTCGTTATCGAACGCTCGTGGGATAATGGTTTGGAATGCTTGATAGACCAAGGTTTTTTTCACTCACCCACGTATGTGGAAATATTTGAATAAATCATGAGATATTCTTGGAGTTGATAAGATGCTGAACGGTAGCAATTAGAGGCGTCAAATTTAAGTGTTTTTATTTTAATCAGGTTCAATTTTTTTATTGAAATGAACAAGTTGAATTTTACATATTATGTTCCATACATTGATCAAAATGAAGGATTTCAGATTAAAACAATGGCTTAGTAAAATTCAATTTCCACGGTTAATTGATACTATTAACAACAACCTTTAATTGATCTGTGGCCTCAGGTCCTAGATCAACGCAGTTACGAATTCGATACCAATTGATACAAAGAATATGGTTAATTGTTGCGGTTTAAAATGCTCCCTAGAGAGGTTCTAAAGCAAAACTTTTAATAAAGACTATGAAAACTACTTTTTATCTTAAGAAAGGTATTATAAAACTGTCCTGTCAGTGCACTTGGAAACAATCATTCATTTTCATACGTGATGGTTATATGGGTACTAATAGAAATCAAACCTTAGGCATGGATTCCAAACAGTAACTGCTTAAACAAGTCAAATATCAACATGGAGTATAATTACTTTTGCCATAAGATTATCTCGAGGAGAATGGTTTGGTCAATTTCTACTACGGATTTTGACGAATTTTTGGATACACTGGATAGCAGAAAGCAATTTTCTCGATAGTGGTTCCGAAATGCTGAAATCGCTACTTACTACCGGGTTTGAATCTTATTTTAGCTTAGACCGGAAGGATTCAAACCTTGGTTAAGTGCACGGATCGATGAATGACTTGCGTATTTACAAATAATGCTAAATCAAATTTCGGGGTCGCCATTCGTAATTTTGTTGGATTTAAGAGTATCTGAAACCTTAGCACCGTTTTTATTACACTCCCTTTGCTTTTAGCTTAATCATTGCCTTTAAAATAAGGAAAGGTACTTTTCAGTGGATAACTAAACTATTATAAATACAGCGGTGGCGTTTGAAACTGCAGCAAGGTAATTTGTGGCACAGTTACGTGCCACTTATTTTATGGCTCTTTTTTAAACCCCATATTATTTTGTGTCCCGTGGATAGGATAAGCATTAGATCCCCTCCAAAAAAAATAACCGAATTATATGACTGCCCTTTCGTTTGACTTTTAAATCGAAAAATATACGCGAGGTCTTGTGAGTATAATCCGGTGTAAATAAATGACATAAATAATTAAATAATTTTGATCAGTCAGTTCGTTTGGTCAAAATAATGAGTTGAGAAGCTTTAAACAGAGCATTCGCTGAGACAAAATGGCATCTGAAATTCGAGGAAACAGGTATTTTAAATTTCAAGAAGCCATTGGATTTTGATGCATTAATGAATCTTCTGCCTGGTTTGTGGCATAGATTTAAAGGCAATTAAAATAGTTTTTACAGAGATTGGCTTAAAATTCGATTTTAGATAGGTTTGAATTAATCAGTTAAAATTGATTTAAGTGTTGCAGGAAGCATACACTCGAGGCTGATGAAAGCCAAACGATTTGATGTTGGAGTCGATTTAGTAGTTTAAGTTACAGCTCAATTTATTTTTTTTAAGTTTTAATTAATTTTTGATATCAATAAAAAATAAAGATTCCATTGTTGCCTATTACGCCCGAATTTTGGTGTACACTACCCATGTGAAGTATCTATTTATTTATTAAATAGTAACCCTTCAAGCAATGCAATTACAGGCATACTTTTGCGAATCACATAATGGTAGAACGCGCAAAAAATCCAACATAGAGAATGAATACTTAAAATTTAAAACGATTCGAAAATTTTTTCGCTTTAATTTAAAAGGAGCTGTCAAAATAGAGCTTTAGAAGAGAGAATCTTGAAATTATTACGATAATGGGCTATATTTTATGTTTAATGTAGATATTTTCAATTGTACACATTCCACAGAGCGATTTTGTGTTTGAATTGCTTTGGAAAAATTGTACTCGAGTATTCTCTATCTTAATATGAGCAATATTCTTTAAGAGTGACTGGTCTACAGACGAAGTTAAGATAAAAAATGATCAAATTAGATAATATCGAATAATAAATTGTTTGCTTCCTTTTAGACCACTACAGTTTGCTAGTAAACTCGGCGGGAGTTCTGCAGATGGAAAGACTTGAGGTATACCTTCAGGAGCTTCTCTCTTTAGCTGTCGGAGTATTTGAAGAGCCAAACTTTTCCTATAACTCACAAACTTCTAAATTTCTTCTTATGGGGGTAACTTCCTTGATCTCTTCTTCTAAAATTTGAATTTGTTCAGAATTTTTGTTTTATTGATGTGGTTATTTTCGCCACTGTGTTAATTAATAAATTTATTTCTGCCATTTTGTGCATTTTTTTTTCAGAAATCTAAAACCCTTACAGCGGAGGAATTTGTGGAGAAAATGCTTACAGAACCAGGGCCGCAATCTTTCAGTTGGTTGAAGGTATTTCATAGGCTAGGAATTGTTGAAAATGGTGAGATATAATTTTTTTGAAAATTAAATTTTGCGTTTCGCAGAAAATTATGTAACGTTCAAACAGCTTTTATTTACAAATAAAAAAGATGAATTCGAGTGTAATTATGGAATTGTATTTTAAGTAAAAAAATACTATTTCCTCCCTCATTTAATTTAGTCAGTTTGCTTTTCTGATAACTGTGACATTTCAAAGTTCAGTTAAATTTAATTGAAACGTTTAATATGCTGCAATAGTGATTTGAATTTGTATCAAAAATGGGAGTTAGGAATAAAGTATACAAAATATTCGGTGCAGTTTTTACTGTGTAACGGTAAAGTGAGACCCGAAAATTTAGCTTTAAAAACATGAATCAAAAAATGCTCGAGCCTTGATAAATGACCCTTTACTATCGACGTCTCCATGGTTTGTGACATTTTGAAACTTCAAAGGTGATTGTTGGTAGTTTTATTTCACTTCAGTTCTGCATTCATTTGTAATTTTAAAATCACCAATTTTCCACACTTATTCAATTCAGGTATATGTAGAGAAAAATTAATATCTGAAATGAGTCGGGTTTAGGCAATTGTATATTGACACCCACACATATCCATTTATTTGCAAGTTAATGTTCACCCCCTGTTCATGTAATCTTAATTTGATATTTGCATTAGTCGTGCTCAATGCCCCAACACTTGCTCTAATTAGATTTGCAATTCATGTCATTAATTACATACTTGATTGTACTGTGCAGTCATTTGATTTTAATTTTGATTTAACCTTATAACCTCCTTAATAATAATAATTATTATTAACATTTTGGCAGTTTTCTTAAACATTTGCGAAAGAAATCGAGCCAAAAATCACGGTACTTAGGGGATCTGTTTAAAAGTTAACATGTTTGCACAAATTCGAATATATTTAACTTGGGGTGGGGTTAGAACTCATTAGAATCGCTCACTTTAAAATAAATGAATTGTTGCTAATGGATAATATTTATTTACCTCAGTAAAGAAAATTTGTTCAATAATTTCAAATAATGTAAATTTAGGATAAATATTGTTTTAATAAGTGAGTAAAATTTGTTATTTATGTAAACTGTTAATAGTATTAAGCTGAACGTTGACATTTTTAAATTATGTCAAATTCCGGCAACTTCGCTAGCATTTTTAAATGGAGGTAAATTTTTCCTTTAAAGCGTTTTATTATTTGCCCTCCAAATAGTCCAACATCCGCTGAAGTGTGAGGGATGCAAACGAGAGCCAATTGTGGGATTGCGATATAAATGCACTCGTTGTCCGAGGTACAATCTCTGCCAGGATTGCTTTTGGACTGGTATCACCACGGGTTCTCATACCAACAGCCACGATGTAAAGGAATACACTTCAGCTACGGTAATATTTTTGCTTGGATTGTCAAATACTGTTGCGCAAATTTTGAGATTTGCTAATTTCTAAAATTTTAATGCCATCTTCAGATGAAATATTACTCTACTAGTAAATCACTGTCATTAACTTTTGTTGTATCATAAATCGTGGGAGAGTAGATTCTCATTTCTAGTCATAAAATCAAAGCTTTTCAATGACCCTTCAGATGTTAAGGTCATTCAGTGTGTTCAACTATTCTAGATGATTCATTACAGAGTCTATTGCTTAGAAGACTACGCTTAGAGGAGAGGAGAGTTATAGCGTAGCCATGACGTATTTGATAATTAGGTTAAATCAACACGATTTTAAGTTTAAGTTATAAATACCTTTCGTTGCCTTCTAACTTAGAGAAACCTGCGTCTAAGGCATAATTTTCAGATTTCACGATTGAATGCCCAAGCTCTTCTTTAATTTCAAGTACACAATAACGAAAGTCGAACGACCTTTAAATTTACTTGAGGGGTTAAAAATATTGCTCATAGTAAATAACTTAAGAAAAAAAGTTTATAGTCAGCAGCAGAGTGAATGTGATTCTGGACACCTAAACACAGCAGTCAGTACACGTCGTCAACAATAAATTCAGTGTGAATAATGTCTACTGAGGCGCATTCCATAAGCGGTATTACCGAACTCACTCTGTTAATAAAGTTCAACGGAAGATGTCAAAATGGGAGTTTACATTGTGGGGAATCCGAAAGGATGCTCCTTTGTTGGAGCTGAAAATTTTAACCTTATCTATTTAGATAATCTCGTATCATGTTACTAAGAATTACAAAGCATTAATAACCGGTACAATTGATCATTCCCAACAGAGTAACTGGGCGGATTAGGTTTGATTCCATACTCTCTGATTTTGTTGTTCTGCACACTACCGACTTGCACGGACAACACTTAAAACGTACATAGTAACCCTTATTCATCCGCAGCGTTCATTTGTAAAATTCTCCATATTAGTTTTGCGTTTTGCTTTGTCTTTGAACTCGGTCTTTTGAATTGGATTATTAACATTATTATTAAAATATAAAATTGATGATTTATTTATATATTAGGAATTGAGTTATTTCTAAATTCACTTGTGCTGATTTTTAACACGTTGTCATGAAAATTGTGTTTGAATCAATGGAGTCTTGTAGTTAATTTAAAATATGTCATCTATTTAGGGGAAAAGAGGAGTGGATCTCGGTTGAGGCAGTGCGTTTCTTCATGGCAGTTGAAAATTTAAAAAAAGCCTATTTTAAGTTTTTGCTTACTTCAATATCAAATTGATTTATCACTTCCTAGGATTCCAGATTTAGTTACCGTTTATTTGGGCGTTAAAATATCAAGGAATTTACCAGGGAATACCAAGAAAAATATCAAGACACTTGGGAACATTTGACAACAACGGTCAGTGTTATTTTGCACACACCATTAAAGCCGAATATCCCATTTTTGGTCAGTTTGCAGAAATTGAAAAATGCTTTTTCAAATATATGTGTCCCTCACACCGTGGGATGTGTTATATAATGGCTACTATTTTGATGCAAGTTGGATGAATATGCATATACTTTACTGAAGTTAACTGATTTGATAAAACGCATATTTGCAACTCAATTAATTATGAATGGAGCATGGCAAATTAATGCTGCCTTTTCCTATAAAGAGGAACTATACAAGAATATACAAAGGGTCCTTTTAACTTTGAACTCACGAGACAGTCAGAGTTCCACATTGAAGGGTTATAGTCAACCTCGCCATGTACTAATGCTCACAAATCAAGAGTTCTGGCTTTGACACTCGGATTCCTGAATATCAATAGAATAGGACAATTTGTGAATATTTTACGAAATTAATTGCTAATTAAATATTGCCTTATGTAGATAATTTGAATTTTTTGTTCTCCGTCGAACCTTCTTTCAGTCTAATCTCGATTTGGTCACTCAAATCGTGTGAAGCGTAAAATTGCATTTGATTCAGATGATAAAGGGGCCAAGTCATTTAAAGTTTAAGTGGAGAGTTATCAAGGGCCAATTTATGGGTAACGGGCTATGGGGTTATCAGACCGTACGCTTGAAACGACCTGATGAACACTTGTTAATTAGGTTAGTGATTGGTTGTGGACTGCGATTTCTGTTCTCTTTAATGACGAAATGGAGATTTTTCGAATATGGGGACAGTCTTTTGAGCCAAAATTGAACTCCGCCCATTAAAAGTTGATATCTAAGTGTTTAAAACTTTACTTCTTTGTTGTATCTAGTAAAGTGCATTAAATATTTTTTTTCCAATTTCATTCTCCAGAAGGAATATTGTCTTCAAATTACTCTATCGCAGTGCACAACATAAACGATCTGGAATATGCATTTGGGATTACGAATTTTAGGAGAAAGGGTATTTAGTTCATCTCGTTTGGTTGATTACCTTAAGATCTGTGTCTGGTTATACTAAAACGCGCTTACTCAATATGATTCAAAATTTCAGGATGAGGGAACAACCCCATTTGACAAATTTGTGAAAAGTCACACATTTTCATTACCATTTGCCATGTTCCTAGTAGAAACCGAGCATATAGTCGAGACACCAACGGTTTTAATTCCAATTGTTCAACATTCTTCTTAATTTAACTTATCTCTGATGTTTCACTTGTCAAGATTCAGGGACGGATACCTAATTTTCTGAATGCCAGTTTGTTTCCTGGATATGCAGTGCTTACTAAAAAAACTAATCTATCATTACTTCTTCAATTAGGTTGCCACAAGTAAATATGAAAATTGCATTAAATTGATGTAAAAAATTTGTATTTACGACAGAAAAAATTCTTCATTTATCCCAGCTTCGGAAGTTTATCACAAGGTTGGTATTTTTTTATGTCTAAAATACTGTCAAAGCGAACTTTTATTTTCAAGAGTACTTTTGGCTAGTTGGCAAAGTGCTCAGCCATGAGAACAGGAAACCGCATAAATTAACAATAAACACTCCGAATGAGCGCATATTTTAAATTACAATTGATTTTCTTAAATGATCAGTTTCTTTAAATGTATTATATTTTGAGCGGAAATATCCTTCATGACTAGAGCAATTATAAGTAAATGGGAGAAAATCATCACTGAAACAGAAATGCACGAGGATGTAGTTTCAGACGTCAAGACGTTAGTTGTTCATCTAAGCGGTTGTGTAGGGATTTGCAACGGTCATAAGCTCAATATTCATAAGCGCACCCGCTGGTAGAAATGCTCAACCTCGATGCTTAATATTAGTAAGAGATGGAATGGTAGAAGGTGCTTTTTTTCAAACGAATAGATGGTGTGGAACCCCCTAATTAAGGAGGATATTGAAAGTGCTAGTTAAGTGTACTATTGGCTTAATTCTGATACGTTCTATCAATTTGACCATATTTTTGCCTCATAAAACATGCTTTAAAAGAGATATTTTTGTTACACTGCCAGATTTGTGCTTTCATTAAATATATTTCAAATTCTAGGTTGCTAAACGAACTGGCAAAAAAACTTTCTTCTGGGAACACAAAACCAGAATAGAAATTAAAAAATGACATTTATTGAGTCCCCAACCTTTTAATGTTTTAAATCTATGTATTATCAATACGATATTTAAAGAGATGGTATTATAATCCTCGATAAAATACGAGAATTATGACAGCTACCAGAATAGGCCTCAGAGGTAGTCGCCTATGGCCGCCAATGGTTAATAAAGTTATATTTTTCGACAGAAACCACACTCTAGACAGTTTGGACATTCCCTTCGCAAATCCTTCCAGTTTGGACGTCAGCAAAGCCTTCCATCTGGCCAATCCACCCTTCCAAGTACTGGACAGCAACAGATGGCGAATACCCTGGGCGCCGTCAGAGGTCCATTTGCTTCCTACCCGCACTACCGATTTTATCGACCAGGTATGCTACCCACACAAGCAGTGATGCAAAATCACGGAATGCAAACAGTTTTCCAATACCCAGTACCTGGCCCCGGTGCTACAGGACTTAACCGACTTCCACCTACTCCCATTATGCAAGCAAGAACATTCCATAGAGCCACATCTGTCCCTATCCAGACTCAGGCTGGACCTCAGATGCAACAGGGACAACCTGTCTTTTCATCAGCTTATGTCACTACAGCTGTTCAGCCACTGCCTCCCCCGGGAAGAGGTAAGATATTACTGAGTTGATGCATTGAATATTCTCTTATGACACATCTAAACTGATCCTTGTTAACATGATCATAGGTAATAAAAGTAGACCCCCCCCCCCTCACAACTTTATTGCTATTCAGTGATTTTGTTGACTGAAATGAACCCTTTTTTCACTTTTAGCGAATTTTAACGCATTTATTTCACGCAAACTATTTAATCAAATGAAGAATTTTCGTGGAAACAAATAGGTAGATTTTAGTCTAGAAATGAATAACCAATAGGTTGATGTACTTATATTGTGGTTTCGTTGTCAAGATTTTGGGACTTTTCCTCTCGGCAAATATGACTTTTCAGACATTGCGGTAAAAGGTTAATTGGGCCAATCGCTTCATCCACTGCATCGATTTCTTAAAAGTGCTTGAAAAATTTTGTGAATTTCAATTCAATATTGATCTGCTTATAAATAAATAAATATAAATATATATATATATATATATACCGTCATTTATCTCGAAATTAGTGCAAAATGCCTTCATTTAAACCAATTAATCAAACAAATATTACCAGACTATTGTATCAAAAGAACGATTTAGATCGGGCGGATTGCCATTCTTTGTGTTAACTTCATAATTCTCTGCAGGACCGCCCTGCAAGACCGTACGGTCCTCTTTCAAAATAAGCTCCATTGGCACTGGACTCAAAACAGAAGGGAAAACAGTGGGAAAAATTTTTCAGAACGTAAAATTAATTTGGGCATTAAAAGGTTAAAGAAAGAGAACAGTGAAATTTGAAGAATTCATTAAGAAATTGTAGATTCAAGGAATCAGGTGCTAAATGTTTTAATGAGCTAGGGTTTGCATTAATTTGATTTTTGCTAGTAAACTATCACGTTATTCAGTTTCAACACATTTGAAGATGAAATAGAGCAATAGCAAAGGAGTCAATTATTAAGGAGACTTTAAGGCTGTGCCTTATAAAATTTGACGCGGACCCACTGCCATGAATGATTGCCTGTATATAGATAGAAAGCTGAATGGCAATAAGTCCATTTGTAAAAAGGTCTTAAAAGCATATTATCTACATTTTGGCACCCTTTACCGTCATTGGTTCTGGAGATCTTATTTGAGAAGCATCGAGCAGGACAAAAAATGTAAGACTAATGGTTGCATAGTCTAATGTTCAATGTCTAAAGCATAGGCCTTAAACGGCTTTCTATCTTCCCGGGGTAAGTTCCTACAGACTAGTAAAAGAGAGCTTAAACTTAGAAAAATATGGGGTTAGAGGTGGGGAGGGAGGGTGGGTGGTTGGGCGATTTGCCGAGCTGCTGCTCTTCTTGCCTTCAAGAATTTTTCTGCATTAAAATAAGGCAAAGTGACTTAGGATAATAGAGTGTTTTCATTATAAAAGAACTTGGAATAAGTAAATTGCAAGCGGCTAGGTAATAATTGTCAATTTGCTAGAATTGGGGAAAAAATCGATAATTTTTAAATAGCTGGAATACTATTAGCAGAAATTTATTGGTGTGTAGATTTTAAATATCTGAGGAGGAGGAGGGGGAGGGGAGTAATTCGCTGAAATACTTTTAGACAACGGTGAACAGACTCGGAACGTGCCATAGATTTATCTATTGTAATTATGTGAAAACTTGTTTACCAATTAAAATCTTCTCCCACTTCTTAAATCTCGTCTTGTTCTGAATCGATTTCCTAAGTTTAATTTTCATATTAGTAATTCACAAGCATTCAATTTTTAATTTTAATGAAATAAAATTACTCCTTTGATCAGTTTCTAGCATTACGACCTTGGACCGTGCCAGATTTATAAGCAGTAATAAAGCTTAGAATTTGTAGATTTTATCTATTTTTTTACTTCGATCGTTCATGTGTTTTAAAAGGCTCGGTTAAGGAAAACAGGTTAGAAATGAGTCTATTTTAGAAGTAAATGCTTACTTTCTCCTCACTTGACTCTATAATTATTCTCTAGTTAACTTGGAATGTATTGATAAAATTTAAATTTCTCCTTAACTGTAGAGACTTGGTAAACTGGAGGATTGTAAATTCGAGAAAAAAAGTATGATTTCGTCTTTGGGTTGAATTTTTAACCTATTTGGTTTTCTGTTTAATTCCACTGACGATCACAAATCATTTGCCCGCAAATTAGTGAATTATTTTTACATTAATTTAACTTGACCCCTCAAAATACACTTTATGTTAATACTTTTAAAGTGCACTGTATGCTTTAGAAAACGCCATAAAATCGTTTGAATTAATTTCTGCAAAGTATATTCTATTGAATTTCGTAGTGCTATATATTCATTGAAAAAGATCAATTAAACTTGAGATAATATGTGTCTCGAAATTTAATTAAAAATTTAACCCAAAATTTTATCACCATGAAATAGGTCTAGTAAATGAATAAATTTAATAATTTAATGCGATTTGAAATGCACAACTGTAATATTCTGAAATTTCGTAAACCACTCGAGTCAGTGACGTGGCGATATTGATTTAAAGTTATCAATGACCACTGATTTTGGTCGAATATGCATGCATTCAGTTTTAAATTCTATTTGTGTCAATAGCTTCGTATGTTTTTGAATCGTTGTACGACTGAAGGATTTTCAAAATGTCTATACTATTTTTTTAAATTCAGTCGCTGTTAAAATGGTAATCTTTTTCGTAATTATTACCACATCTTCCATGTTTTAACCAATAATTTAATAAATAGCCCCCACTCTCTCCGGAAATTGCGATCTTCTTATTACTGAAGATGGATCAGTCAATAGTTGAAATGAGCGTATGTATTTTATTCCCAAAACACGATTTGGATGACATTTGCACCCATTTACTCGCACTGTGTGGTCGCCTTCTCAATACCGATCCTCTCGAACTCCAATTTTTTCCTATTCCTCGTTAAAACAGACTAAACAATGTTCACGGTGTTTCCTACTACTAAAAGATCTTTCTGATCGATGTGTTTCTTGTTCGCAATAAGCATCCCTGATAAGCGTCTAACGATTGTCTTACACTTCCAGTTTTGGAAACATATTGGCTTTTTAGAAATAAAGTTAGAAGAATATGGAAGAATGGACAATTCTCTGAGTGAAGAAATTACCGGTTAGTACAGAGGAATTTTCTCGAAGCCATGTACTTATAGACTTTATGAACTCTACTATCGGAAGATGGAAATGAAACAGTGCCTTTGACAGAATAGTTTCATTTAGAGAGAATGGGGGAAATTCAAATGATAGAGTACGCAATGAAAATCGGTGGTTTCGTGAAAGACAACTTGAAGAAATGGTAGTTGTACGCATCAAAGTCATCGTATTTTTGAAATTTAAATATTGGGCCACATTTAATCTCTTCCAATGATAATTGATTGTAGACAAACTTTGTATTATAAATCTCGGAACGTTATCGTTGTATTATTGATGATTAATTGAGAATGATTTGTTATAAACGCTTAAGGTGATTTTAAGATTTAAACGATTCTAAATTTTTAGCATCCTTACCTAGAATTCCAGATTCTGCCAACGCTTAACCTCTGATGATTTTCCCATCGTTCCTACCCCAGTTTCAAGTTACTCATACACTCCTTTCCTGACCTCAATTTCGACAAGAGGATAGGCTCTTTCTAGGAATATGTCTTTCTCCCACTTGTCATGTTTTTCTTTTTTCTTTTAGATTCCATTCCACAAATGGCTGTTGCACGAAGTACCAGTATAGCAAGACAGAAATCATCTCAACAACAGCAACCTCCACTCAATCAAACCAATCAACAGCAACGCCAGACAACCCTGATATCCCCTGGGTCATCAGCCACCGCACAGAATCCCCTTCAACAAAGGCAACCACCAGGGTCCCAAAATCCACCACCACCACCACACAGACAACTTTCAACTGACGGCGGGGAAATTGGCACGACTGCTGTCGCATCTCAATCGGGGTCTGTTGGGGGATACTGTGATTTTGTGTGAGTCACACCCGTTTCACTAATTATCTCACTTAATCATTACCCAGAGGGAAATAATCTGGTCGAATCTAGTGAGAGGAGTGGAGTGAGGTGGCGGGGCTTAAAGGAAAGTGTACACAGCTTATTGTTAATTAGAGCCTTCAAGTGAATGGGACAGTCAATCAGCCTGTAGATATTGCTGCACTTGGTTATGGGAAATTGTGATTATTGAAGGTAGTTAAAATTCCAGGAATTTGCAATAGGAAGTTACTTCGATTAATCTTCGTAAATATTACGGTATGCAAAGGCATACGTTTGGGTGAAATATTAACAGATCTAGGGTGACAGAAAATGTGTTTATGATCTGGATTATGGAACAATGAGCTGGTAGTGTCAGCTGTCTCTGGGTTAATAGAAAATCGATTGGCAATGTGCTTATGTTTTTAAATTTAATGTTATAAAAGGATTCTCTGAAGCCCAGATTTGTTAGGTAAAAATTGCTGCTGCGAGAGCAATTGTTCATTGATGAAAATAATTAACTAAAATTTGAGACAGGTACTTCACAAATCTTAGTTCTTCAAGTTGAAATCAACTTCGCTACTGGCAAGTACAACCAGTCCCAGGGAGGCTTTTGTGGTATAAGTTTCCTCAAAAATTAACTAGTTTACGTTCAAAGAGTAACGAAAGGAGGGCGTGCAGTGTGGAGAGTCTTTTCCTGAAAATGCCAAGTAATTTTGAGCGTTACACTAATATTGAGTGCTGATTGACTGGAGGCATTTTCAGCTGGTTTTGGGACACGAGAGATCCCATTGGCGCCAGCCTTGGCAGCTTTGTACACTCAATGAAAGAAACTTTCCTCGACTTTATGCATTGTCGTGTTTGAGCAATATAAGGTGACATACCCCCCAGTTTTTATTAAATTAGAAAATAGATAATAATTAATATTTAGAATAAGTTTATTAGCTAGCAAATATTGTTGTCCAAATATCATCAGAGTTGAACTTAAAATGTGTTAAACTAACTCCAGCACTGTTGAATACTCAGAACAATTATTCTTTAGGAAGTAAATTAATTAAGGATGGAGTATTTTCTAGTTATGAGAAAGTATAATTTCTCCTGAAATTGTCGCAATGCCTAGATACGAAACATCCTTATTTCATTGTTTTACACGTCATTTCACAATGCATACCATCGAGTAAAGTTTTTGACTGATTTCCAAACATTTTTTCTCAAATACTTTAATGAAAATCAAATTTTCATGAGCGTTCATCCGCATTTTCTTGAACTTCTCTGGACGCCACTGACAGTTCTGATTATTAACTTTCGTAACGGTCCGTTATCATCATCTGAGTGCCCTAGTATCATGGCATTGGGCTTATACATTTTTCCCAACTTTGACGAGAAATTAAAATCTAAGTACTGTTTGAAATTTTCACTTCCCACTATTCAGTTTACTTTTGGACCTAATAATGATAGAGAGAGTTCATAAAATCCTTTCATTTTAAACGAACTCAGAATAAGTTCCTTTTGTGATGAGTTTATCGCCTAAAAGTGCATGGATTTTCGAAATTTGATTTCTTCACGAAGTGGATCAGCGCTTACCGTTTTACATTTCCTCCACTCTCCAGTCACTTGTATCCTTCACGGAAATTTGTGGCTTTCCAAAGCGGAGAAGAGAAAAGTATCGTTCACAATGGGGCAATTAAGTGCTGCACCCAAATAAAAACGAAATTTTCGGCTAAATCCTCTCTCACGAAGAAAAAATTCTCGGTTATATCTTGGTGAAATGTTGCCTTTTGTTAGATTTTCTAAATATTAAATCAATTCTTCTTATTTATAACAGAGCATTGCGAATTATTTTATTACAAAAAAAACGAGGTAAGGAAAAGGAAGGCTAATTTTGACATTAATTTTACGTTTATTTTAATCGTTATTTATTATTGATTAGATCAAGTGTAGATTTGTGTAATCAACTCAATTGCATTGTGATTGTTTAAGCTGGCCACGACCTTTTCGGTAGGTGAGTGGTCCATTACGTCGATATTATGCAAGCTGCATTACAATCTGCGGCATTAAACTCTAGCTTATTTCATTTCCTGTTAACATTTTCTCCCATTCTTTGGCTAGTTATCAGTTACTAACCTCTATTCGTAGATATCATTTCAAAATTGAAGTAATTCTTGCTAAATGGATTCCTGAAATCATGCTACGTTGACTCTAAACTATGTGGTTTGGAAATTATTTCCTCGGATGTGAAGAAGTTTATGGATGATTATAGAGGTACGTACTCAAATCGAGACGAAGACTGCAAGAAACTATTATGAAATAGTTATTAAGACCATCTGCTCTGTAATGAAATTTCAAGTAATTCCACAAAATGTCCACAAACGTGCCATATAAACTCCAAAATACTTGTTTTTAAAAGTACTGCAATCAAATTTAGTTTTAAAGGTAGTGCTTTCATATTTTGCAGGTAGGATATTGTTTGGGAATACCTTTTTAATTTTGTTTTGAAGTTTGGAGTGGGAGGGGGGGGGGCTGGAAGGAATCTATGTAGGAGGTCCTCTCATTCAGCAAGCACATGTTCTGGTAGTGTTCCTTTTTCAACCCACTTCATCCTATGAGTCAAATTTGTACGCCGACGCACTGTATTTTCTGTCACAATTTGAATACCCAAGTTGCCTAGCTCTATAGCAAGTATGGGCCTAATTTAATTACATTTTTAAAATACCTACTAACTTACTTTGATATTTCATTCCAGTTTTCAATTTTATTTGTGAAAAGACCTAATTTTTACCAGTGCTAATAGTACTAAAGTATTTGTAATTAAATTTACTAATGGTTTTTGTAGAAAACACAGAAAGGATAATAGAAATGAAAGGAATGGATGAAGAGTATAGTTGTAGAGATTACAAGCAGTTTGCCACATTCTGGCCTGATCTTCCATAATTTCCGCATCGTGATTCTAGTCCTAGCTTTCAAAACGATTGTTCTTAACCTCTCTGTCTGTGACTATAGATTAAGTTGTGATGCATATTCAATTCTTGTCAATCAATATCGACAAATGAATGTTAGTTGAGATTCTATATAGTTGGCTTACTAGAGCTCGCTCAGGGCAGGTTCTACTATACTTATTGTTAAATAGTATGGGTATCAATACGAAATCGGGCTCTTTAAAATGTTCATTGACTTTAACTTATGTATGTGATACCATATAATATAATTTCCGATATCACTTATAAGTCTTTCCAATTTACTCCTGTAATTTCTCCATCACCTTTTAAAAAAACGTGCTGTTTTTAAATTAAAGTACTCGGTCAAATGACATTTAACTTCTGTCAATTTACAAAATTGTTCTTTTCCTCTTAGACTTTGCTTAATAAACCTGAAAGGGTGACATTCGGATGGAGCAAGGTCTGACGAATAGGAGAGTGTGGTAGAACTTCCCATATTTAATTGCTGCATTTTTGGGAGGTCGTCCTTACCTTGTGTGGCGGCCGGTCACTTCCATGTTGAAGAATTATCTCCTTTCTATTAAGTGACCGTGAACATTTATCCTTTAATCTCATGCCTAGTCTTCACAAATGTTGACAGTAAACCTCAAATGGAACTACTTTGCCTGATTTTAGGTATCCGTAATGAAGTACCCCACGTGCATCTTATCAAACGCATTAAAGAAGATTCCGGAGCGGTCACCCCTGATTTGGTCTTGGCCATAGAATGGGTATTCTAGTAACGTTCTAACCTGACTACTTCTTGCCGTTTCCATCAAATTTCAGTAAAGATTTGGTATAAAAAGCCGAATTCTTTGTTTGTGTATATGTTTCTCCCTTTATCTTTGTTATACTCCCTGTATTTGAAGAAGAACCATAAAGTTCCCTATTCTATTCCATTTACAGATGCATTTCAAGTGTACCTACACAGTTGACCACGGACATGGGATTTCCTGCTATAATTCTTTCATAGCTAATCAATGATCTGATCCCAGTCAGGAATGGTAATACGTCATCATAAAAGTGTGCAGGCCTTTCAGATTTGATGCGATATCAAAGTTTTTACTGGCCGATTTAGATGTTTAAGACTAAAATTAATATTGACAGACAGTAAATTTAAGTAACGCCCGGAGATGTTCCAGTTCTGGTGAAAGAAAAACAGTGCGCAACGCCTGGCTGACGTGTTCTTTGCCTGCCTTAGGGTTAGACCATCTTACCCTTAACAATAAAATTAAATTTATTGCCAATAAATAATGTTCAACACTTTGTTCACTAAATAAAATGGTACGGAGTTGTCTCTCTCACTGTTTCGAATACAAACTGAATTAAAACATCTAATTTTTAAATATGCGAATTCTTAATGATACTCATAATAAATAAATGATTTACCTGAACTTTGCTCGTCTATGATCTGTAGCGGATTTGTTACCTAACTAAGCCTGAATGTACTCAGAAACCTCAGTGACAGAATCTCCTGGTTGTCGGTTCCCATTAAAGTAGCTACGCTACTGCAAAGTCAAGAAAGAGACGAGGTGGGAGAAGAGACGTTTATTCGCCGTGACAAGATGGCGGAGTGAACTGTATGTGTATATGACGTGGAGACTTAGTAATTATATACACTATATGATACGATGACCTCACAGTAACTTGGATCATTGATTGGTCGGAAAATCGTATACTGGGATTGACCTTGATTGATCGTAGTTGGTGTTGATCATCGATTCTGCATTGGGATTGACCCTGATTGATAGTAGTTGATATTGGTCATCGATTCTGCATTAGTCATGCTGAAGTTGTGTCCCCACAGATCTTATCTGCTTTGATAAATGGTAACGAATAAGAAATTGTCTTTCCAATCCATTTTACTATACAATGACAATAATATGTGTGATTAGACAACCACTTCGCTCTGTGGAGGCTCTTTTGGGATTTTTAATCAAGTTATTTCGAATTCCAATTATCCTGGTTCTCCAAACGTGATATTTTTACCTATTTTCACGAACATTTATTCTATACCTTCTATGGTCAATACTCTTCTAATACCTAGATATCTAAAAATTGTGAGTCACTTAGGTATTTTAATTAAATTAATCTGTTCTCTATGAATTGAGTTTTAATAATAAATAAATAAATTTAGTCACATTAAACCGACCTGCTTTTTTCTTATTTTTCACGGGAATTTGTTTCATTTCTCGAATCTTTTTTGCCTTATCAAACAGTTTCGACATTGTGCTTTAACATATTCTAACTCAATTCGCTTTGACCGCTCGATTTTGCCCACTTTTAACAAAAACAGTGTTCATCCATTGTGTTGGAATTACATTGAACAGTTCATATTTTGAAGTTCGCATCAAGCATATCGTCTTCAATTAAATCTAAAATCTATTTGAGTTCATAGAAGGATAAAATAACTTCTGGGCATCAAAAGAATCTTGGGTATAGTTCCCTACTTCGCGCATTCTTGTCTAGATTCCCGGATTTTTTCGTCTGTTTTTTGGGTAACTTCATTTTTCCTGAGTTCCGAACGTATTGACTAGGCGGTTGGTCAATCACTTTCTATAGACAGGAATCTAGAAGGTGATGGAAGTCATTCAACATAAGACTTAATTTTCGCTCACTAACTAAATTAGTATTTGCCTTTTACTAGTAAATTATTTTACTTGTTTAATAGTTCTGCTCCTGGAAACTCAGATACCTCTAACAATGTAATAGACGGGACCTTAGGTCGAAAGCCAACTCAGCAACAGTCTTTGCCATCTCAACATCAACATCCAACCGAAGGTGGCCTATTCAGGCAGTTGTCGGTTCAGACTGGTATTGGACATCCGGAAGAGCACAAAATGATTGCAAACTACTCTGCTCGGATGGCTGCTTCTCGAAAACTTCCTGCACAAGTAATGGTTCTTTCAGTCATGAATTTCTTCATTCACTGCAAATGCTATATTTATGCTCTTTTCTTATTCCAGGGCGTGAATGATGCTTTTGGGTCGACACAGTCCCAAAGAGAACTTGTAGCACAGTTAGAAGCTAAGAACAGGTATGGTTAAATTTATAAATGTTATTTTATTACTCCAGATAATACATATTGCTACAGTAGAATTAAAGTAGTTTTGTTGGAAGGTTAGGAGATTTGGTTCACCTGTCTTCTCCGCTTAGTCCGAAGCACATATATACTGGTGTTATTTTTCGAGCGATCTTTTAAAGGACTGTCAACATTGTGGAATAAATTGTAAAATTTGACGTTCCAACTGCTCTATCAAGTGAATCTGACACCGGAAGTCCTTTGTTATCATTTCGCAAGATGAAAAATGATGGTGCCGATACGACAAGACCATGGCTTTCTTTTCTGCAAATATTCGTATACACTTGACAACTTCGCATTTTACACTTTTCACTCAAATTCCTCTAAAATAGAAATTTAATTGATTAAATGATTGCTTTTAGCAACCTCATTACGTTGGCTAATTTAATACACTCTATTATTTATCTAAAAAATGGTAATTGAATTTCCGGACGGGCATAGGGAAAGCGCCGCATTTATCTTACTAAGACTTTCATGGATGTTTGTTAATGATATCTACGTTCATAAAGTTGTGAAATGGTCGTTGTTTAATTTGGTACTTTGTCTTATAACCTATGAGTTTTTTTGGCACTCAGCACGTTTTGGTAAAGCTAACGAAAATTTGTCCTTCAAAGCCATGTTTATCGATCAGTGTTGTTAAGGACGCATCTCAACCTTTACTCAACATCATCTGGTGAGTTATCTATTGGCTCACGTCAGTCAATTTACGCTTTTTGAAAGCTTCCTTAGTAGAATTTGTTTTTCTAATGGGTTCGTTTAAGATGAGAATCTCAGTTTCCTTTTTTGTGACATTGTCACCTCCTCTGATGCCCTTTTAAAATTTCAGTAGTTTTCCTTCAGCCTTTTTTCAAGCAATAAGTTCATGTGAATTCCAAATGAATTAATGAATAGCACTTGATAATTTGGTTCTATCTACGCACTGTGGAAAAAATTCGTTTTATTTTTCGGGATTTCAACAAAAAAAAACGGTAAATTTTCTGTTGTGCGAAACAGCCCTTAATTCTTTAGCGGTTTCGAGCTCATTATCGTCCCTTTGAATTTTCGCTGAAAATTTTAATTATCTTATTAATTAAACGGCTATCTGTAATAGTACATTGGACATGGATAAATATACACATGGGCTACCACAAGTATCTTGTCGATATGCTTAATCAGTGACTGCTTACGTCTAGAAGAAAATGAATTAAAGCTTTAAATTAATCAATTTGTTCTTTTATCAGGAGCTTTTTTCAAGATTGACCTTCGCGGAACTTGAATATTCACATAATTCAAATGCAACGAATGTCTTTTTATAATCAAATACTTTACGGTCTGAAATTTTTAAGATTTGCCAATTCGGTTGGAGGTAATTTTTAATGCCAATTGCAATACAATCCAACATCTTACAAATCAATTCAGACTTACCTACCTACCAGCGGGATATTGTCCTTTTTTTACAATAGAGATGCAGTACTGGTGTCGTCTACAACTTTTAATTACGGAACTGCCCTTTGAAATTTGACTTCAATTGGGTTAGAAATATCAACAGAAGGCACCATTGACATTGAAAATGTCATTATTTTTCCGTTGGGTTTACTAAATCCCCAATGTTGTTACAAGTTAATAGCCACTATCATTGCTTCATTAGCATATTTGTGGTTCACTGTACACTGCTGAAGAACAGTGCTATATTCAGTGCGATATGACCGTGAAAGTAGTTACTGTCCTGGTTTTAGCTACCCATTCCGTTCTATGCTTATGAAACTGCCGATAAAATTGGACAATTTATAATGGTGACGAGCAAATATCAAGAAATCAGAGTTTATTGAGTATTTTATAAGAACCAGTCACACAAATATATTCAAAATATCCTTCGACATCTGGGAAAAAAATTGACCTCTTCAATTAGAACCCCAAGTTAATTGGTTTATGTTGTATCGTTTTCTATCAGATACAAGTGAAGAATCTTTACTCAACCTCGGCAAAGTTACGAATTAGCCATTTTAAACTTTCTAGCAAAATTTTTAAACCATCACTTCTCTGAAGTGGTTTAGGGTCGTGCATCTTTTGCTTTGCTGACTTGGAAAAAACATCTCGCCTCTCCTCCTCCCCAGAGCTTTAAGTAAACTCGACATGTAAAATAATAACAAAAAAAACACTTAGCAGTTGAGCTGAGTGTAATGGGATTGTGATTTTGTCATGAGAAATATTCGCTCACTACTTTATATATTTTTTTAAAATTCTATTGCTGAAAAAAATGCTAATTCAAAATTGATATAGAAAAATTTTCATAGCAATTAGAAAAGAGCATTTGCACATTAAATTTTAGAACAAGCTTAGATTGATGATTGGTGGACCACTGTTACGATGATTTCACTTTATTGCTTCCCTTTAATTTGACTTTAAGACTAACATTTTATACATATTCAGAATTTAGTGACTTGATCTCATCTATTAATCCTTATAGTAAACACCTTAGTGGGGAATCGTTGGTCCTTCCGATCGATGGCAGTGTTTTGTTTGTTTGGAGTTATAGCCATGTTTATGGTTTTTTTTCAGGGAGATTTTAATGGAAATTCAGCGTTTAAAAATGGAGCAAGCTAATCAAGCGGCCGGCTTAGCAGCTGCTATGCAAGAGAGTAGCAACAAACTTCCACCTTCAAATCTTATGCAGCCACAGCTCACATCCTCCGATGTGGAAGATCCACAGTTGGTAGCTGAACTCAATGCTCTACGTCAAAGGAAATCTGAGCTAGAAGCTCGAATGAATGATTTGCAGGTTAGTTTACGGCAAGAAGTCTCAGAACCAGTTGATGAAAATTAGGATATTTATTATACTAATTGTATTTTTTAGGGCAATCGACGTGATCTGACGATCCAACTTGAAACCCTGATGCGTCTTTTGAAAACAAGTCCCGGAAAAATGGATAAACTGGACGAGGACCCAATAGCTGCGTACTATCATCAACAGAACTACTATTCTCGTCCACGGACGGCTAATGCACTATTACCGCGACGAAGTTGCAGTCTTGTTCGGCGAACTCCTGGAACAAGATCCTCTCTAGAAGTTCTCACTAGTGAAACAGGTCATCAAAGGTCCCTCGATGCAGAGTCACTCTTGGCCTCCGTGGATATGAATGAATCTAGTGCAGGAAATACAATGTCTCTGCAAAGGCGGAGCAGTAATCGATTAATGCTGTCGCCCGAACGCCAACCTGGAGATGTGTCGCATAAAAGCCGACCTAGGAATCTCTCTCATTCCATTGGTCCAGCTGGTGGAACGCTGCTCAGAGGAGGTTCATCTAATAAGCAGGTCAGTATTAATGCTCCTTCGGAGAAGCGATTTCCTTCTTTCAATTTTTTTTCTTTAAATTGAAGCAACTTAGGCTCTTGCAAACCAAAAGGAAGAATAATTCATGCTCAAAATTATCTGTAATCCACTGAAATTACTTTACCTGTTTGGAACAAATTTTTAGCCGCTTGATTAGCCAATTGTCATAGACACGATTTATTTACAGGTTGTCTTACATCTTCGAATGCGAGTGTGGGAATCCAATCTACTATTAGCTTCATCAATGAGATTTCCATATATTCCAATGTCAATATATCTCGAATTATCTTAAACTTAAAGTTACCCAGGTATGTGCTTCAAGTGCAGACACATTTGCACTTGGATACGAGTTTTATTTACTTGTTACATCAATCCCAGTGCAAAAAACTGCTATAACAAAGCTACAAATTAGAGAATATCATAAAGTTTGCTTATCCTCACAACCAATGGATGAAAAATTGAAGTGAAGTACATAGACTGGCATTTCGTACTGAAAAGGTACCACACATTTGACTTTGCACATTGTGGACAAGCCCGTGCATTTTGTGCAATTGGTGGAAAGAATCATGTAGCTTGTTCTTTTTAAGTAAAACTTGAGTCCAAAAATGAAATGAATAAAGATCCCTCCGCGACTTCTTGATCCCCTCTCCTTCCGACGCGTACTGGAATCGCGGTTATTCGATGTCAGGTGATTCCCACGATTAAAAGATGAAACAATTTGTTTTGTGTAACTGTAGGCAGTAATAATAATAATTTTGATCGTGGAAAGCCTGTGAGAAGGATTTAAGATATGTTATGAATTGAGTGATATCTCTAAAATGGTGCCAGAGCACATAGAGCCTTAGTTTTCCTACTTCTGTAATCACTAAATCATCCTTGTTACCTGCCTTCAAATAACTATAGGCTAATAACATTAAGATCAAATTGAACTTTTCAATTATATTATCGAGTTTATCATTTATAAATTCTAACGAGCTCTGTATGCCCAAATCGCCTCAACTGCCTTTGGTTACCTGTTTCGAGAGATTGCAATAAAAGCGGACTTCGAGAAGACAGGAACAGCACTTCACTTGAATTAACAGTTTAAATAGCTCAGGAACCCAAGGATCAAATTCTGAACCTTGAACTATGAGTTTTGTTTAAATGACTCAAATTTGAATGCTCTACAGTGTTATGAAATTCATAGAATGTACTTCCCTCTTTGGGTTGATTACAACCATAAGTGGGAACAATTTCAGTGAAAATGGCACCAAAATTATTGAGATTTGGTTTTGCTGCCTGTAATCTATTATCAATTATTACATTAAATAAACGAAAAATAGTGAATATTGTTTATTGATCTGAAATCAAAAGTTCACAAAAGTGCAACCTTCTACCCATTGCCAGACACTCTTGTTGAAAGTGTTTAAATCGGTCTTTTGCTCAAATAGGCACTAATCGTGCTGCTTCCAGACTTAACTTTTTATCACGCACGGTAGAGCAGAATGACTTTAATAAGTTTCGATCATATAAAACCATACAAGTGCCCGAAAAAGTAAAGCGTTTATTTAAGCATAAACCATGGAGGAGGGGAGGGGTGGAGACGAGAACGAGGCAGTGAAATCAGTACATCAATCATCCTAACTTCGAATGAACTATCTCATAGGAATCGTGGTTTTCGGTATCCTAGTGTTCATATTTTTCATTACTAGACTCCAAGATTCATGGGTGGGATTATGTTCGCAGTACTCAGAGATAATTTGGCCGGTTACTTCTATTTACTAGCTATTTATGTCACTCTGGTCACTAGGATCATCTTAAAACCATGTGCTAGCCAGTGACACTATCTGGGGTGTTTTAACCAATGCCATGCTCTGAATTTCATTAAGTGCTTTACTTTCATGCATTCTAGTCAACTTCTGTGCTGGATAGGTGGCAGTACCCAGGATTAGCAAATCGTGGATCGGACTTACTTTATTCATCAGACTGCAATCGAGGTAACACGCTGGATTCAAAGGAACGAACACCTCCTGGCAAGTAAGCCTCATTCAATGTCAAATTTTAATTGTAACATACGAAAAAACACTTTTCCTTCTTAAAAGGATTAAGCAAAGGAGATCAATGTCTGTCTGCACACCATTTTTCGTGATTAATAATTCTTACATATTTGATAATTTGTTGCAGTATAATGTAGGGGGGAGGATAATTTCCCCATGGAATACTACTGCAATAACTTTGATTGGTTCGGCATTTATTGTTTAGGAGCAAGGCCATGCACCTTAATTTGACAGAGATTGTCACATGGCTATCTTGTCTTACTTAAGCCAATAAAATTTGTAAGTCCAAAATGAATATAAAATAACGCACATTCAGTCACCAAAATTATAATAATTAAGAAGCAACCATTAACTAGATCAAAGTATAAAATAAGCGTTTTCATTCGTAATGAATGATTGTGGATTGTTCCGACTCTTAACCATTATTTTAACAGTTGAATTCAAACTGTTATCACATTTGTGCTAATGGAAGAGTGGTAAACGTTTCCGACTGTGAAGTGAGACGTCAGAGATTTGATCCCTGTCTATTCCCATGTAAAGGGTGCCAGAATTTGGAGCTCTATAAAGCAACCTCTGTGCCCAAAATGAATGTTGGGAACGCTTCTCTAAGCTTGATATCGAATTATTTCAAATTTTATTTCCTTAACTATGGGGCTGCCTTCCCTAATCGTGATATATTGACTGCGTATCGATACTTGTTCTCGTCTTACTGAAATAGTTGAAAAACATGAAAGATTTTAAATTTTATTTATTTATATTTACTAAAAGGGAAATTTCAGGGTTTCTTTGCTGCTCTGACAGCCCTCAACACTCGTCAAAAGTCACACTGGAATTGAGTGACAGTCAGCGAAATTCAAGTGAAAAGCAGCGTCAACCTCTGGTAGGATTTCTATACTCCATGCACTCTTTTAAATTCTTGTGAACTGTTTTACTTTTACTCTGCATTTTAGTCAATTTCTGTTCAGAGTCATCAGCGCAAGACAACTTTAAGTGAAGGCAGCTTTCATGGAACAGATTCGGATGTAGGTGAGTCATCTCAACAAAGACCCTTCAACTGTGCTGCCGCTTTTGAACCCTCTAGCAGTTCTGCAAACACAGTTGGCTCCTCCTCTGATGTCTACTTGTACTCTGATCCCGAGATGATAAGCACCGGTTGGCAGGATAATGGACGACGAAATCAGTACAAGAGTATAATGAATAACACTAACAACGGCAATTCAATCAGTGATACTAATACTGAACAGGCTTCAATTGTTACAGTAGTGTCGGCTCCTGGAACTAGCATCACTGCTAGTAGTATGAGAGCGCCTGAAGTGGTTTCGAATTGCGAAAAGAAGAACAAGTAAGTTTTTTTGTCGAACTCATCTGCACTATTTGTTATTCAGTAGTGGTGATAATTTATTTTCATTTCATAGAATTGGTGATCTCAATGCCTGAAGCTTGTTGTTACGCTGTATTACAGTACTTCAGATACTGAAAATGCATTGCACCTCATAGTCAAAATAATCTCTCGTTATTTACGCTTACAATGGATGCTTTTTCTTCTTATCTTCCTTCCTTTCTCTCCCTCCTCGTTTTCATTTCCTCGCTAATACTGCACACAAACTGCCCAATTGTATCTATACATCTATGAAAATCTATTTCTGTAAAATGTAAACTACTCTAGATTCAGTCTATTAAAGATTCTTTCAAGATATTTCAAGAATGACTGCTGTAGCTTCCTTTTGGAAACAAAATTCGTGTTATTTTATAATAGTAATGGGAACGTTTTAGAATCGATGCACTTTTTCAAACACAGACGGTAAGACATTTTGATGAAAGAGATTGGTGAACCTTTGTTTGCAAGACCTAATATATCTCTTCTTATCAGTTGAGTGACAATTTTTTCCCACTGTTCAAGGACAGTGGAATAGCATCACAGACCCAGATCTGATGTTAAGTACTCCAGCCTTAACCAATGAATTTCCGCCAATGCAATTCTAATACTTGACCTCTATCCAGACCCACACGTTAACGGTTACACCACTGGTATACAGACCACCGATAATCTTTCAAATGTGGCGAATTTTTAAGTTTAATCTAACAACGAATCACATTCCATTAGATGATTGAAATACCGCTCTGCAACCTCACTTAGTGTGCTCCTCTTCCATATTCCCTACTCACTCTGTAAGTAATCATTAAAGTAGCCATGAGCAGTAGCAAGTCCCACTACTGCATAGTTTTTAACTAATGATATGAGTTGATTAACAATTGTTACAAATATAAGAATTTGTCCTATATTCACTGGCCAAAATCCTTTATAGAGATGCCAATAAGTCTAATATTTATGAAAATACCAAAAGTAGTTATTTAATATTAAAAAATTACCTAATGACATTGCATCTAAAAGCAATCGCCTCATTAAATGTCCTTTGTTGGTGACCTTTTTTTCTTCATTACATTCGCTCTGAAAGAAATGGTCTCAGATTGCTCAAAACATAAAAGTTTGAATTTCCTCGAAATGAAAGTGCACATTTCAATATTATTAGCCTCGCATGCCAGTATCCAAGCTTGACTTAAATCTTTTAAGTCAGCGCCTAAAATTGGAATAAACGCAAAATATTTGAGTTTTGTAATCACCTTATCGTTCAGCAATGGTCTTTTACATTCTTTGTGGGAATATGTTAACGGGATATTGCCTATACAGGAGTATTGCAAACATTACTAGGAAGATAACATTCAATTTATGTGAGAATGGCAACCAGAAACGCTGAGCATTCAACCGCGAAGCCCTAACGAGAAGGTTGCTAAAATGCTTTAAATAACCTATCGGAGTTCGATAAACCAGACCGCAATGAAGATGGCATCTCCACAGGCTTTCTCCTTAATGGAAAGCAAATTTCAATCAAATCATTACCACTTTGGGCGATTAAAACTATTTCGTTGATGGAGAGAGGACATATAGTGATTCCTTATTTCCAGCTGTCAAAGGGTATTTGGGATTAACTCTGATTTCAAATAGAATGTCACAAAAATGATATCCAAGAAACACCACCACCTTTCTTCGAACTAAGTACTAAAGAAAGTCGTATAAGACTATTCTCGATATGTCTAAAAACGTGCCAAATAATCAAAAAAATTAAACAAACAAATTTCAGGGATTTTTAGAATTTTACATAGAATTGGGACTAGTTTTAACTACTTAAATTTTAAACTGAATCAATTCGTTCGCAAGTTTGATGTTTCGATTACTGTCAAAACTGCTGTTTAACTGCTGATCTCCTGAACAGAACTATTTATTGCTTAAAGTCTCCAGTGGTACATTTTTATTAACCATGACTATCGATTAAGTTCAACTCAAATACGTCATTAGATAACTAAATTACTTCCCCTTACCTGTTCGTAGAATTTCATTGAAGATGGCCCAATGTCCCTTTTTAGCTGCCTGTATAAGGGGTTTGTCCCCCATCTCATCACCAACATTCAAATCTGCACCCAGAGCAATAAACATCTTGGCTATTTGCAAAGAGCCGTTAATAATGGCGCCACTCAGTGGTGTTAAGGATGTCTGGAAGTTTGCATAATTAACTGGCGCCCCTCTTTCAAGCAGTAGTAAGACCATTCTAAGATTGCCTTTCAATGCAGCTTTTATCAAAGTTAGATGGAGTTGTTTATTCCTCTTCTTCCATCCATCAAAGTGGGGATTTAAAAACTTTTCTAAAACGTGATAATGCTCCTAAATAGGTCAAGCACTCAAGAGGATAAAGAGCCTTACCCGCTCCGCGGCTATAGTAAGGGCAGATTCCCCATCATGGTTCGATTGATAACCACTTGTGTCATTGGCCAGTAAGAGGGCATTTACCACGGAGGCATGACCTCCTAGTGCTGCCCTATAAATTGGTGTTTGATCCCAAATGTTCGTAAAGCTTGGATCTGCGTCAGCATCGATTAAATGTTCGACAATATTGGTATATCCACGAGAGGCAGCCAGATGAAGGGGTGTATTGCGATAGACGTCGTAAGCATTCACATTTGCACCGCGATCAATTAAAATGCGCACCATATTGCTGCTGCCTAAATTGCAGGCTCTATGAAGCGGAGTCTCCAATCCACTTCCGAAATAAACATTGGGATTCTCCTAATCAAGTAACAAAGGCAAGTAGAGATATTTAAACACCGCTATTTAGTAAAATATGCAACACTACCGTTATCTATAAAGGGACTTACCCCATCATCCAAAACTTGAATCAATTTGATAATGTTTTTCGTTATAACGGCTTCTGCTATGGAAGGTAAACTTTCGAGGGTTTTCTACCAAAGACAAACAAGTTCAATTAACAATCTTGAAGCGTTAATCTCAACCGTAAATGAAAAGTGCTATTTGAGTAGCCACAAAGAACATACACATTTACACATCATGGGCATAAAAATTTATGACTTTGAAACCAAGATTAGTATTCACAATAAAACTACTGATACTGCGATTAACTGATAGTTACGCTCGGCTACAAAGGATTACGTTTCATTAGATTATAATAACTGAGCAATTTGCAAATATACTACATGCGATGGCGTTGACTTTATAATAAACATTATCCATAATCAGATGAGTGAGAAAAGCAAAAGCTTATATTTATCTGAAAATATTACCCTTTCTAAATCTCGACGTATTTAATTTGCAATCCATCGCTTCCGCAAGTTTGATCTTGAAAGAGGTAATAATATTTTGTTAAATAAGTAATTTATATACAAATTCGTCCAAATTTAACTCCGAAAATATTCTCGCTTTCCTCAAAATTTCCATGCGACATTTTGGTCTCTAAAAGAGGGTTCAGCGAGACCTCAAAAATTATTGAAGTTTGTGTCCTTTTTTTTAAATTAATAACTTCATCTGAGGATTACTGAGGTATTTTTAAAATATATTGCTTTATATTGGTGCTTTTCGAATTCCAATGTATCAAGAAATGTGCGCTGAAAATATATGGTATCGAATAAATTTTAAAATCGCAAATTCAACTTTAGTGATATGTCAGTTCTGATTATTTTAAATTAATTGTCGAATTATTCTGCTTATAAAAATACTTAAAATAGTGTGTAAGTACTGTACAACTGAAGATTTCAACGTTATCTGAGACAGATGAATTTCAGATGCTCCACATATTTACTTCTAAATGAAATTTGTTAGCCTTCTTTCGTCAAAGAGGTTTTTAAGCAATAATATTATTAGATAGGATTCGTTAACATTTTGACCAAGTATCGTACTCAGAAAAATTCCATTCTACTTCATAATTCGAACTTGATTTATCTATATCCTGAATCATTTTATTAAGGGAGGAAGCAATATCTTATAAAATATATCACATCGAATAACATCTAATTCTAAATATCATAAAATTTACGATACAGACAGAGCCAAATGGAAACAAATGCAAATTATAATTTTGTATGGATTAATAGTTATTTATATTGATTAAATCATTTATAGAGTATTCTAAGCTTACTCGAATTTAATTTGTTTTAAGCATCATGAACGTGATCCTTGGATTGCCGTGTTTATTGAGTGTTTGGTTGTGTGTTTCTTTCTGTTTTTCTGTTTCGCTCTATAATGTTGGCATATTGGTGGATTTATAGTGCTTTTTTTATACATCATTAACATACAGGAGAAACGATACCGCCATTAATTGAGTATAATGGTGCACATTTCTCCAAAAATTCATAATCTACTTTTGCAGAGCATTTCCTGTAAAGCTTAGGAATGTACAGATACGAGTAGTATAGTGACTTACTTTTTCTTGATAGTATTGTTGGAGACAAATTACATTTTAGAGTTCTTTCCTCTGAAATCACCCCGTCTCCAAAAGCAATACTCTTGCTGTTGTAGTACTGCTCAGCGGGAGTAACAAGTAACACTTGTTTTTTTTGCGGCCTTGTAGGATCTATTCTTGAAACAACCCGCTTCATAAGTGTACACTTTGGTGGCTTCTTATTCAGTCTGGGATACTCATGGAGCTGAATCTTGGTGAATATCTTCTCCCATTCGGATTTTTAAAATGAACTGTTTCCCGTTACCCGGTTAAAGCTGCTCATAGGAACTGAGATTTTTCGAAGGATTGAGTGAATTTCTTTCATTATTATCTGCCTTTAAACTTTATACGTCTTTCTCAGTAAATTCTTTTTCTATCTTTATACTTTGTTTTTGTTTTTAAGCTTTACAAACTCGGGTGTCTTTTCCTCAGGAAAGTGTGAGGTAATTGGTTATCAAAATTTTATAAACTCGTCATCACTTGTTTATTTATACGCGTAATAATTTGCTGGTGTTGCATTACATTGTATGCAAGCGTTTTCTGTTCTGAATTTGTCCTTTTGTATTCGAATTGTAATGGCTACTGTGTTTGTCTTTATAAATTGTAAATTAGTCTTTTGTAGGTTATTAAGATTTGTCGTTTTTGGTGGCTTTCGTATCATTTCTCTCTATATCAAATCTCCAGAATTAAGATACGCTTATTACTTCAATCGAATTCGAAGAGATGAGTTTGAAGGCAATGTTTTGAACTGCATTCAAATTTCCTAATGTCGTGCATTTTTCTAATTTGATTGGCCTAACAATAGACGGTTAGCAGGATTCTCTTCGAAACTTCCAACGGATCTATTAAAACATCCTTATTTTTACAATTTTCAAGCACATTTGGGTACAAATCTCATGTAGGGTGAAGGTGTAATATGCAAGAGGTGGCATTCTACTTTACCTCATTGATCAGCACTCCTGGGCATCCGTGTCACTGAATGTTTATATTTGTTCTTTAGTGTCAAGACCTCTAATCTAAAAGCGCACAATGAGCAATAGGTTTTTACACCGGGGGGTTAGTGTTGTCTGATGATCTATTTGGGCTGAGTGATGGCTTTCTGGAACTGTTTTGGTCTCAGCCTTTTTTTCATTTTACTGATAAATATTGACTATCTCTGTAGCTTGAGGTTGGTCAAATATTAGTATTCGCCTCCGTGGTCCTGTATCTTCGACTCATTGGTAGTGGGAAATAGGTATTTTCTTATAATTGAAATTGGGTGATAAACTACAATACCTGTAGAAATGGCTGTTAATTTGTAAGGCTATAATCAGATTAAGGCAGTTGTATTCTTGTTCTGCGCTTCTTTTGACGCTGAACGGTTGATTGAACCTTTTCACTGCTAAGCATTCTTGGAATTCTTCATAACATTTAATTAATTTCAATAGGTCGATTGCTATCTTCTCAAATTGCCCCAAATTTGTAAAGTGTAGATGAATGGGGGGAGTGTTTTATTAGCTTAATACAGAATGGAATAGGTATAGTCCATGAAATAAAAGCAGCTTCTATGGGATATACAGATCTGAGAAATAATCTGTCATCTCTGGACATCACTCATTTGATGGTTGGCTCTTTGAATGTCTAAGAGGGGATTTTCTTGCTTAAGTTTCAGTACCAACTAAAATGTCGCAAAGTTAAAAAAAGTGAAAGTGGGATAAGAGGGCAGTAGGTGGCGTTAAAGTCGGACAAATAATTTATTTCTAAGTATCTTAAATGAAGGTCGTTCATATTTGCGAGTCGTAATTTTAACTCTAGCATCTGCAATACGAAAGGTGTCCCCGAGCTTTGCCGTGATGACTTGGTTTGTAGTACACACTGATCATCCATCTTCCTTTGATACCTCCGGCAACGCCAAGACCTTCCTAAACTCATTAGACGTAATGATTCCAACACCAGCAAGAGCAGCAGTAACAGAAGGGAGCGCAGTTTCACATTTTTAATCTCCCTACACGTCGGTACGATAGGAGGGCAATGATAGTACACTTTAGTTTTACCAAAGACGTACAGTCAATTTCGAAAGCTAACCTGGCGTCTGGGAGACAAGCTTTAATCGCTCTTTCTCAACCCCTAATGGTAGATTCCAAAAGATATTGATGGGAGATCTACAGGCTTTGACACATCTTTGGTGGAAGGAACTCAGCGCACTGCCACATTAATAAGATAAGTACAAAAAGAATAAAAATCAAGCGCTATAATAACATAATACAAAGAAAAACTTAATTAGTAGTATAAACCCAGATATCCTTTCTGACAAAATCCTACGTTATGAAATATCGAGGATACAGAGCGCGTGGTGTGAATAGCGTTTATTCTAGCTATGGGACACCGTCACAAATATGTATTAAAATATGTTCTTGTGCCACACTAACCATACAGGGGCAATTGATTGCTGGCTGGCTACGAAGTTTCTCCACTGAAAGATGTACTTATTACCCACGTGATTCTTAGCGCGCCTACACGTTAGACCGTTTAAGCGAACATGAGATTCCTTGGTTCAGCCATGCTGGCCTTGTACTATCAATAAGCCAATACCTTAGAGAGATAAAACTCTATAAACCGATTAATACAGTCGGATTCCTAAATTCTGTTGATATTTTCTTATAACATAGTTGAAGTTGAATAAAATAAAACGTGTAACAATTCATAATTAGATGAATAACAAGGTCAAATCTACGCCTTGATTTTGATCTATAAAACTACTTAATTGCCAATGTAAAATTACTATTTATTATATCTTTAGTGCTAAAAATTCAAAAGAAACATAATTCATTGAATTTTAATTTAACAAAATCAAAATAATGTTTAAAACGCTAATATGTAAAGTAGCAGTTTTCTTATGCTTTACGGCATCAAAAAAGAATAGCTGGTACCCAATCAAATACAAATACAAATAGAATGATGTTCTCTCCAGTTAGAGCCTAATTACCTAAATACAAAATTGACAAATAGATCACATTGATGTTTACATACGTCTTAATTGTAACTAATCAATTTTCGTAACCTGATTTAAATTCAATCATATCAAGACGTGGATGTGCACCGATTCTTCTAGTTCGGCAGTTGTTTTAGATACAAATTGTTAGAATAAATTCTAACGAAGTAAAGCTTTGCATATAAATCTCATTTATTTATCAAGAAATTGGGATGGTTTAAGAGCCACTTGCTTAGCGATCTAAATACATGAGTTTTTGACTTACTCTATGTGGCTCGCTCCTAATAATTTAAATCTACTTTAAAATATAGAAAAAGGGTTAGGATTAAACTCTGTAGGATTTAAAAAGGCATAAAGTTTTAAAAATTATTTCAATACTACTGTAACTGGAAGAAACGGTAGTAGGTATGTGCAAGGGAAAAGGAAAGAAGATTGTGGTTTATTTATCCAGCATCTAATTAATAAAAAACTTAACATTTTAAACGGTGGATACTTAACTTTGCGAATTCGTCACTTAAACCTTCCTTTGTTTAGAATCGCTTCCTTTTTACCAAGCTATTTATTTTTAGTTACAGCTTTGACTATACCTTCATTTTAGAAATTTTTGTTGATCAAATTAATCAATTTTCCATTTTAAAGTAATTTCTATAACAAGCATAATAAAACTATTTTTAAGTTGAAGAACACGTATTAGAGTGTTATGACTATATATTTGTGGTCACACTATTCAAAATGTCTATTATTGTCGGCGGTAGAAACGATATTGCGAGTCTCGCTTCTGTTTGGCTTTGGTGAGAGCATTCAAATTTCCATAGGGAATTAGTTCGCTCCTGTATCTGTTTACTCAATCACACCATATATAGCAAAATCTTGCGTTTTAGACTGGATCCTTATAAAAATGCAGAATTTCTCACACACAATATGGATGGGTGACGTAAGTGCTTATTGTAAACGTTTTATATGTTCAGTTGGAACCTTTCATGGATGAAACCTTCATTCGCCAAGCATTTGAATTTCATGATGAGAAAGTGGTTAGCGTCAAAATAATCCGTAATAAAGCTACAGGTCAAACTCTCGGCTATGGTTTCGTTGAGTTTCTTGATAGCACCGCTGCGAGAGATGCAATGCTTAAACTAAATGGAAAGCCGATTCCTGGAATTCCTGTAGGTTATTTAATTTATCATATAACATTTGTTTTTCGGTAGCTGTTGCATCTATTTCCTCTTACAGACCCGTCGTTTCAAACTGAATCACGCTAGTTATGGAAAGGAGAATACTGCTGGAGAATTTTCCCTGTTTGTTGGGGAGTTAACAGAAGATGTGGATGACTTAATTCTTTTCAACGCCTTTAAAAAGTATCCTTCATGTAGATCAGCTAAGGGTGAGTCTTTTACCAGTATTATGCTTTAGCATATTAATGTATTCCTATTGATAAGTTTTTAAGGCGTATATTTCACTATATGTCGATTTCGAAACAAATGATTCAATTTTCCCAACTAATTGTTAAGACCTATTACTTTATCCTTCTGCTAAAATGGTTCTAGTCTCATTATTCTATCTTTCCTATATTCAGTTTAGTAGAAATTTGAATTTGCATTAGCATAAAGCAATAAACCCCGTCAGAAAACTTGTGGTCTCGAATTTGATATTAAAAAATAGCTATGGACCCTTGCATTGATTCAAGTCATTTCCATAAAACCCATCGCTATCGTCCATTTCTTTGCGCTGGTTTTCAAACTTCATTGCTGTTAATTTGTGCCTCGTTTTGATCTTTATTAAATCTTCCTTCAGATTTTTTTTACTTTTAGCTACTTTACATTACAATTAAGCCGATTTGATCGAAGTGTCATATTAGGAGCACAATTTATGGCGAAAGATGTATAACATATGCTGATTGAATGGGATCGGATTGTGAAATTTGATTGATAGTTAAGTGTAATCCGTTAAATCTCAGCTATGAAGGTGTCTGTATGTGAGATGCAGGTATTGGTTCTCAATATCAGGGCTTTTCATTTATCCTTTTTTTCCCAATTTCTCGTTTTATAAGTAGTTTACTTTCCGTTTTTCCACTTTCATCTTTGAATTTACGAATGCTTTTAGTTAGTAAAAGCTGTCATTTGTAGCTTGCGCACTTTAGCCCTTTTGTTAATGAATAATTTTGATATTACTCTTGATTGATCACTATGCTTAAGAATTGAAGTACCCTGTTCAGGTGAAGTTTTCTTTGCTATTTCGTGGGTAACTTAATCGGAATAACGCAGGCCTAAACTCTTTTTAATTCTGAAGTGGAGGCTTTTAGCGGATGTGCAGAATCTAAATGTATCTTTTTTTGTTGCTTTTTCCCAGTCGTCATGAATAATGGGAAAAGTCGTGGATACGGTTTCGTGCGCTTTGCAGCCGAGGCAGATATGGACAAGGCGCTTATTGAAATGCAGAATTTTTCTGGACTCGGCTACAAACCCATTCGTGTTAGCCTTGCCATTCCGAAAAGATACGCCGCTGATGGTCAACTCATTCAAGCAGCCAAAGATGAACAAGCTGCCGCTGCTGCAGCTTCATCTCATCTTCCACTAGGTATGTACTGCTAAAGTTGTTTTTGCAGTCGTAAGAATTATTTATTTAATGTTTCCTATAGCAACCAGTTGATTTTCTCTTGAATAACATATGTGTTTGTTTGACAGCCACTAGAGTTCTTCGTCATTGCTGGCTTTGTAGCTGGTGATAGGGAATTCTATAATTTTAAAAGCCACATGAATAATATGAATTTTAAGGAATGTTCAGTTATTGCTGTTTGCATAATTATCATCATGTTCTTAGTGATACTATTTTAAAAAAGTTGCCAGTGAATTTTTTTTTTCGTTTAAGTGAGAGAATCTAGGTTTTTTCTTTGACGGAGACCATATATGTTGTGAGATTGTTGTTTTATTCGTACCACCGTCTAAGTTGAACTAGACGTATTTCACCAATAGCGGTGGACTAATTTCAAAGTGGTCAATGCATTTTACCTATTCAGCATAACATTTTTAAGACTGTGTACACCTGGGGAACCCTAAATACTCCTGCTCATACGAAATTGTTTCTTATGCATGGGTGATCTATGCTCAGCTCAAATAGTATCACCTCGGATCCACCTATACATCTGCCATTGTATGTCTCTGATTCGGATTGTCGGCATTTACCTCGACCACTGCATAAAAACGTTGACTAAGGCACCATACGTGCCCACCGCTATACACGGTGATCTATTTTTTCTAATCGCTAATCGAAGAATCGGAAATGTCATGTTAATATTTCTACTAAAATAATTTTTGTATCCATTTATTTACATTCTATTTCATTGGGTTACAGGAATGGCAGATCCCTTTACAGCCGCCGTGGCTGCTGCAGTGAGTGGAAGTTCTCAGGCCCAGGCAGAATACTATCAAGCCTACGCCCAGTACTACCAACAATACTATGCCTCCCAGTATGCCCAATATGGCTATAGTGGTTCAAGTGGCGGGGCGGCGGGCGATGCAACAGGGGAACAAGCAATCGCTGCCGCCGCGGCTAATCTCACGGCCTCATACGGAGGTGTTTTTGCAGCTGCTGCAGCTGCTGCTACTGGCGCTGAGGATCCCCTATATGAACACACACCTGGTGAGTTAGAACGGACAATTCGCATATACTACTGAAAAGCTGAAGTAGTAGACTTTCCAAAATTAGATGCATATTTAAACCTATTCAAACCTACAACGTAGCTTGCCACAAACACTTTTGTTTTAATTATTACAATTTTATTTGACTCACAAAATGACCACAAATTCCAGAATTCAATAAAAACATAAATACATTACGTAAGTAAAATCCATTCTATTTAATGCATTTTAATAAGCATAAAAGTGCATTATTCTTAATCTGATAAAAATTACAATTTTGTTTTAATTTTTTTAAAGTAGAAGAAAAGCTTGGTTAAATTTCATGCCCTGATATGATACAATGTTTAGCATCAGTTATCGCAAGGCGGTATCCCTTTAGTTCACTCATATTAATGCATCGATTCTGTATTTATCAATCCCGATGCTTCTTTACTTTCAATCGTTTACTGGAATTCACTCAAAATGAATTTTACTAATTGATTGTAACTGGAATCGGACTGCGTTTACATAGGAACTGACAATTTAGCGACTGGGGATTAGTTTGAAGGAAGTTTAAGTAATCATTACATTCATGAACAAATTTGCTTCATTCTTTTGCTTTTAATGGTTTTATCCAAGATTCAATAAAAATTTCATTAAAACCATTGGAAAGTGTGTGTATTAAGAATAGACTGAGTGCAACATATCGAGTATTTGCCCCGCTACCATCTTTATTGTCCAAGTAGTTGGTTAGGTGTCTCTAACTTGTTCATGTTTTGTAGAACCCTCTTCCCTGTCTGCTGCATTTGATCGTCCACGTCATATACAAGATCTGGATGAGTGTTTCTGCTTCTTGGAGTCGTCGAGATGGACCTACACAAATCCAGATGCTCCCTTACTTGTCAGTTCCGTACCTTATTGAAAAAAAGAAATTTTTACCCCTTTCTTGTCTTGTAATTAATACTCTGTGCATATGTGTATTTTGCACTCTAATATATGATTTTGGGGTCTTATAGCAAGCAATTATAGAGATTATGACATTGATATTGCTGAGTCTTCATTACATTGATTTCTGAATGATTGTACAACGGGCTTTGTATAGTTGCATAGAGAAGTAGTAGCAGCACTCATTCCAGGACCACTTAATTTGGTTATTCCGCTAATTAAACTAATCCACTTTTTGATACATAGTGGTTCTATACGTAGAACCCGAGACCAATGGAGGATAAAGCACCACTCCGAGGACTGGATAATTAGTTAACAGAGATAGCAATGATCTGGATAAAGTTTTTGAAGCACCTGCCTCTTAATGCATAAGCAATGAGAGATGACGTTTTGATGGCAACTGATTAAGCATGTTGTTGAAAGGTTTCTTGAGATTAAAGCACATAAGTATTGCTTAAAGTGCTTGAGGTGATAGAGTGACCTTGGGTCTGAGGTTCGATTATCTTTCATCTCATTCAGTACAGTGGACTCCATGAGGAAATCTGATTCCGCCCAATTGATATAAAGTGTATGATAACCGTTGGAATTGCGTTGAACTGTATGGTTACGATGAAAGTGGAATGTCGTGATGCCATTAGATTTTTTGTCTCAAGAGTAACGCCAACATGAAGCGTTGGCTAAAAATTATTAAAACTATTCACTGTTACTTTTTATTGAAATGTGCATATTTGATATAATAGGCTAGATGGAAGGGTCGTTACCCTGCCTAGCCCAATGGTAAAGTCTACTTTTTAATTGGGCTCTGGGATTGGTGGCTACTTTGGCGGCTAAGCAGTTCATAAGACTTACATTTTCATATGGTCAGCCATCTCCACTCCGGCGTCGTAGATCACGAGACTGAGCTGAGAATTTTAGTGCGTAAGTATTGGAATAGATTAGGATGGCACATAAGATCTGCAATTATCAAGCGGCAGACCATAGATACAAAGTCAATCATTGACAAATACGGTGAATTATAATTGGTTCATTAATATTATCCACAGCAATCAAGATATTTCACCACTTCTTTCGCGAGAAAGCAACTGTAATCAATTGAGGGTAAGTTCAATAAATAATTAATTGAAACTAATTGAAAAGATAGGAAGAGTAAAATCAGGATATCACAGAGACCTACTTCATCTAATTTTGACCACCTTACTTGCAGAGCAAATATTTCTCCACTAGTTGGTTGTTTAATTACGTTTGACACACTCCCAATTTCAATTTGGGAAAGTTCAAATATCGATTTTAATTATTCCTCCCAGTGGTTGGATGGATATTTTTTTGAAAGTGACTACGGCATTGATGGCTAACACCTTATTGACAAAAAGGGTCAACGTTGGACTTTGTTATGTAAGGGTATTAGTAGAAAAAAGTGTCCTTGTTATTTGGCCAAAGAAAAAAAGAGTTATTACAAGTTCAATTTTGTTGAGTAGATATAAGTGGAAAATATAGTGACTTAACAAAATGAATTTTATTTCAACCCATTCGATGACAAATGACTTTTGTTGCAACCGTAATGGTAACCGTTTTTGCGTGTTCAATCCTTTATCTACGACTATTTCAGATCGCTTACTGTTATGTTTCCAATTCGCTTACCAAATTGACTAAAACAAACGTATTTCCTTGCCAAAGCGAAAACGAGTAGATGAAGATTTACCTTTATTGAAGGGCAAAACAAAGGAATCTCATGCTCACTTGAGCAGTCCGAAGATTCGACAGTGGTACTGATCGCTTAGTAAGAAGAGCGTTGTGAGTGCAGAGCCTTCTCAGTCGACCAGCTTAACGTCAGTGGCTCAAAGGCTATTATAAAAGCTTTTTACCGAAAACATTTTGCTTTCTCAGTACAGTTGAGGTTGCTCAGCTAAATTCTTGACCCATTTTATGCTATGGAATTTTGTCCGAGCAGAGCTTTGACTTATTTGCTTTGTATGGGCAATAGGGAAAGTTAAAACGTATATTTTATCAAGTCACATCTGAATTTCACCATGAATGATAACAAATTAGTTCAACTATAATACTAGACAGATGAATTAATTTTGCATCTTTCGATACGGATTCCTCTATATGTGTTCAAGAAGAGATTTGGTAACACCTATATTTGCCAATCTACTTTTCGAGTGGGGTATGTTTGCATTTTCTAACTGAGCAGAGAATAAAGCTCGAAATTTAAATCGATAAATTGTTGACCGGGGTCATGAAAATGCATTTCAATCTTCTTCTGGAGTCAGTTTTTCTTCGTCTACATGTCCGCAGCAGTCAATGAATATCAGATACATAGTAGATGGGAGGTAGGAGAACGACTGCGTCGACGCCACATAGTGCAATAAACGACGGTAACTGATAAGTAGCATTTGCCGAATAAAGCAGATCACAACCTTTAATTTTTACCTGTTATAGCTACCACAATACTCTAGATTTGCATATGTTACAGTGCAGTTTTATGGTTGGCTTACGGAGGGTTAGGTATGCTTTCAATTGGTATCCCATTCGCATGTTAAAATTTCGAAGCCGGCCTATAATGTAATCACTTTGAGTGAAGCAATAATTTGGGTTGTCAATTCAAAGCGTATAATCGGATTTTATTACAATGCCTAAATATTTGGGAAAAGTTTAAATCACTGCCAACATCTGAGAAGATTAGCAACGAACTGAATTATGAGTGGATTACAATTAGAGTTAAAAGTTGGAAAATGCTTATTAATCGATGGAAGTTAAAGGGAAATCTAAGTGTCATAATTGAAAGTGGAAAAGCACAAGTTCTGCCAAAATCGTCTAATTAGGAGCTGTCAACTTTTTGACATGACATCTACTAAAATTTAAGAGCACTTTCGAGGGTAATTATCTAGTGAACAGCAACATTGAATTCCACTCACAAATGCAGCAAATAGTAGTCACTGAGACCTCAGAATCCCAGGTGATGGACCAATCTGTCAAAGAGCTATACACTGCAAACCTGAATGTATATGGGAACCCATAGAAACAGTGAATGACACTTTGGTGGTAAAATGAAAACAGCTAATATCGAAGCTGAATTGATGTGAACGAAGAAGAGGCAAGGGAGAAATGAATGTTGCCTGAAGAAATTAGTATGAATAGTAAAGTGTTAAAATTCGTCGGATTGCCACAGCTATGCAAATGATATGTTCAATTGGATTATTTCTTATGCAGAATCAATTGTGAGTGAAATATGTGCAAATGCATTGCGTGTTAATGCGTCAGCGGGAAGAACCAATTCAGTGTAAATCAACACACTGGCATACTCATTCAAATGAATTAGAAGACCAGAAAGAAATACAGACGAATATCATCAAATGCTGAGATCTGAATATGGGAATCATGGACAAGCACACTGAATATCATTAACCTAGTGATAATAACCTTAAATAAGAAGTATAGAGGTGGAATCAATTCACATTTCTAATAATCCAACAGTATTTATAAATACCAAATCCCAATAACCTATGAATCATACTCTTGCACTCCTACTAGTGAAGTAGAATCAATTCACATTTCTAATAATTTGAAAGTATTTTTTTAACGTTCAATTCTTCAATTTGGGAAAAGCTAAAGGTGGTGATATTCATATGTTTGAGACAGATTGGGAGGCCATTTCTATGTTTTATTTCATTGTAACTATCTTCCACAGGTATTCGACAGGTCTTTCAACATAGCTCTTCATGGTTTCAGCACAGTTATAGAATCTTCAATGACTTCCTGATGGTTGGTTTGCACATCACTATCCTCACTCATCACAGTCTCGTTGGCAATGAGTGACATGGCGAATGCCTACATTACCTCATACTTTGAATTGGTGTTCTCATGAGAAGAACAGATTCCAACTGACTCAGACCCCATCACATGCAGACAAGGTGCCTCAGCGGTGTGTCGTTGAATTCTCTTTGCTGATCATTACCATCTGTACTCACGGTACACTCAATCGCACCTCACTTGCAAGTTTTACTGTACTTGTAATTAAACTGGATTTTTCATTTCAATGGAGGACCTGGTATAAAGTACTAAAATTTATTTGAGAAACCATAATATACAGCATATAAAAGGTATTTGGGTCTGTCAATTTCCAAGAGAAACTGCTTACCATCATTCTACTTTTAAGTGCGTGCATTTGAAAAACACAAACGAACGATTGCAAAATAAGAAGATGGTGCTAATATCCGCCTTTTACGCAGATTCGATTTACAAAATAGCAATTCAAACGGCATAAATTGTTCCAAATAAACATTACCACTCTTTAATATCACTTAAACGGGCAAGCCATCACCCATTTATCGTCTTATTATAATCTGTAGTTAAAATGGCATTAGAGCTATCAATCTCGTGTTCCACTTCGTTAATAGATACATTGTTCGATTAAAGAGCTAATATTTCAATACAGAGAACTTTCGATGTAATTGTTAAACACAGACAAATCCTCGTAAGTACGGAGATTGCATAAGCACCCGTTTTTATGCAGCTATGATTTTCAGAGTAACAAGTTAAGATGCACGAATTGCTTCAAATAAACTCTATCTCGCTTAATTATTATTCAACTGAGTAAGTTATCGCTTGATAAAATGAAATTCAAATTCATTTGATTTGCTAATAAACCCATCCATTTATTATATGTTGTGCATTCTTTGTCTATCCTATACTAGCTATTTAGAATGCATAAATTGTTCCAGATGAACATTATCGCAATTTATTAGCACTCAAAGGTGAAAATTATCGTCTTATTAAAGCCTGTAGTTAAACTGAAATTAGAGCTATCAATCTTGTGTTCAAATTCGTTTGATTTGTTAATAAATCCCTCCATGGATAATATTTTGTACTTTCTTTGTTTGGCAAATGGTGACAAATTTTGAAGATGGTGTTGTGACAGTTCTCCAATGCATACTGGAGCAGAAATATTCTGCTAAGCGGAGGTGCTTATATTACAAAACAGAGAATTCACGATGTAATTATAAGCTGATTAGAATGGAGGTCTTGTTTTTGCCTTTGTACTTCAAGAGAGAGCGTTGATTGACATTCAGTTATGTCCTAAGTTCTCTACAAAATATGACAATAATTGTAGATTTCCGTGATATTTGCATGACAGTGAAATGTCATCAAGTGGCAAACTGTTATTATAGAAAAATAATTCACTCAATACCTTTTCCTGCATCTATTCGCATTTCAAACAGCGCGAATTCAAATTAACTCAGGTCATTCATAGCACATATAGATGGAGGTTTATTTCGTGTGAAAAAGAGAATCCATACTTCAACTTATCCAACGATCGTGTAGTTTAAAAGTATTAGAGTAGAAAACAGTACAAATGACTGCTTATTGAATCAACACCATTCATACAGATCGAGATATGTTGTCTAAATTGATGGCTGAAGAATATCACTAACCACAAGTAACACTCTCATGCGTGTCAGAGAGAAGGTAGCAATGCAAATTTCAAAATATTTTAAGCCAAGCTGCAGAATTTCGTTGAAGGAAGAAGCAATAGCATGCGCAATTGATGTTTAGACAATGGTGGATTTTGGTGGATAGAGAGAGTGGACAAGATGAATCCGTATATATCACGTAAATGTTAGTCTTTCATTAGGCAGAATTTCATATAGCAATCCGTATGTAAACGAGATAAAAGAAAGTTCAAGGAAAAGTAGATTTAAAAATAGATTTTAACCAAGTTAATGAGGACTAGCTTTTAAATTTGCTTTTCGATTGGTTTATTTTAGTTAGCTTCCAGTTACGCCAGTGATCTTGAACTGTTAACTTGGTAACTAGTAATAGTGAATTTCAAGTCATTGTTAGTGATGCAAGACTCATCGTGCGTGCTCGTCTATCCGCTGGTTAATTAAGATAATGACTTGCTTAAATAAAAGTAATAAGGCTAACCTATTCGTCATTTTTTTAAATTAGTAGAATTACACCAGATAAAAGCTACTAGTCTTATGATAGCAAAAGCAAAGGAGAGTAAGCTTCATTCATGAGAGTCGTCAATTATCGATTTCGAGTAGCTTGAACTTAGTCTCACAGCCTTCACTTTGGAATTCGTAAAACCATGCATGTGCCATAATAGGCTAGGCATGACTCAGCCGCCAACAAGTAAGATATCTGCTTCGTTTTCCAAAAACGAAATCTCTTCGTTTGTATGCAAAGTTATAAAGGACATGACAGAAAGACTGACTTCCTATAAAAATGTTCAGATGTCCAAATTTTGAAAAGCGTACTCGTCAACTATTTTGATGACACAATGATTGATCGGGAGTATGAATTTTTTCAGGAGATTAAACCAAATCATTTTGGATGGTGACAATGTTGGATTTGTTTAAGGAAGTTTGGTTCTTTTTAAGAATAATGATGAATTCTGGGAGCCATATTAGTAAGTGGACGAATCAGTATTGGAAAAAATCTTGAAGTCATGAGAAGCAAAGGCACCAGTTGGCAACTTGATTTAAAATGAAATTAAGATAACTTTGAGTAATTTAGAGCCATCTAAGGATAGCTTAGGAAGCATTGACCTAAGCATATCCACAAGGAACAAAGGTCGTCAAAGTGAACAAAAATTGCGGAATTGAACTGATTAAATACAAGATCATTTCGAGGACATGAAGAAGCCGTTTGACTGCTTTCATTTATGGAACCTAATGCAAATTCTACTTGACTTGAGATGCCCCAGAAGCGCCATTCCGTGTGATAACACCATACCAGCAACAACTAATGGCTGACAGTTAGGCTCAGCATGCAACATTTATATGCAACGAGAAGTCTGGCAGCGTTCCATAGAAGTGCCTATGGTCTGCATTCCAACCTCCACCATTCGTTGTGCAAGGCTCTTTCTCTCTTAGACCGTTAGGCACCTGCTCTTGAACATATTGATAATCCAACGACCAAAGCATGATGAATAGTGGTTTTAGTGCTGATAAAGGTTTGGTTGATATATTAAGGAGTGAATTTAAACAGAATAGTCAGATGTATCCAAGTGGAAGTAGAGACGGTTGTTTAAGAATAAATGATGTATTAGAAAGAGAAGTGTCAAATTTGTAAGACCTTGAACTATCTAAGGACATAAATCATTGTGGAATTCTGAGCAGCCAAGGCTGCCGCTCCTCAGGAAGTGCGAAGCCAACCACCAGCTCAAAAATCTATGACATTCCCTATTATGCCATCAATTCCATTTCTAACTGGCCAATTTCGATCAAAAATACCAGTGTATTTAGTTGTCTTCCCTATTTGAAATTCTGCTTAATGAAAGAGTAACATTTGCGTGATATATACTGATTCACTCTTTCCCACTACCTCTATCCGCCAAAATCCACCATTGTCTAAACATCAGTTGCTTAGGGTCTTGAACATCCGCAAGCGACTGATATGAGATTTATCAGAAATAAGAACGCTGTGCTCTCGGCGATTCTAATGAAGTGAGATTCAAAAGCCCAACAAATTTCGAGCTGTGGTTAAGTGGAGAACCAAAATTTCCAAATGTTATGCAACGTATCTCCTTACATGCTTACGAAAATACTTCTTTGCAGTTACTTAATCAAAGAGTGCGATGTAAGCTGTACATTGGGAGGGTTAAAGTGATTCCATTTTAGCCACAGTGAGGTGCTATGGCACACTACAGAGTTAACTGGACTCTTTGAAAACCTACACTGCCACAGACGTAGTCACGCAAATCCGACGAGATCAACACCATGAATATCAGATTGCCATACTGCTATCGCACTGATAAGGAGTATTAACACAACTCAAAGGCTCTTAAAAGGGTCATTTGCTTACTTCTCTTCACTCAGTCTCATTCCGGTTTATTGATTGACAGTGAAGTACTTTGTCCCGTCTAGTGACCATGATAGCACAATTTGTTCTTGCATTCACTTGCTGTTGGAGAATTACTGCAAAGTTACATCTAATATGGTACTTATATGAAATGTTTGAGATTGTAACATTTTCAAAGAAGAACTTCCCCTTAACATTGGATTATTTTGTGAAACCATTTCAGTGGTTTATGCAAACATCATACAGAAATGCTGGCTTTTTAAGTGTGTGAACTGTAGATCCCACAATCGGCACAGTTCGAAGAGGCAAAGATCATTTAATACAAAATATGTTAAATGTCTTTTGGAATGTAGATGTAGTTAAGCACCAAACTAACGTTAATGTGATGATAGCAAGCTTCACCGAAGTCACAGTAGTTATGATCGTTGACGTAAGACTGTTGTTCCATGAACCACTTAAAGACAATTACTGAAAAAGTGACACTCTGGTGAACGAAAGTTAGATAAAATTTCGACCTGAATTTGTGTCATCATGACATGTTTGGCATATATCTCTGCCAAGGCCTCCATCGAGATTTGGTATTGCTGCAGAGGAGGGAAAATTTAACATTATGAAATTGTTTTCAAACTGTTGATCGATATAGAAATTACAACACTAATATATATATTTAATGCTGGAGAAAAGACTCCACCGCGCGCAAGATTATCAGTCTCTTCGATTCTCACACGATCCACTTCAGACGGTACTCGAGGATAGATGGGATAGAAGTGAACCAGCAAAGTGATTATTTTTATCATATTAGGCCTACAACTTTTTAAAAAGATGGCGGTAGTAATCGATGGTAATTGAAATATATTAATCACAGATGTCGATCAATTTGTTTTGACATTTGTAAATATAACTCTACTTTGATAAAACTTAATAATAATAATGAAAATCTTAATTAAATATGTCCGAAGTTAAACCAAATTTTCGTCATTTGCGGGATGTATAGCTTTTTTATTTCAATATGAAAAAATCTGTGGACTGGCTGAAGCCCACCGGATTAACTCAGATACTTATGGTAAAACGGCTGACTATTAGTGACGGAACGTGTCGGCTACAATTAGAAAATTATTTAATCGTTCAAGTGCTCATAATGACAGTATTAATGTATGTATGCTTCAAGTCGGCAAAATGTGAGACTCGATGTAATAGTGGATGATTATGGAACCTGCTGAGATTAAAATTCTTAATGGCACTTCATTGAGGAAATGAGCAAATCAAAGCGGTTTTATCTGTCTTGCATATTTTGTTTCTCTTAATGAGATAATGCATTGAATATTACAGTCTGTAACTCGAGAAGCCTGTGGGACACGTCAGCGCACGCGGGCATGAAGGTGCGGACGTGCAAAGACAGAGGATAGCAGTTTACTTCCACCTTATTTTATTAACTCTACATTTGCTTAGCTACTCACTGGGACGTATTAACTAGGAGAATCTGTGTTAGAGGTTTCTGAGACTAGACAGGCTTAGTTAGGTAGCTAATCCACTACAAGCCTCTCATTTTATTTCAATACTCATTCCAATTATGATAAGTAAGGCTTAAATTATGATTTTAAAATAGATTTAATAATAAGTCACTTATAATATGAAATTAAAATTCAGCTGCACTTATATTAATAGAATCTAATGATTCAATAGTTATAAAATGGTACAAACTTTGTTCTATTCTCAAAATTCAGTCGCTCAAGTTGTAAGAAGTAAGTTCAAGTCGCTGTTCATCTGAATGTGTGATGTGATTGCAATCGCATCTAGCAGTTTGTCAATCGTCGCAGGAGCTAATTGATTAACTAAAAAATAGTTTGGAAGTCATTGAGTTTAAGGTAGTGAGCACTTGGTCTTAGGCATTAACGTGGCTGTTGCGCACTATACAGAAATCAGAACAAATACTAACTTGGCACAATGTGAAGCCTTTGCCTTATAAATGGAAGTGTTGAGAATCGTAAAAGTTAAGGTAGTCTTTCGTATAGGCCGCAATGTTTTGTTTAAAACAGCAAAATGATTGCTGCTTGCATATCTATCAGAATTTACAGATATATTGTGCTATTAAGTAGAAGTAGAATTAAGACACGAGTCACCAGATTCTCGCATCCTCCATAATTTATGAACTTGGCTATAAATTATTCTCCTTTAGACTTAAATTTGTGTCAATTTCCTTATTTTTTGTCCAATTTGTGGATGATTAACATGTTTAAATAATTTCTCGAGGAACCTGCAATACTGATAATTGGCGTACCAAAGCGATGACTGAAGCAAGTTCATGAGCTCGGAACGAGAAATATGACTACCATTGCGTGGAGTAGAACAGAAATTGCAAGTCGCAAATTGGTCCGCTATAAGCTGCCGCCATGTGTGGGAAATTTGGAAAGTAATAATTGTTTCTTGTACAAAGCCAACAAGCGCAATCCATTTTCCGTAGTCACAACTGATTCTGTAAATAGACCTACTACTTTCTTATGATTAATAGGAGCATTCTGCCCAAATCGATAAGTTTAAATCATCATCAATGAAGAAGGTTTCGTACTTGTGCCTTGTGTCTCGCTTGAAGCATCGAGTCGTCTACACATACTTCTTTCTTAAAATACTGATATACCAATACGTTGGAGATTAACATCCAATCACAGCCGGGAAGATATTGGCAACGTTTATTGCCATTTTAGCTTCTTAAGAGAAGTGGGGCACCATAGATTATTTGTTTGGTATTTTTTTTTCTTGAAATGTGAGTGGTCAGTTCAGAGATCACTTCATTTCATGAAATTTTAGTAGGTTGTGATTCTATTCGAACTGGAAGATGGATTTTCCAGGCAAGTAGGTGACGCGTACATGCTATAATTCATTTTGATCTCACATTGGTATTAAAATTAGAATTGTAAGTTTGCATGGAGACAAAGAGGTGCGGGGTAGCTGGGTCATTACCTAAGCAAAGTCGAGTGAGCTTGATAGTAAAACTTGGCTTTCCTATGCTTCATGAATGCAGGAAAATATCTGCCCAATTAACATCACCGGACTACAGTTGATTCAGTCTTGAAGATAAGACAAGGCCCCCCCCCCCCCCCACCCTCCCCCCTACGTCCACTTTGCTCTTTTAACTTAAAAATGACTTAGTATTGGGACACAGACTGTAGATCAAATCACTAATATACCAATAACAATTTTGCACTAGATGACCGCCGAACTATTGTTATTGGTGTGTAAAGGAATATTGATAAGAACAAAGACTGACTTTGACACAATCTGCGGCAATTAAGGATTCCCCGACAACACGTAAGCACTACGGCTTGGGGCTTTGTTTTTCCGGCATCTATCAGTCACTTGCCTATATTGATCTCTCAGTGGAGGCGAAAATGCACTTTGTGGAGCGATGGCACCGAACACCAGTTAGGCCCTGAGGGTAGCCGTGAGCACGATAAGGAATGAAGTGGGGATAGTTAAAGGCTATGTCTTGCAAATCAAAATGTTGACATGTTCATTCAAACGACTTGGACGACCAGAAGGAATTACAAATAAACATCACCAAATGCTGAGACTTGAATGTGGTAATCACGGGTGAGCAATCAGATTAATATTAATCTAGAGATCATACTCTTACGAATCAAGTGGAGAAGCGCAATCAACTGACACGACTAGTTTTTGGAAAGCACATTTAAACGCTCACTTTCCAACAATGAAAACAGCATATGATTGAGACAGATTGGAAGAAGTTATCATTTTATTTATACGAAAACATTTGCCTTCTACAGACAATCAACAATTCTTTGAATATAACTCTTCATGGTTTCTGCTCATTTAGCAGAAGTTGTAAGGACCTTCTCGTGATTAGTTTGTAATTCACTGTTTTCACTCATTGAAACCTTGTTGGTAATGAAAGGCATGGCGAACGTCTTCATTACAGCATAATTTGCAGCCATGGTCTCACGAGTAGAGCTCATTCCACCTGAATCAGTGCCAATCAAATTCATGCAAAGAGCCTCAGCGGGTGTCTGGGAGAATTCTCTTGGCTGATCCTTACACTCTGTGCTCACTATACACTCAATCGTGCTACTCTTGCAAGTTTTACCGCATTTGTAATTAAATTTTGATGTTTCATTTAAATGGAGGACTTGGCATTAAGTAACAAAATGTATTTGAGTAATTGTAATAAACAGCGCATAAAAGCTATTTGGATTTTTCAATTTCCAAAACAAACTGCTTACCATCATTTTACGTAAAAGAGCGTGTATTTACAAAACACAGACGAGTGATTTAAAATATAGAGGTTGTATTATTATACCCACCTTTATGCAACAATGAATTTCAAATTAGTAATTTAAAATGCATGAATTGTTCCAGATGAACATTATCCCCCGTTATTAGTACTTAAACGAGAAAGTCATCGCCTAACTATAGTTAATGTTAATTTAGAGCTATTAATCTCGTGTTCAACTTAGGTTGATTTGTTAGTAAAGCCCTCAATGGATTATACGTTGTACATTCGTTGTTTAAAAAATGGAGACACATTTTGAAGGTGGCGTTGCTGCAGTTCTCCAATCTGCACTGGAGCTGAAATATCCTAAATTCTCAACAAAATATGACAGTGATTGCAGATTTCCGTGAAGTTTACAATGCAGTGAGATGCCATCAAGCGACTAACTGCTATTTTAGAAAGATACTTCACTCAATATCTATTCCTGCACCGATTTGCATTTAAATTGTTAGAATTGCAGCTTTTCTGCAGTAAAATATGAGTAGTATTCACGAATATTGATAAAAATGACTGGATGCAGTTTTTATCTAAAATATTACTAGAATTTCACCTTCATTGTATCTATGATCCTTAACTTTGCTTAAGGGTTTGAATCTCTGCCAATTGATAACTGCATATTTTATGAGCCACTCTAGCCTATTCCAATGTTTATGCACCAACATTCTCAAGCCTGTCTCCGGATATGCGCTAACAGAGTGGAGATGGCTGACCATATGAAAATGTAAGTGTTATGAACTGTTTAGCCACCAAAGTAGTCACCAATCCCAGGGCTCAATTAAAACCGTAAATGCTTTGAAATTAGACTTTACTCTAAAGCTACGCAGAATAACGACCCTTCCCTTTGTCCTATTATAACAAATATGCACATTTCATGGAAAGTAACAGTGAATAGTTTTCAATAATTTTTGGGTAGCACTTCGTGTGGATGTTTCACTTGAGACAAATAAACTAATCGTACCACCACAGTAGGCACTGAAAGTATCCCACTTTCGTCATAACCATTCAGTTCAACGGTATTCTAACGGTTACCATAAATATGGTATCAAATTTGAAGAATCAGATTTCTTCATGGATTCCATCATTATACTGAATAAGACAAAAGATATTCGGAAAATGCCCTCTCTTCTGAAGTCGAAGTTATTTAAATTATAATAAGGACAATTTTGTTGAAAGGCTTGTTGTATTTAGCAATGGTTTACATTCTACACATAATTTGCTTGGCAAATGGACACAAATTTCGAAGGTGGTGAAATGAAGTGAATGAAGTGCTAATATTGGAAAATAGAGAACATACGATGTGATTATTAGCTGAACAGCATAGAGGTCCTGTTGTTGCCTTTGTACCTACTTCAAGAGACGGCGTTGATTAGCATTCAATCGCTTCTTAAATTATTACCAAATATGCCAATGATTGTAGATTTCCGTGACGTTTTCAGTGCATTCAGATGCCAACAAGTGACGAACTGCTATTATAGAACGATACTTCATTAAATGCCTCTGCCTGTATCAATTTGATTTTCAAACAATGCGAGATTCTATTTTATGCGTAAAGCAGAATTACACATTTCAACTTCCTAAATATATCTTGTAGGTTAAAATACTAGAGTGCAAAAAATACTAATCATTCATTCAAATCGAATTATTTTGCCAAAGCTGCTGGCTGACTAATATCATTAACCACAATTAACACTCTCCTATTGCGTGGCACAGTGAAGGGGACTATGGAAATTATCAAGTATAACAAGCATTGCTACAGAATTATGTTGAAGAATTAAGCAATGACTTGCGAGTTCAGCAGAGTACTTTGTCTAAACTGCGAGATTTGGCTTAGCGCGGCATATCCAATATCAGCGTACTCTTCTCCATCTCAAGGAATTCATCTTTATCAAGTCTGCTCAAATATTCTACTATTAACATATTCATACATGGGTCAAATTGCATAGGTTTCTCTTCACTAAGGTATAGTGCGGATGATAGGGCGTGAACTACTAATAGCGTTGTCTCTAAACTGATTGAATTATTTGTGGCAGAATGTCTAATAATTTGGAACAATCTGTGGAAGGCAACGCTGTTTATAGCATCATCTTTCACTTTATGACGAAGACAGGCGAAACGCTGGTATTGCTGTTCTTAAATCGAACTTCTCACATAAAAGAATGACAGACATGGGGTATTTTTGTTTGGCTTCAAATTTGATCACCTTTCAGAATATATTGACATTGGCATTTGTAAAATCTATATTCTAAAAATGCACTTTCATTTAAAGTCGAAGCTATTTAAATTATAGCATAAACTCATTCATTGAAAAACTCATTGTATTGACACGAATGGAGAACAACTGGCCTTATTTACGCAATTAAAATAATGTAAGCAAATGAATACCCATAATATCTTTGCAGGGGACGTTCAAACCAACCATTTTGTGTTGAATGAGGCGTAAAACAACTGAATATCTGTGACAAAAAGAATCATTTAATAATATGGCAGCTGATTGCAACACAAATAAACTTTGAATTTTCTCAGTAATCTCTGGTATCCTAGGACGGACAAGCTCTCGGAGATGGTTAAGCCATCTCCATTGGATAGCACAAGCAAACGTTTATCGATTATAGCATTTATTGAATTTATGATCATAGCAAGTATGATAAGTAGTTGAGCATATTTAACAAAGCTTGAATGAACCATAATAGCTCGCTAGGTGAGAAGTCCTCCTCATGCCCGGCAGCACACTCTAGAATGTTCGGTTGTGAAGTTTAATCGTGCATAATTTACAATATTTTGTTTTCTGGATAGGTTACTGATTATGCGTCACGAACTTCCCAGAATGTCTTAAAAAACAAACACTAAAAGTCTAATATTTTTGCGTTTAACTTAGTACTTAAGCTGACCCTCAAGATTATGCCAATTGCCTTAGAGTTACATCTTATTGCTGCTAAGATGCCCACATTGGACTCTAGCTGTTTCATCGGATAGATGGCTCGTTATTAATGTTCTTCGAAATTGTCAACAACTGTAATTTAGCTCTTAAATCAGCAGCTTTAGAAAAGTAGGTTATCAAATTGGTATTGTGCTATGCCTGCGATATTGGTGTTGCTTTCTGTGTTATTTATTCCTGAATGATGTTAAAATGTAGTAATATGTTTGTGAATTTGCACTTTAAGCGTTATGAAATAACAGTCCACCGATAGAAAATTACAGACTTATACCTGCTAAATGTTTGATCTTGAGAGTTTTTTTGCTAATCCGTGACTTTAAAATGCTGCCTATACCTTATAGGTGTGGATTTGGCAAGAACAGATCGAGTAGATAAGTTCCCAACTGAGGAAACCTATTTACTTCTATTTTCATTCTACTAATGTGAATTAGTCACTAAAACATCTCGATAAGTGCAATTTAGAGGCATTTCTCTTATCACATTGACTCACTAATTGCAACGCTTGACATCTATTGGATGATTTGTATATATATGTACGGTCGTGTGTTGTAGATGCCTTCTTATATGTGTGAGTATTTTGCGTGGAAAAATTGAAGAACTCGAATTATTAATCCATTTTAGAAGAAACATTTACCGGTTGAAAGTGTATGCAAGCGTAATCTGATGAATGGGCAGTACCACAGAGTTCAAACCCATTACAATTTTTCAAATTAAAAGTCATATGGATCCATCACATTCAGCAACATATTAGATTAAAAGAAATTGCGGCTTCGAATAATAATCTAATTTGGACTACTGAGAAGGTGGCACAAGATATCTCGATCCTCTAAAAGTGAAATTGTGGCATGGGTTTTAACAATAGTTCAATTATTTTACCATTTGAAATATTTTGAATAAAGTGCTTCAGAAATTAACCAAGGGGAAACAGAGCGTTTGGTGTGACGAGAGTTCGGTGATTGTTTCATCCATAATCTTTTTTTTGAAAAACTGCTAGAAAAAATTAACAAATGAGAAACAACCTAATTACTGCAAAATGTTCTTTTGATAAAAAATAACACAAGTTAGTAGAACTACCCGTTGACTGAAATGCAAAGAGGATGGAAATCGCTTGATGCATGTTTACAAATAGAAGATGGTTACAGCCGTTTTAAATTTAATCGTCAACAAATATAATCATTGCAAGAGGTTCTTTTAATACCAAATAACACAAACCTTTTGCCTTTGCTTCATTCAGTCACCCAGTTCGAAGGAAGTTAGCCAAAATCGTTGTTCGTTTGAATGTAAAATATGATTGGAATAGCAAAACTCACCTTGAAAAAAGCTATCACGTGAACTTAGAAATCGTTTAAATAAATGATTGGAAGTCAATATGTTTGCTGCTGTTAAAATTTTTAGTTATGTGGTAATGAAGATGTGGTAGGTTATATGGAAATTAAAATTTAGCAAAGTGAAGTGTTGAAAATGAAAACAGTTAGGGCAGTCCTTTGTATGACGTATATTGATAAATTCACTAATGAAGGTATCGTGATTGGTTATGCTATAAGTCTATATAGACATGATCAGGAGGACCAAGTAGAATTCAACCGAATAAATGAAACCTTTAGAACGAAATTAACTTAAAGGCTCTTACATTGAACTTGACTGAAACATGAGCATAGCAGGAAATACTTTGCTGTTCTTAAGCTATTATCTAATATATGCAGTTTATTAGCAAGTTCAATGTGTCCAAAAGTCTAAAACTTTTCAAGTAGCTTTACCTTGCGACGGTCAAAGACCTTTAAGAATACGCTGAAAAGGTGAAGAACTTTATCATGGGTCGTATTCAACTCCCATTCACACGGAAGCACTCATGGATTCAGCAAGTCTCCAAGTGGGTTTTGAAAGTCAGCTCTTGACACTGTGCACACTGTTCCAGGAGCAATTACGTTCTATCCTCTTTCCTTTCTCGTACTTGTGGCACATCAAATACTGCACATATTAGAGGTTGAGAGGAAATTATGACTGGAGATCTTATTTTTCAAGGTTATAATCCTGCCTCCTGTAAACTATCACCCGATGCGGTGCAGTCCATTATGCATGGGACGTACCCCAAAACTTGCCGCGGGAATTGGAGCATTTTCTGCGATTCTCTTCTTCCTGTCCATAACTAAATCACATTTCTCATATCGTTGCATTAATATTTACTCAGTTCATTTCAGATTATCATTGTGTACCTTCTTGACGATTGATGACATATAAAAATAAGCATGTCAATGTTATAATATTCAACGAATTGCCAGCAGAAAATTTTCCGAGTCTTTAAACAAAACAGTCAACACACTTATATTTCCGAAATTACTCTACTTTGAAAGTGGGCAATCGTTACTTCAATGGGACCTCTATCATCTGTTTAGCTAAATCAATTTGTCCACTATTTCTGACAAATATAGGAAAAGAGGCCCTCTCATAGCTAAATCATTTGTATGCAAGAAATTAGCACCTTCGGTTTAATGAACTGGATTATGTTCAAAAAGAGAAATCGGCAAGTTGAACAAGATTTATTTTATTTGATGGTGGACGAAATTTTAGAAACCATTAAAGTTCGTGTTTGCCAAAATCCATCAGGAATGATGCGAAATTGCCAGCAATACTCACGAATTCCATATTTCTGAATTGAGGTTGGAGAGACGAATGCAATATGATCCTGACATGAATGATTAGAAAATGAATCCAATAGTTGTCACAATGTTAACCTTCGAGATATTTCAGGCACTGTCTCATTATTACCAGTATAAAACTTGTTGGATCATTGTAAGTTGACCGATAAGAGATTCCTGTTTTTACTTACTCGATTAATTAATCAGAGTGTTGACGTAGTATGAATGCTAATAGCAATGTTGAAGGCGATGATAAATAAAAACAACATACATTTCTTTTTCTGCAATTGCACCTTCAATTCCCTCCAGAGACATCATCATAACCGATGTGCCCGAATTTCTAGCTAATTTTATTTCCTCAATACTGTTGAGGTGGCGCAGCAAAATTCTGGACCCATTTTATTCGAAGGAATTTTGCTCGAATGTAACTGTGACTTATTTACTGTGTATGGTCAATAGGGGAAATTAAAATGTATATTTTATCAAATCACTATTCATCAGAATTTCATCATGGATAATATCAAATGATTTCAATTATACTAATAAAGTGAAAAATTAATTTTGCATCCTTCGATACGGATTCCTCAATATGTGTTCAAGAAGAGATTTGGTAACACCTATATTTGCCAATCTACTTTTCGAGTGGGGTATGTTTGCATTTTCTAACTGAGCAGAGAATAAAGCTCAAAATTTAAATCGATAAATTGTTGACCGGGGTCATGAAAATGCATTTCAATCTTCTTCTGGAGTCAGTTTTTCTTCGTCTACATGTCCGCAGCAGTCAGTGAATATCAGATACTTAGTTGATTAGAATTGTAAGAACGACTACGTCGATGCTTACATAGTGTAATAAACCACGGTAATTAGTAAGCATTTGCCTGCATATTGCTAAGACTGTGGGGGAACTTGAAGGTTACCTGAAGGATAAAAATGGCTCAAATCAGAAGAGAGCAAAGATTCTCCTAGTTTAAGTCATGCTTTTCGGTATAGTGTGACAGCCTAGCTAAAGTGATCCTGAAGAAAATTCTAATTAAACATTCAATTCTGCACTCTCTATATTACGAAGTGGACAAAAGGAGGTTCTTATTCGGGAAAAGGAATCAGGACAGAAATTCTTTTGACTATTTCAACAACCTGAAACAGCACAAATGTACACCCTTATGCATTCCCATGAAATTTAAAAGTTATTCTAGTAGGATTGTAGAAAAAATATCACAGATCTATCTTTTTTTCTCAAAATTTGTGTCTACTATCTCGAATTAATTAGAAAATAAAAATTCCATCCATCTGATTTTAACTAGGACATCTTGTAGGATAATTTTCATAAGAGCATTGCCTGTAAAAATAAAATTAAACTGCCACCACGTTTATGGTACGGACTGAAATGATAAGTATTTGTGGTCAACTAACTTTCGTATGAGTCATTCCAAATTGTCTTAGATGTGGAAATGCTTTAAATGTAATTGAATTTACAGATCAAGTCCAAGCTTTTGCGGTGGAATACGACTGTTTCTAAATAAATTGGTAGGACCTGAACTGCTACATTCTCATTGCCACTTGTACAACATACCATTCCTAACATGGTTGGAGCTTTCGGTGAATATTGTACACGAAGTCCAATGTAAAGCGCTGTCATTTCAGCTTTGACTAACCTATTAGGAGGTTTCTGTGTATGAATAACAATCGAGGCTTTTGAGGTTGGTTTAGGGGTTGTTAATTTGGCAGGAAAAAGTAAAATTCTTCTGCCACATACATCTAAACAATATCACTACATTAAAATGGAGATTTATTGCGTCATTCCTTAAGAGAAGCTATTAATTCCAACGGAAGAAGACTTGTTTTCTCTTTTTGCTTTATATAACTACCGCAATGGACTAGGTTTGCACATGTTGCCATGCCGTTTTTAACAGAGCTTTCAATGGTTTAGGCATGCCTTCAATTAATATCCCATCTGCATGGTCAACTTCGAAGTTAGCATATTATTCAATCACTTCCAGTGAAGCAATAATTTGGGTTGTCAATTCAGAGTGTATAATTGGATTTTATTGCAATACCCAAATATTTGGGAAAAGTTTGTGTCACCGTCAGCATTTGAGAAGATTAGGAACGAACTGAACAATGAGCAGGGTGCAGTTGGGACTGAATTTTGGAAGATGGTTACTAGTCGATGTGGGTTAAAGGGGAATCTAAATGCCATAGTTGAAAGCGGTAAAACCCAAATCTATCAAAATCATCTACTTAGGTGCTGTCAACTTTTCTCTATGGCAACTTCCATATATTAAGAACAATTTGGAAGTCAATCTTCCATTGAGCAGCAACATTGAATTCATCTATTTATTCTCCCAATGAAATGTAGCAAATAGTATTCACTTAAATAACAGAATCCCAAGCAATGGACTTATGCAAGAATAAAGAGATAAGCACAACAATAGCCATGGCAAAGTGAAATGAACTGCTAACTGACATATATGTGGAAACCTATAGAAACCGAGAATGACACTATGGAGATGCGATGCAAAGGCCCACTTTCGGGGGCCGCATTGATGAGAACGAAGAAGAGGCAAGGGGGAAATGAATGTCAAATGGCGAAAATGGCATAAGTGGTATGAAATTGAAATTCCTTGAATTGCTAAACATATTGACGTATTCAATGAGATCAGGCCTTAAGCAGAATCAATTGTAAGTGGACTAGGTGCAAATGCATTTACGAGTTAAAGCGTCGGCGGCATAAGCCAATTCGATAAAATTCAATGCATTTACATCTCTACTCTAATTCAAATTCGAGCTATGACTATCATAGGCAGGCAAGCATATTAATAATAGTCTATGGATCATTCTCTTACATTCTAACTAGTGAAGTGGAAACAGTTCGCAATTCTAATAATTTAAAAACAATTATAAACGCATAATTTCCAATTTGGGAATAGCCAAATGCAATGGTATTCGTATGTTTGAGACAGATTGGAAGAATTTTTCAATTTTTCATATCACAGCAAGTGGCTTCTACAGGCATTCAACAGGTCTTTCTACACAGCTCTTTATTGCTTCGAATCATTTAGAAGAAGTTGCTAGGACCTTCACGTGGTTAGATTTCACACCATCTTCACTTATCACAGCCTTGATGTTACTGAGAGACATGTCGAACACCTTCATTACATTACACTTTGCAGTGATGGTCTCACAAGTGGAACTCATTCCAACTGACTCATCACCAATCATATGCAGGGAAGGCAACTCAATGGGAGTTACGTGAAATTTTCTTGGTTGATTCTAACATTCTTTACTCCTCATGCACTCAATCGCACCACTTTTGCTACGTTCACCGCATTTGCAATTAGATTTGAAGGGCTCTTTAAATGGAGAACCGGCGTTAATTACTAAAATTAATTTGAGAAACCATAATATATAGCAATTTAAAATGTATGTATATTTTCGTCAAATGAAAATTATTGCTCTTTGATAGCACTGAAACGAGTAAGTAATAGCCTCATTAGAGAATGTCGTTAAAATAGAATTAGAGCTATCAATCTCGTTGATAATAAATCCTTCAATGGATGGTCTCAAGAATAGAGCTTATTCCAACTACCATTGAATGGCAAATTGCAATTATATAAGGATACTCCACTGAATATGTCTTGCTGTATTGGTTTGATTTTCAAACTTTGCGAATTCAAATTAACTCAGGTCTATCATAACGCATTAAGATGGAGATTCTATTTCTTGCGAGAAACAGAATCGCATTATTAAATATTCCATATTTCAATTGCTTATTTCACACCCCTAATGCACCTTAAAGATAAAAAGTATTAGAGTGCAAAAGAATACGAACGACTGCTCATTCAACCAACTGCATTCATCCAGATCGAGTTATTTTGCTCAATCTGATGGCTGAATAGTATCACTAACCACAATTAACACCCTCCTAATGCGTGGCACAGTGGTGTGTATAATTCAAGTGCCTAAATGCTTTTAGTAAATTGACGGAGATTAGTTGAAGTAATATTCAGTAACAGGTAGGTTCATCAGAATACTTATTCGAACCTACGGGATTTGACTTGGTCCAGTATGCCCAATATCAGAGCACTCTTCTCCATCTCAACTGATTCAACTTTTCCAAGTCTGTTGAGATATTCTACCACTAACATATTCGTAAATAAAACGTGCCACAATATAACGAAGACAGCAAAACGTTCGATTTTAAGCAAATTTGTACTTATTTCTTAGTGATGATGCAGGATTAAGAATGCTCCAATGTAATTGAAGGCACTAATATCTTGCGTCATTTTAAACTTTATTTCAGAGGTTTTTAGGTTTTGACCATCTCCACTTGTCAAAGATATTGCAATTCCAATTTCCTCTGTCTTTCCAAGGTATACTCACTTCCAACAACAGCTCTCACACTTCGCAACTCAATAATCCAATTTCGAAATTCCCAAACGTGGTAATAAATCTATCAAATAAGCGAATTAATATAATATTTCGGAAAAGTGCTCCTTTCATCCTTTCACGCATCGATTTTCAAAGTACTTGGACATCGCAAAAGCGAGTCATTTGACATGCTGGTTTTGTCTTTCTATTGCCTATTGTAAGTGGTCAAATGTATCTTAATACCCTGATTGTCACGAGGTAGCAATGGACCCTGTTTGTAGCGAATCATATTGCGGAAATTTGTCATTGGATATATATATTGTCATTGTGGCATATAAAGGACCTGTCGCACGTTGTACGACGTTTAAGTTGAAATATGCTAAGAATAATCACCCTCCTGGTTTATTTCCATTCCATCTATGCTCAACCACCTACTCCAAAAGGTCGTATATTAATGGAAGGGCTTCATAATTTTATACGAAGTATCGCAGTACCTGAAGCGGCCAATATGCTAGCATTGGTAATTTCAAAATAGTTTCACAATTTAATGCCTTTTTCTTAAATTAATTCTCCTTCGTCTGCAGCAATACAATATTTCGATGGAACCCTTGGCTGAGGCATTCGCTAAAGGTTGCTTGACCCAAAATATTGCTGGTCTAAATACTTATCTAGCTCTCGGACTCCCAGATATCGATTTTTTATCTGCTATAAGCAGCTGGCAAAAGGAAAAACTCTTCTTCAGCAACGATCTTAACCGTTGCATACATTATAATAAATGCCAAAATTATAAGAACGTTAGTTAGTTTGATGATTGATTACGATAACTGACTTAAATTGAATTAGATGATATGGGCCGGTTCGAAGAGTTTTGCCTGTGCTGTCGTGGATTGTACTAAGCGTTATTGGTTTAAATCGACGTATACATTTTTGTATGCCTGTGTTTATTATCCACGGTACGTTTTTCATGAACTAGTAAAATTCTAAATGGATATTCTTTCTCCTAAATAGTTAAACTACCATCCTCTCTATTTAAGCGCTGATTTCCAGGCAGAACGTTCGTATGATAGTAGTCCAAGTTGTAGTAAGTGTCCACCAGGAACTACATGTAAGGGATATCTGTGCTATCCTAACCACCGCTAGACAGGACAGCGCATTGCTTTGTCAATCAATAAACTGATCACGATTAATGTCACTTCTAAATCAAATAAATTAATTAAAGTGAATTTATTGTGTTGTTTTATTCATTGGGCATATACAATGTTGTTATTTTACTATCGTTTGACATTTTAAAATAATGTTATTGTTAACGTTGGTATTACTATTGTGGCGATTATTCTTATTTCTTCATTGTAAATCGCACAAAAGTAGGAGAAGAGAAACGACCATAGTAAGGTAGGAAACCTGCCACAGTGGAGATGATTGGAGAAATCGATGCAAATGGCCGTCTCAAGCGCACTTGAGTTGCCATAATGATAATTAGAAGTTGAAGTGCAGTATGATATCCGGATATCTCTGATGTTCATCTCGTTGGATTTATAAGATTATATCTGTGAAATTGAAAGCTTATAATCAGTATATCAAACTCCGTGATTTGTCAATAAACCTTACTTTTTCAGAAATGTAAACAACTTCATTCAGCTCAATGTATACATTACATTGCACTTATAAGTTAAGTGAATGTCCAGCCTTAACTATGAGAAGTATTTTCGTAAGTAACTGAGAGGATTCCTTGAACGGCATATGGCAATTAAACCTATCTCGTGCTTTTAAATTGCAGTTCTGCATTTCAGTCGCTTGCGTCTGTTTAATCCCAAAAGCTTTGGTCGTTAGCATTTTAGAATGTTCAAGTGTTGATGCTTAACTAATTAAGTGAGAAATACCCTTGCACAGTCAATATGGAAATTAGAATGCAGACCATAGACACTTGCGTGGATCGCTGCCAGACTGCTCTTTGCACCTAAATGCTGCGGGCATGGTCTTGTCATAATACTCAGTGCCTCTGGAGCACTGCAAATCAAGCAAAATCTGTTTTATGTTCCATAAATGAGAGCGGTCAACCGCCTTCTTCTGGTCCACAACAATCGAAAGAAAAGGGTTTCTGTGATCAATCTATCTCGAGCAAGAATTCGAACGTAAGAAGTTCCCTCATCATACCACATACCTCTACACTAATTAATCAAAATGAATATTAATATTCATTCAATGCAACTGTTCCGTGGCTGAACGGAAACAATTGTCCATAAGCATTTCAATTAATAAACTCTTCTTAATAAAGCATTTTCCGCACACGAAATTGTAATTTCTATTAAGAGAGACAGTTTGTCTGTCTTGATTCGACAAAGAAATGTCAAAGTTTTAATAAGCGATATCATAGCGACATATGGAATAGGTGAAAATTTAGGGAAATAATAGGTAAGGTTAATTCATTTGGAAGCAAATAAAAAATGAAGTGTCAATCACCGGTTGGAAATGTGGTTAGTGTTGGAAGTGCACAGTGGATCGGCCATCACAAAGGCAAGGACGATATGCTGCAATGTCCGCCATCTTTTCTTGGAGATACAATTCTGCACAGATCGAAATACACTGACATTTCGGAAGAATCAGCTATGAAGACACATCTGAAACGAAGAAAGGGCCCTATCTCAGACCAATATATGTACGCCATCGCCTACTCATCATCGTCATTGTAATTATTACTCTTATCATTTCGACATTCTGATTAATCACTAGAGTAAAGGCCATCATAAAAATCTGTGAAGCTACCAACACCATCAATTATCAGGTTGAGAGATCCTGATTGAGATTTCTAGAAGGCAAACATTGTAACAACCATTCAATTCGTTTTTCTGATTACTCATGTCAGGATAAATCTACATTCGCCTCTCCAACCTGAATTCAAGAATATGTAATTTGGGGATAATCATGGCAACTCTGCATCATTTCTGATGGATTTGGACATGCGTGAACCTTAATGATTTCTGGAATTTCATTGAGCATTGAATACAATAAGTCTTGTCCAACTGGCAGATTTCCCTTCGTGACCACATTACAGTTAATTAAGTCGTAGGCGCTTGTTTATGGCATGCAGTTGATTTAGCTGTGAAGAAGCCACTTTTCCAATATTTGTCTGAAATACTGAGCAAATTGAATGAGCAAAACAACATTGGGCGATAAAGACACCATTGGAGTAATGAATGCACCCTTTCAATGTGAAGTAATACTTGGACGTATAATTTGCATTGATTGCTTAACTAGAACACTCTGAATACTTCCTACTGACAATTTGTTGAATATCGTAACACTGACATGCTAATTTTTATATGTCATCAATCGACGAGAGGGAACAGAAAAATGAATTGAAATGAATTAAGAAAGTATTAGTAAGCGCAATGAGAAAGGAGATAAAGTTGTTGACAGGAAGAATGAAGAGCAGAATTGCTCAAATTTCCACGGCAACCGATCACAACAGGCAGGATTATAACTTGCGAAAAATAAGCTCTACAGTCCTAAGCTCCCGTCGCACTCTAATATGCCACGAAATCAACCAGTGCAGCACCTCCATTATAAGCAAGAATAGAGCATTGAATGCAATTGCTCCTGGGCAAGTTGCGCGATTACTCAAACTTTTCCTTGTAAAATATTTAAACATAATAGAGAGCATCAACGAATCTCAGTCATGCAAATACGTACTCTCCATCCAATTGATGCTGAGCATTGCAATTAGGGCTACGTCCCATGCAAAATTGTCGGCACGATTGAAGGCTCATACGTGTGAATAATTATGATCTCTCATGTTCTATGTCTGCATGACCTGCCCCACAGTGAGCTTCAGATCACTAAAGATCAAACTCGTATGCGAAGTTAAAAGTCACAGATGCAATGTCAACCATCGCCAAATATGGTGAATTATAATTGCTTTACTAATATTATCCACAACAAGGTAACGTATTGTGTCATTCATTTTGCGAAAAGGAACAGTAATCAGTTGAGGGTAAATGGAATAAATTGCACATTGAACTATTAATTGGGAGTATGTTGAGAGCAAACACAAGATATCACAGAGTCCTACTTCATCTGATTTTGATCACCTTAATTGCAGATCAAATTTTTGTCCACTAGTTGGTAATCAGTTACGTTTGACAGGAGGTAAATTTAAAATGACTGTACTTCCAAAGGTCCGGAAAGGGGACTTATCTTATATAATATTAAACAGATTTCATTATAGAATTATCTTGGCTGATTCTTGCCCTCTTCACTCACTATGCACTCAATCGCACCACTCTTGCAAGTTTTAGTGCATTCAAAATTAAATTTGAAGTTTTGTTTTAATGGAGGGCTTGAAATTAAGTACCCAAATTTATTTGAGAAACCATAGTGGACACCACATAAAAGTCCTCTGTATTTGTCAATTTCTTAAACAATCTGTTTACCATCATTTCGAATATAAGTTTGTGTATTTGCAAAACACAGACGAATAATTTAAAATACAGATATTGTATTAATATCCGCGTCTATGCGGATTTCACAATGTAAAACGAACAGATTTGAAAAAGCTTAGCACCAATAGTAGTTACCGCTCCAGGTAATTGGATGGATATTTTGTTGAAATTGAATACTGCATTAATGGCCTTAAATTCGCCTAAATGCTAACATCTTATTCGCAAATGGGTAACAGTTGGACTTTGGAATGAGTAGATATAAGTGGAAAATATAGCGACTAAACAAAATTGAATTTTATTTCAATCGAATTTTATTTCAATCGAATTTTATTGACTAATTACTTTTGTTGCAACTGTAATAGTAACCGCTTTCTGCATGTTCAATCTTTCAACTACAATTTTCTTCAGATCGTTTACAATTACAGTTCCCATTTTCCTAATCAAATTGATTTAAATAAATACATCTATTTGTTGAAGTGAAAACGATCAACTGAAGGTATATAATGATTGGGGGCAAAACAAAGCAGCCTCATGCTCACTTGAGCAGTCTGAAGATTCCACCGTGCTACTGATGGCATAGTAGTCATGTGGATTGTTGGTGCAGAGCCTTCTTATTCGACCAGCTTGCGTCAGTGGCCCAAAGGATATAATACTGGGTGCTATTTACAGAAACCGTTCTGTTTCTTCAATGCTGTTGAGGTCGCTGTTGAGCACAATTCTGGATACACTTTATTCTGAGGAATTTTGCTCGAATGTAACTCTGACTTATTTGCTTTGTATGGTCAATAGGGGAAATTAAAATGTATATTTTATCAAATCACCATTCATCAGAGTTTCATCATGGATAGTATCAAATTATTTCAATTATACTAATAAAGTATAGAATTAATTTTGCATATTTAATACGGATTCCTCAACATGTGTTCAAAAGGCGATTTGTTAACACCTATATCCATACTAACAAGCTCGCGATTGAAGCATGTCGCATGAGTTTCTCCTCCCTGGAGCAGAGATTAGGTGATGTCCGTATGGTACCTCAAATCGGGACATCCACCAGATTGCCTCATTCACTAAAACTTCATCATGCCCTTTGGCACTGAGATATGGAGAAGGCTTCCTCTTAATATAGTCATAATTATCTTTATGGAATTATGCACCGATGTAATTGAATGCAGTATTATCTCTTGCCGGTTCAACAAGGGTATACTCTGACTTCTAAGATTGTTGCAAAGTGTAAGAAATTGAATGCAATCTTGATTTGTTTCCTCTCTGGAGTTGAAAATAAAAGTTGACAAGTTGAAAGTGGCCCTTGGAGTGAAGGATCATAATTCAAAGTATTTGTACCTCAGTAATAACTAAGTGAGATTTCATTGATGAAAATCAAAACAGATTGCGAAGTTAGCTCAAACAATCTGTATTGGTATGATGTTGGCAAGAATTTGTTCACAGTGGCAGTGGGACATTCAACACTTTAGTGGCAGACTATTGGGCGTTTACAATTCGAGCGTAGCATAAATTTGACTTCGTTCAAAGATGTATCTATACTTCAGCCAGTGTTAGGTAGTGGCTTCGACTTATCGTTATCAAGTACTATTCTACAGTGCAGAAAGATGAAATGGATGATGCACTCCACTATGACTCTGATAGACTTGCTTTCCAGAGTGATGGAAAGTTAGGACCGCAAATCTTATTTTTCGTTGGTTATAATCCTTTCTCCTATGAACTGTCCCTCGATGCAGAGCAGATCAGACAGGCATAGAACATGAGGATCTTAATATTCGAAAGTGATTATCGATTGAATAACAACATTGAATTCATCTATTTATTCACTTGCGAAATGCGGCAAATTGTATTCACTTAGCTGCATGAATAACAAGCGATGAAATAATGCGGAAAGTAAATGCATAGCACAAAATAGCAATGATAGAGCGCTGTGCACTGCAAGTCGAAATGTATATGAGAGTCCATAGAAGCAGAGAATGACACTCTGGAGGTACAATGGAAACACCGAACATGGGGGGCCACATTGATGGGAACAAAGAGTTGACAAGGGCGAAATGAATGCTGCATGAAGAAAATGGCATGAATAATAAGAAGTTGAAATTTCTCGAATGGCCACAGCTTTGGAAATCGTATTGTGCATAAATCGATTGACGTGTTCAATGGGATTAGGTGATAAACCGAGTCAGTTGTAATTGGAGAATGTACAAATAATTTGGAAGTTAATGTGTCTGTAGCAATTTAAACTGCATTGATTGTTCCAAAAAACATTATCGCTCGTTATATGTACTGAAACGAGAAAGTTAAATTAGAGCTATTAATCTCGTGCTCCACTTAGGTTGATTTGTTAGTAAATCCCTCTATGGATTATCTTTTGCACATTCGTTGTTTGACAAATGGAGACACATTTTGAAGGTGGTGTTGCGACAGTTTTCAAATGCATGTTGGCACAGAAATATTCTGCTAAGCGGAGGTACTTATATTGCAAAACAGAGAATTTACATTTAACAATTGTATAGCATTCAATTGTGCCTTTCATTCTTTACAAATATGCAATTGATTGTAGATTTCCGTGACATGTACCACGCAGTGAGATGCCATCAAGTGACACACTATTGTTATGGAAAAATGATTCACTCAATTCACCTTCTTGCATCGATTTGCATTTCAAAAAACGCGAATTCAAATTAAATCAGGTCATTCATAGCACATATAGATGGAGATTCTATTTCATATGAAAAGGAGAATCTATACTTCAACTCACCCAAAGATCGTGTAATTTACAGTACAAAACAATACAAACACCATTCATCCAGATCGTGTTATTTTGCCTGATCTCTTGGCCGAATGACAGCATTGAACACAATCAACACTCTGCTCAAATATTCCGCTACTAAAAGTGAATCATTTTGCATGAGTTCCTCCTCACTAGGGAATAGATTGGGTGATGTGTCAGAATGCGCACCTATTTGGATTAATAACTGAATGACAAGGTTTTTATAGTGCCATTAATCACGATATAATCAAGATATAACTAAAACGCGATGAAGGAGGGGATAAAGTTGTCGACAGGATGGGGATGGTCGCACGAAATGTTCAAATTCCTACCGCAAGTTTCGGGGTACATCCCATGCAAAATGGACTGCACATTCGAGGTCCCATACAAAATTACTAAGGACATCAATGTTCTATGTCTCACTTATCTCCACTCCATCGAGTGACAGTTCACAGCAGGAAGGATTGTGACATGCAAAAATAAGTTCGCGTTGAAGTGTTAAATATCTTAATGCATCAAATATGAGCGAGAATAGCGTATTGAATAAAATTACTTCTGGAACAGTGTGTACAGTGTCAAGAACTCACTTTCTGATTTTCTAAATCCATGGGTAATTTCATGTGAATGGGAGTCCAGTGAGATCCAAGATAAAGTTCTTCGCCGTTTTAGCATATTCTAAATGGGGTGTATGCTGACTTAGACGTTCTCAAGTTAAAGCTATTGGAGGTGTTGTAGACTTTTGGACATATAGAACATGCTAATAAACAGTATACAGTGGGTAATGACTTAAGAAATAATAAAGATTTTATGTTCCAGTCGATTTTGTTGTGTGAATTGCAATCGGAAACAGCAGGATTCGAAACGAAATTTCGAGTTCCAGTGAATGTTCACGCATTAATGTAGATGATGCGGAACTAGGAGCCGTTGCACCATCTGTAGAGCCATAAATGTCTATCGACAGACAGTAAGTTGACAAATTCAGTAACAATTTAAAATTTTTACAATTAGTAGTCATGACGGGAAAAGGACTATCACGGCCATGGTGAAGGCCATCATCCATATTACCTTTCCGACCTGATGCGAAGTATTTGATAAAAAATGTTGGATATGATCACATCGTCGGAGTGGCTTTTACCAAAATGCCGAGAGCCTCCACAATGATAGTATTAAAAAATGCAGATGTTGGGCCAATTAAATCATTTTTAAGTGACACTGACCCCTGAGTTAATTTTGTGGATAAAGGCTTCATTTATAATCTCGAATTATTCTCGCTCCTCGAGACCATAACTCCATAGATCCTAGCAAACAAATCATGGTATCTTCATAAATGAATTTATCAACACACCATTATCGCTATACGTCATGAATGTGACTGCCCTAATTCTCCTGACTTTTAACCCTTCTACTTATTGGGGTTAAATTCCCATATAACCACAAACAACACCATTGTCATATAACTGCAAATTTCAACTCTCGAATAGAGAGTGATTTCCAGTCAATAGTCTAAACACCGCATACGTTCAAGTGATGGATTTTTAAATCTGAGTGACTGAATGCAGCAAAGGCAAAAGATTTGTGATATTATGTAACAAAATAAATGTTTTTAGTGATTGGGTTGTTTCACATTGGTAAACTTCTGGAGCAATTGTGTTAGGACTGAACAAAAGTCGAAAATCCATGAAACAATTAAATGATTATTTGAAGCTGTAATTGATTTGCATTTAATATGTTTCCGGATTAAATGCATGATTTGTAAAGTATTTGAAATTTGGAAAGAGGAATGCTTCTAAATTGTACATATCGAGTTATTTTTAGTGACGAATTCATACTAGGAAAAATGAAATAAAAGTCAATAAGAGTTCTCAAATGAGAGCCCACTTACTCCACTATGTTCCTGCCAAATAAGCACTTAAAATGCATAGATGGTATTTGTGATTTCACGGATCGGCAAAACGAATCCCAACTTCATGCATTCAACAGGTATTAGTCTGCAAGTTTCTATCGATGGTCTGTTGTTTCGCAACGCTTAAAGTGTAATTGCACGAATTCATTATTGCATCTTAACTTCGTTCTGGGATAGATACCGCAGAAACTAACACCAATATCGCAGGCATAGCACAAGGCCACTGTTATTACTCACTATTCTGGGGCCGTGAAGTTAATAGTTAGATTACACTTGTTAGCGATTTCAAAGGGCATTAATACCGAACCGAGCTAGAGCTGAACATGGACATCTTAGCGGCAAAAAAATTTAACTCGAAGGCAATTAGCATAATCTAGAAGGTCGGCTTAAGTACTAAGTTAAACGCATCTATGTTAGATTGGCAGCATTTGCTTTTACAAGAAATCGTGGGAGGTCGTGATGAGTAAACGGAGCACCAGCCAGAAAACCAAATATTGCGATTTATGCACACCTAACAGGATTAAACTGCGCTCGTGAACATTCTGGAATTTGTGGCCGTGCATGAGGAGAATTAAACATCTAATGAGGTATTAAAATTCATTAACGATATGTCAAAAATGTTTAAATACTAATCAACACTAGCTGTGATCATAAATTTAATGAATACTATCATGACTAAACGTCTGCTTCTGCTATCTTATGTTGATGGCTTAACTATTTCCTCGAGCCTATACGTGCTAGGATACTAGAGATTAGTGAGAATAAGTCAAGGCTTATTTGTGTTGCAATCGGCTACAATATTATTAAATATTACTTTGGGTTGCTGGTATTCAGTTGTTCCAACCGTTATTCTACTCGATATAGTCGGCTTGAATGTCTCCGACAACGAAATAATAGACCTTCAATAGCGTACGTTATTTTGTTTACTTAACTGAAACCAGATGTCCTCCGTTTGTGTTAATGTAACAAATTTTTCAACGATTCAGTTTTTGTTATTGTATAAATAGCTAGAACCTTATAAGAAAGTGCTATTTCCGAATACCAATATATTCTGAAGCCAAACAAAAATACTCCACATCTGCCATTCACGATAAATTATCAGAATTAAGCACCATCCATAATTGGTAGGAGTTTTGTTTGTTCGTTAGTTCGTTTGTCTGACATTCGAAGAGAGTTTTAATTCAGTATTTTTGACACATATTTCAGTAAACTACCTCGCTATACGACCGGTTCCTCCATGTCGCTGAGGTAGTAAGCTGACTCCATTAGCCAATCAATGCAAAGATATTTTGTCCTAGAGATTACTGAGGATAAGTGAAGGCTAATTCACGTAACAATCCATGCAAATAATGATGCCAATCAAATAATTGCAAACTGATTTATTTGCACAACATTCGTTTGAATTTGATTTGTCGAAGATGTTGAATGAAAGTGAATATCGATTGGCAAACCAGGTTAAGTTGAATAAAAGTACAAGTGATCGCAGGAACTGCAAGTAACTTATTTGATCGTATTATGCTAATGAATACGGGGTATCTCACTGTTTCTCGGTAATCCGCAGCAAATAAGAGAGAATATTTAAGCGATCTGGGTAAAATGTGAAAATGCAATTTTCAAGCATAATTGATTGCGGATATCAAATTTAATATTTCTTCCATATAACACGTATAGATTGCGGTTCTGCGTGGTTTATTAGCAAATCAAACGAATTTGAATTTCATTTTATCAAGCGATGACCTACTCAGTTGAATACTAATTAAGAGAGATATAGTTTATTTGAAGCAATTAATGCATCTTAACTTGTTACTTTGAAAATCATAGCTGCATAAAAACGGGTGCTTATGCAATCTCCGTATTTATGAGCATTTGTCTGTGGTTAGCAATTACACCGAAAGTTCTCTGTATTGAAATATTAGCTCTTTATTCGAGCAATGTAGTTCATTGAAGGATTTATTAACGAAGTTGAACACGAGATTGGTAGCTCTAATTTCATTTTAACTAGAGGTTATAATAAGACGATAAATGAGTGATGGCTTACCCGTTTAAGTGATAGTAAAGAGTGGTAATGTTTATTTGGAACAATTTATGCCGTTTGAATTGCTATTTTGTAAATCGAATCTGCGTAAAAGGCGGATATTAGCACCATCTCCTTATTTTGCAATCGTTCGTTTGTGTTTTTCAAATGCACGCACTTAAAAGTAGAATGATGGTAAGCAGTTTCTCTTGGAAATTGACAGACCCAAATAGCTTTTATGGGCTGTTTCTCAAATAAATTTTAGTACTTAATGCCAGGTCTTCTATTGAAATGAAAAATCCAATTTAATTACAAATTCAGTAAAACTTGCAAGTGAGGTGCGATTGAGTGTACCGTGAGTACAGATGGTAATGATCAGCAAAGAGAGTTCAACGACACACCGCTGAGGCACCTTGTCTGCATGTGATTGGGACTGAGTCAGTTGGAATCTGTTCTTCTCATGAGAACACCAATTCAAAGTATGAGGTAATGTAGGCATTCGCCATGTCACTCATTGCCAACGAGACTGTGATGAGTGAGGATAGTGATGTGCAAACCAACCATCAGGAAGTCATTGAAGATTCTATAACTGTGCTGAAACCATGAAGAGCTATGTTGAAAGACCTGTCGAATACCTATAGAAGACAGTTACAGTGAAATAAAACATAGAAATGGCCTCCCAATCTGTCTTAAACATATAAATATCACCACCTTTAGCTTTTCCCAAATTGAAGAATTGAACGTTAAAAAAATACTTTCAAATTATTAGAAATGTGAATTGATTCCACTCCACTAGTAGGAGTATGATTCATAGGTTATTGGAGATTTGGTGTTTATAAATACTGTTGGATTATTAGAAATGTGAATTGATTCAACCTCTATACTTCTTATTTAAGGTTATTATCACTAGGTTAATGATATTCAGTGTGCTTGTCCATGATTCCCATATTCAAATCTCAGCATTTGATGATATTCGTCTGTATTTCTTTCTGGTCTTCCAATTCATTTGAATGAGTATGCCAGTGTGTTGATTTACACTGAATTGGTTCTTCCCGCCGACGCATTAATACCCAATGCATCTGTCCATACTCCACGTACAGTTGAACAAGTTAATCGATCTTTACACAATATCATTCGCAAAGCTGTGGCAAATCAATTAATTACATCTTCTTACTATTCATGCCATTTGCTTCATGCACAAATTCATTTCTCCCTTGCCTCTTCTTCTTCCTCATCAATGCGGTCTCAATATTGGATGTTTTCATTTTACCACCAAAGTGTTACACATTGTTTCTATAGATTCCAATAAAAATTCGGGTTTGCAGTGTATAGCTCTTTTTTGTGAAATTCACTTCATTTTCGCCTTGATCCATAGTTTGGGATTCTGAAATTTAAGTGAATTCAGTTTGCTCCATTTCGTATGTGGAAATTATAGATGGTTTAAGTGTTGTTGTTCAATAGAAAATCACCTTTGAAGATGCTCTTTGCTTGTGAAAGTTGTCCTATGGACAGGTTAGCAGTTCCCAGTTAGACTATTTTAGCATAAGTTGTGCTTTCGTCCTTTTTATTATGGAACGTCGATTTCTCTTTAACCTCCATCGATTAGGAAACATCTTCCAACTTTGAACACTAACTGCAATCCACTCATAATTCAGCTCGTTGCACATCTTCCTGAATGCTGACCGTGAACCAAACACTTTCCATGAGTTTAGGCATTGCAAAATATTCCAATTATACACTTTGAATTTACAACCCAAATTCTTACTTCACTCGGAGTAATTGAACAATATGTTAACTTCTTTGTTTAATATGCAAATGGACTATCAATTGAAAGCATACTTAACCCTTTGTCAGATCAGTTGTAAACTGCCCTGCAAACGTAGTGAAGTGATGTACCTGAAATCCTTTATACGACAAACGCTACGCCCTTCTTTCAACAGAATTTTGCGACTCTGCCGATGGGACTCAAAGGACTTACTTTCGGCTGAAATTAGGTTTCTTATATTGGGTAAGATGGGTTTGAAACATAAATCGACTCGCAAATAAGTTGATCTGTTTTAAATACCTAATGCGAGGTTGATAAGCACCTATTTATCTATGAAATACCACTTCCGATTTAAATATGCTCAAACTAGATTTCACCGAGATCTTCAAACATTGGTAAGAGAGGTACGTTGTACTAATAGTAATGAAACTATACCAGTCCAGCTTCTACTAATCCACTTTGAAACAGCGTTATTCCATCGAACGAGCTTAGACTTAGAATGTATATTCAATAACATTGAACGAATTTCCATTTTGAAGCAAGTATGGAGTGACTCGCGGAATTGGACCACGAAGACTTGTCATTTGAGCCGGTACTACGAATGTGGCGGTCAAAATTACTGTTTACAATTATTGTTATGAATAATGCTATTATGTTAATTATCCTACAACGTATCCTAATTATAAAACAGGGAAAGTTTTCTATATTTATTGCTTAATGCTAGATAGTAGTCTCAAATGTTGAAATATGCCACATTTATGTCTAGAATATTACTGGAATTACTCCTAAATTTCGTGTGACTGCGTCAGAGAGCACATTTTTGAATCTACAGATTGCTGAAATAATCACAAGAATGTCAACTCTAATTTATTTTTCCGAATTGGAACCTCCTATTATCCAAATCGTAATATAGGCAGAAAACAATGGAATAATTATTTTACAATTTCTTCAGGATAACTATACATAGACTGTTAGAAGAATACAGAAGGGTATGAATCAAGTTTGGGAAAAATTTGCTCTGTTCCGTGTTAAGCCACTTTATCCTGCAGGTAACCCTCAAGTCGTCCTATAGTCTCAGCAATCCCATACTTAAATGCTTACCAGTAACCGGTGTCAATGTGTAATGCTATTGGTTTAACTCTAGAGCTTTATTCTCCGCCCACCACGAAAATGTAAACACATCTCACTCGCGGACTATATTGGCAAGTGTAGGTGTTAAGAAATCGCATTTTAATAACAGAAAATTAATTCTCCTGTTTATTATAATAATTGACCTAATTTGTTAATACTCATTGAAAAATTCTGATGTATAGTGATTTGATGATGTAAATATTTTAATTTCACCTGTTGCACATACATAGAAAATAATTCACAGTAATTTTCCTGCAAAATCCCTAAGCTTAAAATTGTTAACGAATTTAGTGGATCGGCTTCAACAGTGTTGAAGAAACATATCATTTTCAGTAAATATCTCTTAGTATTATATTCTTTGAGGCCCTGACGATAAGTTGACCCACTAAGAAGGCTCTACACTCACAACCCGCTTGTGATTCATAACGGTTGCTCTTTCCACAAGCAGTCTGGGATGATCTTGATGAGTAATCTGCCGATTATATTGAAAACGAAAGAAAATAATCAAAAGTAAAATAGTTTCATTCGTTTTATTCAACACGTTGATTGAGTTGAAATGATAGCGGATCTCGTGTTTAAATGAAGTGTAGACGTGACTATCCTGGTGTTATTTAGATAAATTAGAAATTAAACGATCAATTTCTTGGGAATGTTCTTATTACAATTTAAAACAATCAAATTGTAAATAATTCGATATCTTACTAATTCATTTCAATTCATTAGAAATATGTGCACAGACCAGCTAAGCTACCGCAAAGCTGTAGAGGTAATAGGCGTATGACGTGAAACTCGATTATTTGTGAAGTGTATTACAGACAAGCAGCTGAGTCCTTATGGCAAATCAAGAAAAGACTGTTGATTGGTGGTTGGCTAGATGCTCAGCGCTCTCGACCACATTAACTTCCTACGCGATGTAGTATGCCCTCACCCTCAAGCCTGTCTGAGTGCACATGAGATTCGTTTGTTCAGCAATGACGGCATTGTGGGGTCCAAAATATCCCCCTCTAGAACGTTCACCAGACAATAAAAACTTGGAGAAAAAACGCTTGATTATTGGTTAATGTTCATATTTGGTCAGTCGAGAGAGAAAGGTAACTCTTCTAATCCTTTTATCTTGTCTCAGGGACAACACTTATGTTTTTGCGCGGGCGTGGCATTAAATATTTTACAACCAAAATCGACATTTGGCACTATCGATATCATATAAATCAGTTCTGTATAATATTGACTGGGGATGGGCTGAGAATATGTTGGTTGGGAAAACAATTCTGATATAACTTCAGTTTGGATTAACGTCCGATTTGGCCAGAGTGTTTGAAAGTGTTCATATTATATTGAAGACCGGCTTTAAATGCGTTGGATGTTCGTTGCATCAAAATATTCATAAAAATTCATTATTTTTATCGCACTGATGGCTATCAAAATGTACCAAAAGTTCTCAAGTCAGTGCAGGTTTTCCGATCAATAATCTAGTTTCGACAATTTTTACGAAACAGTGGTTGAACGGGAATATGAATTTCATCTAAAGACTAAATCAAATCATTTCATTTGCTAACAATAGCGAATTTGTTTAATAAACTTGGATTCATAATAAGGAAGTAGTATGTCTTCTTGGCGCGTATTAGTAAGTCACCGAACTTGTAATGGTAAAAATCTTTAAAGACTGCATCTTGTATCACATTCCTAGAATTGTTCTGATTCCAAATCAGAGCTAAAATAGAAATGATGATGGTTTTACTATTCTTTAACAAGAATTTCCCCTTGGAATTGGATTACTACGTGAAGAAAAAACTTACGGTGGATAATAGGCACAACCATGCACATATACAAGTTTCGGTAAATATGATATTCTCGAATTGCAACCCATGACCGCAAAACCAACATAGTTCGAACCGGTCAAAATCATCTAATTCAAAATATCTTAGATGAATTTAAGACAGAAAGTGTAAACAGACATCAAACTAACTAGCGTTCATGTAATCTCCGCATAGTTCACCTCGTTCGAATTCGTTAACATGGTAGATGTAATGGGGTCGTTCATCGTGCCTTTTAAATAAGACGTGCAAAATTGATTAGTGGGTCTTTGTATGTACAATAAGTATTTAAACCAGAAACTGTTTGGGTTGTGTAATCTTAAGCTTAGCATTCTGACATATCACCAAATCTCTGCTCCAGGGAGGTGGATCTCATGCGACATGCTTCAATCGCGAGCTTGTTAGTATGGATATAGGTGTTAACAAATCACCTTTTGAACACATGTTGAGGAATCCGTATTAAATATGCAAAATTAATTCTATACTTTATTAGTATAATTGAAATAATTTGATACTATCCATGATGAAACTCTGATGAATGGTGATTTGATAAAATATACATTTTAATTTCCCCTATTGACCATACAAAGCAAATAAGTCAGAGTTACATTCGAGCAAAATTCCTCAGAATAAAGTGTATCCAGAATTGTGCTCAACAGCGACCTCAACAGCATTGAAGAAACAGAACGGTTTCTGTAAATAGCACCCAGTATTATATCCTTTGGGCCACTGACGCAAGCTGGTCGAATAAGAAGGCTCTGCACCAACAATCCACATGACTACTATGCCATCAGTAGCACGGTGGAATCTTCAGACTGCTCAAGTGAGCATGAGGCTGCTTTGTTTTGCCCCCAATCATTATATACCTTCAGTTGATCGTTTTCACTTCAACAAATAGATGTATTTATTTAAATCAATTTGATTAGGAAAATGGGAACTGTAATTGTAAACGATCTGAAGAAAATTGTAGTTGAAAGATTGAACATGCAGAAAGCGGTTACTATTACAGTTGCAACAAAAGTAATTAGTCAATAAAATTCGATTGAAATAAAATTCGATTGAAATAAAATTCAATTTTGTTTAGTCGCTATATTTTCCACTTATATCTACTCATTCCAAAGTCCAACTGTTACCCATTTGCGAATAAGATGTTAGCATTTAGGCGAATTTAAGGCCATTAATGCAGTATTCAATTTCAACAAAATATCCATCCAATTACCTGGAGCGGTAACTACTATTGGTGCTAAGCTTTTTCAAATCTGTTCGTTTTACATTGTGAAATCCGCATAGACGCGGATATTAATACAATATCTGTATTTTAAATTATTCGTCTGTGTTTTGCAAATACACAAACTTATATTCGAAATGATGGTAAACAGATTGTTTAAGAAATTGACAAATACAGAGGACTTTTATGTGGTGTCCACTATGGTTTCTCAAATAAATTTGGGTACTTAATTTCAAGCCCTCCATTAAAACAAAACTTCAAATTTAATTTTGAATGCACTAAAACTTGCAAGAGTGGTGCGATTGAGTGCATAGTGAGTGAAGAGGGCAAGAATCAGCCAAGATAATTCTATAATGAAATCTGTTTAATATTATATAAGATAAGTCCCCTTTCCGGACCTTTGGAAGTACAGTCATTTTAAATTTACCTCCTGTCAAACGTAACTGATTACCAACTAGTGGACAAAAATTTGATCTGCAATTAAGGTGATCAAAATCAGATGAAGTAGGACTCTGTGATATCTTGTGTTTGCTCTCAACATACTCCCAATTAATAGTTCAATGTGCAATTTATTCCATTTACCCTCAACTGATTACTGTTCCTTTTCGCAAAATGAATGACACAATACGTTACCTTGTTGTGGATAATATTAGTAAAGCAATTATAATTCACCATATTTGGCGATGGTTGACATTGCATCTGTGACTTTTAACTTCGCATACGAGTTTGATCTTTAGTGATCTGAAGCTCACTGTGGGGCAGGTCATGCAGACATAGAACATGAGAGATCATAATTATTCACACGTATGAGCCTTCAATCGTGCCGACAATTTTGCATGGGACGTAGCCCTAATTGCAATGCTCAGCATCAATTGGATGGAGAGTACGTATTTGCATGACTGAGATTCGTTGATGCTCTCTATTATGTTTAAATATTTTACAAGGAAAAGTTTGAGTAATCGCGCAACTTGCCCAGGAGCAATTGCATTCAATGCTCTATTCTTGCTTATAATGGAGGTGCTGCACTGGTTGATTTCGTGGCATATTAGAGTGCGACGGGAGCTTAGGACTGTAGAGCTTATTTTTCGCAAGTTATAATCCTGCCTGTTGTGATCGGTTGCCGTGGAAATTTGAGCAATTCTGCTCTTCATTCTTCCTGTCAACAACTTTATCTCCTTTCTCATTGCGCTTACTAATACTTTCTTAATTCATTTCAATTCATTTTTCTGTTCCCTCTCGTCGATTGATGACATATAAAAATTAGCATGTCAGTGTTACGATATTCAACAAATTGTCAGTAGGAAGTATTCAGAGTGTTCTAGTTAAGCAATCAATGCAAATTATACGTCCAAGTATTACTTCACATTGAAAGGGTGCATTCATTACTCCAATGGTGTCTTTATCGCCCAATGTTGTTTTGCTCATTCAATTTGCTCAGTATTTCAGACAAATATTGGAAAAGTGGCTTCTTCACAGCTAAATCAACTGCATGCCATAAACAAGCGCCTACGACTTAATTAACTGTAATGTGGTCACGAAGGGAAATCTGCCAGTTGGACAAGACTTATTGTATTCAATGCTCAATGAAATTCCAGAAATCATTAAGGTTCACGCATGTCCAAATCCATCAGAAATGATGCAGAGTTGCCATGATTATCCCCAAATTACATATTCTTGAATTCAGGTTGGAGAGGCGAATGTAGATTTATCCTGACATGAGTAATCAGAAAAACGAATTGAATGGTTGTTACAATGTTTGCCTTCTAGAAATCTCAATCAGGATCTCTCAACCTGATAATTGATGGTGTTGGTAGCTTCACAGATTTTTATGATGGCCTTTACTCTAGTGATTAATCAGAATGTCGAAATGATAAGAGTAATAATTACAATGACGATGATGAGTAGGCGATGGCGTACATATATTGGTCTGAGATAGGGCCCTTTCTTCGTTTCAGATGTGTCTTCATAGCTGATTCTTCCGAAATGTCAGTGTATTTCGATCTGTGCAGAATTGTATCTCCAAGAAAAGATGGCGGACATTGCAGCATATCGTCCTTGCCTTTGTGATGGCCGATCCACTGTGCACTTCCAACACTAACCACATTTCCAACCGGTGATTGACACTTCATTTTTTATTTGCTTCCAAATGAATTAACCTTACCTATTATTTCCCTAAATTTTCACCTATTCCATATGTCGCTATGATATCGCTTATTAAAACTTTGACATTTCTTTGTCGAATCAAGACAGACAAACTGTCTCTCTTAATAGAAATTACAATTTCGTGTGCGGAAAATGCTTTATTAAGAAGAGTTTATTAATTGAAATGCTTATGGACAATTGTTTCCGTTCAGCCACGGAACAGTTGCATTGAATGAATATTAATATTCATTTTGATTAATTAGTGTAGAGGTATGTGGTATGATGAGGGAACTTCTTACGTTCGAATTCTTGCTCGAGATAGATTGATCACAGAAACCCTTTTCTTTCGATTGTTGTGGACCAGAAGAAGGCGGTTGACCGCTCTCATTTATGGAACATAAAACAGATTTTGCTTGATTTGCAGTGCTCCAGAGGCACTGAGTATTATGACAAGACCATGCCCGCAGCATTTAGGTGCAAAGAGCAGTCTGGCAGCGATCCACGCAAGTGTCTATGGTCTGCATTCTAATTTCCATATTGACTGTGCAAGGGTATTTCTCACTTAATTAGTTAAGCATCAACACTTGAACATTCTAAAATGCTAACGACCAAAGCTTTTGGGATTAAACAGACGCAAGCGACTGAAATGCAGAACTGCAATTTAAAAGCACGAGATAGGTTTAATTGCCATATGCCGTTCAAGGAATCCTCTCAGTTACTTACGAAAATACTTCTCATAGTTAAGGCTGGACATTCACTTAACTTATAAGTGCAATGTAATGTATACATTGAGCTGAATGAAGTTGTTTACATTTCTGAAAAAGTAAGGTTTATTGACAAATCACGGAGTTTGATATACTGATTATAAGCTTTCAATTTCACAGATATAATCTTATAAATCCAACGAGATGAACATCAGAGATATCCGGATATCATACTGCACTTCAACTTCTAATTATCATTATGGCAACTCAAGTGCGCTTGAGACGGCCATTTGCATCGATTTCTCCAATCATCTCCACTGTGGCAGGTTTCCTACCTTACTATGGTCGTTTCTCTTCTCCTACTTTTGTGCGATTTACAATGAAGAAATAAGAATAATCGCCACAATAGTAATACCAACGTTAACAATAACATTATTTTAAAATGTCAAACGATAGTAAAATACCAACATTGTATATGCTCAATGAATAAAACAACACAAAATTCACTTTAATTAATTTATTTGATTTAGAAGTGACATTAATCGTGATCAGTTTATTGATTGACAAAGCAATGCACTGTCCTGTCTAGCGGTGGTTAGGGTAGCACAGTTTTCCCTTGCATATAGTTCCTGGTGAACACTTACTACAACTTGGACCAATTCCATACGAATGTTTTGCTTGGAAATCAGCGCTAAATTGAGAGGATGATAGTTTAACCATTTAATAGAAAGAACATCCAATTGGACCTGAATTAGTTCATAAAAAACTTACGGTGGATAATAAACACAGGCATACATATATATATTCTTCGATTGATATGCAAAGTGCTTAGTACAATCCACGACAGCACAGGCAAAACTCTTTGTGTCGGCCCAAATCATCTAATTCAAAATATCTTAGATGAGTTTTAGACAGAAAGTGTAAACAGGCATCAAATTAACTAACGTTCATGTAATCGGAACATTCACGATTGTCTGTGCACTTGTTAGGATTGTATTGGAAGAAGGGACTTTCCTTTTGCCAGCTACTTACAACAGATAAAAAGTCGATATCTGAGCGTTCGACAGCTAGATAAGTATTTAGACCAGCAATTGTTTGGTTCATGCACCTTTTAGCGTATGTCTCAGCCAAAGGTTCCATCGAAGTATTATATTGCTGCAGACGAGGGAGAATTAATTTAAAAATAACATTCAAACGTGTAACAATTTAGAAATTACCAATGCTAGCATATTGGCCGCTTCAGGTAATGCGATAATTCGTATAAAATTGTGAATCTTTTCTATTAATGAACGATCTATCGAAGAGGGTGGTTGAGCATAGATAGAATGGAAATAAACCAGGAGGATGATTATTCTTAGCATATTTTAGTTCAAACGTCGTACAATGTGCGCCAAGTCCTTTATATGCCACAATAACAATATATATATCCAATGACAAATTTCCGCAATATGATTCGCTACAAACAGGGTCCATTGCTACCTCGTGACAATCAGGGTATTAAGATACATTTGACCACTTACAATAGGCAATAGAAAGACAAAACCAGCATGTCAAATGACTCGCTTTTGCGATGTCCAAGTACTTTGAAAATCGATGCGTGAAAGGATGAAAGGAGCACTTTTCTGAAATATTATATTAATTCGCTTATTTGATAGATTTATTACCACGTTTGGGAATTTCGAAATTGGATTATTGAGTTGCGAAGTGTGAGAGCTGTTGTTGGAAGTGAGTATACCTTGGAAAGACAGAGGAAATTGGAATTGCAATATCTTTGACAAGTGGAGATGGTCAAAACCTAAAAACCTCTGAAATAAAGTTTAAAATGACGCAAGATATTAGTGCCTTCAATTACATTGGAGCATTCTTAATCCTGCATCATCACCAAGAAATAAGTACAAATTTGCTTAAAATCGAACGTTTTGCTGTCTTCGTTACAATGCGAATGATGATGATGTGGACAGTGTTTTCATCCAGTGATTGAAAAATTTGATACGTATTCTGACGGTATAATTCAATTATTTTAAAAAAATCAACGAAGTAGTCCATTTTCTCCCACTTTAATACCAAATAAGGCGGAACTCATGTAGCATGTTTCATTTACGAATGTATTAGTGGTAGAATATCTCAACAGACTTGGAAAAGATGAATCACTTGAAATGGAGAAGAGTACTCCGGTATTGGGCATACTGGATTAATTCAAATCCCGTAGGTTCGAATAAGTATTCTGATGAACCTACCTGTTACTGAATATTACTTCAACTAATATCTGCCAATTTACTGAAAGCATTTAGGCACTTGAATTATTCACATCACTGTGCCACGCATTAGGAGGGTGTTAATTGTGGTTAGTGATACTATTCAGCCATCAGATTGAGCAAAATAACTCGATCTGGATGAATGCAGTTGGTTGAATGAGCAGTCGTTCGTATTCTTTTGCACTCTAATACTTTTTATCTTTAAGGTGCATTAGGGGTGTGAAATAAGCAATTGAAATATGGAATATTTAATAATGCGATTCTGTTTCACGCAAGAAATAGAATCTCCATCTTAATACGTTATGATAGACCTGAGTTAATTTGAATTCGCAAAGTTTGAAAATCAAACCAATACAGCAAGACATATTCAGTGGAGTATCCTTATATAATTGCAATTTGCCATTCAATGGTAGTTGGAATAAGCTCTATTCTTGAGACCATCCATTGAAGGATTTATTATCAACGAGATTGATAGCTCTAATTCTATTTTAACGACATTCTCTAATGAGGCTATTACTTACTCGTTTCAGTGCTATCAAAGAGCAATAATTTTCATTTGACGAAAATATACATACATTTTAAATTGCTACTTTGAAACTTAAAACCCCATATAAAGCAATTAATTATGCAGACTCTGTTTTTAGAAACATTCGTCACTCACTTATAATTAGAATGATGATAGGCATTTTCTTTTAAAAATTGACCAACTCAAATAGATTTTATATGCTATATATTATGGTTTCTCAAATTAATTTTAGTAATTAACGCCGGTTCTCCATTTAAAGAGCCCTTCAAATCTAATTGCAAATGCGGTGAACGTAGCAAAAGTGGTGCGATTGAGTGCATGAGGAGTAAAGAATGTTAGAATCAACCAAGAAAATATCACGAAACTCCCATTGAGTTTCCTTCCCTGCATATGATTGGTGATGAGTCAGTTGGAATGAGTTCCACTTGTGAGACCATCACTGCAAAGTGTAATGTAATGAAGGTGTTCGACATGTCTCTCAGTAACATCAAGGCCGTGATAAGTGAAGATGGTGTGAAATCTAACCACGTGAAGGTCCTAGCAACTTCTTCTAAATGATTCGAAGCAATAAAGAGCTGTGTAGAAAGACCTGTTGAATGCCTGTAGAAGCCACTTGCTGTGATATGAAAAATTGAAAATTCTTCTAATCTGTCTCAAACATACGAATACCATTGCATTTGGCTGTTCCCAAATTGGAAATTATGCGTTTATAATTGTTTTTAAATTATTAGAATTGCGAACTGTTTCCACTTCACTAGTTAGAATGTAAGAGAATGATCCATAGACTATTATTAATATGCTTGCCTGCCTATGATAGTCATAGCTCGAATTTGAATTAGAGTAGAGATGTAAATGCATTGAATTTTATCGAATTGGCTTATGCCGCCGACGCTTTAACTCGTAAATGCATTTGCACCTAGTCCACTTACAATTGATTCTGCTTAAGGCCTGATCTCATTGAATACGTCAATATGTTTAGCAATTCAAGGAATTTCAATTTCATACCACTTATGCCATTTTCGCCATTTGACATTCATTTCCCCCTTGCCTCTTCTTCGTTTTCATCAATGCGGCCCCCGAAAGTGGGCTTTTGCATCGCATCTCCATAGTGTCATTCTCGGTTTCTATAGGTTTCCACATATATGTCAGTTAGCAGTGCATGTCACTTTGCCATGGCTATTGTTGTGCTTATCTCTTTATTCTTGCATAAGTCCATTGCTTGGGATTCTGTTATTTAAATGAATACTATTTGCTACGTTTCGTTTGAAGAATAAATAGATGAATTCAATGTTGCTGTGAGAAAAATGTCTGCTTCCGTCGGACTTAATAGAATGAATATATATATGAACGAGAGCCTCAGGCAACTCCCCAAATCCCCTGTCTAGTCTCTACGCAATGATCACTAATTACGCGAAAGCAATCAATTTAGATCTGATAACACTGGTATTAATGAAGTGCATTAGATATGATGTGATGAATACGTAAATCAAATCGAAAAAACTGCCACTTGACTGAAATACCGAATAAAAAGATGTTGAAAAGCACCTGATATATGCTTCTTCAGTAGAGTTCGTTACACCCGCTTTAAGTTTAGCTGTCCATACCCTAATTTTCGTAAAAATTGCATTTGATACAAAATAACACCAATTTTATGACTTGGATGCATTCCCTCACTCAGTTTGAAATGATTTAGCCAAAATCGTTGTTCATTGGAAAATAAAATGTGATTGGAATGGCAATATTCGTTTTGACAAATGCTATTAAATGAACTTTTGTTTAAACGAACAATAGTTTACATAATTGATTGGAAATCACTGTATTTTCGGCAGTTAAAATTTGCAGATATATGGCATTGAGGTGGACTTTGGGTAGGTGGGAATTGAAACAAATAAATTGATTTATGGAGAGTAAGAAGAGTTACGGCAGTGTTATATATGATGCATAGCGTAAATTATATGTTAATATATATTTTAATGAAGGTTTCGCGATTGGCTATGCTATAAGACTATATAGACGTGATCATAAAGAGTAAGCATAATTCAACTGAATGAAAGAAACCACATTTAACACAAAATTAACTCAAGGTTTCAGGGTCACTTACAAATGACATACTTCCTTCAAGATTTGCATTTTTCTATGCTATCATTTTATGGACTCTAGACGTCATCCTGAAGAAAATTTTAAATAAATATCTAATTTTTCTCTCTCCATATTACAAATTGGACAAAGGAGGTTCTTATTTGGGAAAAGGAATCAAGAGTGAAATTCTTTTGACCATTTCAACAACCTGAAACACACGAATGTACACCCTTACGCATTCCCATGAAATTTAAAAGTTATTCTAGTAGAATTGTAGAAAAAATATCCCAGATCTATCTTTTTTGTCTCAAAATTTGTGACTTCTATCTCGAATTAAATAGAAGACAAAAATTCCATCTACCTGATCCTGACTAGGACACCTTGTAGGATAATTTTCATAGGAGCATTACCTATAAATATATGATTGAACGAAACTCTTGACCATCACGTTTGTATTACGGAATCAAATAATAAGTATTTGTGGTCAAATTCCGTGTGAGTCATTCCAAATTGTCTTAAATATGGAGATTCTTTAAAGGCAATGGAATTTATAGACCAAGTGCAAGCTTGCGCGGTGAGATTAAATGGAACTTTTGAAAAACACATTTGCAGCACAGACTCAAATGATAAGTCTCCGTGATCATTTCAAATCTACATCCTTTGCTTTGGCACTGAGGTAGGGAGAAGGCTTTCTTTAAATATAGTCATAATTATCTTTGTGGAATTATGTACCGATGTAATTGAATGCAGTATTATCTCGTGCCAGTTCAACAAGAGTATACTCTGGTAGTTACCTCCTGACTTCTAAGATTGTTGCAAAGTGTAAGAAATTGAATGCAATCTTGATTTGTTTCCTCTCTGGAGTTGAAAATAAAAGTTGACAAGTTGAAAGTGGCCCTTGGAGTGAAGGATCATAATTCAAAGTATTTGTACCTCAGTAATAACTAAGTGAGATTTCATTGATGAAAATCAAAACAGATTGCGAAGTTAGCTCAAACAATCTGTATTGGTATGATGTTGGCAAGAATTTGTTCACAGTGGCAGTGGGACATTCAACACTTTAGTGGCAGACTATTGGGCGTTTACAATTCGAGCGTAGCATAAATTTGACTTCGTTCAAAGATGTATCTATACTTCAGCCAGTGTTAGGTAGTGGCTTCAACTTATCGTTATCAAGTACTATTCTACAGTGCAGAAAGATGAAATGGATGATGCACTCCACTATGACTCTGATAGACTTGCTTTCCAGAGTGATGGAAAGTTAGGACCGCAAATCTTATTTTTCGTTGGTTATAATCCTTTCTCCTATGAACTGTCCCTCGATGCAGAGCAGATCAGACAGGCATAGAACATGAGGATCTTAATATTCGAAAGTGATTATCGATTGAATAACAACATTGAATTCATCTATTTATTCACTTGCGAAATGCGGCAAATTGTATTCACTTAGCTGCATGAATAACAAGCGATGAAATAATGCGGAAAGTAAATGCATAGCACAAAATAGCAATGATAGAGCGCTGTGCACTGCAAGTCGAAATGTATATGAGAGTCCATAGAAGCAGAGAATGACACTCTGGAGGTACAATGGAAACACCGAACATGGGGGGCCACATTGATGGGAACAAAGAGTTGACAAGGCCGAAATGAATGCTGCATGAAGAAAATGGCATGAATAATAAGAAGTTGAAATTTCTCGAATGGCCACAGCTTTGGAAATCGTATTGTGCATAAATCGATTGACGTGTTCAATGGGATTAGGTGATAAACCGAGTCAGTTGTAATTGGAGAATGTACAAATAATTTGGAAGTTAATGCGTCATCGGGATAATCCAATTCAGTGAAATTCAAGACATGGACATGTTCATTCAAATAACTCGAAAGAAATACAAAAGAATATCATGAAATACTGAGACTAAGATATGGAATCACGGGCAAGCATACAGATTACTAATAACCGATTGATCACATTACAACTAGCGAGGTGGAATCATTTCACCATTCTAATGACTTAAAAGTATATATAAACGCCCAGTATTCAATTTGTGAACAGCCATGTGTAATATAATTCATATGTTTGAGACAGATAGGAGGACACTTTCATTTTACTTATATCAATGCAAATGTCTTCAACAAGCATTCAACAAGTATTTCAACAAAGATCTCCAAGTTGCAAGGATCTCCTTGTGGTTAGTTTGTACATCACTATCTTCACTCATTGCAACCTTGCTGGTAATGAAAGGCATGGCGAATGCCTTCATTACAGCATAATTTGCAGCCAGTGTCAAGAGTAGAGCTCATTCCGCCTGAATCAGAGCCAATCAAATTCAGGTGAAGTGCCTCAGCGGGTGTCTAGGAGAATTCTCTTGGCTGATCCTTACACTCTGTGCCCACTATACACTCAATCGTGCTACTCTGTAGGACACGTCATCGCATGAGCGCACAGTGCGGCTTGAAGGTGCGGCCGTTCAACTTCGCGTACGGATTGAGTGCAGAGAGGACACAACCAATAGCCAATCAAATGCCTCTCGCTTGTTTTACTTAATCCGCCATGTTGAATGACTAAGCTCCCTCCCCGTTCACACTCCACGCCATGCATGTCTAGAATAAACGCGTGCCTTGGATACATCTGTTTCTTTTATAGCTTTGCAGTAGCTTAGCTAGTTCTGGGAGTCTTACCAACTGGAAGAATCCGTGTTAGAGGAATCCGAGTACAGTCAGGCTTAGTTAGGTAGCTAATCCGCCACAACTCTTGCAAGTTTTACCGTATTTGTAATTAAATTTTGATGTTTTATTTAAATGGAGGACTTGGCATTAAGTAACAAAATGTATTTGAGTAATTGTAATAAGCAGCGCATAAAAGCTATTTGGGTTTGTCAATTTCCAAAACAAACTGCTTACCATCATTTTACTTACAAGAGCGTGTATTTACAAAACACAGACGAGTGATTTAAAATATAGAGATTGTATTATTATACCCGCTTTTATGCAGCAATGAATTTCAAAGTCGCAATTTAAAATGCATGGCTTGTTCAAGATGAACATTATCTCTCGTTATTAGTACTGATACGAGAAAGTCATCGCCTAACTATAGTTAATGTTAATTTAGAGCTATTAATCTCGTTTTCAACTTAGGTTGAATTATATTTGTTGCACATACGTTGTTTGACAAATGGAGACACATTTTGAAGGTGGTGTTGCGACAGTTTTCAAATGCATGTTGGCACAGAAATATTCTGCTAAGCGGAGGTACTTATATTGCAAAACAGAGAATTTACATTTAACAATTGTATAGCATTCAATTGTGCCTTTCATTCTTTACAAATATGCAATTGATTGTAGATTTCCGTGACATGTACCACGCAGTGAGATGCCATCAAGTGACACACTATTGTTATGGAAAAATGATTCACTCAATTCACCTTCTTGCATCGATTTGCATTTCAAAAAACGCGAATTCAAATTAAATCAGGTCATTCATAGCACATATAGATGGAGATTCTATTTCATACATAAAGGAGAATCCATACTTCAACTCACCCAAAGATCGTGTAGTTTAAAGTATTAGAGTACAAAACAGTACGATCACCATTAATCCAGATCGTGTTATTTTGCCTAATCTGTTGGCCGAGTGATGGCACTGAACACAAACAACACTCTGCTCATATTTTGGATTAATCTCTGAATGACAAGGTTGTTGTAATGGAAACAGGCAAAAAACTTGGTTTTATGTAAATTTACACTTTTTTTGTGTGGGATTATGCAGGATTAAGAATACAAAGATATCATTGAAGGCAATATTATCGCATGCGTTATTCCAAACTTAAATTTCTAAAGATAAATTAGTCTTTTGGAAAAGTTTATCAACACTAGTTGTTGGCCCAATAGCAATTCCAGTTTCCTCTGACATTTCAAGGTATACTCACTTTGTCAACATCTCTCACACTTTGCAACTCAATAATCAAATTACACAATGCTCACAGATGGCAATGATTCCATCCAGTTGTGCATGAATTGAATATTTTCGGAAAACTGCTCTATTCTCTCTTTCAGTGATCGATTTTCAAAGTACTTCCACATCACACACCCGACATGCTGATTTTGTCTCTCCACTGCCTATTACAAACGCTCAAATGTACCTTAAAATGCAGAATGTTATGAGTTGTCAAGTTGTCTTGTTTTTAGTGAATCATGTTGAGGAAATTTGTCATTGGATTGAAAAGCAGAATATGTAGGACTTCGCGCACGTTCTAAGACGTATGAATTGAAATATGCTAAAGCTGATAGTCTTCCTGGTTTATTTCTATTCCATCTATGCTCAACCACCGTCTGAATTAGGTCGTGTTGCATTCAAAACATTAATTATTTTTTTCCGTGGCATCACATTACCTGCAGCGACCAATATGCTTGCATTGGTAATTTCTAAATACCTTCACCTTTTAATGGTTTTTTTCTCCAATAAATTCTCTCTCTTCTACAGTAGTGCAATACTTCGTTGGAAACCGTGGCCGAGGCATACGCTCAAAATTGTACATTCGCACCTCTTGAGGGTCTAGATAATTATTTTACATACAAAGACCCACTAATCAATCGTGCGTATGTCTTATTTAAAAGGCACGATGAACGACCCCATTACATCTACCATGTTAACAAATTCGATCAAGGTGAACTATGCGGAGATTATGTGAACGCTAGTTAGTTTGATGTCTGTTTACACATTCTGCTTAAAATTCAACTAAGATATTTTGAACTCGATGATTTGTTTCGGTACGAGCAGTGTTGGCTGTGCGGTCGTGAACTGTAGTTAGAAAATACCAAAAATACCAAAGCCTGTGTATGCGTATGTTTGTGCCTATTATCCACCTTAAGTTTTTCACTAAGTAATCCAATTACAAGAGAAAGTTCTTTTATGTGATAGTAAAACCATCATCCTTTCCATTTAAGCGCCCAGTGGGAATCGGAAAAATCGTATGGAAGTGGTCCAAGTTGCAGTAAGTGTCCACCAGGAACTATATCCAAATGAAATCTCTGCTACTCTAACCACCGCTAACCAGGACAGTGCATTGCTTTGTCACTCAATAAACCGATCACGATTAATTACACTTTTAAATCAAATAAATTAATTTAAATGACTTCATTGTATTGTTTTATTCATTGAGCATATGCAGTTTTGCTATTTTACCATCGTTTGACATTTTAATATGATTATTTTTGGCATTACTATTGTGGCGATTATTCTTATTCTTTCACTGTAAATCACACAAAAGAAGAAGAGGAAAGACCATATTGAGGTAGGAAACACGCCAGAGTGGGGTTGATTGGAGTAATCAATGCAAATGACCCTCTCAAGTGCTGTTATCCTCATTTGAAGTGCAGTATGATATCCGGATATCTCTGATGTTCATCTCGTTGGATTTATAAGATTATATCTGTGAAATTGAAAGCTTATAATCAGTTTATCAAACTCCGTGATTTGTCAATAAACCTTACTTTTTCAGAAATGTAAACAACTTCATTCAGCTCAATGTATACATTACATTGCACTTATAAGTTAAGTGAATGTCCAGCCTTAACTATGAGAAGTATTTAATGTAATTGAATATGCGGACCAATTTCAAGCCTGTGCGGTGGAATGTGACTGTTTCTAAATAAATTAGTAGAACCTGAACTGCTACATTTTCATTGCCAATTGTGCAACATACCATTCCTAACATGGTTGGAGCTTTCGATGAATATTGTGCACAAATTCCACTGAAAAGCACTGTCATTCGAAAGCTTTAAACTGTTTCAGCTTTGATTAACCTCTCTCGATTCAGCAATCTCGGTCAATAAGCACTGAAGGAAAACTGAATTTTGAACATTTGAAAACAAACTTCTCACTTGGTAAACATTGCAATCAAAATAATGGCAATAGTCAAAGTCGTATATAATGTTAACATTTCAATCAAAGCTACTTTCGTAGCGGCGAACATTGCAGACAAGCGAATCTCAGAACTGAGCAAATGTTACTTCCATTTGCAATCACATAATATGATATTTATAAGCAATGAGCCATACGGCTAATGTTAATGAGCATTGTTTGGTTATTATGAAGGTAGCATTTAAATGTCTTCGAGTTATAGAATTGGCAGTCTAGTATTTAGTCCTGTCTGTCTACCACAATGCATAACTTTTCCACACATTTAGTTCCTTCGGGGCAATCCGAACAACATTTTTCTTCTTTATACGGTGTATGCCCACTCTCATTGGTGCTTGAGTGTAAAGTTTGAATTATTTCCATTTCATAGAATAAACTGCCACTTTGTATTGAATTCTTGGTACTAGCAAAAGCACAATAGGCAAGCCACCGATTACCTTTTGAGGATCGTTTTTTGTGGTACGTAAAAACAATTAATGGAATACGATCTGCGTTGAAGAACATGAATTGAAATTGAAATTTTGATCTTCATACTTATATTTTGAGATTAGGCCTGCCACTTCACTTAATTTTTTTTCAAGAAATTGAGACGATGATATCACCCTGCTTTCAGTTCTTTGTCTACTGCGCTCGGAAAAGGCGACAACAATTAATAAATTCCCTCTTTCATGCGTTCGCTTAACGTAAAGAATCTTGCAAATCCAAGTTCGAGCATTCCTTTTCTCCTTGTGGTGGCACCGTAATTAAGAATTTTGGTGGAGTAATCTATTGCTGTTTAGTCAAACCAAAGACTGCTTGGTCACTTTGATTAATTCATTTGGAATTCAAATTTGCATAAACATTTTCTCTACTTCTTCTTTTCGATATTCCCTAATAAGTAAGAATCATTGAGATAGACCAAAAACAAGTTTTCGGAGTAGTTTGGTGTGGTATCCTTCTTAACCACAGATCCATTACATAGCAGTAAATTGAAACCGGTCAAACATGGAAAAACGAATTTTCATTGAATTTCATCAATGAGAATCATTTTACAAAAACTGATTGTAGGCAAAAAAGCAACTGTGTTGATAGCAAGACTTAATCAATGGGTCTGCTGGATGATAGATTTGTCATTAAAATGACGTAGTAACTAAGGGCGTTCACCATCACGCGGATCGTTTTGCATTTGTGATAACCGATGCGCTGTGCACTTTCAGCTGGTAGAATACACTAGTGATTGACATCCCATTTTTCTACGACACACTATCTTCTTGTGACTCAAATAAAATTGAACGAGGAGCATTCTCCAAATGTTGAATTATCTTAAAGTCCAGCTCTTGTTTAGCGTCCAAGCAAGGATATGTTATCAGTTTGTTCCGCAGCTGCATATGACGTTATGACATCGTTGGTTAGAACTTTATCACTTACTTGTCAAACCAAGTGAGGCAAACAGTCTCGTTCAATAGGTCTGGCGATTTTCGTATAATTTTCGTAAGCAGAGTTTGAGAAGTGAAGTGCTTATAAACAGTGATTTGCGTTTTGTTATATAATAGTGGCACTAATCGACCTTTCATTTTCCTTTTGAATGGTCACGGTTGAGATGCATCATCAAATCACAAAACTTTCTATGCTCAAACACTTATTCGAGATAAATTAGTTCACTGGGGTCCTTTACATTTGATGTACGTTTAACCTATCTTAATTAGGGCACCTAATTTAAATCCTACTTATCTTGAGGTTCTTCAGAAACACTGTGTACTATGACAAATTCCTACTCGCAAAATCTGAAGTATGGATACTGAAGCTCAACATGCAGCCGTTGAGATTCAATGAAAAGTCGGATAGTGCTCTATAGAATGATCCATATACTTCGTTCTAATCTCCAAATTGATTCTTCCAACTTTGAACATATTAATATGCTAACTATCTGGGCATGATGAATAATGGTTTCAATGCCAATAAAGATTTGTTTGGTAAGTTAAGGAGTCTTGTTTAGCATGACATTCGGATTTTTTCTAGTGAATGTTTGGATGTATGTTTGAGAAGAAAAAATATGTTAAAAGCTGAAAGATCAAAGTTTAAGCACATTGTCTTTTCTAGGGACGCATATCATCGTGGAGTTGTGAGTAATCGAAGCTACAGCTTCATAATTTATTCACAGATAACCAGCTGTTCAAAAAAATGTGGCAGGTTTTAGAGAGCCAGTCGTTCTTTCTTCAAGTACGGATTCTCGATCAAAAATACTTAAATGCCTTCCACAATCAAGATTTTTGTCAAAAAAGAGCAACGTTTTGCGATTTCCCAGATTCACACTTTCCTATCACGTCCGTTTGCAGGAATACATTATTGTCTAAACTTCAACTACTTTTGGACTTATGCAGGTGGAAGTGACCTTAGTACATTTATCAGAATTTCAGCGGATCTCTTCACTCATCCATGAAATTACTTCTCATAGTTTAGACCATGAATTCACTTAACCGAAGCAAGCAATAAAAGCTATGAATTAAGTAGTGTTAAGTCGTTTGGACCTGCTGTTGCTGGGATCTAGTTTCAAATAAAGCTAGATGCCTTGATCAAACACTGAGTTAAATAGACATAATTTTATAAATCCAACGAGATAAGCACAAGGAATATCAGGATACCATACTATACTTGCAATTCTAATGAGAATTTGAACACTTTAAGTTCCCTTTATTGTCGTAATCTTTCTTTTCCTTGCATCAATGGCTGAGAAAGTTTGAGAAATCATCACTTGGGTGGCCGAAGCTTATTGTAATATTTCGACCGGTGTTCGGGTATAATTCATCCTTCCTTGATTAATGTGTGAATCGACATTTTCTAGCCCTGTATTCAGCCAAATATTCCAAATCAGAATCGTATTTCTGCAGATAAGGAAGACGTTATTAGCATGAAATGTACTCAAAATGTAAAACTATTTGTAAATTACCATAGACAGCGCATTTGAACGTGATTATGAGAATCCGTGGTTTGTGAATGTTCCTAAGGATTTACTTTTATAACAAAGAGGAGGTAGAAATAAACCAGCAAGGTGATTATTTTATCAAATTTCAATTCAAGCATATCGGGATGTGTACGAACTCACTCATATGCTGCCCTAAAACTCAATGACAAATTTTTACAAAATGATTCGTATGAGCACTGAACATTGCTTTTTCATGGCATCTTCTGTTTTAAGTTACGTTGGAACATTTAAAGAAGGTAAAGCGAAGATTATACATGCGATTGCTGCAAATAGATGGACAAAAAAGGAAGAAAAGAGTACTTTTCTCCACTAAATTAATTCACTTCGAAATTTGTTAAACCAGTGCGGTTTGTAGGAATCTGAATATCAAAATATTGAGTTGTAACATGTGAGAGTGGTTGTTGGCAGAGAGAATACCCCGAAAGTGCAGGTGAGACTCTAACTCCTCTGACGTCAACAGGTGGAGTCGATCAACATCTCCAAAGGTCTAAATTATCATAGTTAAGAATAATGAAATCGAAGTTGTCAGAATTACACCAATCAGAAGAGACGGTATCTTTAATGCACCTGTAATGGTCCGAAATTTAAAAGCACAACTAATTTCAAGCTATGCGTAAGTAGGGTTCGACTTTTATCACAAATGAAATACTCAAATTTCCTTCACAATACTTCTTCAGCACATCAATGTGTGAAATTTTATGGACTCTTTCAAAATCGACCATTGTAAAGGAATTTCGAAACCTCTAAATGAATGAATTCTTTCACTTATTTTAAACTAAATGATTTAACTTCAATACAATTTTCATTACTTTCCAATATAGAAGGTCGCGAACTTGTACAGGCTATTCTGCTAAGGCCTAACACTTCTGCGTTCTATGCAACTGACCTCATTCAGTTGTTTATATCATAGTAAAGAACTGTTTCTAGAATAAATAATATTAAAGTTATCCTGGTTAAGGTTGAAATTTGCAAGTAATTTTTTACTCAATAGATAGAGTTTTTTACCACCGAGTTAACTCAATTTCCAAGTCACCACTTCTAACCCGTTTTTGCACCTAATTCAGAATGATGCTGGATTAATTTATGGCAATCTAGACAAACCAAAGACTTCTTTGTCACCTTAAACAGGTCACTTAAATGCAAATTTCCACAAGCGTTTCATTAGTTTTCATTGAGAAAAAACTCAAAGGTGCATAGGTGTTGTCAAAATATTCCCAATTATGGTTAAATGTTAGTCTACAACTGATCGGCATCCAAGTACTTAATGAAAGAAGCATTTGTAGATAACTCAGTGTTTTATGCGAATCTCAAGCGGGAAATATGGAAACGTTTTCATTGATGATGGTTTTAACTGTCAGTTTGGGCAGAATGTTCATTAAAATCATAAGGTCTATGTACAGGCTCATTTGAATCTACAGAAAATGCCTTGCGCCCCTTAAGCTTAATACATGAAACAATCGTTAGTTATTAGGAACTAATTATCAAAATGTACTTTTGATATACCACGGGACATGGCATGCACAATTCATTAGAATTAAAGCAAATTTAATTGGGGTGAGCATTTAGACCGTCTTCATTTCAAAATACATGATTAAATTATAGTCAACGTTTCCATCCATATATTATCCTAAATTGAAGGTCTTTCTGAAGAAACCAATTCAGTTATTTCAGAGACATCATTGACAGTAAGCACCATTCTCCAGCCACTCCACTCAGTGGTTAAATGGAACTCAAGCGATATGCCTCACCTGATTTAAAAGAGTGAGGTAGTGAGGAGGGACTCATGTGCCACTCTGACTATGTTTGAAACTTTCGGTGAAACTTGTGCACAAAGTCTACTGTAAAGCATTGCCAATCAAATGCTGCCAATTTTATCAGCTTTGATTAACTTATCAGGAGGTTTCGGTGCGTGAATAACACTTGGGATATTTATGTTGATTTAGGTGTTGTAAATTTGAGGATATAAAAATGGGTTTTTTCCATTCATTCATTCCACAGGTCTGGCTACTTTTAGGAGGATTTTTTCCTAAACAGATGCCCCTCGTCAATTAAGATCCAGGACAAAAATAGTCTCAGATAATGTTTAAATTAAACACTAAAAAGTAATCTAACTCTGATGAATAAACACTAACAAGTATTTGGAAGTGGGAGAGTTTGAAAATTTGCTACTTCAATCTATAGTAATAAAATGTTTAAATTATTCCATTCTTCGCATATTTAAATTCGTCTTTTTTTAAAACATGCAATTACTAGTTACGGAACGTGTTCATTACTTCAGAGCAGGAAGCAGAACTGAAGTAGAGGCTTTTTTTAAGCTAGAGTAGCCATCCATGTGCAACTGAGATATAACAATAGAATGGAACCAAGTTAATTAGGCATAATATTACTCCCTTAAGATGCATCGGCCCATTCTTTAGCACGCTTTATCTGAAAGGCTCTCTTTTCTTCCTTTTAGTTCACGAGTTTAAAAAGTGCTTGTAAATTGCAGAAATGAATCATCAAACACGCTACTTTTTTGGCTATCGTAAAGGCACAAATGCATCTTAACACGCAAACTTCCATGAAGTAGCAATCTGCCGTGTTTGGAGGCAATTATTTTACAGAAATTATCATTGGATTGATGAGCGGCATATATGGGACTTTGCGCTCGTTCTCAAACGTTCGAGATGGAACATGCTAAAGCTAATTGTTTTCCTGGTCTATTTCTATCCCATCTATACTCAAGCACTGTCTGAGATGAATCTTTCAGTAATCGAGGACAATCATAATCGTCTAATATGCTTGCGTTGGTAATTTCCAAATACATTAACATTTTAGGTGCATTTACTCGCTAATAAATTGATCCCCGTATACAGAAATATAATACTACTTTGGAAAACATGGCTGAAACATCTGCTAAAACATGCAAAAATGATACCAATGACGGTCGAAATACTTATGTAACTTACGGCGTCTCAAGTGTCAATTTTTCCTTTACTATCTATAAATCGCTCCTAAAGATGCGGTCTTACGACTTCGATCTTAACTATTGTAAAGAAGGCGCATCTTGCCATCATTTCATGAATGTGAGTTTGTCATAAGCTTAATTACATTTTCTAATCAAAAACACACTGAGGATTTTTGAATTAGATGATTTGGGCACCTTCGAACGGTGTTGGTTGTGCGGTGCGGCAATGTGATCAGCATTTTCCCCACTTGACGCAGCCTATATTGTTGTATGTTTGCCAGTATTATATACGTATGGTTTTCACCAAATAATTCAATGTCACTTGGAAGTTCTTTTACGAAACCTCAAAACTTAAGCGCCGATTTGGAAGCATGCGAATCATATGAAAGTGGTGAAAGTTGCAGTAGATGTCCACAAGGAACTAAATGCATGAATAAATTGTGCTATCCTGAAAACTAGACAGGTAGAGTACTTGACTGTCAATCAATAAACCGATGACACTTATATGAAACTTTAAATTTAAAAGAATTAATTGAATTGCCTTTATTAATTTTTTCTCATTCATTATGCATACCCAATGTTGTTCTTTTATCAGTGCTTGCTTTATTACTATGAGTATTGTTAGTATAAATATGTCATTTATTAGTCAGTTAATGTCAATCGCATAAATATGTAGAATAGGAGGGGTCTTATGAAGGCAGTAAACATGCGGATGAGTGGTTGAGTTGAGGCATGGAAACAACGAGCCTCTTTTGTGTCCTACTTCTTATTGGAAGTGCAATTATAGTACGGTATTCTAGTGTTTGTGATGTTGATCTCATTGAATTTGTAAAACTATGTCTGTGAAAGTGAAAGTTTTCAATCAGTTATTTAAATACTTGGTTTGTCATGACACCTCACTTTGCTTGAAAAGGAAACAACTTAATGCAGCTCAGTTCGAAGCAAACAATACACTCTTCAGTTAAGTGAATGCAACGCTTCAACTCTGAGAAGAAATATCATGAGCGAGTGAGGAGATTCGTTGCCCATCATTGACATTTCCTGCCCTTCGCTTCTCCATAACTTGAAATTCGTTGTGTTTCTAAATGTCGACTCATTACAATTGCATAGAATATTCCGTATCTCCTTTTTGGTACAACTGTGACAACTGACATTTCATTCGTTTCCACATGAATATGCCCAAGAGTAGGTAATGTTTAAACAATGAAAAATTTTGGCGAACAATGGTGATGATAAAGAGTGAATCTATGGACATCGCAAAAAATCGCGTTCTCTTTTATATAATGTTTGAATGCGGAAAGAATTTCAGATCAAGTAGTATCTATACTGGATGCCATAAATCGCTTTCTTCAGCTCTGCAAAAATGTCCTTGTGACGTGTGCCTGGCCAATTCAATTCTGTAATTGTTGTTTCCTTGGATGACCTTTGATCCTTGTGCGAATTTACATTGACCATATCACCATTTTTCGATTCTAGCCGCATTCTGTCAGTATTCAAATGTGAAGCCATTTCCGATCAAAGTAACCCGACAAATGGTTAAGTCAAAGCAATTAGCAATACCTACGCAATAACTCAAAGATCTGTTCTTCCTCGTTGTCTCGTATTGACTCAAGCACAACATCAAATGTGTGCTCTCAGAGTTGCATCTTTCGCTTTTTACCACCGAATTGACTTGCTCATATGTTGGCTCAAATTGTTGGGACTAACACTAAAGCCTATCACCTAATCACACAGAACCACAGTCTATACGCTTATTACCTTCAAATCGAATGGGTGTAGGCGTATATGTGAGTGTGTGTGATCTTGAAATAATAATATATTTGATTTTTACAGTCGATGATGCTTGAAAATTGCGCTTTCACCGTTGGTTCATATGAATTTAATAGTCTCTTTTATTCATTTGTATGTTTCGCAAACAAATCAGTTCGCAGTTGTTAAATGGGCATCATTGAAATGGTTTGATATGCTGCGGATTGGTACCAGAAAAAGCCTTGACTTTTTCTCATTAATCCCAATGGCAAACTACTCTGGTATGGAAGACTCCCGGAATTAGTCAAGCCACCTCAACTTGGACGCAGTCGTAAAGCAATAATTGCCAATTAAGTTCTCTTCAAACGTCAGAAAAAGGATTTAACTAACCAACCAGATTATTACCAAGTATGGAAGGGTTTCTGATTTGCCAATGCGATGCTTTCTTTCTAGTGAATTTCACTATTAAAAAAATGATAGACAGGGAGTACTTTTGCGTATTTTCATATTTTGATTACCTCTCAGTATATTGTAACTTACGAAAATATTAAATTGGTGTCAAGAAAATGCCTTTTATTTTATATTCAAAGCTATTTTTATTATTAGATTAAAATTTCACTCGAAAATTGATTGTATTTAGCACAAATTTAGGACATTTAGTTTCATTAAAAGAAACAAAATAATGCATACAAATAAAAGGTATAAATCTTTGCTGGAGAGATTCGAACGCCTGAATACCAGCTACCCTAAGTAATATTTTGTAATTTTCAGCTATGCCTGAGATATTAGTGTCAGTTTCTCGGGTAATGTAACTGTATAGATGAACAAAATATGAGTACATCTAGTGAAACCTGCAGCCAACTATCTGCTGCATGAATGAAACTGAGAGTCGAATTGCTAATCCATGACGTTTCACACGCTGTCTTTAAATATAAAGGGTTAATTTTGCAGGTGCAGAGTGAGAAGTTGGGTTTCCAATAGAGTTAATTTTAATTCCTCTTTTGTACTGTGAAGTAGACACTGAAATACTACTCAGCAGTTCATCAGCTTACGTTTTTAGAGTGAGAAAAATATAAAAGGCAAAAACGTTTTTCCGCATAATTTAGTAAATCGTTAGTGGATTCGATCAGGCCATAAAAACTCCTTGCCTGTCACTTCAAATTGACGCATAGAAATTCAAAGCTGTATGGTAAAATAGATATTTAGTGAGTCACTGTATTACTCAGTCATTCGTCGGTGTATTATACGAATGTGCAATGTTATTGAAATAATGATACGCAATTTCAGACGGGACCTAATAAGTCAAAGCAATTTTGATTCAGCATTTATGATGGCTCCTCACATTAATAAGGTGAACAGGATATGATGAGACTGCAGCATAAATCAACTCGTTTGAACGAAATACTAAATGCAACTTTGTAAATATATATTTGATTCACTTTGTATAATATGCAAACCACAAGGATGAACAGATTCAACAAAACTTTCAACTTACTTCAAGCTGAATGCGTGAGAGCGTGTGTGTGTGGTCTTGCAATAATAACAATAATAGTCAATAATGCTTGCAAATTTCCATATTCGATTCAAATGAATTAAAAATGTTCCATTATTATTCGTAGATTGTCAGTAAACAATGAGTTTATTTGTATTAGTAAGCATTGTAAAATCAATGATCACTTGTACTTTAATTCAGTTTGACCTAATGTATCAATCATAGTTCACACTCAGCCAACTACATCGTCAAATAAAATTTACTCTAATGTTTTCAAATAAATCAGTTTGGAATTTTTAAATTTGTATCATTAGCGTGGTTTAATATGCAGCGGATTGCTACGAGAATAGGCCTTGGCTTAATCTCACTAATCTCTATGAAAAAAATACCCTAGTATGCGAAGGCTCAGGGACTTAGCCAAGCTACCTCAAGCACAACGTCAAATGTATGCCGTCAGAGTTGCATCTTTCGCTTTTTCCCACCAAAGTGATTGGCTCATATGTTGGCTCAGGGTGTTGGGACTAAGAATAAAGCCTATCATCTAACCACACAGAACCACAGTCTATACGCCTCTCATCTTCAAACCGAATGTGTGCGAGCCTACATGCGTGTGTATGTGAGTGATCTTGAAATAATAATAATAAGTTTGATTTTAACAATCAATGATGTTTGAAAATTGCATTTTCACCTTTGGCTCAAATGAATTAAATATTCTCTCTTATTCGCTGCAAATTGTCAGGATACAATGAGACACTTTGTATTCATTAGCATAATAAAATCAATGAAAATAATTGCAGTTCCTATGATCACTTTTACACTTATTCAACTTAACCCGATTCTCCAATCATAATTCACATTCAGCTAATATCATCAGCATCATTGCCAAATCAAATTCAATTGAATGTTTTGCAAATAAATCAATTTGTAATTGTAAGGTTGGCATTATTGTAATGGTTGAATATACAAACGATTTACCTAGCTAAAGAAATTACTACCAATTATGGATGGGGCTTTGTTTAAATAATGCGCTGTTGCCCTTAAATTGATATTGTCAAATAAAAGGAGGGCGGGCATTTCTGTGTGGCTTCCTATCCTGATCATCTCTCAGGATATACTGATATTTGCAATTATTAAATTTGTATTTGGAAAATGCGCTTTCTCCTACGGTCAAAGCTAGTTAACTTGTAATAAAGCTCTTACTGAAAAGTTTGCTGCATTTAACACGGATGGAGAACATTGGGTTTGATAAAGCAATCAAAATAATTTGTTCAAATGAATATCTACAATTTCTTCGCAGGATACATTCAAGCCGAATATGCTGAGTAAACTGGTAGGTTAAACAACTGAATTCCTGCTATCTAAATTACAATTTTATAATGTTCACAATCAAAACATTCTCCTGACTGTTTGAAATAAATGAGTAGGATCTAGACTGACTTACATGGTGATTATTTTGAATCGAAATACGAAAATTGTAAAGAAATTGATCCTTTTTTGCATTATCTAAATAACAGCAAGTCAGTTACGTTTACACCTCATTTGAACATGGGAATTACAATCATGTGGGCCTCAATTTCTTTTCCAAAATTTGAGAAATCTGATACATCACTGGATGGGAAGGCCTTTTCATAGGTCACAAATAGACTTGCTGAATAAAGATAATGGAACTCCACTTTCTTTTGACTATTTTCTTCTGTTTTCTGGATGGTGGACAGATTAAGCATAGAGAAAGATGACTGATTTCCTCGGTTGCAATTCAAACTGCATAATGACCAAATAGACTATAATTTAAGTAGAGTAGCCTATTTCATTATAAATAAATTCAAAAATTAAGAGATAACTCAATCATTAGAGCGCCCGAAAGGTTCGATACTTTTGATGTATGTTTTCTTCTAGCTTTTAAAGCAGCATCACAGAAAGTTAAGATGGTGTGAAAGGTGGATGATTATAAAATCGGCTTTTTTTCTCTAATTCAGGCCGTCCAGATTGACTTCAGCCAACTAATCAAAATTAAATGACAGAATAGCGCATTATGCTAGCAGTAGGGTCTGGCGTGCTTGGTGATAACATTTATTTGTCTCTACTCAGGGAGGAAAGAAAATAAGGTTTACCAAATAAATTCCATCTACAAATAAACGAACGCTGTTTTTTTTTCACAATTTTGCAATGTTTAAACAACTTTCTATGAGCAGTTTTGCAAATAGTTCATTTTAGCTAATTTTTTCACGTTCTGTGATGATGAATAGCATGCAAACCACAAAGACAAACAAGTCTAACAAGGCTTTCAACTATCCCCACTCCAGTCCTAATCGTGATTTCGACAATCCTCAGGGTCCAACTGATGTTCGGTGCAATCGCTGCACAAGGTGCATTTTGAATCCACTGAGAGATCAATGTAGGCAAGTTACTGATAGATGCCGGAAAAACAAAGCTCCAAGCCGTAGTGCTTACGTGTTATCGGGGAAACCTTAATTGCCGCAGATTGCGTCAAAGTCAGTCATTTTCCTTATCAATATTCCTATACACACCCATAACAATAGCTCGACTGTCACCTAGTGCAAAATTTTTATTGGTATATTAGTGATTTGATCTACAGTCTGCGTCCCAATACTAAATCATTTTAAGTTAAAGCTAAAGGGCTAATAACAGGCCAGCAAAATATGGCCCAAAGCCGCAGTTCTTACGTGTTATGTCGGAATCTTCAATTGCCGCAGTCTGTGTCAAAGTCAGTCAGTTCTACTATAAATATTTGTATGCACACCGATATTAACAGCTTCGCCGTCATCTGGTAAAAAATTGGTAACGCCACATCAGTGATTTGAGCTCTAGTCTGTGTCCCAATGCTATGCCATTTTGAAGTTTAAAAGAGCCCGGTGGGGAAGGGAGGTCCTGTCTTATCCTCAAGTGGAAGTAACTTACATGCTGTTCATCAATCCAAAGACAAATCTATGTAAAATGAATAGAAGATTACGTACCGCTTTGGGCTTGCCTGAACGAAGTTATCTCTTTTCAGAGGCGACTTCATAACCGATGCACCCGATATGTCAGCCGATTTTCGCCATTGTTAAGTTAAGAAGTATCTGGGGGGGGGGGGGGGTAGGTGTCGTGCTCTCTTATCCCTCGAGCCTGAATCAACTGCAGTCTAGTGATATTAAGCAGACAAATATTTCTCTGCATTTATCTAGCATTGGAGAGTCAAACTTTACAAAAGAGATCACTCATTTAGTAAATGATAATTTGATGAGGTAAAGATTCAATTAACTGGCACCTCTATGTATTCACGCAAACTTGCAATTACATCTTAATGCACTCGAATAGCCAGGAAAATATATAATCCAGTCCGAAGAGAATCACCAACTGGTGAAATATCACAAAAAGAAGGTGATCCCTAAATTTACCACTTACAATTCAGGACATAAAGAATAAAAAATAATCATCGATGTTCCACCTCTCTCCAATACGCGCCGACTTCAAACACTTTTTTTTGTGAGAAGAGCTGCAAGGAGCATTGATATTGTCAATATATTCCCAGATATGGTTAGATGTTAATCGACAACTAATTGGCATCTCATCACTTAGAGGAAGAAGCATTTGTAGACAACTCGTCGCTTTATGTGAGACATGAAGTACAGGTGAGAAACTCTCATTAATTATGGTGATTTAAGCTTTCCGATTTGGGCAGGTTATTCATATAATTCATAAGAAAGCAGTTGAGACTACCGAAAAAGGATTGCGCTTGTTGAGCTTAGTGCAAGAAACAATCAATTTGATGTGAAATGTTACTTTCCCAATATGACGGCCGCATATCTCAGTGACTAATAGCAAACCAATTTAGAAGTTTGTGTTATCTGGTATACTCCATGCAATGTTAGTCATATTTCTCGATACGGGTACAGGAGGTCACTCCAATCATCATTTTGGTACATCCAATAAATCACCTAGAAGTTATTCACACATTAATCAGCCAAAAATTGGACAAAAAAATAGGAAATTGAACTCTTTTCAAGAATAAAGAAGAGTAATTTATAACCAAAATCATGAGTTATGCAAGGCCGACTGGTTAAAGTATGAATTTATTTGAATTTATACCGCTTTAAATGAAATTTATGGGGAAAGAGATGTAGAGTGATTTATCTTTCTATAATAACAGTTAGTCCTTTAAAGACATCTGACTGCTATGTGAACATCACGGAAGTCTAATGTCATTAGCATATTTTTTAGGAATTCAAGGCACAGCTGAACGCTTATCAACGCTGTCTCTTATAGCAGATAAAAAGACAACAGCAAAAACCTCCATTCCCAATTAGATAATAATTCTACTGCAGATTCTCTCTGTTCACCACTTCATTTTAGCAGAAAATACCACCCACAATATTCAAAGGAGAACTGCAATAACACCACCACCTTTGACGTCTATAACCATTTGCCAGGCAAAGCAAGCACAAAATGTAAGTTATTTGGGTCTATTTTACAGATATAATGAACTTGACTAGGAAATGGATTGCTTTAACTTTATTTCAATTGCAGGCTAAAACCAGGCGATAGTTTGCTCGTATCAGTGTCCATATAGATCGATAACCTTAACAATGAAATTTTCTTGCCTTTACCATTTTACTTTGAAAATCAAATCCGCCTGTGTATTTTCGAACAAGCTCATATGACAAATCGTAATAGCTTTTTATTATAATAGCTATATATTATGGTTTCTCAAATAAATTTTAGTTTTTAATATCAATTTCTCCATTTAAGTGAAATTTCAGTTTTATTACAGAAATTGCGAAATTGACGCAAATGAGTGTATGGCAAGTAAATGGGGCATGAATCATTCAAGACAGTTCTACAAGACACTCGCTGAGGCTCTTTGCCTGTGTATGATTGGTGCTGATGCTGTTGGTGTTCGCCATGTCTCTCATTACTAACAAATTTGTGGGGAGTGAGGTTGGTGATGATCAAACTAACCATGAGGAAGGCCATGTAACTTCGACTTTGTTGAACGACTTGTTGAATGCCTGAAGAAGGCGCTTCTTTTGATAGGAGAAAAATGCAGTAATCTTCCAATCTGTTTCAAACATATGAATATCATTACTCTCGGCTCTTCTCGTCTTGGAAAGTGGGCTTGATATGTAAGAGTAAAATCAATCGGTTATTACTAATATATGAAATTTTACCTTCAAAGAGACAGATACTGTTTGCCTATTAGAGCTTGATTTTCTGCCAAGCACGAGTACAAATGGTTGAATGATTGCCTTCCCTAATGACTTGTATATTGGTGGTACATATTGTTATATGCTAAGCTGGTCAACAAATTGTACTTTTATCGGGAAAATCAATATGGACTTCACAATATCGGTTCCTTTATCTGCTTTAAAGCAAACATTATTACACCATGAAACACTCATCGCGAATTTCAATTCTCAAATTGACCCTATGAGATCAAAGGCTACTGAAATCGTCCGAGTTCAAATATACTTCTGGTGGAATCCACAAGCATTTAGTTAGGAATATTCAGATGAGTCAAATTTTATAACTACGGAAATGATCTTGGTTTAACCATGTTTCCATACATCTTCCAGCCGATCTTACAATGGGTTACGCATGCTATCAATTAAAATCCAATTGAAATATTAAAAATCGAAACCGAAATATTGTTCAGTTACTCCAAAATAGCAAAATAATTTGAGTTATATATTCAAAGTGTATACTTGGAATATTTTACAATGACTTAACATAATGATCATGTCTACATCACCGTTAGTATTTGAGAATATCAGCAACAAATTGAATTGCGAGTGGTGTGCAATTAGAGTTAAAGTTAGATGTTTACTGATTGATGGTATATAAGTTCCATGATTGAATCTCCAATAGTGCGAGTGCCGCCAGAATCATCTAATTTAAGCCGTCAACTTTTTCATACCTTCATACAACATAATCTTCTATTTAACAGCAACACTGAATTCATTTTTTATTCAGGCACAAAATGGAGCTAATTGTATTCACTTAACTTTCAGAATCCCACGCGATGGACCAATGCGGGAAAGTAGTGAGTAACACAAAAATGTCCATGGCAAAGAGCTAAGCACTGCATATCAGGTTGTAAATGGGAACATATAAAAACTGAGAATTACGTTATCGAGGTAAAATGAAAAAGCCGAATATCTGGGATGGTATTGGTGAGAACGGAGAATAGACAAGGGAAAAATAGATGTAGTATGAAGAAAATTGTCAAGTAAGAGGGTGAAATTCTTTGATTTAGCTCAACCTTATGAATGGTATTGTGCTAAGATTGATTAATGATTTTAATGGGATTAGGCATTAAGCGGAATATAATTCCGAGTAAAATAGGTGCAAATTCATTGCGAGGTTGTGCGTCAGCGAGATGCGCCCATTTGGTGCATGTTCACTCAAATTACTTGAAAGATCTAAAAGAACTATAAGTGAATATTATCAAATGCTGAGACTTGAGTATGGGAATTACGAGCAAGCAAACAGACTATTAATAATATATTGATCATACGCAGGCAAATAGTCTCAGAGGGTGTCTCATAGAATTCTCTTGTCCCATTTGCGTCGATTTCGTAATTTTTGTACTGGTAATTAAATAGAAGCTTCGTTTAAATGGAGAAATGGGTATTAAGTACAAAAATTTAATTGAGAAACCATAATATATATGGCATATAAAAGCGACTTTGATTTATCGATTTCCAAAAGAGCTGTTTGCCACCATCTTAATCGGATTGCTCTTGTCTGAAAATACGCTCTCAGGGAAGACTTATTCATACCGTATGCACAATGTGTCAGTATGTTAGAAGTGGAATATTTGAGCCGACTTTGCAAATATAATTCCGTCGCAGTGGAGAGCATTACGCCGATCTCGCAGTTTAGAGCATGCATTCTGCCATTATTTATTTCGACCAGGATATGATTGAAGCTTCCATTCTTTTGTCTGGACTCAGTAAGGGGAAGTACATTCTATGATTGGTTAAAACACCAACTTTTCCCTCACTCGCCAACTAGATAGAATTAAATAAATGATGATGTTAAAGCAATACAGTCGATTTGTTGTTAAAACTATGACCTTGGGTGAGATTTATTTATTTGAATTACATCTAACTCTCTTTAAAATTTCTATTTATACTTATAACACAACCATTCGCAAAAATTTTATAACGGTATTTATCAACATATCAAAAACATTACGCTTTATACAAAAGAAAACCGCAACGTTTTGATGTTCTGCACGTCATTTTTGCTCACTTCATTCAACCTGAGTGACTGAGTGTAGTGTGGGCATAAAATTTGTATTAGTGTTTACGAAGAGCGCATTTTGCAAAGATAAGAGTCGTTTTCATTTGACTATTAATAGCGAACATAGATTTCAGAATGCAATGTCACAACATTTTGTTTGCAAGTCTAGAAACGGAGCCAAACGGGATCTGTCTCTGAAATCGTCAGCTTGTCTCCATTATAACCGCTTTCAAAAATTGTTAAAATATTTCTTCTCATTGTTGCATTAAGATTTCAAGAAACATATTTTCGAATGGCTGGGAAATCAACTCTTTCACCACATAGCACAGTTGCAACTGGTGACAACACTGGTGATTGACATCTCATTTTTCTATCATCTATTTGTGATTTCCACGAGATTGAACGAGAGGCATCTTCCAAATACTGATTAATTTTCAAGTCAAGCTCTGGTTTTGCCTCCAAATGAAGTTACTTTAACAATCTTTTCTGCACCTATTCACCGGTTGCATTTGACGTTATGACATCGACTGTTTGAACGTCATCATTTTTCTGCCAAACCAAGATATGCAAACAGTCTCGTTCAATAAGCTTTAGAAAGATGAGCTTAATAGTTTAAATGCTTATAAACAGTGACTTGCGTGGTATGTAGCTCAGATGGTAATTAAAATATGGCAGTTTCGGTTCCACTAATTCATTTATGAACAGCTATTTTCTACTGCACTAGCTTTACCTATAAATTCAACAACATGGAAATATTTCAATTTTTCGAACAAATATGGAACGACTCTAGAGGAAGCTGATCATGAAGACTTACCATTTGAGTCCGTACTACAAACGTGGTAAGTGAAAGTTCAGTTTACGCCTACATTTACGATCAAGGCTCTTATGGTAATAATCCACAGAGTGTCTTATTTGTTTAATGTGCGATATTGGTCACACATTGGCAAAAGATAGATCAGTGATATTTTTTTCTAAAATATTACTAGAATTATTTTCATATTTCATGGGACGGCCTAGGCCTAGTGCTACTGCAGATTATTGAAATAGTCACAAGTACATTATTCGAAATCGATTTTTTCGAAACGGAACCTCTCTTTTTCCAATTCTTAATATAGATAGAAAATAAATTGAATAATTTATTAAAATTTTCTTCAGGGTAACTTTATTTGGAAAATTGGCAGGATACCCAAAAGCATGAGTCAAATAGAAGTATCTGTGTTCCGTTCCAACATAAGCCATTTTTCCTGCAGATAGCCCTCAACTTGGCCTACACTCTTACCAATGTACATAAACATATTTATCAATAACCGCAGTTCTTTTCATGCCTCCTATCTACATGGTGTCTCATAATCGGTGACTGCTACAAGCAAGCATTCGAAGAAAACATGAAACTAACAGGTAATGGAAATGATTTCTCATGACAACAATTTATCGATTTAAAATTTAAGCTTTATTCTCCACTCATTCAGAAAATCAAAACAAAGCTCCCAGTCTATGCACATTACATCTCCAAGCTGCTACTATGTTCTTCTTCTTGACTCTCTTTAACATGGAGGTAAAGTTATTTCCAATGAGTACTGTGTGACGATCGGTATATAATTTCAAAACAAAGTGAAGTTATTCGAGTTCAACGATACTTTTTCGTCCTCATCGAAGTTTTGCAAGATTTCAGCATATTTCACGTTGTTATTTGGCAACTGACATGGATTTTGTAGACTGAATCTTTCGATTGAGCCAAAATGGAAGTCCCATCCACTGAAACTAAACCGCAAGATTGTTAAGGAGAAATCTACTGGGCTAGTCGTTCCTATTGCAAGGAACTGTTTATCAATTGACCCTTTATTGAGGTCTTTCGCCACTGCAAGAACTTCATTGCACAAAATGGAAACAATGAGCTCGATAAGAAGAAAAATTACATAATTTCAAATTTGAAAGCGGAATGTGTCAGCAACAAATTTGGCATTGTTGTTATTTCAAACAAATTAAGATTCATTTATGACATATAAAAGTTGCTTTTATTCTGCACGTTATGAATTTATTACTCCAATATTGAACAGCTGTAAAACGTGAGAATATGTGGATTCAATTCAAAATTACATTCCCTCATTCTTCCGCAATTAGAAATACTTAAATTAAACTTTAATCAATATTGACTGTTATCGATGCAGCATGGCATGTTCTTTTTGTTTTTATGGGTAATCGGAGTTCAGAACAGTTCCTCATAGCTAGGATTGTTGCGGAATATATGAAGAGAAACAAGACTTGGACTACTGCCTTCTAGTGATAGAAATAAAGATAAACACCTTGAAATTGATCTTGTAATGTCAAGTTACAAGTCACCTTTTCAAACCCACTTCTCTAACTAATTCAGAATCCTGATGGATTAATTTAAGGCAAATTAGACAAACTAAAACTTCTTTGTCTCCATTAGCAGCTCGTTTTCGATGCAAATTTCTACAAGCATTTTTGTTGATTTTTCAGTTTAATCTTCGGCAACAAGTGAGAATCATTGGTGCTGACCAAAGCGAGCTTTCAGAGTAGGTTGGTGTTCAACTCAGCCACCCCATATATTCATTCCATTGAGGAAAAATGATGAATCAAAAGCGAACTGTTGAAAGCACACTAACCAAAAATGATACTACAAATTTCAACTCAACTTCATCAACGGAATTCACTTTAATCAAAATGATTTCAGACATTAATTGCAACTGTATTGATAACATGACTTGAGCAAGTAGGATATTGGATCGTAGTGACAAACCGTTATTATAAAATGAACAATTAGTCAGCGTACCTATATTCTCTCTCTGAATATATTTACACAAGTACTCTCCATCAACTAGATGTCGACCATTACAAGTAAAAGTACTTCGCCTAAATTGCATTTTTTTCATTAATGTCATTACGAGATAATTTATTCACTTGAGTACCCGTAAAGACGATTCAGGTAATGAAACTGTAAATTTAAGTGTATAAATGTTAATCTATGCAAAATAGTAATAATAATAAGAAGATTTGAATTTAAGTAAATTTTGTATGAAGGCCGCATCTTCTGTTAGAGACACTCTTATTTATGACTCGAAATCGGTTGACATGCCGGGTGCATCGGTTATGAAGTCGACTCTGGAAGGGAATGAAAGTGTTTATGCAAACTCTGAATGTTAAGTAATCTTCTCTTCGATATTCAAATATCTCAAATGATCTTGAACTTTGTAAATGCAGAAATTTGTGTATGGTCAATTATTTAAACAATTTATCAGATGGTGTGATCAGTCTTCAAACTCAGTGTTCCGATTCCAATCACATTACACTTCCGGGTAGCCAACGATTTTGACCTACGTCCTACAAACTCAGTAACTGAGTGCATCAGTCTTAGCTGAGGAGTCTGTTTCAGAGATTAAGCTTAGCGTTTCATTATATGACTGAATTATTACTAGTATGATTGAGTAATCATAACTCAAGTGCTGCTCACCACAATCTTATCTAGAACGGGAATAAAAGGAAACGCCTTTCGTGTTGATTTGTGTTGTAGACTAATAACGTTTACTACGACTTTTAAGCATGAGAAACAGAAATATTCATGACAGGTAAAACTATTTTGATTTAGCAATATCTATTAGAAATTGTGTTTTATCATTTCAACCTAACAGGATTGATAACCAACCACTCTTTTCGAACAATCTTGTATGATAAATGTGCAATTTCAAAAGCTTGAAGAAGTCATGGACTGACAGGATCGATGGCTAAATGAAGTCAAATGACAGCTGGTGTAATTATGTGGAGAAACCTATTTGCGTACCTTGACTTGAACAAATATCATACGCGTGATAGACTTGTCATTATAATTGCATTAAAATCCTGAGTCTACAACAAACTGAAATTCAAATCTTCTCCAATTTATATCAAATAATTGGCATTTAGAAAAACATTGGGATGGTACGTACTGTATAATACTACCAGCAATTTTTGTGTTTCATTGCATAGAGTGGGGTAATACTTCAACTTTACAAGTCATCAATCAAAAAAGATATTGAATTTTGTATGGTAATAAAGGGCCATAAGGTGGAATTTAGATGGAGATGCAGAGCAGTTATTATGCAGTTCTCTGAAAGCTCTCAGCACCATCTGTCACCAATCGAGCTCCTATTTACTGACAAAAATTTCAATATCAATGCATATGAAATCTAATTCAATTATGACATATATATTGTGGAACTAGAGGAGGATAGTTTCAATTCTGAAATCCTATTTCATAAAAAAACAAGAAGAACTTGCTATGCTGTATGAATAACAGTCAATATTGATCAGAGGTTAATTTAAATGGAAGTGTGTTCTAAGGCGAAAGTACATGACACTTTGCCAGTAATTCAGTGGAGCATTGTGGGACGAATAGTCCTTCAGCACACCCATATTTGTGACAATAAAATTTTAACTGAAACACACCAGTACAGGCAGTACACCTAGGAATTAATAGAAAAAGCTGAACTATGTGCATGGTACACCACACTTTACCTGCTGAGAAAAATGTAATTTGACACTCGAGAGAACGGTTTCATACACACTAGCCAAATTGACAATATTAATTTCAACTCAATTTCACCGACGAAGATCGCTTTGAATGAAACGATTACAGGCATCAAAGGCAACTGTATTGATAGCATGACTTGAGCAAGTAGTCTATTGGATGGTGGATTTGTCAGTTTAATTGCAGATCGTTTAGCTTTTGTAATGACCGTACCACTGTGTATTTCAATCCTATGTGCATGTGAAAATGAGAGAATACACTGGGGGTGACATTTCATTTTTCTCTGATACACAATCGATTCTTGACCCTTTATGAGGAGCATACTCCACACCTTGAATTACTTTCAAGACCAACTCTGTTTTAACTTACAACTGAATTTTCTTGAACAAATCATTTTGCATGGTTTCATCAGTTGCATATGGTGTCATAACATCGTTGGATAGAAGTTTACTATTTTCCATCAAACCATGACAGGTAAACAGTCTCGCTCAATAGAGCCTCCAATTTTCAAATGGTGAAAATGCTTTAGAAAGAAGAGCGTAGGGAGCGGAATGCTTATATAAAGGGATTTCTAATCATTCGTGGAACAGTGGCACTGAATGTGCTTCAATATTTAGTTTGACTGGTCACGTAATGTGCCATGTTCAAACACTCGTTCGAGATAGAATTGATCATAGGAATGCTTTTCATTCGGTTCCTCCTGGACCTCAAGACATTTCTAGAAAGCCAACAAATCCAATTCGAAATGATCAGATTCGATTGAAAATACTTAAGGGCGAAATTATCCTTTGCATTCCAGGTTTTTGCGAATAAGAGAGCAATATTTCGCGATATCTTATAAAGGTGTAAATCACCTTAATGCAATTGTCAGAATGCCATGTCTCCTACCTTAGTACAGTGCTTTAAACGCCTCATGCTTATGCGATTTGCATTGATTGAATATCGATCGCTCTAATAATACCAACTATATTAATCTAAGGTAAACTCTGTCAAAATAAGATATTTAGTATGCAGAATAAATGAAACAAACCAGTAGATTAAATTAAGTTAACCTATCAAACAATGTGAGATGCCATGACAAACCACGGAGTTGAGTTAACTCTTTTAAAGTATTCACTTTCACAAATCACGAAGTCAAAATCATGAACATCAAGTCTAGAGTTCATGAGAGGACACTTTGCTTGCGTTTCTCCACTCAAATCCACATCGCCTTATTAAGCTCTTTTCTAGTCTCTAAATTTATCCGACTTACATTGATTCAATGACAATCGCCCTTATAATAATACCACCAATATTAATCCTAATAACAGGGCAAACTCTGATACAATATATCACTTACTATGCACAATCATTGAAACAAACCAATAAAGTCAATTAAATTAACTTATTACATTTTAAAGTTATACTTAAGTGTCATCGGCTTGTTGATTGACATTCCAGTGCTCTGTCTTGCCTAGTAACACAATTCATCTCTGCAAGTAGTTCCTCTTGGACACTCACTGCAACTTCGTCCTGCATTGTATGGTTTTTCTCCAATATAATTGCCACTTAAATGAAAAAATGTGGTTTTTTACCATTTCATGAAAAGAACTTCCATTTGGCATTGGATTATTTGGTGAACAACTTACGGTGGTTTATATTGACAAACATACAGATATACAGGCTGTGTTTAGTTCCTAAAATACTGATCACATTGCTCGACGTGGACCAAATCATCTAATTCGCAATATCTGAAATGCGTCTTTTGAACAGAAAATGCGTCAAACAAACTGACTTGCGTGCAATTGCCACACGTTTCGCCAGAAGTACAAGGATTCCCTTTTTAGTCTTAATCCTTCTCTTCCAAGTGCCAATGTCTGATAAAAAGTGAGAAATCAAAACCTGGTGGGGAAAAGCTTATAGAAATATTTCGACCGATTTTCCGGTATAATTTATGGTACTCGAATTGACACTTTTTAGCCAAATATTCCATCTCAGAGTTGTATTTCTGCAGACAAGAGAGAAGGTATTAGCGTGAAAATGTGCTCAAAGTATAAAACTATTTGGAAATTAACATCGTAAGCATATTTGACGCAGGAGGAGAGACATTCCTACGTGTCTGATTATGAGAATCTACAATTTGCGAATGTTCTTGTAGACTAAGCTTTCTAGCATAGACGGGATGGGAAGAAGACAAGAATTTTCATTAGCATTAGCATATTTCAACTTAAAATTCTGAGAAAGTGCGCGAACTTTCTTAAATGTTGCTCTTCAATCCATACACGGCGCATTATTCTCCCATGACTATTACCGTTTTAAGTTATGTTGGAGTGTTTAAAATAGAAAGTAAAGTGGTAATACATTTTTTCGATTGTGGACTTAAGAAAAGAACAGAGCACGATTCTCGACAGTATGTAATTAATTCGAAATTCGATAAAGTCAGTGCTTCCTGTAGGAACTTGATTATTGGGTTCTAAGGTGTGAACGAGTTTGGTAGCAGTGAGAATACCTTGAAATTGGAAAGAAAATTTGAAATTTTATGTCACCAACAAATAAGACTGATCTACTTTGTAAATATGATTTTGAACTGATAACGCTACCTTCAATTTCATTGGAGCAGATTGAACAGGATTCATTTTATTCGAGGCTCGACAAAATTTCAGAGATCATCAAAGGCTTCTGTTTGTTCAAATCTATCAAAATCTTCACAAATTGCATGATCTTGATTAAGGTTAAAGAGGAGAGTAAATTAATCCTGACATGAGTGAATAGCAAAACGGCTTCTAAAATTGTAAACTATGATCCCATTATTTAAAATCTGCAACTTGTTAGATCATATCTTTATCAGGTGATAAGATATTGTGATTAAGTTCCTTCTGAAAGTAGACTTAGATGACTCATCTGTGGTAACACGCATTGAATCTCGATTGAGTGGAGTAACCTCTTCCGAGATTAGAATCGGCAAACAGGAGAGCAATAGTTGCTAGCCTTTTATTAGCACAATTTGTGATGTAAATGTAAATAATTTCTGTTGAGTATTTAGAGTAAAATGTCAGTGTAAATGAAGCTATTTTCAGCTAGAGACCTAGTAGAAAAACTATCTGAGTTGTGATTTGCGTCTCCTAGAATAAATTAAGGCTAGCTGTAGAGCGAGTTGGGGCTGAGATACTAAGCATCTATATACTATCTAATACTTTCTTCGTGCCCACCAACTGTGTCAACTTGACGATGATATGAGCAGAATAATACTGTCAGTATTTCCTATATTTCAAGGCATGGAGTAAAGATAAATAACACCTTCTATGCCTAGAACAAAGTTTATATTCCTTTTTACGCCACAGGCTTAGTTATTTAATCCCTTTTATCAACTATCCATAATTTCAATACGGCAAGCAAATAATTTTAAGAAGAAATCAAATGCTTTACTTTAAAGGAAAATAGTAAGGTGATTTAAAGTGCCCAGTGGTAAGGGGATTTTGGCGTTCTGGAGACCAAGGTTCGAAGAGGCCAACTTAACTATAACAAAGAATGTGAAAATACAAGCCACTATAATTTCGAGTAGTAAATACAAATTCTGGGTTCTTTACATCTTCGGTTTTTTGTGGTTTTAAGATTAAAATACCATTTCAATGATAGATAAATCATTCGATATACCAATTTCTATAATCATGAAAAGCAAAAAAGTGTGTCTTCCCATAATTTCATCAGTACCTGTTTAGACCCATTTGGTTAACAATAATAACAAGCATTTAAAATTGCAACTTAGAAATAAAGATACTGTATGTAAGGTAGGTGTTGACAAAAGCTGCATGAATAAAATGATGATAGGCAGTCTTTTAAAGAAATTGACAAATTGAAGTAATTTTTAACTCTCACGCAAATTTATGTTTCTCATGTTAATAAAGTCTGTTAAATATTATTAGCCTTCAGCATATATTACATTTACATGCCTTTTCAGTTATTGCACATTACGCTAAGCGGGCCGTGAAATATGGTGGCAGACATATTTTGCTGGAGATACCATTTTGTATGGTTCAAATTCGACCGATATGACGGGTTTTGAAGTCGTCTCTGGAAGGGAATGAAGGCTATCATGCAGACCTAAATGTTATTGCATCCTCTATTCGATAATTGAATCTTTTGAATGATCAAATTATGGTTAGCCATGAATCGCAAACGGAATTGAGGAAGAGAAGAGCTTTTTAATGGAACTCATTCGAAATGCTTTACCTCGAAAAAAGAGTGAAGTAGTGTGGGGAACTCATGTGACATCGAATCTGTTCAGGCGAGTGTTGAATGAGACGATACTGATGGACAGACGATCACCGAAACTTCGAAACACACTGACTTCCAATCAATTATTCAAACACTTTATAAGCTCACGTGCTGACCATTTTCAAGCTGAGTGCTGTAATTTCACTTTTGACCAGCTGAATGATACAATTACAAACACATTGCACTTTCAAATGAACAACAGTTTTGCCTCACTTCCTTCAACCTAAATATCTGAATGTAATGAATCGAACAAAGTTAGCTTCGGTTTATATCTAAAATATCTTTGGAAGAGGTTTATTTATGTGCAATTAAATTTGATGTTGCAGTATTTGAGCGAATTATTACGAATTTGACTGAAAAATAATATATCAGGGCTGCCTATCGTAATTCTGTCAACCCTCGCAATAAAAAGAAATGACTTTCAAGTTGCAGGCTAATAGTGTTTAGTGCAGTTTAATAATATGCACAACTGATAAAAATCATTCTGATTTTTGAATTTCCTAAATAATGTGTCTATCATAATTTAGTCTCAGTTTGTGTTCATTTCATTCATTTTATTTTAATTCACATTTTCATACAGTCGTTAATTTCTAAGGTGTAGTTTTAGAATCTTAAAAAATGTACCGTCTTTACGTGCAATCAAACGATATTTCAAATTCTCACCATATTTTAATGAAATTAAAGTAATCAATACTGTAATCAACCTCACGTTATTTATAAAATTACCAAGCATAAATTGCATTTGAGACATTCTTCGTTTTGTAAATTATCATGAATATCGAAGTTGGGAATATGACAGTTCACCAATGCACAATGAAGCTGATATTTTCTGCTAAAATGAAGTGATAAAAATTTAAATGGAGAGAATTTAAGATGCAGTTATAAGCTGGTTGAGAATGGAGACCTTGCTGTTGCCTTTGTACCTACTTCAAGAGACGGCATTGATTAGTATTCAGTTGCTCCTTAAATTGTCAAAACATGCCCTAATGTGACGTTTGCAATGCAGACAGATGTCATAAAGGCACAAAATTTAATTTGGAAAGAGAATTCACTCAATATCATTTTTTGCATCGATATGTTTTTAAAACAGCGCGAGTTCAAATAAGCACAAATCATTCATTGCTCGCGTGGATGAAGATTGAAATTTTTCGCGCAAAACAGAATCACGTATTTCAACTCCTCGACGATCACATAATTTAAAAATTCGGGTACAAAATAGTACGAATAATTGAATTTTAGTGCTATCATAGAACAACCCCATTCATCAAGATGTAGTTATTTTGCCCAATCTGATGGCGGAATAATATCAAAGAACACAATCAGCATCGCATCAGTGAATCATCCGTCTTGCTGATTTGTCTCTCTATTGCCCACTACAAACGTTCAAAGTTATCTTAAAATGCACATTGTCATAGAGGTAGCGATGTGGTTGTTTGTAGCGAATCATATTGTAGAAATTTGTCACTGAGTTGAAGAGCAGAATATATGTAGAACTTCGCGCGCTTTATACGACATTTGAGTTGAAATATGCTAAAAATAATTATCTTCCTGAATTATTTCTATCCCATCTATTCTCAAATACTGACAAAATTTGATCGTAATATAACAACAGTACATCATAATTTATTTCGTGGTGCCAAATTACCTGAAGCGGTCAATATGCTTGAATTGGTCATTTCTAAGTAATTTCACATTTTCATCCTTTTTCGTTAATAAATTCGCCCTCGTCTGCAGCGATACAATACCTCGATGGAACATTTGGCTGAGACATGGGCTAAAGGATGCGATGGCAAAACTGCTGCTGATCGAAATACTTATCTAACTTTCAAAATCTCAAAGCCTCATTTTGCAAATGTCTTATATAGATGGTACGAGGAGCAAGCCAATTACATCTACCCCCTTAATGATTGCAAATACGGTAAAGAATGCGATCAGTACATGAACGTTAGTTATTTTGATGCTTAGCTACATTTTCTGTCTAAGACCCATCTTGGATATTTTGAATTAGATGATTTGGGCCGGTTTGAACAGTGTTAGCTGTGCTGTTGTAGAGTGTAGTTCGAGTACGCCAACTTTTCCGAAGCCTGTACATGTGTGTGCTTGTGCTAATTATCCACCGTAAGTTTCTCATAAACTAATCTAATGCCAAATTGATGCTCTTTTTATGAAATGGTAAAACTATCAACCTCTCCATTTAGGCGCCGATTTTGAAGCAGAATATTTGTATGAAAGTGATACAAGTTGCAGTAAGCATCCTCCTGGAAATAAATGCAGAGACAGACTGTGTTACCCTGATCTCCACTAGACAGGACAGTGCATTACATTGTCAATTAATAAACTGATCACAATTAGGTGTCGCTTTTTGATTTAATAAATTAATTAGAATGACTTTATTGGTTTGTTTTTTACATTATGCACATCCAATGGTGTTATTTCACCAGCTTTTGCTAAACAGTTCTGATTATTATTGTTAATATTTGTCGTGGCGATTGTTATTCAATCAATATGAATCGCACAAGTACGGATAACAGAAAAGTTCTTAATAGGGTAGGAAACACGTTGTTATAGGGAAATGTGGCCTTCAATTGTGCTAATACACTTTTGAAATGCAAGTACAGTATGATATCTTGATTTTCGTGGTTTTGATCTCGTTGGATTCGTAAGAATAAGTCTGTGAAAGTGAAAGCGTTATTTAAATAAAGACGTTAAATATCAGTCTCTTGAAAATATTTCTCTTACGCATAAAAATAATCCACTTGCAAATAAGTCCAAATCCTACTTATTTATTTGAATCAATTGACAATAAGTTTCCGATGCCCTATATTCTGATGCCTGCATTTCTAAGACCATTAAATTGTACAGCCAAACCTTCTGGAGGGTGAGGCTATGAGCATAGAGGACTTCCTCTTTAGTCTATATTGACATGGCTTTGGTAGTTAAGTAGAATTCAATTGAATAAATGGAACTACTTACTATGAAATTAAATCCGTTTTGCCTGCTACGGGTTTTTATTTGTTCAACACTTCTAATTTTCATTCTGTTATGCTCAACACTCTTGGCATTTTGGTTAACGTCGGCCCGTCAGTGTTTTCTTACCCGACAAACGCTTGAACAGAGTCGACCTCACGAGTGTCCCTCCAGACCAATTCAACATTCTATCGCCCTCTACTCCATAGTGAAGACTAACTCATGATATATGTCCCGTGTGGCAGTATGTTAGCAATTAAATATTCGGGGAGACTAAATAATTGAATCCGTTGTGGTAGTGAACAGGACGCTGATATAGCACATGCCGCACCGTGCCAAAATCTCGCAGTTCGGACAGAATATTATTACTTATTTGTTCAACTCCACTCTACAACTTTGCTTAAAATATTCATTGTGCCACGTGGAGGAGACGTTTATTTGTGCTCAGTCATATTATTCTGCGTTCCGATTAACTAACATTTGCTACATAGTTTTGTACTCCTATATTTTGGATCTATGACAGTTTAGCCGAATTGGAGTTTCACTGCAGCTCGTTTTTTATCCTAACCAATTGTTAGTTCTGATTAAAAAACTGTAATAATCTGTCAAATTCGATTGTGCTATAACAAATCTGAATATCTTTTACGAGATTCTTTTAAAATTTAATTGGCGTTTATTGCTACTAACTAGTTATTAGTAGGATCAATAATTTCAACCCAAATAGGGCTATCGTTTTCATTAGTCGACCACAATCAACTTCAGTCAATTATTCAAAATAAAATGAAAGGAACGAACAACGTTCACCATTCCAGTTCTAATTAGTGCCTAAATGATGCTCGGTGTGATCGTCTCACCGGGTAGATTTTATCATCCACCGAGAGATCAAAGTAGTTAAAGGGCTGATAGGAGGCAGACAAAGCAGAGGTCAAAGCCGCAGTTCTTACATATTGCCTCAAAATCTTCAATTGACATAGGTTATTTCAAAGTCAGACATTGGTCTATCAATATTCGTGTACACATTACTGTTAATATTTTGACCGCTATCTGGTGCAAGAGTATTTTCGGTACATTGTTGATTTGATCTGAAGGTTTTGTCTCAATGTGAAGCCATTGTTAAATTAAGAAGTGTCTGGGGGTATGTATGGTCCTGTCTTGTCCCTCAAGTCTGAATCAAATATGGTCTGGTGATACAAAGTTGACAGATATTCCCCTTCATTCATGCAAAGTAGGAGAGCCAAGCGGTTAAACCTAGATCACTTGCAATTCCACTCGAATGTACTTGAATAGCCTGAAAAATCCATCTCCAAGTGCAAAAATAAATACCGGCATGTAAGATAGCACAAAATGATGTCACCTCTGAATTTATCACTTAAAATTCAGGACGAAAGCAATTAATTGTGTCCCACTTCCTTTCAATAAACGCCGACTTTAAATTCATGATTTGAGAATAAGCCAAAAGGCGCATTAATGTTGTCAATATATTCTCAGTTATTTGGGCAGGATGCTCATGTTAATCATAAGAAAGCAGTGGGTGTATTTACAGATTTTGTTGAGACTACGAACAACGGATTGTGCCTGTTAATCTGAGTGCCCGAAACAATCATTTTGCTGGCATTTGTTGCCTCCTAAATCATAAAACGCTCACCTATGGTAGCAGCTAATGGCAGACAAACCTGTGGCTTGAGATTTCTGCTCTGGTCCATGCAATAGTAGTCATATTTCTCTATACGGGCAAAGTAGCTTACTCCAACCATCCCCTTAGTTTATCAAATATTCTTATTTAAAATTCATGTAAACATTATTTACACCCCTTAATTCGGCCAAAAAATGGGAAAAAGAATAGGGAAATTGATACGTTTTCAAAGTAATTTATGAGTTATGCAGAACACGAGTGGTCATTATGTCATTTATGAAAATCGGATGAATCATGACTTTTTGCTAATAAGATTTCAAAGCAGAATGTAACAATACAATTTGAGCTATGCAAACGGTTTAAAACGAAAAGCTATGTCATATACAAGAGACAGATTTAACTTTTCTGGTTTTCGATATCTCCATTCATAGTGTAGAGGCTACAAATTAAATCAAGTTTCTAATTGTTGTGACTTCGAAAAGTGCATGGAAACCACATTACCTCCTAAATACAAACGTCTATTACCGCAAGCTCAATGACTTCCTACTAACTGTTAAGGCATTTTATGAGTTCATGTGATTATTTTGACTAACTGAATGATGCAATTACAATCACATTACACTTTCAGATGAACAACGGTTTTGCCTCACTTCGTACAACGTGAATGACTGAATGTTGTGAATCGAACTATGTTTGGCATCAGATTATATCTAAGGAAACTTTAGAAGATATTAATTTATGTGCAATTAAATTTAATGTTTCGTTATTTAAGAGACTTATGTAGAATTAGATTTTAAAATCATATTTTGAGTGCTGCATTAAGTTTTAGAATAGAAAATAATTAAGAATGAGCTGATTAGTTTCCACTATTCATTGGTGATGTGGATCGACCCTATTTGTTTACGTCACAACGTGTCCAAGTAACTCTAGATTTTCAACGCCACCAAACACTCGCACTTTACAAATCAATATTGGAATTTCAAAATTCTCAAAATTGGCACTGGCTTTACCAATCTCTTTTCTTTCCTTAAGTCCACCGATTTTCGAAATAATTGTACAACCAAGCAGTGCTGCTTTACCTATCCTTTGTCTATTTCCAACGCCCTAACTAATCATTATACGGAAATTGTCAAGTGGGAGCAATGTGACTTGTTCGGAGCGAATCATTTTGCATAAATTTCCCATTGGATTGACGAGCAGCATATAAGTGTTTTCACGCACGTTCTGGGACGCATGCGTTTAATTATGCTAAAAGTGATCATCTTTCTAGTATACTTCTGTTCTATCTATGCCCGAAAAGCAACTCCGCAAGAAAAATCTCAAATTGTGGATTCTCATAATCAGGCGCGTAGGAATGTCTCTCCTCCTGCGTCAAATATGCTGGCGATGGTAATTTTTAAATAGTCTTACAATTTGAGTACATTTTCACAATAATAACTGCTCCCTCGTCTGCAGAAATACAGTTCTGAGATGGAATATTTAGCTGATACATGGGCTAGAAAATGTCAATTCGCATATCCATCAGAGAACAATATATTATACCGGAACATCAGTCAAAATATTGCCATTAGCTATGGTCACCCAAGTGTAGATTTTCCACTTTTTATCAGTCGTTGGGTCAAGGAGAAGAAGAATTACGACTATGAGAGGAACTCTTGTACCCCCGGTAAAACATGCGGCCATTACACGCAAGTTAGTCAATTTGACGCCTACATATATTTCTGTTCAAAAGCTTACTAACGTTATTTTTAATTAGATGATTTGGTCTACGTCGAGCAGCGTTGGATGTGCCGTCGAGCAATGTGATCCTTATTTTAGTAACTATCCGCAGCCCGTATATCTGTATGTTTGTCAATACAAACCACCGTAAGTTTGTTACCAAATAGTCCAATCCCAAGTGGAAGTTCTTTATATGAAATGGTAAAAAACACATTTTTTTCATTTAAGTGGCAATTACATTGGAGAGAAACCATACAATGCAGGACGACGTTGCAGTGAGTGTCCAAGAGAAACTACTTGCAGAGATAAATTGTGTTACTAGGCAAGACACTGGAATGTCAATCAATAAGCCGATGACACTTAAGTATAATTTTAAAATGTAATAAGTTAATTTAATTGACAAATTATTAATCGTCAGAGTTTGCCTTATTATTAAGATCAATATTGATGGTATTATAAGGGCGATTATCACTGAATCAATGTAAGTCGGATAAATGTAGAGAATAGAACAGAGCTTAATAAGGCGAGGTGAGGTTGAGTGGAGAAATGCAAGCAAAGTGTCCTCTCACGAACCTTAGAATTGTACGAAATATCATTGAAAGTGGAAGTACAGTATAACGACTTGATGTTCATGATTTTGACTTCGTGATCTGTGAAAGTGAATACTTTTAAAGAGTCAACTTAACTCCGTGGTTTGTCATTACATCTCACATTGTTTGAAATGAAGAGGTATAACGCAAACACCGTATGTAACTTAAAGTGCACTATTCCGGTAAGTGAAAGCCTGAAATTAACTATGAAAGGCACTGTCGTGATAGCATGAGGAGATTTGATGGCACTCTGATTATTTTAGTTTAAATTAATTCAGCAGTGGATTTTGACGAACAGACTTAAAGAAAACGAATGAACCCTTGGATATCGCGAAATGCTTCTCTCTTATTTGCAAAAACCCAGAATACGAAAGACAACTTCGCACTAAGACATTTTCAATCGAAATTCACCATTTCGAATTGGATTTTACGGCTTTCTAGAAATGTCAAAGCTGTCTGGCTATGCATACGCCTTAAGGCGGTATCTTCGGCTGCCCTCAAATCCACGTGGATCTGGGACCTTAGAGATAAGCCAATGTGTTTAAACAGTGTTTATGATGCTTCTAACTCATCCTTCCTCTTCACAGAAAGTCCCAAATTCCACTAGGACATGCGGAATGCTTTACTCAACTGCATTCCTTCATTTATCAAAACAAATCATTGTCAGTAGTGAAAGCACTTCTCATCGTGCCTAGGCCGTTAGTGTCCAGCGGTCTAAGTGTGAGAGACCCTTGGACTGGCAAAGTACAGGTTAGAATGCTGATCATGGACACCTCTACATAGACCTAGAAGACCACTAGCAACCTACATATCTGTATGCTTTGTTAGCATCAAGCTTCGTAAGTTTTTTGTTAAAACAATTCAATGCCAAGTGGAAGTTCATTTTATGAATGGTAAAATATCAAGCTTTCCATTTAAGCGGCAAATATGTGGGGGTAAAACCCGTACAATGCAATACCTAGTTGCCAAATGTGTCCAAAATTAACAACTTGCAGAGATAAATGGTACTGTCCAGGTTACTAGACTTGACTGTGAATCAATAAACAGATGGCACTTAAATGAAACTGGTGTGTTTTAATTATAAATTAAATGTCATAAATATGCGTGTGCAGAAGGACTATTCGCCCCACAATGCTCCACTGAATTACTGGCAAAGTGTCATGTACTTTCACCTTAGAACACACTTCCATTTAAATTAACCTCTGATCAATATTGACTGTTATTCATACAGCATAGCAAGTTCTTCTTGTTTTTTTATGAAATAGGATTTCAGAATTGAAACTATCCTCCTCTAGTTCCACAATATACATGCCATAATTGAATTAGATTTCATATGCATTGATATTGAAATTTTTGTCAGTAAATAGGAGCTCGATTGGTGACAGATGGTGCTGAGAGCTTTCAGATAATTGCATAATAACTGCTCTGCACCTCCATCCAAATTCCACCTTATGACTCTTTATTACCATACAAAATTCAATATCTTTTTTGATTGATGACTTGTGAAGTTGAAATATTGCTCCACTTTATGCAGTGAAGAAAAAAATGCCTGTACGTACCATCCCAGTTTTTCCCTAAATGCCAAGTATTGAGTATAAATCGGAGGAGATTTGAACTTCAGTTTGTTGTAGACTCAGGATTTTAATGCAATTATAATGACAAGTCTATCACGCGTATGATATTTGTTCAAGTCAAGGTACGCAAATAGGTTTCTCCACATAATTACACCAGCTGTCATTTGACTTCATTTAGCCATCGATCCTGTCAGTCCATGACTTCTTCAAGCTTTTGAAATTGCACATTTATCATACAAGATTGTTCGAAAGGAGTGGTTGGTTATCAACCCTGTTAGGTTAAAATGACAAAACACAATTTCTAATAGATATTGCTAAATCAAAATAGTTTTACCTGTCATGAATATTTCTGTTTCTCATGCTTAAAAGTCGTAGTAAACGTTATTAGTCTACAACACAAATCAACACGAAAGGCGTTTCCTTTTATTCCCGTTCTAGATAAGATTGTGGTGAGCAGCACTTGAGTTATGATTACTCAATCATACTAGTAATAATTCAGTCATATAATGAAACGCTAAGCTTAATCTCTGAAACAGACTCCTCAGCTAAGACTGATGCACTCAGTTACTGAGTTTGTAGGACGTAGGTCAAAATCGTTGGCTACCCGGAAGTGTAATGTGATTGGAATTGGAACACTGAGTTTGAAGACTGATCACACCAACTGATAAATTGTTTAAATAATTGACCATACACAAATTTCTGCATTTACAAAGTTCAAGATCATTTGAGATATTTGAATATCGAAGAGAAGATTACTTAACATTCAGAGTTTGCATAAACACTTTCATTCCCTTCCAGAGTCGACTTCATAACCGATGCACCCGGCATGTCAACCGATTTCGAGTCATAAATAAGAGTGTCTCTAACAGAAGATGCGGCCTTCATACAAAATTTACTTAAATTCAAATCTTCTTATTATTATTACTATTTTGCATAGATTAACATTTATACACTTAAATTTACAGTTTCATTACCTGAATCGTCTTTACGGGTACTCAAGTGAATAAATTATCTCGTAATGACATTAATGAAAAAAATGCAATTTAGGCGAAGTACTTTTACTTGTAATGGTCGACATCTAGTTGATGGAGGGTACTTGTGTAAATATATTCAGAGAGAGAGAATATAGGTACGCTGACTAATTGTTCATTTTATAATAACGGTTTGTCACTACGATCCAATATCCTACTTGCTCAAGTCATGTTATCAATACAGTTGCCTTTAATGCCTGAAATCATTTTGATTAAAGTGAATTCCGTTGATGAAGTTGAGTTGAAATTTGTAGTACCATTTTTGGTTAGTGTGCTTTCCATCGTTCGCTTTTGATTCATCATTTTTCCTCAATGGAATGAATATATGGGGTGGCTGAGTTGAACACCAACCTACTCTGAAAGCTCGCTTTGGTCAGCACCAATGATTCTCACTTGTTGCCGAAGATTAAACTGAAAAATCAACAAAAATGCTTGTAGAAATTTGCATCGAAAACGAGCTGCTAATGGAGACAAAGAAGTTTTTAGTTTGGCTAATTTGCCTTAAATTAATCCATCAGCATTCTGAATTAGTTAAAGAAGTGGGTTTGAAAAGGTGACTTGTAACTTGACATTACAAGATCAATTTCAAAGTGTTTATCTTTATTTCTACCACCAGAAGGGCAGTAGTCCAAGTCTTGTTTCTTTTCATATATCCCGCAACAATCCTAGCTATGAGGAACTGTTCTGAACTCCAATTGCCCATAATAACAAAGAGAACATGCCATACTGCATCAATAACTGTCAATATTGATTAAAGATTAATTTAAGTGGAAATGTTTTTTTAGATAACTCTACATAGCACTTTGCTGGTAATTCAATGGAGCATTGTGAGGAGAATAACCCTAAACAAACGCATATTTATGCCTTTAAATTTTAAAATGAAATATGCCAGTACAGATGGTGTAACTAGGACTTAATCGATAAAGTTGAACTATGTGCATAGTACACCACACTTTTCCTGTCATGGTTTGATGGAAAATGGTAAAATTCTATCCAACGATGTTATGACACCATATACAACTGGTGAAACCATGCATGCTCACCAAATAATCAGTGCTAGCAGATTTGAATTGATTGCTAACACGTTATTAGTGATCATTGAGTAAAGGCTAGACGTGGGATTTTTGAAGTTGTATGAAGCGCTCATTTGGCGAAAATCGACTTTTGGTTCAAAAATGTTTAATTTTAATCTCTATTTCCAAAGTTGCATCACTAAAGAAGTATCAAGGTGAGTGCCTTTTTACTCCATTTTGATAGAAATTCTTGACAGCAGCATGCAAATCACTGATGAAATTCTTAAGATGTTGAATTAAGTCTTTAATAGCACTTCATTCTTGCAGAAAATATCAGCATATCTCAAGCATATTTGTCGCTGTAGAATCTGGGCACCCACGTGCCAGATTATAATAATTTATAATTTTTTTTCTCGTTGTCTACGAGTTGCTACTCGAGCGTTGATAGGGTTGAAGTAAAGCACTAGGATGATTAATTTTAACATATTTAAACTCATACATCTTAGGTCGTGCACGAAGACTCTCATACGATGCACCTCAATCCGATGACAGATTTCCGCAAAATGAATCTCTCTAAACGGGACACATTGCTATCTCATTAAATTTTGAACGTTTAAGATGCGCAACTGAAAGATAAAGCAGCATTTCGCATAAACGCAAACATATATATGGGATTGAGGAGTGGGAGCGAGAGCTTGGAAATGTTCTGCTTCAACCCATAACAACGGGACAAACGTTACGTGATCTTGACCACATCAGCTGCTTAAATAATTTTATTCTTCGAATATTTAAAAATCACCATTTTTGTGATACTTGCAATTACTGTTCACATAATGTGTGGATTCATCGTGCAATTTCATAACGGCAGCACTTTGGCTGATTCCTTATTGCGAAATCGATGGACTAAAATGAAGAAAAGAGTACTATTCTCGGCAAAACTTATTTCATTCTAAATTCGATAAATCCAATGACATCCATGGAAATTTTGAAATCGGGATTATGAGATCTAAAGGATGATAGTGGTTGGTGGCATTGGGAAAGCATTACAATGAAGAAGAAATTGAAAATCTTATGTTGCCAACACATGGGGTTGATCCAAACCATCGAATGACGACGATAATTAGACCATTAGTTGAGCAAGAGTATGACTTTCTTGGCTCCAAAGTGAATGATGAAGTTATATTCAACGTTGTCATGCACATATTGATCCAAATTGAAGCTATTCCGGACCAAAATAGGTCAAACTCTCTTAGAGGTACGATCGATAGCAGTCGACATTCTACCACCCACTCTACTCTATAGTGAAGAGGAACTCAATTCCTAGGCCTCAATTGCGAGTATGTTAGTAGAATATTTGAGGAGATTTAAAAAAATGCTTTTGTAGCAGTGGCAAACAGGACGCTGATATTGAACATATCGCATTATGCCAAATCTTGTAGTTTAGGCGAAGTATTTTGCTGAACCTGCAGCTTATTGCCTATTTCTTTAACTCAATTCTGCAGTAATGCTTAAAATATTTGGAAATTTACATCATCCAAGAAGTGATATTGGGTGTATTCTATTTCCAAAATGACACTTTGTCACTTAAATACACCTGACTGCATTGTCAACATGGCTTAAATATATAATCATTAGCATATTTGTTGAGAATTTAAGGAGCAATTGAATTTCAGCATGACCGCCATCCTTAATTAGCTAACAATTACATTCTACATTCTCTCCATTGCAATATTTGCACTTCGTACTTGCGGACAGTATAAGCTTCCATGTGCATTGGAGAACTGCCATAGCACCACTTTTGTCAAACAAAAAATGCTCAAAACGTAATTTACGTGGTTCCATTTTACAAATGAGATGAAGTTGAAAACGAAATTTTGAGAAATAATTTAGTCATAAGTAAAGGTTACAGTGAAGCGATAACTTAATCGCCTGAGTGCAAATAACAACCGATAGTACCAATCTCTGTATGCTTCTTGCATTTAAAATTGGAACTTTGAAATCCAAAGCAGCGTGTTAAAATGGCTTTCTTTAGAATGTCAACAATATTCAGCCATTCGTCTGCGTATACTGCATACAAATTTGCTTTTATTGCCTAGATAATATGCCTCCTGACATAAATAAAATGCTCTGAATATGATGAGACTGCAGCATAAATCAACTCGAAAAGTCATTTGTTTGGTTACTTTCTCCCACTTAGGTTGTAAGAAGTGAGCCAGCATCTTTTTTTCATCTGAACGTGTAATGAGAGTGGAATTGCAGCACTCAGGTTGTTAAGAGTGGATATAGGAACTCATAAATTGTCTAAACAATTCGTTGGAAGTCATAATGTTCTCACCCACATCGGTCTGAGTCAGCGTTATAGTTGTGTATCTGAAGCAAACTAAGTAACCTACAGTTAATGAGGTCGTTCCGGTACGACTTAGTGTGCCCTAGCAACATCCATTCTCGGCATTAGTTGTGCCTGAACAGAGAACAAATCAAACATGTAGTCAAACGTTTTCATCAATTTTGTCTCCTTTGAATGCCTAAAGCGTCAACTACAATTTGAGGTCAAAAATGTTATTGGCTATTTGTTATAAGAATTGATTGTAACACGCGCCGTTTTCTTACGCCACATGCGATATCAATTCAAGTTTGGAAATCCTCTCGAAATGCGCATTTAATCGTTATTTAAATAAGTATTCAAAAGTGTGTCAATTAGAATTCCAAACGATACTATTGCAAAGTTGTTATCTTGAAGGAATTCGGATAAATCTTTAATACGCCTAATAATGTACGCTCTTTATCTACAACTGTTGAGCCAAAAAATTGTATTGAATTAGAAGTTCGGACAATGAATGCAACCTCGATGGAATAATTAGTTCGTGAGTCTGAGTTAACAGTTATAAGTTAATGTCACTGTAGCAATCTGTGCTATATGCGCTCTAAAATAGTGTATATAATTTTGTTCTCCAAACGGCATAGAACCATGTTCTTCTGCAGCCTTAAGGATAAATCAGTTAATTCAACGAACTTCACTGTTCGGGTATTGAAAAGGTTTATGTTCAATTAACATTTTTTAGGAGATAAACTGGCTGGAACATTATTGTTGTTTCGGCTGGACTTACATTCATGAACACGAATTGATCAATCAATACCGGTATTCTATAAGCCATATCTAAAAGGGTAGCACAAATGAAGCTACATTTCACTTGTGTTTGGAACAAAAAGGGCACACGGCCGTATTTAGATTGCATAGCACCGATTACGATCATTTGAATGTGTTGCTGTAATGCAGTTAGAATTTCTAATGGAGGCGAATATTTTGCGAATCATACCTGCGAAGAGTATGACTTGAGTTGACACCAAAATGTTCTTGAAATAACCAACATTAATGTATTATGCGCGATAAAGATTCTTATATCGGCAAAAGTTTATTTTTACTTATAAACAAATTTAAATGTATAATGACAGTATTTTGTAATTCAATGGAGTCCTCTTTTTCATTAAGACGTGTAATTTGTATCCTATTGATTTAATTTCTCCAATAATTACACGGTGCCCGGATTCTTGAATGTGTCATGGATTGATACACTAATAAGCCTTAACTATACTCAGTAATCTCTATGGCAGGTTCTTCTATGTTTGCAAAGGCTCTCAGAATTAGTTATTCTACCGAAAAGCTTTAGAGGAAAACAGACGTATGGCGTGGAATACTTTTATTTCTGCTGCGGGTGGATGGTGTGAGTACAGAGAGGGAGCTTAGTGTGACAGGTTTGCAAAACCAAGCGATTGGCAGTTGGCTGTGTGTTCTCCGCGCTCACGACCGCACTCACACCCCACGCAAAGTTGAAGGCCTCACTTTCAAGCCTGTCTGAGTGCGTATGAGAGTACTTTGCTCAGCGTTGACAACGTTGTACGCTCCGCAATAATCCCCCTCCAGAGCGTTTATAGGAAGCTGAGGGGTAAAGAAAAGGATCGAAAATTAGTTTATGTTCATAATCAGTTAGGTTGGAAGGATAAGAAACTCTTCGAGCACAATGAGTGTAAGGCGGTTATGTTCGCGATGGGACAGGTGTTGGAACTATAGGGTTCGAAATATTTGCGGAAGAGAAGGCAGTGTGCGAGGGAATACAGTGTCTTTTGATGAAGAGGGATGATGTTAGACAGGTGCGTTCTAACAGCGGCGCAGATGTAGCAAGGGGGTCCAAATATACCATCTTTAACTTGTCGATACTTACGGATTCCTCGGTATCATTACGGTCAAGTATAAAACATTTGGGCTTGCGTTTGAGGACTTTATAAGGTCTGTCGAATGGCGACTGAAAAGGTTCCCTCGAACGAAAACGAAGAGGCATGTGTATAAGTCTTTTTGTATATTCAAACAGGTGGGTATTGGAAGAACAGATCTGAAATGATCTTTTAATCGGAGGGAATATGACGAGGGGTCTACGGAGATTTGGTCTTGGGAATCGAAAATCATTTCTCCAGGTAGCCTAAGAGTTGTACCGAGAACAAGTTCCGCCGAACAGTATCCAAGATCTCCCTTGATGGTATTTCTAAAGGAGAGAAGAATGTTAGGAAGATGCTCTGCCCAATATGGTACAGAAGAAGTAGAGATAATGGTTGGCTTAAGCTGTCGTTGAAAACGTTCGACGAGACCACTGGTGATAGGCGGTTGTGCGGTTGTGGGTTGAACTAAAGAGATGACTTAACTCCCGAAATAAAGCAGAAGTGAAATGCGATCTTCTATCTGACGTGATGGTGGATGGGATATCAAATATTGATACTCAAGGTTCTCTCAGTGCTTTAGCCACTGATGTAGATGAGGTGTTTGCCTGTGAGAACCGCAATCGGCCAGTGCGCAAAACGATCAATGTAGGTTACAATATGTGTGAAGGAGTTTGATGGAGGAAGTGAATTTACAATATCGATATGAATATGTCGAAACGGGCCTCGGGAAAGGAGAATCAGGAGAGTGGATTTCAGAGGTGTTTGTGGACCTTGCTGGCTTGACAAGTGAGGTAATTCTTGGACCACAGATGGAAGTCGTGTTGGATGTTTTCCATACGAAAAAGTTGATAATCGACTTGGTAGTGGAACGACTGCATGGACGCGAAACTTCATGGAAATGATCGAAAATCTTCCGTGGTATGCTTGCGGGACGAACGAGCTTGGTTTACCAGTTGAAACGTCGCAATGGATCCGGGTGCCGGAGTCCTGTAGGGGTAACCAATCAAAAAGTAATGAAGGGTTGGGCATGGTTTCCGTGAAATCTCCGTAGGAATTTTGTTCTATAGGCATGTCCAGCAGATTGAATGATGATATGAAAATTTGGTTAAGTTACAAGCAGTTCCCCATCGAACGTGCTATATCGAATTTCCGTTGGGGTGAGCTTCTTCGAGAAGAAGGATATCGGTTACATTTCATCACTGACCCAATGTTGCAAGACTGCTCCTACTGCCACTTAGGATGGGTCTTTAAAATGATGGGTGTTCCGAGAAAGACGTCGAGATGATTTAACGCAGTCGCTTTGAATACCCGCTGTTTCACCTCAGAAAATGCTGATTCCGCCTCTGATGTCATCGTGAAGTGCATCGGGTTGTCCTTAAGCAGGTATATGAGAGACTGGAGGATTTGGTCGCAATTCAAAATGCATCTCCCATAATAATGCACAATGCCTATGAAGAGACGAAGACTTATCACTGAGTAAGGAACGGAGTGAGCCGTGATGGATTGGGTTTTCTCGGGCATAGGTGCGATTCCACTAGCGTTGATGTCATGACCAAGGAAATCGATTGCGGCCTGACCAAGTATGCAATTCTCCATGTTAACCGCGATTTCGTGTTCAAACACCTGTTGTAGGTGTTGTTTGTGCTCCTCGGGGTTATAGTCTGCGATGAGCACATAATCAATATATGTAGAGACGAAAGTTAACCCACGAAAGACTTTGTCTATAAGTCATTGTAACGATTGTTCCACGTTGCGCAGACCGAAAGGCATACGTATTTATTCGAATAAGCTGAATGAAATGATAGCGGCCGTTTATGCAATTTCCTCTGGAGTCATCATAATATGATGATAGGCTCGATTACATTACCATATAATTGCAACAGTCATTTGATCGAGAGAACAATAGCTTCCGCATGGTCTCCAGTCACCTTTTTTCTTTGCAACCTTGTGTAAATGAGAAGCCAATGTGCCACTTGAAGGTCGAACGATTCCTAAGGATACCATGTGTTGGGATTCCTTTTTAGCAGCAATTAATTTGTCGGGGTGAAGACGGCGTGCTCGAGCGAAAACTGTCTATCCATTGGTTCCAAAATCTTGGTCTAGATACGAAAAATCGAGGGAAACTCAACTCAAATATTCGAGATAGGATTGGTGGCGGTAGAGGGACATTCAGGACAAAAAAGTTTAGGACTTCTTTAGAGAAAACCACTTGAATTGAGGTGACGTCTCTGAGATTGACGAGAAAACGGAATTTAGAGGGGAAATCAGCACCAATAATGGAATCTTTGGACGCCCGCAATAAGGAATACAGATGGAAACTCCCAACGATGTCCTAAATCGAGGTTGAGGTACTTTGGCCGTGAGTGAGGATCTTCATGTTGTTAGTCGCCAGAAGGGAAATGCCACTTGATCGTAGACAGCGTTTTTCTGCCGAACATAGGATAACGCAACTTCGGGACTGATGTCTACCAGAAATTTAAGTTTGGAATTTCTGTCGACGACTCTCTGGCGCGGAATTTTCCCGAGGACGAGTCGATTTGGTTTTAATGTATTTATAACCAGGTTGATATTTCTTGGCCTCGTCTCCGTAGGTTCTGTGATGGTGGCAGATTTGGTCACTGTGTTTTTTGGGGGTTCGTCGCCTCATTAACGAAATAGAAGGCCGTCTGTTGAGTGGAAATGGGGAGTCTAGTATGAACAGTTCCAGTTTTTCTAATGACGACGTCTAGTTGCTGTGAGGTGGTGACAGTAGAGGATGAAGTTTTCCCTGCATTGACGTCTGGCCTACCGTGATGGTTGTGGATTCGATCGGCCATTTCGGCTAATCTGTGACTTGATATTGGATGGTAGGGCGACGATACCACACAGAAACAGCATTCTTTGTTTGGTAACACACCTTAGGTTGAGGCTGACTTCCAGTTATAGGAAACAGATATGTGGGTATTCTGGGTCGAAAGTGGGATAACTAGGAGGAACAGCCAATGTGTTCAAACCGAGATCTCTTTCCGAAGACATTCTGAGGTAATAGTGGCAGGCCAACGGAGAGTTTCGATGAAATGGTGATTGTTCGAGTAGAAGGTGGATTACCAAGTGAGTTGTGCGATCTGAAAAGAACTCGCAGTGCCAGAGAGAAACTCACTCTCTGCTGAGTAGTTGAAGTCAGGCTTCGAAAATCAAGTCAGGGTCACCAATTTGTAGCGAATTGCTACATTAATAAGCCTTGACTATACGTTTGTTTCCTCTATAGCTTTGGGGTTGCTCAGATAATTCTGGAGCTTTTACAAACATAAGAAAATCTGCCATAGAGATTACTGAGTATGGCCAAGGTTTATTGGTGTAGCAATCCGCTACAACTGTGACATGCTTCTTTTCAGTCCATTAAAGAACAAAAATAGACCAATTTACCTAGCTAAGAGGATTGCTTTGGTAAAATATAATCGCTTACATCCTTCTAGTCATGGCAAAAAACGATAAATGGCGTTATAATTGTTAAGTCTTCGAAAACGATCTTTTGAGTAGATATTCACCTCAAAATGAGATTTTTTTCTAAGACTTCTAAAACATTAAATGCTTGACTTTTTGCAAAATAAAGACAAATTTGTTCAAATTTTGTAAATGGAATAGGTTCACAAATACAAAGGTTGTACAAAAGATGTATTAATGTAAATGAGATTGTGTTATTAAGATAATTAAAGTCTTCGGGGCATTGGTTATGTAATTATTTGTGGATATTTTGCTATATATGAATAGTAACTCAATTTTTAAGTGATTTAAGTTGAGTAAAAAATTGTGAGGATATTTATTTGATTTCAAACCACCGAATTGAAACTGTGGGACACGTCATCGCATGAGCGCACAGTGTGATTTGAAGGTGCGGCCGTTCAACTTCGGGTACGGATTGAGTGCGAGGACACACAGCCAATGGCCAATCATAAGCCTCCGCTTGTTTTACTTAATCCGCCATTTTGATTGACTAAGCTTCCTCCCTTGTTGCACTCCATGTCATCCATGTCTAGAATAAACGCGTTCCCTGGATACCTCTGTCTCTTCTTAGCTTCGTAATAGCTTAGCCAATTCTGGGAGGTCTTGCGAACTAGGAGAACTCTGCCACTGAGGTTTCTGAGTTAAGTCTGGCTTAGTTAGGTAGCTAAATCCGCTAAAAAACAGAGTTCATGTCATAATTTCACCTTTAAAAGGCAAAATTATCTTATGTCGTCGTCTCAATGGTCTCAATTAAATTATTATTCGAAGCCGTAAATAAGTAAAAATTTACTAATATATTTTGATCATTTGGGAAACCTTTCGGATGATAAATACCGTAAAATGCCACTTAGGATCGCATGTATTCGGCTGTTTCACTTAACATTTGTAGCGGATTAGCTATCTGAATAAGCCTTGATTATTCTTAGAAACCTCTATGACAGATTCTCCTAGTTATTAAGTCTCCCGGAATTAGCTAAGCTACCGCAAAGCTATAGAAGGAACAGATGTATGAAGAGGTACACGTTTATTTAGTATGGCATGCTAGCGTGCAAACGTGATGTGTGTTGTATGTATATATAACGGGGAACATAGTTATTATATACATTATATAGTCACTAATTGATCGTGTTGACATTGATCATTGATTGGTCGAGAGGCTTCTACATTTGATATGCTAAAGTTGCGTTCCCACACATTGAACTCACTATATTCGACTTGAAAGTCACCAGCAAAAAAGTCTTAATTATTTATTTGCAATCAGTTTGTTCATATTAATGAAATTAACTGACCTCCATTATGTTAAATACAACAATCACTTTTAAATGGAAGTGCTGTTATAATAATTTAAGGAGCTTTGACTCTAGAAGAATGGGCAATATCTGAACGCAAATTTAATTATTAGGAGTATCAATATACATTGAGAGGTGATCCGGATATGAAGCCAAGTAAAAGTATTAGATGCCTATACTCTTTTAAATTGAGAAATTCAATATGGTAAAGGAATGCATTACTGTAATCACGCATACTCCATAATTAGTAGTAATTTGGATAGTTAGGTGATTCTTATGCTTTCAATTTAGTCTTTTGACACCTATATATACATATATACGTTTATATACAAATACATATAAATATAAATAAATAAATAAATAAATAAATATATATATATATATGTATTCTTTACCTATTATAGGTGAAATCTAAAATTTTCATTTTTGATTTGATTTTTAAATCGACAATGTCACAGTTGCTGACGATATATTTAACTTTTAATTTGAAATAAAGCAAATTTTTGTCATATTGAGCTCTCTGTTTCCCTGCATTTTGTGCCACTGTTCCAACGCAGTGGGGAAAGATCTCCCATACAAGACAATAAGTACACAGAGCCTTTTATTCAAATAAAAAAACCACGTAAAAAATAAATTTTTCCAATAATTATAATAAAATTTGGACGATTTTGAAATTTCTTTACATTTAAGGCGAAATGTTTCAACTGGTTTATAATGGCCAAATTAACAATGCTGAGCTGTGAGCGCCATATACGAATCGCCGATTTGAGCATTCTTGACTGGCTAGTTGTGTTCCAAATTTTTTAAAGAGAAATCTTGAATACTTTGATGTAAAATGTTTTGTCATATAGACTGTAATTGTTTTTCCCAGCGTTTTTTGTTATAACAATTTTGATCTATTGTAGGAGAATGGAAACTTCTATTCAGCCCGATTGTTTTGAACACCATCTTTCTTTCGACATATGCAATTTGAATACTGAATCTTCAGTATCAGCAAAGCTTGAGGTTCAGTGGAACAATAATTTCTGCACTAAATTGCAGGCTCTAAATGAGGTAGAAATGGCATTTTCATGGTACAAATCCTTTTAGAATCTCACACTACTTGGATTAAGACCTTTTTTTGGGAAATCGGATTCTTGTGTCCCAACTATCGATCTCAATGTCTTAACTTCTGCCCTCTCAAGGTTATTTGAGCGCCATTTGCAGAGTCTCAATTCTAGAGGAGGTTTGGACGAAGCGTTAGTTCATTATGTCCTTATTAATATTCTTTAGCATTTGTCGTATAAAAGCAGATCTGGAGCATTCGCGTACAATGCACGAACGATGCAGGGAAGAACTTCTGTCTGTCCAGAGTTCATTAAGCCAATCCAGAGAGCGTGAGCGTCGAATTGAAGCAGAGAAAACAGCTCTCTCTAACCAAATTCGCAAGCTTAGGGAATCTGTTGGTTGATGTAATAACTTAATCACTGTTGTGCTCTTAGATCCGTCGACATGAGTCGGATTTTCAGATACGCAACACTCAGTTTCAGCACGAAATCACGAAGTTGCGGAAAGAAAACGGCATAATGAAGACTCGATTTAGCCGTCTTTTGCAAAAACCTATGGCTTCCACTCGCAGACCTCCTATGCCTTCTCAAATTTGTACCGAAAATACTAAGAGTCAGGTGACTTCTGAGCCTGTTGAGTTTATTAAACGTAGAGTTATTTACACTGATGTAGATTATTTGAAGTAACTCTAATCCCAGTAATAAAGCTAATTCATGGCTCCAATGGGGTTGGGCTAAAAAATCGCCTTAGAAATGAGTGATATTGTTGTAGGGGTTGAGAAGGAACTACAGCTTGCCGGATACCGGAAGACAAGTAGCTAAGTTGGAGATATGCTGTGGAAACGTAGTTAATTAACAAGAAGAAGAAGGGAAAGGATATGGAGGTGTTTGAACCTCGAAGGAAAGAAAAAGCGCATTAGTACTGAGCGTTTCATTTGAGGAATTATCTGAAAGCAGTGTTCGTAGGTGTATAGCGAATGGGTACATTGGTGAAACAACATTTGGAATTAGGTCTCGTTCTCATTATTTCTACTCCTCCAACATTAAACTATTGTGAAGTTGTAAAGTTGCGACTTCTATTGCAGTTAGATCTGACACAATGTATGGTGGAACATCTGTTGGCTCGAGAAAATGATCTCTTCCATGAGAATCGTGAGCTGAGGGACCTGGTTTCTGTTCTTTCTTCTCGGATGCTTCGTTTTTCTCAATATCTGCATGACAGGCGTCTGCGAATGATTGACGGTAAAGGAGATGACGATGAATTTCAAGATTTGGAGCCGGAGGAGACATCTTTGGATGGATCAACCGAATGCGAAAATTTAGGCAGTTCTGATGAGTCAACATATGAAGGCAGGTTTTTAATGATATTTGCATGTTGATTTTTTATGTACTATGACGTTTTTGATGCTTTTAATACTCACTTCCCCATTCCTGTAATGTATCTACGTATTAGTTGGTTTTTGAATCACTTCAGTCGACATTCAGAGTTTACTTGCAAGTTAGAATATCCCGCTTTTCTTAGTTTGTTTCTGATCTAACGGATCGATCATTTAATGTGTTAGGACGCAACTCACTTTCTGTACTTAGTGTTATTAGTTCTGTACAATCACAGGAAAGCAAAAGTAAAGCTGCGTCCGTTTCGGTTTGTTTCTTTGATCTTTGATCAAAATGACCAATTTGCTTTGCTGTTCAATTTATTCAGAGGAGTTGAGTTTCGCTCCTGTTTTTTGCCGTGTGAATAACCCCTAGCCCCATTTGGTGAGTTGTTTTGCAACATTCATCTTACTAGTTTACAAGAGAACGAATGTAGGCAGGTTAGGAGGTTGCCAAATTGATTAGGTATTTTTTTAGGGGTTTTCTGTTTTTGCATTCAGATAATCCGATAGAAGGTCCTTCGCAGAGGCGAAAATCGGCGAATGTCCACCATCTCTTACTGGAGATGCCCTTCTCTATGGTTCGAAATCGCTTGACATGTCGGGTGCATCGGCTATCAAAACGCCTCTGGAAGGAAATAAAGGCGGTCATGCAGGCACAGAATGGTATGTCATCTCCTATTCGATAATCAATTATTTCAGATGATATATCGATGATGATCAGTGAATCGCAAGTGAGATCTGAGCTTGATGAGAAGCTTAAGGGTTGCCGACCTAGATTGGCACAATGCGATGAGGAGTTAGTGAAAAGGAATGATATACTATCGGTTAGTTGATATTATTAACAGATTGAGGTCAATTAATTTAGGCGCTAGATTCACTTGACGTGAGTGGCGATATGGGTTCAGGTCAAGGAGAAAAGGAAACAGACCCAAGTGAGGTATTAATTGGAACAATTTTCCTGCTGTTAGCATTCCTTTTTAATAGTAGGGCCTATTTTACTTGAATTTGAAAGCCTACTTCAACTGAATGTCGAACGCCTTGCAAGCAATTTCCGAATGAAGATGGAGGTGTGTTTAACTACTGAGGTTGAAATTAGTAGTATTGTGTCTGTCAAATTTAATTGAACTCGTTTTTATATTGTAGGTGGCTATGTGGTAAAGGCAGCTTTTACTCCAACACCTAGGAGAATCAGCAAATGGGAATAACTTCTTTTTTGCATTAATGTTTTGATATTTACAGAAAGATGCGTCTTTTGGCTGAAAATAGTTTCGTACATGCATGGTTATATTAATATATTTTGTTCCTCGGGCTAGCATTGATCTCATCGAGGTTTTGATCTGGAAGAGGGATGCGTACTCTTCAAAGTAACATTATTGGAAGTGAGCAAAGGGTAAAAGTGTCGACTTCATTAGATCTCGAGTTGCGTTATATCGAGGACCTGGGTTATAAGCTACCGGTACGAAAGTTTCTTTCTGTTTGATATTTCATTACCTTGAAGTGCGATATTGATTATTTCCACAAAAGCTATGTGTTTACATCCTGATTTGGTTATTATTCATGCTAAAGCTAGGTTTAAGTAGATGAAAGCGTTACATTTAATTTGAAGAAATAAATGAGTAAATTCATAATCTTTCGCATAATTGCTTTACTAAACAGCCACTCATTCTTTGGGACAATTACAATGTTCATTGTTGGGTACATTTCTTGTATATTTGCTTAATGTTTCTTGAAATGCCTAATGTGGACATGAGGGTTGGTAGACAGGGTGGGCGAAAAGTGTCTCTTCACAAGGTCTGGAGGCGTATAATTGTCCCGAGGTGCGTGTTATCCCATACTGAAACTGGTTGCTCGAGAAAAAAACACTTTGGTGGATGCCGAGAAAGAAGCATGAAAATTCAAAGGTCTCGGTTACAAAGAGCAATTGCGGTTGAATAAGTTGGCAAGTGAATTTGGAGATAATCTGGTGTTATGTGTGTATGGATGGGCTTATTATAGAGAGCATCGTAGGAGTGGTGGCGCAAATGCATTTTTGTTCACTTCTAATTTCCTCAACATTTTCGCCGGTCACTCATCCTTTGCAACTCAGTATACTGATTTTTAAATTCCTAAGGGTGTTACTGACTTTAACAACCTTTGAATGAATTAAATATTGTCAAGAAGAGTGCTTCTTTCGGTCCATCGATTTGAAGTGCACTGTTTGTGGATTGTCGACATTTTGGCGTTGGTCTGCTTATCAGTGTAACCTTGTGAAAGACAGATTTCTTATTCTAATGAGTTTGCATCTATACTGTTTCTTCATGCCGAACACCTATTTCATGAGCTGTCTACGTCAGCTCTTTTCATGAGATATCGGTGATCTCAATTTTGGCAACTTAAAGGTCACAAGTTAAGCGAGTACAGTGTTTTTTTTTTGTACCACCTTGAACAGTGACAAAGCCTTCACTTCGGTGATATTTCCCAGAGTAACTTTTCCAGCAGTACTGGTTTCTCAATAGTCCCCGATTCATCATCGTCAACTGCCTCGATAAGTTCGTAGTAAGCAAATCGCGAAAAGCAGCCTCTACGAGCATTTTGATAGAGGAAAGCTTAGAAGTTAGCACCGGCTCGAGCATCACTGGTTCTCTTTTGAACTTCAGCTAAGTCTTTATCATTAACAGGGGTGCCTATATATTCAGAGGAACTCATTCAAGAAAACATGTTTCAATCTGAATGAAGATATCATTGTTCTAATTCGGGCATTTCCATTACTAAGACGTGGGTCGTATGAAGATTCCACCGACCCTAGTGACCACTCGCTTCCTCTTAAACTTAAGTGTCTGACTTATAAACTATGCCAAGTAGCATACACCTCCCCCTAATGTTAGTTGGAATAACATGTTTAGGAGCAGAGGACCATCTATGGGTCCTTGTTAGATGCCGTTCTCTTCAGAAGATTGCTTTAATAGAGTGCAACTGAAAAGCTGGAATACTCTTCACCATCATAGTTTCGTCTTTTCACGTCACCTTACTTCCATAAATTTGCTGGGTGCGGGGGTCTACCACTTCGACACAATCAGCCTTGGGTTTGTGATTGTGAATACGGCTTCGTCTAACCACTTCACTTCCATTTGAAGAGTAGATAGCGCTAAAGCTTTTGTACATATCATCAAAGTGCGCACACACCTCTCACTTTTAGTTTTAAACAACTAACAATTTTTTATTACACGACCTAACCGATAACTAGTGTTAGCAAGCAAATATTTCACTACCGAAGAATTGTAAGTAGGATAGCATAGTAACCGCGCCAGTCAGTATGACCCACCACGCACACCGAGTGAAAGCATGAGAAGCTTGAAGTTGAGCACAGTTTCTACTTTCATTGATTTTCTCCCTACTGTTGTGCAATGGCACGATGAATCCACACGTTACGTAGACAGTAGTTGTAAGTACCACAAAAATGGTGATTTTTAAATATTCGAAGAATAGAATAATTCAAACAGCTGATATGGTCAAAATCACGTAACGTTGATTTCGTTGCTATGGGTTGAAGTAGCAAATTTCTAATTTTTTCCCCCTTTCACTCCCATATGTATGTTCCCGTTTATCAATTTTCGTTATTTAATTCGGACGGCATCTGAGACAATTTGTCGCACTGAATTTTAGGTAACGAGAGGCCGTTGTTTAGGGAAAATCGTTGTAAAAGTGGTTAGGTCCATGGTATCTGGCCTGTGGAAAGAGTGTGCAGAAAATCTCATTTTTTCTTTTCAAATTAGCAACTCTTAAAACAAATTCAAAATCCCCAAATGTTATCCATACACAGAAACCTCCTAGTAAGTTGATCAAATATGAAAAAATTGAAAGTATTCGAATGACAGTGTTTCACGGAAAGCTGCAAACGTGTTAAGAGTAGTGGAAATAAAAATATACCAGTCCAGTTTCTACTAATCCATTTTGAAACAGCCGTATTCCATCACACCAGCTTAGACTTGGCCTATAAATTCAATGACATTGAACGAATTTCCATTTTTAGGCAAATATGGAACGCAGAAGTTGATCTCGGAGACTTGATATCTGAGTCTGAATTGAAAACGAGGTTGCCAATGGTTCCGTTTGCTTCAATGCTCTTGTAAAAATTATCCCTCAAAGTGTCTTGGTTATACTCATGCAGATGGATTTTTTTAATTATTTAAAGCGAGATAGCAGTCACTAATGTAAACATAAAAGACCATTGCTATTTTTGTCTACAATACTACTGGAATTAATTGCATATTTCATGGGACAAGAGTATCAATCTGAATTTATTTTTTGTTAATCGGAGTCTTCTCTTGGCCACGTCTTTATATAGACAGAAAAAGGTTGTATACTGGAGTAAAATTTTCTTCAGGTTAACTCTAACTGGACCGTTAGAAGGGTATAGATGGGAAAATCTTCGCTTTGTTCTAAGATGAGCAATTTTTACCCTTCAGGTAACTCTCAGGTTGGCCTACAGTCTTAGCAATCATTCCCATGCCGCCCATCTACAGGGTGTCTCATATTCGTTGACTGCTGCAGAAAAACTGAAAGTAGAAGAAGATTGAAATGCATCCTCATGACCCTGGGCAACAATTTATCGATTTAAATTTTGACTTTCATCTTCAGCACAACCAGCAAATGTAAATAAAGCTCGCATTCAATGCACATTACATCTTCCATACCGCTATTGTGTTCCTTTCCTTACTTTACTTCAACAAGGAAGTAAACTTATTTCCAACGACCAGTGTCTGACGATTGGCGAATTACTTCAAAGTAAATTGAAGTTATTCGAGTGTAATGAAAGTGAAAACGACATCTTTGCCGTTCTGATCGATATGGCTCAGACACGAAGTTGCGAGAGCTACCATCATATTTCACTTCGTAATTTGGCAACTTGCAGGCAATTTGTGGACTGGAACTTCCTAATGAGTTGAAATGGAAATCTCACTTACCGAAGCTAGACCGCAGGATTTGAAGGATAAATCTACTGGGCTAGTCGTTCACATTGCATGACCTGCAGGTGTTTATCAATTGACACATTAAGGAGGTCTTTCGTCACTACATTATCTCCATGGCATGAAATGCATGGAAACAATTGACACAACATGAGGAAAAGTTGCCTACGTTCGAAATTGAAATTGGAATATGTCGTCAACAAATGTGGCATTGTTATTCTTTAATCAGATTAAGATTTAGTTTTATCATCATTTTACATATGAGCGAGAAAAACAGATTTGATTCAGAACTGTAGAATCGCTGAGGAATGTACTGGCTTCCAGTTTCATTATTGTACTTTTACTACAAATAGAGGTTGTAAACCAGTCGTTACAGGAATGAAAGCTTATGATGCTCTTTAGATTTAATTTTATTTTTGTGAGTTTGCCAGCGCAATTTCTTCCCATTAGTCATGCTTAAAGGCTCAACATTTTCTACATATGACCACGTCTGAGTTTGTTTTTTTCGCGCAATTAGAACTGCATTGCAACAACTTTTAACAGTGTTTGAACATGAAGATATGCAGGCCATATTCAACATGATCTTCTCTCTCCCACAGGTTGCACTTGAGTTGAGTGATATGTTAATCAACTGCCTTTGACGCATCAAAGAAGACCACTTACACAGACATTGTTGAGTAATTAGAGCCAAGTCTTAGGGGAAATGAAACATATCTGACTTATTGGCGTAAATATCACTGTGGTGGCTCATCACACTGCCTTCGTACTACACTTACTGGCAAACGGCTGAGCCGAAACAGAACAGAAAATCCCTCTTATTTTAGCATAGTTCCTCACTTATTCTAATAGCAACTAATCCGTTTAGTTTCATCCGAGTTAATTTAAATACACAAATACTTCCCGCTCAATTTTACCCTGGCACCAGGTCTCTTTTACATCTACGAATCACTCTTCTGTTCCCCCTCTTCACTTTTGTGACTTTGATGTTCCTCCCCACTGTGAAACCCAAAGTCAACTAAAGGGCCAATGATGTCTATCATAAAGCCTGACATTTGATATAAACCAATAGTAAATTTAAGCATTTGAGATTCTTTATGCCTTCTAATTGCTCCCAAATAAAGACGTTCTATCACTAATAGCGTATCAGCAATCAATTCAGATCTGCTGACACTGTTTATTTAGTGCACCGTTAATATATCCATCTTTGTTCATTGGAATCCTTAGTTTGAATTAAAATAGTTAACTTAACCAACACTGCATATTACTTTAAATTCATCTGTTGCACCAAACAAATTACCTTAGCTCAAAACAATGTTGCCAACAACCATTAGCAATGATACATTTAGAACGGGACCTAAGACTTCCCCCAATGGCATTGCTAGACACCTGAGATTTGAACTTGAACTGGATAAAAGATGAACAATCATTCAATCAAAGTGTCGTTGATTCAATTGGTATGTGTTTCACAAACAAGCACTGTGATGAAAAGGAAGATGAATAGATGCTGGAAATGGACAAGTCAAACTATTTTTCATATGCAAGATTAAAATGTGTATCAACGCACGATGGCCTTCACTTGATTCAAATACTTAATGCAAAGATGACAAGCAGCAGAACTCAAGTTATTAACCACCATTGGATATACATTTATTGGATACTCATTATACCCTTCAACTTGAGTTGGTCTAAATCGACCAAGACCCACATTAGACAATAGATGAGGAGCAAAGACTCTGTAATGTTCGGGTGCGCAGGTTTATTATATTAGGTATGCATATTGCACGATGCCTTGTTTTCTGGAAGGTGCACAGATTACTCATCAAGGTCTTTTCAGAATATTCTAAAATAGCAAATACCACCAATCACATATATTGACGATTAACTTAGTACTTGTGCTGACATTCGAAATCATGTCAATTGACTTAAAGCCAAATTTTTTTACTGCTTACTTGGTTATATCCAGTTCTAGTAGTTTGATCGTCTTCATTGCTCGTTATAAATACCCTTGAAATGGCTAATAACTCTAATCTAGTCCCGAACACAGCACCCCTAGAATAGAATAGTGACTTATAAAAGTGGCATTGTGCTTAGACCTCAATATTGGTGTTCATTACTGTGATATCTATTTCTGAATGATGCTCAAATTCTGCAATGTAATTGCATAAACACAGCAGGCCATCTGTAGAAACTTGCAGTCAAATAGGTAGCTGCATCAATGAAGTCGAAGGCCATTTCGCTGTTCCATGGCGTTGCACATGCCGTCTACACATGCATTTCTCAACTCTACTATTAGCGTCGTAATAATATAATGAAGTTAAGATTAAATAGACATTTAAGTCAAATACTTTTTAAGATGTTTTCCAAATTGATGTAAATTTTAGATTTCAGTACAATGATTATAAAGTGATAATTACCTTCCCAATTTTTTAATTTATTTTAAATCTCTGCCGAAAATGACATCATGCTAAACGCTGTTAAGTTTTAGTATTCGAAGCCCCAATTATTCAGTCGGTTGATACTATGCGGGAAACAAGTTGGGAGATGCGCATCACATTGACGACATACCTCCTTTAATTTTGAGCTTTGTGCCGGATTTTAACTCTGTGATATTGCTCTTTCATCAGATTACGCTCGCGTACAATTTCAACTAAAAATGTTTCCTCTAAAATGGATCAATAACTCCAGTACTTATATTCTTCTTTTGTAAATTACTCACACATATACTCTCTATCGGAATGTTATTCTATTTCAGGTAGTTTTGAGTATCTACTTCACAACGGGAAAAGGAAGTAAAGACAATTAGATCTCTTGCACTTCGAGCTCACCTACTCATTCAATAGCACCTTAATTGATATAGGCAGACTCTCTAACGCCAGAGTTGATATGGATTTTAATGGACCTCGCGTTGTTTTAAGTTCAAATTTGTGTAGGCAGTAATGTTGGGAGAACCTTCTTTCAGAAATAACTCTTTTTAACCTATTGGCATCTGACTGCATTGTAAACGTCACGCAAATGTATAATCACCAGAATATTTGTTGATACTTTCAGGCACAATTGAATGCAGGTTAATGCCTTTTCTTGAAGCTGATACAAAGGCAGCAGCAATACTTCCATTATTAACCAGCCAATAATTGCATCGATATATATATATATATATATATACATTTATAAGAATTTATAACTTCATCTAGGTTGGTTAAGAATGCACGAAAATGGGAGTCATTTTGAAATCTCTGCTTCTCAAATGCATCTACCGAGATTAAAATGATGATAGACACGTTATTTAGGAAATAAACATCTCATCTTAATAAAGTTCATTAAATATTAATAGCCTGCAAAATAAATCTACCCGAAATACCTTTAGTTTCATTTCAATGGTTACTGCAATTATGGTGAGCAACACTTAAAATAATCGAATTCGTAATAAGTCGCTCAACTAATGGTGCATCAAATTTAATTTTGCAAAAATTAATTGCTTCAAAAGATTCCTTAGAAATAAACTGATGCTAACTGTATTCGATTCACAACATTCAGTCACTCAAGTTGAAGGAAATAAGCCAAAATCCTTGTTCATTTGAATGTGTAATGTCATTGAAATTGCAACACTCAGCTTGAAAATTCCTATCACATGGACTTACACAGTGTCAAATCAATTGATTCGAAGTCAGTGTGCTTTCAACATTTGATATATGCAGTTATATGATAATGGGGTTGTTTGTGGTCATATGGAAATTGCAACATAGTTAATAGATGTGTTGAGAATCAGAGCAACTAGGGAAGACCCTATATAAAGTGTAGCATTACTTTCTTTTTGGTAAATCTATTTAGGAATGCGTAGCGATTGGTTACACTCTAAGTCTATATAGGCATGTTTATAATGCTCAGGTAGAATTCAGTTATCCAACAGGAGATGAAATAACATTTTCTGTCTTTATTTCTCTTTAGACGCATATTGATAACTGATGTATCCGACACGTCAGGCGATTTCAACCCATACAGAAGAGCATATTTAGCCAGAGACGGCACACATTTGCCGAATTTTGCCTCTGAGTAGTATCATCTGCCAGTTTATCCAAAGGCAGAGAATAGGAATCTTTTAAAGGAGTAAACGATAATGCTAGGTGATTAGGCTTTGCCATTTTGAATCCATAAAGTGCTTTAATTCTCAACCAATGCTTCTGTCAGTGTTGCCAAATTGGAATTTGACGACAGCTAAAACTTTTCTACTAATTGACCGTTATCGGTGAATTTTAAATGACAACTACCTGACGAAACCGTTTGTGCTATGCCTATTTCTCCCCCACCCCCCCCCCCCAAAACCCACTCCCTCCTACCCAACTCCCATCCCAGCACAGCCCTATCAACACTCCGTCGTAATTGTGGTTAGAGACAAAATACTGAATAGTGTCTCCAACTATTCCTAATTACTCATTGCAATTGCTTCATTTTTTATATTAAAATGGGAAGTGTCCATCAATTGCACTAAACAGGGAAGTATTCATTGAGTGCTGCCTATCATAATTATATTAAATGTAGGAATCGAGGAAAGTGCCTTTCAAGTTGATTTATGTTGCAGGCTAGTTATATTTTATTTGCCTAATTGATATGAGTAACATCATACTAATCTCAGTGCACGCATTCGTAAAACAGATTTGCTAATCATCTCACTTTACATTTTCCAGTTGCAGTTAGAAGATTCTTGAAAATTGGATGCATTCACATTATCGTCTTTATAAGCACTCAATTGATCAAGTTAACTCCAAATTTTCAAATTCAATTTTAAGGCAAATTGAGCAATCCATTTCGCACTCAACTGTATTCTCTTTCTTAGTAAGCCCCTCAGTTGTTCACATTTTTTTTCAACTTTCTTGGTTTGTCAAATGCACACAAAGTTCGAAAGTGGCGTTATGGCAATTCTCCCATGCGTATTGAAACTGAAATCTTCTGCAGGATCGAAGTTCTAATGCTTGAATACAGAGAATCTGCCGTGTAATTGTTAGCTGATTTAGGATGGAAGTCTTGCCGTTCCCGTTTGTCTCTGCACTACGTCACATTATTGAACAGCACACAATTGTGCTTTAAATTCTCAACCAATATGCCAATGGCTATGTATTTGATAAAGATACTGCATTCGACATCACATCTTGCGTGCATTTTCATTCGAAACAGGGCGAATTCAAATCAACTCAAATCATTCATCGCAAGTACGCATGGAGACTGAAATTGTCCTTGAAACTAATGGATTCGAATGTTTCAACTAACCATGGGTCACTTAATCTTCAAATAATAGAGCACAAAACTTAATGTCCACTTAATGTATCAACTCGATTCATCTAGATCGATTTCTCTCGCATCTAATCAGATCACAGTATTATATCACTCAACACAACTGACTGTCTCTTAATTACTTCACAGACCTGATCACATTTCGATTGATTGAATAACTTTTTTGGCCTCGAATTCGTGGTTAGCTACGTAAATGCGTTGATTTCGAGGTTATAGATACAAGAAGGTCTTCATTGGAAATGTGTCAAAGGTGCACAATTAAAATTTTGCTTGATCTTCAGACAAACGAGTCACATGGCTAGCAAAATTATAGCCTAATATGGAAGGTGCTTTATTTGAAAAATGCACAGTCATACTATATTGGAGTTCAAAATGAAAGAAGTTTAGTCAAGGAGAATTTTTTGACCTCTTGCCCTGTTCATCTCTCTGGATACATTGATGTTTGCAAATTATTACATTGATGCATAGAAAATAACAATTCATCTAAAGCGAATGCCTCTTAAATTTATAATAATAATAAAAATTATAATAATAATTATATTTCTATTGAACGACTTGTTGTATTTAACAAGTTGTATTAAGATGACGGTACATGACAAAATGTCATTTGAAGAGATTATTCCCTCGACATCACTTCATGCGTCGATTTTCACTTAAAAGAGCGCGAATTTAAGTAAACTCAAATCGTTCATCGCAGGTATGAATGGAGGTTGAATGGAGATTGCCGATAGAAAGAAGAGGAGATACGGATACTTTGTCATCCAGTTCTCTTCTCCAATGGAATCATCTTTTTCAAATCTGCTCAAATATTCTACAACTAACGTGGTTTCAGAAATTATGTTATGGTTTGACAAGCTATTTCTTCTCATTCAAGATGGCTATTCTCGATGGTAAATGTTAAAGTGTATGTCGTATTCAAGATTAATTAATTCACACTTTACCACTCCCTCTGTTTGTCAAAATCTGCAACTGTCTACACCTCATCTGCTTTTGGACATACAAATGTGGATGTTCATCGGAATTTCACTCCATATGTACGAACGTTATATTCCATGTGATTCTAACGTATTGGAGGTTAAACAACCACAGGTAATATGTAATTGTGACGAAGTGAAGAACAGAAAATACCCAACAATGTGGAACGAATCACCTCACTCGCTCACGGAAAGACTTCTCAAAGTTAAGTCTACGCATGCACTTACATGAAGAACAAAGTGGTAGCTACAGATTGCGGAGCGTTAAGTTGTTTCCATTTCAAACAAAGTGAAGTGCCTTAAACACCTCGTAGTTAAATATTGTGTTTAAAAGCACTCAATTACGCAGGCATAGTCTTTAAATTCCAGCGTTATCAATATCATATCATTGAGGGAGCAACTAGCTTCTTCTCATCTACTCAACCCCACACCGGCATGTTATCAACCTTATTAGCGACTTCTCTTTTTTCCCTTATTTATGGGATTTCTCGTGATTGAAACTCAGATAAAATAACAGCATTTGTTTGGCGTAATGAATGAAAAAAGTCAATAGAGTCAATTAATTGTATTTATTTAATTTTATGCTATATTAAGCGCCAATCCAGTTTATTGACTGACGGTTCAGTACACTGTCCTGTCTATTGAAGTTGATAGCACAATTTATCCACGCAACTTGTTCGACCTGGACAATTTCGGCAACTCGGTCCCGCAATGTATGGCTTTTGTCCAATATAATTGCCGCTTAAATTTAATGATTGACATTTTATTATTTCATAAAATGAACCTCCACTTGGCATGGTATTGTTTTATCAGAAACTTACGGAGCTTGATACTGACAAACATACAGATAGGTTGGCTGTCTGTGGCCTCTGAAGTATTGATCACACCGCTCGACTGCACAACCAACATTGCTCGAAGTAGACCAAACCATCTAATTCAAAATACTTTAAATGCCTATTTTGAACCGAAAACATACATAAACAACCAACTAACTAACTTGAGTGTAATGCCCACACTTTTGACCCGGGGTACAAGAGTTCGCTCCATAGTTGTAATCTTTCTTTTCTTTGTTCCACTGACTGATAATAAGAGGGAAATCGACACCTTGATGACCGAAGCTTATAGCAACATTTTGACCGGTATTCTTATACACTGGGTCGTTCTTTGAGGGATGTGCGAATTGACATCTTCTTGCCCAAGTCTCTGCCAAATATGCCATTTCGGAATTGTATTTCTGCGGACGAAGGCGGCGTTATTGACACGAAAAAGTAAACAAAATGTAAAACTATTTGAAAATTACCATTGCCATCATATTTGTCGCTGGTGGGGAGACATCACTACGTGCTTGATTATGGGAACTGAGAATTTGTGAAATCTCATGTTGATTTGCTTTTCGAGCAAAGAGAGTGTAGAAATTAAGGAGCAAGATTAATACTTTAAGCATATTTCAACTCAAACGACTGGGGAGGTTTGCGAAGTTTCTTATATGTTAGTCTTTCATCCAATGACAGCTTTCTGCAAAATGATTCGCTCCGAATGCGTGCACTGAGATTAGTATGATGTTACTCATATCAATTAGGCAAATAAAATATAACTAGCCTGCAACATAAATCAACTTGAAAGGCACTTTCCTCGATTCCTACATTTAATATAATTATGATAGGCAGCACTCAATGAATACTTCCCTGTTTAGTGCAATTGATGGACACTTCCCATTTTAATATAAAAAATGAAGCAATTGCAATGAGTAATTAGGAATAGTTGGAGACACTATTCAGTATTTTGTCTCTAACCACAATTACGACGGAGTGTTGATAGGGCTGTGCTGGGATGGGAGTTGGGTAGGAGGGAGTGGGTTTTGGGGGGGGGGGGGGGGGAGAAATAGGCATAGCACAAACGGTTTCGTCAGGTAGTTGTCATTTAAAATTCACCGATAACGGTCAATTAGTAGAAAAGTTTTAGCTGTCGTCAAATTCCAATTTGGCAACACTGACAGAAGCATTGGTTGAGAATTAAAGCACTTTATGGATTCAAAATGGCAAAGCCTAATCACCTAGCATTATCGTTTACTCCTTTAAAAGATTCCTATTCTCTGCCTTTGGATAAACTGGCAGATGATACTACTCAGAGGCAAAATTCGGCAAATGTGTGCCGTCTCTGGCTAAATATGCTCTTCTGTATGGGTTGAAATCGCCTGACGTGTCGGATACATCAGTTATCAATATGCGTCTAAAGAGAAATAAAGACAGAAAATGTTATTTCATCTCCTGTTGGATAACTGAATTCTACCTGAGCATTATAAACATGCCTATATAGACTTAGAGTGTAACCAATCGCTACGCATTCCTAAATAGATTTACCAAAAAGAAAGTAATGCTACACTTTATATAGGGTCTTCCCTAGTTGCTCTGATTCTCAACACATCTATTAACTATGTTGCAATTTCCATATGACCACAAACAACCCCATTATCATATAACTGCATATATCAAATGTTGAAAGCACACTGACTTCGAATCAATTGATTTGACACTGTGTAAGTCCATGTGATAGGAATTTTCAAGCTGAGTGTTGCAATTTCAATGACATTACACATTCAAATGAACAAGGATTTTGGCTTATTTCCTTCAACTTGAGTGACTGAATGTTGTGAATCGAATACAGTTAGCATCAGTTTATTTCTAAGGAATCTTTTGAAGCAATTAATTTTTGCAAAATTAAATTTGATGCACCATTAGTTGAGCGACTTATTACGAATTCGATTATTTTAAGTGTTGCTCACCATAATTGCAGTAACCATTGAAATGAAACTAAAGGTATTTCGGGTAGATTTATTTTGCAGGCTATTAATATTTAATGAACTTTATTAAGATGAGATGTTTATTTCCTAAATAACGTGTCTATCATCATTTTAATCTCGGTAGATGCATTTGAGAAGCAGAGATTTCAAAATGACTCCCATTTTCGTGCATTCTTAACCAACCTAGATGAAGTTATAAATTCTTATAAATGTATATATGTATATATATATATATATATATATATATATATATATATATATATATATCGATGCAATTATTGGCTGGTTAATAATGGAAGTATTGCTGCTGCCTTTGTATCAGCTTCAAGAAAAGGCATTAACCTGCATTCAATTGTGCCTGAAAGTATCAACAAATATTCTGGTGATTATACATTTGCGTGACGTTTACAATGCAGTCAGATGCCAATAGGTTAAAAAGAGTTATTTCTGAAAGAAGGTTCTCCCAACATTACTGCCTACACAAATTTGAACTTAAAACAACGCGAGGTCCATTAAAATCCATATCAACTCTGGCGTTAGAGAGTCTGCCTATATCAATTAAGGTGCTATTGAATGAGTAGGTGAGCTCGAAGTGCAAGAGATCTAATTGTCTTTACTTCCTTTTCCCGTTGTGAAGTAGATACTCAAAACTACCTGAAATAGAATAACATTCCGATAGAGAGTATATGTGTGAGTAATTTACAAAAGAAGAATATAAGTACTGGAGTTATTGATCCATTTTAGAGGAAACATTTTTAGTTGAAATTGTACGCGAGCGTAATCTGATGAAAGAGCAATATCACAGAGTTAAAATCCGGCACAAAGCTCAAAATTAAAGGAGGTATGTCGTCAATGTGATGCGCATCTCCCAACTTGTTTCCCGCATAGTATCAACCGACTGAATAATTGGGGCTTCGAATACTAAAACTTAACAGCGTTTAGCATGATGTCATTTTCGGCAGAGATTTAAAATAAATTAAAAAATTGGGAAGGTAATTATCACTTTATAATCATTGTACTGAAATCTAAAATTTACATCAATTTGGAAAACATCTTAAAAAGTATTTGACTTAAATGTCTATTTAATCTTAACTTCATTATATTATTACGACGCTAATAGTAGAGTTGAGAAATGCATGTGTAGACGGCATGTGCAACGCCATGGAACAGCGAAATGGCCTTCGACTTCATTGATGCAGCTACCTATTTGACTGCAAGTTTCTACAGATGGCCTGCTGTGTTTATGCAATTACATTGCAGAATTTGAGCATCATTCAGAAATAGATATCACAGTAATGAACACCAATATTGAGGTCTAAGCACAATGCCACTTTTATAAGTCACTATTCTATTCTAGGGGTGCTGTGTTCGGGACTAGATTAGAGTTATTAGCCATTTCAAGGGTATTTATAACGAGCAATGAAGACGATCAAACTACTAGAACTGGATATAACCAAGTAAGCAGTAAAAAAATTTGGCTTTAAGTCAATTGACATGATTTCGAATGTCAGCACAAGTACTAAGTTAATCGTCAATATATGTGATTGGTGGTATTTGCTATTTTAGAATATTCTGAAAAGACCTTGATGAGTAATCTGTGCACCTTCCAGAAAACAAGGCATCGTGCAATATGCATACCTAATATAATAAACCTGCGCACCCGAACATTACAGAGTCTTTGCTCCTCATCTATTGTCTAATGTGGGTCTTGGTCGATTTAGACCAACTCAAGTTGAAGGGTATAATGAGTATCCAATAAATGTATATCCAATGGTGGTTAATAACTTGAGTTCTGCTGCTTGTCATCTTTGCATTAAGTATTTGAATCAAGTGAAGGCCATCGTGCGTTGATACACATTTTAATCTTGCATATGAAAAATAGTTTGACTTGTCCATTTCCAGCATCTATTCATCTTCCTTTTCATCACAGTGCTTGTTTGTGAAACACATACCAATTGAATCAACGACACTTTGATTGAATGATTGTTCATCTTTTATCCAGTTCAAGTTCAAATCTCAGGTGTCTAGCAATGCCATTGGGGGAAGTCTTAGGTCCCGTTCTAAATGTATCATTGCTAATGGTTGTTGGCAACATTGTTTTGAGCTAAGGTAATTTGTTTGGTGCAACAGATGAATTTAAAGTAATATGCAGTGTTGGTTAAGTTAACTATTTTAATTCAAACTAAGGATTCCAATGAACAAAGATGGATATATTAACGGTGCACTAAATAAACAGTGTCAGCAGATCTGAATTGATTGCTGATACGCTATTAGTGATAGAACGTCTTTATTTGGGAGCAATTAGAAGGCATAAAGAATCTCAAATGCTTAAATTTACTATTGGTTTATATCAAATGTCAGGCTTTATGATAGACATCATTGGCCCTTTAGTTGACTTTGGGTTTCACAGTGGGGAGGAACATCAAAGTCACAAAAGTGAAGAGGGGGAACAGAAGAGTGATTCGTAGATGTAAAAGAGACCTGGTGCCAGGGTAAAATTGAGCGGGAAGTATTTGTGTATTTAAATTAACTCGGATGAAACTAAACGGATTAGTTGCTATTAGAATAAGTGAGGAACTATGCTAAAATAAGAGGGATTTTCTGTTCTGTTTCGGCTCAGCCGTTTGCCAGTAAGTGTAGTACGAAGGCAGTGTGATGAGCCACCACAGTGATATTTACGCCAATAAGTCAGATATGTTTCATTTCCCCTAAGACTTGGCTCTAATTACTCAACAATGTCTGTGTAAGTGGTCTTCTTTGATGCGTCAAAGGCAGTTGATTAACATATCACTCAACTCAAGTGCAACCTGTGGGAGAGAGAAGATCATGTTGAATATGGCCTGCATATCTTCATGTTCAAACACTGTTAAAAGTTGTTGCAATGCAGTTCTAATTGCGCGAAAAAAACAAACTCAGACGTGGTCATATGTAGAAAATGTTGAGCCTTTAAGCATGACTAATGGGAAGAAATTGCGCTGGCAAACTCACAAAAATAAAATTAAATCTAAAGAGCATCATAAGCTTTCATTCCTGTAACGACTGGTTTACAACCTCTATTTGTAGTAAAAGTACAATAATGAAACTGGAAGCCAGTACATTCCTCAGCGATTCTACAGTTCTGAATCAAATCTGTTTTTCTCGCTCATATGTAAAATGATGATAAAACTAAATCTTAATCTGATTAAAGAATAACAATGCCACATTTGTTGACGACATATTCCAATTTCAATTTCGAACGTAGGCAACTTTTCCTCATGTTGTGTCAATTGTTTCCATGCATTTCATGCCATGGAGATAATGTAGTGACGAAAGACCTCCTTAATGTGTCAATTGATAAACACCTGCAGGTCATGCAATGTGAACGACTAGCCCAGTAGATTTATCCTTCAAATCCTGCGGTCTAGCTTCGGTAAGTGAGATTTCCATTTCAACTCATTAGGAAGTTCCAGTCCACAAATTGCCTGCAAGTTGCCAAATTACGAAGTGAAATATGATGGTAGCTCTCGCAACTTCGTGTCTGAGCCATATCGATCAGAACGGCAAAGATGTCGTTTTCACTTTCATTACACTCGAATAACTTCAATTTACTTTGAAGTAATTCGCCAATCGTCAGACACTGGTCGTTGGAAATAAGTTTACTTCCTTGTTGAAGTAAAGTAAGGAAAGGAACACAATAGCGGTATGGAAGATGTAATGTGCATTGAATGCGAGCTTTATTTACATTTGCTGGTTGTGCTGAAGATGAAAGTCAAAATTTAAATCGATAAATTGTTGCCCAGGGTCATGAGGATGCATTTCAATCTTCTTCTACTTTCAGTTTTTCTGCAGCAGTCAACGAATATGAGACACCCTGTAGATGGGCGGCATGGGAATGATTGCTAAGACTGTAGGCCAACCTGAGAGTTACCTGAAGGGTAAAAATTGCTCATCTTAGAACAAAGCGAAGATTTTCCCATCTATACCCTTCTAACGGTCCAGTTAGAGTTAACCTGAAGAAAATTTTACTCCAGTATACAACCTTTTTCTGTCTATATAAAGACGTGGCCAAGAGAAGACTCCGATTAACAAAAAATAAATTCAGATTGATACTCTTGTCCCATGAAATATGCAATTAATTCCAGTAGTATTGTAGACAAAAATAGCAATGGTCTTTTATGTTTACATTAGTGACTGCTATCTCGCTTTAAATAATTAAAAAAATCCATCTGCATGAGTATAACCAAGACACTTTGAGGGATAATTTTTACAAGAGCATTGAAGCAAACGGAACCATTGGCAACCTCGTTTTCAATTCAGACTCAGATATCAAGTCTCCGAGATCAACTTCTGCGTTCCATATTTGCCTAAAAATGGAAATTCGTTCAATGTCATTGAATTTATAGGCCAAGTCTAAGCTGGTGTGATGGAATACGGCTGTTTCAAAATGGATTAGTAGAAACTGGACTGGTATATTTTTATTTCCACTACTCTTAACACGTTTGCAGCTTTCCGTGAAACACTGTCATTCGAATACTTTCAATTTTTTCATATTTGATCAACTTACTAGGAGGTTTCTGTGTATGGATAACATTTGGGGATTTTGAATTTGTTTTAAGAGTTGCTAATTTGAAAAGAAAAAATGAGATTTTCTGCACACTCTTTCCACAGGCCAGATACCATGGACCTAACCACTTTTACAACGATTTTCCCTAAACAACGGCCTCTCGTTACCTAAAATTCAGTGCGACAAATTGTCTCAGATGCCGTCCGAATTAAATAACGAAAATTGATAAACGGGAACATACATATGGGAGTGAAAGGGGGAAAAAATTAGAAATTTGCTACTTCAACCCATAGCAACGAAATCAACGTTACGTGATTTTGACCATATCAGCTGTTTGAATTATTCTATTCTTCGAATATTTAAAAATCACCATTTTTGTGGTACTTACAACTACTGTCTACGTAACGTGTGGATTCATCGTGCCATTGCACAACAGTAGGGAGAAAATCAATGAAAGTAGAAACTGTGCTCAACTTCAAGCTTCTCATGCTTTCACTCGGTGTGCGTGGTGGGTCATACTGACTGGCGCGGTTACTATGCTATCCTACTTACAATTCTTCGGTAGTGAAATATTTGCTTGCTAACACTAGTTATCGGTTAGGTCGTGTAATAAAAAATTGTTAGTTGTTTAAAACTAAAAGTGAGAGGTGTGTGCGCACTTTGATGATATGTACAAAAGCTTTAGCGCTATCTACTCTTCAAATGGAAGTGAAGTGGTTAGACGAAGCCGTATTCACAATCACAAACCCAAGGCTGATTGTGTCGAAGTGGTAGACCCCCGCACCCAGCAAATTTATGGAAGTAAGGTGACGTGAAAAGACGAAACTATGATGGTGAAGAGTATTCCAGCTTTTCAGTTGCACTCTATTAAAGCAATCTTCTGAAGAGAACGGCATCTAACAAGGACCCATAGATGGTCCTCTGCTCCTAAACATGTTATTCCAACTAACATTAGGGGGAGGTGTATGCTACTTGGCATAGTTTGTAAGTCAGACACTTAAGTTTAAGAGGAAGCGAGTGGTCACTAGGGTCGGTGGAATCTTCATACGACCCACGTCTTAGTAATGGAAATGCCCGAATTAGAACAATGATATCTTCATTCAGATTGAAACATGTTTTCTTGAATGAGTTCCTCTGAATATATAGGCACCCCTGTTAATGATAAAGACTTAGCTGAAGTTCAAAAGAGAACCAGTGATGCTCGAGCCGGTGCTAACTTCTAAGCTTTCCTCTATCAAAATGCTCGTAGAGGCTGCTTTTCGCGATTTGCTTACTACGAACTTATCGAGGCAGTTGACGATGATGAATCGGGGACTATTGAGAAACCAGTACTGCTGGAAAAGTTACTCTGGGAAATATCACCGAAGTGAAGGCTTTGTCACTGTTCAAGGTGGTACAAAAAAAAAATACTGTACTCGCTTAACTTGTGACCTTTAAGTTGCCAAAATTGAGATCACCGATATCTCATGAAAAGAGCTGACGTAGACAGCTCATGAAATAGGTGTTCGGCATGAAGAAACAGTATAGATGCAAACTCATTAGAATAAGAAATCTGTCTTTCACAAGGTTACACTGATAAGCAGACCAACGCCAAAATGTCGACAATCCACAAACAGTGCACTTCAAATCGATGGACCGAAAGAAGCACTCTTCTTGACAATATTTAATTCATTCAAAGGTTGTTAAAGTCAGTAACACCCTTAGGAATTTAAAAATCAGTATACTGAGTTGCAAAGGATGAGTGACCGGCGAAAATGTTGAGGAAATTAGAAGTGAACAAAAATGCATTTGCGCCACCACTCCTACGATGCTCTCTATAATAAGCCCATCCATACACACATAACACCAGATTATCTCCAAATTCACTTGCCAACTTATTCAACCGCAATTGCTCTTTGTAACCGAGACCTTTGAATTTTCATGCTTCTTTCTCGGCATCCACCAAAGTGTTTTTTTCTCGAGCAACCAGTTTCAGTATGGGATAACACGCACCTCGGGACAATTATACGCCTCCAGACCTTGTGAAGAGACACTTTTCGCCCACCCTGTCTACCAACCCTCATGTCCACATTAGGCATTTCAAGAAACATTAAGCAAATATACAAGAAATGTACCCAACAATGAACATTGTAATTGTCCCAAAGAATGAGTGGCTGTTTAGTAAAGCAATTATGCGAAAGATTATGAATTTACTCATTTATTTCTTCAAATTAAATGTAACGCTTTCATCTACTTAAACCTAGCTTTAGCATGAATAATAACCAAATCAGGATGTAAACACATAGCTTTTGTGGAAATAATCAATATCGCACTTCAAGGTAATGAAATATCAAACAGAAAGAAACTTTCGTACCGGTAGCTTATAACCCAGGTCCTCGATATAACGCAACTCGAGATCTAATGAAGTCGACACTTTTACCCTTTGCTCACTTCCAATAATGTTACTTTGAAGAGTACGCATCCCTCTTCCAGATCAAAACCTCGATGAGATCAATGCTAGCCCGAGGAACAAAATATATTAATATAACCATGCATGTACGAAACTATTTTCAGCCAAAAGACGCATCTTTCTGTAAATATCAAAACATTAATGCAAAAAAGAAGTTATTCCCATTTGCTGATTCTCCTAGGTGTTGGAGTAAAAGCTGCCTTTACCACATAGCCACCTACAATATAAAAACGAGTTCAATTAAATTTGACAGACACAATACTACTAATTTCAACCTCAGTAGTTAAACACACCTCCATCTTCATTCGGAAATTGCTTGCAAGGCGTTCGACATTCAGTTGAAGTAGGCTTTCAAATTCAAGTAAAATAGGCCCTACTATTAAAAAGGAATGCTAACAGCAGGAAAATTGTTCCAATTAATACCTCACTTGGGTCTGTTTCCTTTTCTCCTTGACCTGAACCCATATCGCCACTCACGTCAAGTGAATCTAGCGCCTAAATTAATTGACCTCAATCTGTTAATAATATCAACTAACCGATAGTATATCATTCCTTTTCACTAACTCCTCATCGCATTGTGCCAATCTAGGTCGGCAACCCTTAAGCTTCTCATCAAGCTCAGATCTCACTTGCGATTCACTGATCATCATCGATATATCATCTGAAATAATTGATTATCGAATAGGAGATGACATACCATTCTGTGCCTGCATGACCGCCTTTATTTCCTTCCAGAGGCGTTTTGATAGCCGATGCACCCGACATGTCAAGCGATTTCGAACCATAGAGAAGGGCATCTCCAGTAAGAGATGGTGGACATTCGCCGATTTTCGCCTCTGCGAAGGACCTTCTATCGGATTATCTGAATGCAAAAACAGAAAACCCCTAAAAAAATACCTAATCAATTTGGCAACCTCCTAACCTGCCTACATTCGTTCTCTTGTAAACTAGTAAGATGAATGTTGCAAAACAACTCACCAAATGGGGCTAGGGGTTATTCACACGGCAAAAAACAGGAGCGAAACTCAACTCCTCTGAATAAATTGAACAGCAAAGCAAATTGGTCATTTTGATCAAAGATCAAAGAAACAAACCGAAACGGACGCAGCTTTACTTTTGCTTTCCTGTGATTGTACAGAACTAATAACACTAAGTACAGAAAGTGAGTTGCGTCCTAACACATTAAATGATCGATCCGTTAGATCAGAAACAAACTAAGAAAAGCGGGATATTCTAACTTGCAAGTAAACTCTGAATGTCGACTGAAGTGATTCAAAAACCAACTAATACGTAGATACATTACAGGAATGGGGAAGTGAGTATTAAAAGCATCAAAAACGTCATAGTACATAAAAAATCAACATGCAAATATCATTAAAAACCTGCCTTCATATGTTGACTCATCAGAACTGCCTAAATTTTCGCATTCGGTTGATCCATCCAAAGATGTCTCCTCCGGCTCCAAATCTTGAAATTCATCGTCATCTCCTTTACCGTCAATCATTCGCAGACGCCTGTCATGCAGATATTGAGAAAAACGAAGCATCCGAGAAGAAAGAACAGAAACCAGGTCCCTCAGCTCACGATTCTCATGGAAGAGATCATTTTCTCGAGCCAACAGATGTTCCACCATACATTGTGTCAGATCTAACTGCAATAGAAGTCGCAACTTTACAACTTCACAATAGTTTAATGTTGGAGGAGTAGAAATAATGAGAACGAGACCTAATTCCAAATGTTGTTTCACCAATGTACCCATTCGCTATACACCTACGAACACTGCTTTCAGATAATTCCTCAAATGAAACGCTCAGTACTAATGCGCTTTTTCTTTCCTTCGAGGTTCAAACACCTCCATATCCTTTCCCTTCTTCTTCTTGTTAATTAACTACGTTTCCACAGCATATCTCCAACTTAGCTACTTGTCTTCCGGTATCCGGCAAGCTGTAGTTCCTTCTCAACCCCTACAACAATATCACTCATTTCTAAGGCGATTTTTTAGCCCAACCCCATTGGAGCCATGAATTAGCTTTATTACTGGGATTAGAGTTACTTCAAATAATCTACATCAGTGTAAATAACTCTACGTTTAATAAACTCAACAGGCTCAGAAGTCACCTGACTCTTAGTATTTTCGGTACAAATTTGAGAAGGCATAGGAGGTCTGCGAGTGGAAGCCATAGGTTTTTGCAAAAGACGGCTAAATCGAGTCTTCATTATGCCGTTTTCTTTCCGCAACTTCGTGATTTCGTGCTGAAACTGAGTGTTGCGTATCTGAAAATCCGACTCATGTCGACGGATCTAAGAGCACAACAGTGATTAAGTTATTACATCAACCAACAGATTCCCTAAGCTTGCGAATTTGGTTAGAGAGAGCTGTTTTCTCTGCTTCAATTCGACGCTCACGCTCTCTGGATTGGCTTAATGAACTCTGGACAGACAGAAGTTCTTCCCTGCATCGTTCGTGCATTGTACGCGAATGCTCCAGATCTGCTTTTATACGACAAATGCTAAAGAATATTAATAAGGACATAATGAACTAACGCTTCGTCCAAACCTCCTCTAGAATTGAGACTCTGCAAATGGCGCTCAAATAACCTTGAGAGGGCAGAAGTTAAGACATTGAGATCGATAGTTGGGACACAAGAATCCGATTTCCCAAAAAAAGGTCTTAATCCAAGTAGTGTGAGATTCTAAAAGGATTTGTACCATGAAAATGCCATTTCTACCTCATTTAGAGCCTGCAATTTAGTGCAGAAATTATTGTTCCACTGAACCTCAAGCTTTGCTGATACTGAAGATTCAGTATTCAAATTGCATATGTCGAAAGAAAGATGGTGTTCAAAACAATCGGGCTGAATAGAAGTTTCCATTCTCCTACAATAGATCAAAATTTTTATAACAAAAAACGCTGGGAAAAACAATTACAGTCTATATGACAAAACATTTTACATCAAAGTATTCAAGATTTCTCTTTAAAAAATTTGGAACACAACTAGCCAGTCAAGAATGCTCAAATCGGCGATTCGTATATGGCGCTCACAGCTCAGCATTGTTAATTTGGCCATTATAAACCAGTTGAAACATTTCGCCTTAAATGTAAAGAAATTTCAAAATCGTCCAAATTTTATTATAATTATTGGAAAAATTTATTTTTTACGTGGTTTTTTTATTTGAATAAAAGGCTCTGTGTACTTATTGTCTTGTATGGGAGATCTTTCCCCACTGCGTTGGAACAGTGGCACAAAATGCAGGGAAACAGAGAGCTCAATATGACAAAAATTTGCTTTATTTCAAATTAAAAGTTAAATATATCGTCAGCAACTGTGACATTGTCGATTTAAAAATCAAATCAAAAATGAAAATTTTAGATTTCACCTATAATAGGTAAAGAATACATATATATATATATATATATTTATTTATTTATTTATATTTATATGTATTTGTATATAAACGTATATATGTATATATAGGTGTCAAAAGACTAAATTGAAAGCATAAGAATCACCTAACTATCCAAATTACTACTAATTATGGAGTATGCGTGATTACAGTAATGCATTCCTTTACCATATTGAATTTCTCAATTTAAAAGAGTATAGGCATCTAATACTTTTACTTGGCTTCATATCCGGATCACCTCTCAATGTATATTGATACTCCTAATAATTAAATTTGCGTTCAGATATTGCCCATTCTTCTAGAGTCAAAGCTCCTTAAATTATTATAACAGCACTTCCATTTAAAAGTGATTGTTGTATTTAACATAATGGAGGTCAGTTAATTTCATTAATATGAACAAACTGATTGCAAATAAATAATTAAGACTTTTTTGCTGGTGACTTTCAAGTCGAATATAGTGAGTTCAATGTGTGGGAACGCAACTTTAGCATATCAAATGTAGAAGCCTCTCGACCAATCAATGATCAATGTCAACACGATCAATTAGTGACTATATAATGTATATAATAACTATGTTCCCCGTTATATATACATACAACACACATCACGTTTGCACGCTAGCATGCCATACTAAATAAACGTGTACCTCTTCATACATCTGTTCCTTCTATAGCTTTGCGGTAGCTTAGCTAATTCCGGGAGACTTAATAACTAGGAGAATCTGTCATAGAGGTTTCTAAGAATAATCAAGGCTTATTCAGATAGCTAATCCGCTACAAATGTTAAGTGAAACAGCCGAATACATGCGATCCTAAGTGGCATTTTACGGTATTTATCATCCGAAAGGTTTCCCAAATGATCAAAATATATTAGTAAATTTTTACTTATTTACGGCTTCGAATAATAATTTAATTGAGACCATTGAGACGACGACATAAGATAATTTTGCCTTTTAAAGGTGAAATTATGACATGAACTCTGTTTTTTAGCGGATTTAGCTACCTAACTAAGCCAGACTTAACTCAGAAACCTCAGTGGCAGAGTTCTCCTAGTTCGCAAGACCTCCCAGAATTGGCTAAGCTATTACGAAGCTAAGAAGAGACAGAGGTATCCAGGGAACGCGTTTATTCTAGACATGGATGACATGGAGTGTAACAAGGGAGGAAGCTTAGTCAATCAAAATGGCGGATTAAGTAAAACAAGCGGAGGCTTATGATTGGCCATTGGCTGTGTGTCCTCGCACTCAATCCGTACCCGAAGTTGAACGGCCGCACCTTCAAATCACACTGTGCGCTCATGCGATGACGTGTCCCACAGTTTCAATTCGGTGGTTTGAAATCAAATAAATATCCTCACAATTTTTTACTCAACTTAAATCACTTAAAAATTGAGTTACTATTCATATATAGCAAAATATCCACAAATAATTACATAACCAATGCCCCGAAGACTTTAATTATCTTAATAACACAATCTCATTTACATTAATACATCTTTTGTACAACCTTTGTATTTGTGAACCTATTCCATTTACAAAATTTGAACAAATTTGTCTTTATTTTGCAAAAAGTCAAGCATTTAATGTTTTAGAAGTCTTAGAAAAAAATCTCATTTTGAGGTGAATATCTACTCAAAAGATCGTTTTCGAAGACTTAACAATTATAACGCCATTTATCGTTTTTTGCCATGACTAGAAGGATGTAAGCGATTATATTTTACCAAAGCAATCCTCTTAGCTAGGTAAATTGGTCTATTTTTGTTCTTTAATGGACTGAAAAGAAGCATGTCACAGTTGTAGCGGATTGCTACACCAATAAACCTTGGCCATACTCAGTAATCTCTATGGCAGATTTTCTTATGTTTGTAAAAGCTCCAGAATTATCTGAGCAACCCCAAAGCTATAGAGGAAACAAACGTATAGTCAAGGCTTATTAATGTAGCAATTCGCTACAAATTGGTGACCCTGACTTGATTTTCGAAGCCTGACTTCAACTACTCAGCAGAGAGTGAGTTTCTCTCTGGCACTGCGAGTTCTTTTCAGATCGCACAACTCACTTGGTAATCCACCTTCTACTCGAACAATCACCATTTCATCGAAACTCTCCGTTGGCCTGCCACTATTACCTCAGAATGTCTTCGGAAAGAGATCTCGGTTTGAACACATTGGCTGTTCCTCCTAGTTATCCCACTTTCGACCCAGAATACCCACATATCTGTTTCCTATAACTGGAAGTCAGCCTCAACCTAAGGTGTGTTACCAAACAAAGAATGCTGTTTCTGTGTGGTATCGTCGCCCTACCATCCAATATCAAGTCACAGATTAGCCGAAATGGCCGATCGAATCCACAACCATCACGGTAGGCCAGACGTCAATGCAGGGAAAACTTCATCCTCTACTGTCACCACCTCACAGCAACTAGACGTCGTCATTAGAAAAACTGGAACTGTTCATACTAGACTCCCCATTTCCACTCAACAGACGGCCTTCTATTTCGTTAATGAGGCGACGAACCCCCAAAAAACACAGTGACCAAATCTGCCACCATCACAGAACCTACGGAGACGAGGCCAAGAAATATCAACCTGGTTATAAATACATTAAAACCAAATCGACTCGTCCTCGGGAAAATTCCGCGCCAGAGAGTCGTCGACAGAAATTCCAAACTTAAATTTCTGGTAGACATCAGTCCCGAAGTTGCGTTATCCTATGTTCGGCAGAAAAACGCTGTCTACGATCAAGTGGCATTTCCCTTCTGGCGACTAACAACATGAAGATCCTCACTCACGGCCAAAGTACCTCAACCTCGATTTAGGACATCGTTGGGAGTTTCCATCTGTATTCCTTATTGCGGGCGTCCAAAGATTCCATTATTGGTGCTGATTTCCCCTCTAAATTCCGTTTTCTCGTCAATCTCAGAGACGTCACCTCAATTCAAGTGGTTTTCTCTAAAGAAGTCCTAAACTTTTTTGTCCTGAATGTCCCTCTACCGCCACCAATCCTATCTCGAATATTTGAGTTGAGTTTCCCTCGATTTTTCGTATCTAGACCAAGATTTTGGAACCAATGGATAGACAGTTTTCGCTCGAGCACGCCGTCTTCACCCCGACAAATTAATTGCTGCTAAAAAGGAATCCCAACACATGGTATCCTTAGGAATCGTTCGACCTTCAAGTGGCACATTGGCTTCTCATTTACACAAGGTTGCAAAGAAAAAAGGTGACTGGAGACCATGCGGAAGCTATTGTTCTCTCGATCAAATGACTGTTGCAATTATATGGTAATGTAATCGAGCCTATCATCATATTATGATGACTCCAGAGGAAATTGCATAAACGGCCGCTATCATTTCATTCAGCTTATTCGAATAAATACGTATGCCTTTCGGTCTGCGCAACGTGGAACAATCGTTACAATGACTTATAGACAAAGTCTTTCGTGGGTTAACTTTCGTCTCTACATATATTGATTATGTGCTCATCGCAGACTATAACCCCGAGGAGCACAAACAACACCTACAACAGGTGTTTGAACACGAAATCGCGGTTAACATGGAGAATTGCATACTTGGTCAGGCCGCAATCGATTTCCTTGGTCATGACATCAACGCTAGTGGAATCGCACCTATGCCCGAGAAAACCCAATCCATCACGGCTCACTCCGTTCCTTACTCAGTGATAAGTCTTCGTCTCTTCATAGGCATTGTGCATTATTATGGGAGATGCATTTTGAATTGCGACCAAATCCTCCAGTCTCTCATATACCTGCTTAAGGACAACCCGATGCACTTCACGATGACATCAGAGGCGGAATCAGCATTTTCTGAGGTGAAACAGCGGGTATTCAAAGCGACTGCGTTAAATCATCTCGACGTCTTTCTCGGAACACCCATCATTTTAAAGACCCATCCTAAGTGGCAGTAGGAGCAGTCTTGCAACATTGGGTCAGTGATGAAATGTAACCGATATCCTTCTTCTCGAAGAAGCTCACCCCAACGGAAATTCGATATAGCACGTTCGATGGGGAACTGCTTGTAACTTAACCAAATTTTCATATCATCATTCAATCTGCTGGACATGCCTATAGAACAAAATTCCTACGGAGATTTCACGGAAACCATGCCCAACCCTTCATTACTTTTTGATTGGTTACCCCTACAGGACTCCGGCACCCGGATCCATTGCGACGTTTCAACTGGTAAACCAAGCTCGTTCGTCCCGCAAGCATACCACGGAAGATTTTCGATCATTTCCATGAAGTTTCGCGTCCATGCAGTCGTTCCACTACCAAGTCGATTATCAACTTTTTCGTATGGAAAACATCCAACACGACTTCCATCTGTGGTCCAAGAATTACCTCACTTGTCAAGCCAGCAAGGTCCACAAACACCTCTGAAATCCACTCTCCTGATTCTCCTTTCCCGAGGCCCGTTTCGACATATTCATATCGATATTGTAAATTCACTTCCTCCATCAAACTCCTTCACACATATTGTAACCTACATTGATCGTTTTGCGCACTGGCCGATTGCGGTTCTCACAGGCAAACACCTCATCTACATCAGTGGCTAAAGCACTGAGAGAACCTTGAGTATCAATATTTGATATCCCATCCACCATCACGTCAGATAGAAGATCGCATTTCACTTCTGCTTTATTTCGGGAGTTAAGTCATCTCTTTAGTTCAACCCACAACCGCACAACCGCCTATCACCAGTGGTCTCGTCGAACGTTTTCAACGACAGCTTAAGCCAACCATTATCTCTACTTCTTCTGTACCATATTGGGCAGAGCATCTTCCTAACATTCTTCTCTCCTTTAGAAATACCATCAAGGGAGATCTTGGATACTGTTCGGCGGAACTTGTTCTCGGTACAACTCTTAGGCTACCTGGAGAAATGATTTTCGATTCCCAAGACCAAATCTCCGTAGACCCCTCGTCATATTCCCTCCGATTAAAAGATCATTTCAGATCTGTTCTTCCAATACCCACCTGTTTGAATATACAAAAAGACTTATACACATGCCTCTTCGTTTTCGTTCGAGGGAACCTTTTCAGTCGCCATTCGACAGACCTTATAAAGTCCTCAAACGCAAGCCCAAATGTTTTATACTTGACCGTAATGATACCGAGGAATCCGTAAGTATCGACAAGTTAAAGATGGTATATTTGGACCCCCTTGCTACATCTGCGCCGCTGTTAGAACGCACCTGTCTAACATCATCCCTCTTCATCAAAAGACACTGTATTCCCTCGCACACTGCCTTCTCTTCCGCAAATATTTCGAACCCTATAGTTCCAACACCTGTCCCATCGCGAACATAACCGCCTTACACTCATTGTGCTCGAAGAGTTTCTTATCCTTCCAACCTAACTGATTATGAACATAAACTAATTTTCGATCCTTTTCTTTACCCCTCAGCTTCCTATAAACGCTCTGGAGGGGGATTATTGCGGAGCGTACAACGTTGTCAACGCTGAGCAAAGTACTCTCATACGCACTCAGACAGGCTTGAAAGTGAGGCCTTCAACTTTGCGTGGGGTGTGAGTGCGGTCGTGAGCGCGGAGAACACACAGCCAACTGCCAATCGCTTGGTTTTGCAAACCTGTCACACTAAGCTCCCTCTCTGTACTCACACCATCCACCCGCAGCAGAAATAAAAGTATTCCACGCCATACGTCTGTTTTCCTCTAAAGCTTTTCGGTAGAATAACTAATTCTGAGAGCCTTTGCAAACATAGAAGAACCTGCCATAGAGATTACTGAGTATAGTTAAGGCTTATTAGTGTATCAATCCATGACACATTCAAGAATCCGGGCACCGTGTAATTATTGGAGAAATTAAATCAATAGGATACAAATTACACGTCTTAATGAAAAAGAGGACTCCATTGAATTACAAAATACTGTCATTATACATTTAAATTTGTTTATAAGTAAAAATAAACTTTTGCCGATATAAGAATCTTTATCGCGCATAATACATTAATGTTGGTTATTTCAAGAACATTTTGGTGTCAACTCAAGTCATACTCTTCGCAGGTATGATTCGCAAAATATTCGCCTCCATTAGAAATTCTAACTGCATTACAGCAACACATTCAAATGATCGTAATCGGTGCTATGCAATCTAAATACGGCCGTGTGCCCTTTTTGTTCCAAACACAAGTGAAATGTAGCTTCATTTGTGCTACCCTTTTAGATATGGCTTATAGAATACCGGTATTGATTGATCAATTCGTGTTCATGAATGTAAGTCCAGCCGAAACAACAATAATGTTCCAGCCAGTTTATCTCCTAAAAAATGTTAATTGAACATAAACCTTTTCAATACCCGAACAGTGAAGTTCGTTGAATTAACTGATTTATCCTTAAGGCTGCAGAAGAACATGGTTCTATGCCGTTTGGAGAACAAAATTATATACACTATTTTAGAGCGCATATAGCACAGATTGCTACAGTGACATTAACTTATAACTGTTAACTCAGACTCACGAACTAATTATTCCATCGAGGTTGCATTCATTGTCCGAACTTCTAATTCAATACAATTTTTTGGCTCAACAGTTGTAGATAAAGAGCGTACATTATTAGGCGTATTAAAGATTTATCCGAATTCCTTCAAGATAACAACTTTGCAATAGTATCGTTTGGAATTCTAATTGACACACTTTTGAATACTTATTTAAATAACGATTAAATGCGCATTTCGAGAGGATTTCCAAACTTGAATTGATATCGCATGTGGCGTAAGAAAACGGCGCGTGTTACAATCAATTCTTATAACAAATAGCCAATAACATTTTTGACCTCAAATTGTAGTTGACGCTTTAGGCATTCAAAGGAGACAAAATTGATGAAAACGTTTGACTACATGTTTGATTTGTTCTCTGTTCAGGCACAACTAATGCCGAGAATGGATGTTGCTAGGGCACACTAAGTCGTACCGGAACGACCTCATTAACTGTAGGTTACTTAGTTTGCTTCAGATACACAACTATAACGCTGACTCAGACCGATGTGGGTGAGAACATTATGACTTCCAACGAATTGTTTAGACAATTTATGAGTTCCTATATCCACTCTTAACAACCTGAGTGCTGCAATTCCACTCTCATTACACGTTCAGATGAAAAAAAGATGCTGGCTCACTTCTTACAACCTAAGTGGGAGAAAGTAACCAAACAAATGACTTTTCGAGTTGATTTATGCTGCAGTCTCATCATATTCAGAGCATTTTATTTATGTCAGGAGGCATATTATCTAGGCAATAAAAGCAAATTTGTATGCAGTATACGCAGACGAATGGCTGAATATTGTTGACATTCTAAAGAAAGCCATTTTAACACGCTGCTTTGGATTTCAAAGTTCCAATTTTAAATGCAAGAAGCATACAGAGATTGGTACTATCGGTTGTTATTTGCACTCAGGCGATTAAGTTATCGCTTCACTGTAACCTTTACTTATGACTAAATTATTTCTCAAAATTTCGTTTTCAACTTCATCTCATTTGTAAAATGGAACCACGTAAATTACGTTTTGAGCATTTTTTGTTTGACAAAAGTGGTGCTATGGCAGTTCTCCAATGCACATGGAAGCTTATACTGTCCGCAAGTACGAAGTGCAAATATTGCAATGGAGAGAATGTAGAATGTAATTGTTAGCTAATTAAGGATGGCGGTCATGCTGAAATTCAATTGCTCCTTAAATTCTCAACAAATATGCTAATGATTATATATTTAAGCCATGTTGACAATGCAGTCAGGTGTATTTAAGTGACAAAGTGTCATTTTGGAAATAGAATACACCCAATATCACTTCTTGGATGATGTAAATTTCCAAATATTTTAAGCATTACTGCAGAATTGAGTTAAAGAAATAGGCAATAAGCTGCAGGTTCAGCAAAATACTTCGCCTAAACTACAAGATTTGGCATAATGCGATATGTTCAATATCAGCGTCCTGTTTGCCACTGCTACAAAAGCATTTTTTTAAATCTCCTCAAATATTCTACTAACATACTCGCAATTGAGGCCTAGGAATTGAGTTCCTCTTCACTATAGAGTAGAGTGGGTGGTAGAATGTCGACTGCTATCGATCGTACCTCTAAGAGAGTTTGACCTATTTTGGTCCGGAATAGCTTCAATTTGGATCAATATGTGCATGACAACGTTGAATATAACTTCATCATTCACTTTGGAGCCAAGAAAGTCATACTCTTGCTCAACTAATGGTCTAATTATCGTCGTCATTCGATGGTTTGGATCAACCCCATGTGTTGGCAACATAAGATTTTCAATTTCTTCTTCATTGTAATGCTTTCCCAATGCCACCAACCACTATCATCCTTTAGATCTCATAATCCCGATTTCAAAATTTCCATGGATGTCATTGGATTTATCGAATTTAGAATGAAATAAGTTTTGCCGAGAATAGTACTCTTTTCTTCATTTTAGTCCATCGATTTCGCAATAAGGAATCAGCCAAAGTGCTGCCGTTATGAAATTGCACGATGAATCCACACATTATGTGAACAGTAATTGCAAGTATCACAAAAATGGTGATTTTTAAATATTCGAAGAATAAAATTATTTAAGCAGCTGATGTGGTCAAGATCACGTAACGTTTGTCCCGTTGTTATGGGTTGAAGCAGAACATTTCCAAGCTCTCGCTCCCACTCCTCAATCCCATATATATGTTTGCGTTTATGCGAAATGCTGCTTTATCTTTCAGTTGCGCATCTTAAACGTTCAAAATTTAATGAGATAGCAATGTGTCCCGTTTAGAGAGATTCATTTTGCGGAAATCTGTCATCGGATTGAGGTGCATCGTATGAGAGTCTTCGTGCACGACCTAAGATGTATGAGTTTAAATATGTTAAAATTAATCATCCTAGTGCTTTACTTCAACCCTATCAACGCTCGAGTAGCAACTCGTAGACAACGAGAAAAAAAATTATAAATTATTATAATCTGGCACGTGGGTGCCCAGATTCTACAGCGACAAATATGCTTGAGATATGCTGATATTTTCTGCAAGAATGAAGTGCTATTAAAGACTTAATTCAACATCTTAAGAATTTCATCAGTGATTTGCATGCTGCTGTCAAGAATTTCTATCAAAATGGAGTAAAAAGGCACTCACCTTGATACTTCTTTAGTGATGCAACTTTGGAAATAGAGATTAAAATTAAACATTTTTGAACCAAAAGTCGATTTTCGCCAAATGAGCGCTTCATACAACTTCAAAAATCCCACGTCTAGCCTTTACTCAATGATCACTAATAACGTGTTAGCAATCAATTCAAATCTGCTAGCACTGATTATTTGGTGAGCATGCATGGTTTCACCAGTTGTATATGGTGTCATAACATCGTTGGATAGAATTTTACCATTTTCCATCAAACCATGACAGGAAAAGTGTGGTGTACTATGCACATAGTTCAACTTTATCGATTAAGTCCTAGTTACACCATCTGTACTGGCATATTTCATTTTAAAATTTAAAGGCATAAATATGCGTTTGTTTAGGGTTATTCTCCTCACAATGCTCCATTGAATTACCAGCAAAGTGCTATGTAGAGTTATCTAAAAAAACATTTCCACTTAAATTAATCTTTAATCAATATTGACAGTTATTGATGCAGTATGGCATGTTCTCTTTGTTATTATGGGCAATTGGAGTTCAGAACAGTTCCTCATAGCTAGGATTGTTGCGGGATATATGAAAAGAAACAAGACTTGGACTACTGCCCTTCTGGTGGTAGAAATAAAGATAAACACTTTGAAATTGATCTTGTAATGTCAAGTTACAAGTCACCTTTTCAAACCCACTTCTTTAACTAATTCAGAATGCTGATGGATTAATTTAAGGCAAATTAGCCAAACTAAAAACTTCTTTGTCTCCATTAGCAGCTCGTTTTCGATGCAAATTTCTACAAGCATTTTTGTTGATTTTTCAGTTTAATCTTCGGCAACAAGTGAGAATCATTGGTGCTGACCAAAGCGAGCTTTCAGAGTAGGTTGGTGTTCAACTCAGCCACCCCATATATTCATTCCATTGAGGAAAAATGATGAATCAAAAGCGAACGATGGAAAGCACACTAACCAAAAATGGTACTACAAATTTCAACTCAACTTCGTTAACGAAATTCACTTTAATCAAAATGATTTCAGGCATTAAAGGCAACTGTATTGATAACATGACTTGAGCAAGTAGGATATTGGATCGTAGTGACAAACCGTTATTATAAAATGAACAATTAGTCAGCGTACCTATATTCTCTCTCTCTGAATATATTTACACAAGTACCCTCCATCAACTAGATGTCGACCATTACAAGTAAAAGTACTTCGCCTAAATTGCATTTTTTTCATTAATGTCATTACGAGATAATTTATTCACTTGAGTACCCGTAAAGACGATTCAGGTAATGAAACTGTAAATTTAAGTGTATAAATGTTAATCTATGCAAAATAGTAATAATAATAAGAAGATTTGAATTTAAGTAAATTTTGTATGAAGGCCGCATCTTCTGTTAGAGACACTCTTATTTATGACTCGAAATCGGTTGACATGCCGGGTGCATCGGTTATGAAGTCGACTCTGGAAGGGAATGAAAGTGTTTATGCAAACTCTGAATGTTAAGTAATCTTCTCTTCGATATTCAAATATCTCAAATGATCTTGAACTTTGTAAATGCAGAAATTTGTGTATGGTCAATTATTTAAACAATTTATCAGTTGGTGTGATCAGTCTTCAAACTCAGTGTTCCAATTCCAATCACATTACACTTCCGGGTAGCCAACGATTTTGACCTACGTCCTACAAACTCAGTAACTGAGTGCATCAGTCTTAGCTGAGGAGTCTGTTTCAGAGATTAAGCTTAGCGTTTCATTATATGACTGAATTATTACTAGTATGATTGAGTAATCATAACTCAAGTGCTGCTCACCACAATCTTATCTAGAACGGGAATAAAAGGAAACGCCTTTCGTGTTGATTTGTGTTGTAGACTAATAACGTTTACTACGACTTTTAAGCATGAGAAACAGAAATATTCATGACAGGTAAAACTATTTTGATTTAGCAATATCTATTAGAAATTGTGTTTTGTCATTTTAACCTAACAGGATTGATAACCAACCACTCCTTTCGAACAATCTTGTATGATAAATGTGCAATTTCAAAAGCTTGAAGAAGTCATGGACTGACAGGATCGATGGCTAAATGAAGTCAAATGACAGCTGGTGTAATTATGTGGAGAAACCTATTTGCGTACCTTGACTTGAACAAATATCATACGCGTGATAGACTTGTCATTATAATTGCATTAAAATCCTGAGTCTACAACAAACTGAAGTTCAAATCTCCTCCGATTTATACTCAATACTTGGCATTTAGGGAAAAACTGGGATGGTACGTACAGGCATTTTTTTCTTCACTGCATAAAGTGGAGCAATATTTCAACTTCACAAGTCATCAATCAAAAAAGATATTGAATTTTGTATGGTAATAAAGAGTCATAAGGTGGAATTTGGATGGAGGTGCAGAGCAGTTATTATGCAATTATCTGAAAGCTCTCAGCACCATCTGTCACCAATCGAGCTCCTATTTACTGACAAAAATTTCAATATCAATGCATATGAAATCTAATTCAATTATGGCATGTATATTGTGGAACTAGAGGAGGATAGTTTCAATTCTGAAATCCTATTTCATAAAAAAACAAGAAGAACTTGCTATGCTGTATGAATAACAGTCAATATTGATCAGAGGTTAATTTAAATGGAAGTGTGTTCTAAGGTGAAAGTACATGACACTTTGCCAGTAATTCAGTGGAGCATTGTGGGGCGAATAGTCCTTCTGCACACGCATATTTATGACATTTAATTTATAATTAAAACACACCAGTTTCATTTAAGTGCCATCTGTTTATTGATTCACAGTCAAGTCTAGTAACCTGGACAGTACCATTTATCTCTGCAAGTTGTTAATTTTGGACACATTTGGCAACTAGGTATTGCATTGTACGGGTTTTACCCCCACATATTTGCCGCTTAAATGGAAAGCTTGATATTTTACCATTCATAAAATGAACTTCCACTTGGCATTGAATTGTTTTAACAAAAAACTTACGAAGCTTGATGCTAACAAAGCATACAGATATGTAGGTTGCTAGTGGTCTTCTAGGTCTATGTAGAGGTGTCCATGATCAGCATTCTAACCTGTACTTTGCCAGTCCAAGGGTCTCTCACACTTAGACCGCTGGACACTAACGGCCTAGGCACGATGAGAAGTGCTTTCACTACTGACAATGATTTGTTTTGATAAATGAAGGAATGCAGTTGAGTAAAGCATTCCGCATGTCCTAGTGGAATTTGGGACTTTCTGTGAAGAGGAAGGATGAGTTAGAAGCATCATAAACACTGTTTAAACACATTGGCTTATCTCTAAGGTCCCAGATCCACGTGGATTTGAGGGCAGCCGAAGATACCGCCTTAAGGCGTATGCATAGCCAGACAGCTTTGACATTTCTAGAAAGCCGTAAAATCCAATTCGAAATGGTGAATTTCGATTGAAAATGTCTTAGTGCGAAGTTGTCTTTCGTATTCTGGGTTTTTGCAAATAAGAGAGAAGCATTTCGCGATATCCAAGGGTTCATTCGTTTTCTTTAAGTCTGTTCGTCAAAATCCACTGCTGAATTAATTTAAACTAAAATAATCAGAGTGCCATCAAATCTCCTCATGCTATCACGACAGTGCCTTTCATAGTTAATTTCAGGCTTTCACTTACCGGAATAGTGCACTTTAAGTTACATACGGTGTTTGCGTTATACCTCTTCATTTCAAACAATGTGAGATGTAATGACAAACCACGGAGTTAAGTTGACTCTTTAAAAGTATTCACTTTCACAGATCACGAAGTCAAAATCATGAACATCAAGTCGTTATACTGTACTTCCACTTTCAATGATATTTCGTACAATTCTAAGGTTCGTGAGAGGACACTTTGCTTGCATTTCTCCACTCAACCTCACCTCGCCTTATTAAGCTCTGTTCTATTCTCTACATTTATCCGACTTACATTGATTCAGTGATAATCGCCCTTATAATACCATCAATATTGATCTTAATAATAAGGCAAACTCTGACGATTAATAATTTGTCAATTAAATTAACTTATTACATTTTAAAATTATACTTAAGTGTCATCGGCTTATTGATTGACATTCCAGTGTCTTGCCTAGTAACACAATTTATCTCTGCAAGTAGTTTCTCTTGGACACTCACTGCAACGTCGTCCTGCATTGTATGGTTTCTCTCCAATGTAATTGCCACTTAAATGAAAAAAATGTGTTTTTTACCATTTCATATAAAGAACTTCCACTTGGGATTGGACTATTTGGTAACAAACTTACGGTGGTTTGTATTGACAAACATACAGATATACGGGCTGCGGATAGTTACTAAAATAAGGATCACATTGCTCGACGGCACATCCAACGCTGCTCGACGTAGACCAAATCATCTAATTAAAAATAACGTTAGTAAGCTTTTGAACAGAAATATATGTAGGCGTCAAATTGACTAACTTGCGTGTAATGGCCGCATGTTTTACCGGGGGTACAAGAGTTCCTCTCATAGTCGTAATTCTTCTTCTCCTTGACCCAACGACTGATAAAAAGTGGAAAATCTACACTTGGGTGACCATAGCTAATGGCAATATTTTGACTGATGTTCCGGTATAATATATTGTTCTCTGATGGATATGCGAATTGACATTTTCTAGCCCATGTATCAGCTAAATATTCCATCTCAGAACTGTATTTCTGCAGACGAGGGAGCAGTTATTATTGTGAAAATGTACTCAAATTGTAAGACTATTTAAAAATTACCATCGCCAGCATATTTGACGCAGGAGGAGAGACATTCCTACGCGCCTGATTATGAGAATCCACAATTTGAGATTTTTCTTGCGGAGTTGCTTTTCGGGCATAGACAGAACAGAAGTATACTAGAAAGATGATCACTTTTAGCATAATTAAACGCATGCGTCCCAGAACGTGCGTGAAAACACTTATATGCTGCTCGTCAATCCAATGGGAAATTTATGCAAAATGATTCGCTCCGAACAAGTCACATTGCTCCCACTTGACAATTTCCGTATAATGATTAGTTAGGGCGTTGGAAATAGACAAAGGATAGGTAAAGCAGCACTGCTTGGTTGTACAATTATTTCGAAAATCGGTGGACTTAAGGAAAGAAAAGAGATTGGTAAAGCCAGTGCCAATTTTGAGAATTTTGAAATTCCAATATTGATTTGTAAAGTGCGAGTGTTTGGTGGCGTTGAAAATCTAGAGTTACTTGGACACGTTGTGACGTAAACAAATAGGGTCGATCCACATCACCAATGAATAGTGGAAACTAATCAGCTCATTCTTAATTATTTTCTATTCTAAAACTTAATGCAGCACTCAAAATATGATTTTAAAATCTAATTCTACATAAGTCTCTTAAATAACGAAACATTAAATTTAATTGCACATAAATTAATATCTTCTAAAGTTTCCTTAGATATAATCTGATGCCAAACATAGTTCGATTCACAACATTCAGTCATTCACGTTGTACGAAGTGAGGCAAAACCGTTGTTCATCTGAAAGTGTAATGTGATTGTAATTGCATCATTCAGTTAGTCAAAATAATCTTGCCCTGTTCATCTCTCTGGATGCATTGATGTTTGCAAATTATTACATTGATGCATAGACAATAACAATTCATCTAAAGCGAATGCCTCTTAATTTATAATAATAATAAAAATTATAATAATAATTATATTTCTATTGAACGACTTGTTGTATTTAACAAGTTGTATTAAGATGACGGTACATGACAAAATGTCATTTGAAGAGATTATTCCCTCGACATCACTTCATGCATCGATTTTCACTTAAAAGAGCGCGAATTTAAGCAAACTCAAATCGTTCATCGCAGGTATGAATGGAGGTTGAATGGAGATTGCCGATAGAAAGAAGAGGAGATACGGATACTTTGTCATCCAGTTCTCTTCTCCAATGGAATCATCTTTTTCAAATCTGCTCAAATATTCTACAACTAACGTGGTTGTAATTGAGGCCTATCAAAGGAGTTCCTCTTCACTACAGTTTAGAGTGTGTGATAGAGTTCCGAGTACTAAATATAGGTTCTGTAAAATGATAGCACTATTTTGGTCCGAAGGAGCATCAACTTGGAAAATTTATGGAGGAACAAAGACGGGCAAAACGCTCGCTCTATACAAAGTTTTAATTATTTCTTGAGGGATAGGGCATGCTTAGGAATGCGCCGATGTCATTGAAGGCAGCATTATCTGGTGCCATTTCAAAAGCATATTTTGATAATTATCTCATCATTGAAAAGATTGCTAGAAAAGTGTACCTTTAAAGATTGTTTGGACTTTTGGGAATATTGATTAATCTTACTTATTGGCGTCATGGCTTTTCCTATTTCCTCTGCACTTCAAGGTATTCTCACTGCCATTAAACTCCCACCCTTTACAACTCAATATTCTGATATCAAAATTCCTACATATCACTATGATTTGAGCAACTTCCGAGAGAAATAAATACTGTCGTGGAAAGTGCTTTTTTCTTCATCTATGTCCACCGGTTTCCAAAATACTTACACATCACAGAAGTGCTTTGTCACTGTGTTGACTACTTCAAACTCTCCAACCTATCTTCAACGCAAATTGACATGAGTTAGTAATGTGCGTGTTCGGAGCGAATCATTTTGCAGAAAGCTGTCATTGGATGAATGACTAACATATAAGAGACTTCGCACACCTCCCCAGTCGTTTGACTTGAAATATGCTAAAATCATTAATCTTGCTCTTTTATTTCTACACTATCTTTGCTAGACAAGCACTTCCACAGGAGGTTTCACAAATTCTCGATTCTCATAATCAAGCACGTAGTGATGTTTCCCCACCAGCGACAAATATGATGGCAATGGTATGTTTCAGATAATTTTACGTTTTGATTACACTTTCGTGTTAATAACGCAGCAATACAATTCCGAGCTGGCATATTTGGCAGAGTCTTGGGCAAGAAGATGTCAATTCGCAAATCCCCCAATGAGCGACCCAATGTATAAGGACACCGGTCGAAATGTTGCTATGAGCTTCGGTCACCAAGGTGTCAATTTCCCTCTTATTATCAATGAATGGCTCAAAGAAAAGAGGTATTACAACCATGGAGCGAACTCTTGTACCCCGGGTCAAAAGTGTGGGCATTACACTCAAGTTAGTTAGTTTGATGCCAATATACATTTTCTTTTCGAAGAAAGTCATTAAAAATATTTTGAATTAGATGGTTTGGTCTACTTCGAGCAATGTTGGTTGTGCAGTCGAGCGGTGTGATCAATACTTCAGAGGCCACAGACAGCCAACCTATCTGTATGTTTGTCTGTATCGAGATCCGTAAGTTTCTGATCAAGCAATACAATGCCAAGTGGAAGTTCATTTTATGAAATGATAAAATGTCAACCATTAAATTTAAGCGGCTATTATTTTGGACAAAAGCCATACATTGCGGGACCGAGTTGCCAAAATTGTCCAGGTCGAACAAGTTGCGTGGATAAATTGTGCTATCAACTTTAATAGACAGGACAGTGTACTGAACCGTCAGTCAATAAACTGGATTGGCGCTTAATATAACATAAAATTAAATAAATACAATTAATTGACTCTATTGACTTTTTTCATTCATTACGCCCAACAAATGCTGTTATTTTATCTGAGTTTCAATCACGAGAAATCCCATAAAAAAGGGAAAAAAAGAGAAGTCCCTAATAAGGTTAATAACATGCCGGTGTGGGGTTGAGTAGATGAGAAGAAGCTAGTTGCTCCCTCAATGATATGATATTGATAACGCTGGAATTTAAAGACTATGCCTGCGTAATTGAGTGCTTTTAAACACGATATTTAACTACGAGGTGTTTAAGGCACTTCACTTTGTTTGAAATGGAAACAACTTAACGCTCCGCAATCTGTAGCTATCACTTTGTTCTTCATGTAAGTGCATGCGTAGACTTAACTATGAGAAGTATTTTTGGGAGCGAGTGAGGTGATTCCTTCCATATTGTTGGAGTATTTTCTGTTATTCACTTCTCCACAACTCGAAATCATCTGTGGTCGTTTGAACTTCAATTCATTAGAATCACATGGAATATAACGTCTGTACATATGGAGTGAAATTCCGATGAATGGCATTTCAGTTGTCGCCATATTTGTATGTCCAAAAGCAGATGAGGTGTAGACAGTTGCAGATTTTGACAAACAAATGTAATGGAAAAGTGTAAGTTCGAGAATATAGCAAAAATTTTGACCTATATATTGATTAATCTTGAGTACGAAATACACTTCAGCATTCACTATCGAGAATAACCCTTTGTAATGAGAATGAGTTGTTCATTAAAACCTTGATTTCTCGTAACACCTCGGTGATTTGAGCAATTAGAATGTGTCATCATTGTTTTTCCTCCTTCCTTCGTATCTTACTCAAGAAAACACCTGAATATTTTGCCTAACCGAATACTTTTGTTTATCAAGCAAATCTCTTTCATCATTGAAACTCTTAGTCAGCATGTCTTGGTCGTTAGTTTATCACTATGTTCAAGTGTTGACGATTAACATGCGATTCTATTAAATTTACAAACAATTTCAGTCTCCATGCGTATTTGCGAAGAATGAATTGAGTTGATTTGAATTCTCACTGATTCGATTGCAAATCCACGCATGATGTGATGTCGAATGCAGTATACTTCTCAACTACATAGTCATGGGCATATTGGTTGATAATTCAAAGCGTTATTACATGCTATTCAATAAATTGCTATAGTGCAGGGACAAAGAGAACGGCAAGACTTCCATTCTCAATCAGCTAATATTACACTGCAGATTCTCTGTATTCAAGCATTAGTACTTCAACCCTGCAGAAGATTTCAGTTTCAATACGCATGGGAGAATTGCCATAACACCACTTTCGAAATTTGTGTGCATTTGACAAACCGAGAATGTGCAAAATGTGAACAAATGAGGGGCTTACTAAGAAAGAGAATACAGTTGAGTGCGAAATGGATTACTCAATTTGCTTTAAAATTGAATTTGAAAATTTGGAGATAATTTGATCAATTGAGTGCTTATAAAGACGATAATGTGAATGCATCCAATTTTCAAGAATCTTCTAACTGCAACTAGAAAATGTAAAGTGAGATGATTATCAAATCTGATTTACGAATCCGCGCACTGAGATTAGTATGATCTTTCTCATATTAATTAGGAGATTAAAATATACCTAGCCTGCAACATAAATCAACATGAAAAGAACTTTTCTCGATATATATAGGCAGCAATTGCAATAGTTGGAGACACCATTCAGGATTTTGCATTTATCAATTGAACTCCATTTGACCATTATAACCAAGCCTATATAGACCAATCGCTACGCATTCCTTAATAAATTTACCAATAAGGAAGTAATGCGACACTTTATAAAAGCACTTCCCTAGTTGCTCTGATTCTCAGCACATCTATCATTTATGTTCACTTTTCCTATAACCACGAACAATTGATTACCATGTAACTGTAAATCTCGCATGTTGAAGGGACATTGACTTCGAATTAATTGATTTAACACAGTATAAGTCGATGTGGTAGGAATTTTCAAGTTGAGTGTTGCAATTTCAATGACATTACACATTCAGATGAACAAGGATTTTGGCTTATTTCCTTCAACTTGAGTGACTGAATGTTGTGAATCGAATACAGTTAGCATCAGTTTATTTCTAAGGAATCTTTTGAAGCGGTTAATTTATGCAAAATTACATTTGATGCCTCGTTAGTTGATTGATTTATTACGAATTCAATTATTTCAAGTGTTGCTTATCATAATTGTAGTAACCATTGAAAAGAAATTAAAGGGCTTTCGGGTAGATTTATTTAGCAGGCTAATAATATTTAATGCACTTCATTAAGATGAGTTGTTTATTTTCAAATTAACGTGTCTATCATCATTTTACTCTCGGTGGGTGGATTTGAGAAGCAGAGATTTTAAAATGACCCGCATTTTGGTGCAGTTTTAATCTTTGTAGATGGAGTTCTAAATTCTCGAAATATAATACATATTAACATCATCGATGTAATTATTGGCTGATTAATAATGGAGGTTGTGCCGTTGTATTTGTATCAGCTTCAAGAAAAGACATTAACCAGCATTCAATTGTGCCTGAATGTATCAACACATATTCTGGAGATTATACATTTGCGTGACTGAAAGAAAGTTCTCCCAACATTACTGCCTACACATACTTGAACTTAAAACAACGTGAAGTACATTGAAATCCATGTCAACTGTGGCCTTAGAGAGTCTGCCTATGTCAATTAAGGTGCTGTTGAGTGAGTAGGTGAGCTGGAAGTGCAAGAGATCTAATTGCCCTCAATTCCTTTTCCCATTGTGAAGTAGACACTCAAACATTTCTGAAGTATAAAATAACACTCAGATGGAGAGAATATGTGTGTGAATAATTTACAAAAAAAGAACATAAGTACTGGAATTGTTGATCCAATTTAGGGGAAGCATTTTTTAGTTGAAAGTGTACTCGAGCGTAATCTGATGAAAGAGCAATATCACAGAGTTAAAATCCAACACAATGTTAATTAATTAGAAGAAGTATGTCGTCAATGTGATGTGCATCTCCCAACTTGTTTCCGGCAAAGTACCAACTAAATACCTAATTAGGACTTCGAATACTAAAACTTAGCAGCGTTTAGCATGATGTCATTGTTGGCAGAGATTTAAAATAAATTAAAAAATTGGGAAGGTAATTATCACTTTATAACCATTGTGCTGAAGTCTAAAATTTACATCAATTTTGAAAACATCTTAAAAAGTATTTGACTTAAATGTCTATTTAATCTTAACTTCATTATATTATTACGACGCTAATAGTAGAGTTGAGAAATGCATGTGTAGACGGCATGTGCAACGCCATGGAACAGCGAAATGGCATTCGACTTCATTGATGCAGCTACCTATTTGACTGCAAGTTTCTACAGATGGCCTGCTGTGTTTATGCAATTACATTGCAGAATTTGAGCATCATTCAGAAATAGATATCACAGTAATGAACACCAATATTGAGGTCTAAGCACAATGCCACTTTTATAAGTCACTATTCTATTCTAGGGCTGCTGTGTTCGGGACTAGATTAGAGTTATTAGCCATTTCAAGGGTATTTATAACGAGCAATGAAGACGATCAAACTACTAGAACTGGATATAACCAAGTAAGCAGTAAAAAAATTTGGCTTTAAGTCAATTGACATGATTTCGAATGTCAGCACAAGTACTAAGATAATCGTCAATGTATGTGATTGGTGGTATTTGCTATTTTAGAATATTCTGAAAAGACCTTGATGAGTAATCTGTGTACCTTCCAGAAAACAAGACATCAAGCAATATGTATACCTAATATAATAAACCTGCGCACCCGAACATTACAGAGTCTTTGCTCCTCATCTGTTGTCTAATGTGGGTCTTGGTCGATTTAGACCAACTCAAGTTGAAGGGTATAATGAGTATCCAATAAATGTATATCACATGGTGGTTAATAACTTGAGTTCTGCTGCTTGTCATCTTTGCATTAAGTATTTGAATCAAGTGAAGGCCATCGTGCGTTGATACACATTTTAATCTTGCATATGAAAACTAGTTTGACTCTTCCATTTTCAGCATCTATTCAACATCATTTTCATCGCAGTGCCTGTTTGTGAAACACATACCAATTGAATAAACGACACTTTGATTGAATGATTGTTCATCGTTAATTCAGTAATTTGCTTGGTGCAACAGATGGATTTAAAGTGGTGTGCAGCGTTGGTTAAGTTAACTATTTTAATGCAACCTAAAGATTCCAGTGAACAGAGATGGATGTGTTAACGGTGCACTTAATAAACAGTGTCAGCAGACCTGAATTGATTACTAATACGCTATAAGTGATAGAACGTCTTTACTTGGGAGCAATTATTAGGCATAAAGAATCTCAAATGCTTAAATTTACTATTGGTTTATATCAAATGTCAGGCTTTATGATAGACATCATTGGCCCTTTAGTTGACTTTGGGTTTCACAGTGGGGAAAAACATCAAAGTCATAAAAGTGAAGAGGGCGAACAGAAGAGATATTCGTAGATGTAAACGAGACCTGGTGCCGGGGTAGAATTAAGCGGGAAGTATATGTGTATTTAAATGAACCCGGATGAAACTAAACGGATTAGTTGCTATTAGAATAAGTGAGGAACTATGCTAAAATAAGAGAGGTTTTCTGTTCGGTTTCGGCTCAGCCGTTTGGCAGTAATTGTAGTACGAAGGCAGTGTGATGAGCTACCACAGTGATATTTATGTTAATAAGTCAGGTACGTTTCATTTCCCCTAAGAGTTGGCTCTAATTACTCAACAATGTCTGAGTAAGTGGTCTTCTTTGATGCGTCAAAGGCAGTTGATTAACATATCACTCAACTCAAGTGTAACATGTGCGAGAGGGAAGATCATTTTGAATGTAAATCTCATATCCCATATTTCATAGCTGTTAAAATTGGAGTAATGAAGTCCTAACAGCGCGAACAGTTCAACTCCGACGTAGCCATAGGTAATAGATTTTGAGAACAGAAACAAGAACAACGTAATATAACTGTACTGGCAGGACGGTAGGAAAACTTGAGAGTTATCTGAAATATAAGAAGTGCTCATCTTGGAGCAAGTCAAATATTTTCCTACTTGAATCATAACTTTTGGTACGCTGCCAAAGGTCTCGCTCAAGTCTCCCTAGAGAACATTTTAAATACGTTTCCATTTGTTTACTACCGATATTACAAATAGGACTAAAGGTGGTTCCTATTTGGGGAAAAGAATGTAGATTGATGTACTTGTGACTATTTCAACAACCTGATTCAGCATAAATCTACACTCTTACGCAGTCCTATGAAATTTAAAATTTATCCAAGTAATTTTGTTAACAAACATTTCACAAATCTACCATTTGTCAATATTTGTTGCTACTATTCCGCTTTAAGTAATGTAGAAAAACTTTCCACCTGTTCATTATTAGGACACTTCGTAGGATAGTTAACATAATTACAGGTGTAAACGGGACGTTTCATCTCCAAGTTTGTAGTACAGACTCAAATAATCATCCGCCGCGCAAGGCATTCCATATGTGCTTAAAAATGAAAATTTGTTCAATATTATTGAATTTATAGGCCAAGTACAAGTTAATGCAGTCGAATATGGCTGTTTATAAATGAATTGGTAAAACCTGAACTGGTATATTTTCATCCCTACTTGTGCACAATACCACTCTAACTGTGTTTGGAGCTTTCGATGAAACTTGTGCACAAAGTCCGTTGTATAGGTCTGTCATCTGAACACTTTCAATTTTATCAGCTTTGAATAACTTATCAGGAGGTTTCTGTGTATGAATAACAATTGGGGCTTTTGATGTTAGTTTATGAGTTGTTAACTTGGCAAGAAAAATATAATTCTTCTACTTATACTTTTTATAGGCAAGTCATAAAAGACTTGATCATGTTTATGTACATCTTTTCCCAAACAATTGTCTTTCATCAATTAAAATTCGGCACGCAAACTTGTCTCAGGCGATATCTGCTCCAAAATTAGCCATTTTTGTCCTTCAAGTAGCCCTTTAGTTGGCCTGCGGTCTTAGCAATCTCATACCTACATACTGATTAGTAACTGTCGAAAGAATTGAGATCAAACTTGTTCTAGTTCCGTCACCTGTTTTTCTGTTTATATCTACTCATCTCAAAGTCGAAGTGTTACCGCATTTGCAAATAACATGTTAGCACTAATGTGAATTCAAGGCCAACAATGCTGTAGTCAATTTCAAAAAAACATATATCCAACAATTAAGTGGGATAATTACTATCAAAATTTGAAATTTCCCCAATTTGTTCGATTTTTATTATGAAATCTGCTTAATATTATATGAGATAATTCTGCTTTCCAGACCTCTCAAAGTGGAGTAATTTGAAATTGCAAGCCTGTCTAAGGTAATTAAACAATCAATTGGTAGATAAAGAAAATGCTTCTTCAATTTACGTGGATTCACTGATAACATCTTTTCAATAACACTTACCCTCAACTGATTACAATTGCCTTCTTGTGATAGAAAGGGCAAAAGAAATTGACCTTGCTGTGAATAATATTAAAAAAGCAATTAGAATTCACCATATTTGTCAATGATTGGCATTGCATCTGGGACCTTTAACATGGCCTTCGAACTTGAGACGCTGCCAATTGAAAACTGCATATTTATGCGCCACTCTAGCCTATTCCAATGTTTACCCACCGACATTCTCAAGCCTGTCTCGCGATATGTGCCAACAGAATAGAGAGGGCTGACCATATGAAAATGTAAGTGTTATAAATTGTTTAGCCACCAAAGTAGTCGCCAATCCCAGGGCTTAATTAAACACCGTAAACGCATTCAAAGTAGGCTTTACCCTAAAGCTACGCAGGGTAACGACCCTTCCATCTGGCCTATTATAACAAATATGCACATTTCATGGAAAGTAACAGTGAAGAGTTTTCAATAATCCTTAGCCAGCACTTCATGCAAATGTTCCCCTTGAGACCAATAAACTTACCGTGTCACCACAGTAGGCACTGAAAGTACCTCACTTTCAACATAAACATTCAGTTCAACGCAATTCTAGCGGTTATCTTCCACATGATACCAAATGGGCAGAATCAGATTACTTCATGTAGTCCATCTCCGTACTGAGTGATATAAAAGATATCTGAACTACAGACCCAAGGTCATTCTATCATAACAAGCGCTTTAAGCGGTCACTTTGTGTTTTACTCTCACATAATAAGCGTCAGTCGAGATTGGATGATTTTTTTCACAAACAGACAACCTGAATATTGGCATACCCACACATTTAAAAGCCTCAAAGAGTGTTAGGAGTCAGAACTGATTAACAGAAATGATAAAAGCGATTTACCAATTAAATGAACAAGTGAATTAATGATGGAAACTACTCCCCCACCCCCTCCCCTCTGGCTATAGAAACGGTTATCAAGAAACTTTGCAGTAACGTGATTACAAATTTGCCATTGAAGCGTCATCTGTTATTGCTTCTGCATTAAGCAGTACAACTTCCACCCTCTCAAAATCTCCTACCTATGACCGCGTCCGAGTTGCCTTTGTTCTCGCCGTTAGAGTTTCATTGCTATATATTTTAACAGCCATGGAACACGAGGATGTGCGAGACATATTCAATATGATTTCCCCTCTCCCATAGGTAATACTTGAGTTGGGTGATATCTTAATCATATGCATATGGCGCATCAAACAGGACCACTTACAGAGACATTGTTGGGCAATTAGAGCCAACTCTTAGGGGAAATTAAACCTATCTGACTTATTGGTATAAATGTCATTAACGCAAAATCTGGATTCTTTAACGCCAAGGTTTTCCGGGATATACTACACGGTCTAGCGACTTGTCAGGATTCGAATTTTTGTCAATTCGTTGATACTGTACGCCTACTCGATAAGCGGCTAACCTGAATAGACAAACAGAACATCTCACTTTTTTCCACATGATCACCTACTTTATGATAATCTAATGGGCAAATAGTCTGTTTAATCTTTAACTACCACTGTTACCCTTAAATTGAGCTTTCCAAATAAAAGTAGAGTTAAAAATGTAGTAATATTGTGGGCCTTCATATCCTCATCACCTCTCAGTGTGTTTTGACATTCACAATTATTAAAGTTGTATTCGAAAAATGCGCTTTGTTCTAAGATCAAAACTAGTTAAACTATAATAAGAACTCATTCATTGAAAAGCTGGTTGCTGTATTTAAAACGAATGGAAAGCATTTAGTTTCAGTAAGGCAAACAAAGTAATATTGCGCATGAAGAGCAATAATTTCTTTGCAGGAGACAGTCAAGCCAGATATGCTAAGTAGAATGTTTGATGAGACCCTGAATACCTGTGACCTAAAGAAGCATTGTATAATGTTCATTCTCCAAAACAAGTTCTACATGGAATGAAATATATTATTAGGACTGTGACTTATTTGCGTACTGATTATTTTAAATCAAATTATTATGAAATTTATCTCTTTTTTCATTATCTAAATAACACTCAGTCAGTTACGTTCATAATTGAGTCAAATAAGTTAGTAGGATTTGATCTTATTTGCATGCTGTATACCTATATTCATTTTCCTTTTCCACTGTAGATAACATGTTGTTCATTCTTGGTTTGGCAATGAGTATAAATGTCAAAAGTGGCGTTACGTCAGTTCTCCTAAGCACACTGAAGCTGATAATTTTTGCAAAATTGAAGTGCTATTTTATCCCTAACTCAACAATTTTAGAATATTGAGCAATGTGAGTGAAAATTGTGACATGGATTTGGACGAGAGTTCAATGATTGAGCAATCTGAAATATTTTGAATAAAGTGCTACTTAAATTAGCCAATGAGAAACAGAGCATTTTTCAGACATTTACCCGCGGGAAACAGCGAGTGTGAAGTGGAAAGCGGTTAGCGCACATGTCGCCCAATTAGCAGTACCAATTACTTGGTGAACTAAGCCCATTCAATTGGATTTAGTTTACGAGAAGAGGATGAGTAACAAATTATATTTGGAATTAAAATTGAGCATTGCATCCCATCGAGAAATAAACCAAATGTTCTTACCAATTTAAATTTGGCTATAATTTACAATACACATTGACGCTAATAGAATCTTCAGCTTGAATACAAATAGTTGACGTTTAAAATCATGTCAGTGTTGGCAGACATTTAAGTTAAATTCAAATTTTTCGAAATAAATTTATAATTTGTAACCATAGTACTATAGCAAAATTTCCCATTAATTTTAAAGTAACGTAATAAAACGTATAGCGTTAATTATAACTTTACCAAATTATTGTTATATTAATAGAAGCGTTGAAGAGTGCTCAGAAGAGAAATTTTTGAAAATACCCATGTCTGATGCATAGTTCTAATTTGAACTCATGCTATGAAGGCCATTCTTTACAAGAATGAGATGTTCAATCAGCATTAAAGTGATTACACTTTGATACTGTGAATTTCATTTTAATTTGGTATTCAACAATAGAGTTCAAGGTATATTTCACTTCTCAGGTACAATTCACAGAATATTTGTTCATATTGGACATTCTAATCTGATTAAACCAACACATTGGAATGAATGTGATCGATGCCATGCAATCTGGATGCAGAAATGTGATCCTTTAACTACCCTATCAAGAATACCCGTACTCAGAAACCTCAATGGCTGATTCTACTAGTTCGTAGTTCACAGAATATTTGTTCATATTAGACATTCTAATCGGGTTAGACCAACACTTTAAAATGAACGTAATCAATGCCATGCAATCTGGATGCAGAAATGTGATCCTTTTTACACTTGTAGCGGATTGACTACCTTACTAAGCCTGGCTGTACTCAGAAACCTCAGTGGCAGATTCTCCTAGTTCGTAGGACCCCAAGAATTAGCTAAGCTATTGCAAAGCTAAGAAGAGACAGAGGTATCCAGGAGACGCGATTATTCTAGACATGCATTGCGTGGAGTGTGACAAGGAAGGAAGCTTGTTCATTCAACATAGCGGATTAAGTAAAACGAGCGATGACATGTCCCACACACTCAATTTTGAGCTTAACTAATGGTAGAAAATTGAATCTCAACAAGTATCAATTGTGTTGCAATGTTAAGTCTGGCAACACTAAGTAGAGCGCCAATGGTATGTACTCTTAATTCCAAATTGGTAGGGAGTAAATATCTTTCTCGTCTTGAGCGTTAGACATCAACATTAAATTCGCGATGATTTGAGAGGAAAGCTTTGAGTTATGCTTGTTATAATTATATTTTCTCTAAGCATAGAAGAACATATCTTTCGAGTTGATTGATGTTACTGTATGATAATATTTCCTAAACTTTATTAATATGAGAATCCGAAATGTATTCTTGACAGATAAATCCTATTTTGATATGATAATTTCCCGAATAAAGTGTCAATCACAATTTCATCTCAGTGCGCTCAATGGAAAACAGATTTTATAATCAGTTTATTCCACATAGCCCTAAATCGCAAAGTTTCAATGCTAAATTCACGAAAAAAATTTGTATCCACAATATAACCTTTATAAGCACTCAAACGATCAAATTATCTCCAAATTTTCAAATTCATTTTTAAGGCAATTGAGTAATCCATTTTGCACTCAACTGCATTCTCGTTCTTAGTGAGCCCCTCAGTTGTTCACATTTTTTTCAACTTTCATGGTTTGTCAAATGCGCACAAATTTCGAAAGTGGTGTTATGGCAATTCTCCCATGCATATTGAAACTGAAATCTTCTGCAGGATTGAAGTACTAATGCTTGAATACAGAGAATCTGCAGTGTAATTATTAGCTGATTGAGGATGAAAGTCTTGCTGTTTCCGTTTGCCTCTGCACTATGGCACATTATTGAACAGCGTTCAATTGTCCTTTGAATTCTCAACCAATAAGCCAATAACTATGTAGTTGAGAAGTATACTGCATTCGACATCACATATTGCGTGCATTTTCATTCGAAATAGGGCGAATTCAAATAAACTCAAATCATTCATCGCAAGTACGCATGGAGAATGAAATTGTCCTTGAAACTAATTGATTCGAATGTTTCAACTAACCATGGACCACTTAATCTTCAAATAATAGAGCACAAAACAGCATGAATGTCCACTTAATGTATCAACTCGATTCATCTAGATCGATTTCTCTCGCCTAATCAGATCACAGTATTATATCACTCAACACAACTGACTGTCTCTTAATTACTTCACAGACCTGATCACATTTCGATTGATTGAATAACTTTTTTTGGCCTCGAATTCGTGGTTAGCTACGTAAATATGTTAAATTCGAGGTTATAGATACAAGAAGGTCTTCATTGGAAATGTGTCAAAGGTGCACAATTAAAATTTTGCTTGATCTTCAGACAAACGAGTCACTTGGCTAGCAAAATTATAGCCTAATATGGAAGGTGCTTTATTTGAAAAATACACAGTCATAATTTATTGGAGAATTTTTGACCTCATACTATGATCATCTCTCTGGATGCATTGATGTTTGCAATTAATAAATTGGTGTTTAAAGCCCTTTAATTTAAAATTAAAATAATATTAGCATTGAACAATGTGTTGTATGTAGCAACTGGAGGACATTTAGCGACAAATTATCACCTAAAAATTTAATATACTTTGCATAAATAACTGCGCCTTTAAAACAGCGCGAATTCTAGTTAACACAAATAACCCATTTCAGATATGAATAATGATTTAAATCGCTGTTAGAAAAAAGAAGGAAGTCGAGTATTTCGCCATATAGTTATTCCCTCCAACGGAATCATCAAATAACATGCTCGAAATTGAGGCCTTTCATGCACGTATCTCTTTAGTAAAAGTCGGGTGGATGATAGGGTGTTGATCACTAAATGATTACACTATTTCAGTTGGAAGCAACATCAAATTGAAATAATTTATGAATGACATTGGGGTTTATAAATTCGTTATTCATTATTGGGACTAAGACAGGCAAAATGCTCGCTCTGTATAAAGTTTTAATTATTTCTTGAGGGATAGGGCATGCTTAGGAATGCGCCGATGTCATTGAAAGTAGCATTATCTGGTGCCATTTCAAAAGCATATTTTGATAATTATCTCATCATTAAAAAGATTGTTAGAAAAGTGTACCTTTAAAGATTGTTTGGACTTTTGGGAATATTGATCAATCTTACTTATTGGCGTCATGGCTTTTCCTATTTCCTCTGCACTTCAAGGTATTCTCACTGCCATTAAACTCCCACCCTTTACAACTCAATATTCTGATATCAAAATTCCTACATATCACTATGATTTGAGCAACTTCCGAGAGAAATAAATATTGTCGTGGAAAGTGCTTTTTTCTTCATCTATGTCCACCGGTTTCCAAAATACTTACACATGGCAGAAGTGCTTTGTCACTGTGTTGACTACTTCAAACTCTCCAACCTATCTTCAACGCAAATTGACATGATGTAGCAATGTGGGTGTTCGGAGCGAATCATTTTGCAGAAAGCTGCCATTGGATAAAAGACAAACATAAAAGAGACTTCGAACAGCTCCCCAATCGGTTGAGTTGAAATATGCTTAAAGTATTAATCTTGCTCCTTAATTTCTACACTCTCTTTGCTCGAAAAGCAAATCCACAGGAGGTTACACAAATTCTCGATTCTCATAATCAAGCACGTAGTGATGTCTCCCCACCAGCGACAAATATGATGGAGATGGTATTTTTCAGATTATTTAAATTTGAATTCAATTTCTTACCAATAACGTCTTCTTTGTCCGCAGAGATACAGTTCTGAAATGGAAAAATTGGCCGAGTCTTGGGCTAGCAGGTGTAAATTCGCACATCCCTCATGGGGGTCCTACGAACTAGGAGAATCTGCCACTGAGGTTTCTGAGTACAGCCAGGCTTAGTAAGGTAGTCAATCCGCTACAAGTGTAAAAAGGATCACATTTCTGCATCCAGATTGCATGGCATTGATTACGTTCATTTTAAAGTGTTGGTCTAACCCGATTAGAATGTCTAATATGAACAAATATTCTGTGAACTACGAACTAGTAGAATCAGCCATTGAGGTTTCTGAGTACGGGTATTCTTGATAGGGTAGTTAAAGGATCACATTTCTGCATCCAGATTGCATGGCATCGATCACATTCATTCCAATGTGTTGGTTTAATCAGATTAGAATGTCCAATATGAACAAATATTCTGTGAATTGTACCTGAGAAGTGAAATATACCTTGAACTCTATTGTTGAATACCAAATTAAAATGAAATTCACAGTATCAAAGTGTAATCACTTTAATGCTGATTGAACATCTCATTCTTGTAAAGAATGGCCTTCATAGCATGAGTTCAAATTAGAACTATGCATCAGACATGGGTATTTTCAAAAATTTCTCTTCTGAGCACTCTTCAACGCTTCTATTAATATAACAATAATTTGGTAAAGTTATAATTAACGCTATACGTTTTATTACGTTACTTTAAAATTAATGGGAAATTTTGCTATAGTACTATGGTTACAAATTATAAATTTATTTCGAAAAATTTGAATTTAACTTAAATGTCTGCCAACACTGACATGATTTTAAACGTCAACTATTTGTATTCAAGCTGAAGATTCTATTAGCGTCAATGTGTATTGTAAATTATAGCCAAATTTAAATTGGTAAGAACATTTGGTTTATTTCTCGATGGGATGCAATGCTCAATTTTAATTCCAAATATAATTTGTTACTCATCCTCTTCTCGTAAACTAAATCCAATTGAATGGGCTTAGTTCACCAAGTAATTGGTACTGCTAATTGGGCGACATGTGCGCTAACCGCTTTCCACTTCACACTCGCTGTTTCCCGCGGGTAAATGTCTGAAAAATGCTCTGTTTCTCATTGGCTAATTTAAGTAGCACTTTATTCAAAATATTTCAGATTGCTCAATCATTGAACTCTCGTCCAAATCCATGTCACAATTTTCACTCACATTGCTCAATATTCTAAAATTGTTGAGTTAGGGATAAAATAGCACTTCAATTTTGCAAAAATTATCAGCTTCAGTGTGCTTAGGAGAACTGACGTAACGCCACTTTTGACATTTATACTCATTGCCAAACCAAGAATGAACAACATGTTATCTACAGTGGAAAAGGAAAATGAATATAGGTATACAGCATGCAAATAAGATCAAATCCTACTAACTTATTTGACTCAATTATGAACGTAACTGACTGAGTGTTATTTAGATAATGAAAAAAGAGATAAATTTCATAATAATTTGATTTAAAATAATCAGTACGCAAATAAGTCACAGTCCTAATAATATATTTCATTCCATGTAGAACTTGTTTTGGAGAATGAACATTATACAATGCTTCTTTAGGTCACAGGTATTCAGGGTCTCATCAAACATTCTACTTAGCATATCTGGCTTGACTGTCTCCTGCAAAGAAATTATTGCTCTTCATGCGCAATATTACTTTGTTTGCCTTACTGAAACTAAATGCTTTCCATTCGTTTTAAATACAGCAACCAGCTTTTCAATGAATGAGTTCTTATTATAGTTTAACTAGTTTTGATCTTAGAACAAAGCGCATTTTTCGAATACAACTTTAATAATTGTGAATGTCAAAACACACTGAGAGGTGATGAGGATATGAAGGCCCACAATATTACTACATTTTTAACTCTACTTTTATTTGGAAAGCTCAATTTAAGGGTAACAGTGGTAGTTAAAGATTAAACAGACTATTTGCCCATTAGATTATCATAAAGTAGGTGATCATGTGGAAAAAAGTGAGATGTTCTGTTTGTCTATTCAGGTTAGCCGCTTATCGAGTAGGCGTACAGTATCAACGAATTGACAAAAATTCGAATCCTGACAAGTCGCTAGACCGTGTAGTATATCCCGGAAAACCTTGGCGTTAAAGAATCCAGATTTTGCGTTAATGACATTTATACCAATAAGTCAGATAGGTTTAATTTCCCCTAAGAGTTGGCTCTAATTGCCCAACAATGTCTCTGTAAGTGGTCCTGTTTGATGCGCCATATGCATATGATTAAGATATCACCCAACTCAAGTATTACCTATGGGAGAGGGGAAATCATATTGAATATGTCTCGCACATCCTCGTGTTCCATGGCTGTTAAAATATATAGCAATGAAACTCTAACGGCGAGAACAAAGGCAACTCGGACGCGGTCATAGGTAGGAGATTTTGAGAGGGTGGAAGTTGTACTGCTTAATGCAGAAGCAATAACAGATGACGCTTCAATGGCAAATTTGTAATCACGTTACTGCAAAGTTTCTTGATAACCGTTTCTATAGCCAGAGGGGAGGGGGTGGGGGAGTAGTTTCCATCATTAATTCACTTGTTCATTTAATTGGTAAATCGCTTTTATCATTTCTGTTAATCAGTTCTGACTCCTAACACTCTTTGAGGCTTTTAAATGTGTGGGTATGCCAATATTCAGGTTGTCTGTTTGTGAAAAAAATCATCCAATCTCGACTGACGCTTATTATGTGAGAGTAAAACACAAAGTGACCGCTTAAAGCGCTTGTTATGATAGAATGACCTTGGGTCTGTAGTTCAGATATCTTTTATATCACTCAGTACGGAGATGGACTACATGAAGTAATCTGATTCTGCCCATTTGGTATCATGTGGAAGATAACCGCTAGAATTGCGTTGAACTGAATGTTTATGTTGAAAGTGAGGTACTTTCAGTGCCTACTGTGGTGACACGGTAAGTTTATTGGTCTCAAGGGGAACATTTGCATGAAGTGCTGGCTAAGGATTATTGAAAACTCTTCACTGTTACTTTCCATGAAATGTGCATATTTGTTATAATAGGCCAGATGGAAGGGTCGTTACCCTGCGTAGCTTTAGGGTAAAGCCTACTTTGAATGCGTTTACGGTGTTTAATTAAGCCCTGGGATTGGCGACTACTTTGGTGGCTAAACAATTTATAACACTTACATTTTCATATGGTCAGCCCTCTCTATTCTGTTGGCACATATCGCGAGACAGGCTTGAGAATGTCGGTGGGTAAACATTGGAATAGGCTAGAGTGGCGCATAAATATGCAGTTTTCAATTGGCAGCGTCTCAAGTTCGAAGGCCATGTTAAAGGTCCCAGATGCAATGCCAATCATTGACAAATATGGTGAATTCTAATTGCTTTTTTAATATTATTCACAGCAAGGTCAATTTCTTTTGCCCTTTCTATCACAAGAAGGCAATTGTAATCAGTTGAGGGTAAGTGTTATTGAAAAGATGTTATCAGTGAATCCACGTAAATTGAAGAAGCATTTTCTTTATCTACCAATTGATTGTTTAATTACCTTAGACAGGCTTGCAATTTCAAATTACTCCACTTTGAGAGGTCTGGAAAGCAGAATTATCTCATATAATATTAAGCAGATTTCATAATAAAAATCGAACAAATTGGGGAAATTTCAAATTTTGATAGTAATTATCCCACTTAATTGTTGGATATATGTTTTTTTGAAATTGACTACAGCATTGTTGGCCTTGAATTCACATTAGTGCTAACATGTTATTTGCAAATGCGGTAACACTTCGACTTTGAGATGAGTAGATATAAACAGAAAAACAGGTGACGGAACTAGAACAAGTTTGATCTCAATTCTTTCGACAGTTACTAATCAGTATGTAGGTATGAGATTGCTAAGACCGCAGGCCAACTAAAGGGCTACTTGAAGGACAAAAATGGCTAATTTTGGAGCAGATATCGCCTGAGACAAGTTTGCGTGCCGAATTTTAATTGATGAAAGACAATTGTTTGGGAAAAGATGTACATAAACATGATCAAGTCTTTTATGACTTGCCTATAAAAAGTATAAGTAGAAGAATTATATTTTTCTTGCCAAGTTAACAACTCATAAACTAACATCAAAAGCCCCAATTGTTATTCATACACAGAAACCTCCTGATAAGTTATTCAAAGCTGATAAAATTGAAAGTGTTCAGATGACAGACCTATACAACGGACTTTGTGCACAAGTTTCATCGAAAGCTCCAAACACAGTTAGAGTGGTATTGTGCACAAGTAGGGATGAAAATATACCAGTTCAGGTTTTACCAATTCATTTATAAACAGCCATATTCGACTGCATTAACTTGTACTTGGCCTATAAATTCAATAATATTGAACAAATTTTCATTTTTAAGCACATATGGAATGCCTTGCGCGGCGGATGATTATTTGAGTCTGTACTACAAACTTGGAGATGAAACGTCCCGTTTACACCTGTAATTATGTTAACTATCCTTCGAAGTGTCCTAATTATGAACAGGCGGAAAGTTTTTCTACATTACTTAAAGCTAGACAGTAGCAACAAATATTGAAAATAAATAGATATGTCATATATATGACTGGAGTATTACTAGAATTATTCCTACATTTCGTAGGACTACACAAGTTAGCACCTTTGTGATTCTTCAAATTGTTGAAATAGTTGCAATAATATCCATTCGAATTTATTTTTCCGAACTCGAAATCTCCTGTCTTCGCTATCATCTGGTTGATGGATTTTCTGCTTATTACTTAAAGCGGAATAGTAGCAACAAATATTGACAAATGGTAGATTTGTGAAATTTTTGTTAACAAAATTACTTGGATAAATTTTAAATTTCATAGGACTGCGTAAGAGTGTAGATTTATGCTGAATCAGGTTGTTGAAATAGTCACAAGTACATCAATCTAAATTCTTTCACCCAAATAAGAACCACCTTTAGTCCTATTTGTAATATCGGTAGTAAACAAATGGAAACGTATTTAAAATGTTCTCTAGGGAGACTTGAGCGAGACCTTTGGCAGCGTACCAAAAGTTATGATTCAAGTAGGAAAATATTTGACTTGCTCCAAGATGAGCACTTCTTATATTTCAGATAACTCTCAAGTTTTCCTACCGTCCTGCCAGTACAGTTATATTACGTTGTTCTTGTTTCTGTTCTCAAAATCTATTACCTATGGCTACGTCGGAGTTGAACTGTTCGCGCTGTTAGGGCTTCATTACTCCAATTTTAACAGCTATGAAATATGGGATATGAGATTTACATTCAAAATGATCTTCCCTCTCGCACATGTTACACTTGAGTTGAGTGATATGTTAATCAACTGCCTTTGACGCATCAAAGAAGACCACTTACTCAGACATTGTTGAGTAATTAGAGCCAACTCTTAGGGGAAATGAAACGTACCTGACTTATTAACATAAATATCACTGTGGTAGCTCATCACACTGCCTTCGTACTACAATTACTGCCAAACGGCTGAGCCGAAACCGAACAGAAAACCTCTCTTATTTTAGCATAGTTCCTCACTTATTCTAATAGCAACTAATCCGTTTAGTTTCATCCGGGTTCATTTAAATACACATATACTTCCCGCTTAATTCTACCCCGGCACCAGGTCTCGTTTACATCTACGAATATCTCTTCTGTTCGCCCTCTTCACTTTTGTGACTTTGATGTTTCTCCTCACTGTGAAACCCAAAGTCAACTAAAGGGCCAATGATGTCTATCATAAAGCCTGACATTTGATATAAACCAATAGTAAATTTAAGCATTTGAGATTCTTTATGCCTAATAATTGCTCCCAAGTAAAGACGTTCCATCAATAATAGCGTATTAGCAATCAATTCAGATCTGCTCACACTGTTTATTTAGTGCACCGTTAATACATCCATCTCTGTTCACTGGAATCTTTAGGTTGCATTAAAATAGTTAACTTAACCAACGCTGCACACCACTTTAAATCCATCTGTTGCACCAAGCAAATTACTGAATTAACGATGAACAATCATTCAATCAAAGTGTCGTTTATTCAATTGGTATGTGTTTCACAAACAGGCACTGCGATGAAAATGATGTTGAATAGATGCTGAAAATGGAAGAGTCAGACTAGTTTTCATATGCAAGATTAAAATGTGTATCAACGCACGATGGCCTTCACTTGATTCAAATGCGTAATGCAAAGATGACAAGCAGCAGAACTCAAGTTGTTAATCACCATGTGATATACATTTATTGGATACACATTATGCCCTTCAACTTGAGTTAGTCTAAATCGACCAAGACCCATATTAGACAATAGATGAGGAGCAAAGACTCTGTAATGTTCCGGTGCCCAGGTTTATTATAGTAGATATGCATATTGCTTGATGTCTTGTTTTCTGGAAGGTACACAGATTACTCATCAAGGTCTTTTCAGAATATTCTAAAATAGCAAATACCACCAATCACATATATTGACGATTATCTTAGTACTTGTGCTGACATTCGAAATTATGTCAATTGACTTAAAGCCAAATTTTTTTACTGCTTACTTGGTTATATCCAGTTCTAGTAGTTTGATCGTCTTCATTGCTCGTTATAAATACCCTTGAAATGGCTAATAACTCTAATCTAGTCCCGAACACAGCAGCCCTAGAATAGAATAGTGACTTATAAAAGTGGCATTGTGCTTAGACCTCAATATTGGTGTTCATTACTGTGATATCTATTTCTGAATGATGCTCAAATTCTGCAATGTAATTGCATAAACACAGCAGGCCATCTGTAGAAACTTGCAGTCAAATAGGTAGCTGCATCAATGAAGTCGAATGCCATTTCGCTGTTCCATGGCGTTGCACATGCCGTCTACACATGCATTTCTCAACTCTACTATTAGCGTCGTAATAATATAATGAAGTTAAGATTAAATAGACATTTAAGTCAAATACTTTTTAAGATGTTTTCAAAATTGATGTAAATTTTAGACTTCAGCACAATGGTTATAAAGTGATAATTACCTTCCCAATTTTTTAATTTATTTTAAATCTCTGCCAACAATGACATCATGCTAAACGCTGCTAAGTTTTAGTATTCGAAGCCCTAATTAGGTATTTAGTTGGTACTTTGCCGGAAACAAGTTGGGAGATGCACATCACATTGACGACATACTTCTTCTAATTAATTAACATTGTGTCGGATTTTAACTCTGTGATATTGCTCTTTCATCAGATTACGCTCGCGTACACTTTCAACTAAAAAAGGCCTCCTCTAAAATGGATCAATAATTCCAGTAGTTATATCCTTTTTTTTGTAAATTATTCACACACATATTCTCTCCATCTGAGTGTTATTTCATATTTCAGAAATGTTTGAGTGTCTGATTCACAATGGGAAAAGGAATTGAGGGCAATTAGATCTCTTGCACTTCCAGCTCACCTACTCACTCAACAGCACCTTAATTGACATAGGCAGACTCTCTAAGGCCACAGTTGGCATGGAGTTCAATGTACTTCACGTTGTTTTAAGTTCAAGTATGTGTAGGCAGTAATGTTGGGAGAACTTTCATTCAGTCACGCAAATGTATAATCTCCAGAATATGTGTTGATACATTCAGGCACAATTGAATGCTGGTTAATGCATTCATATATACATTCATATACATTCATATACATATACATATACATTCATATATACATTCATATATATATATATATATATATAATGCATTCATAATATACATATATTATATTTCAGGAATTTAGAACTCCATCTACAAAGGTTAAAACTGCACCAAAATGCGGGTCATTTTAAAATCTCTGCTTCTCAAATGCACCCACCGAGAGTAAAATGATGATAGACACGTTAATTTGAAAATAAACAACTCATCTTAATGAAGTGCATTAAATATTATTAGCCTGCTAAATAAATCTACCCGAAAGCCCTTTAATTTCTTTTCAATGGTTACTACAATTATGATAAGCAACACTTGAAATAATTGAATTCGTAATAAATCAATCAACTAACGAGGCATCAAATGTAATTTTGCATAAATTAACCGCTTCAAAAGATTCCTTAGAAATAAACTGATGCTAACTGTATTCGATTCACAACATTCAGTCACTCAAGTTGAAGGAAATAAGCCAAAATCCTTGTTCATCTGAATGTGTAATGTCATTGAAATTGCAACACTCAGCTTGAAAATTCCTACCACATGGACTTATACTGTGTTAAATCAATTAATTCGAAGTCAATGTGCCTTCAACATGCGAGATTTACAGTTACATGGTAATCAATTGTTCGTGGTTATAGGAAAAGTGAACATAAATGATAGATGTGCTGAGAATCAGAGCAACTAGGGAAGTGCTTTTATAAAGTGTCGCATTACTTCCTTATTGGTAAATTTATTAAGGAATGCTTGGTTATAATGGTCAAATGGAGTTCAATTGGTAAATGCAAAATCCTGAATGGTGTCTCCAACTATTGCAATTGCTGCCTATATATATCGAGAAAAGTTCTTTTCATGTTGATTTATGTTGCAGGCTAGGTATATTTTAATCTCCTAATTAATATGAGAAAGATCATACTAATCGCAGTGCACGCATTCGTAAATCAGATTTGATAATCATCTCACTTTACATTTTCTAGTTGCAGTTAGAAAATTCTTGAAAATTGGATGCATTCACTTATGCAGGCACAGAATGCTATTTCATCTCCTGTTAGATAACTGAATTCCACTTCGCCATTATATCCATGTCTATATAGACTTAGAGCCTAACCAATCGCTACGCATTCCTTAATAAATTTACCAATAAGGAAGTAATGCGACACTTTATAAAAGCACTTCCCTAGTTGCTCTGATTCTCAGCACATCTACCATTTATGTTCACTTTCTTTATAACCACGAACAATTGATTACTATGTAACTGTAAATCTCGCATGTTGAAGGCACATTGACTTCGAATTAATTGATTTAACACAGTATAAGTCCATGTGGTAGGAATTTTCAAGCTGAGTGTTGCAATTTCAATGACATTACACATTCAGATGAACAAGGATTTTGGCTTATTTCCTTCAACTTGAGTGACTGAATGTTGTGAATCGAACACGGTTTGCATCAGTTTATTTCTAAAGAATCTTTTGAAGCGGTTAATTTATGCAAAATTACATTTGATGCCTCGTTAGTTGATTGATTTATTACGAATTCAATTATTTCAAGTGTTGCTTATCATAATTGTAGTAACCATTGAAAAGAAATTAAAGGGCTTTCGGGTAGATTTATTTAGCAGGCTAATAATATTTAATGCACTTCATTAAGATGAGTTGTTTATTTTCAAATTAACGTGTCTATCATCATTTTACTCTCGGTGGGTGCATTTGAGAAGCAGAGATTTTAAAATGACCCACATTTTCGTGCAGTTTTAATCTTTGTAGATGGAGTTCTAAATTCTCGAAATATAATACATATTAACATCATCGATGTAATTATTGGCTGATTAATAATGGAGGTTGTGCCGTTGTATTTGTATCAGCTTCAAGAAAAGACATTAACCAGCATTCAATTGTGCCTGAATGTATCAACACATATTCTGGAGATTATACATTTGCGTGACTGAAAGAAAGTTCTCCCAACATTACTGCCTACACATACTTGAACTTAAAACAACGTGAAGTACATTGAAATCCATGTCAACTGTGGCCTTAGAGAGTCTGCCTATGTCAATTAAGGTGCTGTTGAGTGAGTAGGTGAGCTGGAAGTGCAAGAGATCTAATTGCCCTCAATTCCTATTCCCATTGTGAAGTAGACACTCAAACATTTCTGAAGTATAAAATAACACTCAGATGGAGAGAATATGTGTGTGAATAATTTACAAAAAAAGAACATAAGTACTGGAATTGTTGATCCAATTTAGGGGAAGCATTTTTTAGTTGAAAGTGTACTCGAGCGTAATCTGATGAAAGAGCAATATCACAGAGTTAAAATCCAACACAATGTTAATTAATTAGAAGAAGTATGTCGTCAATGTGATGTGCATCTCCCAACTTGTTTCCGGCAAAGTACCAACTAAATACCTAATTAGGGCTTCGAATACTAAAACTTAGCAGCGTTTAGCATGATGTCATTGTTGGCAGAGATTTAAAATAAATTAAAAAATTGGGAAGGTAATTATCACTTTATAACCATTGTGCTGAAGTCTAAAATTTACATCAATTTTGAAAACATCTTAAAAAGTATTTGACTTAAATGTCTATTTAATCTTAACTTCATTATATTATTACGACGCTAATAGTAGAGTTGAGAAATGCATGTGTAGACGGCATGTGCAACGCCATGGAACAGCGAAATGGCCTTCGACTTCATTGATGCAGCTACCTATTTGACTGCAAGTTTCTACAGATGGCCTGCTGTGTTTATGCAATTACATTGCAGAATTTGAGCATCATTCAGAAATAGATATCACAGTAATGAACACCAATATTGAGGTCTAAGCACAATGTCACTTTTATAAGTCACTATTCTATTCTAGGGCTGCTGTGTTCGGGACTAGATTAGAGTTATTAGCCATTTCAAGGGTATTTATAACGAGCAATGAAGACGATCAAACTACTAGAACTGGATATAACCAAGTAAGCAGTAAAAAAATTTGGCTTTAAGTCAGTTGACATAATTTCGAATGTCAGCACAAGTACTAAGATAATCGTCAATGTATGTGATTGGTGGTATTTGCTATTTTAGAATATTCTGAAAAGACCTTGATGAGTAATCTGTGTACCTTCCAGAAAACAAGACATCAAGCAATATGTATACCTAATATAATAAACCTGCGCACCCGAACATTACAGAGTCTTTGCTCCTCATCTGTTGTCTAATGTGGGTCTTGGTCGATTTAGACCAACTCAAGTTGAAGGGTATAATGAGTATCCAATAAATGTATATCACATGGTGGTTAATAACTTGAGTTCTGCTGCTTGTCATCTTTGCATTACGCATTTGAATCAAGTGAAGGCCATCGTGCGTTGATACACATTTTAATCTTGCATATGAAAACTAGTTTGACTCTTCCATTTTCAGCATCTATTCAACATCATTTTCATCGCAGTGCCTGTTTGTGAAACACATACCAATTGAATAATCGACACTTTGATTGAATGATTGTTCATCGTTAATTCAGTAATTTGCTTGGTGCAACAGATGGATTTAAAGTGGTGTGCAGCGTTGGTTAAGTTAACTATTTTAATGCAACCTAAAGATTCCAGTGAACAGAGATGGATGTATTAACGGTGCACTAAATAAACAGTGTGAGCAGATCTGAATTGATTGCTAATACGCTATTATTGATGGAACGTCTTTACTTGGGAGCAATTATTAGGCATAAAGAATCTCAAATGCTTAAATTTACTATTGGTTTATATCAAATGTCAGGCTTTATGATAGACATCATTGGCCCTTTAGTTGACTTTGGGTTTCACAGTGAGGAGAAACATCAAAGTCACAAAAGTGAAGAGGGCGAACAGAAGAGATATTCGTAGATGTAAACGAGACCTGGTGCCGGGGTAGAATTAAGCGGGAAGTATATGTGTATTTAAATGAACCCGGATGAAACTAAACGGATTAGTTGCTATTAGAATAAGTGAGGAACTATGCTAAAATAAGAGAGGTTTTCTGTTCGGTTTCGGCTCAGCCGTTTGGCAGTAATTGTAGTACGAAGGCAGTGTGATGAGCTACCACAGTGATATTTATGTTAATAAGTCAGGTACGTTTCATTTCCCCTAAGAGTTGGCTCTAATTACTCAACAATGTCTGAGTAAGTGGTCTTCTTTGATGCGTCAAAGGCAGTTGATTAACATATCACTCAACTCAAGTGTAACATGTGCGAGAGGGAAGATCATTTTGAATGTAAATCTCATATCCCATATTTCATAGCTGTTAAAATTGGAGTAATGAAGTCCTAACAGCGCGAACAGTTCAACTCCGACGTAGCCATAGGTAATAGATTTTGAGAACAGAAACAAGAACAACGTAATATAACTGTACTGGCAGGACGGTAGGAAAACTTGAGAGTTATCTGAAATATAAGAAGTGCTCATCTTGGAGCAAGTCAAATATTTTCCTACTTGAATCATAACTTTTGGTACGCTGCCAAAGGTCTCGCTCAAGTCTCCCTAGAGAACATTTTAAATACGTTTCCATTTGTTTACTACCGATATTACAAATAGGACTAAAGTTGGTTCTTATTTGGGTGAAAGAATGTAGATTGATGTACTTGTGACTATTTCAACATCCTGATTCAGCATAAATCTACACTCTTACGCAGTCCTATGAAATTTAAAATTTATCCAAGTAATTTTGTTAACAAAAATTTCACAAATCTACCATTTGTCAATATTTGTTGCTACTATTCCGCTTTAAGTAATAAGCAGAAAATCCATCAACCAGATGATAGCGAAGACAGGAGATTTCGAGTTCGGAAAAATAAATTCGAATGGATATTATTGCAACTATTTCAACAATTTGAAGAATCACAAAGGTGCTAACTTGTGTAGTCCTACGAAATGTAGGAATAATTCTAGTAATACTCCAGTCATATATATGACATATCTATTTATTTTCAATATTTGTTGCTACTGTCTAGCTTTAAGTAATGTAGAAAAACTTTCCGCCTGTTCATAATTAGGACACTTCGAAGGATAGTTAACATAATTACAGGTGTAAACGGGACGTTTCATCTCCAAGTTTGTAGTACAGACTCAAATAATCATCCGCCGCGCAAGGCATTCCATATGTGCTTAAAAATGAAAATTTGTTCAATATTATTGAATTTATAGGCCAAGTACAAGTTAATGCAGTCGAATATGGCTGTTTATAAATGAATTGGTAAAACCTGAACTGGTATATTTTCATCCCTACTTGTGCACAATACCACTCTAACTGTGTTTGGAGCTTTCGATGAAACTTGTGCACAAAGTCCGTTGTATAGGTCTGTCATCTGAACACTTTCAATTTTATCAGCTTTGAATAACTTATCAGGAGGTTTCTGTGTATGAATAACAATTGGGGCTTTTGATGTTAGTTTATGAGTTGTTAACTTGGCAAGAAAAATATAATTCTTCTACTTATACTTTTTATAGGCAAGTCATAAAAGACTTGATCATGTTTATGTACATCTTTTCCCAAACAATTGTCTTTCATCAATTAAAATTCGGCACGCAAACTTGTCTCAGGCGATATCTGCTCCAAAATTAGCCATTTTTGTCCTTCAAGTAGCCCTTTAGTTGGCCTGCGGTCTTAGCAATCTCATACCTACATACTGATTAGTAACTGTCGAAAGAATTGAGATCAAACTTGTTCTAGTTCCGTCACCTGTTTTTCTGTTTATATCTACTCATCTCAAAGTCGAAGTGTTACCGCATTTGCAAATAACATGTTAGCACTAATGTGAATTCAAGGCCAACAATGCTGTAGTCAATTTCAAAAAAACATATATCCAACAATTAAGTGGGATAATTACTATCAAAATTTGAAATTTCCCCAATTTGTTCGATTTTTATTATGAAATCTGCTTAATATTATATGAGATAATTCTGCTTTCCAGACCTCTCAAAGTGGAGTAATTTGAAATTGCAAGCCTGTCTAAGGTAATTAAACAATCAATTGGTAGATAAAGAAAATGCTTCTTCAATTTACGTGGATTCACTGATAACATCTTTTCAATAACACTTACCCTCAACTGATTACAATTGCCTTCTTGTGATAGAAAGGGCAAAAGAAATTGACCTTGCTGTGAATAATATTAAAAAAGCAATTAGAATTCACCATATTTGTCAATGATTGGCATTGCATCTGGGACCTTTAACATGGCCTTCGAACTTGAGACGCTGCCAATTGAAAACTGCATATTTATGCGCCACTCTAGCCTATTCCAATGTTTACCCACCGACATTCTCAAGCCTGTCTCGCGATATGTGCCAACAGAATAGAGAGGGCTGACCATATGAAAATGTAAGTGTTATAAATTGTTTAGCCACCAAAGTAGTCGCCAATCCCAGGGCTTAATTAAACACCGTAAACGCATTCAAAGTAGGCTTTACCCTAAAGCTACGCAGGGTAACGACCCTTCCATCTGGCCTATTATAACAAATATGCACATTTCATGGAAAGTAACAGTGAAGAGTTTTCAATAATCCTTAGCCAGCACTTCATGCAAATGTTCCCCTTGAGACCAATAACTTACCGTGTCACCACAGTAGGCACTGAAAGTACCTCACTTTCAACATAAACATTCAGTTCAACGCAATTCTAGCGGTTATCTTCCACATGATACCAAATGGGCAGAATCAGATTACTTCATGTAGTCCATCTCCGTACTGAGTGATATAAAAGATATCTGAACTACAGACCCAAGGTCATTCTATCATAACAAGCGCTTTAAGCGGTCACTTTGTGTTTTACTCTCACATAATAAGCGTCAGTCGAGATTGGATGATTTTTTTCACAAACAGACAACCTGAATATTGGCATACCCACACATTTAAAAGCCTCAAAGAGTGTTAGGAGTCAGAACTGATTAACAGAAATGATAAAAGCGATTTACCAATTAAATGAACAAGTGAATTAATTATGGAAACTACTCCCCCACCCCCTCCCCTCTGGCTATAGAAACGGTTATCAAGAAACTTTGCAGTAACGTGATTACAAATTTGCCATTGAAGCGTCATCTGTTATTGCTTCTGCATTAAGCAGTACAACTTCCACCCTCTCAAAATCTCCTACCTATGACCGCGTCCGAGTTGCCTTTGTTCTCGCCGTTAGAGTTTCATTGCTATATATTTTAACAGCCATGGAACACGAGGATGTGCGAGACATATTCAATATGATTTCCCCTCTCCCATAGGTAATACTTGAGTTGGGTGATATCTTAATCATATGCATATGGCGCATCAAACAGGACCACTTACAGAGACATTGTTGGGCAATTAGAGCCAACTCTTAGGGGAAATTAAACCTATCTGACTTATTGGTATAAATGTCATTAACGCAAAATCTGGATTCTTTAACGCCAAGGTTTTCCGGGATATACTACACGGTCTAGCGACTTGTCAGGATTCGAATTTTTGTCAATTCGTTGATACTGTACGCCTACTCGATAAGCGGCTAACCTGATTAGACAAACAGAACATCTCACTTTTTTCCACATGATCACCTACTTTATGATAATCTAATGGGCAAATAGTCTGTTTAATCTTTAACTACCACTGTTACCCTTAAATTGAGCTTTCCAAATAAAAGTAGAGTTAAAAATGTAGTAATATTGTGGGCCTTCATATCCTCATCACCTCTCAGTGTATTTTGACATTCACAATTATTAAAGTTGTATTCGAAAAATGCGCTTTGTTCTAAGATCAAAACTAGTTAAACTATAATAAGAACTCATTCATTGAAAAGCTGGTTGCTGTATTTAAAACGAATGGAAAGCATTTAGTTTCAGTAAGGCAAACAAAGTAATATTGCGCATGAAGAGCAATAATTTCTTTGCAGGAGACAGTCAAGCCAGATATGCTAAGTAGAATGTTTGATGAGACCCTGAATACCTGTGACCTAAAGAAGCATTGTATAATGTTCATTCTCCAAAACAAGTTCTACATGGAATGAAATATATTATTAGGACTGTGACTTATTTGCGTACTGATTATTTTAAATCAAATTATTATGAAATTTATCTCTTTTTTCATTATCTAAATAACACTCAGTCAGTTACGTTCATAATTGAGTCAAATAAGTTAGTAGGATTTGATCTTATTTGCATGCTGTATACCTATATTCATTTTCCTTTTCCACTGTAGATAACATGTTGTTCATTCTTGGTTTGGCAATGAGTATAAATGTCAAAAGTGGCGTTACGTCAGTTCTCCTAAGCACACTGAAGCTGATAATTTTTGCAAAATTGAAGTGCTATTTTATCCCTAACTCAACAATTTTAGAATATTGAGCAATGTGAGTGAAAATTGTGACATGGATTTGGACGAGAGTTCGATGATTGAGCAATCTGAAATATTTTGAATAAAGTGCTACTTAAATTAGCCAATGAGAAACAGAGCATTTTTCAGACATTTACCCGCGGGAAACAGCGAGTGTGAAGTGGAAAGCGGTTAGCGCACATGTCGCCCAATTAGCAGTACCAATTACTTGGTGAACTAAGCCCATTCAATTGGATTTAGTTTACGAGAAGAGGATGAGTAACAAATTATATTTGGAATTAAAATTGAGCATTGCATCCCATCGAGAAATAAACCAAATGTTCTTACCAATTTAAATTTGGCTATAATTTACAATACACATTGACGCTAATAGAATCTTCAGCTTGAATACAAATAGTTGACGTTTAAAATCATGTCAGTGTTGGCAGACATTTAAGTTAAATTCAAATTTTTCGAAATAAATTTATAATTTGTAACCATAGTACTATAGCAAAATTTCCCATTAATTTTAAAGTAACGTAATAAAACGTATAGCGTTAATTATAACTTTACCAAATTATTGTTATATTAATAGAAGCGTTGAAGAGTGCTCAGAAGAGAAATTTTTGAAAATACCCATGTCTGATGCATAGTTCTAATTTGAACTCATGCTATGAAGGCCATTCTTTACAAGAATGAGATGTTCAATCAGCATTAAAGTGATTACACTTTGATACTGTGAATTTCATTTTAATTTGGTATTCAACAATAGAGTTCAAGGTATATTTCACTTCTCAGGTACAATTCACAGAATATTTGTTCATATTGGACATTCTAATCTGATTAAACCAACACATTGGAATGAATGTGATCGATGCCATGCAATCTGGATGCAGAAATGTGATCCTTTAACTACCCTATCAAGAATACCCGTACTCAGAAACCTCAATGGCTGATTCTACTAGTTCGTAGTTCACAGAATATTTGTTCATATTAGACATTCTAATCGGGTTAGACCAACACTTTAAAATGAACGTAATCAATGCCATGCAATCTGGATGCAGAAATGTGATCCTTTTTACACTTGTAGCGGATTGACTACCTTACTAAGCCTGGCTGTACTCAGAAACCTCAGTGGCAGATTCTCCTAGTTCGTAGGACCCCCAGAATTAGCTAAGCTATTGCAAAGCTAAGAAGAGACAGAGGTATCCAGGAGACGCGATTATTCTAGACATGCATTGCGTGGAGTGTGACAAGGAAGGAAGCTTGTTCATTCAACATAGCGGATTAAGTAAAACGAGCGATGACATGTCCCACACACTCAATTTTGAGCTTAACTAATGGTGGAAAATTGAATCTCAACAAGTATCAATTGTGTTGCAATGTTAAGTCTGGCAACACTAAGTAGAGGGTCTATGGTATGTACTCTTAATTCCAAATTGGTAGGGGGTAAAGATCTATCTCGTCTTGAACGTTAGACACCAACACTTCAACGTAATGATAAACCAACGATTAAGACATGGTGACTGGGGTTTCAATGGTGAAAATGATTTGTCTGAAAAACTAAGGATATTCAGGTTTTTCTAGTGGAAGTTGGGTACATGCTTAAGAGGAAAGGATGTGTAAACAAAAGGAGGAAAAAAGTTGATACGCATTGGTATATCTGAGAGCGCAAATCACCGTGGATTTGAGAGTAACCGAGGTTACAACATCACTGCTCGTGCCCAGTCAACCAGAAGTTCCAGAATTTCTGTCATGTTTTAATGAACAACTCATTCTCATTAAAAATGGTTATTCTCGATAGTGAATGCTGAAGTGTATTTCGTACTCAAGATTAATCAATATATAGGTCAAAATTTTTGCTATATTCTCGAAATTACACTTTTCCATTACATTTGTTTGTCAAAATCTGCAACTGTCTACACCTCATCTGCTTTTGAACATACAAATGTGGCGACAACTGAAATGCCATTCATCGGAATTTCACTCCATATGTACAGATGTTATATTCCATGTGATTCTAATGAATTGTAGTTCAAACGACCACCGATGATTTCGAGTTGTGGAGAAGTGAATAACAGAAAATACTCCAACAATATGGAAGGAATCACCTCACTCGCTCCCAAAAATACTTCTCATAGTTAAGTCTACGCATGCACTTACATGAAGAACAAAGTGGTAGCTACAGATTGCGGAGCGTTAAGTTGTTTCCATTTCAAACAAAGTGAAGTGCCTTAAACACCTCGTAGTTAAATATTGTGTTTAAAAGCACTCAATTACGCAGGCATAGTCTTTAAATTCCAGCGTTATCAATATCATATCATTGAGGGAGCAACTAGCTTCTTCTCATCTACTCAACCCCACACTGGCATGTTATTAACCTTATTAGGGACTTCTCTTTTTTTCCCTTATTTATGGGATTTCTCGTGATTGAAACTCAGATAAAATAACAGCATTTGTTGGGCGTAATGAATGAAAAAAGTCAATAGAGTCAATTAATTGTATTTATTTAATTTTATGTTATATTAAGCGCCAATCCAGTTTATTGACTGACATTTCAGTATACTGCCCTGTCTAGTAACCACGATGACACAATTTATCCTTGCAGCTCGTTCCACTTGGACAATCTTGGCAACTTGGTCCCGCAATGTATGGTTTTTGTCCAATATAATTGCCGCTTAAACGGAAAGTTGATATTTTATCATTTAATGAAATGAATTTCCACTTGGTATTGGATTGTTTGATCAGAAACTTACGGAGCTTTATACTGACAAACATACAGATAGGTTGGCTGTGGGTGGCCTCCGAAGTAATGATCACACCGTTCGACTGCACAGCCAACATCGGTCGTAGAAGACCAAACCATCTAAATTAAAATACTTTGAATGCCTATTTAGAATCGAAAATATGCATAGACATCAAAATAACTAACTTGAGTGTAATGCCCACACGCTTGACCGGGGGTACAATAGTCCCCGTCATAATAATAATCCTTTTCTTTGTGCCATAAATCGATAACATGAGGGAAATCAACATTTTGGTGACCGAAGGTTATAGCAATATTTTGACCGGTGTTCTCATACATTACGTCGTTCCATGAGGGATGTGCGAATTTACACCTGCTAGCCCAAGACTCGGCCAATTTTTCCATTTCAGAACTGTATCTCTGCGGACAAAGAAGACGTTATTGGTAAGAAATTGAATTCAAATTTAAATAATCTGAAAAATACCATCTCCATCATATTTGTCGCTGGTGGGGAGACATCACTACGTGCTTGATTATGAGAATCGAGAATTTGTGTAACCTCCTGTGGATTTGCTTTTCGAGCAAAGAGAGTGTAGAAATTAAGGAGCAAGATTAATACTTTAAGCATATTTCAACTCAACCGATTGGGGAGCTGTTCGAAGTCTCTTTTATGTTTGTCTTTTATCCAATGGCAGCTTTCTGCAAAATGATTCGCTCCGAACACCCACATTGCTACATCATGTCAATTTGCGTTGAAGATAGGTTGGAGAGTTTGAAGTAGTCAACACAGTGACAAAGCACTTCTGCCATGTGTAAGTATTTTGGAAACCGGTGGACATAGATGAAGAAAAAAGCACTTTCCACGACAGTATTTATTTCTCTCGGAAGTTGCTCAAATCATAGTGATATGTAGGAATTTTGATATTAGAATATTGAGTTGTAAAGGGTGGGAGTTTAATGGCAGTGAGAATACCTTGAAGTGCAGAGGAAATAGGAAAAGCCATCACGCCAATAGGTAATATGTTTCAATACCCCAAAAGTCCAAACAGTCTTTAAAAGTATACTTTTGTGGCAATGTCTTTATTGATGGGATAATTATCAAAATATGCTTTTGAAATGGCACCAGATAATGCTACTTTCAATGACATCGGCGCATTCCTAAGCATGCCCTATCCCTCAAGAAATAATTAAAACTTTATACAGAGCGAGCATTTTGCCTGTCTTAGTCCCAATAATGAATAACGAATTTATAAACCCCAATGTCATTCATAAATTATTTCAATTTGATGTTGCTTCCAACTGAAATAGTGTAATCATTTAGTGATCAACACCCTATCATCCACCCGACTTTTACTAAAGAGATACGTGCATGAAAGGCCTCAATTTCGAGCATGTTATTTGATGATTCCGTTGGAGGGAATAACTATATGGCGAAATACTCGACTTCCTTCTTTTTTCTAACAGCGATTTAAATCATTATTCATATCTGAAATGGGTTATTTGTGTTAACTAGAATTCGCGCTGTTTTAAAGGCGCAGTTATTTATGCAAAGTATATTAAATTTTTAGGTGATAATTTGTCGCTAAATGTCCTCCAGTTGCTACATACAACACATTGTTCAATGCTAATATTATTTTAATTTTAAATTAAAGGGCTTTAAACACCAATTTATTAATTGCAAACATCAATGCATCCAGAGAGATGATCATAGTATGAGGTCAAAAATTCTCCAATAAATTATGACTGTGTATTTTTCAAATAAAGCACCTTCCATATTAGGCTATAATTTTGCTAGCCAAGTGACTCGTTTGTCTGAAGATCAAGCAAAATTTTAATTGTGCACCTTTGACACATTTCCAATGAAGACCTTCTTGTATCTATAACCTCGAATTTAACATATTTACGTAGCTAACCACGAATTCGAGGCCAAAAAAAGTTATTCAATCAATCGAAATGTGATCAGGTCTGTGAAGTAATTAAGAGACAGTCAGTTGTGTTGAGTGATATAATACTGTGATCTGATTAGGCGAGAGAAATCGATCTAGATGAATCGAGTTGATACATTAAGTGGACATTCATGCTGTTTTGTGCTCTATTATTTGAAGATTAAGTGGTCCATGGTTAGTTGAAACATTCGAATCAATTAGTTTCAAGGACAATTTCATTCTCCATGCGTACTTGCGATGAATGATTTGAGTTTATTTGAATTCGCCCTATTTCGAATGAAAATGCACGCAATATGTGATGTCGAATGCAGTATACTTCTCAACTACATAGTTATTGGCTTATTGGTTGAGAATTCAAAGGACAATTGAACGCTGTTCAATAATGTGCCATAGTGCAGAGGCAAACGGAAACAGCAAGACTTTCATCCTCAATCAGCTAATAATTACACTGCAGATTCTCTGTATTCAAGCATTAGTACTTCAATCCTGCAGAAGATTTCAGTTTCAATATGCATGGGAGAATTGCCATAACACCACTTTCGAAATTTGTGCGCATTTGACAAACCATGAAAGTTGAAAAAAATGTGAACAACTGAGGGGCTCACTAAGAACGAGAATGCAGTTGAGTGCAAAATGGATTACTCAATTGCCTTAAAAATGAATTTGAAAATTTGGAGATAATTTGATCGTTTGAGTGCTTATAAAGGTTATATTGTGGATACAAATTTTTTTCGTGAATTTAGCATTGAAACTTTGCGATTTAGGGCTATGTGGAATAAACTGATTATAAAATCTGTTTTCCATTGAGCGCACTGAGATGAAATTGTGATTGACACTTTATTCGGGAAATTATCATATCAAAATAGGATTTATCTGTCAAGAATACATTTCGGATTCTCATATTAATAAAGTTTAGGAAATATTATCATACAGTAACATCAATCAACTCGAAAGATATGTTCTTCTATGCTTAGAGAAAATATAATTATAACAAGCATAACTCAAAGCTTTCCTCTCAAATCATCGCGAATTTAATGTTGATGTCTAACGCTCAAGACGAGAAAGATATTTACTCCCTACCAATTTGGAATTAAGAGTACATACCATTGGCCCTCTACTTAGTGTTGCCAGACTTAACATTGCAACACAATTGATACTTGTTGAGATTCAATTTTCTACCATTAGTTAAGCTCAAAATTGAGTGTGTGGGACATGTCATCGCTCGTTTTACTTAATCCGCTATGTTGAATGAACAAGCTTCCTTCCTTGTCACACTCCACGCAATGCATGTCTAGAATAATCGCGTCTCCTGGATACCTCTGTCTCTTCTTAGCTTTGCAATAGCTTAGCTAATTCTGGGGGTCCTACGAACTAGGAGAATCTGCCACTGAGGTTTCTGAGTACAGCCAGGCTTAGTAAGGTAGTCAATCCGCTACAAGTGTAAAAAGGATCACATTTCTGCATCCAGATTGCATGGCATTGATTACGTTCATTTTAAAGTGTTGGTCTAACCCGATTAGAATGTCTAATATGAACAAATATTCTGTGAACTACGAACTAGTAGAATCAGCCATTGAGGTTTCTGAGTACGGGTATTCTTGATAGGGTAGTTAAAGGATCACATTTCTGCATCCAGATTGCATGGCATCGATCACATTCATTCCAATGTGTTGGTTTAATCAGATTAGAATGTCCAATATGAACAAATATTCTGTGAATTGTACCTGAGAAGTGAAATATACCTTGAACTCTATTGTTGAATACCAAATTAAAATGAAATTCACAGTATCAAAGTGTAATCACTTTAATGCTGATTGAACATCTCATTCTTGTAAAGAATGGCCTTCATAGCATGAGTTCAAATTAGAACTATGCATCAGACATGGGTATTTTCAAAAATTTCTCTTCTGAGCACTCTTCAACGCTTCTATTAATATAACAATAATTTGGTAAAGTTATAATTAACGCTATACGTTTTATTACGTTACTTTAAAATTAATGGGAAATTTTGCTATAGTACTATGGTTACAAATTATAAATTTATTTCGAAAAATTTGAATTTAACTTAAATGTCTGCCAACACTGACATGATTTTAAACGTCAACTATTTGTATTCAAGCTGAAGATTCTATTAGCGTCAATGTGTATTGTAAATTATAGCCAAATTTAAATTGGTAAGAACATTTGGTTTATTTCTCGATGGGATGCAATGCTCAATTTTAATTCCAAATATAATTTGTTACTCATCCTCTTCTCGTAAACTAAATCCAATTGAATGGGCTTAGTTCACCAAGTAATTGGTACTGCTAATTGGGCGACATGTGCGCTAACCGCTTTCCACTTCACACTCGCTGTTTCCCGCGGGTAAATGTCTGAAAAATGCTCTGTTTCTCATTGGCTAATTTAAGTAGCACTTTATTCAAAATATTTCAGATTGCTCAATCATCGAACTCTCGTCCAAATCCATGTCACAATTTTCACTCACATTGCTCAATATTCTAAAATTGTTGAGTTAGGGATAAAATAGCACTTCAATTTTGCAAAAATTATCAGCTTCAGTGTGCTTAGGAGAACTGACGTAACGCCACTTTTGACATTTATACTCATTGCCAAACCAAGAATGAACAACATGTTATCTACAGTGGAAAAGGAAAATGAATATAGGTATACAGCATGCAAATAAGATCAAATCCTACTAACTTATTTGACTCAATTATGAACGTAACTGACTGAGTGTTATTTAGATAATGAAAAAAGAGATAAATTTCATAATAATTTGATTTAAAATAATCAGTACGCAAATAAGTCACAGTCCTAATAATATATTTCATTCCATGTAGAACTTGTTTTGGAGAATGAACATTATACAATGCTTCTTTAGGTCACAGGTATTCAGGGTCTCATCAAACATTCTACTTAGCATATCTGGCTTGACTGTCTCCTGCAAAGAAATTATTGCTCTTCATGCGCAATATTACTTTGTTTGCCTTACTGAAACTAAATGCTTTCCATTCGTTTTAAATACAGCAACCAGCTTTTCAATGAATGAGTTCTTATTATAGTTTAACTAGTTTTGATCTTAGAACAAAGCGCATTTTTCGAATACAACTTTAATAATTGTGAATGTCAAAACACACTGAGAGGTGATGAGGATATGAAGGCCCACAATATTACTACATTTTTAACTCTACTTTTATTTGGAAAGCTCAATTTAAGGGTAACAGTGGTAGTTAAAGATTAAACAGACTATTTGCCCATTAGATTATCATAAAGTAGGTGATCATGTGGAAAAAAGTGAGATGTTCTGTTTGTCTAATCAGGTTAGCCGCTTATCGAGTAGGCGTACAGTATCAACGAATTGACAAAAATTCGAATCCTGACAAGTCGCTAGACCGTGTAGTATATCCCGGAAAACCTTGGCGTTAAAGAATCCAGATTTTGCGTTAATGACATTTATACCAATAAGTCAGATAGGTTTAATTTCCCCTAAGAGTTGGCTCTAATTGCCCAACAATGTCTCTGTAAGTGGTCCTGTTTGATGCGCCATATGCATATGATTAAGATATCACCCAACTCAAGTATTACCTATGGGAGAGGGGAAATCATATTGAATATGTCTCGCACATCCTCGTGTTCCATGGCTGTTAAAATATATAGCAATGAAACTCTAACGGCGAGAACAAAGGCAACTCGGACGCGGTCATAGGTAGGAGATTTTGAGAGGGTGGAAGTTGTACTGCTTAATGCAGAAGCAATAACAGATGACGCTTCAATGGCAAATTTGTAATCACGTTACTGCAAAGTTTCTTGATAACCGTTTCTATAGCCAGAGGGGAGGGGGTGGGGGAGTAGTTTCCATCATTAATTCACTTGTTCATTTAATTGGTAAATCGCTTTTATCATTTCTGTTAATCAGTTCTGACTCCTAACACTCTTTGAGGCTTTTAAATGTGTGGGTATGCCAATATTCAGGTTGTCTGTTTGTGAAAAAAATCATCCAATCTCGACTGACGCTTATTATGTGAGAGTAAAACACAAAGTGACCGCTTAAAGCGCTTGTTATGATAGAATGACCTTGGGTCTGTAGTTCAGATATCTTTTATATCACTCAGTACGGAGATGGACTACATGAAGTAATCTGATTCTGCCCATTTGGTATCATGTGGAAGATAACCGCTAGAATCGCGTTGAACTGAATGTTTATGTTGAAAGTGAGGTACTTTCAGTGCCTACTGTGGTGACACGGTAAGTTTATTGGTCTCAAGGGGAACATTTGCATGAAGTGCTGGCTAAGGATTATTGAAAACTCTTCACTGTTACTTTCCATGAAATGTGCATATTTGTTATAATAGGCCAGATGGAAGGGTCGTTACCCTGCGTAGCTTTAGGGTAAAGCCTACTTTGAATGCGTTTACGGTGTTTAATTAAGCCCTGGGATTGGCGACTACTTTGGTGGCTAAACAATTTATAACACTTACATTTTCATATGGTCAGCCCTCTCTATTCTGTTGGCACATATCGCGAGACAGGCTTGAGAATGTCGGTGGGTAAACATTGGAATAGGCTAGAGTGGCGCATAAATATGCAGTTTTCAATTGGCAGCGTCTCAAGTTCGAAGGCCATGTTAAAGGTCCCAGATGCAATGCCAATCATTGACAAATATGGTGAATTCTAATTGCTTTTTTAATATTATTCACAGCAAGGTCAATTTCTTTTGCCCTTTCTATCACAAGAAGGCAATTGTAATCAGTTGAGGGTAAGTGTTATTGAAAAGATGTTATCAGTGAATCCACGTAAATTGAAGAAGCATTTTCTTTATCTACCAATTGATTGTTTAATTACCTTAGACAGGCTTGCAATTTCAAATTACTCCAATTTGAGAGGTCTGGAAAGCAGAATTATCTCATATAATATTAAGCAGATTTCATAATAAAAATCGAACAAATTGGGGAAATTTCAAATTTTGATAGTAATTATCCCACTTAATTGTTGGATATATGTTTTTTGAAATTGACTACAGCATTGTTGGCCTTGAATTCACATTAGTGCTAACATGTTATTTGCAAATGCGGTAACACTTCGACTTTGAGATGAGTAGATATAAACAGAAAAACAGGTGACGGAACTAGAACAAGTTTGATCTCAATTCTTTCGACAGTTACTAATCAGTATGTAGGTATGAGATTGCTAAGACCGCAGGCCAACTAAAGGGCTACTTGAAGGACAAAAATGGCTAATTTTGGAGCAGATATCGCCTGAGACAAGTTTGCGTGCCGAATTTTAATTGATGAAAGACAATTGTTTGGGAAAAGATGTACATAAACATGATCAAGTCTTTTATGACTTGCCTATAAAAAGTATAAGTAGAAGAATTATATTTTTCTTGCCAAGTTAACAACTCATAAACTAACATCAAAAGCCCCAATTGTTATTCATACACAGAAACCTCCTGATAAGTTATTCAAAGCTGATAAAATTGAAAGTGTTCAGATGACAGACCTATACAACGGACTTTGTGCACAAGTTTCATCGAAAGCTCCAAACACAGTTAGAGTGGTATTGTGCACAAGTAGGGATGAAAATATACCAGTTCAGGTTTTACCAATTCATTTATAAACAGCCATATTCGACTGCATTAACTTGTACTTGGCCTATAAATTCAATAATATTGAACAAATTTTCATTTTTAAGCACATATGGAATGCCTTGCGCGGCGGATGATTATTTGAGTCTGTACTACAAACTTGGAGATGAAACGTCCCGTTTACACCTGTAATTATGTTAACTATCCTACGAAGTGTCCTAATAATGAACAGGTGGAAAGTTTTTCTACATTACTTAAAGCGGAATAGTAGCAACAAATATTGACAAATGGTAGATTTGTGAAATGTTTGTTAACAAAATTACTTGGATAAATTTTAAATTTCATAGGACTGCGTAAGAGTGTAGATTTATGCTGAATCAGGTTGTTGAAATAGTCACAAGTACATCAATCTACATTCTTTTCCCCAAATAGGAACCACCTTTAGTCCTATTTGTAATATCGGTAGTAAACAAATGGAAACGTATTTAAAATGTTCTCTAGGGAGACTTGAGCGAGACCTTTGGCAGCGTACCAAAAATTATGATTCAAATAGGAAAATATTTGACTTGCTCCAAGATGAGCACTTCTTATATTTCAGATAACTCTCAAGTTTTCCTACCGTCCTGCCAGTACAGTTATATTACGTTGTTCTTGTTTCTGTTCTCAAAATCTATTACCTATGGCTACGTCGGAGTTGAACTGTTCGCGCTGTTAGGACTTCATTACTCCATTTTTAACAGCTATGAAATATGGGATATGAGATTTACATTCAAAATGATCTTCCCTCTCGCACATGTTACACTTGAGTTGAGTGATATGTTAATCAACTGCCTTTGACGCATCAAAGAAGACCACTTACTCAGACATTGTTGAGTAATTAGAGCCAACTCTTAGGGGAAATGAAACGTACCTGACTTATTAACATAAATATCACTGTGGTAGCTCATCACACTGCCTTCGTACTACAATTACTGCCAAACGGCTGAGCCGAAACCGAACAGAAAACCTCTCTTATTTTAGCATAGTTCCTCACTTATTCTAATAGCAACTAATCCGTTTAGTTTCATCCGGGTTCATTTAAATACACATATACTTCCCGCTTAATTCTACCCCGGCACCAGGTCTCGTTTACATCTACGAATATCTCTTCTGTTCGCCCTCTTCACTTTTGTGACTTTGATGTTTTTCCCCACTGTGAAACCCAAAGTCAACTAAAGGGCCAATGATGTCTATCATAAAGCCTGACATTTGATATAAACCAATAGTAAATTAAAGCATTTGAGATTCTTTACGCCTTCTAATTGCTCCCAAGTAAAGACGTTCCATCAATAATAGCGTATTAGCAATCAATTCAGGTCTGCTGACACTGTTTATTAAGTGCACCGTTAATACATCTATCTTAGGTTGCATTAAAATAGTTAACTTAACCAACGCTGCACACCACCTTAAATCCATCTGTTGCACCTTAGATTAAAACAATGTTGCCCAATAACCATTAGCAGTGCTACTTTTAAAACAGGACCCAAGGCTCCCTCCAATGGCATTGTTGTACACCTGAGATTTGAACTTGAACTGAATAAAAGATGAATAATCATTCCATCATAGTGACACTTAGTCAATTGGTATGTGTTTCACAAACATGCACTGTGATGAAAATGATGTCGAATAGATGCTGGAAATGGACAAGTAAAATTAGTTTTCATATGCAAGATCAACGCACAATGGCCTTCACTTGATTCAAATGCGTAATGCAAAGATGACAAGCAGCAGAACTCAAGTTGTTAACCACCATGTGATATACATTTATTGGATACTCATTATACCCTTCAACTTGAGTTAGTCTAAATCGACCAAGACCCACATTAGACAATAGATGAGGAGCAAAGACTCTGTAATGTTCGGGTGCGCAGGTTTATTATAGTAGATATGCATATTGCTTGATGTCTTGTCTTCTGGAAGGTACACAGATTACTCATCAAGGTCTTTTCAGAATATTCTAAAATAGCAAATACCACCAATCACATATATTGACGATTATCTTAGTACTTGTGCTGACATTCGAAATTATGTCAACTGACTTAAAGCCAAATTTTTTTACTGCTTACTTGGTTATATCCAGTTCTAGTAGTTTGATCGTCTTCATTGCTCGTTATAAATACCCTTGAAATGGCTAATAACTCTAATCTAGTCCCGAACACAGCACCCCTAGAATAGAATAGTGACTTATAAAAGTGGCATTGTGCTTAGACCTCAATATTGGTGTTCATTACTGTGATATCTATTTCTGAATGATGCTCAAATTCTGCAATGTAATTGCATAAACACAGCAGGCCATCTGTAGAAACTTGCAGTCAAATAGGTAGCTGCATCAATGAAGTCGAATGCCATTTCGCTGTTCCATGGCGTTGCACATGCCGTCTACACATGCATTTCTCAACTCTACTAATAGCGTCGTAATAATATAATGAAGTTAAGATTAAATAGACATTTAAGTCAAATACTTTTTAAGACGTTTTCCAAATTGATGTAAATTTTAGACTTCAGCACAATGGTTATAAAGTGATAATTACCTTCCCAATTTTTTAATTTATTTTAAATCTCTGCCAACAATGACATCATGCTAAACGCTGCTAAGTTTTATTATTCGAAGCCCCAATTATTCAGTCGGTTGATACTATGCGGGAAACAAGTTGGGAGATGCGCATCACATTGACGACATACCTCCTTTAATTTTGAGCTTTGTGCCGGATTTTAACTCTGTGATATTGCTCTTTCATCAGATTACGCTCGCGTACACTTTCAACTAAAAAAGGCTTCCTCTAAAATGGATCAATAATTCCAGTAGTTATATTCTTCTTTTGTAAATTATTCACACACATATTCTCTCCATCTGAGTGTTATTTCATATTTCAGAAATGTTTGAGTGTCTAATTCACAATGGGAATAGGAATTGAGGGCAATTAGATCTCTTGCACTTCGAGCTCACCTACTCACTCAACAGCACCTTAATTGACATAGGCAGACTCTCTAAGGCCACAGTTGGCATGGAGTTCAATGTACTTCACGTTGTTTTAAGTTCAAGTATGTGTAGGCAGTAATGTTGGGAGAACTTTCTTTCAGTCACGCAAATGTATAATCTCCAGAATATGTGTTGATACATTCAGGCACGATTGAATGCGGTTAATGCATATATACGTATATATATTATATTTCGAGAATTTAGAACTCCATCTACGTAGGTTAAAACTGCACCAAAATTTGGATCATTTTAAAATCTCTGCTTTTCAAATGCACCCACCGAGAGTAACATGATGATAGACACGTTATTTAGGAAATAAACAACTCATCTTAATGAAGTGCATTAAATATTATTAGCCTGCTAAATAAATCTACCCGAAAGCCCTTTAATTTCTTTTCAATGGTTACTACAATTATGATAAGCAACACTTGAAATAATTGAATTCGTAATAAATCAATCAACTAACGAGGCATCAAATGTAATTTTGCATAAATTAACCGCTTCAAAAGATTCTTTAGAAATAAACTGATGCAAACCGTGTTCGATTCACAACATTCAGTCACTCAAGTTGAAGGAAATAAGCCAAAATCCTTGTTCATCTGAATGTGTAATGTCATTGAAATTGCAACACTCAGCTTGAAAATTCCTACCACATGGACTTATACTGTGTTAAATCAATTAATTCGAAGTCAATGTGCCTTCAACATGCGAGATTTACAGTTACATGGTAATCAATTGTTCGTGGTTATAAAGAAAGTGAACATAAATGGTAGATGTGCTGAGAATCAGAGCAACTAGGGAAGTGCTTTTATAAAGTGTCGCATTACTTCCTTATTGGTAAATTTATTAAGGAATGCGTAGCGATTGGTTAGGCTCTAAGTCTATATAGACATGGATATAATGGCGAAGTGGAATTCAGTTATCTAACAGGAGATGAAATAGCATTCTGTGCCTGCATAAGTGTCGTTATTTCTCTTTAGACGCATATTGATAATCGTTGCATCCGACATATTTCATCTAACCATGGATCACTTTATCTTCAAGTAAAGGAGCACAATACAATGTGAATGTCTACTTAATGTATCAACTCGATTCATCTAGATCGATTTCTCTCGCCTAATCAGATCACAGTTTTATATCACTCAACACAACTGACCTGATCACATTTCGATTGGTTGAATAATTTTTTTTGCTCTCGAATTCGTGGTTAGCTACGTAAATACGTTGATTTCGAGGTTATAGATACAAGAAGGTCTTCATTGGAAATGTGTCAAAGGTGCACAATTAAAATTTTGCTTGATCTTCAGACAAACGAGTCACTTGGCTAGCAAAATTATAGCCTAATATGGAAGGTGCTTTATTTGAAAAATGCACAGTCATACTATATTGGAGTTCAAAGTGAAAGAAGTTTAGTCAAGGCGAATTTTTTGACCTCTTGCCCTGTTCATCTCTCTGGATGCATTGATGTTTGCAAATTATTACATTGATGCATAGACAATAACAATTCATCTAAAGCGAATGCCTCTTAAATTTATAATAATAATAAAAATTATAATAATAATTATATTTCTATTGAACGACTTGTTGTATTTAACAAGTTGTATTAAGATGACGGTACATGACAAAATGTCATTTGAAGAGATTATTCCCTCGACATCACTTCATGCATCGATTTTCACTTAAAAGAGCGCGAATTTAAGTAAACTCAAATCGTTCATCGCAGGTATGAATGGAGGTTGAATGGAGATTGCCGATAGAAAGAAGAGGAGATACGGATACTTTGTCATCCAGTTCTCTTCTCCAATGGAATCATCTTTTTCAAATCTGCTCAAATATTCTACAACTAACGTGGTTGTAATTGAGGCCTATCAAAGGAGTTCCTCTTCACTACAGTTTAGAGTGTGTGATAGAGTTCCGAGTACTAAATATAGGTTCTGTAAAATGATAGCACTATTTTGGTCCGAAGGAGCATCAACTTGGAAAATTTATGGAGGAACGAAGACGGGCAAAACGCTCGCTCTATACAAAGTTTTAATTATTTCTTGAGGGATAGGGCATGCTTAGGAATGCGCCGATGTCATTGAAGGCAGCATTATCTGGTGCCATTTCAAAAGCATATTTTGATAATTATCCCATCAATAAAGACATTGCCACAAAAGTATACTTTTAAAGACTGTTTGGACTTTTGGGGTATTGAAACATATTACCTATTGGCGTGATGGCTTTTCCTATTTCCTCTGCACTTCAAGGTATTCTCACTGCCATTAAACTCCCACCCTTTACAACTCAATATTCTGATATCAAAATTCCTACATATCACTATGATTTGAGCAACTTCCGAGAAAAATAAATACTGTCGTGGAAAGTGCTTTTTTCTTCATCTATGTCCACCGGTTTCCAAAATACTTACACATCACAGAAGTGCTTTGTCACTGTGTTGACTACTTCAAACTCTCCAACCTATCTTCAACGCAAATTGACATGAGTTAGTAATGTGCGTGTTCGGAGCGAATCATTTTGCAGAAAGCTGCCATTGGATGAATGACTAACATATAAGAGACTTCGCACACCTCCCCAGTCGTTTGACTTGAAATATGCTAAAATCATTAATCTTGCTCTTTTATTTCTACACTATCTTTGCTAGACAAGCACTTCCACAGGAGGTTTCACAAATTCTCGATTCTCATAATCAAGCACGTAGTGATGTTTCCCCACCAGCGACAAATATGATGGCAATGGTATGTTTCAGATAATTTTACGTTTTGATTACACTTTCGTGTTAATAACGCAGCAATACAATTCCGAGCTGGCATATTTGGCAGAGTCTTGGGCAAGAAGATGTCAATTCGCAAATCCCTCAATGAACGACCCAATGTATAAGGACACCGGTCGAAATGTTGCTATGAGCTTCGGTCACCAAGGTGTCAATTTCCCTTTAATTATCAGTCAATGGCAAAACGAAAACAAGGATTACAATTATGAAGGGGACTTTTGTACCCCCGGTCAAGCGTGTGGGCATTACACTCAAGTTAGTTAGTTTGAGGTCCATGTATGCATTTTTTTCGAAGAAACTTATTAAAAATATTTTGAATTAGATGGTTTGGTCTACTTCTAGCAATGTTGGTTGTGCAGTCGAGCGGTGTGATCAATACTTCAGAGGCCACAGACAGCCAACCTATCTGTATGTTTGTCTGTATCGAGATCCGTAAGTTTCTGATCAAACAATACAAAGCCAAGTGGAGGTTCATTTTATAAAATGATAAAATATTAAACAATAAATTTAAGCGGCAATTATATTGGACAAAAGCCATACATTGCGGGACCGAGTTGTCAAGATTGTCCAAGAGGAACAAGTTGCATGGGTAATTTGTGCTACCAACTTTTCTAGGCAGGACAGTGTACTGAACTGTCAATCAATAAAGTGGACTGGCAATTAATTTAACATTAAATTAAATAAATACAATTGATTGAATTTACTGGTTTTTTCATTCATTATGCGCAAAAAATGCTGTTATTTTATCTGAGTTTCAATCACGAGAAATCCCATAAATAAGGGAAAAAGAGAAGTCCCTAATAAGGTTAATAACATGCCGGTGTGGGGTTGAGTAGATATCAAGAAGAAGCTATTTGCTCCCTCAATGATATGATATTGATAACGCTGGAATTTAAAGACTATGCCTGCGTAATTGAGTGCTTTTAAACACGATATTTAACTACGAGGTGTTTAAGGCACTTCACTTTGTTTGAAATGGAAACAACTTAACGCTCCGCAATCTGTAGCTACCACTTTGTTCTTCATGTAAGTGCATGCGTAGACTTAACTATGAGAAGTATTTTTGGGAGCGAGTGAGGTGATTCCTTCCATATTGTTGGAGTATTTTCTGTTATTCACTTCTCCACAACTCGAAATCATCGGTGGTCGTTTGAACTACAATTCATTAGAATCACATGGAATATAACATCTGTACATATGGAGTGAAATTCCGATGAATGGCATTTCAGTTGTCGCCACATTTGTATGTTCAAAAGCAGATGAGGTGTAGACAGTTGCAGATTTTGACAAACAAAGGTAATGGAAAAGTGTAAGTTCGAGAATATAGCAAATATTTTGACCTATATATTGATTAATCTTGAGTACGAAATACACTTCAGCATTCACTATCGAGAATAACCCTTTGTAATGAGAATGAGTTGTTCATTAAAACCTCGATTTCTCGTAAAACCTCGGTGATTTGAGCAATTAGAATGTGTCATCATTGTTTTTCCTCCTTCTTTCGTATCTTACTCAAGAAAGCACCTGAATATTTTGCCTAACCGAATACTTTTGTTTATCAAGCAAATCGCTTTCATCATTGAAACTCTTAGTCAGCATGTCTAAGTCGTTAGTTTATCATTATGTTCAAGTGTTGACGATTAACATGCGATTCTATTAAATTTACAAACAATTTCAGTCTCCATGCGTATTTGCGAAGAATGAATTGAGTTGATTTGAATTCTCACTGATTCGATTGCAAATCCACGCATGATGTGATGTCGAATGCAGTATACTTCTCAACTACATAGTCATGGGCATATTGGTTGATAATTCAAAGCGTTATTACATGCTATTCAATAAATTGCTATAGTGCAGGGACAAAGAGAACGGCAAGACTTCCATTCTCAATCAGCTAATATTACACGGCAGATTCTCTGTATTCAAGCATTAGTACTTCAACCCTGCAGAAGATTTCAGTTTCAATACGCATGGGAGAATTGCCATAACACCACTTTCGAAATTCGTGTGCATTTGACAAACCGAGAATGTGTAAAATGTGAACAAATGAGGGGCTTACTAAGAAAGAAAATACAGTTGAGTGCGAAATGGATTACTCAATATGCTTTAAAATTGAATTTGAAAATTTGGAGATAATTTGATCAATTGAGTGCTTATAAAGACGATAATGTGAATGCATCCAATTTTCAAGAATTTTCTAACTGCAACTAGAAAATGTAAAGTGAGATGATTATCAAATCTGATTTACGAATGCGTGCACTGCGATTAGTATGATCTTTCTCATATTAATTAGGAGATTAAAATATACCTAGCCTGCAACATAAATCAACATGAAAAGAACTTTTCTCGATATATATAGGCAGCAATTGCAATAGTTGGAGACACCATTCAGGATTTTGCATTTATCAATTGAACTCCATTTGACCATTATAACCATGCCTATATAGACTTAGAGCCTAATCAATCGCTACGCATTCCTTAATAAATTTACCAATAAGGAAGTAATGCGACACTTTATAAAAGCACTTCCCTAGTTGCTCTGATTCTCAGCACATCTACCATTTATGTTCACTTTCTTTATAACCACGAACAATTGATTACCATGTAACTGTAAATCTCGCATGTTGAAGGCACATTGACTTCGAATTAATTGATTTAACACAGTATAAGTCCATGTGGTAGGAATTTTCAAGCTGAGTGTTGCAATTTCAATGACATTACACATTCAGATGAACAAGGATTTTGGCTTATTTCCTTCAACTTGAGTGACTGAATGTTGTGAATCGAACACGGTTTGCATCAGTTTATTTCTAAAGAATCTTTTGAAGCGGTTAATTTATGCAAAATTACATTTGATGCCTCGTTAGTTGATTGATTTATTACGAATTCAATTATTTCAAGTGTTGCTTATCATAATTGTAGTAACCATTGAAAAGAAATTAAAGGGCTTTCGGGTAGATTTATTTAGCAGGCTAATAATATTTAATGCACTTCATTAAGATGAGTTGTTTATTTCCTAAATAACGTGTCTATCATCATGTTACTCTCGGTGGGTGCATTTGAAAAGCAGAGATTTTAAAATGATCCAAATTTTGGTGCAGTTTTAACCTACGTAGATGGAGTTCTAAATTCTCGAAATATAATATATATACGTATATATGCATTAACCGCATTCAATCGTGCCTGAATGTATCAACACATATTCTGGAGATTATACATTTGCGTGACTGAAAGAAAGTTCTCCCAACATTACTGCCTACACATACTTGAACTTAAAACAACGTGAAGTACATTGAACTCCATGCCAACTGTGGCCTTAGAGAGTCTGCCTATGTCAATTAAGGTGCTGTTGAGTGAGTAGGTGAGCTCGAAGTGCAAGAGATCTAATTGCCCTCAATTCCTATTCCCATTGTGAATTAGACACTCAAACATTTCTGAAATATGAAATAACACTCAGATGGAGAGAATATGTGTGTGAATAATTTACAAAAGAAGAATATAACTACTGGAATTATTGATCCATTTTAGAGGAAGCCTTTTTTAGTTGAAAGTGTACGCGAGCGTAATCTGATGAAAGAGCAATATCACAGAGTTAAAATCCGGCACAAAGCTCAAAATTAAAGGAGGTATGTCGTCAATGTGATGCGCATCTCCCAACTTGTTTCCCGCATAGTATCAACCGACTGAATAATTGGGGCTTCGAATACTAAAACTTAGCAGCGTTTAGCATGATGTCATTGTTGGCAGAGATTTAAAATAAATTAAAAAATTGGGAAGGTAATTATCACTTTATAACCATTGTGCTGAAGTCTAAAATTTACATCAATTTGGAAAACGTCTTAAAAAGTATTTGACTTAAATGTCTATTTAATCTTAACTTCATTATATTATTACGACGCTATTAGTAGAGTTGAGAAATGCATGTGTAGACGGCATGTGCAACGCCATGGAACAGCGAAATGGCATTCGACTTCATTGATGCAGCTACCTATTTGACTGCAAGTTTCTACAGATGGCCTGCTGTGTTTATGCAATTACATTGCAGAATTTGAGCATCATTCAGAAATAGATATCACAGTAATGAACACCAATATTGAGGTCTAAGCACAATGCCACTTTTATAAGTCACTATTCTATTCTAGGGGTGCTGTGTTCGGGACTAGATTAGAGTTATTAGCCATTTCAAGGGTATTTATAACGAGCAATGAAGACGATCAAACTACTAGAACTGGATATAACCAAGTAAGCAGTAAAAAAATTTGGCTTTAAGTCAGTTGACATAATTTCGAATGTCAGCACAAGTACTAAGATAATCGTCAATATATGTGATTGGTGGTATTTGCTATTTTAGAATATTCTGAAAAGACCTTGATGAGTAATCTGTGTACCTTCCAGAAGACAAGACATCAAGCAATATGCATATCTACTATAATAAACCTGCGCACCCGAACATTACAGAGTCTTTGCTCCTCATCTATTGTCTAATGTGGGTCTTGGTCGATTTAGACTAACTCAAGTTGAAGGGTATAATGAGTATCCAATAAATGTATATCACATGGTGGTTAACAACTTGAGTTCTGCTGCTTGTCATCTTTGCATTACGCATTTGAATCAAGTGAAGGCCATTGTGCGTTGATCTTGCATATGAAAACTAATTTTACTTGTCCATTTCCAGCATCTATTCGACATCATTTTCATCACAGTGCATGTTTGTGAAACACATACCAATTGACTAAGTGTCACTATGATGGAATGATTATTCATCTTTTATTCAGTTCAAGTTCAAATCTCAGGTGTACAACAATGCCATTGGAGGGAGCCTTGGGTCCTGTTTTAAAAGTAGCACTGCTAATGGTTATTGGGCAACATTGTTTTAATCTAAGGTGCAACAGATGGATTTAAGGTGGTGTGCAGCGTTGGTTAAGTTAACTATTTTAATGCAACCTAAGATAGATGTATTAACGGTGCACTTAATAAACAGTGTCAGCAGACCTGAATTGATTGCTAATACGCTATTATTGATGGAACGTCTTTACTTGGGAGCAATTAGAAGGCGTAAAGAATCTCAAATGCTTTAATTTACTATTGGTTTATATCAAATGTCAGGCTTTATGATAGACATCATTGGCCCTTTAGTTGACTTTGGGTTTCACAGTGGGGAAAAACATCAAAGTCACAAAAGTGAAGAGGGCGAACAGAAGAGATATTCGTAGATGTAAACGAGACCTGGTGCCGGGGTAGAATTAAGCGGGAAGTATATGTGTATTTAAATGAACCCGGATGAAACTAAACGGATTAGTTGCTATTAGAATAAGTGAGGAACTATGCTAAAATAAGAGAGGTTTTCTGTTCGGTTTCGGCTCAGCCGTTTGGCAGTAATTGTAGTACGAAGGCAGTGTGATGAGCTACCACAGTGATATTTATGTTAATAAGTCAGGTACGTTTCATTTCCCCTAAGAGTTGGCTCTAATTACTCAACAATGTCTGAGTAAGTGGTCTTCTTTGATGCGTCAAAGGCAGTTGATTAACATATCACTCAACTCAAGTGTAACATGTGCGAGAGGGAAGATCATTTTGAATGTAAATCTCATATCCCATATTTCATAGCTGTTAAAAATGGAGTAATGAAGTCCTAACAGCGCGAACAGTTCAACTCCGACGTAGCCATAGGTAATAGATTTTGAGAACAGAAACAAGAACAACGTAATATAACTGTACTGGCAGGACGGTAGGAAAACTTGAGAGTTATCTGAAATATAAGAAGTGCTCATCTTGGAGCAAGTCAAATATTTTCCTATTTGAATCATAATTTTTGGTACGCTGCCAAAGGTCTCGCTCAAGTCTCCCTAGAGAACATTTTAAATACGTTTCCATTTGTTTACTACCGATATTACAAATAGGACTAAAGGTGGTTCCTATTTGGGGAAAAGAATGTAGATTGATGTACTTGTGACTATTTCAACAACCTGATTCAGCATAAATCTACACTCTTACGCAGTCCTATGAAATTTAAAATTTATCCAAGTAATTTTGTTAACAAACATTTCACAAATCTACCATTTGTCAATATTTGTTGCTACTATTCCGCTTTAAGTAATGTAGAAAAACTTTCCACCTGTTCATTATTAGGACACTTCGTAGGATAGTTAACATAATTACAGGTGTAAACGGGACGTTTCATCTCCAAGTTTGTAGTACAGACTCAAATAATCATCCGCCGCGCAAGGCATTCCATATGTGCTTAAAAATGAAAATTTGTTCAATATTATTGAATTTATAGGCCAAGTACAAGTTAATGCAGTCGAATATGGCTGTTTATAAATGAATTGGTAAAACCTGAACTGGTATATTTTCATCCCTACTTGTGCACAATACCACTCTAACTGTGTTTGGAGCTTTCGATGAAACTTGTGCACAAAGTCCGTTGTATAGGTCTGTCATCTGAACACTTTCAATTTTATCAGCTTTGAATAACTTATCAGGAGGTTTCTGTGTATGAATAACAATTGGGGCTTTTGATGTTAGTTTATGAGTTGTTAACTTGGCAAGAAAAATATAATTCTTCTACTTATACTTTTTATAGGCAAGTCATAAAAGACTTGATCATGTTTATGTACATCTTTTCCCAAACAATTGTCTTTCATCAATTAAAATTCGGCACGCAAACTTGTCTCAGGCGATATCTGCTCCAAAATTAGCCATTTTTGTCCTTCAAGTAGCCCTTTAGTTGGCCTGCGGTCTTAGCAATCTCATACCTACATACTGATTAGTAACTGTCGAAAGAATTGAGATCAAACTTGTTCTAGTTCCGTCACCTGTTTTTCTGTTTATATCTACTCATCTCAAAGTCGAAGTGTTACCGCATTTGCAAATAACATGTTAGCACTAATGTGAATTCAAGGCCAACAATGCTGTAGTCAATTTCAAAAAACATATATCCAACAATTAAGTGGGATAATTACTATCAAAATTTGAAATTTCCCCAATTTGTTCGATTTTTATTATGAAATCTGCTTAATATTATATGAGATAATTCTGCTTTCCAGACCTCTCAAATTGGAGTAATTTGAAATTGCAAGCCTGTCTAAGGTAATTAAACAATCAATTGGTAGATAAAGAAAATGCTTCTTCAATTTACGTGGATTCACTGATAACATCTTTTCAATAACACTTACCCTCAACTGATTACAATTGCCTTCTTGTGATAGAAAGGGCAAAAGAAATTGACCTTGCTGTGAATAATATTAAAAAAGCAATTAGAATTCACCATATTTGTCAATGATTGGCATTGCATCTGGGACCTTTAACATGGCCTTCGAACTTGAGACGCTGCCAATTGAAAACTGCATATTTATGCGCCACTCTAGCCTATTCCAATGTTTACCCACCGACATTCTCAAGCCTGTCTCGCGATATGTGCCAACAGAATAGAGAGGGCTGACCATATGAAAATGTAAGTGTTATAAATTGTTTAGCCACCAAAGTAGTCGCCAATCCCAGGGCTTAATTAAACACCGTAAACGCATTCAAAGTAGGCTTTACCCTAAAGCTACGCAGGGTAACGACCCTTCCATCTGGCCTATTATAACAAATATGCACATTTCATGGAAAGTAACAGTGAAGAGTTTTCAATAATCCTTAGCCAGCACTTCATGCAAATGTTCCCCTTGAGACCAATAAACTTACCGTGTCACCACAGTAGGCACTGAAAGTACCTCACTTTCAACATAAACATTCAGTTCAACGCGATTCTAGCGGTTATCTTCCACATGATACCAAATGGGCAGAATCAGATTACTTCATGTAGTCCATCTCCGTACTGAGTGATATAAAAGATATCTGAACTACAGACCCAAGGTCATTCTATCATAACAAGCGCTTTAAGCGGTCACTTTGTGTTTTACTCTCACATAATAAGCGTCAGTCGAGATTGGATGATTTTTTTCACAAACAGACAACCTGAATATTGGCATACCCACACATTTAAAAGCCTCAAAGAGTGTTAGGAGTCAGAACTGATTAACAGAAATGATAAAAGCGATTTACCAATTAAATGAACAAGTGAATTAATGATGGAAACTACTCCCCCACCCCCTCCCCTCTGGCTATAGAAACGGTTATCAAGAAACTTTGCAGTAACGTGATTACAAATTTGCCATTGAAGCGTCATCTGTTATTGCTTCTGCATTAAGCAGTACAACTTCCACCCATTATTCTTGTTTCCGCTCTCAAAATCTCCTACCTATGACCGCGTCCGAGTTGCCTTTGTTCTCGCCGTTAGAGTTTCATTGCTATATATTTTAACAGCCATGGAACACGAGGATGTGCGAGACATATTCAATATGATTTCCCCTCTCCCATAGGTAATACTTGAGTTGGGTGATATCTTAATCATATGCATATGGCGCATCAAACAGGACCACTTACAGAGACATTGTTGGGCAATTAGAGCCAACTCTTAGGGGAAATTAAACCTATCTGACTTATTGGTATAAATGTCATTAACGCAAAATCTGGATTCTTTAACGCCAAGGTTTTCCGGGATATACTACACGGTCTAGCGACTTGTCAGGATTCGAATTTTTGTCAATTCGTTGATACTGTACGCCTACTCGATAAGCGGCTAACCTGATTAGACAAACAGAACATCTCACTTTTTTCCACATGATCACCTACTTTATGATAATCTAATGGGCAAATAGTCTGTTTAATCTTTAACTACCACTGTTACCCTTAAATTGAGCTTTCCAAATAAAAGTAGAGTTAAAAATGTAGTAATATTGTGGGCCTTCATATCCTCATCACCTCTCAGTGTGTTTTGACATTCACAATTATTAAAGTTGTATTCGAAAAATGCGCTTTGTTCTAAGATCAAAACTAGTTAAACTATAATAAGAACTCATTCATTGAAAAGCTGGTTGCTGTATTTAAAACGAATGGAAAGCATTTAGTTTCAGTAAGGCAAACAAAGTAATATTGCGCATGAAGAGCAATAATTTCTTTGCAGGAGACAGTCAAGCCAGATATGCTAAGTAGAATGTTTGATGAGACCCTGAATACCTGTGACCTAAAGAAGCATTGTATAATGTTCATTCTCCAAAACAAGTTCTACATGGAATGAAATATATTATTAGGACTGTGACTTATTTGCGTACTGATTATTTTAAATCAAATTATTATGAAATTTATCTCTTTTTTCATTATCTAAATAACACTCAGTCAGTTACGTTCATAATTGAGTCAAATAAGTTAGTAGGATTTGATCTTATTTGCATGCTGTATACCTATATTCATTTTCCTTTTCCACTGTAGATAACATGTTGTTCATTCTTGGTTTGGCAATGAGTATAAATGTCAAAAGTGGCGTTACGTCAGTTCTCCTAAGCACACTGAAGCTGATAATTTTTGCAAAATTGAAGTGCTATTTTATCCCTAACTCAACAATTTTAGAATATTGAGCAATGTGAGTGAAAATTGTGACATGGATTTGGACGAGAGTTCGATGATTGAGCAATCTGAAATATTTTGAATAAAGTGCTACTTAAATTAGCCAACGAGATACAGAGCATTTTTCAGACATTTACCCGCGGGAAACAGCGAGTGTGAAGTGGAAAGCGGTTAGCGCACATGTCGCCCAATTAGCAGTACCAATTACTTGGTGAACTAAGCCCATTCAATTGGATTTAGTTTACGAGAAGAGAATGAGTAACAAATTATATTTGGAATTAAAATTGAGCATTGCATCCCATCGAGAAATAAACCAAATGTTCTTACCAATTTAAATTTGGCTATAATTTACAATACACATTGACGCTAATAGAATCTTCAGCGTGAATAAAAATAGTTGACGTTTAAAATCATGCCAGTGTTGGCAGACATTTAAGTTAAATTCAATTTTTTCGAAGTATATTAATAATTTATAGCAATAGTACTATAGACAAAAATTTTCATTAATCTTAAAGTAACGTAATAAAACCTGTAACGTTAATTATAATTTTACCAAATTATTGTTATATTAATAGAAGCGTTGAAGAGTGCTCAGAAGTGAAATTTTTGAAAATACCCATGTCTGACACATAGTTCTAATTTGAACTCATACTCTGAAGGCCATTCTTTACAAGAATGAGATGTTCAATCAGCATTAAAGTGATTACACTTTGATACTGTGAATTTCATTTTAATTTGGTATTCAACAATAGAGTTCAAGGTATATTTCTCTTCTTAGATACAATTCACAGAATATTTGTTCATATTAGACATTCTAACCGTATTAGATCAACACATTGGAATGAACGTTCATTCCAATTCAATCTGGATGCAGAAATGTGATCCTTTAACTACCTTATTAAGAATACCCGTACTCAGAAACCTCAATGGCTGATTCTACTAGTTCGTAGGAATCCCAGAATTAGCTAAGCTATTGCGAAGCTATGAAGAGACAGAGGTATCCAAGGGAAGCGATTATTCTACACATGCATGGCGTGGAGTGTGACAAGGGAGGAAGCTTGGCCATTCGACATAGCGGATTAAGTAAAACGAGCGGTGGCTTTTGATTGGCCACTGGCTGTGTGTCCTCGCACTCAATCCGTACGCGAAGTTGAGCGGCCGCACCTTTAAGTCATTCTGTGCACTCATGCGATGACATGTCCCACACACTCAATTTTGAGCTTAACTAATGGTAGAAAATTGAATCTCAACAAGTATCAATTGTGTTGCCATGTTCAGTCTGGCAACACTAAGTAGAGGGTCTATGGTATGTACTCTTAATTCCAAATTGGTAGAGGGTAAAGATCTTTCTCGTCTTGAACGTTAGACACCAACACTTCAACGTAATGATAAACCAACGACCAAGACATGGTGACTGGGGTTTCAATGGTGAAAATGATTTGCCTGAAAAACTAAGGATATTCAGGTTTTTTCTAATGGAATTTGGGTACATGCTTAAGAGGAAAGGATGTGTAAACAAAAGGAGGAACAAAGTTGATACACACCGCGCAAATCACCGTGGATTTGAGAGTAACCGAGGTTACAACATCACTGCTCGTGCCCAGTCAACCAGAAGTTCCAGAATTTCTGTCATGTTTTAATGAACAACTCATTCTCATTAAAAATGGTTATTCTCGATAGTGAATGCTGAAGTGTATTTCGTACTCAAGATTAATCAATATATAGGTCAAAATATTTGCTATATTCTCGAACTTACACTTTTCCATTACATTTGTTTGTCAAAATCTGCAACTGTCTACACCTCATCTGCTTTTGGACATACAAATGTGGCGACAACTGAAATGCCATTCATCGGAATTTCACTCCATATGTACAGATGTTATGTTCCATGTGATTCTAATGAATTGTAGTTCAAACGACCACCGATGATTTCGAGTTGTGGAGAAGTGAATAACAGAAAATACTCCAACAATATGGAAGGAATCACCTCACTCGCTCCCAAAAATACTTCTCATAGTTAAGTCTACGCATGCACTTACATGAAGAACAAAGTGGTAGCTACAGATTGCGGAGGGTTAAGTTGTTTCCATTTCAAACAAAGTGAAGTGCCTTAAACACCTCGTAGTTAAATATCGTGTTTAAAAGCACTCAATTACGCAGGCATAGTCTTTAAATTCCAGCGTTATCAATATCATATCATTGAGGGAGCAAATAGCTTCTTCTTGATATCTACTCAACCCCACACCGGCATGTTATTAACCTTATTAGGGACTTCTCTTTTTCCCTTATTTATGGGATTTCTCGTGATTGAAACTCAGATAAAATAACAGCATTTTTTGCGCATAATGAATGAAAAAACCAGTAAATTCAATCAATTGTATTTATTTAATTTAATGTTAAATTAATTGCCAGTCCACTTTATTGACTGACATTTCAGTATACTGTACTTTCTAGTAACCTTGATGGCACAATTTATCCATGCAAGTTGTTCCTCTTGGACACCCTTGGCAACTTGGTCCCGCAATGTATGGTTTTTGTCCAATATAATTGCCGCTTAAATGAAAAGTTGAAATTTTATCATTTAATGAAATGAATTTCCACTTGGCATTGTATTGTTCGATCAGAAACTTACGGAGCTTGATACTGACAAACATACAAATATGTTGGCTGTGGGTAGCCTCCGAAGTATTGATCACACCGCTCGACCGCACAGCCAACGTTAGTCGAAGAAGACCAAACCACCTAAATTAATATACTTTGAATGCCTATTTTGAACCGAAAATATGCATAGACATCAAACTAACTAACTTGAGTGTAATGTCCACACTTTTTCCCCGGGGTACAAGAGTTCGCTCCATAATTGTAATCCTTCTTTTCTTTGTGCCATTCATTGATAACAAAAGGGAAATCAACACTTTGTCGACCGAAGGTTATAGCAACATTTTGACCGGTGTTCCTGTACATGGGGTCGTTCCTTGAGGGATGTGAGAATTTACATTGTCTAGCCCACGACGCGGCCAAATTTTCCATTTCAGAACTATATCTCTGCAAACAAAGAAGATGTTATTGACGAGAAATTGAATTCAAATTAAAATAATCTTATAAATACCATCGCCATCATATTTGTCGCTTGTGGGGAGACACCACTACGTGCTTGATTATGAGAATCGAGTATTTGTGTAACCTCATTTGGATTTGCTTTTCGAGCAAAGATAGTGTAGAAATTAAGGAGCAAAATTAATACTTTAAGCATATTTCAACTCAACCGATTGGGGAGCTGTTCGAAGTCTCTTTTATGTTTGTCTTTTATCCAATGGCAGCTTTCTGCAAAATGATTCGCTCCGAACACGCACATTACTAACTCATGTCAATTTGCGTTGAAGATAGGTTGGAGAGTTTGAAGTAGTCAACACAGTGACAAAGCACTTCTGTGATGTGTAAGTATTTTGGAAACCGGTGGACATAGATGAAGAAAAAAGCACTTTCCACGACAGTATTTATTTCTCTCGGAAGTTGCTCAAATCATAGTGATATGTAGGAATTTTGATATTAGAATATTGAGTTGTAAAGGGTGGGAGTTTAATGGCAGTGAGAATACCTTGAAGTGCAGAGGAAATAGGAAAAGCCATCACGCCAATAGGTAATATGTTTCAATACCCCAAAAGTCCAAACAGTCTTTAAAAGTATACTTTTGTGGCAATGTCTTTATTGATGGGATAATTATCAAAATATGCTTTTGAAATGGCACCAGATAATGCTGCCTTCAATGACATCGGCGCATTCCTAAGCATGCCCTATCCCTCAAGAAATAATTAAAACTTTGTATAGAGCGAGCGTTTTGCCCGTCTTCGTTCCTCCATAAATTTTCCAAGTTGATGCTCCTTCGGACCAAAATAGTGCTATCATTTTACAGAACCTATATTTAGTACTCGGAACTCTATCACACACTCTAAACTGTAGTGAAGAGGAACTCCTTTGATAGGCCTCAATTACAACCACGTTAGTTGTAGAATATTTGAGCAGATTTGAAAAAGATGATTCCATTGGAGAAGAGAACTGGATGACAAAGTATCCGTATCTCCTCTTCTTTCTATCGGCAATCTCCATTCAACCTCCATTCATACCTGCGATGAACGATTTGAGTTTACTTAAATTCGCGCTCTTTTAAGTGAAAATCGATGCATGAAGTGATGTCGAGGGAATAATCTCTTCAAATGACATTTTGTCATGTACCGTCATCTTAATACAACTTGTTAAATACAACAAGTCGTTCAATAGAAATATAATTATTATTATAATTTTTATTATTATTATAAATTTAAGAGGCATTCGCTTTAGATGAATTGTTATTGTCTATGCATCAATGTAATAATTTGCAAACATCAATGCATCCAGAGAGATGAACAGGGCAAGAGGTCAAAAAATTCGCCTTGACTAAACTTCTTTCATTTTGAACTCCAATATAGTATGACTGTGCATTTTTCAAATAAAGCACCTTCCATATTAGGCTATAATTTTGCTAGCCATGTAACTCGTTTGTCTGAAGTTCAAACAAAATTTTAACTGTGCACCTTTGACAAATTTCCAATAAAGACCACATTGTGTCTATAACCTCGAATTCAACATATTTATGTAGCTAACCACGAATTCGAAAGCAAAAAAAGTTATTCAATCAATCGAAATGTGATCAGATCTGTGAAGTAATTAAGAGACAATCAGTTATGTTGAGTGATATAATACTGCAATCTGAGTAGATGAGAGAAATCGATCTAGATGAATCTAGTTGATACATTAAGTGGACATTCATGCTGTTTTGTGCTCTATTATTAGAAGATTAATTGATCTATGGTTGGTTGAAACATACAGATCAATTAGTTTCAAGGACAATTTTAGTCTCTATGCGTACTTGTGATGAATTATTTGAGTTGATTTGAATTCGCCCTATTTCGAATGAAAATGCACGCAATATGTGATGTCGAATGCAGTATACTTCTCAACTACATAGTTATTGGCTTATTGGTTGAGAATTCAAAGGACAATTGAACGCTGTTCAATAATGTGCCATAGTGCAGAGGCAAACGGAAACAGCAAGACTTTCATCCTCAATCAGCTAATAATTACACTGCAGATTCTCTGTATTCAAGCATTAGTACTTCAATCCTGCAGAAGATTTCAGTTTCAATATGCATGGGAGAATTGCCATAACACCACTTTCGAAATTTGTGCGCATTTGACAAACCATGAAAGTTGAAAAAAATGTGAACAACTGAGGGGCTCACTAAGAAAGAGAATGCAGTTGAGTGCAAAATGGATTACTCAATTGCCTTAAAAATGAATTTGAAAATTTGGAGATAATTTGATCGTTTGAGTGCTTATAAAGGTTATATTGTGGATACAAATTTTTTTCGTGAATTTAGCATTGAAACTTTGCGATTTAGGGCTATGTGGAATAAACTGATTATAAAATCTGTTTTCCATTGAGCGCACTGAGATGAAATTGTGATTGACACTTTATTCGGGAAATTATCATATCAAAATAGGATTTATCTGTCAAGAATACATTTCGGATTCTCATATTAATAAAGTTTAGGAAATATTATCATACAGTAACATCAATCAACTCGAAAGATATGTTCTTCTATGCTTTGAGTGAATATAATTATGACAAGCATAACTCCGAAGTTTTCTTCACAATTTATTGCAAACTCAGACACCTCGAATTTTTGATATTAAAAAATGAAGTAGCTGAAATGATTAAAAAGGTATAATTGAAGACACTACTCATTGTTCTGTCGTCAACTAAAATTATGACGAAGTGTTGACCGCGATCAGTTAGTACAAAATCAATCTGTTGGCAGATTTCAACTTGGTGACACTGACAGAATCATTTGCGCCTAAAATTCCTATTTACGGATTAACGCACTCTATGTATTCAAAAATGGCAAAGCTTTAGCTTTGTCCTTTCGATTGCATACTTAATCGAATGGTTTTCTACTAAACGAATTTTGACAGATTAAAGGGTCGTTAACATAATCAAATAAAATTTTATAGGATTCTTAATTTTGCTTTCAGATAAACTGAGAGAAGGTTCATCTCAGGATCGAAAATCAGCATGTGTTAGCTTTCGATAGTTCTAGATAATCTTCTATATGCTTTGAAATCGGCTAACATGTTAGATAAAACGGTTATGGAGACGCCTCTGGAAGGAAACAAATTCGCTTGTGCAGATCCAGAATGGCAAGTTTTTTCCTATTCGATAATCAAATCTTTTAGATGATCTACCGATAATCAGCAGTGAATCGCCAATGTGAGTTGAGCCTAAAGAAATGTAGAACTTCATGATGGAACCCATAAAATATGTCCCACACTAAGGAAAAGTATTTACCGGTGTGAAGGGACTCATGTGATGTCCTCTGTTCAGACCCGTGCTGGACGCGAGGTCCCTGAAGAATAGACAGACATCGAAACACCGAGATCCCACAGAATGATCGAAGGGAAAAATGGAGATGTTAATTATATATAGTAATTTAGTTGGTAAAACTGGACACCTGAGTTAATTTCACAGTAATAGGCTTCATTTAATCAATTGAATCCTACATAATCTCATATAAACCAAATGAGTCACTTCTATGAATAAATTTACTAATATATCAGAGATGCTATACTTTATGCAAGCACAAATGTAACAGTTCTGACTTCTATTTATCGCGTTTTAATTTCCATATATTCATAAACAGCATGATCACATGAATGCAAATGTCAACCGTCGAAAGCATGCTAACTTCCAATCGATTATTCAAACACTTTATCTGTTCAATTGATAGCCATTTTCAAGCTGAATACTGCAATTTCTATCTCATTTTACTTTCAGGTGAACAACAACGATTTTGGCTTACTTCCTTCAATGTGAATGTAGTGAATCGAAAGAAATTGTGCAAGTTCTAATCTAATGAATCATTCATCTGGATAAATTTTTGTGTAACTGAATTTAAAGCTTCATTACATGAGTGGATTATTACCAATTTGATTAAACAATAATAATTTAAGTGCTGCTTATCATAATCGCATTAACTTTGAGAATAAAAGTAAATGTCTTTCGAGTTAATCTATGTTGCAGATTAATAATATTTCAATCGTTTTATTAATATGGCAGTCTGAAATGTGCATAACAGAAAAAAAATTATTTTGGCTTTTATTTTATCAAATAAGCTGTCAATCACCATTTTAATTTCTACGTGTGTGCAGTTGAAAAAAACAGATTTTAAAATCAATCCAATTTTCATAAAGTCTTGAATTTTTTGCGTTGCCCTATAAAATCCTTGGAAAATGCATACATTAAGATTATCTTCTTAATGAGCTCTCAAACGATCAAGTTAGCTCCTAATTGTAAAACGCAGTTTTAATGCAAATCGGGTAAACCATTTCGAACTCAACTGCACTCTCTTTCTTAATAAACTCCTCAGTAGTCTACATTTTGCACACTCTTTATTTGTCAAATGGACACAAATTTTGAAAGCGCCGCTATGGTAGTTCTCCTCTATATACATCGGAGCGGCTATTTTCTGCAAAATGGATTAAGGATAGAGGTCATGATGTTACTTGTGTATCTGCTTTAAGGAAAGGTATTGTAGGGCATTCACTTGTGACTTGAATTCTCAAAAAATGTGCTAATGATCCTACATTTGCGTGACGTTTGCAATATAACCAGATGTCAATAAGTGGTGAAATCCTATTTAAGAAAGATAATTCTTTCAATATCAGTAATTTCACTGATTTGCATTTAAAACGGCACGCATTCAGATAAATTTAAATCATGCATGACACGTGTAGATGAAGATTAGAAGTGCCTTGAAGAACAAGAAAATCGCACATTTAATCTTTTCATAGATCAAATAATCAAAATTACTAGAGTGCAGAACAGTACGATCAACTGCGCATTGAACCGAACTCATTCATTAAGATCGAGAGCATTTGCTTAGACAACTGTCTTCTACTGAGTGAGGAGAGTAATGAAAATTCGAAATATTTTACACATTTCTGCAGAATTGAGCTGAAAGTTAAGCAAAACGTGTAGATTCAGCAGAATACTCCGTCTAAACTGCGAGATGTGGCACGGGAGGGCATGGTCTATATCGTCATCTTGTTCTTCGTTACAACGAAGCACTTGATCTAAATCTGCTCAAATATTCTACTACTACAGACCCACACATGCGGCATGTCACAAGAGTTCCTCTTCACTACCGAGTAGAATGATTAATAGAATATGGACTACTATTGATAATTTCTGGATCGATTTCTCCAAAAGGTGCATCGATTTTGGACAATCTATGGAGGACAACGCAGATTTTTACTTCATTTTCAAATACTGTAGGAATTGCTGTACGATTAAGTTGATGATATTAGCGATAAAACATAGGTTCAGCAGATCACCTCATCTGAACTACGAGAGCTGAATATGGGCAACTTAAAAGCAATAAAATGCAATTTTAAGGCAAATTGGCGTAATTTTGTAAGTCAGCATAATTACTAATTTAAAAGTAAATAGATTTAATCGGTAGCATTTTGTTTTTAAAACATTCTGGAAAGATCTTGATGAGTAATCTGTCTACTATCCAGAAAATAAGACATCGTGCAATATGCATACCTAATATAATTAACTTGCGCACCCGAACATTCCCGGGTCTTTGCTCCTCATCTATTGTCTAAAATGGGCCTTGGTCGATTTAGACCAACTCAAGTTGAAGGGTATAATGAGTATCCAATAAATGTATATCACATGGTGGTTAATAACTTGAGTTCTGCTGCTTGTCATCTTTGCATTACGTATTTGAATCAAGTCAAGGCCATTGTGCGTTGATACACATTTTAATCTTGTATATGAAAACTAGTTTGACTTTTCCATTTTCAGCATCTATTCATCTTCATTTTCATCACAGTGCTTGTTTGTGAAACAAATACCAATTGACTTAGTGTCACTTTGATGGAATGATTATTCATCTTTTTTCCAGTTCAAGTTCAAAATCTCTAGTGTCCAACCATGCCAATTGGGGTTCCTGATGTCTGGTTTTAAACATAAAAATGGAAAATATTCCAAGATTGAATTTACAGTATTTGAAGGCTTAGAAAGCATGTAGACTAATGAGCAGTGGAAAAATTTGCTTCATGCTAAAGAAATGCTGTATACTGATGAAATATATTTGTAGTGACATTAATTTAAAGTGGCATGCTGCATTATTTAAGTTAGTTGTTTTAATGTACACTGAAGATTCATGGAAATAATGATTGATGCATTAACGCCCACTAAATAAACAGTGTTATCAGATCTGAATTTATTGCTAACGCATTTTAAGTAATCACTGATTGTAGTCTAGACAAAGTTTCACACTAATATCAGTGAATAACATTTAAGATATAATTTTTACTGAAATCATTTAAGTAACAATGAAATATTCGTTTCACTAATTATGATTTCTTGGTCGACTTACATATGACTCGAAGATCTATTTTTGCCTGCAATCACGTTTAGATATCACATTTTTCGTCTTAAAAAGTCACTTAAATGCAAATCGTTAAAGCTCCCAGGTACTTATATTCACATTTGCTTCGATAATAAGCTCACAAGTACCACCAAATTTTACGAACGTGATTCAACTATAATAAGGTTGAAATGTTATGACACTTTCTGTTGCTATTTCACATGGATGCTAAAAAATAGGTTGTTCATCAAATTAAGGCTGATTGAGCTTAAAATTGTAGGGACTTCTGATGATTTGCAATTATGTTAAATGAAGTAATAGACAAATACACTCAAGTTGACACGCATTTAATATTCGAATTTAACGAAGCAGTTCTAAAGATGTACCCTTAACAAGCAGATTGCCCATTCTGAACAAGACTAGTTACCATGGTGCTGAAATTGTAAAATGTGTCTTTTAACAATGATGAGATGATATTTTGGGATATAATGTATGTCAATATACATTGACAATATGTATGTAAGTTCTGCTATTAAGAACCCCTCATGGCAGGCTTATAAATACCGCTATTACATTGAAAAATCTCATTCTCAAGTTGGTGGGTTTATACTTTGTGGATACTTATTCTTTACCTCTTGCGATACTTACTCTACTTGAGAATAATTTCAAGTAGTTCTACATTTAGATCAAGCAGTCACTGTAGAGTTGTGCAAAAACTGTGCAAACATAAATCTCGTCTCAAAACATCTCAAATATTGTTAGCAACAGAACTTACACTCTAGACGTGAACTTCTAACGTGGATTCCCAACGTTAAACGTCATCTCTTGTCTCAAACTACTTGTTATCTGGTAGAAGCCAAAGAACGTTGTCAAGATAAAAGCGCCAAAGCACTAATGAAGATTTTAAGGAGACTCTTTTAGCCTTACGTGATGATAAATCGGAAACGAACTGAAACATGTAAAGAACCGCATGCATTCACGATGTCTTTCTGGTTAGCTAATAGTTATTACAGCCCACCAAGCAACACTCTTCAAGAATTTTAATGCGCAAATCGCTCTTATGAGATTCAAGACTACTGAAATCGCCCGAATGCATCTGATATTTTGGTGGAGTTCACATGAATTAAGTTGCGAATTTTAAGACGAATCTACTTTCACAACTACAGCAACGCTCAGAGTTGAAAAACATGATTCCGTCCAGTTTCCAATGGTTACATATGTATGTATATGTACTTCTTAGACAAAATATTATGCGTTGGGGGGTGTCGAGACAGTATTATGAGGTGAACTCCGAGTGTTTCATTCTTGATAGGTGTTGTACCTGTACCAGAAAAGGCTGCTTCATTTACCTGCAAGCATGATATCGTTATTTGCGGAAAGGTATTGCTAACCTCGTAGCAAAATGAAGAAATATTTTACTTACATTTGAAAATTAGATCACATTTCCGCAGTTAGATTCCATCGCATCGATTACGATCATTCGAGTGTGTTGCTCTGATGCAGCTAATATTTCGGGCAGAAACGAATATTCTGTGAATTACATCTACGAGGAGAAGTATGTCTTGAGTTCTATTGTTCACTACCAAAAGAATGTGAAATTTCTAATAGTAAAGTAATAGGCACGCTTAAGATTCTAATACCGTCAACGTGTAATTTAAATTTGTAACGACATCGAGTTTATTTTGCCTTGAGTATGTAATGCACTACTTCACAACCATATATAATTGGCTTCTTATCTGGTCCATTTCAACTAGTTCCGATGAAAATGAATTAATTTTATGAAGTGGAGTGCGCGATAGACTTACCTCCCCGTGGTGCACACTAGGCAACATATACCAATATGGCAAAAAAGTCTATAAACCGGCAGTTGACTTCAAACTACCGTGACTCAACTTTATGTCATATCTGATCATTTCCACAGTACTCATCTTACCTTTTTCTCCGCCTTTGAGTCTGTCAATTTTTCATCTGCGAATTACTCTTCTGTTTCCCTCTCGACTTTTGTGATTTTGATGTACTTCCACCTGTGAAGATCAAAGTCAAATAAACGGCTAGTGATAACTATCAGAAAGCCTGACAAACTCGGTTGTGCTATACTTTTGGCTCCTCCAGTGGACTCCTACCAACACTCTGCTATATAAGATGACGCTATTTGTATTCATCAGAGTTGAAGAAAGATCAATGAATAATGTCTTGATCCATGCATATTCCCTCAGTGCAACTACTTCATTTTGGTTAATATTAAGAATTCTCAGTGTCATTTCCTCTAATTAAATAAAAAAAATTGTTATTATTTTCTTTTTAAAATTTAATTTAAGTATATTGTCGCCAAATAATCATTAGTAGAAACAAGAACTACAACAAAAATGCACTATTATCTTCATTTTTCGATCAATACTGATTTCAGTCAATTTGTAAAAGTTAAATGATAGAAATTAGCATGAAGGTGGTGGTCTATCTGGCCAACGAAGAAGAGAGCCGTTCATAAAATCTTAACTTAAGTGTTGTACATCATCTCTGTACTCATTACTTCATTCGAAAAAATGACTTTTCGATTTGATTAATGTTACAGTCTCATCATATCTAGGGCACTTTACTAAGTTGAGGGGCCATAATATTTAGTGAATAAAAACATCTTCGGATTGCCAATTTCCATAAGAAATTGCTTTTCATCGTTCTACTTCCACTGCATGTATGCCGAAAACACGTGGACGAATGAGTGAATGAAACAGAGATTTTATCGATAATTATTTTACTATTTAACTTTGAATTTCTTCTTTGTAATTTAAAATGCTTCAAGAAATCATAAATTGGCACTTTCGTCGACCAAGTTGGATCCATTAACGACGCATGAAATTTTTGCACACCACTTGGTCACTCTAAAATAAAAAGCTGATGAACTGCGGGCAAGAATCGCCTATAGTAAAATAGAATAAAGCACAGAGATTAACTTCTCTCAATTAAATTATCTCAGTCCAAATGCAATAAACATCAGAACTCCACAGAAGGAAGACAGAATTTTTAACTTTTGGGTACAAACTGTCCATTAGGCAAACACTGTCATCCAAAGATTAGTAGCAGCCAAATTTGGTTTGTAGATTATTATTAATCCGTGTGCTTGCTCGTTAATTCATTATGTTCAATCAATCTTTGCAATATATCATTCGCATATCGTAGCAGTGAAATATCCGAAATACTGCTTTATCTCTCTGTTGCGCAACTTAAAGTCTCTAAATTTCAATGAGGTAGCAATGTGTTTTGTTTTGAATGAATCACATTTCAGAAATTCTTCATTGGATTGAAATGTATCGTATATGAGTCTTCATGCTCAAACTAAGATGTATGAGTTAAGATATACTAAAAATAATCATCCTGGTGGTTTACTTCTAGAGTACCAATGCTCGAGTTGCAACTCGTAGGCAAACGAAAAAAATTATAAATAGCCTTAATCTGACACATGAGACCGTAGATCCTACAGCGCCAAATATGCTTGAGATGGAATTTTCCAAATAATTTTACATTTTCGGAGCTTTTCCGCTCAATGCATTTATTTTTGTCTGCAGGGGGTGTGCAATAGACTTATCTCCGCGTGGTGCAACCTAAGAAACGTATACGCATACAACAAAAAAGGTCTGTAAATAGGCAGTTGACTTCAAACTACTATAACCAGCCTGAAAAGAAACTCCAATAGAAGGAATCATCCTCGTCAGGGCGAACCACTACTTCTGCAGATCCCACAGTGGAGTGCTGGAGGGATGTCACAAGACAAGAAGATTCAAAGCCAGAAAACTCTGGATACCTATAACATGGACATATTCACAATCATGGAATCCAACCTTACGAATGAAAAACTCACATACTCTCAATTTCCAGGTTTCACCTTACATCTGCTACCTAACGACCGGCAAGTGGCAAGTGGAATATTGACTGGAGTTAAAGAAGGCCTCACGTCACATTGCGAAATAATCAAGAGTATGCGTTCAATGCAGGATATCTGTGAAATAATCAGATTAAATGTATGGAAAATTCCAAACCACCTCAAGATGTACGCGGTCTATAATCCACTCCAAAAGAGACCCAACTTCGAACTTCTTAACATCTCACACAAAACTATGGTACTTGGAAGCTTCAACGCCCATTCCACCAGATGGGTCTATAAGAACAGAAACAGAGCAGGAAAGGAAATCGAAGACATACATAACATCAACGTTCTAGAACCTGTTTACAGCGATGAGGATCCTACAACATACCTTCATCATAATTAAATCAGAACAACTCCTTACTTGCTCTCGGTTTCAAGCGACATCAGCGAACTCACACAACGCAAAATAATCGACGATCCTGAATCTGGTCACAAACCAGTCATTGCTAGTATTACCATCAACTCCAAATCCATGACATCCGAAAGGCCAACCAAGGTATTGTGGGAAATCAAGAAAGCTGACCGGCCTAAATTCACAAACCTATGGAAACCGAACTAAAAGCAAGCCCTATCAACTACAACTACCATCCTGACAAACTATGCAAAAATATCACCAATATTATATTCAAATGTGCTAAGAAATCCATTCCCCGTGGCAAGATTAAACACTATAGAGTGGCTAGGTCAAAAACCTTGATGAACTAAAAAGAAAACGGAAGTCCTTCGCAACACTGCTGAACAGACTGGAAAAATGGAAGAGGTACATACTTGGAGACGACAATCAGCTGTCCTAAGGCATGCCATTTTACAAGCCAAACGGACTACATTTAACACTTTCATTTCAAATATTAACTACCGAAACGATAGCCAACGCACATTAAAATTCCTGGGTAACCTCCTAAACAACAAGAAAAAACTAACAAGGAACCAATACGCTTGAATAATAAACTGCTTACTACCAACTCCGAAATAGCTAACACCGTCTCGAGGTTCTATTCCCACAAACAAGAGAAAAACCCATTTGTCAGAAACCCATCAAAAGATATCTGGAAACAAGCAACAAACTTTGATGAAATTAAGGAAGACACAGCAATACCACATAAGGTACTTACTCAACCATTCAGTTCTCACGAACTCGATGCTGTGAAGACAGTTTCCACCCGGAATTTCTAATTAGAAGGGGCCCAAAAGCCAAGGAAATCCTACTGACACTATTCAACAAAATATGGAAGACTAGTCTTGTGCCTACTCAATGAAAAGAGCAAAGACCCTAGCATCTTTGATAATTATAGGCCTATCTCCCTCAAAAGCATGTTGCCTAAACTTATGGAAAGAATGGTTAACACGACGCTGACCTGGTTCCTTGAAACCACAACATTCATGGAACTGAGCAAGTAGGTTTTCGGCCACAAAGATCATCAAACCAACAATTTATCACACTCTCCCAACGTATAAAAGATGTCCTTGATGCAAGAAATACTCTTACAGTTGTACTCATCGATTTCAAACCAGCATATGACCTAGTATGGAAAGAGAACTTAATTCTAAAATTGGTGGTGATTGGTATAAGACATAACATGTTAAAGTGGATAAAAGCATTCATTGGACAGAGAAAATGTAAAGTCAGGTATGAAAACGATTATTCCAAATCGACAATTTTACAAATAGGCCTACCACAGGGATCTGTCACAAGTTGCTCTCTTTCCAACGTATTCATTAATGACATAGCTGAACTGGTACAGACAGTTACAGGCGTCAAGTGCTTACTTTATGCAGATGACCTTATTCTATGGTATTCCGCTCCCAAGAAGAACGCTCAGAAGAGGACGGAAAGTGCCCTAAATAATGCACTCCAACTATTAGCTAACTGGTGCGACAACAATGGCACTGTTATCAGCCATCGAATCTGCATGCCAAACATTTTCATTGGCCCACCACAGCATAAATCCGCATAAATCCAACGAGTCCAACAAGTGACGTTTGACACAAATCTAACATGGGAAAACCGCATTGCCAAAATAGCAGAACGAGCCTCCAATAAACTGAAGGTACTGAAGCGCCTCGCTGGTAGCCTATGGGGCCGTGCACGCTCAACCCAACACACCACTTACAAGATGTTTGTTCGACCAATAATGTTGTATTGCTGCGAGACACTCGTTAGAGCCTCTGAGCCGATTGTCAAACCACTCGAGAAGACACACAACAAGGCATTGCGACTAATTACTGGAGGGATAAAATTAACATTGATGGAATGCTCTTGGTCAAAATGAACAGTACAATCCTTTCATCTATCGAAGAGAAGGCCTTGACCCTGTATGAGAAAATACTGCGCATTCCCAGGGACATATTCTGGAGCAGCTACGAAAATAGACAAGACACATAAAACGCAAGTTGGCCTAATACAGAAAGCAATAGAACTGAAGAAAAGATTAGCAACAACTGACAAACCAGAAGGCCTCTCCTTATCCCAAAACCCATTAGCAGAACACGAAGTAAAATTTTGCACCCAACTTTTTGGTCATTCCATGAAAGCAGACACTCAATCAGATCCAATGCAATTATGGGCCCTTGAGACAATTAATGTAAGCTATCCTGCAGACCAATGGCTCCAGATTTTCACTGACGGGTCATACGTAGAAAAATAAGCAAACGTTGGTCCAGGGATTTACTCTGAACTATTTACCTTCTTCGAATCAGCGAGACAAAATAGATCTGCATTCGAAGGTGAAATAGAGACCATTGAGATATCCTTATGTCAATTAAGCTGCCGGGATACTAAATTCAACAACGCTGTAATTCTTTCGGATTCACAGTCAGCAATACAGTCAATAGAGCAATACGGTGATCCACCAAAGACAGCTGAGATCCGCGAATGCATAAAAACCGTACCAGCTACTCAAAAAAAGAGTATACCAATAGTTCTTCAATGGATCCCTGGACACTATAGGCAATGACCGCGTTGACACACTTGCTATAAAGGGGACCACAATTTCGTAAGTTATAAACCGGCCAATATCCTTCTACACAATGAAGACCTTAATCTGAAAAGAATTCAAGAATCTAAGAAGCTTACAGTTTGATATAATAATAATAGTATAATATAATAATAATAATAATACTTCTTGTCTGAAGAGCTATGAAAGTGGTTTGGCAGAGATGGCTCAGGTCTGGGCTTCACAATGTATATTATTGCAAGGTATCAGTCAAATTGTTGGTTTACTTTTGGGTCATCAAATGGTCAATTTTGAATTAGTAATCAAGGGTTGGTACGATGAATCATTTAATTACCACTTCCAAAACAATTCTTGTGACAGTGGTAGATTGTGCGGACATTACAAGCAAGTCAGTCAATCTGGTGCTCTATTTTATTTTCTTCTCGGACAACCCAATTAGGATATTTTGAATTAGATGGTTTGTTATTCTTCAATCAGGATTGGGTGTGCAGTCGAGCGATGCGATCAGTATTTTGGTGGACAGCCAGCCCATATGTACGTTTGCCAATATAAGTCACCGTAAGGTTTTATTTAATGATCTAATACTAAGTGAAAGTTCATTCTATGAAGTGAGGAAAACTCAAATTTTCCACTTTAGTGCCAATAAGCAGAAACCGTATACATAAGGAATGTTTTGTCAAAATTGGCCGGAAGGAAATATATGTGTGGAAGATTTATGCCATTATATTAGATAAGCAGGACCTCATACTGGACTTCAATATCTATAAATCAAAGAAATTTAAAGGTGATCTTATGAATTAATAAATAACTTCTATTCACTTTGACTTTACGTCTCATTGGTTATAAGCAGCAAACGATGCGTAATTATATGATTGTTAATAGAAGTAACATTTGTTCACTTCTGAGATTTGTTTTGCTGCCATGCAGACAGTTACTAAATTAACATAGAGAAAAACATGTATATTTTATGCTGGCTTGGCTACTACTATTAATTGAAATGTCTTTTTTACCAATGAGCAGTTTTTTCATAAATTTTCAAAGTTCCGACTTTCTTTTTGTGGTTTAGAATCTCTCACACCTTGTTAACCGAGATGATTGAATTGAGAGAGATTTGACTTCTTGCCTGCTGTTCATCAGCTTACTGTTTGAAGGTGGCCGAGGTATGACAAGCAAAAACGTGTCTCCGCGAAATTTGATAAGTCCTTAATGGGTCCAATTTTTTCAACGAAAGTGCTAATCTGTAATTCTGAAGATATTTCGAAGCACAACATGGAAATTCGAAGTTTTAATTTAAAATCGTTTTCTCTAAAATACAGATATTTTTCAATATTTTGCCTTCGTGATTGTAAAATGGTGGTAAACAATAACTTATGCAAATGTATATATATATATATATATATATATATTATAGTTCCTCACATTAATAAAATGCCCTAGATAAGATGTGAATGTAACACAAATCAATTAGATAAGTCTTTCGTTTAAATGAAATAAATTATACTGGCATGCACGTAAATGTCTTCATACCAAAATTAAAACAACATATTAAAGCACTATAAACTTTCGATCTAGTAACTACTGATTCATAACCACAATTGAACATTGGAATATGCTAATGAAACCAGAAACAAACTCATCCGCCGTCTTTTCAGCTACAAACCAATGTTGTTTCCCATTTTCTGGATAGATTCTAAATAAAACAATTTCGATTGGTTTTTTATTTCAGCAATGTCACATTTTTTGCCAATATATGTTTCCTTAGAGTTGAAATTGGGCAACTATTCTGCCCCCCTACATTTAATGTCTTTGAGCCAAAGCAGGGGTGAAGGAACTTACATATGGGCTATTAGTTGAACGATCAGATGTTTGGGCATTTTCTTCAAACAGAAATACATAACGATAAATTGAATAATCAAATAATTTTAATTAAATCGTGTTCAGCGTTTAAATTTATACACATCAAACATGTCAGGTTTTCAACGGGTTCACAGGGTTCAAATCAACAAGGCTGAGCTCTCAGCGCAATATACGAATGTTCGTTATATTACACATTTAGGTCAATAGAACTTTTGAATAATTCGATACTAAGTTACTTTGTTATATAGACTGGTCATTCGACATATGCAATTTGAATACTGAATCATCAATATCAACAACGCTTGAGATTCAGCGGAAGAATAAAGTTGGTACTAAAGTGCAGGCACTTAATGGAACAGAAATCGCACTTTTATAGTTCAAATCCTTTGGGATCTCGCAGCACTTGAATTAAGCCCATTTATTTGGAAATCGGATTCCTTAACTTTCGCTCTCTCTAAGTTATTTGAGCGTCATCTGCAGAGTGTCAATTCCAGAGGTAGTGTAGGCAAAGCGATAGTTCATAATGACGTCTGTATTTTTCTTTAGGTGAGCTAGATTATGCGTGTATAATGCATGACCAATATGGGGAAGAGCCACATTCTGCCCAGAGTTCATTAAGCCACCCCAGAGCGTCGAAGTGAAGCAAGGTAAACAGGTCTCTCTAACCAAGTTCGTAAGTTTGAGAAATCTGTAGATTGAAGTAATAACAAAATCCCTATTTTACTCTTAGACCCGTCGACATGAAACAGATTTTCAGATACGCAGCAATCACTTTCTCCATGGAATTCAGAAGTTGCGGAAAGAAAACAGCACAGCGAGGATACGATTTAGCAGTATTTCGCAAAAAACCGGGAACTCTACTCGCAGACCTCCTATGCCTTTTCGACTTTGTACTGGCAATACAAAGAGTCAGATAAATTCTTAACTTGCTGGGTTTAGCAAAAGTAGAGGGTTATTTATAATGGTGTAGATTAGTTGATGTAACTCTAATCTCAGTAGTAAAGCTTCTCCTTTGCTCCAATGGAGTTGGAGAATGAAACAGCATGCCGGAAGTCAGAAGGCGAGTAGCTAATTTGAAAATGTGGTACACAAACGTAGTTGAATGACAAAGGGAAAAGGGAGAGTATGGAGATTGTGTTTGAACTTGGAAGAAAAGTGAAAACGCATTAGTACTGAGTGAGTCCATTTTGAGTTTTTGCAGACAAGAGCTTGCTGAGGTATGCATCATACATTTTGCTTAGACATTCTTCAATAACCAACTGATAGGAACTATTAAGTTTCCTGAAGGTGTGGTCCGTGGTGCAAAATCTACATAATACCCTGAAGTGTAGGGATTATTTACGCTTCAGGAGTTATCTGAAGGAAAAGTTCGTATAGCGATGTGTGCTTGAGTGAACCTTCAGTTGGAATTATTTCCTCTTCTCAATATTTCTACTCCTCATCCACTAAGCTATTATGAAGTTTTAAATTTACAAAACCTTTTGCAGCTATATCTCACACCATGTATGATGGAACATCTGTCCGCTCGAGAAAATGGTCTCCTTCATGATAATCGTAAACTGAGGGATCTAGTTTCTGTTCTTTCTTCCTGGATGCTTTGTTATTTTAAATATATGCATGGCATGCGTTTACGAATGATTGGCGGTGAAGGAGATAACGATGGAGTCCAAGATTTGAAGCCGGAGGAGTCATATTTGGATGGATCAACCGAATGCATAAATTTAAGCACTTCTTATGAGTCATGATATGTAGGCAGGTTTAAACGTAATTTTAATTATATTGGTTAGCTGATTTTTATGTACTATGAAGAGCTCAAATTTTGAAATGCCCTGACTCTACTTAAATTAAATAGAAGACATATTGCATCGGAAAGCCTGATGTGTACCAGTTGCCTTCGTTCTGGATTGTTTCCTTTAGCTTTACTTGAAATTTCCAATTTACACTGTTGTTCAATGGTATTAGAAGAAGCTGAATTTTACTTCAGGTGTTTTCTTTTCAAATAATAGAGGTGTGAATGTCTCCTAAACCCATTTGAGGAAATTTTTTTCAGCACTCATCTTACTAATTTACTAGAAGACATGTGTAGGGAAATTAGGAGGTTGCCAGTTTGATTAAGTATAAATTTAAGGGATTTCTATTTTTGCCTTCGGATAACCTGATAAAAGATCCTTCGTAGAGGCGAAAATCAGCGAATGTGTGCCCTCTTATGATTTGAAATTACCTGTCATGTTGAGTGCATCGGCTATCAAGACGACTCTGGTAGGAAATAAAGACGCCCATGCAGATACAGGATAGTATGTCGTGTCCTATTTAACAAATATTTTACATGATCTATCGATTGTAAGCGATGTTTCGCAAATTTGACGTGTGCTTGAGGATAAGATGGAGGAATGCCAACTTAGTTGAGCGTAATGCGATGAGGAGTTGGATGAGAGGAAAGACCAACTATCGGTTAGTTGAAATTACCAACTGAGCGTAGGGTCTATTTTACCTGAATGTTAAAGCCTTTTTCTACTGAATATCGAACAACTTGCAAGCAATCTCCGAAAGAAGATGGAGGTGTGTCTAACTGATTGAGTCTAATTGAGTAGTATTATGTCTGCCCGATTTAATTGGAAGCACTCATTTGTCGTAGGATGATGCAGGTTAAAGATAGCTCTAACTCTAACGACTAGTAAAATCAGCAAGTGGTAATAAATTCTTTTTCGCAAAATGATGTGCCTCCACCAAAATCTATGGGCGGGTTAAAGTTCAGTGGCGCGTCAAGTTGCCAACCCATTATTTGGATCTGAATCTCCCTGCTGCGATGTAAACGAGATGATAGATGAGCGCATTAATTAGTGCTAAAATGGATGTCAAGATAGAAATGAAAGAGCATGCAAATTTCAAATTCAAGTTACAAAGAGAATTAAGAGTTTAAGGAATTAGCAGGTAACTTCAAAGAAGACTTGGTGTTATCGATTCATTTTCTGAAAACTTTTGTACAGAGACCTTAAACATGAATTATTTCGACTAGTAATCGATTGAAGCGAACATTCTCTTTGCTTAGAATTATTTTAAATTTTAAATGAAAATCATTAAAATAATTTTTCAACCACTATTATTGCGAACAATACTAACAGCCACAATTAGCAGGCACAAGGAAAAAGTGAAGAGATGTGAAGGGGCTCTCATGATGTCGGCTCTGTTCAGGCATGGCTGAATGAGACGAAAATGACGAGAAGAAGATCATCGAGTCCCCCAGAGTCCATAAAATAATGGAAGGAAAATTGAAGATGTTAAACAAATGAAGTCAATTTGGTGTTAGGAGAGAGCCCCCGAGTTAATTTCATTTTGAAATATGCAATTTATTTATATAAAGTTCACCAAACCGTCAAGCATGTTCTACTTTCCCTTACAACGTTTCCAATCCTGACACATGTATTACCCAATCCATCAACATATCAAAAACTTTGCGCTTCATACAAAAGACCGCACTAACTATTCGTACTATCAGAACTTCATGCTGGTTAACATCTTCCAATCCGAGTGGCTGAATGCAGCGAGAAGCATAAAATTTGTATTATTGTATATGGAAAGTGAGCTTTCCAACGAGTATGTAAGCATTTCAATCGCATGAAAGTGTTTGAAAATTAATTTATTTTTTTGACTCCATCTCGTTCAATACATTTTATTAATATGAGAAACTTGACTTCTGCTCTCTATAAGTTATTTGGGCACCATTGGCAGAGTGGCAATTCCAGAGGAGGCTTAGATGTAGCCGCAATTCACAACGTCTGCAGAAGGTATTTTTTTCTTATCGCTCAGCCGCTCTCATTGTTTAATACGCGTTTAAATATCTTTGCTTCTACCACACCCAACGTCGTCTTGAGCTGACCCAGGTGGATAGAACTCAAACCATTCTACTAACTTTATTACTTTTATTTGTCGGTTTTCAAACTTGCCTCTCTTTTTAGGGAGCACATTTTTGAGAAATATGAAGATAGAAGAGCTGCAAATTCACGTCTGATTTTGCAATAGATTTGATCAAATTTCTCCTGAGCTTTATTCTTTATATGCCATTACTTTATGCTTTCTTAAGCTCCATTGTATATTAAAATTGTAGAATTTTGATTAAACAGCTTTTTTCATAGTATTGTTGAAATAGTTTGACTAGAGTACAAGTGCTTCAAAATGAACAACGGTTTAGGGAGCTTCGAAGAGTGTTGGTAATACATATAACTGGAACTGAAAATTTCGACAGAATTCTTAATTATCTTGACTATTTGTACAATTGGTGAATCTTAATTTTGACTGAAATATTGTCAGAAGTAAACTTCCAAACCTCTAAACTGCCCAATGCAGCCTAATTTAGATGTCGAAAGAAAACGGAACTTAAAAGAATAGAATAGAGCTAGGGGGGATCTTATGCACAGTTGTTGCATTACTCTGCAGTGACTGCTTGAAAAAATGAAGATTTGCATGAAATTATGTACATATAGAGTTAGTACGAAATTATGAACATAACAGCATCAACCAAGTATCAATCCATCAAATAGAGAATGGGATTTTTCAATGTACTAACAGTTATTGTAAGCCTGACATGAGGGTTTCTTAATAGATGAACAAACATGCATATTGTCAATGTATATTGACATGCATTATTTCACAACATATTATCCCAGTATTGTCAAAGGGCATCATAAAAACTGGTCTTTTTCAGAATAGAAAAATAGTACGTTAATGTTATATATTTAAAATCACTTAGTTCAAGTCGAATTTGTAGCGAATTAGCTACTTAACTAAGCCTGAATGTACTCAGAAACCTCAGTGGCAATTTCTCCTGGTTGGTATTTCCCACTGAAGTAGCCACGCTGCTGTAAAGTCAAGAAAGAGACGAAGTGGGAGAAGACACGTTTATTTGAAGTGACAATATGGCGTAGTGTGTCTACAGGAAGCCTAGTCATAATCAACATGGCGAATTGACTAAAACAAACGGAAGCTCCAGATTGGCTATGCGTTGGCCGCGCTCAGCCCGCGCGTGCGATGACGTGCGCTCATAAATTGTATACGTGCGCTTGTCTATTAAGCATCATTGTAAATCATCACAACTCTCTACAGATCTAGGCTCAATTAATTTAATTTAGCAAATATGTGAAGTAGTTATAGAGGTCAAATAAAAACCACACTTCTGCAAAGATTGAATCATGTTCTTACGATATGTTTACACTTGTGCACTTATTATAGAACCAAATGTGAAAATAAGTATCTGGGAGCCTTAAACGGTTGCAGTTAAGTGAAAATTTTTCGATTGCAAATGTGATATCTAAACGTGATCGCAATCATAAACGAGATTTTTTAGTTATTTGCATTTCACTCCATAAAACTCAATCAGTGAAACGAAGACTTAAATAAATAAATAAATTCAGCATAACCAAAACATTTTGCTTCATTTAGACGAGCCTTTGTATAGAAATTGATAAAACATGAGGACCAAGCAATAATTTAACTTCAAATTTGTCTTTAAAGTAATAACGCACAAATGAAGTACTCTTTGAATAATATTATTCATTTGCAGCGAATTAGTTGAATATTTCGAGTAAGAAATAATAAGTAGGAACGTCACGAATCTCCGTTACTTGCACTTTATTCGTATTTTCCATTCTTAACCACAACTTTTAAATTATGAAACTATATAATGATAGGCTAAAATGCAATTAATATAAAATTGGAAAAGCTCCATTGAAAGCCATTTCTGGCGGAAGTCTCAACAGTAATTACAATGACCAATTATTTACATGATAAAGACATGAATCAAGAAGTAATGCCTTTTGATGATAACTGGCAACCATTTGGAATATTCTTATGAAGTAATGATTCACATCAAATATTCATATACTGAGTTATTTGATATTGATAATCCTGATATGGTCGTACTCAGTGATACTACCCAGTTCGTTTTATACACAGTTCACAGTTTAAATAACATATTCGATTAAATAAATACTTTAGTACTGGGTTCAATAATTGAACGCAAGATTTATCATTTGAAATGGTGCATTCCGATTTTTTAACAAACATTACTCTGACTCGATTTCAAGTTGGCATGTTTGTATTAATTAAATTTGAGCAGGTTTTTGCATTAATATTGATATAATAATAACTAACTATGAAGTGGGTTTACCGACTGTTCGTCTACGCATGCAGGTTTCTATGCTTAAATGTCATAAATCATGATCAGATATTAATAACCATTGAATTTTCAAGGTTCCACTTCTGAAATGAAATGGCTCTGGATGTGTAGTCGTCGGTATAAAAGTATTGGTACCACTTGACTGATGCAACTTTATTAATGCGCCAAACGAAAATCAAACAGAGACGAGAACTTAAAATATTCATACCCTTTTTCTAGTAATAAAAGTACCTTACAATGTTTTTGCCTGGAATGATGAGTATTGCAATTTAGTTTAAAATAAATAAAATATTTAATTCACTCTGTGAACGATATTCAGTTTAAGACGAGGAGAATGGTTCGTAAAGCACATTTAGGCTATTTATTCCATTTTGGAACAGTTCTGAAACGAAAAATTGAGCTAAATAATAAATCACGAAATAGATTTGTTTTGACAGAGCATGTAAATATCGCAAAATTTAAATTTCGAAAAAATTCGATCTCATGAGGAAAAATAAGACAGGCTATCATGTGTTGATATGTGACAATATTGACTTAAATATAGTAATGTAATACTAATTTTACTGTCAAAAAGAAAAATTGAAACACATGCTTAACGTTTGCATTAATTTTCTCAACCAGTTAAAATCAATTTTCTAGATGTATTCCTGAATATAACTAACTTACCAAATTCAATGTGTGTTTATCGAGAGCACAATATTAAGATTGCTCCAACAATTCCTTAATTTGTCCGACTGCAAATTGAGAAAATAATAATATCCAGTAAGTGAAATTAGAGCTCTGTCATACTCTTTAACGATTATTTGCCCTTCATTAGAGTCAAAATGTGCAGGAGGGTATTGCGGCAGATCGACTACGGAGTTTCCCGACACATTTTCTACTTTCTCTTCTTGGGACTAAGTCGCAACCCACATTCTTCTCTCGTAAACTCATCACTATTAAATAGTCCCTTAATATGAAATTATTTTTCCTTTATTTTCATTTATTTCAGTTAAAAGTGCCGCCAAGGGTAGTTGATTTCTCAAATTCATGAGTTGCAACCTGACTCCTATTTACAGGTACAGCATCAGGCTTTGTCTCTTGTATTTTATATATATATATATTTGCCCTTATAAAGTAAACATTTAGTTTTTTGCTGATATTCCTTCAGAACACCATATTAGGCGCCTTTATAAGTGAGAAACCAACTAAACATGGCACATATTTCATCAAATTTCCTTCATCCAAATTATTGGTGGATTTGACTAGCACAAACGATATTTCCCTATAGCCAATTTCTCAAAAATTTGATTTCAACGTGATGTGGTTGAAGGTGGTGGAGGAAGACGACAGGGCACAATGTTGATTTTCAAAATGGCGGATATTTCACATCCCCATTTAGTTTACCTTTATTCTAATTAGATTTTAACGAAATATTAGGTTTTCTTTCTTATTTTGCCAATTACTTGATTATGCCAATTTCTCTGACAGGTGTACGGAATATTTATTTCCTCAGATGAACACTCATTTTCCTTCAACACACATCCAAACTACTGAGATTCCCAATTTTTGAATCTCAGTTACCATCACAGGATTCATATTTTGCTTTGTCCATTAGACAAATTATCAAATTATAAAGTACCTTGACGTCACACGTCAGCCGACGCTCCTACCCCTCCTCTACCACCCCCTCTCGCCCCCAACGCTTATCTTCAAGTTAATCTCATTAGTATTCAAAACAATTGCAACAATCAGGCTATTCCATTACGTGATCGTCTTAGTAACTGTATTGTGAACGCCATTCACAGTCTGCCAAATAAAAACACATCGAATGAAGTCTAAGTACACAAATAAAACGTCACCATATGCATTACAAATTTATTGCATGCCTTTCATAATTATTGATATCGTACTCGATTATTAAAAATGTAAGACTGTACTGTGGTTCATCGGGAGCACAATATTTTCATCAATTTTAACCTTGCCAAAACGAGACTTAAATATATTTCACTCTGTAGTCACATAATCAAAATTGGAACCGTGGGATTATGAAGAAAACGTTTTATTCATGGTTTAATCAAGCATTACCTTTGCTGTACCATGACTTGAATATATTTCATTGGAAAATTAGAAGTATGAAATTCAAAAGGTTTTAGTCATGCTTGACATTTATACTTGAAATGAAAAAAAACTTATCCAGAAGTCAAATATGATCAGGAGATTATTGTGCAATCCTCTTCTTCATGTTCACCTGGAACACTTATTTGCCACACATGTCACCAAGGCACGTCAACATCTCAAAAACCACTGCTCGTTTATCTTCATACCATTTATCGCAATCATGAAGATTACAATTTGGTCCGTATTCGGCTGATATATATGTCTATTTTATCTGTTCATTGATATTTCAAACCTGCATGTATTTCAGGGTGTAGTAATGAAATGGAATCAGCTATATTTAATGCTAAAAGAATATTATCAGGAAGTACATCCAAATACCCTCGAGAGAAGACCATAATTGTTTGCTCACTTGCATTAGTTCACTGCTTATTGAATTGCCATGCTTGCACCTGAACATGAAAAACCACTTGTGAAATAGCCGTCGCCTCGATTATTGGCTAACCAGGCAGCCAATCACTCATCACCAACTTCAAATCACTAATAGTTTCATTTTTATTCTCTTGAAGTACTAGCTCTCTCATTCCTTTGTCTTTGAGTTTGAGTTGGTGCAGTTATGAAAAAAGGGGCGAATGAGGAATTGCATCAAAAATTTTGCTGATAGCCTCCCGTGCATGGTCTCTATTGGAATGAAACACACTACACACTTATTCCAACTCCCTGTCTGAACACTATGATAAATTACATAGCTCTCGGCCAGCATGCTCTCGTATAAGGCTAAACCTTACAGAATTACACCAGGATAACAATTTGACACTTGAGAAACTAAAGAGAACCGAAAGAAAACGGACAGCTTGGAAAGTCTTGAAGTAAGTACTTCACGACCTGAACATCAATGGACGTGTGCTTATTGAATTTCCTTAATAATTATTGACAGTGAAGAAGTCCGTCACCCTGATGTTGGGTACATGCTAAATTAATCAGTTTTAATAAAGTAATTTAGTATGTATTTTCCTTATTGACGAAGAATATAAATATATTGCATCGAAGGTTTATCAAAGTTTTAATTTATATCTATGTGAGCGATCATCAAATTCAAAGATATTTTCTGAAGCAGAGCAGTATTTAAGACGATACCTGCTGTAAGAATTGTAATTCAGAAGACAAACGAGTCTGTGTAGACTAAGGGATGGCCTTTGATTCGTGGCTCATCAGTGGAATTTAAACGAGATTATGCAAAGCAAAGCCACATTTGAACATAGTTAACTTCTTCAGACAACTCATGAATGGCTACGCGCGTACATCTACACCATACTTCTTTTCCATTACTATCAATCTGCGGAATAAATTGGTTGACTTTATTTGAAGTCACACTGTCTGTAAATACACATCAATTCAGTTACTGCTATCGTTTGAATGGTACCCTTTTGCTCACTGCCACCATATCTCATTGTCAACGTCGTATTTTGGAATAATTCACATGTCAAGGACGTGACATTTGCCTCCCCTCGATACATTGCAGCACAAAGTCCTTTGAATTCTCTGCCAATTCTGTGTCCATATCGGCTTCTCCTTTGGCGCTTTCAACTCCAACATGAAAGTATGTTCTTGCAACCTTCAGTCTTAGACAGCGCAAAAGTTGCGTATCTCAAACACACTAGGTACTCTGCAATGAATTAGATAGCTCCGGTACGATTTAGTGTGCCCTAGCAACATCCCTTATCATCATTAACGGCGCTTGAACGAAGAAGAAATCAAACATGCAGTCAAAATTCTTACCTAATTTTGAATCGTTTGAATTTTAAAGGTGTCAACTAAGACCTGAGGCCCAAGATATTCTGAACAGTGCAGCTAAACTGGAGCCTAATGGCAACTCGCATTTTATCATAACCGGTGAAAATTTAAGCACAAAATGTAGTGGAAGCTACCATATCTTTCCATTGATGGAGCTATCCCAGGAAGCTCTTATCTCATTTTGTTCGATTTATTTTCAAAGTAGTCTGAGGTTATCTGCAACAGATTTTAGGCTATTCATACTGCTATTTACACCTTTCGACAAGCATTGGCCAATCAGGATATAGAAAAGTCATTTATGCTGAAATATCACCCATTTGTCGTCCTCTCGAATGTTTAACTGGAAGATGGGCAAATTTCATGAAAATCTGTCTTCAAAATATTGTCAGAAATTTAATAAAATGAGGACTTTTATTTGCACTTTTCTTTGAAGCATACCTCCATTAATTCTGGCCTGAATTATTTGGATCAATAATTAATGTTAAACAATTTATAATGGAAATTGAAAAATTAAAAACAAATGCTATATGACGTGCTATTCATTGATTTTATTAAGAAAACAAACACTGTAAAATTTAAATAAAATTTGGGTTCTATCGTGTGCTATTATTAGCATTATTCCAAGTAAGTACGACACTATAACATAACAGTATCCATCCATCAAATAGAGAATGGGATTTTTCAATGTGCTAACATTTATTATAAGCCTGGCATGAGCGTCTCTTAATAGTAGAACTAACATGCATATTGTCAATATATATTGACATGCATTATTTCACGAAATCTTATCCCAGTATTGTCATAAGAAATTGGTCTTATTCAGAATAGACAAATAGTATGTTAATGTTATATATTTATAATCACTTAATTAAATTGGATGTTTATAAGTGTGCTTGTCTATTGAACATCATTGTAAATCATCACAACTCTCTACAGATCTAGGCTCAATTAATTTAATTTAGCAAATATGTGAAGTAGTTATAGAGGTCAAATAAAAACCACACTTCTGCAAAGATTGAATCATGTTCTTACGATATGTTTACACTTGTGCACTTATTATAGAACCAAATGTGAAAATAAGTATCTGGGAGCCTTAAACGGTTGCAGTTAAGTGAAAATTTTTCGATTGCAAATGTGATATCTAAACGTGATCGCAATCATAAACGAGATTTTTGAGTTATTTGCAATTCACTCTATAAAACTCAATTAGTGAAACGAAGACTTCATTGCTACTTAAATAAATTCAGCATAACCAAAACATTTTACTTTATTTAGACAAGCCTTTGCAGAGAAATTGATAAAACATGGAGGACCAAGCAATAATTTCACTTCAAATTTGTCTTTAAAGTAATAACGCACAAATGAAGTACTCTTTGAATAATATTATTCATTTGCAGCGAATTAGTTGAATATTTCGAGTAAGAAATAATAAGTAGGAACGTCACGAATCTCCGTTACTTGCACTTTATTCGTATTTTCCATTCTTAACCACAACTTTTAAATTATGAAACTATATAATGATAGGCTAAAATGCAATTAATATAAAATTGGAAAAGCCCCATTGAAAGTCATTTCTGGCGGGAGTCTCAAAAGTAGTTACAATGACCAATTATTTACATGATAAAGATATGAATCAAAAAATAATGCCTTTTGATGATAACTGTTAATCATTTGGAATTTTTTTAGTAGTGATTCACATCAAATATTCATATACTGAGTTATTTGATAGTGATAATTCTGATATGATCGTACCCAGTGATACTACCCAGTTCGTTTTATACACAGTTCACAGTTTAAATAACATATTCGATTAAATAAATACTTTAGTACTGGGTTCAATAATTGAACGCAAGATTTATCATTTGAAATGGAGCATTCCGATTTGTTAACAAACATTACTCTGACTCGATTTCAAGTTGGCATGTTTGTATTAATTAAATTTGAGCTGGTTTTTGCATTGATATTGATATAGTAATAACTGGCTATGAATGAGGTTTACCAACTGTTCGTCTATGCATGCGGGTTTCTATTCTTAAATGTCATAAATCATGATCAGATATTAATAACCATTGAATTTTCAAGGTTCCACTTCTGAAATGAAATGACTCTGGAGGTGTAGTCGTCGGTATAAAAACAACGGTACCACTTGACTGATGCAACTTTATTAATGCGCCAAACGAAAATCAAACAGAGACGAGAACTTAAAATATTTATACCCTTTTTCTAGTAATAAAAGTAAATTACAATGTTTTTGCCTGGAATGATGAGTACTACATTTTCATTTAAAAAAATAAAATTCTTTAATTCAATCTGTGAATGATGTTCAGTTTAAGGCAAGGAGAATGGTTCGAAAAGCGCACTTTGCCCTTTTATTAAATTCAAAGATATTTTCAGATGCAGAGCAGTAGTTAAGACGATTCCTGCTGTAAGAATTGTAATTCAGAAGACAAACGAATCTGTGTAGACCAAAGGATGGCCTTTAATTCATTGCCCATCAGTGGAATTTAAACAAGATTATGCAAAGCAAAGCCACATTTGAACTAAGTTAACTTCTTCAAACAACTCATGAATGGCTACGCGCGTACATCTACACCATACTTCTTTTCCATTACTATCAATCTGCGGAATAAATTGGTTGACTTTATTTGAAGTCACACTGTCTGTAAATACACATCAATTCTATCGTCATGCTATCGATTGAATGGTACCCTGTTGCTTACTGCCACCATATCTCATTGTAAACGTCATATCTTAGAATAATTCACCTGTCAAACACATGCCATTTGCCACCTCTCGATACATTGCAACGCAAAGTTCTTCGAATTCTCTGCCAATTTTGTGTCCATATCGGCTTCTCCTTTGGCGCTTTCAACTCCAACATGGGGGTATGTTTTTGCACCCTTCAGTCTAAGGCAGCGTATCTCAAACACACTAGGCACTCTACAATGAATTAGGTAGCTCTGGTTCGATTTAGTTTGCCCTAGCAACATCCCTTATCGTCATTAACTGGGATCGAACGAAGAAAAAATCAAACATGCAGTCAAATGGCTTCTCCAATTCTGAATCGTTTGAATTTTAAAGGTGTCAACTAAGACCTGAGACCTAAGATATTCTGAACAGTGCAGCTAAACTGGAGCCTAATGGCAACTCGAATTTTATCATAACCGGTGAAAATTTAAGCACAAAATGTAGTGGAAGCTACCATATCTTTCCATTGATGGAGCTCTCCCAGGAAGCTCTTATCACATTTTGTTTGATCTAATTTGCAACAGATTTTAGGCGATTCACACTGCTATTTACACCTTTCGACAAGCATTGGCCAATCAGGATATGCAAAAGTCATTTATGCTGAAATATCACCCATTTGTCGTCCTCTCGAATGTTTAACTGGAAGATGGGCAAATTTCATGAAAATCTGCCTTTAAAATATTGTCTGAAATTTAATAAAATGAGGACTTTTATTTGCACTTTTCTTTGAAGCATACCTCCATTAATTCTGGCCTGAATAGGGTATTTAGCAATTAGTTAAAAGAGTCAAATGTAACACAAACAAATTTCTTAAGAGACGCACGATGTCAATTCGAATTTAGGCGTCCTCTCTAAAAGCGCATTTATTGGTTATTTAAATAGATATTCACAAATAAAAATTCACGTCCTTAGTTAAGTGAGATGATCCTTCGCTAATTTGCTCCAACAAACGAAAAATACACTGAAAATTTCCAGGAAATCTAGTATGCCATTTTAATAGAAGTAGGTCAATTAAGTAACTGCTAAATTTACAGGAGTATGACATTTCGGACTCCCGCGATATTATTGTGAAATTATTATCTTGAGGAAATCAAATAAATTTCCAATACTTTTAATAGTACACTTTTAATAGTCTCTTATTTATAACAATTGCGCCACCAAATGATTTTCAATTTGAGGTTTGGACTATGTATGAAACCTCGATGGCATAATTAGTTTGTGAATCTGCGTTAGCGGTTATAAGTTAACGTTGTTGTAGCAAACCGTGCTAAATGCAATATAAATGAGAATTTGAGTAAATATTAACCACAAAATGGGAATTCTTTCTAAGACCGTTGCCTAACTTCTAGAAAATAATAAGCATGATTTGTGGCAAGGCAAATCAGGTTTATTCAAATGTTACAAATGAAACTGATTCACAAATGGTTGTAAATGCCGGATGCAGAAGAGGGCATAAATTTAAATGGTTTTGGATTATTTTGACAATGAATTTTATAGGTGCAAATGATTATCTTGCATTCATTAATTGCTAAAGTATTAAAATTTTGCTGTAAGTGTCTCAATGTGGTGAGTAGTTTGAAGTGAATAAAAATTTGTAGAGGTATTTACTTCATTAAAATTTATTTGGTAAGCTAAAGGATGGGCAATTATTGAAGCAAAATCAAAGTTCATACCATAATTTTACTTTTAATAGGTCAAATTATCTTCGCCGTCTTCTCTATCGTCTCAATTAAATTATTATTCGTCGTCGCGTGCAAAGAAATTATAGCTATTCATTTACATGCATTACTCTGTTTGTCTGAATGGAACAAGATGTTTTCCAATTGTGTTAAACGCAATGAGTTTTCAATGGAAATGTTGTCATTGTAATTAGAATAGCTTTGACGTTAGAAGAAGGGGTATTTGCCGAATACAAATTGAATTATTTCGAATATCACTGTAATCTGCGAGGTGGTCACGATATGAAATCTAGCAAGAACTCTCCGTGTCTTTTCTTAGTTTTATTTACAAAATTCAATTTAAGGAAAACAGTGCATTATCGAAATAACTCACCGTCCATAATAAATACTAATTTCGCTAAGTAGGGGGATTTTGAATGCAGCTCTAATATTCTCAAATGCAATAGTTTATAGATATTGCAACAATGAAGCCATAAAAGCAGGATCAATTAGGTTGGCAGGCACATAAATGGCTTTATTCGAAAATTTAAACAAAATTTAGAAGAGGAATGACAAACTATTGTTTTTGTAACTAATGGTAAAAATGTGAATATGCTAGTGAATCTAGAAACGAACGCATTCATCGTGTTTCGGTTTCAAATCAATGTTGCCTTCCATATTCTGAGTTGAATCAAAAGTCGTAACTGTGATTTGCTAATTTAAATCAACAATATCAAATTTTTTGATGATATATTTTCCATTAGATTTAAATTTTGACAAAATTTCATCATATTGTGCATTTCCTTTCTGTACATTTTGAGTTAATGAGCTAACACAGTGGTGAAAGACCACCCATATGGGCCACTAGATAAACAGTCAAATGTATGAAGTTGAGTTAGACCATTTTCTTTAAACCGAAGAACTGCATGATAAAATAATTGTTCGCATAATTTTAAATAAATCGTGTTCGGAATATACATTAATGCACATCAAAGATGCAAAGTTTCCAACTGGTTTATAAGCTTCAAATCAACAATGCTAAGCTCTAGGCTCAATGTAGGAGTCGCTAATTTGAGCATTTGCAACTGGCTAGTTTGATTCCACATTTTGATCATTAAAAATCTCGAATACTTCAATGTGAAAATTGCTTTGTTTTAGAGACTGTAATAGGGTTTTCAGTCTATCTTATCACAGTGCTTGGTCTATTACAGGAGGGGAAAATTCCATTCAGGCAGGATATTGTGAACACCATCTTTCTTTCCAAATATGGAATTTGCATAGTGAATCATCGATATCATCAAGGCTTAAAGTGCAGTGAAACAGTAAACTGTGTACTTAATTGCAGGCACTTAATGAAGAAGAAATCGCAAGGCCCATAGAATCTCGCACCAATTGGATTTGTGTGTACCAAACTATTGATCATAATACCTCAACTTCTGCCCTCTCTAAGTTATTTGAGCTCCATCTGCAGTGCCTTAATTCTATAGGTAGCGAAGACGAAGGGTTAATTCACTATGACCTCTGGGATATTCTTTAGCATTTCTCGTTCAAAAGCAGAGCGGGAGGTTTCACTTGCCAAGTACATAAATTTAATGAATATTTAAGTTGATGTAATGGTATAATCACTGTTAATGTCTCAGATCCGTCGAAATAAATCGGGTCTCCCGGTACACTACACTCCGTTTTAATCCAGAAGTTGATGAAAGAAAACAGCACAATGGGGTTAGGATTTGACAGTCTTTTGCAAAAAAGCCCATGGATTCAACTTGCAGACATCCTACGTCTTTTCAATCCGGTCACTGAAATTAAACGGATGTAGCACTTGCAAACAGTAGAAGCCAAATTATAAACTTCTTGCAAATTTAAATCATTTTAATAGGCGACATTTTAATAATATTTACATTTTGATTTGTAATGTATCATGATGTTTTGACTTTGGTAATTTTGTGATTACGTGTGAGTTGGCTATTGAATCAACTCAGTTGACGCTCAGAATTTAGCTGCTAGTTAATGAAGCTTAGTTTGTTTTGTTAATTTCTAATAGGTTCAACGAATTAACCAGGTAATACGACATGACCCAACCCACGTTTTATACTTGGGCTTATTAGTTCTGTCAATGGCAGGAAATCAAAAGCTAAATGGAAGGGGCATTTCATGGGAAAGCTTGTTGTGTACTAATTGCGTTGGTTCCGATTCGTTTCCTTTGGATTTGATCAAAATGATCAATTTGCTTTGCTGTTCCATGGTATTGGGAAGAGTTGGACTATAGTTCAGTTATTTATTTTTCAAATGGTTGCCGTGTGAATAAATAAAATCCTCATTTATGGAGATGTTTTCAGGACTTATCTGAAGGACAATTGTAGGCAGATTAGGAGGTTAGCAATTTGACTAAGTATAATTCTGGAGAGGTCTCTAATTTAGCTCACAGATAATTTGATAGAAGGTCCTTCACAGAGGCAGGAATAGGCGAATGCGCGCCAAATCTTACTGGAGATGCCCCTATGTATGATTCGAAATTGCCTGACATATCGCGTACGTCAGTAGTCAAGACGCATCTGGAAGGAAATAAAGAGGCTCGTGGAGACAAAAAATGGTATGTCATTTTCTATTGGCTAATCGAATCTTTTAGAAGATCTATCAGTGGTCAGCAGTGATTCGAAAATGAGACCTGAGCTTGAGGAAAGCTAGAGAGATACCCACTTAGATTAGAACATCGCGATGGGAACTTGGCAAAATAGGAATGATATACTATCGGTTAGTGATATTAGTATCTGATTTACGGATTTAGTAGATAGATTCACTTGACGTGAGTGACGTTATGTGTTCTACTCAGGGAGAAAAGAAGACAGTCAAACTGAGGTATTAAATGGGACAAATTTCCTTCTGTTTGCAATCCTTTCTAATTGAATGGTCTATTTTACTTGGATTTCAAAACCAAATTTTACTGAATGCCGAACACCATACAAACAATCTCTGGACAAAGAAGGTAGCATGTCTAACTACTGTTATCAAAATTAGTAGAATTGTGTCAGACGCAATTAATAGGAAACAATAAATTTTGTAGGTGGATTTAGAGTAGAGGCAGCTTTTACTCTAACAACTAGTGGAAACGACAAGTAGAAATGAGCTTTTTGTCGCATTACTGTTTTGACATTCACATAATAATGTCTCCTCTCCAATCCCTCCTATCGTATAGTCCATAGTAGTGTGGATGTCAGCTCATTGTCTGGTTCTGAAACTGGCTGCTGTGATGCAAACGAGATGATAAATAAGTACTTCAAAGTCAGTTTAGAAAGAGCCACAAGTGTTTAAGAATTTGGCAGTTAACACAAAAGAAGACCTGGGGTCGTGGATTTATTCTCTGAATCGTTTCGCACAGATGGCTTGACATTAACTATTTCGGTAAAGATTTGTTTGAAGTAAACATTTTCTTTGCTTAGACTCACTTTAAACTTTTAATTTACATCATTACCTTAGTTCGTCAATCACTCCCTTAATGATTGTTATTACAAACAAAAATAACAGCCACAATCAGCAGATACAAGGAGTGAAATAATGTGGAAAAAATTACGTGTTGTCGGCTCTGCTTAGGCATGTGTGGGATGAGATGACATTGACCAGTAGGCGTTCATCGAAACGCCGAGAGTCCACAGAATGTTGGAAGAGAAACTGGAGACGTTAACCAAATAAAGTCAATTTGGTGTTTCATCGGGAAAGATGCAATATATTCATTGGCAGGATTTCTGTTTGAACTCATTGCATAACTAATTACAACTTTTCTATTACGCAACCGATCGACATATGAGAAACACTGCACTTACTGTTAAAGATATCTGTAACTATTCTGACTATCGGAGCTTCATTTGGGCTTACATCTTCCAATCTGAGTGACTGAATGTAGCGAGGGCATAAAATTTACATTATTGTGAATGGAGAGCGCGTTTTGCAATAAGTTGGGTGTGTACAATTAAATATAAAGTTGTATTTCACTTGAGGTTTAATTACGAACACGATTGTGTAAGCATGTTTATAGCTCTCTTTATCATCTTTGAGTTAAGTATTTCAATCAAATGAAAGTCATTGCGAGTTGATTTATGTTTCCATCCCATCTCATTCAATGCATTTTATTAACATGGAAAACTCATTATCCGTCCTCTAAAAGTTAATTCCAGCGCCATCGGCAGGGTTGTAATTCCAGAGGAGACGTAGACCCCACCGCCACCCCACTACAACATCCGGGACATTGTGCATGCCTAATGTGACTCTGATCGTTTTGAACGCGCAATAGATTTCTTATTGGCAATGGTTTTGCTCCTGAACCGCAATGCCTACTTATCACACACCATTTTCATTTCTTAGCTGAGTTATCAAATTCAGGTGCTGTTATGAGATGAGAGTACATCCGCACCCATTTGTCCAAGGCTGTACACACCGGACACCATTCCCTGAGCTGTGTGTATAGATCAGTCTTCAATTCAGCATCGACAGCACCAACATCAGCTGCAATTCAAATCACATGCAACAATCACCGCTTCAAAATTACTCTTCGTGTCTCTCATATACATCGAGTTGTCTATGAATGTTGCTTTCTCGAAACTCTCTGAAGGCCAATCCGTTTTAGAATATTATCCAAAATTACATGTGGGCAGATTCAGACTAGAGAGATTAGACAAGATGCCACACGACCACGCAGACTATTTAACTTAAGAATTGTTTAATAAACGCACACAGAGTGGAGATGAAGCCACCAATGTGTCGATAACACTTCTGATCCTGATAACGATAAATTTGTTGATAGCGGTGAGCATACGAATTTTGATAAGAACGATGAGTGACTTCGACACAACCTGTGATAATTGCAACTTCGGAGTATAAGGGCAGGCCCTGCAAATCTGGGTTTTTTCTTGTCAACCTCCTTACAGCAATTCAACCACAGTGGTTGCTCTAAGTATAAAGAGAACAACGTGATGTGACCATCACGCCTGCCATCATTCAAGCAATGATATTCGTCTCATTATGACTAAGATTGAAGTGGTGATAGGAGAAAGCCTCCAGCTACCAGCCAAATGCATAATTCTGTCATTCATCTTGGACCAATTCGCCGAAGTCAGTCTGGGTCAGCACAAGACAAATTGGGGTGGGGTACAAGCAATGCTTTTCTCCCTCGTATAAGACAGTGAGAGCAGTTGAGTGAGATAAAATAACACATCTCAAACGGAGTTCTTTTAAACTGCGTCTTCTCCTAATTATGCAAACAAAATCTGGCCATAAACATTTCTTAAATCCTGTTAGGAACAGGATGGATACCTAAGATGTGAATTCATAAAATGGAATTCAAACACCAAACGTCGTCTTATTCTAACATTCAATATGGTCTCTAGTCTCAAACGACTTGTTATCTGGAAGTCGACAAAGAATGCTGTCAATATGAAAGCTCCAAAGCACTGATTATGGTTTCAAGGAGATCATTTTAGCATTGCGAGATGAGAAATGAGAAATGAATTGAGACGTGTGAAGAACCGCATTCATGCCCTCAGTTACAATATTCTTCTAGTCAATTAGTATTTATTACAGCCAAACAAACTACACCCATCATGAATCTCAATGCTCAAATTGATCCTATGGGATTAGAGACCACTGAGATCGCCCGAATGCAGCCAAAATTTTGGTAAAATTTACATGAATTTCATTGAGATTATTCAGATGAATAGACTTTCCTAACTACCGCAATTTGCTGCGTTGAAACATGTTTCTGTTCAGTTATTTAAGCAATCAATAGATATCCCTATTGCAAATTAAACGCCAAAGTCAACATATAGTTCACTTAATCAGAGGTGATGAAGTAATTTGAGAAGATCAGCTACGAACTGAGATTCGAGCATCTGGGGCCTCATTAATGAGAGCGAAGAATAGACAAGGGAGAAATGAATATTGCATGAAGAAAATAGCATGGTTGGTGAGAAGATGAAAGTCCTTGAATTGACTCGACTTAGCGAATAATACTGAGCATACATCGGTCAATTGATGTGGTTGATGGGATTAGTGAACTATGTGCAAATTCATTGAGAGTTAATAAATGAGCGGGATAAGCCAAATCAGTGCAACCAAAACAGTGGCATGTTCATTCAATTGGCTTGAAAGTCCAGAATGAACAATCAATGAATATTATCAACTACTGAGATGTAACTATGGCAGACACGGCAGGTTAGAAGACCATTTCATTTAATTTATATTAAAAGAAGTGCCTTCCACAGGCATTCAAAAAGTCGCTTAAGAAAGCTAATTATGGTTTCAGCAATTTTAGCAGAAGTTTCAAGGAAATCCTCGTAATTGGTTCGCCTATCACTATACGCACTCATCACAACATTGCTGTTGATGGGAGATATGGCGAACACCTACATTATAGCATACTGCGCAGTGATGGTCTCAAGAGTAGAGATCATTTCAATTGTCTCATCGACAATCAAAGGCAGGAGACGAGTCTCAGCAGGAGTCTCATAAGTTAGCTCGATCTCAGACCAGTTAGTAGCACCCTCACGTAGTTTGTAATCTCCAATGTATCAGCAACCTTGCATGACAACAACACACTTGCCACCGAGCTTTCCTAAGCCAAGGTTCCTAGCATGACCAACGACAGTGCTCTTGGAAAATTGATCAATCTTCAACAACGAGTTCAGCCAATGGGTCCAACCTGGAATCGCAGATGATGGCGATTTGGGGGCCTTTTCCACTGTGTTTAAAATTATAAAGTCCGTTCAAATTGCTGACATTTCGACCTTATTTGAAGTCAAATTTTAATTACTTTACAATCATTCACATTTGTAAGCAAAATTATATATCTTTAATTTCATTATTATTTTGGATGGCGAAGCAAAACAATTCAACGAGTTTTAATCATCGGGAGCGTCATAGCATAGGAGGTGACAACAATTTCGGAAAGCAATGCCACGGCGATTTGTGGTAAGTCGAGAATCAGGACCATACTGAATCTGAAGTAACAAATAATCAGCTCGTCTGTATTATAACGGCTTTCAGAGTAAGTCAAGCGGAACCTTATCATTACTACATTAAATTTCCATGTGTCATCTTTCCAAAGGACTTGGAAGGCACGCCGGCCACAGAGCTCTTGGGAAGGAGACTCTGTCACTATCCCCACTCATCACAACAGTATTAGTAATAATGACCATGGCAAACATCTTCATTTCAGCATGCTTTGCAATGGTTGTCTCATGAGCAGTGCACATACCCACTGCATCAGCACCGAACATACGCAGGAAAGGAGTGCCATCGGACCCACAAAATTGTATGCGCTGGTTCTCATCCCCTACACTTGCTATATACCCAATCGCATTGCTTTCCCAATTTTTAATGCGTTTGTTATTAATTTTGAATCTTCACCCAATGAAATTAATTTGTTTAACGTACTAAGGTTGATTTGAGAAACTATAATGTGCAACATATAACATCCATTTTGATTTGTCGATTTCCAAAAGAAACCGTCTGTCATTATCTCCTAATCTATGCATTTGAAACAACACACAAGAATGACTGAGCACATCCAGGTATTAGTGGTGTTTGCTTACCATGTAGTTTTAGACTTCAAAGTAGCAATTCTAAATGCAACAAGAGTTCACAGATTGGCATTGTCGGTCTTTATGAGCACTCAAATGATTGACTTGGCTCCTAAATTTAGCATCTAATTGTAAGGAAAGTAGGGTAATTTGTTGCCCATTTAACATCATTTCATTTATTCAATATGTTCCTCAGTTGATTGCATTTTACAATTCCTTGGCTTAAAATTTGAACACGACTTTCACTTCAAGCAAATTCCTGATAGAAATTATCTGTGTTCAAACTTAGCACGATGTTTCGAATTGGCCAACTCTTAAATCTGACTATACGAAGTCATGTTACTTAAAGTTGTTGAGATGTCAACAATGCAGTTATCCTGGCTGAGCTTGTTGCATTGAATTGAATGATCGCTAATCGTAGCATTTTTCAACCTACCGACAGACGCTTTCAAAGTTGGCAATGACAAAAGCACTTTCTCAATGAAATGTGCTCAAATTCAGGCCTACCTTTTCTTCAGCTAATCAAACGAATTCTTCATGAGATATGTGTGACGAAATGGAGTTACAATGGAAAAGGATAGGATCGAATATCCCATGTTCTCGATTTCCAAAGAAACTTGAGGTGTAATATAACGAGAGGTGGTAAATGCTATGTTCTCGACTTGTGAACACTCCTAAAATATGACGTTTACAATGAAATAATATATCATATTTTCATTCAATCAATGGCAGTGCGTGCACTGATCTGTATTCAAGGCAGTGTGACTTCAAAAATCAAATAATTCACTGCACAGATGGATAGAAATGAAAAGGAAATGGTCTAGGCATCGGCGCTGCACAAACTAAGTGCTGTTGATCATCTTCGTGCTCTTTATTTCACTCAAACGAAAGGCTTTTCGAGTTGATTTATGTTGCAGGCTCATCTTATTCAGTGCATTTTAATAATCCGAGACGCCATAATATCTAGTGGATATAAATCACTTTGATTTGTCAATTTCCTTAAGGCACTGCTTTTATCCTCACTTTAATATCACGGCACGAATGCAGAATACATTGGAAATGAATGATTGGATAATACGGTTATGTTGTAGATCGCTATTTTACCATAAACTTTGAATTTCTATTTTGTAATTTGAAATCACAGATAAGTAATTTTGATGCCCAAATTAGTTTAAACAGCAACGATTGAAATTCCGTGGAGGCGCGATTTTACTTGTCATGCCTTGGCCACCTTCAAACATTAAGCTGAACATTAAACTGCAGGCAAGAAGAGTGTTTAGTTAAACGGAATGAGGTGCCAAGACAAACTGCTCTGAATTCAATAATCTCGATCAGTAAGCAGTTAACCAAGGAAGGAAAACAGGATTTTGAAATTTTGGGTTATCATCTGCCCTTTAGGCAAACATTACAATCCAAATAATAGGAGCGGCCAAACATTGCGGCTAAAAAAATCTCAGGAATGAACAAATATTAGTTCTATTTACAATCACATAATTACCCAATTTGGAAGCAGTGAGAAGTCGGAAAGAGCTCTATAGAAGTGTCCATTATCTGTAATCTACCTTCCACATTGATTGTGCATGAATCTTTCTAACTTTGTTCGGTGGACCCCAACTCCTGAACATACTGATATGCCAGCGATCAGCCAGGCATAATGACTGTCGGTTGCAGTTATGAAGAAGATTCTTGGGGTCTAGGTGAGCAAGATATTCAGGTGTTTTCTGGTGGAAATTGGGTTGGATTTTTGAGTAGAAAGGATATGTTATGAAGATGAGGTTAAAGGTCGACACATATTGGCGTTGCTAAGGACGTAAGCATCCGAGACTACAGTCCTAGAGCGTGTACACAACCAAGCAGAACTCAATTACCTCTTGTTTCTTAATGAACTCCTCAGTTGTCCATATTTTGCACTTTTTCTATTTGGTAAATTGACATAAATTTCGAGGTTGGTGTTATGGCAGTTCTCCTGTTTGCATTGAAGCGGAATTTATTTTGCCCAAATGATGTACTAATAGTAGAAGTAAGTGAAGTAGCGATGTAACTTTTCGCTGATTAAGTATGGGCCTTCTTTAAGAGGATGCATTGGGCAGCATTCAGATGCGATTTAAATTTTCAAAAAATGTGTCAACCTTCATACATTTGCATGATTTATGCAATATAGTCAGATGCCATTAAGTGACAAGCTGATATTATAGAATAATAATTCACTCAATATCTCTCTCTTTAATGGCTTGCATTTACAAAGACGCGAATTCCAATAACCTCGATTAAAATTTCAGTGAAAAAGGAAACAAAATATAATATTTCAACTCCTCAACAGTCATATAATTCAAAAATTAGAACACACGGTAATTCGAAGAAACGCCTATTGGATTGCATTGCTACTGTAAAAATACGCATTCATCCATATTGATGCTGAATAATACCACTGAGCACAATTAACAGTCACATATTTGCGCGGCACAATTGAACTTTAAAACACAAACAAATACGAAAAACTGCTTATTGAATTGTGGTGCTGCTATGAAACAGCTCCATTCATGCAGATCGAATTAATTTATCTCATCTGCCCACTGAACACATTTAATTGTTTCCTCATGTGTAGCACAGTGGGGAGAGCAATAAAATTTCCAAATATTGAAAGCATCGAGTTGATGAAATAAGCAATAACGTGCAACCTCAGAAGACTACTTCTTCTAAATTTCAGTAGAATCATCTTCTTCAGGTCTTCCCAGACATTCCACTTCTAGTTTAATTACACATGGGCATATCAGAAGAGCTTCTCATCACCACAGAGTGGAGCGGGTGATAGAATGTGGAATAATACTAATAATTTTTCCATAATTATTGAATCAATTTTGCTTAGAGATGATCCTATTTTGGACAATCTATGATAACTACGCTGATTTTAACTTTATCATTCACTTTTGAATTAAGACATTCAAAATACTCGCCCATAGTAAAGTTGCAACTAACTCCAATGGATAATGTAGTCTTAGGAATGCTCCAATATAATGAAGAATTTCCATTTCATTAGTACATTTTCTAAGGATAATTCAGTTTTTTGGACATTTTGATTAACTCACACTGTTGGCGCCATAGCATTACCGATTGCCCCTACGTTTTCATGGCATTCATACGGCTACCAAGCACTCTCGCCTACTGTTTTCTAAGCATCAAGCATCGTTGGTTTAAACGTGCGTAAGCAACTCTAATGTCATTCATCGGAATTTTACCACACAGGTATGGATGTTCTATTCCAATTATTTTATGTGCCTTTTTCGGAACGAATCATCGTGCAGAAATTTGCGATTGGATTGAGAGCAGCATATAAGAAATTTCGTGAACGTTCCTAGACGGTTGAATTTAAATATGCTAAAGGAAATTATCTTGCTGGTTTATTTCTCCACCATCTCTGTTCAAGTACTGACTGAATTGGACCGTGATGGAATCGAAAAGACTCATAATCTTGCCCGTAGCGGCATCTTTCCAAGAGCGTCAAATATGCTGGCGTTGGTAATTTCCAAATTTTCTTACACTTTGAGCATATTTTCTCGTTTTTAACTTCTTCCTCGTCTGCAGACATACGATTTGGAGATGGAAGATTCGGCTTCAGCATGGGCTAAAACATGCCAAGACTCTACAATTCCCGGTAGAAATACTTATCTAACTTTTGGTCAACCAGTTGCCGATTTTTTATATATTATATATCACTGGCTCATGGAACAGCTGTCTTACTTCTACACTTTTAACTTTTGTAAACACGGTGAAGAGTGCCATCATTACATAAATGTTAGTTAGTTAGACACTTAATTACAATTGCTCGTCAGAACTCGTTTAAGGTATTCTTAAATAGATGATTTGGGCCAATTCAAGCAGTGTCGGTTGTGCAGTCGAGCAATGCGATCAGTATTTTCCAAGTTCAAAGAAACCTGTTTTTCTCTATGTCTGTCAATATGGACCACCGTAAGTTTTTCACCAAATAATCCAATGCCAAATGGAGTATCTTTTTATGAAACGGTGAGACTATCAAGCTTTTCATTTTAGCGCCGATTTCGAAGCAGAACACGCGTATGATTTTGGTCGAAGTTGCAGTAAATGCCCACTTGGAACTATATGCAAAGGGAACTTGTGCTACCAGAAAGAACAGAGTATTGCTTCGTAAATCAATAAATCGATCTCGATTGAATGTAACTTCAGACACATTTAATTGACTTTATTATATTTTTTTATTCATTACGCATACCCAATGTTGTTATTTAATCATAATTTGTCTTATTATTATTATTATTATAGTTGGTTATTGATTACCACTCGATCGATTTAAATCGCATAAAATCATAAACAGAGAAGACCTGTACATGGCGTTGTAGGGTTGAATGGAGAAATGGAAGCAATGTATCTTAAAAGAGGCCTTGAGTTGTTGAAATTTTCATTGGAAGTACAAGCGCAGTATAATATTCAGATACGCATGGTTTTGATGTCTGTGAAGGTAAACTATCAATTAGCCAATTTAACGCTATGCTTTTTCACGTCACCTCCCTTTATTTGATACTTGAGTGGACCAAAGGGAGATGGAAACGACTTATTAATACTCAACTTAGAGCTTACCCTGTACTCATCAGGTAATTAAATGCATCACCTTAACAATGAGTGGGATTTTCGTGAGCCAGTGAGGAGATTCGCAGCACAGCACTTGGTATTTTATGCTCTTCGCTTCTTCATAGTTCAAAATTAGTTTTGCCCGGTATTAGTTTCAGTTAATTCGAATCTATTAGGATATAAAATCCATACCTGTGTGATAAAATTCCAATGAATGGCATTGGAATGGCTTACACACGTATAAATCCAACGATGCCTGATGCTAAGAAAACAGTGGGTTTTGTCAAACAGAGGTAATGGAAAAGAGAGAATGTGTGTATATCGCAAAATGCTGCTCACCTAACAGCAGAATTTCGAATACGAAATGCATTTTGCATATTAGTATTTTTAATTGAGAATTGCTATTAAGTGTCATAATGAATGGTTCTTTAAAATTTGTCAGAGGTTCATAAACTGCTGCTACTATGTGGAGGTGTTTTGTGAATCGGTGGATTTGAACGAAGTAAAGGGTCTCCTTCGATACAATAGATAATTCATTCGTAAGACTATAATGCACGTGCGACCTGTAGAAACTGCAAAATTGGTACGCTGTGTTATAAAAGGCGAGAGTAGATGGTGGCCGTCAGAATGTCATGAAAATGTAGGAGAAATTAGCAGTGATTTTGGAAAAATTGATTCAATAATTATGGAAAAATTATTAGTATTATTCCACATTCTATCACCCGCTCCACTCTGTGGTGATGAGAAGCTCTTCTGATATGCCCATGTGTAATTAAACTAGAAGTGGAATGTCTGGGAAGACCTGAAGAAGATGATTCTACTGAAATTTAGAAGAAGTAGTCTTCTGAGGTTGCACGTTATTGCTTATTTCATCAACTCGATGCTTTCAATATTTGGAAATTTTATTGCTCTCCCCACTGTGCTACACATGAGGAAACAATTAAATGTGTTCAGTGGGCAGATGAGATAAATTAATTCGATCTGCATGAATGGAGCTGTTTCATAGCAGCACCACAATTCAATAAGCAGTTTTTCGTATTTGTTTGTGTTTTAAAGTTCAATTGTGCCGCGCAAATATGTGACTGTTAATTGTGCTCAGTGGTATTATTCAGCATCAATATGGATGAATGCGTATTTTTACAGTAGCAATGCAATCCAATAGGCGTTTCTTCGAATTACCGTGTGTTCTAATTTTTGAATTATATGACTGTTGAGGAGTTGAAATATTATATTTTGTTTCCTTTTTCACTGAAATTTTAATCGAGGTTATTGGAATTCGCGTCTTTGTAAATGCAAGCCATTAAAGAGAGAGATATTGAGTGAATTATTATTCTATAATATCAGCTTGTCACTTAATGGCATCTGACTATATTGCATAAATCATGCAAATGTATGAAGGTTGACACATTTTTTGAAAATTTAAATCGCATCTGAATGCTGCCCAATGCATCCTCTTAAAGAAGGCCCATACTTAATCAGCGAAAAGTTACATCGCTACTTCACTTACTTCTACTATTAGTACATCATTTGGGCAAAATAAATTCCGCTTCAATGCAAACAGGAGAACTGCCATAACACCAACCTCGAAATTTATGTCAATTTACCAAATAGAAAAAGTGCAAAATATGGACAACTGAGGAGTTCATTAAGAAACAAGAGGTAATTGAGTTCTGCTTGGTTGTGTACACGCTCTAGGACTGTAGTCTCGGATGCTTACGTCCTTAGCAACGCCAATATGTGTCGACCTTTAACCTCATCTTCATAACATATCCTTTCTACTCAAAAATCCAACCCAATTTCCACCAGAAAACACCTGAATATCTTGCTCACCTAGACCCCAAGAATCTTCTTCATAACTGCAACCGACAGTCATTATGCCTGGCTGATCGCTGGCATATCAGTATGTTCAGGAGTTGGGGTCCACCGAACAAAGTTAGAAAGATTCATGCACAATCAATGTGGAAGGTAGATTACAGATAATGGACACTTCTATAGAGCTCTTTCCGACTTCTCACTGCTTCCAAATTGGGTAATTATGTGATTGTAAATAGAACTAATATTTGTTCATTCCTGAGATTTTTTTAGCCGCAATGTTTGGCCGCTCCTATTATTTGGATTGTAATGTTTGCCTAAAGGGCAGATGATAACCCAAAATTTCAAAATCCTGTTTTCCTTCCTTGGTTAACTGCTTACTGATCGAGATTATTGAATTCAGAGCAGTTTGTCTTGGCACCTCATTCCGTTTAACTAAACACTCTTCTTGCCTGCAGTTTAATGTTCAGCTTAATGTTTGAAGGTGGCCAAGGCATGACAAGTAAAATCGCGCCTCCACGGAATTTCAATCGTTGCTGTTTAAACTAATTTGGGCATCAAAATTACTTATCTGTGATTTCAAATTACAAAATAGAAATTCAAAGTTTATGGTAAAATAGCGATCTACAACATAACCGTATTATCCAATCATTCATTTCCAATGTATTCTGCATTCGTGCCGTGATATTAAAGTGAGGATAAAAGCAGTGCCTTAAGGAAATTGACAAATCAAAGTGATTTATATCCACTAGATATTATGGCGTCTCGGATTATTAAAATGCACTGAATAAGATGAGCCTGCAACATAAATCAACTCGAAAAGCCTTTCGTTTGAGTGAAATAAAGAGCACGAAGATGATCAACAGCACTTAGTTTGTGCAGCGCCGATGCCTAGACCATTTCCTTTTCATTTCTATCCATCTGTGCAGTGAATTATTTGATTTTTGAAGTCACACTGCCTTGAATACAGATCAGTGCACGCACTGCCATTGATTGAATGAAAATATGATATATTATTTCATTGTAAACGTCATATTTTAGGAGTGTTCACAAGTCGAGAACATAGCATTTACCACCTCTCGTTATATTACACCTCAAGTTTCTTTGGAAATCGAGAACATGGGATATTCGATCCTATCCTTTTCCATTGTAACTCCATTTCGTCACACATATCTCATGAAGAATTCGTTTGATTAGCTGAAGAAAAGGTAGGCCTGAATTTGAGCACATTTCATTGAGAAAGTGCTTTTGTCATTGCCAACTTTGAAAGCGTCTGTCGGTAGGTTGAAAAATGCTACGATTAGCGATCATTCAATTCAATGCAACAAGCTCAGCCAGGATAACTGCATTGTTGACATCTCAACAACTTTAAGTAACATGACTTCGTATAGTCAGATTTAAGAGTTGGCCAATTCGAAACATCGTGCTAAGTTTGAACACAGATAATTTCTATCAGGAATTTGCTTGAAGTGAAAGTCGTGTTCAAATTTTAAGCCAAGGAATTGTAAAATGCAATCAACTGAGGAACATATTGAATAAATGAAATGATGTTAAATGGGCAACAAATTACCCTACTTTCCTTACAATTAGATGCTAAATTTAGGAGCCAAGTCAATCATTTGAGTGCTCATAAAGACCGACAATGCCAATCTGTGAACTCTTGTTGCATTTAGAATTGCTACTTTGAAGTCTAAAACTACATGGTAAGCAAACACCACTAATACCTGGATGTGCTCAGTCATTCTTGTGTGTTGTTTCAAATGCATAGATTAGGAGATAATGACAGACGGTTTCTTTTGGAAATCGACAAATCAAAATGGATGTTATATGTTGCACATTATAGTTTCTCAAATCAACCTTAGTACGTTAAACAAATTAATTTCATTGGGTGAAGATTCAAAATTAATAACAAACGCATTAAAAATTGGGAAAGCAATGCGATTGGGTATATAGCAAGTGTAGGGGATGAGAACCAGCGCATACAATTTTGTGGGTCCGATGGCACTCCTTTCCTGCGTATGTTCGGTGCTGATGCAGTGGGTATGTGCACTGCTCATGAGACAACCATTGCAAAGCATGCTGAAATGAAGATGTTTGCCATGGTCATTATTACTAATACTGTTGTGATGAGTGGGGATAGTGACAGAGTCTCCTTCCCAAGAGCTCTGTGGCCGGCGTGCCTTCCAAGTCCTTTGGAAAGATGACACATGGAAATTTAATGTAGTAATGATAAGGTTCCGCTTGACTTACTCTGAAAGCCGTTATAATACAGACGAGCTGATTATTTGTTACTTCAGATTCAGTATGGTCCTGATTCTCGACTTACCACAAATCGCCGTGGCATTGCTTTCCGAAATTGTTGTCACCTCCTATGCTATGACGCTCCCGATGATTAAAACTCGTTGAATTGTTTTGCTTCGCCATCCAAAATAATAATGAAATTAAAGATATATAATTTTGCTTACAAATGTGAATGATTGTAAAGTAATTAAAATTTGACTTCAAATAAGGTCGAAATGTCAGCAATTTGAACGGACTTTATAATTTTAAACACAGTGGAAAAGGCCCCCAAATCGCCATCATCTGCGATTCCAGGTTGGACCCATTGGCTGAACTCGTTGTTGAAGATTGATCAATTTTCCAAGAGCACTGTCGTTGGTCATGCTAGGAACCTTGGCTTAGGAAAGCTCGGTGGCAAGTGTGTTGTTGTCATGCAAGGTTGCTGATACATTGGAGATTACAAACTACGTGAGGGTGCTACTAACTGGTCTGAGATCGAGCTAACTTATGAGACTCCTGCTGAGACTCGTCTCCTGCCTTTGATTGTCGATGAGACAATTGAAATGATCTCTACTCTTGAGACCATCACTGCGCAGTATGCTATAATGTAGGTGTTCGCCATATCTCCCATCAACAGCAATGTTGTGATGAGTGCGTATAGTGATAGGCGAACCAATTACGAGGATTTCCTTGAAACTTCTGCTAAAATTGCTGAAACCATAATTAGCTTTCTTAAGCGACTTTTTGAATGCCTGTGGAAGGCACTTCTTTTAATATAAATTAAATGAAATGGTCTTCTAACCTGCCGTGTCTGCCATAGTTACATCTCAGTAGTTGATAATATTCATTGATTGTTCATTCTGGACTTTCAAGCCAATTGAATGAACATGCCACTGTTTTGGTTGCACTGATTTGGCTTATCCCGCTCATTTATTAACTCTCAATGAATTTGCACATAGTTCACTAATCCCATCAACCACATCAATTGACCGATGTATGCTCAGTATTATTCGCTAAGTCGAGTCAATTCAAGGACTTTCATCTTCTCACCAACCATGCTATTTTCTTCATGCAATATTCATTTCTCCCTTGTCTATTCTTCGCTCTCATTAATGAGGCCCCAGATGCTCGAATCTCAGTTCGTAGCTGATCTTCTCAAATTACTTCATCACCTCTGATTAAGTGAACTATATGTTGACTTTGGCGTTTAATTTGCAATAGGGATATCTATTGATTGCTTAAATAACTGAACAGAAACATGTTTCAACGCAGCAAATTGCGGTAGTTAGGAAAGTCTATTCATCTGAATAATCTCAATGAAATTCATGTAAATTTTACCAAAATTTTGGCTGCATTCGGGCGATCTCAGTGGTCTCTAATCCCATAGGATCAATTTGAGCATTGAGATTCATGATGGGTGTAGTTTGTTTGGCTGTAATAAATACTAATTGACTAGAAGAATATTGTAACTGAGGGCATGAATGCGGTTCTTCACACGTCTCAATTCATTTCTCATTTCTCATCTCGCAATGCTAAAATGATCTCCTTGAAACCATAATCAGTGCTTTGGAGCTTTCATATTGACAGCATTCTTTGTCGACTTCCAGATAACAAGTCGTTTGAGACTAGAGACCATATTGAATGTTAGAATAAGACGACGTTTGGTGTTTGAATTCCATTTTATGAATTCACATCTTAGGTATCCATCCTGTTCCTAACAGGATTTAAGAAATGTTTATGGCCAGATTTTGTTTGCATAATTAGGAGAAGACGCAGTTTAAAAGAACTCCGTTTGAGATGTGTTATTTTATCTCACTCAACTGCTCTCACTGTCTTATACGAGGGAGAAAAGCATTGCTTGTACCCCACCCCAATTTGTCTTGTGCTGACCCAGACTGACTTCGGCGAATTGGTCCAAGATGAATGACAGAATTATGCATTTGGCTGGTAGCTGGAGGCTTTCTCCTATCACCACTTCAATCTTAGTCATAATGAGACGAATATCATTGCTTGAATGATGGCAGGCGTGATGGTCACATCACGTTGTTCTCTTTATACTTAGAGCAACCACTGTGGTTGAATTGCTGTAAGGAGGTTGACAAGAAAAAACCCAGATTTGCAGGGCCTGCCCTTATACTCCGAAGTTGCAATTATCACAGGTTGTGTCGAAGTCACTCATCGTTCTTATCAAAATTCGTATGCTCACCGCTATCAACAAATTTATCGTTATCAGGATCAGAAGTGTTATCGACACATTGGTGGCTTCATCTCCACTCTGTGTGCGTTTATTAAACAATTCTTAAGTTAAATAGTCTGCGTGGTCGTGTGGCATCTTGTCTAATCTCTCTAGTCTGAATCTGCCCACATGTAATTTTGGATAATATTCTAAAACGGATTGGCCTTCAGAGAGTTTCGAGAAAGCAACATTCATAGACAACTCGATGTATATGAGAGACACGAAGAGTAATTTTGAAGCGGTGATTGTTGCATGTGATTTGAATTGCAGCTGATGTTGGTGCTGTCGATGCTGAATTGAAGACTGATCTATACACACAGCTCAGGGAATGGTGTCCGGTGTGTACAGCCTTGGACAAATGGGTGCGGATGTACTCTCATCTCATAACAGCACCTGAATTTGATAACTCAGCTAAGAAATGAAAATGGTGTGTGATAAGTAGGCATTGCGGTTCAGGAGCAAAACCATTGCCAATAAGAAATCTATTGCGCGTTCAAAACGATCAGAGTCACATTAGGCATGCACAATGTCCCGGATGTTGTAGTGGGGTGGCGGTGGGGTCTACGTCTCCTCTGGAATTACAACCCTGCCGATGGCGCTGGAATTAACTTTTAGAGGACGGATAATGAGTTTTCCATGTTAATAAAATGCATTGAATGAGATGGGATGGAAACATAAATCAACTCGCAATGACTTTCATTTGATTGAAATACTTAACTCAAAGATGATAAAGAGAGCTATAAACATGCTTACACAATCGTGTTCGTAATTAAACCTCAAGTGAAATACAACTTTATATTTAATTGTACACACCCAACTTATTGCAAAACGCGCTCTCCATTCACAATAATGTAAATTTTATGCCCTCGCTACATTCAGTCACTCAGATTGGAAGATGTAAGCCCAAATGAAGCTCCGATAGTCAGAATAGTTACAGATATCTTTAACAGTAAGTGCAGTGTTTCTCATATGTCGATCGGTTGCGTAATAGAAAAGTTGTAATTAGTTATGCAATGAGTTCAAACAGAAATCCTGCCAATGAATATATTGCATCTTTCCCGATGAAACACCAAATTGACTTTATTTGGTTAACGTCTCCAGTTTCTCTTCCAACATTCTGTGGACTCTCGGCGTTTCGATGAACGCCTACTGGTCAATGTCATCTCATCCCACACATGCCTAAGCAGAGCCGACAACACGTAATTTTTTCCACATTATTTCACTCCTTGTATCTGCTGATTGTGGCTGTTATTTTTGTTTGTAATAACAATCATTAAGGGAGTGATTGACGAACTAAGGTAATGATGTAAATTAAAAGTTTAAAGTGAGTCTAAGCAAAGAAAATGTTTACTTCAAACAAATCTTTACCGAAATAGTTAATGTCAAGCCATCTGTGCGAAACGATTCAGAGAATAAATCCACGACCCCAGGTCTTCTTTTGTGTTAACTGCCAAATTCTTAAACACTTGTGGCTCTTTCTAAACTGACTTTGAAGTACTTATTTATCATCTCGTTTGCATCACAGCAGCCAGTTTCAGAACCAGACAATGAGCTGACATCCACACTACTATGGACTATACGATAGGAGGGATTGGAGAGGAGACATTATTATGTGAATGTCAAAACAGTAATGCGACAAAAAGCTCATTTCTACTTGTCGTTTCCACTAGTTGTTAGAGTAAAAGCTGCCTCTACTCTAAATCCACCTACAAAATTTATTGTTTCCTATTAATTGCGTCTGACACAATTCTACTAATTTTGATAACAGTAGTTAGACATGCTACCTTCTTTGTCCAGAGATTGTTTGTATGGTGTTCGGCATTCAGTAAAATTTGGTTTTAAAATCCAAGTAAAATAGACCATTCAATTAGAAAGGATTGCAAACAGAAGGAAATTTGTCCCATTTAATACCTCAGTTTGACTGTCTTCTTTTCTCCCTGAGTAGAACACATAACGTCACTCACGTCAAGTGAATCTATCTACTAAATCCGTAAATCAGATACTAATATCACTAACCGATAGTATATCATTCCTATTTTGCCAAGTTCCCATCGCGATGTTCTAATCTAAGTGGGTATCTCTCTAGCTTTCCTCAAGCTCAGGTCTCATTTTCGAATCACTGCTGACCACTGATAGATCTTCTAAAAGATTCGATTAGCCAATAGAAAATGACATACCATTTTTTGTCTCCACGAGCCTCTTTATTTCCTTCCAGATGCGTCTTGACTACTGACGTACGCGATATGTCAGGCAATTTCGAATCATACATAGGGGCATCTCCAGTAAGATTTGGCGCGCATTCGCCTATTCCTGCCTCTGTGAAGGACCTTCTATCAAATTATCTGTGAGCTAAATTAGAGACCTCTCCAGAATTATACTTAGTCAAATTGCTAACCTCCTAATCTGCCTACAATTGTCCTTCAGATAAGTCCTGAAAACATCTCCATAAATGAGGTTTTTATTTATTCACACGGCAACCATTTGAAAAATAAATAACTGAACTATAGTCCAACTCTTCCCAATACCATGGAACAGCAAAGCAAATTGATCATTTTGATCAAATCCAAAGGAAACGAATCGGAACCAACGCAATTAGTACACAACAAGCTTTCCCATGAAATGCCCCTTCCATTTAGCTTTTGATTTCCTGCCATTGACAGAACTAATAAGCCCAAGTATAAAACGTGGGTTGGGTCATGTCGTATTACCTGGTTAATTCGTTGAACCTATTAGAAATTAACAAAACAAACTAAGCTTCATTAACTAGCAGCTAAATTCTGAGCGTCAACTGAGTTGATTCAATAGCCAACTCACACGTAATCACAAAATTACCAAAGTCAAAACATCATGATACATTACAAATCAAAATGTAAATATTATTAAAATGTCGCCTATTAAAATGATTTAAATTTGCAAGAAGTTTATAATTTGGCTTCTACTGTTTGCAAGTGCTACATCCGTTTAATTTCAGTGACCGGATTGAAAAGACGTAGGATGTCTGCAAGTTGAATCCATGGGCTTTTTTGCAAAAGACTGTCAAATCCTAACCCCATTGTGCTGTTTTCTTTCATCAACTTCTGGATTAAAACGGAGTGTAGTGTACCGGGAGACCCGATTTATTTCGACGGATCTGAGACATTAACAGTGATTATACCATTACATCAACTTAAATATTCATTAAATTTATGTACTTGGCAAGTGAAACCTCCCGCTCTGCTTTTGAACGAGAAATGCTAAAGAATATCCCAGAGGTCATAGTGAATTAACCCTTCGTCTTCGCTACCTATAGAATTAAGGCACTGCAGATGGAGCTCAAATAACTTAGAGAGGGCAGAAGTTGAGGTATTATGATCAATAGTTTGGTACACACAAATCCAATTGGTGCGAGATTCTATGGGCCTTGCGATTTCTTCTTCATTAAGTGCCTGCAATTAAGTACACAGTTTACTGTTTCACTGCACTTTAAGCCTTGATGATATCGATGATTCACTATGCAAATTCCATATTTGGAAAGAAAGATGGTGTTCACAATATCCTGCCTGAATGGAATTTTCCCCTCCTGTAATAGACCAAGCACTGTGATAAGATAGACTGAAAACCCTATTACAGTCTCTAAAACAAAGCAATTTTCACATTGAAGTATTCGAGATTTTTAATGATCAAAATGTGGAATCAAACTAGCCAGTTGCAAATGCTCAAATTAGCGACTCCTACATTGAGCCTAGAGCTTAGCATTGTTGATTTGAAGCTTATAAACCAGTTGGAAACTTTGCATCTTTGATGTGCATTAATGTATATTCCGAACACGATTTATTTAAAATTATGCGAACAATTATTTTATCATGCAGTTCTTCGGTTTAAAGAAAATGGTCTAACTCAACTTCATACATTTGACTGTTTATCTAGTGGCCCATATGGGTGGTCTTTCACCACTGTGTTAGCTCATTAACTCAAAATGTACAGAAAGGAAATGCACAATATGATGAAATTTTGTCAAAATTTAAATCTAATGGAAAATATATCATCAAAAAATTTGATATTGTTGATTTAAATTAGCAAATCACAGTTACGACTTTTGATTCAACTCAGAATATGGAAGGCAACATTGATTTGAAACCGAAACACGATGAATGCGTTCGTTTCTAGATTCACTAGCATATTCACATTTTTACCATTAGTTACAAAAACAATAGTTTGTCATTCCTCTTCTAAATTTTGTTTAAATTTTCGAATAAAGCCATTTATGTGCCTGCCAACCTAATTGATCCTGCTTTTATGGCTTCATTGTTGCAATATCTATAAACTATTGCATTTGAGAATATTAGAGCTGCATTCAAAATCCCCCTACTTAGCGAAATTAGTATTTATTATGGACGGTGAGTTATTTCGATAATGCACTGTTTTCCTTAAATTGAATTTTGTAAATAAAACTAAGAAAAGACACGGAGAGTTCTTGCTAGATTTCATATCGTGACCACCTCGCAGATTACAGTGATATTCGAAATAATTCAATTTGTATTCGGCAAATACCCCTTCTTCTAACGTCAAAGCTATTCTAATTACAATGACAACATTTCCATTGAAAACTCATTGCGTTTAACACAATTGGAAAACATCTTGTTCCATTCAGACAAACAGAGTAATGCATGTAAATGAATAGCTATAATTTCTTTGCACGCGACGACGAATAATAATTTAATTGAGACGATAGAGAAGACGGCGAAGATAATTTGACCTATTAAAAGTAAAATTATGGTATGAACTTTGATTTTGCTTCAATAATTGCCCATCCTTTAGCTTACCAAATAAATTTTAATGAAGTAAATACCTCTACAAATTTTTATTCACTTCAAACTACTCACCACATTGAGACACTTACAGCAAAATTTTAATACTTTAGCAATTAATGAATGCAAGATAATCATTTGCACCTATAAAATTCATTGTCAAAATAATCCAAAACCATTTAAATTTATGCCCTCTTCTGCATCCGGCATTTACAACCATTTGTGAATCAGTTTCATTTGTAACATTTGAATAAACCTGATTTGCCTTGCCACAAATCATGCTTATTATTTTCTAGAAGTTAGGCAACGGTCTTAGAAAGAATTCCCATTTTGTGGTTAATATTTACTCAAATTCTCATTTATATTGCATTTAGCACGGTTTGCTACAACAACGTTAACTTATAACCGCTAACGCAGATTCACAAACTAATTATGCCATCGAGGTTTCATACATAGTCCAAACCTCAAATTGAAAATCATTTGGTGGCGCAATTGTTATAAATAAGAGACTATTAAAAGTGTACTATTAAAAGTATTGGAAATTTATTTGATTTCCTCAAGATAATAATTTCACAATAATATCGCGGGAGTCCGAAATGTCATACTCCTGTAAATTTAGCAGTTACTTAATTGACCTACTTCTATTAAAATGGCATACTAGATTTCCTGGAAATTTTCAGTGTATTTTTCGTTTGTTGGAGCAAATTAGCGAAGGATCATCTCACTTAACTAAGGACGTGAATTTTTATTTGTGAATATCTATTTAAATAACCAATAAATGCGCTTTTAGAGAGGACGCCTAAATTCGAATTGACATCGTGCGTCTCTTAAGAAATTTGTTTGTGTTACATTTGACTCTTTTAACTAATTGCTAAATACCCTATTCAGGCCAGAATTAATGGAGGTATGCTTCAAAGAAAAGTGCAAATAAAAGTCCTCATTTTATTAAATTTCAGACAATATTTTAAAGGCAGATTTTCATGAAATTTGCCCATCTTCCAGTTAAACATTCGAGAGGACGACAAATGGGTGATATTTCAGCATAAATGACTTTTGCATATCCTGATTGGCCAATGCTTGTCGAAAGGTGTAAATAGCAGTGTGAATCGCCTAAAATCTGTTGCAAATTAGATCAAACAAAATGTGATAAGAGCTTCCTGGGAGAGCTCCATCAATGGAAAGATATGGTAGCTTCCACTACATTTTGTGCTTAAATTTTCACCGGTTATGATAAAATTCGAGTTGCCATTAGGCTCCAGTTTAGCTGCACTGTTCAGAATATCTTAGGTCTCAGGTCTTAGTTGACACCTTTAAAATTCAAACGATTCAGAATTGGAGAAGCCATTTGACTGCATGTTTGATTTTTTCTTCGTTCGATCCCAGTTAATGACGATAAGGGATGTTGCTAGGGCAAACTAAATCGAACCAGAGCTACCTAATTCATTGTAGAGTGCCTAGTGTGTTTGAGATACGCTGCCTTAGACTGAAGGGTGCAAAAACATACCCCCATGTTGGAGTTGAAAGCGCCAAAGGAGAAGCCGATATGGACACAAAATTGGCAGAGAATTCGAAGAACTTTGCGTTGCAATGTATCGAGAGGTGGCAAATGGCATGTGTTTGACAGGTGAATTATTCTAAGATATGACGTTTACAATGAGATATGGTGGCAGTAAGCAACAGGGTACCATTCAATCGATAGCATGACGATAGAATTGATGTGTATTTACAGACAGTGTGACTTCAAATAAAGTCAACCAATTTATTCCGCAGATTGATAGTAATGGAAAAGAAGTATGGTGTAGATGTACGCGCGTAGCCATTCATGAGTTGTTTGAAGAAGTTAACTTAGTTCAAATGTGGCTTTGCTTTGCATAATCTTGTTTAAATTCCACTGATGGGCAATGAATTAAAGGCCATCCTTTGGTCTACACAGATTCGTTTGTCTTCTGAATTACAATTCTTACAGCAGGAATCGTCTTAACTACTGCTCTGCATCTGAAAATATCTTTGAATTTAATAAAAGGGCAAAGTGCGCTTTTCGAACCATTCTCCTTGCCTTAAACTGAACATCATTCACAGATTGAATTAAAGAATTTTATTTTTTTAAATGAAAATGTAGTACTCATCATTCCAGGCAAAAACATTGTAATTTACTTTTATTACTAGAAAAAGGGTATAAATATTTTAAGTTCTCGTCTCTGTTTGATTTTCGTTTGGCGCATTAATAAAGTTGCATCAGTCAAGTGGTACCGTTGTTTTTATACCGACGACTACACCTCCAGAGTCATTTCATTTCAGAAGTGGAACCTTGAAAATTCAATGGTTATTAATATCTGATCATGATTTATGACATTTAAGAATAGAAACCCGCATGCATAGACGAACAGTTGGTAAACCTCATTCATAGCCAGTTATTACTATATCAATATCAATGCAAAAACCAGCTCAAATTTAATTAATACAAACATGCCAACTTGAAATCGAGTCAGAGTAATGTTTGTTAACAAATCGGAATGCTCCATTTCAAATGATAAATCTTGCGTTCAATTATTGAACCCAGTACTAAAGTATTTATTTAATCGAATATGTTATTTAAACTGTGAACTGTGTATAAAACGAACTGGGTAGTATCACTGGGTACGATCATATCAGAATTATCACTATCAAATAACTCAGTATATGAATATTTGATGTGAATCACTACTAAAAAAATTCCAAATGATTAACAGTTATCATCAAAAGGCATTATTTTTTGATTCATATCTTTATCATGTAAATAATTGGTCATTGTAACTACTTTTGAGACTCCCGCCAGAAATGACTTTCAATGGGGCTTTTCCAATTTTATATTAATTGCATTTTAGCCTATCATTATATAGTTTCATAATTTAAAAGTTGTGGTTAAGAATGGAAAATACGAATAAAGTGCAAGTAACGGAGATTCGTGACGTTCCTACTTATTATTTCTTACTCGAAATATTCAACTAATTCGCTGCAAATGAATAATATTATTCAAAGAGTACTTCATTTGTGCGTTATTACTTTAAAGACAAATTTGAAGTGAAATTATTGCTTGGTCCTCCATGTTTTATCAATTTCTCTGCAAAGGCTTGTCTAAATAAAGTAAAATGTTTTGGTTATGCTGAATTTATTTAAGTAGCAATGAAGTCTTCGTTTCACTAATTGAGTTTTATAGAGTGAATTGCAAATAACTCAAAAATCTCGTTTATGATTGCGATCACGTTTAGATATCACATTTGCAATCGAAAAATTTTCACTTAACTGCAACCGTTTAAGGCTCCCAGATACTTATTTTCACATTTGGTTCTATAATAAGTGCACAAGTGTAAACATATCGTAAGAACATGATTCAATCTTTGCAGAAGTGTGGTTTTTATTTGACCTCTATAACTACTTCACATATTTGCTAAATTAAATTAATTGAGCCTAGATCTGTAGAGAGTTGTGATGATTTACAATGATGTTCAATAGACAAGCACACTTATAAACATCCAATTTAATTAAGTGATTATAAATATATAACATTAACATACTATTTGTCTATTCTGAATAAGACCAATTTCTTATGACAATACTGGGATAAGATTTCGTGAAATAATGCATGTCAATATATATTGACAATATGCATGTTAGTTCTACTATTAAGAGACGCTCATGCCAGGCTTATAATAAATGTTAGCACATTGAAAAATCCCATTCTCTATTTGATGGATGGATACTGTTATGTTATAGTGTCGTACTTACTTGGAATAATGCTAATAATAGCACACGATAGAACCCAAATTTTATTTAAATTTTACAGTGTTTGTTTTCTTAATAAAATCAATGAATAGCACGTCATATAGCATTTGTTTTTAATTTTTCAATTTCCATTATAAATTGTTTAACATTAATTATTGATCCAAATATTTGTAAAAAAAAGCATATAAGTGATTAAAAACACACAGGTTAAATTAGTCATGCAGTTTTGAATTTAAAAGTATAATTATAAAAGCAAGAAGAGTTTACGATTGATCATTTTCCAAAGTAGAGTAATCAATTTAACCTTGTATGTAGATTATATTTTTACTTTCTCTGTTTTTAAACGGACAAAAAATTCAAAAATGACAGTTCTCCAATCCACACTGAAGCTGATAATGTCTGTACAGAGGAAGTACTAATATTAAAATGAAGAGAATTTGCGGTGTAATTATCATCTGATTATGGATAGAAGTCCTGTTGTTGGCCTTAATAGAAGGCATTGAGTAGATTACAAATGCTCCTTAAATTCTTAACAAATGTGTACATTTACGTGATGTTTACAAAGTCATCAGATGCCACTAAGTGGCATACTGTCATTATAGAACTACCATTCAATCACTATCAACTCCTGTATTGACTTGTCTCTAAAACAACTCGAATTCAAATGAACTCGAATCATTCATTGCACGAATCGATGATAATTCGAATTTCCGTGAAACAAAGAAATTATCGAATATTTCAACTCATCAACGATTATATAATTTACAATTTAGTGCATAAGCTAATATGAGCAACTACCTATTGAATTGTGGTGCTGCAATAAAACAACCTGATTCGTCGAATTACTTTGTCTAATCGGATTGCAGAATAATATCACTGAACAGAATTATCTGTCTCCTAATGTGCGGCACGGGGTGAGAGCTATGACAGTTTCAACTATGTCAAGCACTGATGCAGAATTGATTTGACGAAATAAGCCATAGCTTGCAGTTTCAGCAGAGTACTTCGTCTAAGCTTCAATATTTGTTACGGTACAGAATGTCCAATATCAGTGTCTTGTTCTCCATCTCAACGAATCCATATCTGTCAAGTCTACTAAAATTCGTGCCGACTGCACAGTCTTCAGTAGACTGAATACTGTGTTAAAGAACAGAGAACCCTTACTGTATCCTTATCTGATGCCTTTCTTTATGGAAATTATCTCACCTGAGCTGGCCTTTTGGGCCATTTATGAGTTGTTTAAAGTAGTTAACCATGTTTCAATGTTGATTCATTATGCACAGTCCTGTACAGTATTGGGGAAAATACTCACTCCATTTCTTTAGTAAGACTGGTTACTTCAGTATCCGCCCAGCATCAGGTTGTCAGAATTCTGAACTGTCAGTAATTGTTAATGAACTTCAGTAAGCACGCATCCATTGATGTTCAGGTCATGGAGTAAATACTTCAGGACTTTCCAAGCTGTCAGTTTTCTTATAGATCTCCATAGTTCCCCAAGTGTCAAGTTGTTATCCTCAGGCAGCTCTGTAGTGTTAAAACTTTGCACTAGACTATTAGGTCTACAACTTTGCTCCCGCCGTTTTAAGATTAAACTTTTTAATTAAATATGTCCGATTTTAAACCGAATTCTCGTGATTTGCGAGAAGTATTGTCTTTTTATTTCAATATGAAAAAATCTGCGGACTGGCTGAGACTCACCGGATTATCTCAGATATTTATGGTAAAACGGCTGGCTATTAGTGAGCAAACGTGTCGGCGGAAATGGTTCCAATGTTTCAAGAGTGATGACTTTGCTGTCGAAGACCGGCATAGTGGTGGAAAGGAAAAGTTTTTGAATAGGTAGAATTGGAGGAAATTCTTAGTGAAGACTCGTGTCAAACTCAAGAAGAATTAGCATAATCACTAAGTGGGTACCAGTGAGCAGACAATTTCAAAACAACTTAAACAGTTGGAAATAATTCAGAAAGAAGAGCATTGGGTATCCTACGAGTTGTAACCAAGAGATGTGAAGCGAAGTTTGTTTGCTTATGAGCAGCTGCTGGAAAGGCAAACGCAAAAAGGATTTCTCCATCGTATTGTTACCGGGGACGAAAAATAGGTACATTAACCCATAATAACCCCAAGCGCAGAAAATTATTGAAATTGCCCGGTGGTCATACTGCTACGTCAACACCTCGGCCGAATGAATATCCATGGCTCAAAAGTCATGCTCTGCGTTTGCGCTAGGTGGAGAGGGAGGGGTGGAGGAGCTTGGCGTAATTCATTATGAGCTTCTGAAACCCTCCGTCTAAAACCATCAGAGGTGAAGGTTACAGGACGCAATTGATGCGCCGCCTGAACCGTGCTTTAAAATAAAAACGGCCACAGTACAACTAGAGACACGATAACGCTAGACCTCCTCACGTTGCCAAAGTGGTGAAAAAATATCTCAAAACGTTGAAATGGGAAATTTTACCTCACCCGCCGTACTCTCCAGGTGTTCCTCCGTCTCATTTTCACCTCACCCACCTCGCTCAATGACACGTTGCCTGGCTCAGCAGCACTTCAGATCAAATGAAAAGTGGAAAATTGGATCAACTCATGGATCTTAAAGAAAGGTTAAAATTTTTGTCGTGGAGTACCCTTGCTGCCGAGGGATGGGCCAAGGTGGTAACCAACGATGGACAGTTCTTTGAAACGTAATGTATGTAATCGTTTTATTAAATTAAAATCAAATTATCAAATTAAAAAATACGGCTGGAGCAAAGTTATAGCCTATAACTAAGTAGTTCTTAACAGTGTTTAGACAGAGAGTTGGAAGCAATGGGCAATTTATTTCATCCCGATAGAGACTAAACTGAGGAAATGAGAAAGTAAGTAGTTTAGGAGAATATAAAAGAAACCGATTCGAAGTCGGCGATAAGTGATTGGCTGCCTGGTTAGCAAATAATTGAAGCTAACGTGTTCCGATGCAAGCATGAGAATCCAAGAATCGCTAAACCAGTGCAAGTGAGAACACAACCGCGGTTTTTTCTGGGGAGAGTTTGAATGCGCGTCCTGACAATATTCTTTTAGCATTAAAAATAACATGATCCAATTTACCACTACATCTATGTCCAAGGAATTGGTTAGGTGACGAAAGTTTTCTGAGCAATTTCCTCATGACCGATCTATATACTATTGTAGCTGTAAAGCTGAGATTTGAGCTAACAAAGCAATGATTATAGTTTGTGTCTTGTTTCCTCGATGTCCACGTATTGTGAAATGTGACTGCTTTTTAGCCTTGGGCAGAGTAAAATTCAAAAGCCTCAACTTGGCTGGAACCACGTACGAAGTCATTTTATGTTGTTTTAAAGGAAAGAATTGACAGCTAAATGATTGGTTGTTCCATTAAAAGTAATGGATACATTTCCTCCTTTGTAGTATCACTTGAGTCCGCAAGTAGGCCCACCACATTCTTACGATTAACATGAGTATCCTAGCCAAATCGACAGTTCAAAACTCCCTCAATGATGACTGTTTCATAACTGCACTTTGTGTTTCAGTAATGCATCGAGTTGTCCATAAATGCTTCCTTCACCGAAAATAGGAAAAAAACAGTCCCTTGAAAAATAACATCCTATCATACCTGAGGAGATACTGCCACTTAAATTTCACTTTGGCCCACTCGTAGAGAATTAGGTTGGCCTTTTCAAGTTGAAGTCTGGATTTATTGAAGAGAAGTGGGACACCATTGATCTGTTTTCAGTAAGAAATAAAAGGAATACTTTATCTTGTGCTATTTCGATAGTTTTAAATTATGTTTAAAATGCTGTATGATTTTTTCAGTAAGACGGACGATGAATGATGATAAATGGGAATTTTAGTTTAACGCGACAAGGTTTGAGATGGTAGACTCCAAAATTTAGAAATTTACGTTCAGTATCTCGATGAGATCACGTGGGTACAGAGCTGAGTGTTTGAATTTATTGTCTTAGTTCATACGTCCCTTTCGTTTAAATCGGATTGAAAGGTCAATTGCTTCAAATGGCCTGTCTCAGCGAGGCTTTTCATGAAACTGCTATCTTGATCAACCAATATCAGAGCTTACGCTGAAAGAAGACATCCTGGAGCCGCTCTTATGAGAAAACCACATTCATACCACTCATCTAAATCAGATTTATTCTGCGTGCTAGGCTGCGTGAAGGATGGGAACGAATTCTTTTAACTGTTATAGCTAGAGTAGTCAAGGTGAACTAATGTGGTTCAAGTCTTAAATGAGTTTGTATAGACTTACTTTCCAATTTGCGTCGTCTAGTAGCTTGTATTCAAAAGAACTAAGGATAAATTTAAATTCAATTATAAAGGAAGCCACCTTTGGGGAAATTGACGGTGCCAACATTTAGGGAGGCTTCAGATATCTATTTCCCTCAGTACCAATATCCTGCGTGAACATAAACAAGTCCATACTTTTATGAAGAGAACACTTGTCAAAACCAAATGTATAAGAGGCTGAACAGAAAATTACTTGACATGTATGGAGCCCAGAAGACGCTCCTCGAGGCAAGTAGACTAAATTTACCCACACTGCCATTTTTTTGGATGTATGTCCTCCTCCAAGAGTTAATGTGTTGCCAAATAACGATGCTTCGAACAAACACAAAGCAAATATGGACAGAGTTTGGTTATAAGTCAGTTCACTAAAATTATTGTGAGGCAAAGTATTAGTAATTATTTAAACACCATTTCAATTTAAATATGGTTGATTAGGCAAACAAATCTGATTAACCTGTTCAATCATATTTTAAAAATCCACATGAACCTCCTAAGGAGCCTGTCGACTTTGACTAAAATCTGCCACATTAAGATAAGACTACATCTAAATATGAAGGTTTTGTTTAGATAAAGCATTTTATTAACGCTACCCACACGAAAATGCTCTAGCAGCAAGGAAAGAACATTAAAATTAAAAAACACTAATTTCAAATATGACTTAATGCATAAAGGAAGACTATGGTGCAAACTGTCTCTGAAATATTCAAGATTTTGAGTTTTCGTATTTAGGACAGAATAGTCTCACCTGATGTGAAATCATACAGCGACACTGAAATACATCCATTAATAATAACTGAATGATTTTACTCTTACGCATCGAGAAGAAAATTGAAATCATTTCATAAAGACTGTTACAAGATAGTACGTTGAAACGCCCACTTTCCAAGTTGACAAGAGCTAATTATAATGATGTTCATATGCTCGAGACAGATTGGAAGACTATTTACTTTCATTTATATCAAAAGAAGTGCCTTCTACAAGCATTCAACAAATCGTTCAACAAAGCTCTTCATAGTTTCAGCTCGTTTAGCAGCGGTTTCAAGGACTTCCTCGTGGTTAGTTTCCACATCACAATCCCCATTCATTACAACCATGTTGGTAATGAGGGACATGGCGAACACCTTCATTCCAGCGTGCTTTGCAATGGTGGTCTCATGAGCAGTGCTCATACCAACTGCGTCAGCACCAATCATACGCAGGAAACGAGCCTCAGCAGGAGTCTCATAAGTTGGGCCGATCTCAGCACAGTAGATGCCCTCCTTCAGGTACTCTGTAATCTCCAGTTCTTCAGCCACCTTCTTGGCAAGTTCACGCAGATCCTTGGTGTAGAGATTTTGCATATTGGGGAAGCGAGGGCCAAATCTATTGCAATTCACAATTAGCTTAAAATTTATAGCTCACTTCTCTTCATTCTTGCCAACCAGAGCGTTCAATCCGGTCATACCAGGCGTGCAGATGTGATCCTTGATGATCATTATATCGCCAACTGCGAACTGGGGATTCAGACCACCGGCAGCATTGGTTACAATCAGGGTTTCGACACCGAGGAGTTTGAACACACGAACTGGCAAAGTAACCTAAGCGAGAGAGAGAGATGATTTGGTATCAAATAGATCAACGTACCTGACTCATCGAGTAGCCCTCGTAGGGATGGAATCTACCTTGCATGACAACAACATCCTTGCCACCGAGCTTACCGAAGACAAGGTTCCCAGCATGACCAGCGACAGTGCTCTTGGGAAATTGTTCAATCTCCTCGTACTTGATGATAGTCTTGTCAGTGACGACTTCAGCCAAAGTGCCCAATCCGGAACCGCAGATGATGGCGACTTGAGGGGCCACATCCGCTTTGGTTTTGATGAAATCAACAACGGACTTAACGGTTTCGTAGCAAGCCATAGTATTGCTGTTGTGTTATGAGCTAGTAGCCCTCTTACGAGTCCTTTTATATCAAATCAGGTAAATCTAATTAAAGTATATAGAACTTGCAACCAATAGAAGCCAAAGTTTAAAAATTTACAAGTAAACTATGAGTGGGCCTGTCGACTTTGTCTTAAATATGACGTTCATCGTTTGGTCATAAAAAACACACATTACGCTTAGGCTATATCTAGACATAATGATTTTTGTTTAGATTGAACATTTCATTCACATCATCAACATGTTGGCTAGGAAAATAATATTTTCAAAAGTGCGATTGGACATTAATGACAAATTTCGAGAGCCTATGAGAGAAGTCTCTAAAGGGCTTTCTCTGTAAATTTTATAGTGCAAAGCTTGACAATTTGCTCATTTATGTGAACGAGCAGTTGCGTATGAGCATTTATTTTTAGGCCAAATGACCACATAATTACAATATGTACTGAGTGACTGTAAATATGCTTCCTCTTTAAAGTATATCCACCGTATATGCACTGTGAAAATTGTATATAAGATGCTTCAGTTCATAGATTGGGATGAGCTCTAAAATAATTGCACACCTGGAAGATCTTAAGATGTCGTGCCAAAATGCAGATAATTGTTCTGAAATAAACAAAATGTCAACTAGATACCCAAGATGTATCATTACCGGCATGCGTATCTATATTAAAAACTGTTTAACTTAAGGTTATTGGAATTGAGAAATAGGTTATCGATTACTAGCTTTTCCCTTCTCTCTACTTATTACAACAATAATAAATTATTGACTAATGAGGAAATATTGTGACCCGTGACTGCTTTTGAAAACATGACCTATTAAGTGACTAAATGCATCAAGGTAGACTATGGTGCGGATTGTCACCAAAATACCCAAGATTATGAGTTTTCGCATTTTGGACAAAATAGCCTCATCTGATGTGAAATCATATAGCAAGACTGAAATACCTACATGTTTGTAATATAGGTGTTTGTAGAAGTTAACGCCTGAAATAAAAATCGTTTCACAAGTATATCAATCAAAATCGTCCTTAGGCGCCTGATTTTCCGAACAATTAAGCCTCGTAGACGTTAAAGGCAGTTAAATCGACTTGCATCAAGAATTTACTCCCGATGCAATTGTTTTATCCGAACAGAAGCGTGAAGAGATGACATCAATTAAAGTCAATGATTAATGAACAGGTAAAGAAGCTGTAAATTGCAAACTTTATGATTGCGAAGAAAAACGGCCTTACTAATAAGCCATATGCGGTGGAAATTTTAAACTGCATTAGTGATAATGATATTCGACTTCTGGATAGGCGTTTTCTCTTGCAAGTATAAAACCCGAGAATTAATAAAACGGTCAATTTCATAAGCCTTATCTTCCAATATTGATATTACAACTGGGTACTGGAATATAATTCAAATCTTGCTATGAAAAAGTAAAGCTTGATCAAAGTCAAAAATTGAAAATGAGCGTTTTTTAGATGAACTAATGCAATTTGGGTTAGTAAAAATTCAGTCTTGCATTTGCACAATTAGTCCCGCAATAACAGAGTACGATACTTATAATTTTGAGAGGTATGAAATAAATGTACAATGCAGAAAGTGAAGTTTTAATTATGTAGTTAGACTTTATTCACTGCAAGTTTATGAAGATATTGAGAACTGCCCACGGAATGCAGTTAATAAGAAGACCACGTAATGAAATAGCCTGACTGTTGCAATTGTTTTGAATACTAATGAGATTATCTTGACGATAGGTGTTGGAGGCGCGAGAGGATGGTGGAAGAAGTTTAAGGACGAAGGCTAACGTGTGACGTCAAGGTACATTATAATTTGATAGTTTTGTCGAATGGACGAAGAGAAATATGAACCCTTTGATGGTAACAGAGAACCAAAATTTGGGAATCTTAGTAGTTTGGATGTATTTAAGGAAAATGAGTGTTCATCTGTGGTAATAAATATTCAATACACCTGCCAGAGAAATTTGTCTACGCAGGTCCTTGAGAAATTAAAAAAGAAGACTTAATCTTTTGCTTTAATTCAATCAGAATATAAGTAAACTAAATGAGTGTGGGAAATATCCGCCATTTTGAAAATCAAATTGTGTCCTGTCGTCTTCCTTCACCACCTTCAACCACATCACGTCGAAATAAACTTTCCGAGAAATTGTCTAAAGGCAAAAGGAAAATATTTTTTGTAAAAGTCAAATTCATTTTTTCTCTTGAATTCGATTTTTTTAAATAATATTTTATGTTGTTTCGTACACTCTGTCAAAACAAACTTGACGGCGAAACGAGAAGTTATTGTATGATTTTCATTTCAGAACTCCACTTTAATGGAATTAAAATAACAAAATATTCTTTTCTAGCTTTTCTCCTCGCCTTAAACTAAATAGCATTAAATGCTCTGAATAAATATTTTTATCTATTTTAAACAAAATTTTAATAGGTATGTTCGCAGATAAACTCGTTGTAATGAACTTTATTACTAGGGATGAGGTAAGGACATTTAAAATTGATCATGTGCAACTTCTGTTCTCTGTTTAATATGCGTTTGTCGCATTAATAAACTTACATCAGTTAAGTGGTACCGCCCTTTTTCTCGACGACTATACCTCCAAAGCCATTTCATTTCAGAGGTGGAACCCTGACAATCCAATAATAATTTGGATGAAGTGGAGTTGATGGAATATGTGCCATGCTTATTTGGTTTCTCACTTAAGAAAGCGCTTAAAAATGGGGTTCTGAAGGGATAACTCAAAACTAAACGTTTACTTTATAAGGACCAATATATAATAAAAAATACAAGAGACCAAGCCTGATGCTGTACCTGCAAACAGGAGGCAGGTCAATTTCATTTTGTGCTGTTTCGTATGCTCTGTCAAAAAAACCTGACGGCGAGAAGAGAAGTCATTGCATGATTTATTGTTAAATTCAGGTTTTCATTTCAGACCTCCACCTTAATGCTTTAATTAAATGTCTTATTTATTTTAAATTAAATTTTAATACGTATGTTTCCAGACAAACAAGCTGCAACTTACTTTAATTACTAGGAAAAAAGTATGGATATTTTAAATTCATCTCCTGCAAATTCTAGTCCCTGTTTGATAGCCGTTTGGCGCATTAATAAACTTACATCAGTTAAGTGGTACCACCCTTTCTTATATCGACGACTACACCTCCAGAGACATTTCATTTCAGGGGTGGAACCTTGACAATTCAATGATTATCAATATTACTTAATCACTATTAATTCAAAACGATAGTGAGATTTAACTAATGCAAACATGGCCGGCTAGAAATCGAGTTCAGAGTAATGTTGATTAGTAGTTCGGAAAACACCATTTTAAATAAATGAATTTTGTGTTCAAAAGTTGGAATCAATAGCAGAGTGTTTATTTCAACAAATATGTTATTTAAGCTGTGAACTATGTATGAAATTTACTAGGCAGTGTCGCTGGGTACCACCCTTTCAGGATCATCACTTCCAACTAAATTAGTTTATGAATATTTGATGTGATTCATCACTTCATAAATAAATTCCTAATGGTTTCAAGTTATCATCAAAAATGCATTACTATGTGGATACTTGATCACTATTGTTGTGACCACTCCCAGACATGTCTTTCAATACAGCTTTTCCAATTTTATAGTAACTGCATTATAAATAATCGTTATATTGAATTTATCGAAATTAATGAAGGTTTCATAATTTAAAATTTATTTTTTAAAAGATAAAATGCGAAACGTTCCTGTGCTTTACTATTTCGGAATATTCAACTAATTCGACGCTAAAGAATAATATTATTAATATTAAATTTATTAATATATATATTTATATTATACTATATAATTTGTAAGTTATTACTTTAGAGGCTTAGTCTTCCATGTTTAATCAATTTCAAAGCGAAGAATAGTCCAAACGAGATAAAATTTTAAATTATGCTTAATGAAATAAGAATATTAAAAGCAAATAGAAGAATCTAGAAGAAGTTAATATTTTTTTCAAAATTAAGTTATACCACTTAATTTATTTAAGTAACAATGGTTACGATTGCGTTTAGATAACACATTTTTCGTCATTCCTATATCACATGGTTGCGAAAGAATAGGCTGTTCTTCAAATTAAAACTGATTGAACTTAAATTTTTAGAGAAATCTGATGATTCGCAATAACGTTAAATGAAGTAATAGACAAATACACCCAAGTTAAAACGCATTTAAAATTCGCATTTAATGAAACTGTTCTAAATATATACCCTTAGCATGCAAATTGTCCATTTTGAATAAGACCAGATACCATGGTGCTGAGATTGTGAAATTTGTCTTTTGACAGTAATGGGATGATATTTTGTGATATAATGCATGTCAATATACACTGACAATATGTATGTTAGTTCTCCTATTAAGGACCTCTCATGACAGACTTATAAATACTGTTACATTAAAATTCCAGTTCTCAAGTTGGTGGTTTGATACTGGAGGAGAATCTATTGCGAAACTAGGCGTGAATATGTGGATCTGATACTTACCCATTAGGCTAAAATGCGTTCCCTAAAAAGAGAAGCAAGTCACCAGTTTGAAAACGAACAAATAAGATTAGTAGAATTGGTGGAAGTAGTTGAGTTCTACCAATTGGGACAGAATAGGACCGTGTTGGGCGGGGTACGAGCAAAGATATTAAAAAATGGGATCCTACATTATCAAACGTATTTAAGGTGTATTTGAATCCCTTCAAGATAACAACTTTGCAATAGTATCGTAGGGAATTTGAATTGACATACTGCTGAATATTTATCAGTTGTTTAGTTGACCTGTTTTAGCATAAAATGATGTATTACATTTTCAGCAAATTTTCAGTGGATTTTCCGTTTATTTGGGGACAATTCAGCGAATGATAATCTCTCCTAACTAAGGACGTGATTTTTTTTACTTTTAAATATCTACTTAAATAACGAGCAAATGCGCTTTTGAGATGACCTTCAAATTCGAAATGATATTTCACTTGTCTTAAGAAGACTGCTAGTATTGCAATCAACTTTTACAACGTATTGATAAATGCTCAATTGAGGACGGAGTAAATTGAGATATGCCTCAAAAGTCATAGAAAATAAATTTCCTGATTTTTTTAATTGTAGTCAATATTTTGGAAGCGGTTTTTCATGAAATTGAACCAATTTACATTTTATAACTCGAGTCGAAGACAAATGAGTACTATTTCAGCAAAAATTTATTTTTGAATTTCCTAATTGGTCAGTGTCTCTCGGAGAGTGTAAATGGTAGTGTGCATTGCGGAAAATTTGGTGTAAATAAGCTCAGACAGACAAAATGAAGCAAGAGCTTCTCTGAAGGGCTTCAGCAATGGTAAGATATAGCAGTTTCACTTGCATTTTGTGTTTCGATTTTCAATGTGAGTTGTGGCAAACAATGTTTGACTAATGAGCAGTTCGTGTCTAAACGTTCCTAATTCCGTTTTTCTTCACTGGGGAAGCGATTTTGACTGCCTAATGGTCGAGATTATTGAATTGAGAGAAGTTAGTCTTGGCGTTTCATTCCATTTTAATATACGCTGTCATATTTGCTTTGCTGAACGTATTCAAAATTTTCATTGCTCACTTCATTGTGCCACGCATCAGGAGAAAGTAAATTGTGTTTTGTGATCCAATTAGTCAAAATAACTCGATATGATGAATAAGATTATTTTAACAGTTATTCAATAAACAGTTGTTCGAATTATTTTGTTCTCAAATTTTAAAATTATATAAGAATTTAAAAAACGAGGTTCCTATTAACAAATGAAATGGAGTTGAATTGGCAATTATTAACTCTACTTTTTTGTAACTAGAGGCGAAAATAAGGGGGTAAGTCATTCGATTGAGCGTCAAAAAAGGACCGATAATGTTGGTCTGTGAATCATTTTGCATTTTGAATTTCTACTTATAAATTCAAAACTGTGTTATGCCTTTCAGCTGTTTTCTACAACTTCTTTAATAAAAAACAATGATATACATTTTCTTTGGGAAATTGACAAATTATAAATAAATAATATATGCAATATACTATGGTTTCTCAAATAAATATTAGTATTTAAAGCAAAGTTATTAAATTGAATGAAGTCTCTAATTTAATTACACATACATTTGAGTACAGAGGATGGAAAAGAGAGTAGAACATTCAAGGATACATCAGAGCCTCGCTTCCTGACTATGATTGGCGCTGATGCAGTTGGTACGATTATCGCTCATGAGACCACTATTGTGCTTAATTTTTGACTCAGTTGTGACAGAATGAGAGTTGAAGTTGGACTCCAATTTAGTTGCACAGTTCAGAACATTTTAGGCCTCAGATTTCAATCAGACATTCAAAGGAGCAAAAATTAGGAAAGCCTTCTGGCTGCATATTTGATTTTTCTGTATTCAAATACGGCTAATGAAGAGACTGAATGCTGCTATTGTACAATAAGTCGTACTTGAACTACCCATGTCATTGGAGTTTAATTAGTGTGATTGAGATACGCAACTATTGCACTGTCTCAAACTGAAGAGAGCAAGAACATAGTTTCGTGTTGGAGTAGAAAGTGCCAAAGAAGAGGCCGATATGATCAAAAATTGATAAATAATTTTTAAGAAATTTGCATTTTAATATATCGAGAGATGGTAACTCATATGTGCTTGTCATGTGAATATTTTTAAGATGTGATGTTTACAATAAGATATTGGGGCATTGAGTATCAGGGTACCATTCATTCGATACCAATACTTAAATGGATCTGTATTTTAAGCAGTGAAACTTCGAATATAGTCAATTAATTCATTTCACAGTTCAATAAAAATTTAAAAGAAGTGCGGTCTAGATGGGACCGCTTTGTGTCGTCGATAATGAAAAAACCGTACAGTTCAACGTTTCTCTTCAAAATGTAAACGCTACAAGCTATACCATGTTAATGTTTGTTTCGATTTCTATATATGCGAAAAAACAATCACAATCTCGTAAGTTCAAATGACAAACAACGGAAACACAATGACATTCAATGAATTGCTCAAACAGATTATAAGTTCCGGCGATCCATTTTTGACAACTTAAGTGATTGAAAGCAGTTAAACGTACTAAAACCTTTATTAGATTATATCAGAAGGGAGTTTGCGTTAATTGTTGCATGTGAAATTACTTTTGAAGTTGCAATTAATTGGAGAACTTATCACGGAACCAGGTGGATTACCTGATACTAGGTGGTGTTTATCATAATTATGCTCGCTATTTTATTCAGACGAAAGACTTTCCTAATGGATTTATGTTGCAGTCATATCATCTTATCTAGGACATTTTATTAATGTGAGGAGCCATAATATTAAACGAATATAAAAAAATCTGGCTTGTCAATTTGCATATGAAACTGCCTGTCATCAATTTAATCTCACGGCACGTATGCACAATACATTGAGATGAATGACTGAAAAATACGGATACTTTATAGATGGTTATTCTACCATAAAGCTTTGAATTCCCAAGTTAGCACTTCCGCTGACCAAATTTAGTCCACTAACGACTTACGAAATTATGCGTAAATACCTTTGTGCCTTTCACACCTTGGTCACTCTAAAGCAGTAAGCTGATGAACTGCAGGTAAGAATCATTGTCGTCAAATGGAGTAACGCGGCGAGACCAATTCAATAATCTCGGCCACTAAGCATTGAACATCTCAAAGTCACGGAAAGAATACCGAATTTTAAACTCATGGATGCATAAAATATAAAGTGGCTTTATCTAAGCCACTGAGCAAATGTTACTTCTGTTTACAATCACAAAATTACCCATTATAAGTCACTTATAAGCGATGAGGCCTAGAGTTAGAGAGAATGAAAGGTAGTTATTTATTTGAAAGTTAGCAATCAAATATCTCGGATCTATAGATTTTGAAGTCCGGTACTGAGTTCTGTCTATCTAACATAATGGCATACATTTTCCACACATTGTTCCTTCCGGGCAATCTTAACAAGGTATTCCTTACGGTGGGTCAGGCATGCCTTCAATTAATAGCCCAATCGCGCATTAAACATCGAATCCAACATATTGTTCAATTACTTCGAGGTGATGAACTAATTCGGGTTCTAAATTCAAAATATATATTTGGAATATTTTACAATGATTAAATATTTGAAATATGTATAACTCAAAGTCAGCATTTGAGAATATAAGCTACGAAACGAGATACAAATAAAGAGCAATTCGAGTTCCAAGTTGGAAGATGTTTACTAATCGATGCAGGCTTAATGATCATCTTAGGTCTATCAAGCTCCATCATTTAGATCACAAAAGCACAAGTACTCTCAAACTCGCTAAATTGCGAGGTTCCAACATTTCTGCAATGCTTCTTCTATACTTGATTCGCAACATTGAACGCTTCTATTTATTCCAGATACGAAATGCAGCAAATGGCGTCCGCTTAACTTTCAGAATCCCATGCTGGACCTGATTGACAGTGATCAATTTCATCTGCAAACACCACTTCCGGCTACTAGCCAAATGCGTTATTCTATTATTCACCTTGGACAAAATGGCTGAAGTCGAGAGCATTGTCAAGAATTAGTGCAAGCTTTCTTTATGTTTCATTTCGCTGTTTGACGAACCACCTATCGATTGAGTGAAAATAGAAATCTCTACCTTTAATGCTAGACCACAAGAATTCCAAAAGAAATCTACTGCGCTAGTCTTGCAAATTGCATGGTCTGAAAGAGCCTCAACCTAGGCTTGGAATTCTCTCAGTGTTCCAATATCTTGTTGTCAAGCAATATGCATCTGCTATAAGAGAAGGCATTGAGAAGCATTCAATTGCGCCGTAAATTATCAATAAATGTGCCAAAGTTTATACATTTACATAAAGTCAAAAGCTATTAAGTTGCAAACTGTTGTTATAGAATGATAATTCAGTCAATATCACTTCCTGCACCGATTTGCATTTGAAACAACTCGAATTCAAATAAACTCGAATTATTCATTACACCTGTAGAAGGTGATTGCACTTTTGGTGCATATGAGAGAATCGAATATTTCAACTCATCAAAGCTCACATCATTAAAAATTTAGATCACAAAATAACACGAAAAACTGCTTATTGATTTGAACTCCATTAATACATATCGATTTATTTTGCCAAATGTGATCGCAGAATAATACCACTGAACACAATTAACTGTCCCCTAATGTGTGGGACAGGGAAGTGGTTGATGAAAATATCCAAATATTTCAACCACCACTGAAGTGAAAAGAAGAAATAGATAATAGCATGCAGGTTGAGCCGAATACTTAGTCGAAACTACGATTTCGATAAATGTATAACTCTAGCTACAAGTGGCGGACATTCTGATATTTTCGCCTCTAAGAAGGAACTTCTGTCAGTTTATCTGAAGGCAACAATGGAAGGCTTTAAAAATTATACTTTATAATGTTTGAAACCATCCAATCTGCCAACATCTGTCTAGTAACAAACTTTCAGGGAAAATATGTGTCCATAAAGGTCGACATTTAACTTTACAAAATTTGACTACAAATATTTGCTAAATTCACAACTAAGAATCTTAGACGTAATTGTTTCTATCAGTGTAATTAAATCAGAGTCTGACCACAGCTCGAATTTTGTCCGAACTGATCGGCATCGGTGATTGGCAAACGTCAAGGTCAATTACCTGACAAACTCTGTTGTGCCATACCTATTCCCTTCCCCACTGGATCGCTACCAACTTCTACAATAAAATATGACGCCATTTGTATTTATCAGAGTTGAAGACAAACCAATGAACAGTGACATGAAATTTGCTTATTTACTCTGCTCAATTACTCGATTTTGGTTAATATTAAGAATTCGCAGTATCCATCATAATTTCTAAAGAGTGGAGTGTTTTTAATAAATCTACAGAGCTGTTAAAACTTTCTTTATAAAATCTACTTAAAGTTTATTTCTACTAAATTGACATTAGTAGAAACAACAATTTCAACCTAAATTGAACTATCGTCTTTATTAAACTATGAAGGCATGCTTCAATTAATTAGTCAAAATTAAATAATAGAATTAAATTTAGGCGAGTAGTCAACCAGATCAACGAAGTACGGGACCCATCGCTAACTAAGTTCTACTTTTAATAGTGGCAATCATTATTTCATTCAAGCGGAAGGCTTTTCGTATCCAAAGCATTTTAGTGATGTGAGAAACCAACAAATGAACACTGATTCATTCAATTCGGTAATGCTTAAATAAAATTCTTCACGCAATTTGCAAAAAGATTTAAGCTATTTTAATAACTCTGTGATGGTGACTAATTTGTAAACCACAACGGTGACCATTCTTGGCGTATTTTTCAACTTTCTCATTCCAGTCCCCATCGTAAATAAGACCTAAGCAATGCTCAGTGCAATCTATTCGCAAAGTGGATTTCCTCCTCCACTGGAAGATCAATATGGCTAAAGAGCTTATAGAAAGCCGACAAATCGGTTAAAAAATTAATGAGTTCCTGTGATCAAACTTGACAGCATGAGCTCTGCAATCCCACTCACATTTAACTTTCAGATGAACAATGACGATAGCTCACCTCTTATAACCTGAGTGACTGAAGGTATCTAAACGTACAAAATTCGTTATTATTTTATATCAGCAAAGCCTTCGCATGGAGTGAGGCATGTGGAATTAACTTTGAAGTTGAAGTAATTTGATGAATTATAAGGAAATCATACCTCGGTCACCTTCAAACAGTAAGCTGATCAACAGCAGGCAAGATGTCAAATCTCCATCAATTATCTCAGTTATCTCGTTCAACAAGCTGTGAAGGTTCTTAAACCACGAAAAAAAACGGAACTTTTAAAATTTAGGAAAAAAAATTGCTCATTGTCAAAAAAGGCATTCTAATTAATAGCAGTAGCCAAGCCAGCATAAAACATACATATTTCTCTCTAAGTTAATTTAGTGACTGTCTACATGGCAGTAAAACAAATCTTCGAAGCGAACGATCATCATATAACAATCACATAATTACCCATCATTTGCTGCTTATAACCAATGAGACGTAAAGTTAAAGCGAATAGAATTTATCTATTAATTCATAAGAGAGTATTTAAATTTCTTCAATTTATAGATTTTGGAGTCAAGTAAGAGATCCTGCTTATCTAATATAATGGCATAAATCTTCCACACATATAGTTCCTTCCGGGCAATTTTGACAAGATGTTCCTTCTGTATACGGTTTCTGCTTATCGACACTAAAGTGGAAAGTTTGAGTTTACTTCACTTCATGGAATGAACTTGCACTTAGTATTGGATCATTAAATAAAACCATACGATGACTTATACTGGCAAACGTACAAATGGCCTAGCTGTCCACCAAAATACGGATCACATCGCTCGACCGCACACCTAATCCTGCTCGAAGAATAACAAAACCATCTAATTCAAAATACTCTAAATGGGTTGTCTGAGAAGAAAATAAAATAGAGCACCAGATTGACTGACTTGCATGTAATGTCCGCACAATCTAGCACTGTCACAAGAAGTGCTTTGGAAGTGGTAATTAAATGACTCATCGTACCAACCCTTGATTACTAATCTAAAATTGACCTTTGGGTGGCCCAAAAGTAAACCAACAATTTGGCTGATACCTTGCAATAATATACATTGTGAAGCCCAGACCTGAGCCACCTCTGCCAATCTACTGTCATAACGCTGCAGAGGCGAATAAATATATCAAGAGAAATTGCTCTCAAAATGTAAAAATATTTGAAAATTATCATATCAAGCATATTTGACGCTGTAGAATCTACGTTGTCACGGTCCAGATTGTGGTAATTTATTATCTTTTACCGTTTGTGTCAGAGTTGCTACTCGAGCATTGGGAGGAAAGCAATAAACCAGCATGATGATTACTTTTAGTATATTTAAACTAATACATCTTAGATCGCGTACAATGTCTCTTATACGATGCTTCTGAATCCATTGGCAAATTTCAGCAAAATGATTTGCTCAAAACATGGCACAGTGCCATCTCATTAAAATTTGAACCGTTTAAGATACGAACGGAGAGACAAATCAACACTGTGATATGCGAGCGATACTTGGCCAAGACTAACTTTATATTGGAATAACGATCAAATTACCGATTGAAAGATGCTTTTATTTTACACATTCAGGCATTCAACAAGTCGTTCAACGAAGCTCTTCATGGTTTCAGCTCGTTTAGCAGAAGTTGCAAGGACCTCCTCGTGGTTAGTTTGCACATCACTATCCTCACTCGTCACAACCTTGTTGGTAATGAGGGACATGACAAACACCTTCATTCCAGAGTGCTTTGGAATGGTGATCTCGTGAGCAATTCCTATACCAACTGCCAAGTGGTTATCTTGTAGGGGTTCAAATAAATCTTTAATGCATTTAATGCATTGAATCTGTAATATTAAGCCACCGAATTCTTTTTCATTTGAGGTTTGGACTATGCATGAAACTTCGATGGATTAAATGGTTTTTGGGTCTGAGTTAATGTTTATAATTTAACGTCAATTAATTCAACGAGCTTCAATATTCAAGCATTGGAGAGTTTCAAAAGCAAAGAGGGTATATGTATTCCCTAAGTAAACTAGCTGGAACACTTCTGTTGTTCCCGTCATACATAATTATTCAATATTTTTATTTTCAAAATAATATCTAAAATGTTAGCACAAATGAAGTGATATCTCACATATGTTTGGAACAATAAAGGCACGCATCTGCATTTAGATTGCATGTGACCGATTACGATCATTTAAATGTATTAGAGAGACGAATATTCCGTGAATTATGTCTAAGAAGAGTAGTATGAATTTAGTTCTATAATTAACCGACAACTATTAAATACCATATTAATTATCATTTGTGTAAATATTCACCTCAAAATGTTAATTTTTTCAAAGAATATTGAATAACTTCTATAAAATTAAAGGAACGTCTTTTCGAAAGGTATTTATTTACATCAAATAGTAGGTTTCATGTTGGTCATCAACAGACCTCTAGTTGATTTCGGGCTTCTCTGAGGGGAGGAACACCAAAGCCACAAAATTTCGAGTGTGGGAATATGAGAGTGATTCACAGATGTAAAAGAGACAATTACAAAGGTTGAGAAAAGACAAGGTGAATACAATGTAATTGGTCGAATAAGACATTTGAGGGGATTGCTACACTAATAAGCCTTGACTGTAGTCAGAAATCTCTATAGTAGGTCTCCCGGAATTAGTTAAGCTACCACAAAGCTATTGAAGAAACAGATGTATACCGTGGAACACGTTATTTAGTATGGTGTGCTGGCATGCAAGCGTTCCGTGTGTCGCATGTGTAATGTATGACGTGGTATGGTACCTCATAATGACTTTGGCCATTGATTAATCGGGGTAAGCGTGTATTGGAATGGACCACTGATTGATCGGGTTAACACAAAGTCGTCATGGCCTTAGTCATTGATTGGTAGTGAGACTCCTGTAATTTTCATGCTAAAGTTGTGTTCCCTACAACATAGTTTGAAGTCAAATGCTGGTTTGTAAACTTTTTTGCCTTATAAGTATACGTTGCCCAGGGTGCACCACGTGGAGGTAAGTCCATCGCACACCCCAAATTTTTTCCCCAGGTAAAAACAGGTTTATTTAAATCCTGCTAATGAAATCGATTTACCAGTTGTTGTAAATCCAGTGTGCAAATGGAAATGTAAATGAAATTGAGTATTTTAATAATAAAAATCGTCGGGGCAAATGGTTGTCGTGTATTCGTTACTTGCCAAGTTATTGATATTTTGTTATAATTGAAAATAGCCCAATTTGGTACGCAGATCAGAAGTAATGAAAATTTGTAAAGTCAATAATTTAATTTCAATTTATCTATAAAATTTGTGAGTGAGCAACTACTGAAGTAAAATCAAAGTTCATGTCATAGTTTCACTTTTACGGAGCGAAATCATCTTTGTCGTCTTCTCAATGGTCTCAATTAATTTATTATTCGACGCGGTAAATAAGGCGAAATCCAACTAATTTATTCCAATTAATAAGGAATATTATAAAATGCCACCCTGTGTCACAGGAATTTAATTGTTTCATTCTTCTCAACAGAGTCGGCTTGAATGTCTCCCGCAATGAAATTATAGCCATTCATTTGCCCACATTTTTTCGTTTCCTTCAGTGGAACCATATGTCCTCCATTTATGCTAAATACAACAAGTTTTTCAATGAACCAGTATATGTTACAATACAAATAAGTTCGACTTTAATAGAAAGTGCATTTCCAAAACACAAATTAAACAGTGGCGAATGTCAATATATTCTGAGAGATGGCAAAGATATAATAAGACGCCAAACACCCCCACAGACACTATTTAATTTAAGAAGGGCTTAATATACGGACACAGTGGGAATGAAATCACCAACTTGCCAAATACACTACGGCTCCAGATAACATTCGAACATCATTCTCTGAGCTGTATACAGAACTGTCTTTAATTCATCATTACTATCAACAACACCGACACCATCACCATCATCATCGCCAACGGAATCAGCAATGTTGCTGTATTTCCAAACTCTTACAATAATGACGACTCCACAATTCCATTTATACCTGCTTCATTATTCTATCATCCTTCTAGACAAAGTGACTGAAGACAGTCGACCCAAGAAAACGTTGGGCGTAATAGAAACGAAGTTAGTCAATTTCGTATTAAGCAGTGAGAGCATTTGAGTGAGATAAAACGAGCGCACCTCAAATGGACTTTCTTCAAACGGCACCTTCATCTGACCATGCAGACAAAAATCTTGTCTTAAACCTTCTCAATTCCTGTGACCAACAGGAATCGCATCCAAGATGTGACTATGTAAAATGGAATCACAACGTCAACCGTCATCTCACTTTAACTTTCATGCTCACCCCTTGTCTTAAGTGACTTGTTACCTGGAAGGAGACAAAAAACGTTGTCAAGATAAGTGCGACAAAACTCCGACGCAGATTTCAAGGAGATCATTTTAATATTGTGAGATCAGAACTGCGATTTGAACTGAGAAATTTGAAGAACCGCATTCATGAAATCATTTGCGATGACTTTCTGGTCAGCTAGTCGTTATTACCACCCACCAAGTGAAACTCATCTCGAATTTAAATGCTCAAATTGGCATTAGAGGATTGGAGACTACCAAGATCGTCCGATTTCACATGAATTCAGTTTCGAATAATCAGATGAATCGACATTTAATAACTACTGAAGCGTCCTGAATTGAAATAATGTTTCCATGCAGTTTTCAGCTGAGCTTACAATGGGTTAGATATTGTTTTAATTCACATCCCAATCGCATATTAAGCGTTGAAACCGACACTTTGTTGCGTAACTTCGAGGTGATGAACTAATTTGGGTTGTCAATTTAAAGTGTATGATTGAAGTATTTGGCAATGAACAAACATTTGGTGAATGTTTATCTCATCGTCAGCATTTGAGAAGATCAGCTACGAACTAAGATACGAGTGAAGTACTATTAGAGTTCAAAGTCGAAGACGTTTAATAATCGTCGGAGGTTAAAAGGTCATCTAAGTTCGTCTAGGTTCCATCATTTGAATCACAAAAGCACAAGTACTCTCAAACTCGCCTAATTACGAGGTTCCAACATTTCGATATTGCTTCTTTTGCACTTTCAGAAAATTTTCAGCGGCAATCTTTAATTGAGCTGCAACTTTGAACACATCTATTTATTCCAGATATTAAATGCAGCAAATGCATTTCGGAATGACTTTCCGAATCCCATGTGATGGACTGATGTGACGAAGAAGTGAACAGCACAAAAATAGCTAAGGTCAACAGTCATGCATCTCAAATCTGAATGTGCATGGCAACCTATGGAAACAGTGAATGCCATTGTCGAGGTACGATTGAAACGCCGATTACGTGGGGCCGCAGTGATGCGAACAAAGAATAGGCGAGGGAGAAGTGAATATTGCATGAAGAAAATGGCATGAACTGTAAGAAGAGGAAAGCCCTTGAATTACCACGGCTTTGCGAATGACATGATTCGAATATCGGTTAATGTGTTTAACGGGAGTAGACCTTAAGCAGACTCCAATCGAAGTGAAATATGTGCAAGCGCATTGCGAGTTAATGCGTGCGCAGGATAAATCAATTCGACGCAAACGGAGACATTTTGTCTGCTCATTCAAATGACTTGAAAGACCAGAAAGAAGTCCAAATGAATATCATCCAATGCTGAGACTCGAATATGGGAATCACAAGCAAGCTCGCAGACTAATAATAACCTATAGATCATACTCTTGCATACCAATTAAATAAGTGGGAAAAATTCCCAAGTCTAGCAATTAGAATGTGCCATTAGGCGGTCAATTGCCTAAACGAGAACGGCTGGATGCAAGGGAACTCTTGTATTTGAGTCATATTGAAAGACTAGTTACTTTTATTCACATCTAAAGAAGCGCCTTCTACAAGCATTCAACAAGTCGTTCAACAAAGCTCTTCATGGTTTCAGCTCGTTTAGCAGAAATTGCAAGGACCTCCTCGTGGTTAGTTTCCACATCACTATCCTCACTCATCACAACCATGTTGGTAATGAGGGACATGGCGAACACCTTCATTCCAGCGTGCTTTGCAATGGTGGTCTCATGAGCAGTGCTCATACCAACTGCGTCAGCACCAATCATACGCAGGAAACGAGCCTCAGCATGAGTCTCATAAGTTGGGCCGATCTCAGCACAGTAGATGCCCTCCTTCAGGTATTCTGTAATCTCCAGTTCTTCAGCCACCTTCTTGGCAAGTTCACGCAGATCCTTGGTGTAGAGATTTTGCATATTGGGGAAACGGGGGCCAAATCTATTGCAATTCATAATTAGCTTAAAAGTCATAGCTCACTTCTCTTCATTCTTGCCAACCAGAGCGTTCATTCCGGTCATACCAGGCATGCAGATGTGATCCTTGATGATCATCATATCGCCAACTGCGAACTGGGGATTCAGACCACCGGCAGCATTGGTTACAATCAGGGTTTCGACACCGAGGAGTTTGAACACACGAACTGGCAGAGTAACCTAGGCGAGGGGAGGGGGGAGAGAGAAAGAGAAATCGGTATCAAATGGATCAGCGTACCTGACTCACCGAGTAGCCCTCGTAGGGATGGAATCTACCTTGCATGACAACAACATCCTTGCCACCGAGCTTACCGAAGACAAGGTTCCCAGCATGACCAGCGACAGTGCTCTTGGGAAATTGTTCAATCTCCTCGTACTTGATGATAGTCTTGTCAGTGACGACTTCAGCCAAAGTGCCCAATCCGGAACCGCAGATGATGGCGACTTGAGGGGTCACATCCACTTTGGTTTTGATGAAATCAACAACGGACTTAACGGTTTCGTAGCAAGCCATAGTAGTGCTGTTGTGTTATGAGCTAGTAGCCCTCTTACGAGTCCTTTTATACCAAATCAGGTCACTGAAATTAAATGAGTATAGTCCTTGCAACCAATAGGAGCCGACTTAATAAATTCGTTCTAATTCCTAGCGGTGCTTATCATCTGTGTACTCATTATTATTTCATTCAAACGTATGGCTTTTCGAGTTGATTTTTGTTGCAGTCTCATCTTATTCAGTACATTTTATTAACGTTAGGCACCATAAGATATAGTAAATAAAAAGCATTAATTATCATCATTATAATCTCTTAGCACGTATGTGGAATATACAGAGACGAATTACTGGATTATACGGATATTTTATGGATAGCTATTTCAGCATTTAATCTTTGTATTTCTACGTTGAAATTTCAAATTACAGATAAGCATTTTTGATGACTTAATTAGTTTAGATAACAGCGATGACATGTTTTGGCCACAATTCAATCATTTAGGTCAAAAAGTAGTGAATATTACTAAACAACGGAAGGGAAACGAAATTTGGAAATTTTGGACAAAAACTGCATATTAGACAAACATTGCATTCCAATTAATAGCGGTAGCCAAACTATGATATGATTTAAATATTGCCGTCTAAGTTCCTTTAATAACTGCATACATTGCAGTTAAACAAATCTCAGAAATGAGCAAATGCTTCTTCCATTTGCAATCATATAATTGTCCATCATTTGCTGTTTATAGGCAATGAGGGATGCGGTTAAAGAGAAAGAAAATTGGTTATTTATCTTGGATATCTCTGATTTATATATTTGGCAGTCCAGTATTTTGGCCTGCCTTTCTCTCATAGTGACACAACTTATACGCACATTCAGTTCCTTCCGGGCAATCTCGACAGCATTGCCCTTATTTTACAATCACATAAATACTCGACATTTCACCTTATTAAGGTCCGATTTACATTGATTAAATAACTAACAGTAATACTAACAGTAATCATAATAAGTCAAACCTATGTTAAATGGCAACATGTGCTATCTTTCATGAATGGAAAAAACTAATAAAGTCATTTAATTTTATTTATTTAATCTTAATTTACATTCAAATCCCATCGATTTATTGATTTACGGTACAGTACTTATATCTGCCTACTTAGTCATGATGGAAAAAATTATTCTTGCATCTAGATCCTTGTGGATATCTACTTCAACTTTCACCATTCGCATACAATCCTTCTGCAATAATTTCGGCAATTAAATTAAAAGGTTTATAATTTCACCGTTTCATGAAGAAGAACTTCCACTTGGCATTAAACAATTTGGTGAAAAAAACCAGCGTCGAAGTCAACAAGATGTGCAATTACTTCGAGGTGATGAAATAATTTGGGTAGTCAATACGAAGTGTATAATTGGAATACTTTACAATGACTAAACCCGTACTAAATTTTTAACTCATCGTCAGCGTTTGAAAAGATTAAGTACGAATTAAGAAACGAGAAAAGTGCAATAAGAGTTGGAAGTTGGAAGTTATTTAATAGTCGATGGAATATAAACGGTTATATCAGTTTATTACTTTACGAAATTGCTTAGACGCACTCGATGATAAAAAATTGTTTAATTGCTTAATTGCTTCGCCACCATAAAATGTTGACAAAATAGTAGTACAAATATTGTCTAATGTGATGATTGAATAATTATAAACGTTTGACCCCAAATAAGGTCAAAAGGCTAGGAATTAGAACGAATTTATTAAGTCGGCTCCTATTGGTTGCAAGGACTATACTCATTTAATTTCAGTGACCTGATTTGGTATAAAAGGACTCGTAAGAGGGCTACTAGCTCATAACACAACAGCACTACTATGGCTTGCTACGAAACCGTTAAGTCCGTTGTTGATTTCATCAAAACCAAAGTGGATGTGACCCCTCAAGTCGCCATCATCTGCGGTTCCGGATTGGGCACTTTGGCTGAAGTCGTCACTGACAAGACTATCATCAAGTACGAGGAGATTGAACAATTTCCCAAGAGCACTGTCGCTGGTCATGCTGGGAACCTTGTCTTCGGTAAGCTCGGTGGCAAGGATGTTGTTGTCATGCAAGGTAGATTCCATCCCTACGAGGGCTACTCGGTGAGTCAGGTACGCTGATCCATTTGATACCGATTTCTCTTTCTCTCTCCCCCCTCCCCTCGCCTAGGTTACTCTGCCAGTTCGTGTGTTCAAACTCCTCGGTGTCGAAACCCTGATTGTAACCAATGCTGCCGGTGGTCTGAATCCCCAGTTCGCAGTTGGCGATATGATGATCATCAAGGATCACATCTGCATGCCTGGTATGACCGGAATGAACGCTCTGGTTGGCAAGAATGAAGAGAAGTGAGCTATGACTTTTAAGCTAATTATGAATTGCAATAGATTTGGCCCCCGTTTCCCCAATATGCAAAATCTCTACACCAAGGATCTGCGTGAACTTGCCAAGAAGGTGGCTGAAGAACTGGAGATTACAGAATACCTGAAGGAGGGCATCTACTGTGCTGAGATCGGCCCAACTTATGAGACTCATGCTGAGGCTCGTTTCCTGCGTATGATTGGTGCTGACGCAGTTGGTATGAGCACTGCTCATGAGACCACCATTGCAAAGCACGCTGGAATGAAGGTGTTCGCCATGTCCCTCATTACCAACATGGTTGTGATGAGTGAGGATAGTGATGTGGAAACTAACCACGAGGAGGTCCTTGCAATTTCTGCTAAACGAGCTGAAACCATGAAGAGCTTTGTTGAACGACTTGTTGAATGCTTGTAGAAGGCGCTTCTTTAGATGTGAATAAAAGTAACTAGTCTTTCAATATGACTCAAATACAAGAGTTCCCTTGCATCCAGCCGTTCTCGTTTAGGCAATTGACCGCCTAATGGCACATTCTAATTGCTAGACTTGGGAATTTTTCCCACTTATTTAATTGGTATGCAAGAGTATGATCTATAGGTTATTATTAGTCTGCGAGCTTGCTTGTGATTCCCATATTCGAGTCTCAGCATTGGATGATATTCATTTGGACTTCTTTCTGGTCTTTCAAGTCATTTGAATGAGCAGACAAAATGTCTCCGTTTGCGTCGAATTGATTTATCCTGCGCACGCATTAACTCGCAATGCGCTTGCACATATTTCACTTCGATTGGAGTCTGCTTAAGGTCTACTCCCGTTAAACACATTAACCGATATTCGAATCATGTCATTCGCAAAGCCGTGGTAATTCAAGGGCTTTCCTCTTCTTACAGTTCATGCCATTTTCTTCATGCAATATTCACTTCTCCCTCGCCTATTCTTTGTTCGCATCACTGCGGCCCCACGTAATCGGCGTTTCAATCGTACCTCGACAATGGCATTCACTGTTTCCATAGGTTGCCATGCACATTCAGATTTGAGATGCATGACTGTTGACCTTAGCTATTTTTGTGCTGTTCACTTCTTCGTCACATCAGTCCATCACATGGGATTCGGAAAGTCATTCCGAAATGCATTTGCTGCATTTAATATCTGGAATAAATAGATGTGTTCAAAGTTGCAGCTCAATTAAAGATTGCCGCTGAAAATTTTCTGAAAGTGCAAAAGAAGCAATATCGAAATGTTGGAACCTCGTAATTAGGCGAGTTTGAGAGTACTTGTGCTTTTGTGATTCAAATGATGGAACCTAGACGAACTTAGATGACCTTTTAACCTCCGACGATTATTAAACGTCTTCGACTTTGAACTCTAATAGTACTTCACTCGTATCTTAGTTCGTAGCTGATCTTCTCAAATGCTGACGATGAGATAAACATTCACCAAATGTTTGTTCATTGCCAAATACTTCAATCATACACTTTAAATTGACAACCCAAATTAGTTCATCACCTCGAAGTTACGCAACAAAGTGTCGGTTTCAACGCTTAATATGCGATTGGGATGTGAATTAAAACAATATCTAACCCATTGTAAGCTCAGCTGAAAACTGCATGGAAACATTATTTCAATTCAGGACGCTTCAGTAGTTATTAAATGTCGATTCATCTGATTATTCGAAACTGAATTCATGTGAAATCGGACGATCTTGGTAGTCTCCAATCCTCTAATGCCAATTTGAGCATTTAAATTCGAGATGAGTTTCACTTGGTGGGTGGTAATAACGACTAGCTGACCAGAAAGTCATCGCAAATGATTTCATGAATGCGGTTCTTCAAATTTCTCAGTTCAAATCGCAGTTCTGATCTCACAATATTAAAATGATCTCCTTGAAATCTGCGTCGGAGTTTTGTCGCACTTATCTTGACAACGTTTTTTGTCTCCTTCCAGGTAACAAGTCACTTAAGACAAGGGGTGAGCATGAAAGTTAAAGTGAGATGACGGTTGACGTTGTGATTCCATTTTACATAGTCACATCTTGGATGCGATTCCTGTTGGTCACAGGAATTGAGAAGGTTTAAGACAAGATTTTTGTCTGCATGGTCAGATGAAGGTGCCGTTTGAAGAAAGTCCATTTGAGGTGCGCTCGTTTTATCTCACTCAAATGCTCTCACTGCTTAATACGAAATTGACTAACTTCGTTTCTATTACGCCCAACGTTTTCTTGGGTCGACTGTCTTCAGTCACTTTGTCTAGAAGGATGATAGAATAATGAAGCAGGTATAAATGGAATTGTGGAGTCGTCATTATTGTAAGAGTTTGGAAATACAGCAACATTGCTGATTCCGTTGGCGATGATGATGGTGATGGTGTCGGTGTTGTTGATAGTAATGATGAATTAAAGACAGTTCTGTATACAGCTCAGAGAATGATGTTCGAATGTTATCTGGAGCCGTAGTGTATTTGGCAAGTTGGTGATTTCATTCCCACTGTGTCCGTATATTAAGCCCTTCTTAAATTAAATAGTGTCTGTGGGGGTGTTTGGCGTCTTATTATATCTTTGCCATCTCTCAGAATATATTGACATTCGCCACTGTTTAATTTGTGTTTTGGAAATGCACTTTCTATTAAAGTCGAACTTATTTGTATTGTAACATATACTGGTTCATTGAAAAACTTGTTGTATTTAGCATAAATGGAGGACATATGGTTCCACTGAAGGAAACGAAAAAATGTGGGCAAATGAATGGCTATAATTTCATTGCGGGAGACATTCAAGCCGACTCTGTTGAGAAGAATGAAACAATTAAATTCCTGTGACACAGGGTGGCATTTTATAATATTCCTTATTAATTGGAATAAATTAGTTGGATTTCGCCTTATTTACCGCGTCGAATAATAAATTAATTGAGACCATTGAGAAGACGACAAAGATGATTTCGCTCCGTAAAAGTGAAACTATGACATGAACTTTGATTTTACTTCAGTAGTTGCTCACTCACAAATTTTATAGATAAATTGAAATTAAATTATTGACTTTACAAATTTTCATTACTTCTGATCTGCGTACCAAATTGGGCTATTTTCAATTATAACAAAATATCAATAACTTGGCAAGTAACGAATACACGACAACCATTTGCCCCGACGATTTTTATTATTAAAATACTCAATTTCATTTACATTTCCATTTGCACACTGGATTTACAACAACTGGTAAATCGATTTCATTAGCAGGATTTAAATAAACCTGTTTTTACCTGGGGAAAAAATTTGGGGTGTGCGATGGACTTACCTCCACGTGGTGCACCCTGGGCAACGTATACTTATAAGGCAAAAAAGTTTACAAACCAGCATTTGACTTCAAACTATGTTGTAGGGAACACAACTTTAGCATGAAAATTACAGGAGTCTCACTACCAATCAATGACTAAGGCCATGACGACTTTGTGTTAACCCGATCAATCAGTGGTCCATTCCAATACACGCTTACCCCGATTAATCAATGGCCAAAGTCATTATGAGGTACCATACCACGTCATACATTACACATGCGACACACGGAACGCTTGCATGCCAGCACACCATACTAAATAACGTGTTCCACGGTATACATCTGTTTCTTCAATAGCTTTGTGGTAGCTTAACTAATTCCGGGAGACCTACTATAGAGATTTCTGACTACAGTCAAGGCTTATTAGTGTAGCAATCCCCTCAAATGTCTTATTCGACCAATTACATTGTATTCACCTTGTCTTTTCTCAACCTTTGTAATTGTCTCTTTTACATCTGTGAATCACTCTCATATTCCCACACTCGAAATTTTGTGGCTTTGGTGTTCCTCCCCTCAGAGAAGCCCGAAATCAACTAGAGGTCTGTTGATGACCAACATGAAACCTACTATTTGATGTAAATAAATACCTTTCGAAAAGACGTTCCTTTAATTTTATAGAAGTTATTCAATATTCTTTGAAAAAATTAACATTTTGAGGTGAATATTTACACAAATGATAATTAATATGGTATTTAATAGTTGTCGGTTAATTATAGAACTAAATTCATACTACTCTTCTTAGACATAATTCACGGAATATTCGTCTCTCTAATACATTTAAATGATCGTAATCGGTCACATGCAATCTAAATGCAGATGCGTGCCTTTATTGTTCCAAACATATGTGAGATATCACTTCATTTGTGCTAACATTTTAGATATTATTTTGAAAATAAAAATATTGAATAATTATGTATGACGGGAACAACAGAAGTGTTCCAGCTAGTTTACTTAGGGAATACATATACCCTCTTTGCTTTTGAAACTCTCCAATGCTTGAATATTGAAGCTCGTTGAATTAATTGACGTTAAATTATAAACATTAACTCAGACCCAAAAACCATTTAATCCATCGAAGTTTCATGCATAGTCCAAACCTCAAATGAAAAAGAATTCGGTGGCTTAATATTACAGATTCAATGCATTAAATGCATTAAAGATTTATTTGAACCCCTACAAGATAACCACTTGGCAGTTGGTATAGGAATTGCTCACGAGATCACCATTCCAAAGCACTCTGGAATGAAGGTGTTTGTCATGTCCCTCATTACCAACAAGGTTGTGACGAGTGAGGATAGTGATGTGCAAACTAACCACGAGGAGGTCCTTGCAACTTCTGCTAAACGAGCTGAAACCATGAAGAGCTTCGTTGAACGACTTGTTGAATGCCTGAATGTGTAAAATAAAAGCATCTTTCAATCGGTAATTTGATCGTTATTCCAATATAAAGTTAGTCTTGGCCAAGTATCGCTCGCATATCACAGTGTTGATTTGTCTCTCCGTTCGTATCTTAAACGGTTCAAATTTTAATGAGATGGCACTGTGCCATGTTTTGAGCAAATCATTTTGCTGAAATTTGCCAATGGATTCAGAAGCATCGTATAAGAGACATTGTACGCGATCTAAGATGTATTAGTTTAAATATACTAAAAGTAATCATCATGCTGGTTTATTGCTTTCCTCCCAATGCTCGAGTAGCAACTCTGACACAAACGGTAAAAGATAATAAATTACCACAATCTGGACCGTGACAACGTAGATTCTACAGCGTCAAATATGCTTGATATGATAATTTTCAAATATTTTTACATTTTGAGAGCAATTTCTCTTGATATATTTATTCGCCTCTGCAGCGTTATGACAGTAGATTGGCAGAGGTGGCTCAGGTCTGGGCTTCACAATGTATATTATTGCAAGGTATCAGCCAAATTGTTGGTTTACTTTTGGGCCACCCAAAGGTCAATTTTAGATTAGTAATCAAGGGTTGGTACGATGAGTCATTTAATTACCACTTCCAAAGCACTTCTTGTGACAGTGCTAGATTGTGCGGACATTACATGCAAGTCAGTCAATCTGGTGCTCTATTTTATTTTCTTCTCAGACAACCCATTTAGAGTATTTTGAATTAGATGGTTTTGTTATTCTTCGAGCAGGATTAGGTGTGCGGTCGAGCGATGTGATCCGTATTTTGGTGGACAGCTAGGCCATTTGTACGTTTGCCAGTATAAGTCATCGTATGGTTTTATTTAATGATCCAATACTAAGTGCAAGTTCATTCCATGAAGTGAAGTAAACTCAAACTTTCCACTTTAGTGTCGATAAGCAGAAACCGTATACAGAAGGAACATCTTGTCAAAATTGCCCGGAAGGAACTATATGTGTGGAAGATTTATGCCATTATATTAGATAAGCAGGATCTCTTACTTGACTCCAAAATCTATAAATTGAAGAAATTTAAATACTCTCTTATGAATTAATAGATAAATTCTATTCGCTTTAACTTTACGTCTCATTGGTTATAAGCAGCAAATGATGGGTAATTATGTGATTGTTATATGATGATCGTTCGCTTCGAAGATTTGTTTTACTGCCATGTAGACAGTCACTAAATTAACTTAGAGAGAAATATGTATGTTTTATGCTGGCTTGGCTACTGCTATTAATTAGAATGCCTTTTTTGACAATGAGCAATTTTTTTTCCTAAATTTTAAAAGTTCCGTTTTTTTTCGTGGTTTAAGAACCTTCACAGCTTGTTGAACGAGATAACTGAGATAATTGATGGAGATTTGACATCTTGCCTGCTGTTGATCAGCTTACTGTTTGAAGGTGACCGAGGTATGATTTCCTTATAATTCATCAAATTACTTCAACTTCAAAGTTAATTCCACATGCCTCACTCCATGCGAAGGCTTTGCTGATATAAAATAATAACGAATTTTGTACGTTTAGATACCTTCAGTCACTCAGGTTATAAGAGGTGAGCTATCGTCATTGTTCATCTGAAAGTTAAATGTGAGTGGGATTGCAGAGCTCATGCTGTCAAGTTTGATCACAGGAACTCATTAATTTTTTAACCGATTTGTCGGCTTTCTATAAGCTCTTTAGCCATATTGATCTTCCAGTGGAGGAGGAAATCCACTTTGCGAATAGATTGCACTGAGCATTGCTTAGGTCTTATTTACGATGGGGACTGGAATGAGAAAGTTGAAAAATACGCCAAGAATGGTCACCGTTGTGGTTTACAAATTAGTCACCATCACAGAGTTATTAAAATAGCTTAAATCTTTTTGCAAATTGCGTGAAGAATTTTATTTAAGCATTACCGAATTGAATGAATCAGTGTTCATTTGTTGGTTTCTCACATCACTAAAATGCTTTGGATACGAAAAGCCTTCCGCTTGAATGAAATAATGATTGCCACTATTAAAAGTAGAACTTAGTTAGCGATGGGTCCCGTACTTCGTTGATCTGGTTGACTACTCGCCTAAATTTAATTCTATTATTTAATTTTGACTAATTAATTGAAGCATGCCTTCATAGTTTAATAAAGACGATAGTTCAATTTAGGTTGAAATTGTTGTTTCTACTAATGTCAATTTAGTAGAAATAAACTTTAAGTAGATTTTATAAAGAAAGTTTTAACAGCTCTGTAGATTTATTAAAAACACTCCACTCTTTAGAAATTATGATGGATACTGCGAATTCTTAATATTAACCAAAATCGAGTAATTGAGCAGAGTAAATAAGCAAATTTCATGTCACTGTTCATTGGTTTGTCTTCAACTCTGATAAATACAAATGGCGTCATATTTTATTGTAGAAGTTGGTAGCGATCCAGTGGGGAAGGGAATAGGTATGGCACAACAGAGTTTGTCAGGTAATTGACCTTGACGTTTGCCAATCACCGATGCCGATCAGTTCGGACAAAATTCGAGCTGTGGTCAGACTCTGATTTAATTACACTGATAGAAACAATTACGTCTAAGATTCTTAGTTGTGAATTTAGCAAATATTTGTAGTCAAATTTTGTAAAGTTAAATGTCGACCTTTATGGATACATATTTTCCCTGAAAGTTTGTTACTAGACAGATGTTGGCAGATTGGATGGTTTCAAACATTATAAAGTATAATTTTTAAAGCCTTCCATTGTTGCCTTCAGATAAACTGACAGAAGTTCCTTCTTAGAGGCGAAAATATCAGAATGTCCGCCACTTGTAGCTAGAGTTATACATTTATCGAAATCGTAGTTTCGACTAAGTATTCGGCTCAACCTGCATGCTATTATCTATTTCTTCTTTTCACTTCAGTGGTGGTTGAAATATTTGGATATTTTCATCAACCACTTCCCTGTCCCACACATTAGGGGACAGTTAATTGTGTTCAGTGGTATTATTCTGCGATCACATTTGGCAAAATAAATCGATATGTATTAATGGAGTTCAAATCAATAAGCAGTTTTTCGTGTTATTTTGTGATCTAAATTTTTAATGATGTGAGCTTTGATGAGTTGAAATATTCGATTCTCTCATATGCACCAAAAGTGCAATCACCTTCTACAGGTGTAATGAATAATTCGAGTTTATTTGAATTCGAGTTGTTTCAAATGCAAATCGGTGCAGGAAGTGATATTGACTGAATTATCATTCTATAACAACAGTTTGCAACTTAATAGCTTTTGACTTTATGTAAATGTATAAACTTTGGCACATTTATTGATAATTTACGGCGCAATTGAATGCTTCTCAATGCCTTCTCTTATAGCAGATGCATATTGCTTGACAACAAGATATTGGAACACTGAGAGAATTCCAAGCCTAGGTTGAGGCTCTTTCAGACCATGCAATTTGCAAGACTAGCGCAGTAGATTTCTTTTGGAATTCTTGTGGTCTAGCATTAAAGGTAGAGATTTCTATTTTCACTCAATCGATAGGTGGTTCGTCAAACAGCGAAATGAAACATAAAGAAAGCTTGCACTAATTCTTGACAATGCTCTCGACTTCAGCCATTTTGTCCAAGGTGAATAATAGAATAACGCATTTGGCTAGTAGCCGGAAGTGGTGTTTGCAGATGAAATTGATCACTGTCAATCAGGTCCAGCATGGGATTCTGAAAGTTAAGCGGACGCCATTTGCTGCATTTCGTATCTGGAATAAATAGAAGCGTTCAATGTTGCGAATCAAGTATAGAAGAAGCATTGCAGAAATGTTGGAACCTCGCAATTTAGCGAGTTTGAGAGTACTTGTGCTTTTGTGATCTAAATGATGGAGCTTGATAGACCTAAGATGATCATTAAGCCTGCATCGATTAGTAAACATCTTCCAACTTGGAACTCGAATTGCTCTTTATTTGTATCTCGTTTCGTAGCTTATATTCTCAAATGCTGACTTTGAGTTATACATATTTCAAATATTTAATCATTATAAAATATTCCAATTATGTACTTTGAATTTAGAGCCCGAATTAGTTCATCACCTCGAAGTAATTGAACAGTATGTTGAATTCAATGTTTAATACACGATTGGGATATTAATTGAAGGCATGCCTAACCCACCGTAAGGAATACCTTGTTAAGATTGCCCGGAAGGAACAATATGTGTGGAAAATTTATGCCACAGGACCCAATACTGGACTTCAAAATCTATAGGTCCGATATATGTATTTCAAATAAATAACTACCTTTCATTCTCTCTAACTCTAGGCCTCATTGCTTATAAGTGGCTTATAATGGGTAATTTTGTGATTGTAAATAGAAGTAACATTTGCCCAGTTACTAAAGTGCCTTGGATAAAGCTTCTTTCTATTGTATGCCTGTTTGGCAGTTTGCATCCGTGAGTTTAAAAATCCGTATTCCTTCCGTGATTTTGAGATGTGCAATGCTCAGTGGTCGAGATTATTGAATTGGTCTCGCGGCGTTACTCCATTTAACGACAACGATTCTTACCTGTAGTTCATCAGCTTACTGCTTTAGAGTGACCAAGGTCTGAAAGACACAGAGGTATTCACGCATAATTTCATATGTCGTTAGTGGGTCAAATTTGGTCAACGGAAGTGCTAACTTGTGAATTATTCAAATATTTCAAATTATAACATGGGAATTCAAATGCTGATGGTAGAATAGCCATCTATAATGTATCTGTATAATTCAGTCATTCGTCTCAATGTATTGTGCATACGTGACATAAGATTAAATTGATGACAGGCAATTTCATATGCAAATCGTGTTTTTTTATATTCACTAGATATTATGGCTCCTCACATTAATAAAATGCCTTAAATATGATGATAAGACATCAACATATATTTGAAAAAAGAGCACACATCCGCATTCAGATTGCGTGGCACCAATTTGGTCATTCGAGTGTGTTGCTGTGGTGCAATTAGAATGTCTAATGGAAACGAATATTTTTGAATCATATCTAAGATAGAAGTATGGCTTGAGTTCTATAGTAAACTCCAAAACAATTTTAAAATGGAACCCATTAATGTATTATGCACGCTAAAGATTGTTATTTCTCCAAAGTGCGTTGTAACTTTTAGAAAAATTAAATGTGAGATGACATTTGGATTATTTTGTAATGGAATCTAGTCCTCCTATTCACTAAGACATATAATTTGCATCCCAATGACGCATTTTTCAATGAAAGTGAATTAAAATCTCAAATAGATCTATGGTGTTCAGAGTCTTAAATGTGGCATAGTACAGTCTAATAGAGAACAAAAATGATTTGTCTACTGAAAGGCGCTAAAATAATGTTCTGAGGAAAATATCGATTCTCAAATACCTCTAGTCAGTGCGAAAACCGACAATTAGCATTATGTTAAGTAAGGCTGCGAAAACCATCTTTTGAGTAAATATTCGCCTCAAAGTGAGAATTTTTTCTAGAACGTACAATACCTGAACGATGAAGAGAAGAACTTCAGTCTACCTAGAGTTCTTTAAGCCAGATCAGACAAAACCGGCGTCGAAGAAAAGCAGAGGAAACATTTCTCTCTAACTGAATTCGTAAGCTTAAAAAATCTGTAGATTGGGTTAATTACATAATTATACTCTTAGATCCGTCAACATGAAACAGATTTCCAGATACGCAGTAATCACTTTCAAGGCAAAATTCAGAAGTTAAGGAAAGAAAACAGAACAACGAGGATACGATTTAACTACGTTTTGCAAAAATCCAGGGCTTCCACTCGCAGGCCTCCTATGCCTTCTCGACTTTGTACTGGCAAAACCAAGGTTCTAGCAAATTCTGAATTTTCTGGATTTAGTAAACGTAGAGGGTTATTTTCAACGGTGTAGATTAGTTGATGTAACTTCAATCCCAGTGATAAAGCCGCATTAGGGCTCCAATAGAGTTGGGCTAAGAAATCGCCTTCGAAATGAGTGATATTGTTGCGGGAGTTTGAGAGGATAAAACAGCCTACCCGAAATCAGAAGATGTGGCCGTGCAAACGCAGCTGCATGGTAGGAAGAAGATGAAGAAGGTGTTTGAACCTGGAAGTAAAGAGAAAACGCATTAGTACTGATCGATTCGAACTTGGTTTTTGTCGAAGAGAGCTTACTGAGGTGTGCTTCGCATATTTCGCGGCGCCGTTCTTCGATGATCATCGGCTAGGAACTATTGGTGGCAATAGGATTGCCTGAACGTGTAGTCCATCGTACGAAATCTACGTATTGATCGTTATGCATAGGAGTTATATTCGTTGTAGAATTTATCTGAAAGGAACGTCCTTAGACGTAAAGCGAATGGTTGCTAGGGTGAAAATTTAATTAGAATCAGCATCCGCTCTCATTATTTCTACTCCTCATGATGTATTTTGGAGCACCTTTAACTTTAAGACAGTGATCTGTTCCATAAGAATCATATGCTGAAGACCTAGTTTCTGTTCTTTTTTCTCGGATGCTTTGTTTTTCTCAAAATCTGCATGACAGATGTCTGTGAATGATTGACACTGAATTAGATAATGATGGCTTTTGAGATTGGGAGCCTCAGGAGACATTTTTGGATGGATCAACCGAGTGTAAAACTTTAGGCACTCCTGATGAAACATAAACGTAAGTTTAAACGTGATTTTAATAATATTTGCATATCGATTTTTATATACCTTGACGCCTTTGACCATTGAAATGCTTTAACTCTAGTTAGCTCTTCATTTCTGTATTGTATGTACGTGCTACTTAGTTCTTGGATTAGTTCAGTTTACGCTCAGATTTTCACTGCAAGTTGTACTTTTTTACTTTCGATATTTTCAAACGAATTGACCATTTAATTCGTTAGGACCCAACCCACTTTCTGTTCTTAGAGTTATTAGTTCTGCACAATTGCAGGAAAGCAACTTTTAAATAAAAGAGGTATTTCATGGGAATGCCTGATGAGTTCCAATTGCGTTCGTCCCGTCCCATCTCTGTTAGATTTGATCAAAAGTATCAATTCGCTTTGCTATTCAATGGTATTTGGAGGAGTTAAATTTCACTTCTTGTGTTTCATTTCAATTAATGATCGTGTGAATAACTGCTCACACCATTTGGGGAGATGTCTTGTAGCACTCACCTTAATAGTATACTAGAGGTCAAATGAAGGCAGATTAGGAAATTGCCTATTTCATTAAGAATGATTTTTGAGTGATGTCTATTTTGGATTTTAGATAGCCCGAGGAAAGTTCCTTCACAGAGCCAAAGTCGGTGAATGTGTACCATCTCAAACTGGAGATGCTCTTCTGTATGTTCCGAAATCGCCTGAACTGTCGAGTAAACTGGTTATCAAGACGCCTCTGGAAGGAAATGAAGGGGCTCATGCAGACACAGAATGGTATGTCACCTCCTATTGGTTGATCAAATTTTTTGGATAATCTACCGATGGTCAACAGTGAATAGTAAATAAGACCTGAGCTTGAGGACAGGCTAAAGGGATGCCAACTTAGAATGGCACAATGCGATGGGAACTTGGCAAAAATCAATGATATACTATCGATTAGTGATATTATTAACTGATTGGGGTCTATGAATGAATGAGCAAAATACACTATAAGTGAGCGAGGATATGAGCTCAACTCAGAGAGGGAACGAAACAGACCAAAATGGAGTATTAATAGAGACAATTCTATTGATGTTTGTATACATTTTGATTGTATTGTCTCTTTTTTACTTGGATTTAGAAGTCGTAAATATTCTTATTTTAAGCTCTTTATTTTAGCTCACTTCTTCCAACCTGAATGACTGAATTTAGCAAGAGCATTACTGAGGATGGAGGGCAGGTTCGGCAAAGATTGGTGTGCACAAATCAAAAACGAAGTTGCATTTCATTTGAGCATTAAATACGAACTCGAATGTGTAAACACGTATCAATTGCTGCTTATTACCTCTGAGTTAATCATTTCAATCATATGACAGTCTTAGCGAATTGATTTATGATTTAATGCTATCTCATTCAATGCTTGTTTAAATGAGAAACTTAACATTTGTCCTCTGTGAGTTTTTGGGCACCTCTGGCAGAGTCGCAATTCCAGAGGGGGCTTAGATGCAGCGGCAATTCACAACGACCTCGGGGAAATTGTACATGCTCATTGTCACGCGTATTGTATGAAACGAGTGATAGTTTCCTTATTAGCAATAATTTTAAATCAGAACCCCATATTCTCTCTCATGCCACACCGATTTCACTTCTTCGTTGAGTTGTCAAAGCCAGCTCCTGTAAATTCGCTAAATTTGGTAATTTAAAATTCAATGAGTGTTAAGTGATTGTCTCATTTATTGTAGTCAGAGTTGCATGGTGATAATGAACTCGGTACTATGATAGTGCTGCGATGAATTTCAGAGGACCATTTCTGTCAGTACTTCAGTTCAGTAGTACTTTCAATTTATCATCATCATCGTCATGGGCAAACCCACCAACACGATCATTAGCACCGGCATCAACTTCACAATGTTTAATATAAGAATGGCTTAATAAACGTACGCAGAGTGGGAATGAAATCACCAATGTGTCGATTACGTCTTTTGTTCCAGATAACGCCCGACCTGTTGATGGTGGTGTGTATGCGAACATTGATAAAATAATCGTTGACCTTGAAGCAATCTGTGACAGTTGATGCCTTCGAGACAAAAGGCAGGCACCGCTAATTTGAGCTTTATTTTCCCGAATTCATTACAGCAATATAACCACAATGATTTCTCAGAGGATTAGGTAAACAACTTGGTGAGGTTAACATGCTGCAATCATTGAGGCAATGATGTCAATCCCATTATAATTAGGTTTGGAGTGGCAATCGTGGAAATCTTCGCCGTGCCTGAATGTCTTTGTGGTTCGCATTCTAAGCACCATCGCAGAGTGATTCAAACCTATTCGTAAAGTCGGTCGATGTAAATTGTTCGATCAGTGAAGAAGGAAACATGTCAGTGTCCTACTGTTGTTAGATGAACTTTTCGTGGAAAGCTCTGTTTACTCGGTTGTCCTGACAGACAATTATAAGCTTCATCTTCAAGCATACGAGCCCCTCGCTGCTATTTAAATGCATTTTTCAATCATTAAACGAAAAACCGCTTATTTAATTACGGTGCTTCTATGAAACAGCTCCATTCATGAAGATCGATTTACTTTATCTCATCTGATCACCGAACACATTTAATTGTCTTCCAATATGTGGCAAGGTGGGGCGATCAATGAAATTTGGAAATAGTTCAAGCATTGATGCAGTAGTGAGTATAAGAAATAGGTAATAATCTGTAGGCTCAGTAAATAGGCTCTAAAATATAACAGGATTATCTTTTTCATGTTCCCTCAAGTATTCCACTACTAACACACATGGACATGGATATATAACAAGAGGCATATACCACTACAGAGAAGAATGGGTGAGAGAGTGATAAGTACTAACGATTGTGCCCCTGAAATGATTGAAATATGTTAGACAGATAGAGTTTCAACTTGAAACAATCTTTGGAGTGCAACGCGGATTATAACATCATCATTCTCTTTGGAAAAAAGATAGGCATGACGCTCGACCTAGTTAAAATTGCAATTATCACTGAGGGATAATGCAAACTTTAAAAGGCGCCGATGTATTTTAAGGTAGAATTATCACATGCCATTTCTAAAGAAAACTTAGTCTTTTGGGGACTATGATCAGCCTGCAGTGTTGACGTCATGACACTTACAATTTCCTCTGTATTTCAAGGTATTTTTACGAGCATTAACTGCTCTCATTCATTGCAGCTCAGTATAATGATTTTGAAATTTTTACAGGTTTCGCTGACTTTATCAAATTTCGAATGAAAATACTATTTTCGAGATGAGTGCTCTTATCAATCCGACAGTCAATTAGGTTACAAAACGCCAACATATCGCAGAAGTGATTCATTCGACATGTTGCTTTATCTCTCTGTTGCCCATTTAAAACGCTCAAATGTAACTTCAAACGCACACTGCCATATGGCAGCAATGTACTGTGTTAGGAATGAATCATTATGCAGAAATTTGCCAATAGATTGAAGAGCAACATATAATAGACACTATGCTAAAGTTAATCATCTTGCTGGTTCATTTCTCCACTATCTTTGCTCGAGTACCGACTGCAATTGATCGTATAGTAATCGAAATGACTCATAATCTTGCTCGAAGTAACGTCTTTCATACAGCATCAAATATGCATGCTTTGGTAATTTTCAAGTAATCTGACACTGAATACATTTTCATGCTAATAACTTCTCCCTCATCTGCAGAAATACAATACTGCTTTGGAAACCGCGGCTTCGACATGGGCTAAAACATGCCCCGACTATACAATTAGCGGTTGAAATACTTATCTGACTTCCGGTCAATCAAGCGCCGATTTTTCATCAATTATAATTAATCGGCTCTTGGAACGACAGTCTTAAGTCTACAATATCAACTTTTGCAAGTTCGCTAAATAATATCATCATTACTTGAACTTTAGTCAGTTTTGCGCTTAATTAAATTTTTTCCCAAAAAACGCATTTAAGATATTTTTAATCAGATGATTTGGGCCGGTACGAACAGTGTTGGGCGTGCGGTCGAGGAAAGTGATGGGTATTTTATACATTAATAAAATTTAACTGACTGTAATGGTTTGTTCCATTCACAAAATGGGTAGAAAGTGTTGTTATCTTACAAGAGTTTGAATCATTATGAGTACTGTTAGTACACCCATGGTGTTTGCCATTTCAACAATATAAATCGGTTATATGCGGAGAACAGAAAAGGGTTTAATAAGTGAGGAAACGTGAGTATAGAAGTGTTTGCAAATTGCCCTCTCGAAAGCCCCTGGTTTGTGCTAATTCTTATTGGTTTCGTAAGACTCTGCCTGTGAAGAGGGAGGCTAACAATCAGTTTAATTAACCCCGTAGTTCGTCACGACACCTCATTCTAGTTGAAACTTGAGATTACTCCTTTTTATATCACTCAACTGTTTTCATTTTTCAACATCTATGCTTGTACCCCACCCAACACCGTCCTATTCTGTCCCAATTGGTAGAACTCAACTATTTCCACCAATTCTACTTTTCTTATGTGTCCGATGTCAAACTGGTGACTTGCTTCTCTTTTTAGGGAACACTTTTTAGCCTAATAGGTAAGTATGAGATCCACATATTCACGCCTAGTTTTGCAATGGATTTTCCTTCAGTACTTTACTCTTCATATGACAGTATATTATGCTGCTTTGAGCTTTGCTTTATATTGAAATGGCATGAATTCTGATAAAAGATGCTTTAGTCACCTTTGTGTGAGAATAGTTTGACTAGACTAAAAGGGCTTGAAAGTGAAAAACGGCTTGAATACCATGAAGAATAGTTCCAATACATATAATTGACAAATCCCAAAAATTACAAAAATGAACCTGAAGAAAGCAATATTGATTAACAAAGAATCTCACATATGCAAATATATGAAACAGAAAAACTAAATTAAAATTATGGGTAATTCATCTTGTTGATAGCAACTTAAAGAATTTCTAGGTATATAATATTTTGCTGCGATTGGTTTCTAAATAATTCCACTGAAAAACATATCTAGGCACACTTTATTACTGAATTCATTTAAGTAACAATGAAGTCTTCGTTTCACTAGTTGAGATTTTTGGCGCGAGCGATCACGTTCAGTTATCACTTTTGTCTTCGTAAAATTTAACTCAGTTGCAACCAGTAAAAGCTCCCAAATGCTTATATTCACACTTTGTTCAATAATAAGCTCACAAATACCACCAAATTGATCGACCAGGATTCAATTTTTGTAAGAAGATAATTTTTAATTGATTTCTAGTATCATTTCACATGGATGTTAAAAAATAGGTTGTTTATCAAATTAAAACAAATTGAGCTTAAATTTGTAGAGACTTCTGATGATTTGCGATCATGTTTTTGGGCTCATATTCTCATGCGTTTTGTACAGATACGTGAACATTAATTATTTCATTCAGGACTTGCTCGAAGTGAATATTCTATTTTGATTGAATTCACTCTAAACTTGCAATGAAAATAATTAAATTAGTTTGGCTCTCACTTTCTTACTTCTTGATATTAAAAACTAATAATATCAGGCATATGGTGGAAGTGAACAGAAGAGGAGGGACTCACGTGTCGTCGTCTCTGTTCAGGCGTTTGTCGGATGAGATGACACTGACCAAAAGACATCCTCCGAAATGCCAAAAGTCCACAAAAGGATGAAATTGAGAATGAAGATGTCAAACAAATAAAGTCAATTTGGTGTTACGACAGAGCTCCTGAGTTAATTTCATAAGGAAAAGTTGCAACACATTCATTTAAAGTCTACTTAACCATCAAACAATTTCTACGAACACTTAAAACAAAGCAAATCTCGACACTTTTATATATAACGCAAAATATCTACATATCAGAAGCATTAAGTTTTATATAATAGACAGCCGTAACTATTCTGATTTCCAGTGCTTCATTTTGGCTTACTTCTTCCAACCTGAGTGTCTGATTTCCAACGATGGCAAAAAAAATGTGTACTAGTGTGTATGAAGAGCAGACTTTGCAAAGATGTGTGTGTGAACACAATTAAATGTGAAGTTGTGTTCCATCTGAGTAACAATAACGAACTCGAGTGCGTAAACACGTATCAAGTGCTGCCTGCCATCTTTGAGTCTAGCTTTGCAATGAAATGAAATGAACGTTGAGTGTAATAGAAACAGAGTTAGTCAATCTCATATTAAGCAGTGAGAGTATTTGGGTGAGGTAAAACGAACGCTTCTCGAATATACTTCCTTCAAACGGCACCTTCATCTGACCATGCAGACAAAAATCTTGTCTCAAACCTTCTCAATTCCTGTGACCAACAGGAATCGCAGCCAAGATGTGACTATGTAAAATGGAATCACAACGTCAACTGTCATCTCACTTTAACTTTCATGCTCACCCCTTGTCTTAAGTGACTTGTTACCTGGAAGGAGACTAAAAACGTTGTCAAGATAAGTACGACAAAACTCCGACGCAGATTTCGAGGAGATCATTTTAGTATTGCGAGATCAGAACTGCGATTTGAACTGAGAAATTTGAAGAACCCCATTCATGAAATCATTTGCGATGACTTTCTGGTCAGCTAGTCGTTATTACCACCCACCAAGTGAAACTCATCTCGAATTTAAATGCTCAAATTGGCATTAGAGGATTGGAGACTACCAAGATCGTCCGATTTCACATGAATTCAGTTTCGAATAATCAGATGAATCGACATTTAATAACTACTGAAGCGTCCTGAATTGAAATAATGTTTCCATGCAGTTTTCAGCTGAGCTTACAATGGGTTAGATATTGTTTTAATTCACATCCCAATCGCATATTAAGCGTTGAAACCGACACTTTGTTGCGTAACTTCGAGGTGATGAACTAATTTGGGTTGTCAATTTAAAGTGTATGATTGAAGTATTTGGCAATGAACAAACATTTGGTGAATGTTTATCTCATCGTCAGCATTTGAGAAGATCAGCTACGAACTAAGATACGAGTGAAGTACTATTAGAGTTCAAAGTCGAAGACGTTTAATAATCGTCGGAGGTTAAAAGGTCATCTAAGTTCGTCTAGGTTCCATCATTTGAATCACAAAAGCACAAGTACTCTCAAACTCGCCTAATTACGAGGTTCCAACATTTCGATATTGCTTCTTTTGCACTTTCAGAAAATTTTCAGCGGCAATCTTTAATTGAGCTGCAACTTTGAACACATCTATTTATTCCAGATATTAAATGCAGCAAATGCATTTCGGAATGACTTTCCGAATCCCATGTGATGGACTGATGTGACGAAGAAGTGAACAGCACAAAAATAGCTAAGGTCAACAGTCATGCATCTCAAATCTGAATGTGCATGGCAACCTATGGAAACAGTGAATGCCATTGTCGAGGTACGATTGAAACGCCGATTACGTGGGGCCGCAGTGATGCGAACAAAGAATAGGCGAGGGAGAAGTGAATATTGCATGAAGAAAATGGCATGAACTGTAAGAAGAGGAAAGCCCTTGAATTACCACGGCTTTGCGAATGACATGATTCGAATATCGGTTAATGTGTTTAACGGGAGTAGACCTTAAGCAGACTCCAATCGAAGTGAAATATGTGCAAGCGCATTGCGAGTTAATGCGTGCGCAGGATAAATCAATTCGACGCAAACGGAGACATTTTGTCTGCTCATTCAAATGACTTGAAAGACCAGAAAGAAGTCCAAATGAATATCATCCAATGCTGAGACTCGAATATGGGAATCACAAGCAAGCTCGCAGACTAATAATAACCTATAGATCATACTCTTGCATACCAATTAAATAAGTGGGAAAAATTCCCAAGTCTAGCAATTAGAATGTGCCATTAGGCGGTCAATTGCCTAAACGAGAACGGCTGGATGCAAGGGAACTCTTGTATTTGAGTCATATTGAAAGACTAGTTACTTTTATTCACATCTAAAGAAGCGCCTTCTACAAGCATTCAACAAGTCGTTCAACAAAGCTCTTCATGGTTTCAGCTCGCTTAGCAGAAATTGCAAGGACCTCCTCGTGGTTAGTTTCCACATCACTATCCTCACTCATCACAACCATGTTGGTAATGAGGGACATGGCGAACACCTTCATTCCAGCGTGCTTTGCAATGGTGGTCTCATGAGCAGTGCTCATACCAACTGCGTCAGCACCAATCATACGCAGGAAACGAGCCTCAGCAGGAGTCTCATAAGTTGGGCCGATCTCAGCACAGTAGATGCCCTCCTTCAGGTATTCTGTAATCTCCAGTTCTTCAGCCACCTTCTTGGCAAGTTCACGCAGATTCTTGGTGTAGAGATTTTGCATATTGGGAAAACGGGTACCAAATCTACTGCAATTCGCAATTAGCTTAAAGTCCATAGCTCACTTCTCTTCATTCTTGCCAATCAGTGCGTTCAGTCCGGTCATACCAGGCATGCAGATGTGATCCTTGATGATCATCATATCGCCAACTGCGAACTGGGGATTCAGACCACCGGCAACATTGGTTACAATCAGGGTTTCGACACCGAGGAGTTTGAACACACGAACTGGCAGAGTAACCTAGGCGAGGGGAGGGGGGAGAGAGAAAGAGAAATCGGTATCAAATGGATCAGCGTACCTGACTCACCGAGTAGCCCTCGTAGGGATGGAATCTACCTTGCATGACAACAACATCCTTGCCACCGAGCTTACCGAAGACAAGGTTCCCAGCATGACCAGCGACAGTGCTCTTGGGAAATTGTTCAATCTCCTCGTACTTGATGATAATCTTGTCAGTGACAACATCAGCCAACGTGCCCAATCCGGAACCGCAGATGATGGCGACTTGGGGGGCCACCTCCGCTTTAGTTTTGATGAAATCAACAACGAACTTAACGGTTTCGTAGCAAGCCATAGTAGTGCTGTTGTGTTATGAGCTAGTAGCCCTCTTACGAGTCCTTTTATTCCGAATCAGGTCACTGAAATTAAGCGAGTATAGTCCTTGCAACCAATAGGAGCAATTAAACGACAATTTTTGATCGAGTGCAACTAAGCAATTTCATAAAGCAATAAACTGTTATGAACTTTTAAATAACATCGACTATTAAATTCTTCCGATTTAGAACTCTAATTGCACTTTTCTCGTATTTTAGTTACTACTTCATCTTTTCAAACTCCGATGATGAGTTAAGCATGGAACAAACCAATAAAGTCATTTAATTTTATTTATTTAATCTTAATTTACATTCAAATGCCATCGTTTTATTGATTTACAGCACAGTACTTAGTCTACTTAGTCATGATAGGAAAAATTATTCTTACCTCTAGATCCTTGTGGATATCTACTGCAACTTTCAGCATTCGCATACGATTCTTCTGCAACTAATTCGGCACTTAAATGAAAAGGTTTATAATTTCACCGTTTCATAAAGAAGAACTTCCACTTGGTATTAAAAAAATGGGTGAAAAATCCAGGTGCGTTAAGTTGACAAACAAACAGAAATACAGGCCTCAGTGAAAGTGGAAACTGCTGAGCACATTACTCGACCTCACAATCAACACCGTTTGAACCGGCAGAAATAATCTAATTCAAAATAGGTCAAATGAGTTTTTGAGAATAAAATGTAATTAAGCGTCAAACTAACTCAAGTTCACGTATTGATGGGAATCTTAATCGAATTTCTCTAAGTTAGTATTAAAGACGTAAGATTGTCGTTCCAGGAACGGCTTAAGAAATGCAATGAAATATTGACCAAATAATAAATAAGTATTTCGACCGGCAATTATGTAAACTTGGATTGTATTAGTCCATGTCGAAGCCACGGTTTCCATCTCAAAATTTTATTTCTGCCAAAATAAGGAGATAGGTCAATCGACTAAGTGTCCATAAAGAACAATAGTGTTCATCTGTGAAAGCTTCTTCTGCATGACTCGGAGTCTCGACTTGTCACGAGGAGTTGTAACATTTTTCCCACCAGTTTTAGCATTTCCAATGCTTAGTTGCATTCGATGATCAAAAATTGTTTGATTGTTTCGCCACCATAAAATTTTGGCGAAATATTGGTACACATATTGTTTAATGAGAGGATTGAAAAGTTATTAACATTTGACCCCAAATAAGGTCAAAAGGCTAGAAATTAAAACGAATTTGTTAAATTGTGATAACTGAACGTGATCGCTCGCGCCAAAAATCTCAACAAGTGATACGAAGACTTCATTGTTACTTAAATGAATTCAGTAATAAAGTGTGCCTAGATATGTTTTTCAGTAAAATATTATATACCTAGAAATTCTTTAAGTTGCTATTATTATTATTCCATTAAAAATATCCTTTGGGTTAAAATTAATAAAGCAAGAAGGACTTGTTGAAAAATACAAATTAACTTTGTGTCTTAAGTACACCTTTTTATTATCATTCATCAACATCGAATTAGTTGAATATTTCGAGGAAGCAATAAAGAGTAGGAACGTCACACGTGTAATTTACCTTTATTTTACTCAAATTTTCTTTTAAAAAACTATTTTTTAAATTTTGAAACCAACGTTACTTAAACTCAATTCAATATAAAATGATTATTTAAATTGTAATTGATATAAAATTTGAAAAGCCTCATTGAAAGTCGTTGGTTACAATGATCAATTATTCATATGGCAAAGATACGAATTAAGGAGTAACGTTCTTTGATGTAAACTGGTAACCATTAGGAATTTATTTATGAAGTGATGAATCACATTAAATATCCATAAACTGATTTAGTTGGAATTGATGATCCTGAAAGGGTGGTACCCAGCGGTAATGCCTAGTCAATTTCATACACACAGCTCAGAGCTTGAGTAAAATATTTGTTTAAATGACCACTTTACTATTGATTTTAATAGTTGAACACAAGATTTGAAATGGTGTTTCCCAAACTGCTAATTAACATTACCTTGAATTCGATTTTAGATTGTCCATGTTTGTTTTAATTATACTTTGGTAGTGTTTTGTATTAATAGTGATTAAATAATAATAATAAGAAGAAGAAGATATGAATAGGTTTTACAAACTATTCGCCTAGATATGTATGTTTCTATATTTAAGTATTATAAGTCATGAGCGGGTATTGATAAACATCGAATTGCCACTGTTCCACCCCTGAAATGAAATGTCTCTGGAGGTGTAGTCGTGGATATAAAAAGGGCGGTACCACTTAACTGATGCAACTTTATTAATGCACCAAACGGCTAACTAAAAGAGAATAGAATTTGCACGAGATCAATTTTAAATATCCATACCTTATTCCTTGTAATTAAAGTATATTGCAACGTTATTGCCTGAAAAGAAAAGTATTACAATTTCGTTTAAAATAAATAAAATATTTAATCCAACCTATGAATGCTGTTCAGTTTAAGGCGATGAGAAAGGTTAGAAAGGAACAAATTGTCATTTTTATTCCATTTAGAAACAGTTCTGAAGTAGAAATTGTTAAAAAAATCGATTTCATAAGAAAAAAATAACAAATGGTGCAGAATCAACATGTCTCTGAGGCAATTAAGCAGAGACGGACGATGTTGACTCAAATATAATAAAGCAATAATATTTTAATTACTAATAACCACTAATTCAAACACATGCTTAAGTTTCCATTAATTTGCTCAATCGGTTAAATCAATTTCTAAATGTATTCCTTAATATCACCAACTTATCAAGTTTAATAGGTGTTTGCCGATTACATAACATTTTAATGTCAAGATTGCTCCAATAATCTCTTAATTTGCCTGTCTGAACCGACCTGTGTTGTGGAGCACAAAATTAGACAATCTATCTCTGTCCAAAAGTCAATTTCGCATTCCCAAGTTTCACTCTATTTTATTCTCAAATTCATGGGTTGCAACCTGACTTTTAAAGACGACGTCTCCCTTTTGCCTTTAGCCAATTTCTCGAAAAGTTTGTTTCGACGTGACGTGGTTGAAGGTAGTGGAGGAAGACGACAGAGCACAATTTTGATTTACAAAATGACAGATATTTCACATCCCCATTTAGTTTACCTTTATTCTAATTAGATTTGAACGAAATATTAGGTTTTCTTTCTTATTTTGCCAATCACTTGTGTATGCCAATTTCTCTGACAGGTGTACGGAATATTTATTTCCTCAGATGAACACTCATTTTCCTTCAACACACATCCAAACTACTGAGATACCCAATTTTTGAATCTCAGTTACCATCACAGGATTCATATTTTGCTTTGTCCATTAGACAAATTATCAAATTATAAAGTACCTTGACGTCACACGTCAGCCGACGCTCCTACTCCCCCTCTACCACCCCCTCTCGCCCCCAACGCCTATCTTCAAGTTAATCTCATTAGTATTCAAAACAATTGCAACAATCAGGCTATTCCATTACGTGATCTACTTATTAACTGCATTGCGTGAGCAGTTCTCAATGTGTTATATAAAATCACAGCAGGTAAAGTTTAAGTAAACAACTAAGACATCACGATCTACTTTACAAATTTATTGCATGACTATCAAAATTGTAGGTATCGCAATTGTAGGACTGAACTTTTGCCAACCCTACTGGCATTAGTTACTCTGAAGCACGATAATTTGCAATTTTTTGGCCTTGCTAAACCAAGACTTGAGTATATTTCACTGCTCATCATCGCTACATTTTTGTGCAATCCTCTTGGTAATGTTCACTTGAAACTCCTATTTACCACACATTTAATGACATATCAATACCTTTAAAATCACTGTTCATTTCTATAAACACTTATATTACAAACCTGTATGTATTTCAGCGTTATTATATGATTTCTCATTCGGTAGGGTCAATTTTGTTCTAAATACGAAAGCTAGTCACCCTGGGAATTTTAAGACTGGGTCACAATTCACATCGAAGTCTTCCTTAACGTATTTAGCTATGTATTGGATCATGCTTTCAAAAGCTATTAAGGAACAAAATAATTTCGCATTAGCCAATCATTTATTATCGTGGAAATGAGCTATTAATCACTAACTTATTTCCATAATTCAAATAACTTTTTGTCAGAGAGTTTTTAATAAAGTTACGCAAGCCAGTAACGTATACTTCTTGGAATTTCTGTTGGCATTTGATTAATTCCAAATCCATTATCTGCATTTTGGCACGACATCTTAAGATCTTTCAAGCATGCACTTATTTTATGACTTTCCCACCGAGGCTTCTTATGTCCAACTTGCACAGTTTACTAATGACATAGCATTGACTGTCTGGAAATACTTTAAAGAGGACGCATATATGCAATGTCTCAGTACATATTGTAATTATGTGTTGCTTTGCCAATAGCCACATTTAATGGCTAAAATGTGTGCTCATATTCCACACTTTTTTCACAATTGTGAGCATAGTGTCAAACTTCCCACCCTAAAACTTGTGGAGAAAGCACCTTTAAAGGCCTCTCCTATAGCCACTCCTAATTTTGCCGTCGGTGTCCGTCCACTTATTTGAAATTATTGTGTTTTACTTTTAATGCTCTTTTCTTGCTGCTAGCACATTTTCGTATGGATGGCGTTAATAAAATTTTTTATCTAAACATCAATCCTTAGGCTTTGATATACCCTCAACTTAATTTGTGATATTTTATGGCAGATTTTAGTCGAAGTCGACAGGCACCATCGGAGGTTTTATGCCAAGTTTATTTGTTTAATCAACCCTATATACATTTTGTAATGATGCATAAATATTTTTTAATAATTTGACTCACAATACTTTCAGTTAGCTGACTAATAACTGAGATAAAACACATTATTGTGCTTAATTCTTGTTCAAGGTTGCTTTATGTTTGCTCGAAGCATTGTTATTTGGCAATACGTTAACTCTCGGAGGAGAACATAGATTGGAAAAACAATTACAGTTCGAGGAAATCTAGTCTACATGGATTAATGAGTGTCTTTTAGGCTCCACGCAAGCTAAGCTATCTCCTATTTAGCCTCGTATGCATTAGATTTTGGCAAGTGTTCTCATCCTAAAAGTACAGACTTGTTTATGTTTCCGCAGGACGTTGATACCGAGGGAAAGCGACATCTGATGCCTCCCTAAATTTTGGCGAAGTCAATTTCCCCTAAAAGTGGTTTCTTTTCTAATTAAATTGAAATTTTTCCTTAGTTCTCTCAAATACAAACAAATAGGTGATGCAAAGTGGAAAAAACGCCTATACAAACTCATTTAGGACTTGAATCGCATTGATTCACCTTGACTACCATAACTATAACAGTTAGGCAAGTCAGTTCCCATCCTTCACGGCGCAACATTCTATCCCAAAGGAATTTAACTTTTATTATGGTTCATTCAGCTTTGAAAATTGGCCAAGCGCGCAGAATAAATCGGACTTAAGCGAATAGTGCAAATGTGGGCTTCTCATAAGAGCGACTCCAGGATGTCTTCTGTCAATCGGATTTAATCGAAAGGGACGTATGAACTAAGGAAATAAATTTGAACACTCAACTCCGTACCCACGTGATCTCTTCGAGATTCTAAATGTAATTTACTAAATTTTAAAGTCTATCATCTCAAACTTTGTCGCATTAAACTAAAATTCCCATTTAACACCATTCATCGACTGCCTTACTGAAAAAAATCATACAGCAGTTTGAACTGAATTTAAAACTATCGAAATAGCACAAAATAAAGTATTCCTTTTATTTCCTACTGATAATTCTGGATATGAAAACAAATCAATGGTGTCCTACTTCTCTTCAGTAAATATAGACTTCTACTTGAAAAAACCAGCCTACCTCTCTACGAGTAAGTCAAAGTGAAATTTAATGGTGACAGTATCTCCTCATGTATGATAGGATCTTATTTTTCAAGGGAATGTTTCCTCCTATTTTCGGTGAAGGAAGCATTTATGGACAACTCGATGCATTACTGAAACACAAAGTGCAGGTATGAAACAGTCATCATTGAGGGAGTTTTGAACTGTCGATTTGGCTAGGATACTCATGTTAATCGTAAAAATGTTGTAGGCCTACCTGTGGACTCAATTGATACTACTTTAATTGAAGAACCAATCGATTTGTTGTTAATTCTTTCCTTAATAGAAAAACAAAAAATGATTTCGCACATGGTTTCAGCCAAAGCCAACCCAAAGTGAGGTCCTTGAATTTTACCCTGCTCCAGGGCAAAGTACAGTCAAATTTCGCAATACGTGGATATCAAGCAAACTAGATACAAACTCTGTTACTTTAAAATCTCAGCTTTGGAGCTGCAATGATATATAGGTCAGTCAAAAATTTTTGTAATAGAACACGAGAATCAGATTTATATGAAAACACAACTATACCAATTCTTATTAGTGCTTGGAAAGACGATGTTGTAGGGTGGTAGGATTAATACAGTTACGAAGTCTCTTAATATTAAATGTCAGAAACACTTTTCGGGAATTGGACGTGATTAACTAAATTTATGAGAAAAAATATTCATGAAAAAATTGCTACGAAAACATTTCTCTCCTAACCAATTCCTTGGGCATAGACGTAGTAATAAAATGGGCCTCGAGAGAAAACTGAAATTGTTTTTCACTTGCTCTGGTTTATTGATTATTGGATTCCCATTCTTACATCTGAGCATGTAAGACTACTTGTGGAGTAGCCGTCGCCTCAATTAGTGGCTAACCAGGCAGCCAATCACTCATCACCGACATCAAATCACTAATAGTTTCATTTATATTCTCCTGAACTACTAGCTCTCTAATTTCCTGAGTTTAGGAAAAGGAACGAATGAGAGGTTATATTGAAAAGTTTGCTGACAAACTCCAGTGCATGGTTTCTATCGGGATGAAATAAAATGCCCATTGCTTCTAACTCTCTGTCTAAACATTACAATTAACTACTTAGTTATCGGTCAGTACAGTCTAGAGTAAGAGTAAGCAAACTGCCAAAGGATAGCAACTTAACACTTGAGGGACTAAAGAGAGCTAAAAGGAAACTGGCAGCTTGGAAAGTCCTGAAGTTGGTACTCCACGACCTGAACATCAATGGATGCGTTCATACTGAGGTTCTTCAACAGTTATTGACAGTACAGAATTCTGACACCCTGATGCTGTGTGGATACTGAAGTAATCAGTTTAACTAAAGTAATGGAGTGAGTGGTTTCCTCATTGGAGCAGAATGGAAATGGCTTGCAACGAATGCTTATAGAAGCTTCAATTTACATCTAAGTGAGTGATCATCAAGTACACAAAACTGCTCTTTGCTAGAGTGTCCACAGAGACTGGCATTATGAAATTGTACATATCTGTGTGGACTTAATTAAGGCTTTTGATTCACTCCCCATCAGTAGGATTCAAACAAGACTGTGTAAAATAACGGTACATTGGAACATAGTTAACTACTCCAAACAACTCATGAGTGTCTTAAAAGACCAACTCAAGTGAGGTATTTTCTCTGAAGAGGGGCGTCAGATGAGGATACGAAAAGGGTTCTCTGCCCTTTAGCATTATATTCAAACTTTTATTTTCTGAAGATTGCGAAATCGGCAAGAATTTGTAAGTAGGGCATGAGTTTTGGAGGAATTGAGCGGTCACTGAAGCATTTAGGTGGAACAGATGGCCTACCTCAATTACTATTTGGATAGCTCATGCTAATACCCTTGTTGTGTTGCAACTTAGCAATAGACAAATAGGGCATGAAAACGGTAAATAAAAAAATTGTCTGACTCTAAATAAGTTCATATTTTATTTAAGCAAACAAAGTATTAAATAGATGAATCCCTATGAATATTTTGGCTTTACTTAGATTGGCCAAACTGATTATACAGTCAGTGTGATACCTTGAAGGCCAAAACAGATCTAGTGGTACTCACGCCAGTGCTAAGATCGAAAGTAGTTTCGGTCAGAACTTGTGCAAAACTGCTTCAACCGTTTGTCGAGTCTGTTTTTTCTCTATAATTTACATATTGTTAATTACCTCAAGGTGGATGATGATGTTTGTGATATTAATAATCATAATGAAATCAAGACTATTCTAACCACAGCTCGGCAGAGTGCTTAATTAATAACCGAAAAGGTCCTCTAAGAAATCTCAAAACAAAATTACTGAAACAAGGGCATTACCATTGTGTAGGTTTGCATCAAAAAGATGATACAATCGCTCGATTTTCTTTAAATTCCAAATTAATAAAATTGGGTTGATCAAGGCTATCTTAGATAAAGAACTGCCTTAGCCAGTTAAGTTAGGAATTGAAGCAGTGTTTGGTTTGTTTGAGGATGAGGTTTATAAGTCGGATAATTACAGCATGAAATCTGTCATTTGTGTTCGCTATAATTTCATTCAAAATTAGTATCTAATGGCAGATCTTATGATAGTAATCATTAGCCTCTTAGTTGACTTCGGGCTTCATTGAAGGAAACAATATCAGTCACAAAAAGTCGTGAGGGGGAACAGAAGAGTGGTTGAGAAAAAGGTGAGGTGAGTAATGTTGAAGTGGTGGAATATGAGATACAGTCAGGTCATGGTAGTTTAAAGTCAACAGTCGGTTTATAAACTGTTTGCCTTATGAGTATACGTTGTCCAGGGTGTACCACGTGGAGGTAAGTTTATCATGCCTCCCCCATCATCCAAGATCGAAAGGTATAAGGAAAGTGAAACAGTCTGAATAGACACTCGCTGTCTCCGACTCTTCGCAGACGCGTATGGTCGGTGAAGACATTGGTAAGCAGACTATCACCAAAACGCCAGAATTCCACAAAATGACAGTTTTTTTAACACTCCTTTGGAAAAAAATATCAGTTGGACTATTGATGCAATGAGAATGGGTGATAGAGTAAGGTTCTGATTCTTGAACTACCCCAAAACTTTCAGACATTGCTTCAATCGCTTCCATGACCTCTTCTATTTAGGCTTTCGTCGTAATTAATAGTTATCTTTCATCTGGTCTCTCCACTATAAATCAACCTTCATGCCTGCTCAGTTTGATGATTGTGAACAGACTTTTAGAAAATCGACCTGCATATTTGCATTGAAGTATTAAAACTTGCTCAGATTTTAAGCGATTATCAGCTGTAATAATTTAGTTTTTTACTGCGAAAAACGATAAATCGAAGAGATCGAGTCAAATAATGGAACTCCGCGTTTTCCAAAAATGGAGATCACAGCTTATAGCTCGTGGTTGGACTACTCAAAGACGAGACTCTTGAACTATGCTAATGGGAAATGCTATGGTCCAGTAAACGCATAATTTACTTCAAAGGAATAATTTTCATGGATTTCTTGGTTGAGTAGTATGTAAAATGATCTACAAAATTTAGATCTTGCATAGTATTTCTTACTTATGGATTTTCAGACAGGGCGAATTAGTATGCCTTCATTAAATTAGGTCAACCTGAAAATGCTCTTGGTATTACAATTCCTACTGACTTTCCTCTCGGGTTTTTGAACTCATAGAAAGACGAACAAAAATACCCTGACCTTGAATTTGCAATCAACAAGTAGAATTAACCATAATTTTAATTTTGGTATTTCTGTTTCATTTATTTGCATATGTGAGATTCTTCGTTAATTAATATTGCTTTCTTCAGACTCCTTTTTTGTAATTTTTGGGGTTTGTCAGTTATTCCCTCAAGGTATTCAAAGGCAATATCTTAATCTAAATCTGTTGTGCCTAATGAAGTAAAAATTTTGCATTTTAAATTAAGTAGGAGTAGAGAATTTGGACTGGGGGTAATATTGGTTACTGCTCATGTCCTGGTATCACTTTATTAGAATTATTCTCAATAATCATGGTTGCCGTCGCTCTGTAAAATGTCACCTTTCCTCATTTCTCAAACTGCATTTCCAAAAGCTACCTTCTTTTCCCTATTGTTTCCAACTGTCCAATATGCACGTGATATTTTCACTCGGGTAGGACTAATGCTTTTTTATTCTCAAATCTAATTAGAAGGACCTATTAGATAATCTTTACCAATAAGAGTAAAGTCATCTTTCTTGAAACCGAGCTTCTCCAAGTAACAATCGGATTAATTCCTTAAGAAATTTATGCTATGGAATTTCATTAAGTTCGATATTTATATTATACGACCTTTAAATTCAGTATTATTTATCGATGCGCAGTATGACAAGGATGGGCAGGGTTTTTAGAAAGTTTATAATTAGCATGTCTAGCGTCAAAATTCCGAATAGTTTTCAATTGATATCAAATCAAATAAATAGAACTCAAAATCACACCAAATTTGCCAATTATCTTGAATTAGAGGTATATTTTTATATTATTTTCAGATTATACGATTTGTATACTCATTTAATTCAATAACTTTTCAGAATTTTTAAATACACTCGCAAATTATTTGTAACTTTGCTGTTTTCCAGTTTTGATATTTCTGTGGAGGGGTGTGTCTGCTTTCTATAAGTTTCTGTGTATTTGACAACATACTTCAAGATTTTAGAAAATAGGATATGCAGAATCTGGCAACCTTCGCGATGAAATGGATGTCGTAAACGTGGTGCAAACATAAAGTCATCTTCAAATGAGTTTAACTAAAATCCTAACTACTTAAGTGTTCTCGACATTAATTTGAAGTCAACAAATAACATATTTTACTATTCTAAAATGCCATAGAGACGAAACTATGTCTGAAAATTACTAAGGGTTCTATACGACTTTTCAATCTAGAGAATTGATTGGTTTTATTGGCATCGATTAAATTAAGACATTTAATATATCAAACTCAATTTAAAGCAACCGCCGTATACCTTATTAAAATAAGCGGATATAGTGGGCAATTTCATTGACAACCGATACTAACCTTAAGCTCAATACCAATTATTCGCAGCGATGCAATAGGGTCTAACGTTCAACCTTGAAGTAAGTGCCGGAAGTAAGCAGAATAGCAAATAGTCGTTATAGGAGTGAATGAGAGAAGGAGCAAAAGAGCATATGATAATGACTCGCAGGTGTGCACAATCTAGCTAAACATATAATGTATCACGGAAGAAATAAAAAAGATAGCTTTCCAAAGCATGTTTTATTTCTGCCTTTACTTATAAAAATCTATGCTCTCTACGGCTGAACGTGTAACCAGCTCTTCCACTTGCAACTCTCTCTTTCCCTATGCTATCGTCTGATTCATCAGGATATAGTCTAGTCACCTTGTATCCCCTTTGATAATTAGATTTTAATGCAACTGTCTCGGCCAGTCTATGCAAGTGGTAGTATTTTGGATTTGCCACGCCTTGGAGCATTACTTCGTTCAATTCTTCAATTATGATTTAACTATATTGATGTAGGTTAAAAGTTTAAATTTGTTGCCTATAATTGTAACAGACTAGGTTTCTTGGTTTTATTGATTAATTTATAAAGTTAGATTTCTTTTTTTTCTATTTCAATTCACTGTTCACCTGAGCTGGAATTTTCTGTGAAAGTAAAGACACAAACTTCTCTTGCGTATATTGCAGCAGTATTTGGGAGCAAAGCGATTATACTAAGCAAAATTAGAATGCTTTAGGCTAAAATCAAAAGCTGGTGGTAACGGACAATTGGTCCAATAGGAAAAAAGTACGTAGGATCCTATTGGTCGCTTACTCGGTGCACGTGTCTACGGAATAAAGTTAATCCAAGCTTTCGCTTTACCATAGTGTCCGTTATAATAAAGCTCGAATTATAGAAGTGGATTCAATGGAATAAATTAAATAGAATCTATTTGTAATTAAAACAAAAATACGACAAAGAATCATAACTTTATAACAACCTAATTCATATATTCAACAAGCTTTGTTACGAATGTCTTCATAGTTTCAGCTCGTTTGTTGCTTATTTCTAGCACTTCTTCATGATTGACAAGCTCATCACTATCTTCATCTTGCACGATCATGTTAGTAATAAGAGACATGGCAAAGACTTTCATGTCAGCATGTCTAGCAACGCTTGTCTCATGAACAGTGCTCATTCCGACGGCGTCTGCACCAATCAGACGAATGAAACGAGCCTCAGCGGGAGTTTCATATGTTGGGCCCATTTGAGCAGCATAAACACCTTCACGAAGAAATTCTCCTATGTTCAACTCAGCACCAATTTTCTTTCCGAGTTTTCTAAGTTCTTTAGTGTATACATTTGACATGGCTGGGAAACGGGGTCCAAATCTAGTAAAAAGGAAGATAGGATTTAATGTAATTCGCTTACTTATCTTCATTGTGGCCAACAAGTGGATTTTTTCCCGTTAAACCGCACAAACTGATATGATCTTTAATAATCATCATGTCACCGACTTTATAACGAGGATTCAATCCACCAGCAGCATTAGTAACGATCATTGTTTCGACGCCAAGTAGTTTGAATACTCGAATGGGTAGAGTGATCTAAGATACAAATAATTTTGTAAAATTAACAAACCTGGCTCATTTCATAACCCTCATAGGGGTGGAATCTACCTTGCATAACGACAACGTTTTTGCCTCCAAGCTTACCAAAAACGAGATTGCCAGCATGACCGGCAACAGTACTTTTTGGGAACTCTTTGATATCAGAGTATTTAATAATAACAGGATCTTTGACTGTTTCAGCCAAGGTACCCAGTCCAGAGCCACAAATAATACCAACTTTTGGGGTAACATCGACCTTGCTTTTGATGTAATTGGCAACTGATTGAGCCAGTTCGTAAGACCCCATAGCGATATCTCGTTTGTGAATTAATTAAACTGGAGACTAGTTTTGGCAATTAGTCAAGGTTGCTTTAATAAATAGCAATCAGTTAGACTAAACATTTACAAATTTCTAATTAGAGCTATTTGATTCTATGAATTTATAGCAATGATCCATTTATTTTGATAAAGCTAATTTAATATTTTAATTGTACCCTATCTTAAAATATTATTTAAATCATTGCCGAATATTATAAAAGCGTAGTCTAGGTGTGAATTCACCTAATTCTTATATTTTTTGTTCAGATGAAGTTTATTAAGTAATCGCAATTTTATTAGAAATATTATGAATATTTAAACCTTTTTCAGTCTAATTTCAAAATGCTTAAATTATGCTCTAAAATTTAACCTTGTAAATATTTATCTAATTAAATATTACGCAAATAAGCTGAAATAATTTCAAGATAAAACGCGCAAACATGTCTTTTCAGTACCCGAATTCACCTCACTTAGAGTGAGCATATATGGTTACTATAGAAGAATAGTTGAAATAAAAGTGAGCAATGTTCGACTATATTATTTGGTGAAATATTTGTAAATATATTGAACCGTCCTGAAAGTCTTTGGAATATAAATGAAAATTTATTTATAAGTGAAATTTTATTCCCAAAATTTAAACCTTAACGTTTGTTTATCAATATAGCTTTTCTAATATGACTTTAATCAAAATATTATAAGTGGGATTATTTCGACTGAATGCCTTCCAAAGAGCCATATTAGCGCTATTGAAAGTAAGGCAAAAACATGGGTTTGTAGACCGAAAATTACATTGAATCAAGAAATATAACACAAAAATATGATTGGAATAGTCTAAGATAGTGTCTAATATTAGCTAGAGCTATTTTGCATGTAATTTTATTTACCAGTCTTCATGTAAGACGAGCACTTTTGTAAAGCCACCTTGATATGTAGATATATCAATAGAGTATGACCTATGCTTAAACGACAAAGATAGTTTTATCAAGAATTAAATATTCGGCATAAACATATTTGAAAAATTAATACCTTTCAATTTTTTCTAAATGGGTTGGAATATCCACATCTATGGCTAACTTTATAGGTTTAGATTGATCATTAATGTGTTTCAAAACAAGTCTGAAAGGATTTATAAACCCATTTCCTGAAATACTTTTGAAATTATGTCTGAATTTTTAGTGGAAAGGATCATTTCAGAATGTAAATTAAAAATTTGAAGTTCAAAATTTTGAATTGAACTATATGGGAAAACGAGTTAAACTGTTACACTCTATATGAATGCATAAGCTTGTATAATGGATCGCCATTCAGTCGTAAGATAGCGAAGTAACACAATATGAAACTTTGACAAAATAATATATATGTTTAAACTAACACGTTACCACTTAACGTTATATATCTACTAAAAGTAAAACCTAATCCCAGTGGATTTTGTACTATGGTCACATCCATTACAATTGAAGCATTTTTAATATGCCAATAAAGTATGTTCATTGTATTTCGTTATTAACATTTATATGCTCATTTAAATTTATTGAAGGTTAGGAACATGCAATATAGAAAAATATTATAGAATTATAAATAGATTGAGAGAAGTGTTAGGTAGCTAATCAGCTACAGAAGCTTAATCGTAATTTCAAAGTATTGAACATATCCCTTATAATGGACCTTATAAAAGGCATCGCAAAATCAATAATTGATGAGAAATTGAATCTCTAAAATAATGCGACAAAAGTTGAAAAGGAATGACACTTTCATTTTCAAGATATTTGCGTTAAGTTCTAAGTAGATTGTGAAATAAAGAAACAAAGGAGACTACTAAATATTAACGCTGGCATAAATGAAAGATGTTAATTCACAAATGTTTTAAAACTAAAGTCAAACAAAATTGAAAAAAGTTAAGATTATACGCTTTAATTCGAAATTCTTAGTTATTGTTCATCATTATTACATATTTACTACTTTGTTTAGAAAATCAAATTTGTTATACTATTTAACACATTAAGCGATAAATTCATATTACCGCCAACGACACATTTTTTGGTGATGACGTCAATTTTTCCAGTGAAAACAGATGATTTGGGGGGAAAGTTGGTCATAAAGGTTCAGCTTGGCGATGATTTACGTCGTATTCTAATTCACAATGAGGAATTGACTCTTGACGAGCTTGTTTTGATGTTGCAGCGCGTATTCAAGCCCCAATTAGATAATCTGGAAAGCTTTATTATCAAATACAAAGATGAAGGTTTGATATGGTGGTTTTTACGAAATGTTTACTAGATGATGAATATATTACCATTGCGGAGGAATTTGACCTTTCGTATGCTATCCACACCTATAAGACTCTTCGTCTAAAGATTATTTGTGAGTTATGTCGTCCTTAATTTAATTATTTTTTCCCAAAAATATTTTGATAAGTTTAATCGTCTTTTTAATCAATTTCGTGTTCTCTCTTCAAATCGTTATTTTCAGTTTTAATTATTGCCACGTGTAATGGCCCTGCTTATTTTTTCTCTAATCGCTTTCTTACAGTGCCTCATACGTGCGAGTCTTCCGTTGAATGCATAAAGCCAGGAGCTCCAGTTAATTCTAGCACAGATACCGGTGCAATTGCTTCTCAGATTAATCGTCTCCACGAAGACGTTAAACAGCTAGTTGAAAAGTTTGGTGAATTTCTTGATTACAAGGTCGAATCGAAATCATGCCCTCACGAATCAGCTAAACTTACATCAACCACTGAGGTAAATATTGAAAAAATAATATGCGAACCTTCCTGAAAAATTTTTTTATCATTTTTGTCAACATTAAAGGCCCCTAGTAACACTTTATCCGACAATGAGCCTCCGAAAATAAATTCTTCCACTCCAAAATCCTTGGATTCGGTTGTCTCACCTTCTGTACCACATAAGCCTGTAGAGTCGGCACCCTCATCTCATCCAATTTCAACAGTAATTTTCAAAGACGTCTATTTATTGTTTATCAGTAGGGTTTATTATCTTGGCACGTTTTTCCTTTTTAGAATCAACCATCAACACTTGATTCATTTATGCCTTCATCTCTCAGTGGGTCTCTGAGTGGTCAGCATTCAATGCCTCCAATGGCTTCTGCTGCATCAACACAGCCCCCTATCCTTCCCACTGCTACTTCACTGATTTCTAGCAGTCCTGCGCCACAAAATCCGCCAGTTTCAGCACCACAGCCACCGCAGCCGGCACTTTTGCCAACTTCCTACCTGTCTCAACAAAGTGGTGGTCCTTCATCGATTATTGGCCAGGGACCACCACCGCGCTTCTTGGGTGGACCTATGCCTCCACCTCAACAGCAATTTGGTGGTATGGCCCAACCACCACTCACCCATCAGTCTAGACCAATTTCCGCTGCTTCAAATGCCTCTCCACATGCAAGTTTGTTTTTAATTGGATTTGTCTTGGATTTGGTATTCTGGGTTAATGTTTCATATCAGGATGTAAGGATAAGGTTCCGCTCTGGACATACTGTTAACCTCACTATCATATGATAAGGCACCGAGATATTCGCTGAGCAATCACTAAAAATGGTTTTGGAACACTTAGACCTCTTATTAGTTGAGATGAACAGTCTGCTAAGTGGTGGAGTAAAACTCAATGTGGAGGTAAGGGGGAAATGGAGAATAGATGATTCGAGGAATAAGTCATGTCGAGCACTATGAAGTCAGAAAAGTGATGAGTGTCGATTGGCTAAACATTATAAAAATCTAACATGTGTTAGAAATAAATGTACTATTGTTCTTTTGCAATTAATCTGTTTTGCCTTTCTCTTTTTGTTTGTTAGCTTGCTTTATTTCCTCGATTGCTATAAGCTTTCAGTTAGGTAGAAATTGCCGCCCAGTTGGGTGTTTTCTGGGGACTTAGTTTGTTTGAGTTCATAATCTACCTGCATACACTATATTGATCATTCGCGATTAATAATAATCATTGTAATTTCAAATTTATAGTAGAATTGGAACTTTAAAATTTCTAAAGAACCTTACTCCAACCCAATTAGATCTCTTACAAGGTGATTGGAAAGAGTTCTATAAGTGTATTATGGATCACTATTTTACAGTAAATAGGAATATAAAAATTCGGACTTATGCATTCATCTGTAGTTCCTTAAAGCGTTCAGGACTCTGTTGTCGAAGCTGTCTGGCTTTTTCTAGCTGGTTCGTGATATTTTGTGCATGGTTCTGATTACACTGTGATGTTGTGATTCAACACGATTTTTGCACTCAACTAGCTAATTTTCGGCCACTGGGCGCGTTTCATAATATGTGGGCGTCTGTAAATTTTTTGCCGAATTACTTTTATTTATCTAGTTTGTGCGAGAAGCCTTCGACTATGACGTATAGTGCTTGCCTATAACTTAATATTCACACTACTTACACTTGACCCGTCGTCCTTCAACTGCCATAAATTGTAATTGAGGTGGCTTTTATTCGTTAAATCTTCCATCTTTATTTTGATGCGGTTTTCCCCAAAATTATCACTTTGGTATTTTATTTAGCATGCGTAGTTGTTCTCGATCTTTACTTATAAGCTCTTGGCAGGTTTCATTGAAGTGTTTTCTGGCGCTTTTCTTACCAATGAGGGCCTTTTAATACGCATTTCTCCTGCCTGTTTTCGACTAGCGCGGTCGGGTGTTCTGCGATAAGCATGAATTCCGCGACTTCTGCCTTGCCAGTAGTGCATTTTGTTGAGTGATTCCACTTGACCCATGTTTTCGAATCTTAATATACCCCGTATGTTTAGCACTCACAGAACTGTCATATATCGTCGGCGATGTCCTATTATGGCCTGCATTTTTTTATCATATTTTGCACATTTATTGTCTGTGCAGCACCAGTTATCACCAGTGTGTGCTTTATGCCAACAGATAAGGAAGTATTTCTGCAAATGTGCCTCCTCTAAACACACTGCTGCTCTTATCTTTTTTATTCATGGTGAATGAAAATAAATGCAGTTCAAATTTTGCAAAAAATTTAAACGCGGAGTATTTTCTAGTACCTAGTGGGGGAGAGGTGGCCCCAGATGTGTGCAATATGGTCCAAAATTTAGTTACATCACTTAACTTCGCGATTCATCAAATTATCTTCTTTTGCTTTAATCGTGTCCTTAGGTCATATCCCATTGCGTGATTCCCAGTTGAATATTACGTTCATTTAATCAATTTTAGTACAGTTCAGGATTTCCTGCGACCAGATTGGCGCATATTTTGGTTTGTTTGCCTGCTATTCCAGTTGTAATTGCGTAAAATCATTCGCATTTTGTGAGCTCTAAAGTTTCATTTGCTTATCCTCACTAATATGGTTTAATATTTGCTAAGTGTGCTTCTTTCCGCTTTTATTTACAAAACGAATTGAATTAAGGTACTCAAATCTGATGTCAACACGTAGCTATTTGTTTTGCAGAGTCTACAATTATTCCATCACGCAACTACTTTTTAGAATTTAAGTAGCAATTAAATCAACACAGTGAACATCCACATAGCAGAGTAGCTTGTCGCGCTAGATAAATCTATTCCTTAATTATGGGGCTATTCTAATCACGTTGCGTTGGGTTACTGCCTTGTATTACCGTCAGTTTCTTTAAAGCACATTGAAGGCTAATTAATTTGTGCCACGTGGCTACCTACAAATTAGATAAGTAATGCTATTATCTTTCCACCAAAGCAGTTGATGGGTGGTCAAGTCCAAGGGCCACCACCTCCACCAATGCCACCATCAATACCTATGATTTCTCAACCGTCTCAATTGTCAATGGGTGGCATTAGCAGTAACAACATGATGCCACCACCCCCTGCCATGTCGATGAGCGGTATGAACAGCGGTATGATATCACCACCTCCACCAATGGGAGCCGGCGTCAATCGATTTCCTCCTGCCGCTCCCTCCCCGGGTAGTGGAATGATACCACCGCCACCACCAATGGGAGGTATGGGACCTCGTCCACCTCCACAACTTCAAATGCCCTTACAACTTGGTGGCCCTCCTATGTACGGCGGACCCTACGATCAACGTCCGATGTAATGCTGCGAGTAGAACGTGGATTTAGTAGAACTTTACTGCTGCTGTCGCTGTTTAGCGATTCTTTGCTCTCCCTTTTTCTCTTAATCTAGCTTTCAATTAGACATTCTTAAATGCTTATGTTCTGCACGTTCTCTTTATATTCTCCTGTCTTTTGTCGCCTTTGCGTTCGTCGTTAATAATACTACATATTCCCATTCATTTATCATATAAACTAACTGCCTTCCTTGTATCTGGAATTTGGGATTTTTTTCTATAAATTGACGATCGGTTGATGAGTTTATTTGTATTGGAATGCCTAGAGTAGAGATCAGATGATATTGTTGGTGGAATAATGACATTAGCTCAAGATCTGACTTTCTTGATGGGGTACAGTTATCGATATCGATGGTGATTAATATTGTGCGGTTCTAATTTCTGGTGAGCCGCTGGAGAAACGAAACAAAAGTGGTGGAAGGTCTTGTGAGGTTTTGAAAATTAGGGCATTGAAAGATGGTCTCGACTCACTCGAAGTCGGGATTCATTCTCTTGTTGATTATTATTTATGATAACGTGTTTGTTTTCCAAATTTAACATTGTTCAGTGTGTTTGCTCATTACATATACGTATATCAGCAAGTGTAATGTAGAAATTAAAAAATGCATCAAGAAAAATTCGCTCCTTTTAATAACTAGATAAGGGTACTTTGGAATTAATAGCTCAGTTACTTTAAACACTATTAGGTTAACATTATGAGTTGGTGATAATTGAAAGTGAATATTTTGGTGAACTAAATAGAAGCCTAGACGGTAGAGATTTCTCGGTGATTGGTGCTCAAAAGATACGCCTTACTACAAGTCGGCTTTGACAAACATTGCGTGAATTTTGACCTGCAACGAATAACCTTAACTTTATACTCAAAAATAAGGATAATTTAATTTGGTAGGCAGAGAGAAGTTATTTCATTGTGAAGCAGTTCTCATATATATAAAAAAGAAAATTTACATGTATGTGGTTAAATCATAAATCAAGGTATGCTTTAATAGGGTTTCTAAACGAACTGAAATTAATCAATGAGTAAGATGGAGTGATTTATTTGGAAAATATGAACCAATTAAATCCTAAGAATGGTGGCCTTGTGACACCGTAAGTGATATTGCTTTAGTCAGTCAATTTACTGAATTTTTATTCATTTTAATACATTGTTACTGAATTACAAATGTAGAAGTATGCAACAAAACTCAACTAAAGGCCAAAATCCAATGTAGACGTCTTCATTGAAAAATTGCTAGTCACGGCTGCTAGGTGACAAACTAACAATGAGCCAAGTTAAACAAAATGCAGTGTTTATAAATAATTTATAAATCAAAATTCACTATTTGCTTTAATTTTTAGGATTGAAAAAAGGAAACATTCGACTTAGGTTAAAATTTTTAGATTTCTTGTCTCTCATTTTTATAGACTTTGTCCAAACTAGCCGAGCAAATAGAACAAAATGATATTGCGATAAAAAAAATATTTTAATTATTGCCAAATTTGCATTGTCAAACACTTTTACTTTAGATGATTTTGATCCTCAAAGAAGGATAATAGGATTTAAGACTCAGGAGTTCTTTATGAGAAACTCTGAAATTGCTTTATAGCAAACTCTGTGCCAATGTATGAAATACGTGTACTTTATGAAATTCTATTAAACTACAGCTATCCGATTTTTAAAATGTTTGCAAAGTTTTTCGCAAGCATTATTGATGATCAGATATAATCAATGTCTACCAGTTCAGTAGATTTTAATAATCAGTAATTCGATTCCTTTCTCAATTATATAGGAGATTAATTTGAATTCTTAAGGCAGGGCAAAAGTACAATTACTAGTTGAGCGAAAATTTTACTGGTCCAATAAATTTTAAGGTGTTATTTTGCGAGTTGAAAATGCAAATCAAATAAAATACACCAAAAGAGTCTTATTTTATTAAATTCTTTGAACCTCTCACTAAAAATTTTACTTATTGCAAATAGCTTAGTCCACTTCTCGGGGTTCAAATGTCACAGTTGGCTTCTTTGTTAACAAGCAGTTCAAATATTCGATGCTGCAGAGAATTGATACACGAATAAGTTTGACTTGTCCTCAATTATTTCTATCACAAAGTATCCTAGTATTAAAACTTCCCAGAAACTCCTAAGCTATCTCAGTGACATAAAAGAAACAGACGTATAACGAGTAATGCATTTATTGAGCTTATTCTCACATCAAACACGATTCGCGATTGAATACATTTAACGTAACTTGAATGAACGCTACTGGACGACTAACTGAAAAGTCCACCGCAGGCATGACGCACCCACCAGATCGTTTGGGTACGCAGCATAATCGTGTTTGGATCGTATACTCCACAACCTCAAGGAATTTTGAAATAATCATTTAACCAGTTTAGTTGTTCATGCAATTTTAATACATTTTTACATGTGTAGTTACATATTTATTTATTGGACAAGCCCAAAATAGATAAGTTTGTATAATCGAATAATTGAAAATTCTTCACCCACCCTAAGTTTTCAATCCACACGTACCAATACAAATACGCACGCAGTTTATTGATTTTGAACTACATCGATGAAAGTGGTACCATCTTTCAAATTTCTAAAATTCGTTGTATTAAGGTATATTATTTAGTTGACTATTGAACTTCTTAGAACTTCACCAAAAATCCGGGCTACAAAATCGTGGAAAAATTACCGTTGCTGAAACCGAACTTAGTGTTTTGAAATTCTCAAATCTTTAGGATTCTAAGAGATCTCAAACAGTACAGTGCCTTGTATAAATCTGGAAGTTTCATGACTTAATTTAAATTTGTGCACCTCTGTTCCAACAGTATATTTGAAAGAACAATTTGTTTAAATTGATTAAATTCTATCAAAGAACCTTAACAATTTCCCAATTGATATCACATTAGCGGTGACGGGCACCGTAAAGACCATTCATTGTAAACATTCAAGTACGAAATTAATGAAGGAAAAGAAGTAATCAAATGTAGCAAGCCATCTAATTATTTAATATCCCGCTGATCCCTGTCTTTGTGCAATCTTCTGGCAGTTTGCGCTAATGATTTCAACAATAGGCCACTGATGGTGACAGCCAGCTACTCTTAGCTTGACTCTAAGTAATGTTCTACATCAGTGAGGTTGAAGTCAACGATATTACCCTAAAATATGTTGCAACGAGCATTTATATGGATTTCAGAGAGTTGGAACTAAGGATCTAATGAAAGACTACAAAGCAACCAATCAAACAGAGGTGGGTCTCTTAATAAACACTGCAAACAGCAGTACACTCTTTATGTCAATTAATTTAATGAATAATCTGGAAAAGAAGTCATCATAAAACCTGGGAAGGAAGAAGCCCAAGGCATAAAATGTTTATTGTAATCTAAGCACATAAAATATAAAAATCAACTTTCACTCAAAAATTTCACATAACATTAAATAGGGTTAAAGTAACATTGGGTAAGCAAATTATTCGAAGTGACTTCAAATTATACCTTACTTGGCTAATGAACATGACATTATCGATGCATATTTCTACCTGCTGTCCGGCCAAACATCCATTTTAAGTTCACTTATACCAAATGGCATTCGAAAATATACCTATCTGGTTGCCTGAATCCCTTTTTTCCAAATTCATGTTCATCCCTGTTTGTCTTAAGTTTTCTTGCTATTGCATCGAATTTACCCTCATTTCGTTATTTATTTATATCGAATGGCAGGCTTCATGATAGTTATCACAGCCCTTTCGTTGACTTCGGACTTCACAAAGGGGGGGAGGGAGGAACATCAAGGTCACAAAAAGTCGAGAGGGGGGAGGGGGAGGGGAAACAGAAGAGTGATTCACAGATGTAAAAGAGAGACGGACACAAAAGTTGAGAAAAAGGTAAGGTGATGTGAGTACTGTGGAAGTGGTCGAACATGACATAGAGTTGGGTCATGGTATTACGAAGTCAACTGCCGGTTTATAGACTTTTTGCCGTATGAGTGCACCAAACGGAGATAAGTTTATCGTGTACCCCCTATCATCCAAAATCGAAATTTATAACGAAAGTGAAACAGTCTGAATAGACACTCGCTGTCTCCGACTCTTCGCAGACGCGTATGATCAGTGAAGACATTGGTAAGCAGACTATCACCAAAACGCCAGAATTCCACAAAATGACAGTTTTTTAACATTCCTTTGGAAAAAAATATCAGTTGGACTATTGATGCAATGAGAATGGGGGATAGAGTAAGGTTCTGATTCTTGAACTACCCCAAAACTTTCAGACATTGCTTCAATCGCTTCCATGACCTCTTCTATTTAGGCTTTCGTCGTAATTAATAGTTATCTTTCATCTGGTCTCTCCACTATAAATCAACCTTCATGTCTGCTCAGTTTGGTGATTGTGAACAGACTTTTAGAAAATCGACCTGCATATTTTGCATTGAAGGATTAAAACTTGCTCAGATTTTAAAAGATTATCAGTGGTGGTCTTTAAGTTGTAATAATTTAGTTTTTTTCTCCAAAAAACAATAAATCGAAGAGATCGAGTTAATTAATGATGATGAGGATACTTTATGCATTTCTTTCAACTACGACAAGCCATTTTTGGCTTTAACCACCGTTTGCACAAATAAATACGCATTTTATAATACCCCTGAACTTTCAGGAAGCGAAACTTTTCAAATGCAGCTTACGCTATTATTAGAAATAAGTTCAAGCTTATTTGATGATTTAAATGTGCATTTGAGTGCTCTTATATTTAGTCTCGGTAAAAAGTTAAGAACACATCAACTGCAGCAACGTTATTATGATTAATTGCTTAATATTTAATTTATTTAACTAATTTAATATTAATTTATACAGAAACTCTACGCCGAGGCCGATGAACTGAAATAAACAGTCTCATCATGTCCTTAAAACAGGTGAAACGTAGCTGAAATCTGAACAACAGTACCCAGTAGGATAGTAGTACCTTCTTTCACAAAATTAACTTGGATTTAGCTTTAATTCTACATTTTCTTCCTCAATACGCGGAAATGCCTGGAATGAGGTCTGTTGTTTCGTAATGTGTTTATTTAAGCATGGTTACAAAAACATGGCAGACCTATTGACAGATTTGTTCTTATGACTACTAAATCAATCGATGAAAATGACAAAGTAATACTAAATGGTGCTGAAAGACATTTGCTAAAACCCGTTAGAGACATAATTGGTAAGGTTATATTAATTGTATTTAATTAGTGAGGTTAGTCCTTCTTAATAAAGTTTTGATCCATTTGATCGTTTGAAATGATTGGTTTGTTTTCGTTCTTGCACTAGTAAGGGCATCACCATGGGATGACCAACTTTTCACTCTAATTTAACAGATAGATATTTTGGAGTGCTACAGTTAAGAACCAATACTGCTCTACTTAGAAGTCCAGGGAATGATGAATTTATTGTCTCCATGATCTGAGCTCAGGTAATTGAGTTTGCCCTTCCCAATTTAACCTTATAATCACAATTTTTATTGAAATAGTCACACTGTTCAACAGATAAAGACTCTTAGATATTATTAAAGTGATTAGTTCTGGATATTGATTTTACTCCCGATGCCGAACCTCATCTTAATATCATTAAATATGCCCCAAACTGAATATTCACCTGAAGCTTAGCGCACAGGTCTATGCAAATGACAAATCAATTGATCTCTTTGTTTATTGTAATTCATAGCAATGGCTAATGTTTCTGTGCAAGTTCTACACATGGTAAACGTGGGAAGGTAGTATTAGTAAAAAGAGAGTTCAACCAAGTTGAGGCTAGAGATAGCATATGAATTCAATAAAGCCATGCTGTTTCCTTTTGAAATCTGAATATATTTTGATTTTTCATGTTACTGAATTTGAATTCTACGTTCCTGAAGAAGGAGTGTACTCAATTTGAAGAACATCTAAAAGTCATTTTTACCTTGACAAATGTGGTTGATATTCTGCTTTGCTTCTTTCAATTATAAAAGTCAATACTATTATTGTTATTATTATTTATTGTCCTTAAATTAAAATCACCCAACATGGGAAATTGAAAATATCAATGGAGGAGTGCGTTTCAGCAAAATGTCAAATTACGATAAATCAGGTCCTATATTTTCAATTTAATAACATTTATTCTTAATGATATATAAATCGATGATGCGAAAAGTAATATTTATTGTAGGAGCTCACATTATGAATGAAGAGTGATTTAATTATTATTAAGCTCATGAATTGCTAAATGAGTTAAATATTCCGAAAATGTAATAAAAATTGTTACGAAACAACAAAATTTGTCAGAAGATGCCACACAAGAAGCTATGAGGCAAAGCCATATGTTTCTAAAGAGATACAGTTGTAAGCTCGTTTTAAGTGATCCAGTTGTAGGAACCTCGAAGATTACCCATAATTACAAATTGTCCTAATTTGCTACTAGATCTTTCTTGGTGAGTTCCATTAGGATAGCAATCATTACCTGATTCGTCTGCCTCCCAGTGGCCGCTAGATCGCACAGCTAGATCGCATCAACTTGTCGTGAACATATTGAACGCAGTCTCGCTGATGAATCAAGGAGACATCATATTAAATTTGAATATTGGGATAATGCAAAATGAAGATTTCGATTTATGTGAACGGGGGAAAACTCTGTTTGTCCAAAAACCCTTCAGTTGGATTCAAGGCAGTAAAAAGCCTCAATCCCGTCATTTTTCTATTATATTACGCTGTTGGATGCACACTTTCATAAAATTGTTTATAATATAAGGCTACTCTATAAAGCGAATAAAATCTTCTTTACCAAAATTTGTAGATAGAACCCGGGAAAGCTTGTAAAAATCCCAAAAACATTCTATCATAAAGTTTCTCATGCGCCTCGTCAAAGCCTGAAAATCTACGCAGCGGATTATCCTATTAATATGATCGATATTCATTATTGAATTTGAATTCTAAAGCCATTGGTTTTTCCTTTTTTTCATAAAGAATACAGTTTGCTTTGTAAACCTTAATAAAAGTGATCTTTTGAGTACATTTCCACGTAATTATTGGCCAGTAAAAATAAATTCGTTGCTTGTCAAATTAACTGCATCTCTCATCACCTAAGAGCATGTAAATGAGAGGATTGTCGATTTTTTTTGTAAGTCTCGAGTTTATTCAATTAATGTGTAAGCCTCTTTGGTTCATAATTATCTTGCCTTTCTTGCACTATTATTGATTGCAAGTTTGAAAGATAATTGATTACGATCGAGCATTTTCAACGTATTGCTTTCGACATGACTTCCAGACCAAGGGGACTATTAAAGTGCATAAAAGTTTGAATGAAATTTTGTGACATTGGCGTTTTATATTTAATTAATTGGCATCTCACTTATTTGCTAGCATCAATAACAAGGCAGCAACTTCAAACGTTTGACAACAGATGACTTATAAATCGTCTTCTGTTATAGTGCAGAATTAATTCGTTTTTTTGCGCAATTTATAATTTTTTTCGAACCTTGACGTGCACTTTTATAGTCGGGATTATTCCGAAGTTTACGGAAGCTCATTACATGAAAAGGAAGTTTGCGAGTGACTAGAACAATGTTCAGGCCACATCAGTCAAGCATAAATCATGAGGTCGAGTCAGATCCAGTGGTAGTTGATCGCTCTTACTAAAAATGACACCTTAAAACCTTTGTAGTTGACAAATATTAAGTGATCCGAGGCTCTCAAATTTCAGTTTCTTGAAGATGTTTCCAATCACTCAATCTGAAATGTACCGTAGTTAGGTAATCAGACTCGGCGTGCCTTTCGTAAAATTAAACAAAACTGTACTCGATCTCTATTAACTCTATTTGACTAACAGAAGACGTTGAGATTTCATGATAAATTGGAAAAACTCTGAAGTTTTACACCTGAAGTTGCCATGAAGTTAGCATCACGAGTAAAGATCCAATCTAATATTTGTTGCTAAATAATGAATTTCATCGCGCATTCAACAGTAACCATGAATGAATTTAATTAATTGAAAAGTTCAGCAAAACTTGAAGTCTTGCCTATTCCACTCATCGAATGTGAACTTCATAGCAAAATGTTCCACACATTTTTGGTAAATAGCTTTTAATCATTAAAACACTATCTATTAAACAGTTCAAATTAGGTAAAAAACAGTTCTGATATAATGGAACTGAATTCGTCTTTGGAGAATGGCAAGTCAGGAATGGAGTTGGAAGTTTGCTCAATCAGTAATCAAAAGACCCTCCCTTAGTCTACTTCTCGGTCAGGTTAGATTTTCATTTTATATATGTGAGTATAGTCATGTATCGCTCAAATCATTCACATTTTCATTAATCATTTACACTTGATGTATAAGTGTTCATGATAAAGTCGAAAACTGTGGAGTTTTAAATGCGTGAAAACTGCTGAATGTCTATTCATTTACTCAATGGATTTCTTGAGGTTGAGTGTATTCACGAGCTCGAAGGTCTTGAATTTAGGTCAGTTAACTGCTACAATGTACAGACATCTGGATTCCAGACATAGTTAAAATTTTGTCTGGGTATCCCTTCGAGTGCTAACCTAGTTTAGACTTGTCACAGTAGACCGAGATATTTTCCAATAAAAAATTCACTAGTTTTCTTAATCCATTTTTACGAAGTCTAAAGGAAGCACACAGGCTTATTTGAAAGTCGGGCGGCTGTCTCGAAAACCTTGCAATTCTAACACCTTTTCAGTGTCAAGAGCAATGGAAGATTTCATTCTACATTACAGCTCACTGTATAGCGAAATAGTTGCGGTTTTCACCGCGGAGAAGCCAATGCAATTGCACAACATATTGGGTGCGTAAGAAATGTTGGTTTATACAGAGACGAAAGATATGAGGATAATACCAATGTATTAAAAAATCCTTTGTTTGACTTTTTTATGGAATTGTGTCGGAAAATATTCCATCGATAGATGGTTAGTATTTAATAAGTTAAATTTTCAAAATATTTTGTCTAATTAGGACAGTTTGTCTGGCCAATTTATTACACCATTTTTTGCCCAAAAGATGATAATATAAAATGACCTTGGACAACATCAAAGGGCTCTCATGTCTCTAAATTAGCAGAATTTAGGTGGGTGAAATTTATAATTTACCAGAGTTATTATTAGTTATTTAAAAATTTTCCATAATTTTCTAATTACAGCACTAATTATCTCAATGAAAAAGCACAAATTTCACATATCAAATATCAAGAGAATAGCATTTGTGAAGATATCGATCATTAGGAATTTAGCGGTTCAGTCGAATTAACCTCCAAAAGTACTTTCGCATTCAAACCCACTAATGCTCGTAATATATTTAATAGAAAGAAACTCCCCTTTTAAATTGACAGAGTGTAGGAAGCAAGATTTGGAAATTGGTGCGAATTCGGACAGCGGTTTCAGTACAGCTGCGCTGAAATTCTATGTTTGCTAGTTCTCTTTCAAGTCATTATCTTTCAGCTTTATAGCTCACTACCCATTTCCACTCGCGTTCTGCTACTTCTTCAACTTACTAGTTGAAGCCCAATAGCTCTTAATTAACTATTACCAAATGATTCCGCTACCACAACAACCTATTTCAGAACTTGGGAAATCGAAGTTCGACAAGAACTCAATAAGGTCTTCCAGAACTTAAGTCTTCTTCCCTACTATACTTGCTTTATATAAAAGAAGTAAAACACGATTGAGACTGGCAAGACCCAAGAAATTATCCATTAATATTGTCATATTATTATTATAATTAATTATTATATTATTCTCTCACTGAATATGTTTTATTTTCGCAGACAAGTGAGGAAAAATTATCTGTAGATAAAGAATAAAATCGATTCATTAAGCTCCCCCGTAAGAAGGGGTATTCGATAAGATCTTTTCCTTGAGGTGCACACTCTCCTCCTTCGAGTCGGTCCAGGAATTCAACCTAAATTAAGGAAGAACAAGATGCATTCCATAATTTGAACTATTGTGGGCCAAGATTAAATGTGCTGGTTTAGGATAACACGGTAGTTAATTTATCGGTTTGTTTGGGTTGTTTTAAAAGCAGGCAAAACACCTTGTTTTTGTTGGGTGCAATTTTTACACAAATGAATATTTTTACTGCATTCACAAACTCAGCTTAGTAGGTGAGAGAAATAAGTAGTCGAGGTTGGGTGGAATCGTGTTACCAATAAGGATGGATATGAGGATGTGAGGAGTTGCTTTTAGTGGAAGGATAAAATCACTCTGTGGCGCTCATACAAGTCGCACAATGGCGGTTTGATTAGGAGGGGGAGGTGAAAAGGTTGAGACAACTCAACACAAGACGAAAGGGAACAAGCTGTGAGGTCTACATTGAAAATTAATCCATGGCTTACGAACGATCCACGCCATCCTCCTCGATCTCATTAAATTCTGCAACATCAGTGGCGTATCGTACCTATAGGAAAAAGAAAACGCATTAAAATCATTGGTTCACTCGCAATAATCTCTAGTGAGCTCTCCTATATTAAAATCATTCTAAATAGTAACATTCGAATAGTAGTTGAAGAAGAAGAACAAGAACAAGAGCTTTTGACCAACCATTTACATTATTAAGCTGGTTAACAGACTTTGGATGTCGTGAAAATGAAGTCACTGAAGAACTGAAGGAGTATACCGAAATTCGAATGTCGCGTCATTATAACCACAAATCAGAAATTCATATCATAGGTGCAAAAAGCGTAAAACCTAAATCCAAAGGCTAAACTTGATGAGACATTTTTACTGCCTTCAAATTACTAAAAGTTTCTTTATTTTCAGATCCTTACAGGTGATGCCGCCATATTGCGCATTTTTTGATGCCCTGTGAGCAAAATAATATCCTAATGCAATTTCTCATGAAATACCCCCAAACACGAATGATCTTGGTGAGAGTGTATCAAGTGAATTCAGGCAGAATGGTTTAGTTGAAGCAGCAATAACAAAAGGATATGGAAAGATAGAAAGGCGCTAATATCCACTCAAACAAGCGTAGATGACCAAATCTGCCTTAGTTAAGACGAATGGCAAATTTGAAGGAATTATTTTGAATGTAACATCACAATGAGACGAAGAATAGAGTGAATTTATATATATGTATATAGCTCGTTTTCATGCTTTTACTAACCTTCGAATGACAATACTGACGATATTTACGTTAAAAAGAAAACATCCAAACAGACAAATCGCATAAAAATGTTAAGCAAATATGATTGCGGGAAGGAGTGAAAAACAAACAGGGATAATGAAATGGAAATCAGAATCGTGAAGACTGTCTCATTTCATACTTAAAAGGCATGGTTCACATCACGCGGATGTGCTCTGGTTCAACTTCCAAAAACGAACTTTAGGGCTTTTGAAGGCGCTTGTTTATACATCGGCCAAATGATAAAACCTAGTAGAGTTGGTGACACCGTTTCAGTAAATAAGTCCCTCTAAATGCTAGCGTATGTTCAAAGGCACAAATTAGGTTAAACGTTTGGTTTGTGTATTGTAAGATTCTTGACATCAAAATCAACTACCATCATACTTCAAGCTGAAAAGATGCATATTTCTTGTTCCCATTGGAAGAATCTGGAATGTTGACATAATGCAGTACTCGAAAATTCGGTTTAAACGCACCAAATGAGTCACCAAGAGCAGGAATTATAATAATTACAATTTGTCCGCGTCATGGCTGCACGGGTTAGTTGTTGGCATAGCAACAAAGATAACAAATGAATCAAATTCACAGGATTTCGAAATTCAAATTTGTTGAGACATTATACACACAAGAGTGATTAAAAGAAAGTGTTACCAGCAGCACGCATTAACGCAAAACAAAAAAAAGGAATGCATATAAGCATAAATTATGCACCATGATTAGGGAACAGTCGGATGATTATGTAAAAATCGATTAGGGGAACTCCGTGTTCAACTGTTCAAAAGCTAGGTGAAGAAAATTAGGACATTTGAGTCAGAGGCGTACGATAATTAGTTTGGGCACTTTTACATCAAGTAATAATCACATTGCCAATCGTTTTAGGAGGAAAAGTGACCTCTGTGACGCTTATTCGATTAGTAGTGGACGTCTCCATCAAGTGTGAGCTCCATGGTAGAGGGTGAGGTATTCAATTAACTGTGGCGACAAAGCATGAATTTCGATGTCAGGATGCTCCAACACTCTCGAAATCAGATGGTCTATTATGTTGCTTTCGTCTAGCCATAGCAGCCTATTAGGCCCCATTGTAATTCTCCTGTTATTTTCAGGAAGCATAACCCCTTAATTTGATGGCCGTAGTGAATCATCGTTAAAAAAGCCATTTTCCTCCATGATTCAGGTGGATTCCAGTCATCTACTCTCGTTGGCGTCACGTATATGGCTGAAGAAGGGTTCAAACTTTGAAGCAAGCGTAGTGTACCTAAGCAAGTTCAGCACATCCTAAAGTTGAAAGTGAATCAGCCAAACACATTCAAAGAAGCCTTTTCATGAAATCAGTGTTTTTTTTAAGTTCTAGTCCAAAGTATAGACGCCAGCTTCGCATATTTAATAACAAATATTTGAGTACGTTTAAATTAATCGCCTTTAACAGTCTTTTCGGATAGACAGCAGATAATTCTGCCAACTGCATTAGCTAAAATTTGTTTTAATTTCCAGTTGCCCAGCCCACCGAATACAATTTGCTGCCCACTGAATGTGTTAACTTCAATTACATAACCTCAATTGACGGATTTGTGGTAAAACCAGAAGATAGCAGAGGAAAGAGTGACCAAATCTGAAGATACCAGTGGCATGATTAGTAATAATAGCAATAATATCATATAGATAAAATGTGATTAAAAAAATATATAATACAATTATTTCCTTTAAAACATCGATAAACACTGCATTTGTCACGTATTCACACCAAAGTAAGACCCAACTGAGCGAAGCAAAGCGACAATAAGCGCAACTCGAAAACGCAATGTTAAAATCCGATTTGTATGACGCATCTGTAAATGATATTTAGATTGTCATGACTACCTTCTCCAAGCATTACCTTTGCTGCAATATTTAGATCGGTTGTTCATACTCCTTTAAAGGTATGATTTGAAACGGAATAAAGACAAACTTTAAGCGTAAGTTCGAGAGAATAGCCAAATGTCCAATATTCAGTGACTATTAAGATAACGTGTTTAATATTTATTTATGGTTTAAACAAGAAATATGCCCTAAAAATATTTCATTATGATTGATTTACCATTTAAATAGTATGATGTATATTTTGAGGGGAAAATTTTTGATGTGCAGAAAAGAACCAACCAAACCCATGATTGAACCAACTGCCCTTTGCTTCACAATCATGGTGAGAAGTTCAAGCATCGCGAAGTTCTCATTTTGCTTTTAAAGGGCACTATGACAACGCCTTCATAATCTCACACGTACGAAAATAAAATAATTTAACAAGTGCATTTAGCGTAGGAATATACAGCCTAATTTAAACATGCTCTAGAGGGCTATGAATTGCAAACAAGTTAGGATTCAAACAAAAGAGATTAATTAACGCCTTGTTGCATGTTTGAGACATTAAGAAAAGACAAACTGTCAAGTATAACTAGTACATACTCCTCCACTGTGTACACACACGCGATTACCTGACGTGCTGACATTAAACGTCAGTAGCACCAATTGGCGTTAAGATAACAGTCTACTTGAATTTTTGACCACCCAGGGGTGTAAAAGAAGCATGAATAAACAAGAGGGCTAAGAAAGTAGAAGCTCACAGTGAAAATTGCAACAGCGGCACCAATAATGAAACCGACCAAAACATCGTGAGGATGATGTTTGTTATCCGTGATTCGCGTCAGCCCGACGTAGAAGGCAGCTGTGATTCCACATACTTGGATGAAAGCTTGGAGTGCTGATCCAAGGGAAATATCGGGCATCCGATAGTAGATATACACCTAAAAGCCAACCGAAATGTGATTTAAATTATCGTAACGGAGGTGACATATTGAGGGGGTGATGAGGGTGAACTTATAACATCTGAAAAGAGGTTACCAGACACTTAAAATATGAAAAAAATTGAAGGTAGGTGAATATACTTCAAGCGTAAAAAAGTGAATTTTGATGAGCGGGGGCTAAAAGTAAGCAATGAATAAATCAAATTCAGCATGTTTTAAGGCGACACAAAGAACTGCGCTAAATAAGAGTTTTTAAGTTGTGATTTAAACAACGATATATTGGATAATAAATGGACTGAAGTTTCCTTAAGCAGAAAAACCAGTTAGATAAGATACAAACAAACACTGAATAATGACCTTTTCTGACAAGTACGATAAAACCAATCACTTCTAGCCAATGAAGATTGGCGAGAGAAAGAGCATGTTCTTGACTCCTTATGATGAGTACCTCAATACGGCTGATAGATAAAAGCACATGTCGAAATGTCGTCCAGAGTGCAAACATTCTGAGCAACGTTATTTTCGAGACAACTTCGAAAGATGAAAATATGCAATTCTGAAGAAAAAATTTGAAAAGCAGCATAAGAAGCTTGAGCTGAATAATGCGCAGGGAAAAATCCCAAAATATTATTATCCACTTCTAGGTGTTCGTTTTCCAATAAAGCTTCCCAAGCCCAAATCAGAAAGTTATAGTAGGAAATGATATGAGTAGGGTAAAGATAATCTGAAATAACACCCCCCAGTGAGGTACTCACATTTCAAAAGCCCACTCTAGAGAATAAATAATGAGTGTAGATGATCGTCAAAACCATGGGATCTTTACCGATTAGCATCGATTAGGCAGACGTGCACATTAGGCACTAGGATGCACATTGATTTCATAAGTAAAAGAACAATCGTCGCACACCTTAAATACGCAGCATCTGGTAGGCGAAAATTGAATTAAAATTCATGAAACCCCCATTCTATTTCAAGAAATTTACACTCAAATTTATACTTTCGCTTAAAATAGGATATTCGATTACTGCGAAAATTCTTCAATTTTATAAAACTATTTTCTCTTTCAACAGGCAGCATGACCACATTTACTGAACGCATTTGACATTCGAGATACCAGAGGAAGCAAGATCACACAGAAAAAAACTCGACAGAATGAAATGTGTTTCTAGTAAAAAAACAAAAAAACAAGTTACTAAGGTGAAGCAGGTTAATTTTGTGCGTCAATAAGGCAGTAGTAGATGTTAACAGTACTTAACTCAAGTAGACACCGGACAAACTAGAGCTGCTCCGATAAAAAATTTACGTTCTCCCACTCTCTATTGTTGATAGGTGTTAAGCAACAAAAAACCAGCCTAAAAAATGTCACTGGATGTATTGATAAGATGCCACAAATACATTGATGCATTTTTTAAATTACCTGGAAAGGAAAATTTCCCCGCTGTTGACCATTATTATAACTTTTGGTTTCTTGGGGGATTATCGCAATAAAAGAAAGTCGAGTGTATTCAGTTTTTTCTTCCAAAATAATAAATGTTAATGGATAAGCAAACATTGAAGTAGTCCACACATTCATTTGCACTTGAATCTAACCACACTGTCTGCTCTTAAAAAAAACACTTTCAAGATAGACGCTTCACAATCCTAAGCGCAATAAAATTTCGAGAGAGAGAGCAAACACACTAAATTGTCATCTTAAAATGGGCGGTATCCAATTGACTTCATTTCAGTATTGAGAAAAGCACACTCCTGAGCACAGAATATGAATGGCAGAGAAGTGGAAAACGTTCCCACACTAATCTAATTATGAATAGTGATAGGGAGTTAAATTAGGTAAAATTAAATTAGTTTCATGAAACACGTGTAAGCACACATAATGCCATTTCTTAAATCACTGGGGACTGCATTATACAAACAGCCACTGATTGTGTGTGTCAGTTCTCAATTTATGCACCAACAGAAATAGGCTACGAAACACCATAGTTTACTGATGAATCTGCATGCTGTTGAACACCAAACCGCTTCACAGTCTCTATGAGAGTGACTGTTCACTCACTCGGTATAGATAAAATTTTACAGCTCACTAGGACATTAGATAGGAAAAAAATGAAAGCATGTCTTATGAATGAGCTACATGCTCAATTAAATCAACTTGTCAATAAGCTCGGAATATCGTAATCATGAACTCACCGAAAACTTGAAAAAAAAAATTTTAAAACAATGTACACCGTAAGGGAAAGTGGATCACTTAACGCACCCAGAATTCCCAAATAAAAAATGTAAATGAACTGATATTCAAATCCCAAATTCATGCCTGTCCAGACTATTTTGAATGTTTAAATGTCATGATATGATAAAAAAAGCTTAAAAAAATATTTTAGTAACGCGATGGATAATGAAAATAAAATTATAAAAAGTTCACTTTAAGGTGAAAAAATCGAGGATCAAAAGATGGAATGATGAGTACAAAACTTTGCGAAAAATACGGATGAATAAGATACTGAAGAATGAAAATCCATTTCCAATCCAATCAGAAAGATTGTAGACACCAATTTCACCTCAGTTGCCTTGACAGCCACGCTCCAACCTAACACTCCCAAACATCCTAAGGACTAAAGTTTTAAGGACAAAGTGATCATAAACCCATTTGGAGCTGTTCATAAATCCTAATTCCCAGGCTTAAATACGCTTATTTACCCTTCCGTCCTACTCAGTGCATTGAAACCTAAGCACTCTATCGGCGAATACAGATTTTTGTTCGAACGGATTAAATATAGAACATCGGTATTAATGCAAGCTTCCCTTTAGAGTATGGAATAAAGAATAAATGATGGATATGTAAAGACGCAAAGTCGAATGTTTTACCACTCGAAAAAAATCAGGAAAATTTAGATTGGGTGGTAATAAAGGTATTGAGAACTGTCAACTACTAATAACAACTTATGACAACGTTTCGATCCTCCTAAACTTTAATGTTACGCATGATAAGACGAGTATGTACTCTATTTAAATTATAAACAAACGAGCTCATACCGCAATAAACATAGCAGGATACATTGAGTATGCACTATGGCCGGAGGGAAATGACAACCTAACAAAAAAAAATAGTAATAATTGTAATTATATACTTTGCGCACCTCATTTCATTAATTCGATGTTGATTGGCTCCCGAACAGGTAAAATTAGTTACGTAGCCATAGGGTGACTTCGCTACCACAGAGGGTACACAAACATCAAAGAAATTCGGTCGAAGTTCTCCGGCTACAATTTTTCCAACATGAATGAAGCAGGCTGTGACAGTATATCCAAAAAGCAAAAGGTAAAGGAATTTGTATAAACAAAATCCAACCTAAATATGATATTATAATTATAAAAATTTAATTTAATACCAGATAAACGCCTTTGTATTTAGTCGAAAAGCCATAGTTCCGAGCTCTCAACAGTTCAATAATAACGATCTGAGTAAAAATTTAAAAAAAACCATAAAATAACCTACTATTAAAATGGCTAAAATTGGAGCTACTGTAAAAAGATAAATACTTCGGACTGTAGATTCATGGAAGGGATATTTTAGTGATTGATCATCCTCGAAATAACCTCTTTCAAAAGGTGGTACTGTATAAATAGCAGCAGCTAAGATTACAACTAATATTTGTTTCAAAAATAAGTAGAATGTTCTTACACGGAATGATAGCAATAAGATCATATAAAACTCGTAGTAAAAAATGCTTCAACGCCGACATCACCCGAATTTCTGGTTTACCGTAAAGACCGCATGTTCACCACGACCTTGTAAAATGGCTCAATAAAATAAAATATAAATTGTTAAAAATGTAAGCTATAGCAAGTTTTCAAAGCCATTTCGTCTAAATTTATTTAAGATAAATAACTCTATTGTTTTTCTTTAATTTGTGCCTTTTTATTCTTCACATCATTGAAATTTTAATTCAAATATCATTATTATTCGTAAACGAAAAAGAGTAATTTACTAGGTATAGTAACCCACCCGTTACTCTTAAACTGGTATTTTACGGTATTCAACTTTATCATACAGTCATTGAAATTTTCGCTGTTTGATGGGAATTTCGGGTCGGTCCATTATAAATTGTTCAAAAATCTATGGGAATGTTGGGGCTTGTGTGGCAGGGTTTATTCTGTCAGTTTTTACGATTGGTGGCTTTGACAAGGCGCTAGCCCCATTAGTTAACAATAACACCGATGACCCACTCAAATAAAGTATACTTTATTTTCGACACTAGTGTCACATGGCGTAAGTTCCAGATTCTTGACATGCTTTTCTGATTATTATTATCATGAACTTAAGTTTGAGTTACATTTCAGTAATCACCAATTGTGCGTTGGCTTTGTCCAGTTTACTTTTTTTCCCAATTCTAATGATGACAATTAATTCGACTTCAGCTTTGGAATCCTACTTATTTTTAAAAATTTGGAAATCCGCTAAAACTGGAATTTCTCTATCTGTACAAATTTTGCTCAATTCCGTGATGTTTAAATTACGCTTTCAAATATTAAAGTGGAAATGTCCTCTGCGATATGTTTGAGCAATGTTTTATGACACCCTTCGCATTACGTTAAATTGAAAAGATAATTTATCGTACCTGACACAAAACTGCCAGATTCGGAAAAAATTTTAATAGCTTAGTTTATTCCCAGAACTATTTCTCTAATTTCATGGGAATAACAGACATCATATGTTGTGAACTAAAGCTACTTTATCAAAATGCGAAATGGGAAGAGAACTCAACAACGATCAGCATAGAAGTTGCCAGAATTAGGCTTGCAAATATTTTGTCCTTGTGGAAGTTGATAGAAATTGGCGGGCTGATTCGGCTAAAGAAGTTTATCAACAAAGATCAATATGCATGTGTTTTGCAAGGCCGGTGTTGTAAAACCAAAAAATATCATTCAGATGAAGGCAGTTTAAAGGAGGATGAAGTAGCCGTCTAGTGGCAGTGTAAATGTTCCTAGGAGTTTGGGGAACACTCCAATTCGCACACAGGAAATGAAAATTTGTTTTTGATATAACCGCTATGCTGATGGTCTGCCTGCAAACACACACGAGGATTTTTCTAACCTCACCAGTAGCTGAATCACGGAAATTTAGTTGGAAAATAAATATAAATTTACAGAGAAAATAATAGTTTTCTTTTTAAGCTACAAATTGAAAGCTGTCGGACAATATTTAATCTAATTAAAAACCGATTAGTTCAAATTTGTAAAAGTATCTAAAAATTTGATTGAACGTACTACTCTGACACTTTTGATTTAAGAGTGAACCAATTTAATCAACTAAATATTTATTAAGCACACTTCGCTGTCATTTTTGAACCAATCCGCTCTAAAACGATCCAACTGTGCTTTAAACGCTCGCAATAAAACTTGTCTTAATAAAAGATAATACGAGTGTCTAATTACACATAAAAATGTAGATACCAAGTTATTGATTTTTCCCTTAACTAATGCCAATATCGTCCAATCCAAATACATTATATAAAAGAACACTTATAAAGAAAGCAATTTTAGGGACTTGGCTTTATAGCATGCTATTATTAGAACAATGGTAGTTGGCAACTCTGCTTCGGTCTGCTAATGTCATTCTGACCGGTGAAGATACACAGAAATAAACATTGAGGGAAAAGTCAAAGAGGAATATTAGAAGAGAATGTCACAGGTTAATCCAAAACATAAATATTTAAGGCACGATTTACGTTAAGACAAAGGAGAGCAAACCCCAAGTTGATTACAAAAGGTCCTTCAGAGAAGGATACTCACGTACTATAATATTGATGACAGAGAGTCCAGTTTTACCAAAAAATTTGCTCTCATGAAAAGAGCAACAATAGAATAAAAACACAGATTGTCATTATTACTTAATGGAAGTTTTTGAAAATTGAATGGCGTCTGAGCACACGAAATAGAAGGAGTGCCACAAGTGCGACTAAACTATGGATAACTTTTTAAGTTGAAATTGAGAAGCGATACAATTTATTTCCAAAAGATACTCAAATTATTCACTTTTCATGAAATTCACTCATCGTTTCTAAAAAATAGCTGTTTAGAAGCCCTACTTTCCTGATGTGGCCTCGAAATCTCCGGGTGCGTTCAAACATTCGATGATACAAAAGGCAAATAAATAATAAACATAAACGTTCGTTCGCATTTTCTACTGTTTAAATTTTAGTGCAGCACTGACGACAATAGATTCCATCATGTAGGTTATCTTTACATTACCGCTTTCAATGCATCAAAATATTACTGCACTGCCACTTATCGACGCCTCACAAAATCAGAGGTCTTCGAACCCTTACGCCAAAGTTACATTGGGCAGCCTTTTTCACATTTCACTGTTCGGATCTAATTACAATTTCCACCCAAAAAATAATTTTGAAGGTTTATTTAAATTTAATGTCTCCTTTAACACAAATTTATATTTAACGAAGGCGCCTTTAATAATTTCAATACTTACAGATGGAGAATTTACACGCAAATATGAAGACGAGAATTTTATCATTACAAAATTATTAAAATTGCACAATAGTTTATTAGTAAGCCTTATTCTGATATCGGATACATTGAAATGTAATAATGTAATAATGAAATATTTGCAAGTGCCCTTAGCTACTCTAGGACCTTCCAGACCATCACAAAAGTGTGTACCGCATCGAACTATCTCCTTATTTTCCTGAACTTGTAGTTGACGAAAGAATACAAATTATAGCCATAAAAATAAATATTCATACTTACTGCTGTCTCATGAAAGCAACAATTGTATGAATATATAAATGGCATGAAATAAATTCCATGAAATCGCTTATCAATAGAAAAATACCGTTGCCGAAGTTTCAAGGTTTATTTTATCCTCCAGGGCAAGACACTTGAAAGCAGTCGCGTATTGCAATGAGCTATGGAATAATATGCTGGAAAAAAGCAAAATTTTGATCAAAAAATTCTGCTAAAACACCATTCTTAGAAATATGTTTTGGGCTTTTACTCCCAAGGCACTATTCATTGTTTTATTTGTAAAAGTTCCATTGTTAAAATGTCTCAATTTGTGCTTGTTAACTTAATTAGTTGGTGTTTACGAAATCAGAGCTTATTCACTATTTCTTCATTACATTGTATTTGCTCTTCATTCTAATCATCGAGACTCAAGTGAATGGTACAATTTAGTCTGATTTTAACACATCAAAACAAATAATTATAATACTATGAGTTTTGACTTAATTTAATTTTTCTCGAGTTTTTAGTTCGATAAAAAATTACTTTAATTTATCAACTCATATTATGATTGTTCCGTAAAGGAAATGCTGACATCGAAATACCGAAAAAAGCTCATCGGTACGTTAGATTTATAATAAATAATTGTGCTTAGTGACAGGCAAAATAATATAATTATTATTTAAAGGCGCATTAAAAATCACGAATTTGATTCATTTATTGTTTTAATATTATTTTAGTATAAAAGAAAACTGTTGCTTCCTTTTAAGGCTCTAGCAATTTCTTGCGTCTCCATCCCACGCTAAAAAGGATAAGTAAACCCGTCAACATTCATGAATATCAGCCAATTTTAAGCTTTTCCTGGTAAATGTTAATTAAGATTAATATTATACTATAAAAAAATGAAAAACTAATAACTTTTCATTTTTAAAAACGATTACGAGGGAAATTCATTTAGTTTCTTAACTTCTAGCTAGATAAAGAATGCTATTAGGTGTAACAGAATGAAGCCAGAATCACCACATCAGGAATGACGAGGTTCAAGAACACGCCATCAATTAGCCCATTCTATTTTCAATATGGGAATGAACCAGGTAGGTGACTTAATGTCAAAGTATGTTCTATTCTGAAGTTAAATTCTACGCAGTTCAGAAATTTGAATCTTGCTAATCCCACAACTTTAATAACCTTAATAGACGGCCCGGGATACGGTAAAAAGGCAAAATCTAACATGGACATGCATATTAAGAAATTCCACTTCGCTGGCTCTTTCAGCGTGAATTGACAAATGAACCACTGAAAAATCCAATATTTGTAAATAATTAACAACAGCATGAAGAGCCTAAAATGCTTAAAGAAAGTATTCAATTATATTCATCGCCTTCTTAGAAAGTTTTTGAACTGTAAATTAAGGCCTTGAATATTTATCGATGTTTCCTAAAGCGTTCGAGGTGAGTGTTGCTGCGGTGATTATGCGTATAGGGTCCTCAGAGTTTAGAGTTCCCGAGGCTGAGGAAGGTTAAGTGTGCCCGGGTTAATTTTCATCGACAAGATTTGGACACCAAACATTCAGTTTTTTGCTGCAAGTTGTTACAATAAGCAGTAGCCTCACCTTGGCTTTGAACAATTTTGAGTGTTGTGTCGGTTGTCCGATAAAATTGCTTGTGAAGTTGTTTCGTATTTAAAGGGAAGGGATTGTAAATCTCTTCCACTACCTCCTTCACTTATGACCCGAAAAAGTGTCCGCTTCACTCTGTCAACAACTCATTCTTTATAAAATATCGTTTTAGAGGAGGGAAAATTGGGAAGATTGAGTCCTTGGCAGAATTTCGTCAGTTGGGTAAAGAGAATCCGCTTGGTAGTCCAAAACAAAATCACTTTTAGAATACAATGGGTTTCGAATATCTGGATGAGACTGTTAATTATAATACCAGATATGGCAGATATGAATGTTACAACTTTTGGCCACTTTGACTAAGATTCCAGCAAGATTTGAGCCAAAGTGAGACCGAGAAAATTGAGCTTGAAGGGTCATACTAAAACACGGATTAAAGTTAGTGCAGGCTTACGATTACCATCAAGTAAATTCTGCACACATGCGTTTGGAATTGTTTCTATTGATTGAGAAATTGATTTGACAAATTCGATTCTTACAGTTGCCAAGATTTATCGTTGACTCGGGCAATCACTTGGGACGAAATTTGACGTAGTTACGGATACGAGCCTTATTTTAGCTCGAATGCGGTTGTATTGAACATATAACCGGGGATCGTGGAACCGTCTTCTCAGCTGTGGATAAAAAAATTAGCATTAGAATACTCCAGGCAGTGGATCTTATTTGCTGAAATATCTATGAAATCAAGCTGTACAAAACAATCAAATGCTAGAAGAACGTTATCAATCTATGCAACACAAGTAGCATTAGATATATCCGCACTTTTTCAAAAAGCACTTTATACTCCACAGTGCTTTGAAAGGATAGCGATAGTAGAATTGCCAGGTTACAGGTGCTCCGGCGACTTCCTGTTGATTTTCCGATCTACGTTTTTACGTTTGTAGATCATTCGACATAGGACGATGTTGATTTTGTCTGTAACCTTTGATCTGCTTATTTCTTTTCTGATTCTTGGTCTTGATGGAAGACCTAGGAGATCTGGAAGGACGAATGTGCAATAAGTACCTTTATACCTCATTCTGAGACGCAGATTACAAAAATTTACTCGAATAAACATTATTTAATAACGACATAATGAAAGAGGCTTCCAATAAGTAACTAGTCGTGATTTAGGAGGAAGGTGTTGTCTTTACGCTGTTGACTTGGGGGCACTTTGAGTTACATGCGACTTCATTTCATTATTTGTCGAATAGGCATGGGTTACTCAGACTGGAGTAACCAGCAGATGTGTCAGACACATCAAAAAATATCTTACTTAGGAATCAGTACATTTAAGACAATCTACTACTTGCAAATAATTCATCGTGCTATGAATTGAATAATACGTTCAATTTTATTTAAAAGGAATGACAAGCTCTATTGCAATTATTATATATTAGAAGAAGTGTGTTTCGAAGTTGGACTCAACTATGAGGATTTCAAAATATAATCGAAAATGAAGTCAAAGGTGATTAATCAAGTTTTAATGAAAAATTAGAAATCTGCGCCAAAAAATAGGAGGAGTGAAAAACTGCAAATAAGACGTTATTTAAGAAATGAAATAAGTCCCACCTTCGAGTATAAATAACGTGGGAAAACAAAAGGTGCGCTTTTCAGTCGCCTAATAAAACAAATAAATTTAAAATAATTAAGCAGATTCTTTATATCCTGAGACATTGTTTGCAAAGGAAATGAATGCGTCAAAATACGGTAATGATATATGAGGGCAGAAGTTTTCCAGTTAATTGTTTTTAATTAGTATGTATGGTTCTCAACTTCAGGCCCTGAGAGGATGTATTTCCTTGGAAAAGGATAAGGATAATTGATTCTCTACCATTCAGCTCCAATAAATAAGTAGTGTTCCTTTTTCGAACAAACTTTTGTAAAAGTTGCAGATTGAAGCGAATATCAGTTTTGAGAATGACATTTTTATTATTATGTAAGACTAAAAGCGTCCATTAATTTTGTACTAGATTTTTTAAAATTATTCTTGTACCTTAGGAACTTTGACCAAGTTGACTTTTCATTATCATTCTTTGTTTGTTAAATTAAGTGCACAGTTCTCCCTTGATTTCTTTTGATAAGGATTTTCACTTTAAAGGATAAGACTTGGGATTCAACCAAAAGGCAAATTTTGTGATGCTAAGACTTTCACTTCAGTGGTCCATGGTGTCAGGTGACTTAAATGAAGGTTTAGGGAAGAGAACTGGAAAGACTTTTCACAGCACCCAATAGTCGTAAATGAAGAGAGTTTGGAGACTTTCCAGTTTAGCCCAAAGGCTAGGTCTTGGTTATTGTGGCTTGGTTTTAGATTTACTAAAGAATCCTTTTAAATAGACTCTCACATCAGAGCTCTACAAAGTCATAATATCAAGATAGGTCTTTTTATTGCATTAAGGAGTCCACTTTTATCAGACATCTCTAGTTCTATGGTGGAACTCCTGTAGAAAAGGTTCAATTCATCGAATATCTCGGTAGGTCGTACTATTTTATCTGCTTAGCAAAAAAATTTGAGATAGATTGGAATCTTTCGAATTAATACTCAGCTCTTTAGATTTTGCTGGTTGAAGCATCTAATGCTTCCCAGTCTACATTAATTTACGTTCCCAATAGTGTGAAATTTCCTTTTAGGTTCTTGCTGCTTGGTTTGAGTTTACTGGATGAAGAAATTTAATTATAATTAGCAAACTTTAATTTAAGTCATGAAAGCATTTTTAAGTATACGTTTGCAGGGGAGTCAAACACCTCAAGCTGTACTAAATTGCGCTTTTAAAATACGAGGACGCATTTAGATAAAATATGTATTTCTTAGGTTGTGGCAATTTTATTTAAATGTCATACAAAATCAAAGAGTGATTTGATGAAAAAATTACGGAAATTACTGTTGTTAATTTTGAAATAGATCCATGAAACTCTACTTGCGATCATTGTCTGATTATCTTTGGTGAAATTTTGAGAATACTTCATACGGTTGCACTTACCTATTGCAAGTAATTGGTAGGTATTTATACGCTTTTCATAGTTTTAAGAAGATTCATTTCATTTTAACTAATCATTTAAAATTATTTGACTTTATGTCTTTTACAAGATCAGAAGGCTGTGCCACTTTATCCCAAAATTTGCCACTAAAAAGCCAAATCATTGAAAATTTCCGGTGAAACACTCCATTCCGATTATTTTCAACCTTCTCAGAGGCACCAATAAGCATACTTGATATATTTTCATGGAACTACATAACTTGCTTATTGGAATTCTATTCAATAGGATCAAGGAGAGTTGTTTAAATGCTAAGCGCGCTTTTAGACGCAGTTGTCAAGGTCAGACAAATAGAAGTCAGAAGGTCAACGTTTTTCTTTAAGCAACCAGTGAATTATTTTGCAATTAACCGCATTAATAATTTTGGTGGAAAAGAGAATTAACAGAATGCGTATTTTCTGTAAAAACATCTACAAAATATGTCTTTTCTTCACCAAAGTCTGGCTTTTTCTATTGGACTTACGTTAAAAAATGTAGTCGCTAAAAGTGCAACATTATTATCGTTAAATGTCGCTATTTGACAATACTGAATTAGTCAGGCAAATGAAAGAACGTGATTAATCCTTGAATAAATATGACATGTATGAAATGCAGCCTATGTTTAGAAAATTGCCTAAATGCGTTTTTGTCGTGAAGCAAATCAAAAAAAAATATTTCATATATAAAATGGTTTTGCTTTAAGTGTAAATTTCAGTCATTAAAAAGCAAAACAGAGAAATACCAACGTTTCTGGGAAAGTAGAGCTGGCAAAATATGGCTCGAAATATAAAATTTCGGTGAATATTAACACATATTTCATAAACTTCTGTAGCTTTGACGGAAGATTGTCCCAGTTTGATATCCCAGCTCTATAATTCAAAATTGTGTTATTCCGTCAGAACGGAGACGCACATAATAAAAATAATCTAATCGAACAAAAAACTATATTTTGCGGTATATTACAGGGATTTCGGGGTATTTTTATAAATCAATAAATTTTTACCTCTCTATATGTCAGAAAATATTAGGTATAAAACTTTGCCCCCGCCGTTTTCCAAAAGATGGCTGTATTAGTCGGTAGTAGTTGAAATATATCAATCACAGATGTCGAACACTTTCTTTTGACATTTGTAAATATAACCCTACTTTGATAGAACTTAATTTGTGTTTGCCTAATTATAACTTTTTACTTAAATATGTCTGAATTTAGACTGAATTCTCGCGATTTGGGGAAGTATTGCTTTTTTATGCTCCAATATAAAAAATTTGCAGACTGGCTGGGGCTCACCAAGTTGATTATCTCAGATACTCATGGTAAAACGACTGGCTATTAGTGATAGAACGTGTCGTCGGAAATGGTTTCCACGTTTAAAATGGTGAGTGGTGATTTTGCTGTCGAAGTGGTACTGGAATAGTGATGGAGGGGAAAAAGTTGTTGGAGACGCAGAATTGGAGGCGAACGATTCTTAGTGAAGACTTGTGTCGTTAAAATCAAGAAGAATTATCAGAATCATTGGGATGGGGATCAGTGAGCAAGCAAAGTGGTGAAAACGCCTGAAACAGTTGGGAATGATTGAGAAAGAAGGATATTGGGATGAGGAGATGAGGAGCGAGATGTGTTTGCTTGTGAACAGCTGCTGCTGAAAAGGCAAAAGCGAAAGGAATTAGGGTTAGGGAACGAAAAATGGGTAAATTACAAGCGCAGAAAATCATGAAGATTGTCCGGTGGTCATACTGCTACTTCAAAACCTCGGCCGAATATCCATGGCTCAAAAGTCATACTTTGCGTTTGGTTGGACACCAGCTTGGCGTAATTTATTGTGATCTTCTGAAACCGTCTGAAACTATCACAGGTGAGCATTATAGAACGTGCCTGAGCCGTACTCGAGAAAAAAGAGAACGGCCACAGTATAACGAGAGACACGTTAAGGTTATTTTACAGCATGATAATGTTAAACCTCCTCACGTTGCCAAGGTGGTGGTGAAAAATATCTCCAAACGTTGAAATGGAATATTTGACCTCACCCGAGTACTCTCCAAATATTGCTCTGTCTCATTTTCACCTCACAAAATGATACACGGCCTGGAAGTGAAAAATCGGATCGATTCATGGATCTTATCGAAAGATGAAAAATTATTTCGCCCGGGGATTCGCCTGCTGCCCGAGAGATGGGCCAAAGTGGTATCTAACGATGAACAATAATTCAAAACTTAAAGTATGCAATCGTTTTGTTGTAACAAAGCCTCAAATTAAAGAAAACTGCTGGAGGACAAAGTTGCAGACCTAATAATCAAAATTAAATGTCAACCTTAAGTCCCAATGGCGTAGCGGCCAAAGCTAAGAAGATCATAATCTCGACATTGGTACAGTTTCAACCGGATAAGGCTGCCAAAGCTACTTTGTGCCTGAAGATGGAAGTATTGGAAGTCGCTTATCACCACAGAGGCTCTAAGATTCCACTCTCTTCTCATGGTAAAACCAGGACCACGCTTTCAAAAATCTACTTAGAAGGCAATAATTAAATTGATTTATTTTAAACCTTGCCAACGACTTATATTCTCTGATTAAATTTATTTATAGTGGACTTTGTACATTTGTCGTTTATTTAAATTTCGCAAACAGAATTGATTTGAAATGAAAACATTTAATCTCTCTTCCTTAATACTTTTCTTGAGCAAAGGTGAGAAGCGCCAAATCACATCAATACGTCACCTTTCTATCTCTACAGTGTTTTATGCGCAAGGCAATGACTTTCTTCTCGTTGAGCAAAAAAAGATATATTTATCTTTTATTTTTTATTTTTAGACTCCTTAAATTAATTGAAGCCATATTTATTTCCGGAAACAGGGCGGAGAAGTTGAAGGACCTTAAATTTTGATGGTTGGAGAAGGAGACGTGTTCAATTTCTAAAGGATTTAGTGGAGTAAACGAAGCCAGGAGTCGATGAAAAAGAGGACCTCTACTGCATCTGAGTTTCGAAATCACCAATTCCTATCCATATTTTAAATAAAGTAAGCTATGGCTTATCTCTTATTATCTTCACCATTTCATATAATGGTCTTTCATTCATTTTTGAGGATATTTTTAATTGATTGTGTACAGTGGCCATCTACTGGACAGCCATTCCTACCGAGTGGTAGATAAGCCTTGTTTCTTGCGGAGACCACTTTTTCCCCTTCCCATTGCATCAAAGACGCAGAACTGAGGTTACATGCAAAAACACAATTTTCTTTAATAAATAAATTGCTTCTAAAATGATGGTTGGTAAGGAATGAAATAAATTTTTTTTTCGAGTTGGCCATTGAAAGTTTGCCTTCTTTTCCACTGGTCACTTGCTTGATGTGAAGATGGAAGCACCTCTTCCAACTCGATAAAAAGGATTTTGATTCTTATTTGACATTTCATGCCAAATTGTCAAATTCCAATAAAATTCAAAGAAATTCTCGGTAGGTGAAAATGATTATTAATACCTATGTGTAAAAATACACCAATAATGGCCTTCAATAGTAGTTTCACTGAGCTCAACGCAACTTTCAAATGAATGATATGAAAAATTTATATATAGACATTAGATTTATTGCTCTGGACACTTAGAGGACTTGGAAATATTTTAACTAACCTTTTGGTGGGAGGAAGCAACTTATCTTATTTACTACCTCCCTTTACACCTCTCCGAATGACACATCCCTGGGATCTATTAAGTTTATTGACCTTTTTAAAGTTAAAAGACAAATGATCGATGAACTCTTTTCTCTCTCGATACTCAATGTTCATTACAGCTTTCTGCTCGCAGTCATTGGCCTTTCAATACAGACATTAAATAAAATACTCCAGTCGCCGAGACAGCGCAGTGGGAACAGACGCTATTTTCTCCTTCATGCATCAAACTTTTCTAGGACAAATTTCTTCCTTACTGCACAAATTTTCTTCCATTTGCATATCCAAATTTTCTGTTAAAATTGCCAATCTTTTGCACTTTTACCCGAATTTTTTTCTAAAAGTCCTCAAATAAAATACAACTATAAAGTTATCGGCATGAAGTGGTGAAATACAACTAGACAAACCTCACAAAACGAAATTTCCAAACATTCATTCATTCGCGGTCCGCTACTTTTAATCCATTCTGAAGTATTCTCATTTAAGCGCTCCTAGAGTATATAACGACAGTTTTAAGACGAAATCTAAATAATTAGGCTAATTTTTTAATGTAAAATGTTCCTTTGTGTCTTTTTCAATGTTTTAAAGCTTTTTTCCTAATAGCACAAAATTCTACATTTTTTTCCAATTACGCAGGAGATTTTATCTAAAATATTTGTGCAGGCATATAAAACGTAGTGAGCTAAAGTGCATTATTGGCCAAAATTGGTTCTACGTGTTTTACTCTGCTTTCACTTTACAAAATTTATTTTTTAAAGCTTTTGTCAATTTTGTCTCAATTCCAATTATAATAGGATTAACTGCATATCAGTTGGACTTAAAAAATTAACTGCGCTTAAATGAAAGGCGACTGGACAAATTAGGAACTTAAAATCAAGATTTATATATCGACTTGGCTCTTCCAAAACTCTCTCTCTCTCTCTCTCTCTGTCCTTGAAAAATAAGTCCTTTAATTTTTGTAAGTGTAGAATAGAAATTGGCTTCTAAGATCTGTAGACGAATCTAATCTAAATAATTTCTTTCATAATTAAAGGTTTGCATTCCAATTCATTCTCCTACTCTTGTATTTCGTCGCCTTTAAATCGCTCTGATTCCAGAGGAAAATAAATACCAAAACTAACCAATTTTAAAATATGATATAGTGATGTTAATCGCTCCTTAAGTGATACCTAGTCCTAAGATTGCATTTGCTGCCGGGGTGCTTTCTTTAAATTTGAAAAGGACCATTAGTTAGTATTCAGTTCTAATAAGCATCGCTTAACATTAATATGCAAGGGTCAGTCGAAATCAGCACTGTCTTTCATAACATTTGATGAAGCACCTAAATTCAATGGTAATATCAGCTTGACGGATAGGCGTTCGATAACTGAAAATTGTCTATTACATCGGCTTTATAACATTTTGACACGAAATATATTAAAATTTGTATGCCTTTATAATCCAACAGCATAAAGTTATCTAAGCGTTCATTTGTAGCTCAGAAAATGTCCCCGTTATATGATTTCTTCTCAAATAAGCTCAATTTATGCAGATCGGTTAGGATTATACTGATATCAGCAGGCAATAAAAGTTGTCCTGATTCGTTCAAAATGATTACTATTCATCAAAATTTCAAAAAATGACAAATAATTAAGATCAAACTGAAGTAAAACTTTTAATCTGAAGTAATCAGCATGAAACAGTTTTTCTTATCATTTTACCACTCTCTCTCTCTCTGATTCGTATTAAAGAAAAAAACCTGTTGGCTTACGTTAAATGCATCCGAGAGATTGAAATTTCTCTCAAGGTCAAAATAAGTTTAAATTCATTACTAACCAGCTTAGTTTATTATTTAAAATTGTTATTCCTCCCAATTCATTGAACTAATTGTTTTTATGGCTTAGTTACTTCGATTTCGTTGAGATACTTTTGAATCTCCTGTTCAAATATGACATTCTAAGCCTTAATTTAAAAACCGACTTTGAAGTAAATGAATATTTATCTGTTGAAAGAAGGAGTGCTTAATGTATTCTTTAAATTACCTACTTACTAAGTAAGAGGGACTTAACTCTACATTAATTAAACCAATCTCAAGGAAATAATTATCATCTCCTAGTTTTACGGTCAAACAGACATTTTAAATACAAGTCTTTCGTGAAACGTCGTTTAGGAACCAAATGCGTCATTTGAACTCAATGCTTCCGAATGCGTGTTTTAGGTAAAAGAGTAAAATCACTAATCTCCCCAAACTCCCCTCCCCTCTCCATATTTTTCATTCCTTGGGTGTGTGCTAATGGGCATTGAATAGATGACCACTGCCTTTGCTATTCAAAACTCTCTCGTGCAAATAGGTAATCAATTTTTCGATGGGTGGGACCTTTAGGCATGTTATGATTAACTAGTTTGAGGTAAGCAGCGAGTTAAGAGATCAGGAATGAAAAATCGAATAGGAAAATAAAGAGTGTAAAAACGTTGGTGGTGACAGTTATTTTCAATAATTCTACACTTGTGTAAAAATTTGATTTAAGTATATATAATAGTTGAAAATAAATCATTGCATTTTTTGCCCAATTAGAGTTTTTTGCCTCCAAAATAGCTAAAAATGGTAAAATGACAAAAGTTTACATAACTCGAGTGAAACTGATTGCATTTCCAGACACTCATTTTATTCCATCATTAGTGACGAATTCTCAGAGGAGGCTGTTGATAACTGTACCGTTTGTGGTTGACTTAATAAATCAGCAGCAATTAAGACAATTCTGGGACTAACTGAGTAATTAAAGCAGTTAACAAACTCGTCCATAATCTTAGAATTCAATGAAAGGCCCATGAGCAACTGATTTCTTAATGCACAGCTTTCCATCACTATTTAAACCGCTACATCTTGAAAGTCCATTTGTAAGGAAAATGCCAACCCAGGCAGCATGGACAAGGCGAATGTTGACATTTTGGTTGCCACAGGCTTGGCTAAGGCGCCAGAACCAGTAAGAGCAGAACGAACGTAATTATCGGCGTTTTTACGTATCTAACGAATTTATGCAGCTTCAAGTGATCAAATACAACCAGGAAAAAATTTGCAGTAGGAGAAACCAGAAGAAGGAGCAGAATTCACAGCTAGGGGATGACTTTTGTAGAGATATGAGAAAGCGTGATAGTGGATTTTATGAGTGCATCATGAACACACTTAGCCCCAGATTCTGCCCCAATGCATCGCTAGTTCTTTGGATAAGTTCGCAAAAATATGAAAGTATTGTGTACTTCACTATTTCCTCTGAAACAAAAGACTTAGTATTCATTAGCGAATTGGCTTAATTAATAAAGAACTCAATGAACTCGAATGATTAAACGAATTTCACCAATATGCTAGCAATATGTAAGTAAATTGTCAGTGGTGTGTTTTAAAATTAACATACTTACCCCATAGTTTTATTTACATACTATAATTCATCTGTCCAATTATCGAACAAACTGTCAAAACGTCGTATCCATTTCTTATTTTCCAAAAAAAGAGATTCTAAATATGAAAACTAACTTAAAATAACTGTTTTTTTGAAAATTTCAGAAAGATGTAAGAATTACTTTTTGTGAATAACTTTCTTTTAAGGTAATAATTGGAGCAAAGAGCAATGTTAAAATAGTCCTCGACGAGAAACTTGTTAAATTCCAGTAAATAAATATTCTGTCGGCTTGCTGTGAATTCACTTCTACGAAAAGCAGACCGCAATTAACATTTTGCTAATATTTTTATTAGAAAAATCAGTTAAAATCAATTTTCTCCCAAAATTTATGTACCATATTGGTGAAAGAAGCCAACAAAATTTTAAATTTTTGAAGCCTCTAAGATCAAATTGAAAACGATTTTTAATAATTGGGTAACTTTAAGATAATAAGAGTGCGTATCTAACTTAACTTTACTTTACTATTTTATAACAAACAGTAATGCAGACAGCTTAAGCATTTGCAGCGGTGAGAAAATGACTGAAATATTTGTTTACTGAGCGCTTCAGTGCTTCGATTTTCCCCAATTTATTGTTTTTCTTCTGAATGATTTATTAAATTTCTCTCTCGCCAAGCCTCAGTACCTACTGACTGGTTGATTAATTATGATTAACGGTCCCACCGCCTCTGCTTTTGAGGGTTAAGAAAATAGAAGGATCTTGGGTGACCTTGAGCAATTTATATAATATTTGCACAGAAGAGATAAAATCACAGAGTTTTATAGCATTAGTCAGTTGTGAATATCAATATAAAATAGTATGAATTGCTCGAATCAGTATCACGTTAAAATACTTCATCTTCGTGGAGTGTTGTAAAGTACAAGATGATTTAAAGTCTGTAGTTGTGCAAAATTTGATTTTTATTGTTTTAAATAACAGGTAGGAATTTTCATATTAAATAGGACATTAATAGCCTTTCTAAGACATGCACAGTATTTGGCGTTATTCTGCTTAAAAGTCCTTTTGACATCACATAAAGCATTGACGGCATTTTTTTTCGTAAAGTACAAACGGAATTTCTAATAATAATTAATCATAGGGAAAGGGAAATCATGCATCATATATTCGCAAAAACTCACATTTCACTTCCTGAATAGTACGCAATTATACCATTTCCATGATTATTATTCAATAATGTTTTTTAAATATACTAATAAAGTGTTGTTTGCGTTCTTTTTTCTAGAGTAAAGTTCGTACAATTGTTCAATTAGCCGACTATTTTATTTGCAGATATAGCCTTAAACGCCAACATACCATTCTCTTTTATTGATCAAATTGTATTATAAAAAGGAAATTAACGCTTTGAATTTTAATTAATTGAGTGCCTGAAATAGGTGCCAAACTAACAACTTTCACGGGAAAGGAATGGCTGATTATCTGAGAAGCTACTCTGGAATATCATAAATAATGTCATATATATATATATATATATATATATATATATATATATATTAAAAAACTATATATATATATATATATATATAGTTTTTTAAGGCTCTGTTTATAATACTGATATCTCAAGCCAACCTTACTTACTAATCAGAAAACACAGTGCTCTTTTTAGAATAACAGCTGTAAACGCAATAAGTTTTCGCTAATATCACGTCCATATTTATTAACTATCTCAAAATTTAAAATCACCTATGTTTTAAAATCTAATTCCCAGATGGGAATTATGTTAATGACACAACCGGTACTCAGCACGAGTGTTGCTAGTCTCTCTTTCATTTTACACGTTCTCTGTGGAATAGACAGTTGTGTGGGTCCAAAACGCGGAATTACTTCCTGATCATTTACTGGGAGTATTAACGACGTCTAAAGTACCTTGAAGAGTACTTTTGTTTATAAGGGCGAAACTGCCTTGTGTTGAGTTCAAAAATATTGGCTATGGAAATTTAATATGGCATGTTAGAGGTGATTTTGTTAATTGGAGATGTTGCTTCTAAGTGTCAGGTCCCTATTTATAGAATTTCGCTGCTCTGATATGTAAAGATCCGAGGAAAACTTGTCGTATTATTGTAGAGTTATCCTTAATTAAAACAGAATTCCGGTCTTGAAAGAAAGGAGCCAGTGAAATATGAAATAAAACTTTCAGCAGATTTAGGCTTGCTTTGTCATGCTTACCTTCCAACGAATTTTTATTTTCCGATTTAACAAGGGGGTTTTGGAGGACTTTCTAGAATATCTTTTACATCGAGATTTGGATTTTCCTACAAAAGTCTAGTGTGGGCCATAAAAATGCTACTTTAAGGTCATCATTTGATGTCAATGGAGGATTCCTACTGATAATTATACTTTTATGTTTTGCTGAAAGAGCAGATGAAAAAGAATAGCTGGTATGGTGAGTGTAAGGATCAGAAAAGGTCATTATGTGACCAGAAAGACAGCACACCGATGACATAATTATGTTAGAATAGGTCAGGAAGATAAAAGACATTCATATGACATATTTTTGTTGTAGTTATATTTTTATAGGGTTTAACACTGGTTTTCAATAAGAAAATTTATAACAGTGAAGTTGTGGAGTGCACAAGGCTACCATGACTGAGCAAAGAAATCACATGCGCTCCTAGGCAAACCCGAATGTGCGGCCGGAAGGTTTGTCGCGTAGGGAGCAAGTGCAGCAGTGAGCGCAGGGACCTCTCAGGCAGCCGCCCCTGCATTGTTTAACAAACCCTTCATTGCATTCAAATGACTAAGCTTTGTGGCTGAAAAACATCCCAAGCAAACGTGTTTCACACCATAAGTCTGTTACCTCTATATTGTTGAGGGGATCTTGCCATAGTGATTACTGAGCATAAGTTAACTTTGCTTAAGATAAAGATTGGAAAATAGCATTTTGGACGAAATGCAATACTTGATGAAAACCACTTTACTTTGTTAAACATTCAGTCATGATATAAGTATCTAGATTGGCATATCTAGCATTGCTTCAAACGTGATGGCATGCTAAGAAAATAAACTCAAATATCTATTAATGTTTTTTTGTTTTATAATTAAGACCCCTTTTCACTAAATAGTAAATGAAAAAAGCTGTTTTTAATTATTTGTTTACAAGGGTTATATTATTGCCCAAATTGTCCACCTTGTTTTAACTGGGAAGAACGAAAGTGGTGGGGACCATTAGCGAATTAGGCAAAGTGGCTTTATAATTTAGGTTTGGGCGCAAAATGACATCTTGAAATAGTCCGTATTATTTTACATTTACTTTTAGGAACATTAAATGGCTAAAGTTTCCGCACTGTATATTCAATCCAAATGTATTAATTGTTAATATGTTATACTTCCGATTTTTAGCGTATGGCAGAATTTTCAGTTCATGAAAAGCGTTTTTACACTCGAAAAATTAAATGTCTTCGATTACTTGAAATCAGTCGTCCATTGCCATGAGGTTGCACTGGTGGATCTTCAGGATGAATTTGTGCTAGAAATATTCGGAACTTTCTAATTATTAAATCACATCGTATTTTTTATAATAGTTCTTTGAATCAGCTTTATTCTATACGGTCTAGGAAGCAAAACAAGTTAACTCGAAAAATTCAATACAGTTTTCTCTATTTTAAATGCTTTGTATTTGTCAATAATAACTCCCTTCTTTGTGCTTTAAAATCAATTTATTTATACATACGCTCTAGGTTACTTTTTCAAATCGCAAAATATCTAATTAAAATGTATTCTATTTGAAAAAAGTTTTAGTTTTATCTACATACCAATCCTAATTTTACAATGCTGCTTGATATTGCCTATCAAAGTTCGATATTTTATAAACTTTCATTACAGTCCTTGTCTAATCTCCAACAAAGGGTTTGTCATGCTTAGTGGTTATTGGTTAACTTCTTTAAAAAGAGAAACTAAATGTTCCACTGAATATTTAGTTTATTCTTCGATTACTACTATGATGTAACCTTATTATAATCGTAATATTTGAAGGAATATATCTTTATTTCCAAGTTGTATGTGCAATAGAAATATTAACTGATCACTATTTGTTAACCAATTGAATCTAACAAAATAAATTTCAATTTAGTAATCAATGTAAAAACTGAAATTGCTCATTTCACTTCATTTTCCTAGAGTGCAAATTATTGCATGCAAATTAATATTAATTTGCAGAGACAAATACTTTAAATACTGTTGAGTAAGCATTTGTAAAATTTAATTATCCTTTTTAAAAGGTATATTTTTTAATAAATCACTGCTTGTTAATATCACAAATTATTGTAATATATTCCTATGCTTTTCATATACTCTATTATCCAACAGGCATTGTGTTTAAATTTGAATTAAATTAAATAAGTATTAAATAAGTTTTATCATTAGGATATAACAACTGTTTGTTGGTAATGAGTTTCAATGAAGTGTCTTCTCATTCGTGTATCTTTACTGCTTACACTGCCAAATTGTTATCAATTCTAAATAATAGGCTTGTCCGCTGTTAGAAGCCAACCACAAGTGTTTCCCAACAAAAGAATTACTGCCAATTACTACGAGCACAAAGGTATGGACCCAATATTGGTACTATTAAGGTGCTTATATTTCATGCTTTTACGTTTTTAGTTCATGCATCCTTCCAATTACACAAATAACTCATTTCTCCTTAACATCGGTTTTATAGGGGTACCCGCATTTGATTATGGCAACCGTTGTTAGCGTCAGTTTATTTTTTCAATAACTTTTCGATTAATACTAATATTTCGATTTAATGTAAATGGAAATTTTTATTATTTTTAAATACTTACGGATGTCTTTCTGTTTAAAAGTTTTTTAGAGGAAAACAAATCCTCATATATTCAGAGTTCCGCTATGGTTGAGTGACCTTGTAAATTAATTTTCCTGAAAATGAACATAAGAAAATACTTTGCTGAAATTCAATAGCCTTTCAACTTTTACCTTGGATTTTTGACGATCTGTTAAAGCTAAGTATATTTCGGCCAATAGTCATTGATGTAATTGACAGCAACTGGAGGGCCGCAAATTTAAATAGTTCATGAGCAATATATGTCTGATCATGCATTCAAAATTTAATAGACGCAAAGCGAAAAACTTTCATTAGAATTAATCACAGAAAATGGTAAGCATTTTTATAACAAGCTAATTGAAGTAAATATTGAGTAGCAAATTTTTTGGCTTAGAATTGTAGAAAATTTATTTAACTTTTCAAAATATAGTATACAAGAAATAATAATTTTAGTAAATCTTAAGTAAGAAAGCAGAGAGTCCTAATCGTATTTAATCTTTTTTCAGTATTAAAAAAATTGAATTAAAATTAATCTTAAATTTTACTCACTATATGATACAATTTTGATTAAGCTAGTAAATTTACTAGTAAAATCGTATTCCATTTTGTGGTTTTCATTCCGCAAAATAAAATATGTTTCCTGTTACCTGCCTAGAAAGCAGGTAAATAATCTGCCTTGGGACTTAAAGGCACAACTACACTTGAGACTTTATTATGAAGGATATTGAATGATTTTTATGTTTTGTTCAACAATGCTCAATACCATACGCAATTAGCTAAATACAACAGCCAGCCTCTAATAATGCAATTCACAGCAAAATTTTAAAGGTACAACTTTAATGATAAGTGTCAATATCAAAACATATTGAATTCTTCAATAATGATCAAATCAAAAAGCAGCCTGTGTCAAAACTTCAAATGGTTGAAACAGATATACTTGTCTGCCTGTTGGTAATTAAAGGAATTTGTATTAAACGAAAAACGATTTATTTACCGTTCTTATAGGTAAAATTTAATCACCAATTAGGCCAAAATTTTGCGAAAAGCAAAAACTAGCCTTTTTCTTGACGCCGGAAAAGTAATTTGCTTCGTCCTAAGTTGACAATTTTTAAAACTGACTCTTGGCATTTAATTCGGTGACTAAACCCAGCATTCCTAATAAATGGCCATTTATTCCCTGGATCCAGGTTGCAACGCAAACAATTCGACATTTCGACGTACTTTTGCGTTTGAGGAACGTCTTTACTTATCACCTTTCGTTTTTCTTCGCAGTAGAATGGAAAAAAATGTACATTTTTTATGCATTTTTGACTTCATAAGAACGTAATGTGCATACGTCAGATAAAAACTACAATATGTGAAATTTTTACAAAAAATAGATGAAAAAATTCCAATTTCTTTGAAATATTTTAGAAAAAGAGTTTTAAGACTATTAAATAACATTAAATAAAACATAAATTTTTGCACATGTGACCTTAGGATATTTTTGTGCAAGATTAGGCTTATAAAATGTTACAAAATAGAACACCGCATTAAACTATGCACTGAAACGGAGGGCAAAAACCGATGTAGTAATTCATTAAAACAACCCCTTGTAAGATATGCTTCAACTGCTGCACAATTCAAATAGTTTAACATCTGAATTCAAAATTTCCGTAAAAATATAAAGTCTAATAGTAGGAATATCAGTTGATATTGTCACATACCTTTTTAATGCGCTGTCTTGCGGGAATGGCATTTACATTTGCTTGACAGTCGATGTTAGTGGGTTAGCAACGTATGCTTTACGTTGCGACACGATTACAGTAAATTTAATCAAGGACATCTAGGCGTCATTTTCGTTCACGTCATTCAAAAGTACTTCTAGGCTTTATGACTCAAAGCATATCATAAAACGACTACTAAAAGATAAATGTAATGCAGCAAAAGCAAGATAATTTATGAAAAATTTGATCGACGGAAGCTTTATGCAAATTTCACCGCAAAAGTTTACGAAGACCACTATATCTCTGACCTGCAATGACGATTATCCACAGCTGTATTATATCTAGTGCATATTTTGATCAACCAAGCAACTACAAGAGCCCTTAAAGACATGACTAGTGCGAATTGATTGAGGCATGAGGGCACCACTGATGACATTCATTTCATAAACAACGAACGTTCTTTTCCAGAACCCTTTCGTAAGCGATATGAAGATAAAAGGTTGAAGTATAACATTGAACGATGCTTAAAAACGTAAGACATACTTTTGTAAATTATTTCAGTTTAAAAGTGGAATATTAAAATTGACAATTTAGTAACCAATCATCCTAGCTCGTATATATTTCACTTACGTATTAAGGAATTCAAGGCTACTTTAAATAAATTCTGATTTGCATCACTTTTCTTCTATTCTTTGAAAACATTCAAGCAATAGAAAAGTTACAAAACAAATAAAAAAAACTGTAATTGTTAGCCTTTTAAAAAAATGAAGACAACTTTTTCCAATTTTTTGCACAAGTTTAAAATAAACAAGAAAACTCCTTTTGTGGTCATGAATTAACCCTATTTACAATTTGCAACTTCTTACTGTCAACTTTAAAAATAAAGTTACTCAGTGGTCTTGGGAGGCCAGTTAATTGAAGGAAAAAAGGCAATTAGAGAAGGTCATTTTAATTAACTTTAGTTAAAAAAAGCAAAATCTATGAACACGAAAAATTAACCACGGTTAAATTATGAAATCATATTTGCACTGCTAAGCAGAAAATTTATTGAACTCGATTTTATTTAATAAAGCAATTTAATCAGAGGCAGAAAAATAATAAATGTATTAGTAAAGTAAAATGTAAGAAGCCCGTAATAGTGTATCGATTTTAAACTCGTTCAAATTCGATTTTGTTGAACGATCTTCCTTTTAATCGTAAACCAGTTTGGAGCAATGATTTTGTTTCTCAATCCCGTACTATCCTGAAAACATATTTTTGTATTATAAAACGAAATATTTCTGAGAAATGAGGCTGGCGAAAAGGGTAATTATGGTCTCCTTTTTCCTTGAAACGATATTTATTTACTATTCCTTAAAAATTAAGACCAAACAGATGAATATGTATTCAACTAAAATAAAGATTCACAGAACAGAAATGGATAATATTATAAGTGTACTAGTAATAATGGAAAAAGTAAAAAAATGCGTCCACAAAATTAAATTGAATAATTATAAAACTGAAACAACTTCGAGCTCAAATGTATAAAAAGGTGTAAATTCATATTTAAATTGCAATTTTTTATTATTTAAATTCGCAAATAAGAGTAATTAACTAAATTTTTTTAATCTTTCCACAATTTAAAATAATGCTAATTACTTCAAACCTGATTAAATTTCATCGAAGTCTTAAAAATTAATTCGGCTAGGCTTAGACTATTTTACCAAATACACATCAGCCCAATATTTCATTCAAAAAAATCATTGAAAAATAATAATGACTTCAATCTGATGCCTCAATTAATAAAGTAAAATTGATTCAATTCTTAAATTCGGCTCACTTTTACTTTTTTGCATCATCAGAAAATAGAAGAATTTCTTAGAGATACAATCAAAAATGTTTTGCTAACTGGGGTTTTTAAGTTCCGCAAAACCTTCTCCATTTCTCACCTTGAAAATGCAGGCATTTATTTCGAAGGAGAAATTAAATTGACTTGCTTGATTTCAAAGCACTTCAGGATTTATAAAAGACGCAAAATAAGTTCGTTTGTTATTTGGTTGAATGGATTGGAAACACAGTAGGATTATCATCCACAAGAGTGTCGGAATGGATGCAGAGGAGAGGCTTTGTAACTAAAGTCAAAATTTTACATTATGTAGCGGAAACCATCAACTTTTCAACGCTTGAGTTCTGTTCACCGCATTCCACGATAGAATCCTGATGCTGCAGATTACGACGTCTTGCAGGCAATGCGGATGTAGATGATCTTCGCAGAATTCGAGAAATATAAGAAAGAATGCACGAACGTCTTCCTCCTTGATTCTCCCGTTCAGGACTCATTTCTTCAGTATTTGTGTTAGGAGAATTTGAATTTGCTGACGAAATAGCCCTTCTGCGGAAACGACGCCTAGCTGCTTGAATTATTTGTTCTTTTGTATGTGATCCACGGGAGCTTGACTTAGTAGATGTATTTTGTCGAGGATATTCATTTACGAGAGAAAAACATCTTTGTTCTCTTTGCGTTCGTTGCATCATCTTCTCTAGATGATTTTCAATGGCCTGACCAAGGGCGCTAGGATCTTGATCGGCCCCGTATATTTCCCAAGTTTGACCTTGCTCATCATAGCTAACCTCTCTGGGTCGGATAGATTTACTATTGGACGATCCCTCCTCTGCAGGGCTTGTATTCGATCGATTTTTATTCGCTTCAGGTTCATTGAACTTTCCTATATATTTCAAATGAGGAGCTGATACGGAAAGTCTTCTTTCGCCTATGATTCTATGTTTTGCAGATCCACTATCAGGATAAAAAGTAGCCAAGGGGGCTGTTTCTTTAAGTTTCGACGATGAACAGCTTTGGGCTGACTTATTGAGAACGTCATAGAACTGGAAAACTTCTAAATGCTTTCGAGTGTCTTCAAGATCAAGACTCAACTTAGCCCGACGATACCGATTTGAAACCTTCCTTCGAGGGGTCAGACTGGATGGACTGTAGCTGGAAAAATAAATATCACCCATAGCTGAACGAGGAATTCCATGAGAGATATCATTCGTAACATTGAATGTTTCTATCATATGTCGATGGATTTGTCTACCAAATGAGCGCAATTTCGACTTGACAATAGTTGAGACATTACCACTTGAGGAAGTTTTATTTAACCTTTCGGCAAATACTCCATCATCACCGTTTGAAATGTTTCTTCTAACTTGAAGACACTGTTTTAATCGATCAATTTCGGCTTGATTTAAAGGAACGCCAGTATATATTGAAATCGATCGCCGTTTGAGAAGAATTTTAGAGGATGGGATCGGAGATGATCCAATAGACTTGACAGCAGGATCCATTGCGGTCAAGAAAGACAACTGATTTGTAAATCACTCTTGTTCCTTTCTTATCTTGGACCAAGGAGTCTTGCAAATGGAGCGATTTTTTGTTGTGGGCAATATACGAAGGAAAACGCGACTGGCTGGCTGGCCAATAAGTGTAGTCTGATTTCCTGCTTCTCCCTCATTGGTCAAAAGGCACTTCATATCTAATGGATGAATTGCTCCTTCTGCTTTAAAGGCCTTTCCGGTTAGAGATAAATCTCCAAAGTGCTATTTACTCTAATTTATTATAGCCATTAGCACTCTCTAAAGTTAAAATCTATTTTTATTTAATTAACCCTTAAAAGCTTTTTAGGGAGCGATTCGAGCTAGGACCATTTTTAGCATCAACTTTAACACTTGCCTTATAACTTCATCACGATCAGCAGATAGCCAATTGAAAATTTTTTCCTACTGCATGTGAAAATGATTATTTAATTTAATTATGCTCATTATTACAATCAAAACACGCAAAATTGCTAAGATATTTCATTTTAAATTACACGAATTTATAATGGAAGGCGAAATATTACACAGAGCAATTTTCAATTGTTCTACTGCTACATTCAACTATTGGATTTTAGAATTAATATTCTTGGCTCTTAGAAATTTTATTCAGTTGATTTTCTAAGTAGCTGAATTGGCTGTGAATACATATTATATCTTTTGTGTAGTGTAGAATGTACATACGTCTATGCTTTGCTATTCCTTGCACTGTGCACAATTTTTTTAGCTCAATTACTTAAGTCTCTAAAACATTATTTCATATGAAATTCAAAGGTTCTCCATTTTGTTGATTTTTATACGATCTACAAGTCTATGTCATTTCTCAGTGTCATAGCGAAAGCCAACCAAGGTTCAACTCGAACTCCGCACTGTATGGGATGATTCATAATACTTCACATGAACAATAGATTGCCTAATAGTCCTTTCAATAATAATGGAAAGAGATCTTAAAATAATAAAAATTTTCCCTAGAAAAATTATCATATTTCTATGGTGACAACGGCACCATAGACGGCACCGTTCTTGAGAAACTTTTTAGGATGTCCATGAAGTACTTCTATTGAGTCTGTATTCGTTTTTGATGAAATTTTCATTTCTCGGGGGCGTATTTAGAAGGATTTACCATTAAGTCGTGGATGAGTGGCCGGATGAACTTCCAAGGTAGAGTTTCTGTTTAAGTTCCATGCTTAACTCTAGTTTTTCATAGGACCGGTTCTTTTACTTTAGGGACATTTGCATAAAAACTGCATTCATCTTTATTTCCAAAGTGCCTTCACAAACGCACTCACTTTTGGGTCTGTTTTGATGCAATGGCTACCACAGGAACCACTTTACCTTTCTGGTACATTTTTTCACATTCTTTGTAATCGTTTTCATACCACTTTCGTCGGAGATTTTTCTGCGTAATTTCAGTCTGTTTCATATCAGTGTTTAAGCTGGATATTTTTTCATCACTCGGTTGGTCCCTTTGGTGATATTGTTTACTTGCGGAATTTACAAAATTAACACATATATTGATGTGCAATCACATGTTATTCGTCCCACAAAAGTTGAAAAACAATAGATGTTATTTGAATAAATATGCAAAACTGATTTTGTAAATCAAGAACATTGTACAACATCTATATGAGCCCTAAATTAACTCCAAAAGTATTTTTTAGATACCTTATCAGCCTTTTAAATGATCATCGCAAAAGTGGCCTAAAATTGTCTCCTAAAATGCAGCTCTTTCTTTCCCCTCCCCCCACCCCCCTCACCCCCGCCTCTTCGTTTATCTCTGTTTGATAAAGCATAAATTAACTACATTTTGCATGAAAGGTTTAAATTTCTGCCATAACTTTAATGCTCGTCGATAAATCTCAGTTCGTCTGAATTTTTAAACACTTAATCACTCTCCCAGCAAGTATTTTTATGATATTTCAGTTTTAGCGCTTATAGAATATGATAAAAAGACGGATATTGGAGTAGGAAAATAGATCAAAAGGTGATCTTTTCAAATATCATAAAAATTTACACCAAATGTATGCAAATAAGCATCTGCCTTTTGGTGCCAATTTATGCTTTCCTAACTTCTACTAAACTTATATATGACAACATAACAGGGAGAAGACGCTTGGCAATCAGCTAATTAGCTGAAAGCAACCACGAGTGAAAAGAGAAGACCAGGATTGGCGGAGTGCCTGAATGGTGTGGCGGTTGTTTTGGCAATGTAAAGGCCACTAAAGTGGTGTCCTAGTTGTTAGAATTAAACAGACATTTTAATCTTAAAGAACTGATTCACCTGGGAAAATATGTTAGTTAATGCTGGGAATATGAATAAACCACTTGAATAACCCTGGAAATTTGGAAGGGAACTTGAGGTCATGTCCGTGAATTAAATGTCAAACTTTTGCAATGGACTTGTTTTAAGATATTTTTAAGGCGAAAGTAGTTGGCTAGCCACGTCAAATAAATACAAATTTAAAGAAGGCAGAGCATGCTGTTAAAAAAAAATTAAAAATTCAACAATCAACTCTTTTTATGGTACGAATTTTTTTCAACTAAAATATTATTTTTTTATTTCAACACGTTTTCTATTTTTACTTTGACAGTCTTAGGTGAAAAAAAATCTACAAGTAACCACAAATTCTTTTGTTAATAAGCCTTATAAATTACGTAACACTTTATTGAATATAAAGTTATTAATTTGAATTATAGCTTTTGTCTTGACTAATCGTTGAGAACTTATCAACTTGTCGCAGAGTTGTAAATACGTATGATTGGCATGTTCGCACCCATGGATCAAGTTATGCGGCTTGGGTCAAGTCACGGCATGTTAATGAAAAATAAATAAATAAATTAACAACTCGAGACACTCAATTTTTGGAGAAATGTAAGTCTGTACTGTCCTGACTTCTTAATTATCGGCTCCTTTTCATTTCTCCTTCCGTTTTACTATCTATGGAACTCTCTTGGCATAACTCTAACTCAGATGCATTCGCGTGACTGAAACTCTAAATTTTCCGACCGTGCCATAAACATAGTAATAATAATAATAGATGGTTTATTGAATTTTAGCTCGCTTCAGAGAATAAGAAAACCGAAGCATATCCACAGTTTTTTGTATTTATTACTAATATGCTGTAAAACTGATAATAACCTTTTTTACAAAATTCTGATGGGTATTAATAGTTGGGTCCTTTACTGGTTCCAGGAGGTTCATGTCTTCAATGCTTTAAGCATATTAATCATTAATTTTAATTACAGGTTTAGTTGTACCACATGTAGTCAGTCGTGTTGCATTATATATGTATTGTTTTGCTTCAGCTTAATGCATTTATAAATATAAACCAGAATTTTGACAATTAATTTCAGCTTTTTTATCCAGTTAATGTTTCAATATTTGCTGAACTTAAACCCATTTGATAGATGTTATTCTTAATGATATAATACCGTTCAGTTGGCATTGAACATCGCAGTTCAACATTTGTGGCCGTCAAGGTAACAAATTGTGGAATTTCTTTTTTTGAACACAAAGTGTCCAGTTAGTAAACATTGTACAATCCAAGTCTACAAATCAATTGAAATAGAACTCCTTATTGACTTGGCATTGCTTTCAGTATTTTTTGTAATGTCTTCCAATTTATCATTTGTTTGACTTACTGTTATTCATCTCAGTTGTTTACCATAACTATTTACCGGGAAGTGCTTCATATTTCCACTAGAAATAATAATAATATGAAATAAAGTATATGCGCTAACAAGCAAATCACTATTTATAAATCATGCCTTGTGAATGAGGAGACATTATTCTTCTAGATATACTATTGCGCTTTGTAATCTATTTCACTGAGTAATACTAACGTCATAGCACAAATTCTGAACATTAGTTGTTGCAGAGTACACGCGCTAAAATTTCTCCTCCCTAACATATAGTCTACTCATTTTTGACCAAGATATTATCAGTGTGGTTGGTCATCTACATCACCCAATACGCATCTATGAATATTCGCCATGTGACTTTTGACATAGCAGCCGATTACTTTGGCTACTGCGTTGCTGGTGCACTTTCTAAACCGAGATATCAGTGTGATTAGGGTTGCTGACATTCCCTTTTTGTGCTTAAAATTTTTTTTTTGAAGAACATTTAGATAATGCTGAAAAATTACTATGATAATAAAGGGTTTCAAAATGTCGCACATCCTACTGGAATGGTCAAATTTGAATTGATTAAGGACATTTGCTGAACACCTCAATAGCACGATATTGAGCCAACTTACATTATTTACTCAAAATTCTTCAATGCAACACATTTTAACAAATATACAAATGTTAAAAACATTAAAATGGAATAATTTACGCTTTTCTTAGATAAATTTATTCACTTTTCCGTTGCCTATTATAAAAAAAAATACGCATTTTACGAACTTCATTTTGAGTTAACGCCAGATTTCACGAAATTGCAAAATAGCCACTAATGAAACAAGAGGGAAATGAAATCCAAATATCAATTAATTTATATTTCTTCAGCTTTGGTTGAACTGAGTTTCACACGAGTTTCTAAGGAATATGCCATGAAAACAGGTGAGAATGATAGGCGTCATCATCGACATCCAACCACAAACGCTTCAGGTGCGCGTAATTTTTCAGGGTAACCAATCATCAAACGGGGTCATCGATTGTCAAATTGAAAGTTATATCATTTCGCATATATCCTATAACAAACATGAGTATAAAAGACCGGAGCTTCAATTAAATTCTAAAATCTCAATTCCGTATCTAAGGTAACGCAGGTATAACGATAATTAAATGAAAACAGAGCCATCAGTTTAAAGTAGATAATGATTCGATTGCATCTTTGTTAGTAACGCATGACTTTTTATTACTTAATTCATTAAATTGAAGAGGAAAGCGGAAATATGCTTGAATGAAATTTACTGAATATTGCTAAATTAAAAACATGCAAACTTAATGAACCATTCTGCTTGTATTGTTTATGAACAGCTGACAGCTCTGAAACTCTGCGCTATCAAACATTTTAAATTTGGTCTTGGAAACTAAAGAAATCCCTTTATCTACGTCTAATTAACTTCAAGATTATTTCTCATCTAAATGTCTCCAACAATTTTAAGTAATGAAGCTTCTGATGAGTCAAAGAAACTAGTCATAACTGTAGGTAATTAGAAACCTTAGTATCAAGTAATATAGACTTAATTGAAATTTCATCTGCACAGCATTGTGTTCAAGTATGTTTAATAAATTTAACCATAAGGCTCCAAATCTCAGTTAATATCAACTAACTTATCATTAGTCAGGATGAAAGAAATGAAATCTTACTTCCATTTTTAATCATATCCAAGTTAAAACGGAACTTTTCCCCCTCTATCAAAAGTACAAAAACTTTCCAAAAGCTGGCTTTTTAATGCGCATATTGTTCAAATGTTCCCAAAACTGAATTTGTATCCGGACAACAAATATTCGTACAGTTTATAGGAATTTGTAATTAAAATTCATGGACAAATTTAAATTTTTCCGGTTTGTTTATAGGTGCTAGTCCAAACCTTTAAAGGGCATTACAATCCTTTCTTTAATTTGATAAGATAAAAAAATTTAGCCAAAAAATTGTTATAACCTAGTTAAAAAATAGGTAATATTCCACGCCTATTCGTTAAATTATTTTAGGAAAACAAAACGGAAATGTAAATGAGAAATTCATTGAAGAAAAATCTCTCTTTAATGTGAAAAATGGCGATCCTATAAATTGTTTATTGATATTTTAAGAGCTCGATTCATACAAGTATGTTAACAAACGAAGTCAGATAAATGATCAGATACACATTTAGTATCGTAAAAACTTATTCTTCCTCAAATTGCCTTGTATTTATAATAATAATAATAATAACATCAAGTAAAAAGGATTATAAAGTAACTTGGCGCAGTCCTTTAATCCGTCATATGTCGATTTATAGCTCAAAGTTAGGAAATGAGTAAATTTTTAGGTTTTTCTAACTTTGCGTATTATTAAAGTCTCTTGAGTTTCAAGTAGTGTAATGTTTTATGTACACATTATTTCAGTTAACAAGCAGATAATGTCAGAAATTGCTCCGGATTATTTGGCTGTTGGAGTAGAAAATTGCATAGATGTTATCATTCCGAGCACTACAAAGTAACAAAATCGAATAGCAGCACAATTCATTCATCTAAATTCAAACTTAACCAAACTTCAAAAAAGCATCATATCTAATTTGAATCGGAGGAGGAGGAGAAGAAGAACGTATCCATCAGCGATGACAATATGAGCTACTTGAGTCTTCTTCACTCGGAGTTCTATTTTCAAGTCACTTGTCATTCTGTTTTTTTTTCTTGGGAAAATTTGTCATCATAGGAAAAACACTTTTTTGCTTGTGCTTTTGTAGGATGTTTCACTTCGTCCAGAAGTTTCTTAGACTTTTTATGACGACGTGTTTCAGGGGCCATCTCAGTAAGAATCAGATCTCTGCGTAGGTCGAGTGAGAAGTGGTAGAAAAGGTCTTCATGGTAGCGGCTGAAACCTTGAATTAAATGTGGCGCAAAAAACACGAAATGAGATTGCAGTGTGCTGCAACGCATTTGCACATTAGATCTGCCGTTTCAAATACATTAATATCAGATTAGACCAGATTAGATTAGATCAAGTCTTCAGGTATGTTCCTTTCTTCTAGCCACGACAGCCTGGCAGTCTCCACTGCAATTCATCTGTTCATGCCGGATTATCTCCACAGTGTTCAGGGAGGATTGAGCAGGATGCAGGGGGGGGGTGGAGCATAGTCTTCTTATCTTGATGGACGGCTCGAATCATCATGATACAATTTGATCTCTTCCATGATTCATGTGGATTTCAATCGCCTGTTTTCGTTTGTCATCATGTATATAGTTGAAGAAGGGCTTTAACTTTTCTAAATATAGATTTGACACATCTGGAAAACAACCCAACCTAGACTGTAAAATTTTTTCTGAGCACCCCATATGAACGGTTTTAACTTTCTTATATTTTAAGATAAAATAATACAACTCTGTTAAAAATCAATTTTATTTAGTGTATATTTTATCGGTTGTTTCACTTAATTTAAATCAATCGCATTTAAAAATCTATTTCAGCGGAAGGAAGATATTTTGCTAAGTCTATTAGCTAAACCGATCGATAAATATACTTGATTAATTTAAAGTTTTCTTGCCTTCAAAATGCAATTTGCCTCTCTCTTTATCAAGTGGAGTTTTGGACTACTTTAAGCCATATTCTTCACCATGCCACAAGAAAATGAACCTCTAGTAGCGCTCACAAAGAGGAGAGATTTTAAATACTAGAAGACAAATGAGTGAAAACTCAACGAATCAAAGTACTTAGTTGTAGAACGCAGAAAGTGGTCGAAGGTGTATGTCAAGAAATCGTGAATCAAGCTTTATTTGACTTCCTCAATTATTGTGTTTTTCACGCTTACTTGGAGACGTATTTTACTGACAAATGCCTTAATGTCCGAATTTTGTAATTATACTCTCATTTTCCCGAACGCGACCACTTTTCCAAGCTTCAAAGATTATCGGTCAACTAATGTACTTAAATAAATTCAGTTTGTCACTTTGGTTGGTTTATATCCATTTAACATTTTGGTAAAGTGAATAAAACCAGGGTAGGTGTTTTTAGCGTGGCGGATCGTGCTTCATTTCACTGGAGGTGATTTTTCTGTGGTTAAAAATCTAAATGGACTTGGCTTGGACCAACAGGACATACACAAATGGCAACATGCGTAGTATGCCATTTATTGAATATTATCATTTAGAATTTAGTCTAACTGCAATTCACAAAACCATGTTAGACTGCTAGATCAAGTTGTCCTTCCTTTTTCTAATATTTCTGAAGTTCTTTCTAAATTATTTACGCAGAAATTCTCTTTTTTAAGATTTTGAATCATATTTGTACTTGGACATACTCAAGCTTCAATTCAGAATATGCCAAGTCTAAGAAATCTAGAAAATGTACTGTCCTCAAACTGTTTTACCATTCGAGTTCTTTTTTTTCATCAACAGGTGAAAGCACAATAAGACGCTTTGAAAATTCCTCCTTTTGACCCTTGCACCTTCAGAAAAGTGATATATAATGTAACTAGGTTGGGAGAAGTAATGTGCCGTGTCGGCCAAAATAATTCAAGACAAGTATTGTTTTAAATAGTTCTATGTTAAATTATTTTACAACTTTGTGAACTGAATGTCAGCACGGTATTCCTGTCAATGATGACTCCGCAAACTTCCTTAATTGTCACACCCCTTAGTTCAGATGTATTCTGCGTGTAAAATGCGTTTTTTTCACGTTTGCAGTTCTACTAAATTCGAGCAATAAACTCTCGTCTACACTCAACTTTTAGTATTCTGATTTGGGAAAAGGTTGGTGTTTTATTAAGTCATTCAGGGAATTGCAATATTTGCTTAGATATCACCCGCCTACAAGGCACATTAGACTCAGAATTTGCAGTACTAGTCTTGTTTAAGTACCAAACTCATTTTTGCAATGATAATCAAGCAAATAAGATAGCTTAGAAATAAGAGCCATTAATTCACTTTCCATCAAGTGCTCAAAATTGTGCCTACCGCATTGAAAGCAATTAAAAAATCAAAGTACATGCTTGCATATGTATCTAGAAATTAGTAAGCATGTTGGAAGTAATTTTGGTTTTATGCGCTTTCAAAACCATACCACTGATTTTAATTGCAATCTGACTTTTGGAGTAAATATCACTTCATTGGCAAATTAATAATATATATAATCAGTTTCCCTCTCTTTACTTCTTCATTTAAAATTTGTTTTTAAATTCATCAAAATTAATTAATTAATTAATGATAAATTAATTTTGAAGTACAAATTCAGTACGAAATAGCTTCCAATCATTTGTTCTTGAAGACGAACAAAGCTTTTCACCATATTTAAGTGAGAATAATAAACGTGAAGTCTGTGCTTTAATTAGGTTTAAAATAGTTTCTGCGTAATTACGTGGGTAAAATACACCAAGAAGGATAGATTACCTATTTCCTCAAATAAAACGAGTTGCCTGGAATTTTTACCGCAACTTATGGGGTAGGTGTTAGATTAATAAGAACGAAAAAGGAAATATAATTAAATAATAACAAATATTTCGACTAACAATTTATTGTCAGATTAGGAGAACTTATTTAATTGTATAGACAACGGTTGTATTTACAGCTGCTTGAGAAATGGGATTTATTTATTACCAAATTAGTGATTCATTATTGCAAAGAGTGGAATTTAGTATTATTACTACGCTAAATTTATATAAACGGACCCTTGTTTAATCATACCTTTTTACTAATAATTTTTTACGAAAAAAACTATTAAAGGAGATATTAAAATTTACAAGTTTTACCTGCTGGAAGCAACTGACGTCGAAAAACAGAAGTCAGAAATTGGTAAAGGGAGAAGCAACGAGAAGGCAGTGTTTTGGATTCCAAAAAAGAGGTTGTTCATTTCCTCAAATTTAAAGTTAGTTAATCATTAAGTGTACTCCATCAGGTGTTTACCCGCCACATTCATTGCCTATTGGCAAGTATTACCTAATTACATAATTACAAATTGGATTGATTCTACATTTCCATGACGCTTTTGCTTCCAATGGTTGGGATTTCAATTAAAAAGCGGATGTGATTTAAGCCGTGTTCACTCAAGACTACTTTGTATGGGCAATTTTTCATTGGAAATAGAAGCCTTCTTAATATAGAGCACTCCAACAGCCTCAAGTGTCCAATTTTATGATTTGTATACTCTATAAAAGTAGTAGATTGTTTACTTAATTGTCTGCTCTAATGTTATTTTCAATGATGTATAATGGAAATCTTACTTTCCCTGACTAACCTTGGAAAAGATCCAACGTGATTAAACAGAGAACAATCATTTGATAAAAAAAAAACTTGCTTTAAACTTCATAAATCAATTTCTCTTCACTAACGCCACGGTTCCCAACTTCAGTATTTTGAACATGAATATGTACATACTCTTGGCCGATTAATATAGCATTTAAATAAAACTAATAAAACCAATGAATTATTAATATAGCAAATAAACTGTACAATCCTAAAATCAGTATTTTGTGGCACAGAGGAATGTAAAGTTGGGAACAATTCTTAATCACATCTGGTCTTCGAAACTAATTTTTATTCACGCACCCTGAGTAGGTACTCTGAGAGGGTGATGACTGTTAAATAGAGGAAACAACTCAGTCGATAAATTGGCTTTTTTGATGATATTCTGTTACTGAGATGTCATAAGACCTGACTTGAATACCGCAAAGGGCCCAATCTTAGAACTATGCTTTCTCGGAGCCATAACATAATGAGTTTACTTTGTCGAAAAACTTACACGGAGACGATTACACAGTTGGTCTAAAGTGAGCAATCTTTCTTGTCAACTTATATTGCAGTTTTTTAGAAGCGTCAGTTGCGAGTAAGGAATAAACTAAATTGATTCATTAAAAGATTATTCAAAAAGGATACGTCATGGTCAACACTCTCCAAAAAACTACATTAGCCAAAAACACTAAATTGAAATTCATGTAAGCTTTGGCTCACATAAATAATACATTAATTGCCGCCATTTAATGCGTAAATGTATTCCACAAATTTAAATTCCAAAATTTCAGTAGCCAAAAGGCCAAATTATTGAAATTTTCCGAACTGTTTGCGTTTAGAAGACGTGGTTTTGTCATTTATTCGTATCTATAGGAAGCCAGTAAGTAAGTCAGAGAGAGGGATTTTGCGGAGGTTGTAAATTCTATCGACTCAAATCAGCTCATCCATCTTAGGTCTGGAATTTTTTCACCTGCCGATATACCTCTTTTTACTTAGAGTGAAAGTCGACTTCATTTTTTTAATTACCGAAGTTGTAAAATTAAAAATGGATGCAGTTACTCGAGAGTGGACTCGTGAGCAAAATCAATAAAATTTACTAAATTAATTGGAAGTAAATTAACATTGATAGAGAATAAACATGTGAAATTTGGGGCTTTAATAACAGTAAATGAGTATCGGAATATTTTATTGATAAAGTGAAAACTGAAAATTCAATTAGGGAAGTATTTACCAACTCAAGTCACTTAAAGAACGATCATTGTTAATCTACTGTGGCTAGTCATCTCAAGCGCACTAGGAATGCGTCGATTGAAATCAACTTTTGACATCTGACCCCGAAAGAGCAAACGATCAGGTGCGTGTATATTTAACAACAAATTTCCAACGTTTAAAACAAAAAAAATTACGAATCCCTATATATGTGAAAAAAAATGTTAATTCAACCTATTTCAATTTTAGTTTCAGTTATTCGACTAAAATATGCATCGAGACTACCCTAACAGAAATGAAATCATGAATTTGGCTAAAATGTTAAAGAGGACTCATTAAGCAACCTAATGTAATATTTATAGTATGAGATTTCATCATCAGTAAATATAACCTTTTTGGCTATCCTATAGCCGCTGTGATATGACTCTTGGCCCTCTACAATCAGACATGACCCCATCTTTCATTCTCGACCCTTGAGAAGTGAAATTAAATCGACGTTGCAAGACAGCTGTAATGATGTAATAAACTGTGGTCCGCCATAACAATTTTATGATAAGGGACGAATTCAGAAATTCGTATTATTAAAAGTGAGGTATCCTTTAGCAAATACTGTAGAACCCGGATCCAACCATCAAATGCTTTGGTACTCCACTGGGCATACTTTTTTCATGGTCACTTATAATTCCTTTATTGCATTATCGATATATGAAATAGAAATCGTACAATTATTCCCTTCAGTAGGAAATGCTGACTTCAAACCTTGCATATTCAGCAGATTGCGGCTTTTAATAAAAAATCATTTTTTTCCTAAATTGGCCTTATTTCATAAATGGGATAGAAAATAAATACTGCCTGCATTATGCTTCATTTTATTCATTATTCTACACCCTACAATTGAATATGATAATAGCTCGTTATATTTAGCGCTGCGCTTTGCTTAGAAACAGCCTATCGGGAAGGCTATTGCAAGCATCATAATAATAATAATGATAATAAAAAGCCCAGATAGCATAAAGAGCTAATTGACTTTTAGTGCTAATAGTGTCCGCCTACTCTGACATTGCAGCAAAAAAAAAGTGAATGCCTACCATTCACCTGAATATGGAAGGAGGGCAAAATAAAGAGGTGCTTTCAGTGAAGTAAGTATTTATTACCACCGCGAGCGAAACTTACGTGCCTCAAGAGATGTGGTCGACAAACAATTTGAAACAGCTGTTAAAGTCCAAAAAGATGATACCTATGGAGGCTTCGTCTCTTGTAACAACTTTTTTCTCCTAACCACCTCTTCTGCTTTATTTGTATTGCTAGTTAAATTCCCATTTTCTAAAAATCAATAATTTAACTTCAGTCATCCCAGCAAGTGCTATAAACTGACGTTAGGACTATTTTCAATACATAGTTATTTGCATTTCTGGCGGTTTCTGTGCGATTAGTTCCACCTGTGCGATCAATTTGGACCCGGAGACGCAATCCAAAAAAGGGAGTAACCGATTGTTGCTTGAAAGTGGGCATTCAGTGCAAAATTTTGTTAATAAAAATAGGAAATACTACTTGATGTGATGACATTTTTAATTTATTGTGATAACCAGTCTAAAGTTTGTGCCGGTTTTTACCCCTATTTGCAAGGATATTGCTCTCGTATTTGATTTTATAGAATTTATTGTTTAATATATGTTGAAAGTTGTTTAAAAATGTATTTACCGAATCGCAATTAAATTTACGATAAATTTAATACCAAATTTCAGTTCTTTCTTATTTTACCTGGCCCATTCTATACCAACTACCACAACCGATGAAGTCGCAATTTTAGGCTTACATTTTAGTGCTTTTCGGTTCTTCCGAGTTGATTCTACAATTCTGACGTACCTTTGCAAATAGGTCGGCTTTAAAACTTATGATACGCACTCTCCTTCCTCTCCCTACCTTCTAATTTCCCTTCTCCAAACCTCATTTTTCATTTTGGTCTTCCAGTCACTCTAAGGAATTTCGTTTTTTAACTCTGATTTAGACGAATTCTAACTGACGCTATTCGGCACATTATTGTTCGCCCTTAACTCTGCGTTTTCTACATATCAAAAGTTTATTTTTATCGTTTTGATTATTGGTAAAAATAAAAAAATTTGCCTCTAGAACAGCTAAGTTGCATTTTAGAGATTCCATCAAGATCTGTGGTTTACTTAAATCGATTATTGATCGAAAAGAAAATGCATAGACTTATTACAGAGGCAGGTTGCTTTCAATAAATTTAAGCGTCTGGAGTTCGAAATTTCTTTTCAATAACTTTGAACTATGAGATCATTCGGCTCTGTCCTTTATTTTGCATTTTTTCCGAAAACCCCTGGCTTTAGAAAAATCAGACTGGTTGTATCACCAATAATAGACTGTCGTTTACTTTAAGCAAATTATATAATTTTCAAAATGTTAAATTAAGACATTTCAGTTGAATTTTTAATTAACTGACACTTAGGTTGTTTAAATGTCAAATTAGGTAAGCATTGTTCAATAATATAAGTTTATTACCCGAAAAGAGAGAGAGTCACTGCAACCTCGGGTTCATTGTGTGCTTGTGCTCACACTTTGTTTAATAAAATCGGAATAGATCTATCTCAACTGAAATAGCTAATTGGCTGTGTGTAATTAATACTATCTTAGCTTCTATACTCCTTGGAACAGTAGTTTTTATAGGGAGCAAAAGTCAGAAAAGTAGCATGTCTTTGTAAGCAGGTTGTTTTGCTTATGTAATAAAATGCCGCGAAACACACTGATGACATAATTAGGGCAAGATTCGAGGATGGAATGTTGTACAGTAACTTTATCCAATTGGAATAGGAATATGGCCATACATATGAGAATGATGTTCTACTAGCAAGCAGCCCTCAAGCTAACTTGATTAAGGATGCCATCGTCAAAACCTACTATTTCACACCTATTGACTTATTTCATAGAATAAGAATTTAGACTTGCGCCACTGGATGCTGAGCTGTCCCGTTATTTCGTTTTAATTTGGATCGCTATGCGATAAATTAGACTGATTGGATGGTGCTACCATTGACCTCTAGGTTTTTTATTCTTAATTCCACCCATACAATAGTTTGCAATTATATGCTATATATTTTTATACCGCCGCGCCAAAATAGTGCATTACTTTAAAGTAAAAAATAGAAGGGAACAGACTATTATTTAAATAAATTTAGTTGGGTGGACTAAAATAAATAGTCATATTAATTAAGAAAATTAAATTGTTTCTTTGTAACAATTTTTTCACAAACTGCAGCCAAACACTGTACACTTTAATCAAATTAAAACAAAATTTGGCCTTCGAAATGGAAGAGCAAGTCGGCTAAGCTGTAGCAATTTTGTTTGTCGTTAATTATTGAATTTGTTTTCCAAAACACTTCACACCATCTTTCAAAGATATAAACTTCGTCAGAACTATTTATTTAAAATTTACAAAGTTTAAAAATTTAATAAAAAAGTTCGATCTATTTAAAATTAAGGAATATTTTCTGCATTTATATATATATATATATATATATATATATGTGGTGGTTCCTAAGACTTAAAATTTTTACTCCATATCTTCTCAGTCCCAAAATCGTTTGCTCCGGCTGTTTCAGACAGTATTTTAAAGAATTTAGCTATGAATCTGCTCCCAGCGTTAAGAAGGTCATTCTAATCTGTGGCATTTTAAGGCTCTAATTAACCGGTTAGTGGATAGTTGAAGGTCTTATTGGTCCCTCAGCTTAAAGAAGAGTAATGGCGTTGATGGTGTAGAATCGTTGATTTTCTTCTGTGAACATACGCATGCAGTTAGCAACTTCGCACTTCACTGTTCTTATTTAATTAGTTGAGGGTGGGGTTTTGTGCCATTTGATACGAATATTGTCGTTAATAGCTGTTCAGCTATGACAATCCGATCAATCCAATCAAATTTTTAACTGTTACATTGATTTGTTCTACCTTCTAATTTGTTTAATATTTAACTATAGTTCTCCTAGGAATCTCAAACCCCAAAAGTTCTTAAGTTACCTTAGCATTAGTTAAAGTTCGAATACTCATTTTAAGTTAATTAGGCGTTGGTAAGTTTTTCCGAACAACATGAATGGCTGAATCATAAAAAAAGACAAAATACGTAAATAAACGATAAAATAAAATAAGTTTTAGAAATTTTGGACAGTTCATTGCGTGCAAGTATTTTTTGCATACTATTACTCAATTTCTCCATCAATTCCACTTCTTAAAATGCCTTGACTTTATAACCCAATAGTTACCTAAGTGTGAAAATATCCCTTTGATAATAATTTAATAATAAATAAATATAAAGACAGCCGTCTCTTTAAGGAAAATTTAAAGATAACTCAGGCACTAAAAGACTTGTCATTTATATTGGGTTAGTCTAGAAAATGTGAAATTTAAAAATTTCGATAAATCTGTATCAACATGGGGAAATTCGGTCGGTAAAGAAGCTTCCCTTTTCCCCATTCTCATTGAACTTTAAAATACATCTTCTGTTTCCATGCAACGATAATTTTGGTTTGCCAAAAATTTCAATATAGTGGCAGTAATACCGTTAGATATTCAAATTTCTCCCTAAAAAGGCGAAATAGCAAATAATAAGTAGAGAAATATGGAATTAAAATTTGGAAAATATTTTAGCATAAAATAGAATAATTTAACATTATATACTATGTCCACAAATGATAACTTTTTAAAAGTATATTTTTAAATGGTGACTATTTTGTCATTCAGATGGTGAAACTCATTTCTTTTTAAAATCTGCTTATTCTAATCGTGAATATCATTCAACCACCTGAACAAGTTACGCAGCGGACAAATCCATGAATTATTTTTTAACCAGTATCCGACAATTCACTTTGAGTAAATTACATTAGATTTTGCAATTCTAATTTGTCTTTTCCTGCCTTACCTTCTTATATTCTTTTGTTGGAAAAGACCAGATAGGTTAGATGTGGCATGATCAACTGGTCATCGAGCCTTGAATATCTCGAACTCAGAGGTAGAAAGTGTGGCCTACAAAAATTGGTTTTCATTAAAACTTTTAGGGAAAGTGTGATACAGAATGCTTAAAGAATTCTAAAAATAAAGAAATCCCTTACGTATTGTATCACGAAACAAAACCCTATTGGACTGTTTCGCTATTTCAATCTCGTATTTCTAGATTTAGACGCTCATGGTCAGACATATTAATAATGTTTTGTTTCATAGTTGAATTAATAACTAGAGACGATCGTTATAATATAAATGAAAACAATATCAGGAAAATTCTATAAGCCCAACGATTCGGTTATAGATTTGAAAACGTTAACTAGTTGTAGTTAGCAAATATGTCATAAAAATTGCAGTGTGCTCAAAGATTTCTTATATGTATTTCATGATAAGAGCACGTATAAATTGTACTGTGCTCATTAAAAAAATGTGTAAATTATAGAAATCACGTTGTGTCTTTAAAAGTCACGACGATTTTAAAATTACTTAATGATTTTACAAAATATATGATTTAGATAATGGAGCGCCTGGGAGATAGAGCTCTGTGAGGCTTTAGGACAAACCACGGTTTCAGCTTTGATCTAGTTTTAAAAGCGATATCCTTGAAAACATTTTCCATTATTTCATTAGCCAGACTTCAATTTGGCATAGTTATATGAAGTTCACACACGGCAGCGTGAAATATAGGCGTGAAGAAAAAAAAAAGAATTTACTTATTTCATCCCAAAAAATGTGAAGTATAAGTCAGCAGAATTTAGCAGCGTTGGGTTTGTAGCGGATTTGCTACCTAAATAAGCCTGAATGTACTCAGAAACCTCGGTGAGAGAATCTCCTGGTTGTTGGTTCCCACTAAAGTAGCTACGCTACTGCAAAGTCAAGGAAGAGACGAGATGGGAGAAGAGACGTTTATTCGCCGTGACAAGATGGCGGAGTGAACTGTATGTGTGCAGGAAACCTAGTCTGTGTATATGACGTGGAGCTTAGTAATTATATACACTTTAGTGATACGATGACCTCATAGTAAGTTGGATCATTGATTGGTCGGAAAATCATATACTGGGATTGACCTTGATTGATCGTAGTTGGTGTTTATCATCGATTCTGCATTAGTCATGCTGAAGTTGTGTCCCCACAGGTTCATGGTACATTGTTATAATCGGCGATCCTTTTAAGATATTAACTTCTTGAGATTAAAATTTAAATTGAATTTCGTTCGGTTACATAATTTTTCAAGTTAAACAGAGATGTAAAAATTTGATTTCCGAATTCGGTTATCCTCTTTGGCAATTACTTGAGAATGATAAAACTTTTGTCAAATAGGGGACATGTAAACATTCCAACTTATCCACTTTTCTAATTGCATTAGTTTAATTTTATTAAATAAACAACCGAAATTAATTGATTAATATTAAATAAATATTGGAGGGAGATATGAAGTATGCAGAATTTTAACAAGAAATTTTGGTTGTTCCTTTTTGATTCGATCAGCAAGGCGTTTGAATTCACTTGTTTCCGTTAGGGTTTTAAAAATCTTTAGTTTCGTAATGACATATTCATATTATTCTTTTCATAATGATAGAATTTAAAACACTTTGAATAATTTCAAAAAATTTACGGAAATATCTCTGATAATTATATAGCCGTATTAGATTGCTGCGCCAATCTTCTTCAAATTTGAAATGTTAAATTTAAAGCACAATCGAAACCTAAGTACCATATAACGAAAAAAATTAGATTTGTGTGGAAAAAAACACCCAAGTATTTTGAATACTTGCTCGGAATCATACTGATTATTTTAATACTGGATAATATTTGCCGAAAATTTCCTGACTGTTTGCAATTCATAGAGTTTTGTTCAAGTATTGCATCTCCTGACAATAAAATTTCCCATAAAAAAAGATATATGCTCGTTTTTTTCTGGTCGGAAAATTTTGCTTCAAATATTATCTGACGAATTATAAGAGGCTAGCAGCGATAGATAATGATTCGATATTGATCGATTTGTCCGCCTGTACTACTCAAAGTTAAATAAACTGCATCATGGATAAATTAAAATTTTATTATTCGCATAAAAGTTCTTTCGAGGCTCTTCACCTCTAATTTGACACTACAGGCTGCTCAATATCGTGATCACCTTCAGACTCATTGGAAGGAAAATAGTGAGCCGAAGTCTTGAGACCAGCAATCATGGAGAAAATATCTCCATCAATAACCAGTGAACATCGTAGACCAGCATATACTGCTATTCTGGAAAGAATTTCGAAACTTGATTCTATGGAATTTGGGTTGCCTTATTTGGTACGGCGTATTGCTCACAAGCACGTATGCCACGTCTGGTGTCACAGGCTCAAGTAACATCGGCCCACACTCAGTGAGCAGAATGGCCAACCGCACTCTCCAAGAATGGCAAATTAGAAAGATGAGAGCTCTCGATTCTCTCAAAAAGGTTGTTCTTCGACACCACTCACAATCCAAACTGAACTTTGAAATGTGCTTTTCCAAAAAAAGATATCATCTTCTGTGAGCTTTTATCACTATCATTATAACGCCGCCATTGTGCTACCTATAAAAATTCTTTCCTAAAACTCGCAAATAAAACTTTCATTAGATAGACTTATAAACTATAAGTGCAAAATATGCTATTTTTCTTAAATATTGCAAGTTTTACTCATTAACACTTAACGATCATTTATATTTTAATAGCAAAATAACTAAAAAATAGTCAAAAGATTCATTTAAATTTGATAGTGCTTCTAAGGGGAAGATGGCATTAATCAAATAATGATAAAAATTATTTAAATTATTATTTCCGCTTTACATAACAGCGCTAATTCGAATAAAAGTTCCGTTCTAATTAACGTACTCCTTTTTTACGCCCGACTAGTCAATAGCAGTAATTGAAGCTCTTGAATTGACATTTTTATGATTTCCATGCAATAGGAGATGTGTGATGTGAGCGAAGCTATTATTCAATAGGCATTCATTATTTCAAAAGGCTTTTAATGTGCCAATAATAATCATTGAAATACAATCATAATTTGTATTGATACACTCTTATTTCACCGAATAAATAATTATAATTTACGATTGCGAACTCCAAAATTTCGTGAAATCGCCATTTTTTCAAGAGTCAATTTTCATCCAAGCCTAATATCAATGCCACATTATACTCCTTCAAAAATAGACAAACTTAATGAATAAGTCATTTTAAACTAATTATTATTAAGTGCAAGTTATTCAAATAAGTATGCGCAAAAATAGATAAAATCAATATTCGGATAATTTCCTTAAATTTAAACAATGTGAACAGAAGAAAAATAAACTGACGTAATCTTTTCCGCCCTAGCATTGTGGTTTTCCCTCTAGGCAACACATTTAGAGATTCTTCCTCTCTCTCATATGTCAACAGTTCTTACTCTCCTCAGTTTTAAAACATTTCATGAAACAGAAGCTGATATCTCCTCCCAATTATCCAATCTTCTACTCAAGAAATTAGCATGTCCTGTTCACACAATTTGAGAAAAGCTTCCCATTGCGGGGCAGGAAGCTGTGTATCACTATGCCTTTTCTTCCCTTCCAACCGATTTCGTCATACAATCTATTGACATTGTCGACAAGGCACCAGAAGACAGCTGTCATTTGGCCGAATTTCTGGTTCCCAGGAGAATTGCTCTCGAAAATCTAACTAGAAGTTAATACTCCTCAGCTCCTACATCACATGCTATCCCTTACTAGTAAAAACAAAATATATGACACGATTTTGCGCTAGTTATGGTTGAACAAAATTCAAGACCTTTAAGATTGGCCACGTATTTGTTGGTAAGAAGTGATGAATCCTCACGCTGCCATAGGTTTGTAGAGCTTTCAAATTGTATGAACTAATGAACCAGAAGCAGATTGTGGAAATTAAGAAAAAGTTATCAGCTAACGACGGTAAACAATCCTTCCAAAAAGTGTAACACAAAAAGTTTTGTGGACCACGATGAGGAATTTAGTGTTTAGGAGGAAAAAGAGGCCTACGAGCACGAGTTTATATGAGTCATTTGGGTAAGATTCCTAGTAAAAATGAGTGCAGTTGAGTTTTTAGACGAAACGGGGCGGTTATTGAAAAAATACAGATTCGATAAACTAGTCTAGACATGAAAGTGGAGGAAGGTGAGTCATAGGGACGTAAATATATCACTGTAGCTTTGTGGACGAAAGCCTCAAATGTTCTCATGAATAGTGTAAGTTAAGAAAAATTTTTGATTCTTATTTATGTAATAGAAACTCCATCTAGCAGCCCCACAAACCCACATCAACATTACGTCCATATGAAACTCCCAAAGGAAATAAAACCTCTCGGAAATCCAAAAGTAAATACGTTACTATCACCGGACATATGGAAAAAGAGCCACGAATTATCAGATAAGCTGGAAATATTCCAAGATTTACACTGACATTTCATAGGGAATCTCAACTAGTTCCGAAGTCAGCATTATCCATTATTCTGAAATGATGTTTCTTCGACCGATCGATCTGGCCCTGCAACCTACAAACAATCATTTGTCGGTTTGTTAATTTGTTAATTGGATATAGTGCAACCAATTTTTTCAAACCGATTTATACTAGAATGCTCTGTCAGTTGGACTTCTAAGTGGATTACTAAAGTTTAGCTAAGTTTCTACTTGTGCAGTATCCGCTAAAAATCTAACTTAACCCATTTAGTAAATAATTCTTCAAATTTCAACTATTTTAATTAACAATTTGAGAAAATCGGCAAGCATAAGAAAATTTTCAAGTTACTAAAATAAAGCATAAAAATTTTGCAGGTTTTACTGGTTACTCCCTCCCTCCTCTCCCCTATTATTTTTACAATTTTTACCTCCTTACAGTCTCTCTTTTTGAAAAGTACCAAATATTAATTTATAGCAAATGGCAGGCTTTGTGGTAGTTATCACTAGGCCTTTAGTTGATTTCGAACTTCACAGGGGGAAGGAACATCAAAATCACAAAAATTCTAGAGGGAGGGGGAACAGAAGAGTGATTCACAGTTTCAAAAGAGACAGACACAAAGGTAGAGAAAAAGGTAAGGTGAGGTGAGTACTGTGGAAGTGGCCGAATATGACATACAGTGGGGTCATGGTGGTTTGAAGTCAACTGCCATACATGGACTCTTTTGCCATGTGACTATACGTTGCCCAGGATGACCCATGTGGAGGTAAGTCTATCGCGCAAGTGAATATCTCACAGCCATTGCGAAATTAATCTCTGTTTTAACATTTTTATTACCAATTTATGATCAAAATCAAATTAAGTTAGTGTATCTGACACACTAAGTTTGAAAATATTGGGCTATTGACTAAAATTATCTAATCGCGCTTGTAAAGTACACAACGCTAACATGACTAAAATGACAAATCTTGTGCGAGCCTAAACAGATCGGAAGGTGGGACATGGAAGTGATCACGTTGGGTGTAAGTGTGGTCGTGAGTGCAGAGATCTCTCAGAAATCACCAGTCAATAGTCTCTGTACTGTTAGCGCACCCTTACGTGTAATATTTTAATAACTAAGCTTTGTGGCAGTGTCAAGCAACCAGGGGAAGTGCCGTTAACACCATACTCTCCGTTTTCTCGATATTGTTGAGGTAGATTTGCTAATTTCGGTAGAAATTTCATGCTTAAAGAATTTGACAAAGAGATTGCTGTTGTTTAGTCATGGCCTACATGTGTAGCATTTGCTACGAACTTCCTAAAGAGAAGAGGTCTGTCCTTTAAATAACTTTAAATGATCATTCCAAAATTCGATGAATATTTCTTAATATCTGAAAATAAACTGAAATACGATATTGTGATAAAGTAGTATCATTTGAATTAATTTTATACATCTGTATGGTTTTTGCATCGATGCCTCGACTTCAATTTCTCTGTCATATTTACATCAATATTTGCCTCCTGGAATTGTTTCACACACTTTCTTAATAACTGCTGGTTGCGGCTTGTGACCAGACCAAAAGCATGAATGGAGTTAATAAAACAAGGAGCATTTATATGTTGGGCACCTATGCCTGGTGGATATCTCATCTGAGTTGACAATATTATGTCTTGTAGAGGTCGTGATATGACAAAGTTTGACGCTAGCAAAAGGCATGGTGTCAGAGATGATGTGTTTGCATTTCTAGAAATATAAATTGCACTATAAATTTTACTATTTAGAAATTTTTTAGTATGTAGAGTTTGCGCGGTCACATCTCTTCAGGTTAATCGGCGCATGGATCAACATGTAAGGACATATTGAAGGAACACATAGACAGAAGAAGCTGGTTAAAGAGGAACCGTAAGTGGATCTCGTAGAAGGTCAAAGCCAGTCGTTTCGGGGCCCGGAGTTATGTTCAAATCATAAAATGTCAAATTTAACTGTCCTTTATATAAAGTTTTATAGCACAAGAATTTATATAAACAGTATAAATTTATTTAAATTTGCAAAAAATGCGTAAATTCATTTTATTAAAGAACTTTTTTAATGGTAGAAAATGGTCACAATTTTACAGCAACTCTAAATTCAACTTCTGACTCCATTCACATTTTGACTAGAAAATATTGGATTTCAAAACTGAAGCAAAAATATATATTCATATACTCTTTCAATTTCCATTTTTATCTGAAAAATTATACTTTTCACATGCATTTGTTCAATATTCAACTCGATATTAAATATTGAACAATATTAAGTGGTTAATAAACGAACTTCTAACGCAAATGGCAAAGCAAAATTTTGTCGGTATGTTCGTCAATTAATAACAGTTGAATGACCTTCACTTATCAGACAAGCGGATGCATCGTAATGGGAGAGAAGGGATAGTTTTGCGAAAAGTTGTGAAACCTGACCTACTTACTTCTCTTCTCAACCAGAAAAACATGCAAGCAAGCACTTACTAGATAGATTCGCATTTACTCCGATATTAACGTAGAGGATGACGTGGCATCTCAGCCAGTAGTTGAACACGGTTTGTCTTTGCTGATCACTGCGCGAGAGAAACTACGACTCTTTTGGTGATGCAAGAGCGATGCTTTCACTGTCCCAAGCCCACATGAACAGTTGTCAGCCTCGGTTTTAGTTTGTGCTTGAAATCCTTTACTATGGGGATTTATTCCATTGAAATCAGGAAATTACACAACGATCGGATCAAATAAAATATTTTCTCAAAGTATCCATCGATTTACCCTAGCTGAAACTCTAGAGTCAAATTATAAGAGAATTGAGAAGACTTTCAACCTTTATTACCGAGTAAACTTAATAGGGAAACCGAAAACTAAGTCTCCTATAAATGAAGTTAAACTTGGTATCGTAATTTGGCCAACTATTTTCTCTTCGAAATTTAGACACTCAGGGGATAAATGGTATAAAAACACGTAAAAGTCCCAAGCTAAGTATCGATTCATTTAAATGATCCGCTGAAATATACGATCGTTTTTTGACATCACTCGAATTAGCATTTTCATGACCTGATTCGTTGCTCACCCATCATCGTGAGTCAAAGTAAAATACTTCTGTTTAAAATCTCTATATCAAAAAGACGTTTATTGCACTGATGAAATATCTTTAATCTATGCTTTTGTTAATTAATAAATTTGTAAACCTCCAGACAACATCAATAACACTTGCCATTACCACAATATTAATTAAATTATTGCTGTATCTCACAATATCTGTAAACATATTATTATAAAACCGTGTATCTTTATTAAAGCGTGAAGGGTTAGGCTTAATATCATAATTTTTTGTACATTGAGCGTTGTTAGTGCAGACGTGGCTTAATTGAACGAACAGAATTGCTATTTTTCCAGGTACTGACAGGACTGGAAACCACGGGTCTTGTCATGCTAGTCTGAAATTAATAATGGGTTTTTGATTTAACCCCCCCCCCCCCGGTGATAAATTGGCAAAACTTTGTTGGGGTGACCATCAAGTTGCCTTGATTCATAATTTCTGAAAATATGCTCAAGCCCCAATTATAAATTCGATGGTCATTTCAACCAGCCTATTTGTCTGTTTTATTGAAATACTATTTCTAAATTCAATTTTTATTACGTAAAATATTATTCAAGTTATGTATTGAATAAATTATCCTGTAAAAACTTTTAATTTCAAATTTTATCAAGTTTACGAAGGTGAATAGTAGCTTGCAGTAAACGAATATCCCATAACCCAGCTAGAACATGAATCATTGAGACACTTACCAAACGCAAGTTATGACTTGCAAATAATTTGAATGTCCAAAACTAGGTAATGTTGTAAAAGATATAGAATTCATGGGAAATATAATTGATTTTTATTTTGTCAACTTATTTTATCAGTTGTAAATATTTAATACGCATTTTTATTCGTTATTACAACATTTCTATCATATAATTGACAAAGACGCCAACATTTGACGTATTTTGTGGTATAAGTGGCAGGTGCATATATTTATAATCCCCTGAAAAATAATAGTCTGTTTTCTGTTTGAGACACTTCACTCAAATTCTCCTCTGCTCTTCGGTGCTATGTGCCATCATGTACAATTTGTCGATGTTGTAGGTACGATTAATGCATGAATACGTAAATGATTCTTAGGGAGAATCCCCACATGTGAGTTCTCGTCTATATTGACATCAGTAAATTCTTAGTTAAAGTACTTATATTAATTCCTTGAATGTATGTTAATTTTTACAAATTCTGTTCCACTGTAATTCTCATAGTGCTACTATGGATATATGACTATAACGGGTTGCTCTTCAAAATAAAGGGAATTTTAAATGATTCCATTAAAACTACTCATTTTTACTTTTGTTTAAACGTGATGATGTTTTGAGTATAAAATAAATTCTAATCCTTTTTCCTATAAAAAATAATAAATTATTTAGTGAATGCACAATCACTGAATACAATGCGTGCATAAACAGTTTAAAGTAATCTTTTTATACCACAGAAATTGAGCAAGTGAAAGTGTAAATTTCGAAATAATTGTTTCAGGATTTTTATTCCTGTAAATTTCGACTTAATCTGAAGTATTAATGTTGTAACGGATTGCTACACAGTAATAAGCCTAGACTTATGCTATGTAATCTCCATGGCAGATTCTCCTAGTTTGGAATGGCCCCGGGATTAGCTAGGCTACCGGGAAGCCATGGAGAAAACAGATGTATGACACGGAATACGTTTATTTATGGATGTGAATATGTTAGGTTCTGTCCGTTGATTTGTGCTAATGACATGGAGCGAAGTCTTTAAATACTATCTTGACACGATAACACTGCAATGACTATTGACTGTTGATTGGTGGATTTTTGAGCGCGCAAGCGCTTCTTTGCTTCAGCCATTCCAGCTGATTGATTTCTAGGGGTACACATATGATAACAGGTAAATTCTTATTAATGATTAATTCTATTGAATCTATATAGGCGAAGTGTAAGATAAAATGGCAGATTACCAGTTTTCAATTTCGACCCTTAAATTGTTCCACTCTATTTTTTTCAAGTTGGAAGAAATTAGGAAACAGACTTAAGGATATTTCTTCAAGAGTTATAAAACATTCAATATTTAATTCGTTTAAATATTTTGCAGTGAAACACACCATTCTGTTCCTAATCCCATTGTTTTTCATGCAGCGAATCACGAAAGTGTAATCAATTAAAGAGTTAGAAAACAATCTCCAAATGTACTCTTCCTGAAAGTTTTCGTTTCTTCATTACAACACATTCAGTCGTTTGATTGGTAGCAAATGCAATTTATATGACATTAGCTCTAAATAGTCTTAGTTAAATAATAAATAAAATGAGCTTTAGAAGAGGTGGATCTAAATATTATCTCTTTTCATGTCCGTCTTAATCATGGGTTAGCAAAATAGTAAATTAATTGAATGAGAGATGAAAATTGGGCCAAACAGAAGTTTGGTAAGTAAGTTATAATGTTAGCAATCTTAATTTATTTAAATTCTGTAGGCATTGGTTTATCCACTATCCCATAAGGGACAGTTTCCCCTAGCAAAAATACCCTTATTGTCCAGGACACAATCCTGTGATTTAATCTCAAAATTTCCAACTGAATTCATGTTCTTCATATTGACAGCGTGTTGAGCATTTTAGTCAATTTAATTTGGATTATATCAATTTGATTCATTTGTACTTTATTGTAACCATTAGCAGGTGGATGTGGCCATAAATTAGATTTCAAGCAAAGCGTACCATTGTTTGAGTATATATTATTCAATTTATTTTCTTTCATAGATTTCACTTTGTTGAAATTAGTAAAAAAATCGATATATTCATTACATTGCAAAGTGAGCGTTATTTAAACCTGAATATTATCTACTGATCATTGAAAGCGAAAAGCTAGTTTCCTTCATCATTGGAAAGCGTTTGGAGACAGTCGAAGGAAATGAGGTTCTCCAGGTATCAAGGAGTGAGAATCAAGATGAAGTGTGAATTAAAATAAGTGCTTCAAGAAAATCTTACTAATTTTGTTTTCAAAATTCAAGTTTGTTATTTCCTATGAAATTTCATGTTTATTTATTGATTCGTTAATTGATTCGTTTATTGATTTATAAATTTATTCCATATGAATCGACATCCATTTTGCTAATAGTTACGATAACAATAGGTGATAATGCTTGAAACTTAAAAATATTCTTCCTTTCTGGTTATTATGGTAAAAATTTAAATCTTGCAGTTATGTTTGTTTTACTGAAAACTTATCTACCAAACTGCAATATGGTCAATATTTGCATAATCAACATTATTCCGACATTTATGAATGCTTTTGTATCTGTTAATTTGAACATTCAGGATAACACTGGAAACGAATTAAGGCCACCAAATGACCTTGCAAAAACTGTTTTTAACCGTTGGTCTGTTATAAAGTCGGAGTGCATTTTACTCTTCTGGCTGCTTATTAAGTATGTTAAACCGAAATAGATTATTGCATAAAGCTATTTTAAATTTATGTTTTTGTTTATCTAGATAACTCATTTTAATAGCTCTTTGAAACCTGCTTCCAAAATTTATTGAATAGGAATATTCTTAAATTAATGTGTCTCTTGTGTGGTTTCCAGTCTGTGTGAAGAAAAAAACAAGATTTCGTTTGAAAATCGGAGAACGCTCTCTATTTTTAAGCGGCCATCTGTGATGCTATTTCCGCATCTTTTTCAACGTTGGGAGCTCCAATCAAATTGTTAATATATATGTATTCCATAATATATAAATTCTTATCCAACAAGGCTTTTCCCAGCGAGTCAACCTCTAATTTTCCTAAATTAAAAATCTAAAATACTTTTTCTATTTATTTATTGAGGTAAATAATGATTCATCAAATTTAATAGAAGAGAGAAAGCAAATCAAATGAGAGCTAAAATTTTCCATACCTTGTCATAACTAATTTTGTTTAAATAAACACAAAATAGAGTTAATAATTAGATCTGCATCTCCCTTGGTAATCGAAAATTCAATAGGTAATGAAACTTGCAAATCTGGCTAGTAAATACGAGGCCAATGAGGTCAATGCCCTTTAGTATGCACTATTGATGTGGGTGGACAACAGCAGTGGTCAAATATGGTTAGCCTGTGAGGTGAAAGTAAACGATTTTCTCATCAGAACACCTTCACGCAGTGTCTCCACTACCATTGTAGAGTTTGGGAATATGGATTATTATTATTATTACCCAAACTGATACAAAAGACTTAAAATTTGGAATGTTGGTGTCCAATGAAAATAGGTTATCATAGAGTACAATAGCCTATAATGACTAGGGGTTCAAAAGATGCTAAGGTCAACGTCAAGGTACCATATTGACGTACTTCATTTGATTTGTGGACTTGGGTTGTAAAATATCGGCTAACTGGACAGTTCGCGTTCCAAAATTGAAATTTCATGATTCGTTCAAATGATTGCCGCTACTTTTTATCTGCGATGTTCAATGCTAACTTGGCGGTATTACTTAATCATGAAAGGTCAGTTCTCTCACTTCCAATTATTTCGAAACGCGGTTTTTCAGTTGGCAAGTAGTCTGAAATATGGTTAGTTGTTTAAAGTTTTAAAACAGTGATGACTGAACTAAAAATGAAAATTCGGCATAAGTCTCCAGTAGCTGTGTTAAATTAGTGGAATGTGTGGGGACAACTTTAGCATGACTAATGCAGAATCAATGACCAATACCAATACGATCAATCAATGGTCAATTTCAGTACACGGTTACTCGACCAATCAATGACCCAAGTTATATGAGGTCATCATACCATAAAGTGTTTATAATGACTAAGTTCCACGTCATACACATACACTATACACGCCATACTAAATAAACGTGTTCCGTGGTATACGTCTGTTTCTTTTATTCCGGGAGATTTACCAACTAGGAGGATCTGCCATAGAGGTTTCTGAGAATAGTCAAGGCTTATTAAGGTAGCTAATCCGCTACAAATGCAGTAACTGAAATAGACTGGAATTGATAACTAACCAGCATCTAGTGCCATCTTGGAAGACATCTAAACATCCAAATTTCAGATTTATCTTGACTTACATTTTATCTGATAATATATAATCAACTCCATCATTACCATGCGCTTCAAAAATCATGATTCAGAATCCATTGATGTCGAATTAGACTAAACGGAGAGTTACGACTTAAGGCCGTTTTTCATTACAAAACCTCGAAGATCGGTTTGGTATTGCATAGTTAGTTGACAACGAAATACCATCTATAAAATGTTCTAATGAAGGCGAATTTTAATATGTTGTAAGTAAAACAGTTAATTTTTAAAATCATTATAGATAGAGAGATAAATTGCAATTAACCATAGTATTTCGACATATTTATGCTGATGAGCACTTTATACGTACATATTTGGCCGATCAAGATGAATAGAGATACCTGGCCTGCCAGTTAGATTGGAATTTTCCCGCCTACGCTAATTGGCTCGTTCAATTCCCATTGTTTAGTCTATACTTAAAATGTTACTCTTTCCTTACTCTAATTCGTGCACAAAATTACAAGGGTCTGCAAAAATTGTGACAAATATATTCAATGAAGTGTACGATTACTTTTAAATTTTTACTTCATATAAAAAGTGTGATTATTTTAAAGTTGATTTCTAGTTGGTTAAATCGGTCTCCAACCCCATGCATGTACATTTTAAAGATAATGTTAATTGTATTTAAATTTATAATATCTCTATCTAGAAGGTGCTTAAAAGGCATTGAATAGATTCTTGTAAGGTCTAAATATGTGAATCGATTTTTAGCTTTACTTTTTTGAAGGTTCGAATTGGAATCTACAGGATCTGATTTGTTTTTACTCAATAATCTTCAAGCTATGTCTTTATTATTCAATCTAATCTTGACTACAACAGTAGGATTGATTGAAGACAAGGCAAGAGAAGGTACTTTTGTGCGACAGAAATACGCTAAAATGCGTGTGTATACGGCCGTGAATATTTGAAAAAAAATTCAATTTTCAATGAAATTGACATTATGTAAACGGGATTCATGGTAGAGTCTAGGTCGTATCGATGTTTTCAATACACCCTGAAAAGGTCGACAAGGAGTGATTGAGTTGGTTCCAGTAGGGATCACTTATAAGTACGTAGAGATAAAGCCTGATTAAGAGAAAAATGAATATAGACTTGATTTTTCATTTTTTTATGAAATTGATTTGGTTGATAAATAGAAATACCAAGTTTACGAAAAAGCTACAAAATTGGAATCAAATTTCAAGGCGCTGAGTGGTTGGCTCTGCTCGCGTACTCAAAAACAAACGAGGCATTGCGATGGGTCAGGTGTTTTTCTCCCTAGAAAGGTAAAGTAAAACTTTACACTCCAAGGTGAAATGAGTGACTGGTAAATCATCGAATTTAACTTATAAAAGACGGAAAAATTATTGCAAATTTTTCTCAAGTTCAATATATATATGTAATTTAACTTTACCTCTTTCATCTAAAAATTGTGATATTTAGGCCCTAAACTTTAAGGAAGAGGAAGAAAAGTTTTATTCTCCAGAGTGCTGGCATTCTTTGTCCATTGTATTTTTTATGCTTAAGTTAAGTAAAATTCATTGGTCGCCAGTAGTTGGTAGATAAAGACGATGGGTAGGACATGAAGAAGCATCCAAAATACAGAGAATGGAAACGATGCAAAAGACCCTGTAGGGATGGAATTCAGAGAAGAAATATTAGAGAGGGGGCGAGGAGGGGATGGTTCAACTAAATATGCATTTTAACGCCGAAGGTAATACTGCTCTAAGGTTGTTTGTGGTAGAACCAAGTTCGATTAACTGGAGCTGGATTAGAGGCTTGGATGCAGAAACTCAATTTAATAGTTAGGTTTATAGAACTGTGGGATTCTAGAGTCGGGTATTTTTAACAATAGTTTTGGCAAAATGAGTATGATAAGTTACGCGCACAGTAAGAAATTTAGACTTGCTCAAGGTGACAAAGAATCAGGGAAAAGGGGAGCCGAGATCTAACGACAGAATTTGGCAGGCACATCAAAGTGTACATGGTGATTGGGCAGTATTAAACAACTATTGTTGAAGAAAGTCACCATGTCTTTGTAATGAGTTCACCTCTCCCCCTCCCCCCTCCCTCCCTTCTTTTCACTTAACAACAACTTCGAATATTTCAATTTTATTTTTGCTCTCACTTCTCTTCTGTGGTCTCGGCGTCTTTCACAATAAACCCTGCTCATCACAATAATAATTTCTCTAAATCATATATTGTGGTGTTAATTTCAATAATTTAAACGAATGATAACTTAGACAAGCATTCAGGTGACCCCTGACAATGTAATCCACGACTATCATATCACTTTCATTACAATTTCCTTTCCACCAAGAGGTTCCTTGTAAATCGTCTCTCAACCACACTTTCAGTTACGCTTAAAAGGTTTGCGTTATGGTAGTTGGTGCGATTATTAAATTGTTTATAGTCATTCTTATATTTTATTGCTTTTTCAAACTTTGCTTTTAACAGTCATATGACACCATTTGGTTTGATTGATTTTCTAAAATGTTGAAATTCTAACAATTGGGCAAAGTTGGCCACGCCAATTTAAGATTTTTTAGGATACACAACTAGCTGAGGTGAATATGCCCTAACAAGCAGTGTCACGACAACAGTTTTTGCTTTTAGCATTAAATTTAAATTACAACGCATTATTTGATGCTAATTACTGAAGTACAAAGAAAATCAATATGCCTCTCATAAAGGGAAAGTTGTTTGACTTGGGAAAATCCTCGTTGGGCCATTTAAAAGGTAGGCTAAAAATAACATATAGAGAAGGCGATAATGTGTGGAAAAAATTCGCAGGGCGTGTTAATATGGGCCTTAAATTAATTTTTTCTCTCTGGTGTAGGAAGTCTAAGTATTTGGTGAATTACATTTCGAGGAAAAACGAAAAGAGCTTCACCCAATTCGGTATTCTAGATTCCGACATATAAACACCTCTGCTGCTCCTTATTTTCTATTCAAACAGAAGTTCTAATTGGCTAATGAAGGTGAGGAAAAAAGTCTTCGACAATGATATTACAATATGTTGGAATAATTCTGAATTTAAATCATTTCGGACAGCCTCCAGAGACTACTGCAAATATAAACGAGATTAGCGGAAAATGAGTGAATTGTTTGCTGACTGTTAATGAATTACGTAAATTAATAAAATTAAATAGTAATGTTCAATTATTCAACTGTCATTAACTAAGAAAGGTAAATAAAAAAGCCAACCGAAGCGAATTAAAGGATATTTTCAGTAATTATAGTTATGATTAAAGATGTGCTTTATAGGTCTAGTGTATTATGAACACTTATATTCTAATTAATTTTTAAATCGACGTATTTTAATAGCTTAAAATTCTTGTTGTAATTTTGGATATGGTAGTTTTTTTTAAATACGAGTGTTTAAGCCGTCAACTATCAAAACATCAATCTTGTTACTGGCATTAAGGCTTATGTATGACGCCAGTTGAGACATTCGAGAAAATTCTATTCAACTTCATTAGAAGTCGGTGAATATGATGCGCAGATATTTTAATTTTGCTTGAATTTTTTACGGGTTATCAACGTTAAAGTATCTGAAGAGATAATCAAGTAAATTTTCACTAAAATTTAATAAATATAGTTAGGAAAGACATACGATTAATTCGCAAATTCGGTGTTCGACAAAGCAAATCCTTAGTAAAGTCAAATGGAATGGAATTTTTTGTTAATTCACTTCATTTCTAGTGTCTTCCTGATACCGAACGCATTATTCGTTTTCTGTAAAACACCTGAGACGATGAAAACACTCATGCCAGCCAGTACGAACACACCGCCTGCAAGTAGAATGAATCAGCTAGCCCCAAATATGTGAGGACAACAGCCATTGGCTAGTCAAGAGACGTAATCGATCTTCAGTACTGTGTCCAAAGTGGTAACGTGGCCGCTTACTGTCACCCTTCATCCTAATCGGCCCTTATTTCGATTTTTCATGCACCTCATAAATTGCATGCCTTACCAAATTAACTGATCTCATCTTTGGGATATTCCTTAATAAAGTTATAACCCTTTAACGCCCGAATTATTCTTTGAAAAATGCACTCGACTGCGCTCACGCGTGTCTCACAGCAGACTGATGCCGCCGACGTGATGAGTTTTGGTGGTGTCAGACGAAGTCTATAGACGTATTGAACATGTTTCAAACGGCTTTCTGTTATAAGTCTAGTACCAATGGAGCTTATTTTATAAGACGAACGTATGGTCCTGCAGGCCGTTAAAGGGTTGAGGCAGATTATTTAGTTATCGAATGATTGCTTCCGCAAATATTTTCTACTTTAAATATAAATGCATGAAATTCAATGCGAAGATTCCAAATTACTAGCAAACTGCTGAATACATTTCTTCGAATTAGTAATATTTAGGTATAGCATTAAAAAATGGTTTATATTTAAAATTGAAAAGCAATGTGATCTTCCACATTCCTTTACGAAATTCGCCCAAAATAAATCCTTCATAGTTTTATTATTCTAAGCCTCCTGCCAGCACATTCTTAATGAAGGCAAGCGGAATCTTTAGAGGGGGGCATATAATTAATGACCAAGTGTGCGTAGTAGCAATTCGCTATTTATGAAGACGCATCGGGCTGCTGCTGCAGATGGAAATAATTAAAATCAGTTATTATTATTATTATTTAGGAAGACCATATTTAGAGCAACTAATGAGAAAATGCGTAGATGGTTCTGCCTCATTACACCTAAATGAACCTCATGGCCATAGTGTTTTCTACATTCGGAAAAAATTGTTCAAAAAAATGGCCTACTTACATACTCAAGTTAGACAATTCAGTGTGTTTACGTAATCTTCGAAATATTAACTTGAATCGTTTGATTTATTGAGTAATTGAAAGAATTGGTGGAAATACAAACGAATTGAACAGAATGCATAAATGTTTTCTTCGGGGCGTTGTACCTGGATTGTATTAGTCAGTGCGTAAAAAACTCGGGGAACCTCAGAACACGTCTGGCCTTGATCAAATAGTAGTATATTGTGTTTATTATGACTGATTATATAAATAAACTAGACGCTCATCCACTCAATTTTCCGTGTTCTCTTCTCCCCCCCTTCCCCCCTCGGCCTCCCCTCCCCAGGAGGTTCATCATGGGTGCGTTAGTCTAAAATAAGCATAATTTGTAAGACTTACAATCAGGGTGACAATATAATTAATAATAAAATTAATAAAATTCTTTTCTTTGACGAAAGTAATATTTCATTATACATTTTTATTCCAATATCGCCTAATGCACAATTTTTATATGAATTAATGAGAAATAGGGGATACTGTACCTGGGTTGAATTACATTTCAATCACTTTTTGCTAAAACACCGAGAACATGTATCATTTGAAAAAGTATTTCTAACTCAACTGGTGCCCACCGATGGTGTAGTGGATAATGTGCTCGACTGCAAATTATGAGATCATATCTTCGAAGCACACCGAGTTGCTACCAATGAGTGGAGCAGCCATCAGTACTGTTTAAGTGAGGGAGTTTGATTTGCCCATTAGGAAGTCTCTATAACTTACCTTTACGAAATGTGAATGGCAGAAAATGCCTTTGGAAATAGACTGGTTAGTTATGAGAACCTGTGAGATTTCGATCTATTGATTATTTTGACTATTTGGCTTTCGAACTATTGATATCAAAAGTGTCGTCAACCTAAAATAACCTTTCCACAACAGTGACAAGGGTGTCGAACTAAAAGAGACTCAAATATTCCATAAGTTGCGTTTCGAGCCTGCTCATAGGACCACATTCATTATGGGCGGATAGCTTACTCGTTTGATTCTCTTAAAAAAATTGGAATACATCGAATTATTTTCCCACTTCCCTTTCAGTTAAGAACCATTCAAATCGTCGATGAGAATTAGAATGATTTATTATTAAGTGAGACGAACCAAAAATTAATGGAGTTGGTCAACTCTTAATTGTTCTATTTCTTCTCAAAACTACTTTTCCACTTTACATGCTTGGATTCTTGTAAGATGAATAAAATGAATTAGCATTTTAAACTTTCCCATTGGAAATGAATGTGTAAGCGTCACCACTACGAAACGCATTTTGACAGATTATGATGCATATGGAACCAACAAACAACTGACAAACAATGTTCAAAGCTATGAGTTTGTTGCTTTGTACCTATGTTACCAATCCCTACAATTTATCTCCAAGTCACCCACCGCCCTCATCAATGCACTTCTCTCCTGACAATCTGACAGTTACCGAGACAAAAACAAAGTCCATTTGGTGTTTTTTTGATCTCCAAACCTTAACAATATATGGACTACTTGCATGCGTCTATTTAGAATCTGATCAGTTACTAGTATGTTTTTCTTCTAGGGTTGAATCTCATCATATGGTAAGATCTAGTCACGCTAGAATTACACTAACATCGAAAGGGACTACTTTTTTCCAGAAGCCTACTAGTTTAATTTTGAAAATTGAGATGGAAACATTCTTGCTTTCGAAACATTCAAAAATAATAAAATCAGTTTTACTACGAAAGTTGGTTGATCTTTCAATTTTAAGATTGTATTTATTTCGATTTGATTTTGTCTGTCAACAAGTATACTTAGATGTTGCTTTAATATAATTTAAAAATAGATAAAATAATTATCAACTAAACTATCTATAACAAAAATATATAATTTAATTTCAACTAGTGACACAGCGCATTTAGTTCTAAGTATAGCGATAATCAGTCGTAAATTGTAAATGTCTAATAATAACCTATAATTGCATATAATTGGCCATTAATCAAACTAAATAAAGTAACCTTGGAGCAAGTAACAACTAATGTTTTTTTTAAATTTAACATTAGAATTATAGTGGGCGAGCCTTTTAGAAATGTAGCATTTGCAACAATTTTGCGCTATAAATGAAAGTACGAATATACAGCATTTGATGGTCAATTATCGCTAAATTTAGCATAAATATAAGACGTGTTTTTGTCCTACAATTAACTTCGATTTTGAAAGAGGAGGCATTTTCCACTCCTCCGAGGGAAAAATTTTATTTGACTTTAATTTGTGCGAATGTTGAGCGGTGGTAAACGTGCATGTCTTCTAAGTTGGAAATCAAAGCTTCAGCGTCCATTGGTTCATATTCAGTAAATGAAGAGACCAATCGCAATTGCTTAAATCTGAATAATAAACAAATTGTAGAATACGAATCTCTCACCAGGGAAACTCAATAATACCACCACTTTACTAGAGATGTGTGTTGATAAATATTTTCCCAAATTTCCTTGGAAATTAAAATTCATTTATTTTTTTCCCCTTCAAAAAAGTCATTTCTAAGTCTTTTGCTTCAAAAACTATGACCCCAACAATAATGATAGTAATGTGTTTTTTTTGCTTATTAATAATGAATCCGAAAAATAGAAGAGTAATTTAAATTTTAATGAGTTCGAAAATTTTCATTTGAAATGTTTTTTTCATGTATATTGGATGGATCATAGCTGTCCTTGCTTGACTACAAATTTTAAAGTGGTGCTGTATCTGCAGAGAGAGCTCTGCAAAAAAAACTATTTGGTAAGCTCAGGCATATTCCACCGGAGTTTATAATGAAATTTCACTGCGTTCACATGAGGAGGTAAAGAGATAGAACTACTTCAAGTGGAATAAAAATAAACGCTTCAAATTTTCTGTTACAAATTAATGTTAATGGAAATGGGTCTACTGTCATATCACCTACTAATTCAAACCTTTTCCTCTTCTCCGTCTTTATTCCATTGCGGTCATTAATTTGCTCCAACCAGTCCGCTCTCTTACCTATTTAGGCGTTTAACATATGAACTAATAGTGATTTAGTATTAAGTATTTATTCACAAAATTAATGTGAAAAAAGAATATATGCTTTCTGAATGGGCTCACCTTCGCCATTTTATGAATAACGTATAGGATGCACCTCAGGTTACCAGAAAGGCCAACTGCATATGAAAATACCGGTCAGCATTAATGAATGCTACTTTTCATTCGTGAAGTCTACAAGACCTAATTTGACTAAGTAAGAGTAAGGTGTGCTATGCAATATCTCCTCCCAAATTTGACCAGAAATTCATTTATTCACTTAATAAAACAAATTTCGTTATTGTCCATGATAAGGGAAAATTTTTCGCTGGAAAGCCTTTGAGTAATGAGGACAGCAAGAGAATCCGAGGGAGAGTTGAGAAGCAATACTTGATGCAGTCAAGACGTCGTCAGATGTACTATTTACACAAATTTCTGGCTTATCTCTTTGTCCATATTATTAAAGGAATTAAGATTCGCTGGAAAAGGTCCTGAAATTCAAGCTCAATTACTTGGCCCCCAAGTTCACGGTTTGAATTAAGTCCAAGGTGATTCATTTGACTGAGTGGTTGATTATGCCACCTTGATTAAATTGTACTTGGTTCCAGCGTTAAGATTTCCTTTTTAGTTGCATAAATGAATGAAGATAGCTTAACTTCCTCGACTTTATGGACTCTATTTATCTGCGAGCGTTATTATAAAGCACTGATATTAGCTGTACTTTTAGCCGCCTTTCAATGACCTTGAGCATTACCAATCATAAATGCCAGTCATCCTCCACTCCCACTCCCACTCCTCCCCCCTCCCCCGTTTCATATCATGTACCCGGTTTGATTTATGCTTATGCCTTCGCCTGCATTCACGCAAGCAATATTATGCTAGTGAAATACTTTACGCGCGTCCATTCCCCAGTTGTTTTATCTGAGTGTGAATATGCAACCTTCAGTAGCTGGCGCTGATGACAACCTACTGACGTTATTCACAGTAATAGTTACTTCTATGGTGTAAAAAATGCGCAAATCTGTGGGTTTTAATTGTAACCTAACACTGGCAAAACCCAGTTGGATTGAGGAAAAAGGAAAAGTCCATTTAGTATTTTCATGAAGTCGTTGAGACTGCAACCACATTTGACTCAGATCCAGACTATTTTCATACTGTTGGCATTTGTGAGCCAAAATTAGATCAGACGGGTAAGAAACGTCATTCCAGCTAACTGTCAAGCCCGGTTGTTGTAAATTGGCTGGTGGACGACTTGCCAAAAAATTTTCGAATTTTACTATTCAGCGGTAAAGCAATAACTCTGTAACTTTCAGTTTCAGCCATAAAAGTTATATAAAACGAACTTGATGTGTGAATCCCCACATTTATGCTTATCCAAAAATTTTGTTATTTCACGTTTTTGAATTTTCGTTTGGGTATTAGAGAGCTGGTTCTTGAACAGCAATGGACATAGCCATTAAATATGTAAAATTGGTTTTCAAACCGCATTACTTGCTGAAAGCTTAGTACATCTTTGAGTATCTACCCATGAATTACTCACTTCTATCAGATTCAGTTCAAGCTGGTCATCAAAGAAAATTTTGCTCTTAGTCAATGGAAAAGTGCAGGCACGAATCACAATGACAAATACATTAGTAAAATTATCAATACTTGTCGAGAGAAAGGCCGTCAACTGTCGTTTTCTCCTCTCTCACTTTATATCAAATGCTAAAAGCAGTCCCATAAATTGGACCGTATAAATTGATTGTTAGATGAGACAAAGTAGATACTGTATGGGCACTATGTAATTTCCAATACTTCCATGCAATCATGCTAATCAATAGGAAAGCACTTGCTTGCTTGCAGTTCAACATGGACGCTTAGTAAACCAATAAGAATACAGAACCCATGACATAATAAATTGCAATCCAATGTTGATTCAAACGACGTAGCCAAGTTGGTCACTTTCTCTTGCCGTTGTATACTACACAAGTTTCTTCTTCCCTATTTCTATCTACCTTGTGTGTATTGATCTTTATATCCATCCACCCCCTCCTGTCCTGTCTAAAATATGTTGAATAATAAATCCTACTTGAAATATGCAGAGCTGCACAGACCCTCTATAATGGTTCTTCAGTTTGATAAACCAAGAAGGAAATCGTAGTTTGCCAATTAGAGCAGAGCATGAGTGAATAGACACCCTGTATGCAACTTCGACTTGTATGGCAGCTTCTCGTAAATAAAAAGAGATTATCCTATAAACCCTTTACGCTGAACTTGTCAATTGATCTGTGAATGCTTCCTGTTCCAGACAGTCATACTTTAAAGCGTGTATAATTGTCTTTTTAACACAGTGATATGCGCATGTTTTGTAGCAAAGCTGCTGCCGCCATGGTGGGAATCCAAACTAACCGAGCCCAATCCTTGAACCTCCTGATATATCTTAATGGATTGATTAATCTGAAGTCAATAAATGATGTTGACTAGTATGCTATTGTATACATCTAGCATAGAGTGCCTGTATTTATGTGCATACACAAGGAATTCGGGATAAATTTACTGAACAAAGTTAGTTTTCCAAATGTGTCAAAGATGCTCTTCGTGCATTCTATCCTTCCCTTAAAAGTTTGAGCCCTTCTTCAACTATATACGTGATAATAAACGAAGACAGGAGATTAAACTCCAAATGAATCAAGGAAGAGGATAACTTGCATCATCCTTGTGCACTGTGGAAAAAATTCGGCATAAACTGATAAATCTTAATGGAAACTACCGGGCTGCTTTGGCTGTAAGAAAAGTATATACCTGGTGACCTGATCTGTTCTGGTTTTACTCCACTTAAAGCAGCAAGTTCCCTCGAAAACATGTTGTGGAGACCCAGACATCGTTACTCTCGTTACTACAGTTAATTGAATGTTTCAGCCTTCACCATGAACACATTACTCAATGAAGATCTTCTCTACCACTACCAGTTAATATCAGCTTCACAGATGTCTAATTCTCACCGAGAATGTCCACGAAACTCGTTTGGTGACAATGGTGACGAAACTTCTTAGCAAAGTGACACATCCTGCTGAAGCACAAATAACCTGGTTCTTTTCCGATGAGAACAAGTCTTGTCAAGAACAAATTTACAACACATAGAATGACAGGTGATTTGGATACAGCAGTTCGCAGAACATTCCTTGAGTCATGCTCATTCAATTTGCCCAAACTGTCATGGATTACAGATGTTTTTCCTCCTAATCCTCCTCCTTCTTCTCCGAGGGTGATGTGATGTGATGCTCTTCGAAAGAGAAGCTTGGGCTGAATTCAGATGCCTACGTTGAATTGCTGACTTTTGTAGTAGTTGAGCCTTGAGGAAAGAACGAAAACAGTTGATAACAGACCAGGTGTATGGATAACTCAGGGAAAAGTCACAGTTGGTTGTCATCATACACCTACGCCTATACCAGTCCCAATGGCTGTCCTCCAATCCCTCCCCACTCTCCAGATCTTAACCGTTGGACTTTTCGTATGTATGACGTACTGTCTAGAAATTCACTAACCGTCATGTCAGTGAAAAAGAAGATTAGTTGATGGACACAATGTAAGCAACTTTCGAATCCCTTCTCAGGAGAAGTGTAAAATCCGCTTACTCCAGGTTCCAGAGCCTTGGTCGTAGTCGATTTGTTGCTGTTGTATACATTGGTTGCGGTCCTTAGGGGAAGTCTTGTTGACAACGACATAACTCCTTTTTCTATTGCATTTCCTTTAAAGCAATTAACTATAACAGTTACCAATTCCTTTGTCTTTGTCCTGATGAAACTGTCAAACTTATCCCGAACATTTAATATAATGTATTGGGCAAAGAAGCTAGAGTTAACGGTATTAAAAAATCAGGTAAATACCTCAGTATCTTGACAGTTTTTTCTATATTCATTTGGTCATGAGATGTATTTGAGTTGAACATGAAGCACTACTCTGTCATTATGTAAAACAGAAAAAAGAGTGAAACAATAAAAACAAATAAGGAAATAGCATTTTTTCCTTTAAAATGATGATCCCGAAGCATTAACTACTTCACCGTTTTTCACTAAGTGATTTTATTTGGGAGACTTTTAATACTTAGGGCAATATCTCTCCGATTACATAAATTAAGGTTATATTATTTATCAAATTATGTTAAAGCTATAATCTTGGCCATGAGGAATGAAATGCAGAGATTTCTTGAAAAGCGGTGTAAATAAATGTGAAATTAAACCATTATCTTCAATCTTCAAGTTCGCAGATGTCATAATTGGTCTCGAGAAGAACATTTCATTTTCAGTTACGGTCTTTCAGTCGCTTAACACGCTTGATTGGAATCCTTGTTGAGTACAATAGCATTGACGAGTTAGTCTGCACAAAACTGCCCTCAGTTCAGTGGTGGATACTTTTTGGTCTTTAAGCAGTATTAAATAATTCTTTAAATTTTCTTTGAGCCAAGACCTTTCAGCCTTCTTCTTACCGTTAGGTCTGGGTCAATTTTGGTTGAACTTTATAAAAGTGGTCATATTGTTTATTTAATAGCAAACCATTGAAGTAAATATCTTTTGCAATATTTAGTATTCAGTATTAATTTATTCAAAAATATCGACAAAAGAAAAGATATGTGAACATTAATAATGCAAATCTAGAAATAAATAGATAAGTGTAAAAGTCTCCAAGGTATAACCAATGTATGACGGTGTCATAGTAGTCGTTACGATATTTATGCCTTGCTGTCTACTAAAATTATTTCAGTAAGTAAGCACAAATGAAGAACATGTGAGCAAATTGAAGAAGACGCTTACCTTTACCCTACACTGTAAATGAAGAATGATTTCAATCATGAACTGTTAAGGCAAGATCTATGGTATATACAGACTATGGAATCACAGTGCGTTATCCTTTGGTCCCACGAAGATGGATTGTAATTTCCATCGAGTTTAGATTTTATATAGGCGAAATAAATGACGTTTGGGAAGTTTTCCATGTCACTCTCCTTCATTATTACTAATCCTAATAAAGCTTTGCCATGTTACATACTCACTAATGCTAGTAGTGTTCCTCGAACTGCCTTGCGCAAGTTTATGGTCACGTTCACCTGAAAAGGACCCTTTCCAAAACTGGGTCAATCGAACACTGGATTTAGCCGTATGCATTTCTTGCTTGCAGAATCTTGTTGGCAAAATAAAATGCAAAATCATGCCAGAAGAAGGCCACTATAAATTTTGGCTGCCTAATAGATATGTAGTTATTTATTTTAACGTGTGGTCATGTTAATTAGTTGAGTATTTTGTTGGCCTCAAATCGGTATCCTATAATAATAAATAATCTTATTATTTGTATTTTATAACAAATAAATTAATTAATAATATTTAAATTAGTTGACCATATTTATTAGTGCAAAAGTTCTTAAAATTTGTTTGCAAATAATAATAATAGGATAGAAATAATAAGTAATACATATATATATAAATGTCACCTCTGTTTTGCTCATGTACTTTTCAAGTCACGTATCCCTGTCTAAATTCAATTCTCAATTTTTAATAAATCTTGCAAATGGCGTTTTCGTTTTCATGGCTTGAGCAATATTGTATTCACTTCCGAGTATGCGAAAAAATTGCTCGCCCAAAAAAAAATAATAAAAAAATGCCATAATTGCGGGAAAGAGGATTGTATTCGACTGCTGCACGTTTGAGGCCAGTTAACGTGTTGATAAATCATTGTATTTTTGTACCGTGTTACCTTTTTTGGGAAAAAAATCATTCAAAATTATTTCAATACAACTTTCCTTCTTTAAGTAACCTAATTTACCTAAAGCTAAACTTATTCATCAGAAATTCTGCTAAAAATTTTGATATACACTTATGAGCTAGCTGATTTTTCATTGCCGAATCTCCCCTGTTCTTCTTGTAGTGATTTGAATTCATGTGTAAAAATTGCTTTCAATTTGTTGAATAAAAGTGGATTCGTTTTATTCGAGAAAAATTAAATTTATGGATTTTTTGAATAAAGCATTTACTTCTGGGATTTGCGGCTGTTTTAGAGACTAATTAGATTATAGCACATTCACTGTGATTTATTACAAGCTAAGGCAAGCTACATTGTTTGCAAGCAGTCTACATTTACTAAAAAAATGCACTTCTAGTGCTTGCTCACTTGTTGAACAAACCTTTTTTTAAGGAGATGACCTGAGCCATGATTTATTTATTCATACAAGGTAAGAACAGCCTCGTGTATGCATTTTCATTTCTAACTTACAGTCTAGGATTAGTGATTCCAAATACAGTATAATTCTTTGAAAAATGCGTGAAAACCTGAAGGAAAATATGTTAAACAAATAAACGCCTATCAATTCCAAAAGAGCCAAATATCATCCAATGTTATTTAACAAATCATCATTTTAAGTCCTTGTATCTATTAAGCCAAGTTCAAATTTTCATTATTTTCTAATATTTTGATATTGGAGCTAATTTTGGTGCTTATACGCAAAGACAAGTGTCTGCTATTTAGGCTAGTTTTACCAACTAATATCAGCGGCAATAAATCACGGCAAAAAATCCACCAATTTTTTTAATAAAGGAATTAATGGATGTAAAATAAATGCGACGTTGTTAAAAAGTAACAATTTCCTGAACGCCTTTGACTTTCAACGTCATCAAACTGACCGTTATCGAATTCGACTTCCAACTCGAAGTTGTGTATATTACAATACTTCTTTCCCTCTTTGCCCTCCCTGTCCTGTTTTGCCGAACCTGGGTTAAAAGGTAAGCTAACGGCAGTCCATATACCAGAATATGTGAGAAAGCTATGGTAATGGATAAAGCTATCACAACATCGAACTACTGGTGCTTCCATGATCAGCTCCACTAACCGTTGCTCATTGAAATAAGTTCTGAAATGTTTCATCACTAGTGCCTAATAAGTCTTCATTATCATTAAGAGTGACAACAAATAGACCATGCTTTAGGTTCATAATCAGCATCTTGAAAGTGGAGAAAAATTAAGCTTATAGTGATTTAAAGGGTGGTACTGGTATTTCATATTAGTTGAGGCCATGGGCTCATCTGTGAAATTTGACATAATGTCCTTGAAGTCACTTATGCTCTCTTACAGAGCTCCAGAGTATGGAACAAAAATATTTAGATTAATACAAATGTGCTCAGATCGAGTAGAGGAGAACTGGGTAACATTTCTGGAAATCAATAACTTTTGTACGACCTGATTGGCAAATATCCGCTGAAGACTTTTAATGGTGGTATCAGAAGTGGCAGACTTAAAGAGTATAATCTGGGGCTACTTTGAATTTCAATACATGAGGATAAGGCAAGAGGTCCACCAAAACTGAGATGAAGGTGAAACTAATGCACCGCAGTTTGGAAGCACATCAGAGGAGATCAGACTTTTGCTTATTCTCGCCTATATTTTGTACAACCACTTTTGATACTTCCATCGGGTGAAGAAATCGGTTAAGGAAGAAATTTTTCCCCGTATTCCTTGCATTTATTATCCATCGATGCCCATCGCTTAAGATTTGGCTCGAGTTTGATTATACAGACCATGAAACGTTGTAGACCTATTTAGGAGTTATGAGAGAGGCATACATAAAACAGCCTTTTTATGTTCTATTAGGCGACATATTTAATCTGTCCGCTGATCAGGTAAATGGGATTTAGGAACTAGTCGTTGCCTGGTGACGTTTGACGCAGAAATACGTGGTGCTTTAGCGACTTTAGGCCTTGAAGTTTCCATAGACTACTTGGGATTCATTATTTTTGGGCTCTTTCACGGATGGATGTAACATCATGTCAGGAGTTACATCAGGAGATGCATCCATAATTATCTATTCCTCGTCTTGCCACTGGCCTTGTCGACGCCATAAATGTATTTCAATTTCCTCCCAAATTTTTAAACTACGTGATGAATGTTAAGTTATCTTGCCGCTAATTTTAAATTGAACGTTTTCTATTAACTTGCTTTATTCTCTAAACTCAACTGAACTTTGTCCTATTACAGGCATGCCAAACACTACTTCATCGCAAACAATTTTGAACAACTGTATAATAAATTCATTTACTTAGATTACATCTTAAACTTCATTTAATTTCCGCAACAGCATGGAGTGTCAACGTTTCTGCCCGTCTCCTTCATTATGCCACTGCCATACTTCCATCTCAGCTGTTAAAAGAATTAATTGCATTTACATCTTCATACCTTTCTATCTACGTGGATAACCCTATATTTACTTTCTAAAATCAGTTTCATAAAACTGTTTAATTAAAATTCAAATTAGCTAAAGTAGATTGTATGAATCCTATCAGCTTTCTGCTATACGGTTAGTTCTAATTAGAATCTCTACTCGAGATCGATAGCAGCAGAGTCTATTGCACTTTCTACTCCGTGTTTATGGCCATTTCTTACTTTTGACCAATAAAAACTGCTTGCCCAGCCCTCGTTTTGCCTTACCATCTCCATAATCCATTCAACGGATTATATGATATATATTTCAGGAGTAAAAGTTTGCAAGATTTATTTGAATATGATAGATTCTTCCTTAAAAATATACTGTCATCTATTACAGATAAATTTAAAAATAAATCTGTTGCAAACATGGATTTTAAGTTTAGTTAGATCTGGGAAGAATCGGGAACAACGTTAGCCGCTGTGAGTTGAGAAACTCTTGCGTTATTAAAATATCATGCATTTTGAGGGCAAAATTCTTAAATGATCCGGAAAGTGCGAGTTCCGTTGCGATGATCCAGATAAAGGGAGCTATCCATTCAGCATTTATCACCTTGGTACAATTTCATCGTGAATTTAAAGGACCTTGAGCTCTTATGGAGCTTGAATTCTACATTGAGCATATCCATTTATGGTACTATATAATAATTTATCATGGAGATAACTTCTGATCATAGTTTCTGCAATTGCATTAACCTAATCGATTTTAGTCCGCCCTTAATATTGTTTCTAATTTATCAAACAAATGACTCTCTATTAATCGTTAGAATTAAGTTCGTTAAAGATATTCGTTTAACCAAGATTTAAATAAATATCTAAATTATTTTACGTGAGCAATTTTTTCTCAATCTGTTTGTTTTTTTTCGAAAACTTGCGAAGATATTTTAATGCACGTTAAGTGTTTTTCACTGATTAATCATTAATTAGTGCTATTTTACTTTAATACACATTCAGTTCAGATGATATTTAGGAAATATTCGTTTTATTTCGCCTTACAAGAACAGATAGCCAATAAATGGAGGATTTAAATTCGCTAATTGTAAGAGTTTTTTCCCCGGTTTAGAAACTCAGCTGCTTAGAGGTTGGCAATACGTTCACTTAGCCACCCATGAATGCTTCTCGGTTAGTCATTTAGGAAAACGACGAAATTACATTTAACGAATACAGAATTCTCGAATGAAAATAAATTATTGGAAAAGCAAACAATTTTGATTGTGGCGCATAGTCTTCAAAAGGGGAAGCATTTTTATACTTTTATAGAACGAAATTTCTGAATATGCTAACCGTCTTTGTTTCCAAAAGGAAACCTGATGAGATCATATGTGACGTGAGACCTAATTTGAACTTGGTTCAAGCACTTGCCCGTGGTTCGCTCAAGACGTGGTAATTGAATATTCAGCTCTAAAAGGTCTCATTACATGTAAAAATCTCGCACTCTCTTTGCACTTGTTTCACTTACTTCTGCCTAGCTGGAGTATCAGCTTGTAGAGCGTAAAACTTCCCGATCTTACAAATGATAACAGTGGAATTTTCAAGAAATCTGGACCCATTTCATCTGGATCTTCATCTATACATCTACCACTTCGAAAATAAGCGGGTATTTGATATCTACCAATCAAAATAAAATGTTGGGGAGCGAATGATAAGGATAGACATTAGAGGTAAGAAGAAAGTATTGAACGTGGCATATTTTAAGGAACATACAAGCGGTAGCATTTTAAATCAAAATTTCAACCATTCTACATTAGATTATTCAATTTTTACATGATTGTTCAAAACAAAATCTACTGAAGTTATCGAATGAAGGATATATTGAGTGCAGATGTGAATATGCGGTTTAAAATAGTACTCATCCCACTGTACACCGTGCTAACTCTGCCCAATCGAAAACTGGCAACTAATATAAAATATCACATAGTTACGCAAAAGAAGCGCCAAGCTTTGGCAGTTCGCTCAATTCTTTTCTCTTTTAATATCATTTTTAGAAATTTTCAATTTTTGAATATAACGATTAGGCTATCCAAGTTTAGTATGTTTTTTTGGCAATAATATGTGGCTCTGTACGAGAAGAAAAAAAACCCTACTTTACAAAAAACACTATTTTAAAACGGAAATATGTGCAGCACAAAATATAGCATGAATATCATTTGTGACAATTAATTTATTTGAAGTTCGAATCGTGTAAAGGCAACCTCTTGCAATTTGTAAAATTAATAGGAATTGTATTTTAGAACCTCTAACCTTTGCAATATTCGCATATGAATTCTTGCACCCATCTGAGCACGTCGTAATCTGTCGCACTCTTTGCATTCAACGAACTGCCTCATTCTTAGACACTGCGGTCTCTGGATATTTGAACTATTCACCAACTCCTTATCATAGTCATTCGTATTTGTTGCTTTAGAATGTTCATCCAGAAAGCCCATCCAGACACACCTCGTTTTATATCCTCAAATCTGTCTATTGAATTCTTTAACAAGGGTAATGTTTAATGTGTCTTGGCTTTGAGATGACAGAATCGAAAGATTTAAGACTAATGGCTCACAAGGTCAGTAATTTATGAAGCTACCGAATCGTATAGACTAATGGACCAGAACCACAGCAAATAACAGCTCTACAAAGTAGAACGCACAGGGTAGTGCAGGCGAAAGGATCCGAGGGAGATGCGAAAGCGGTTTATGTGAAAAGCGCTTGGCCGTACGCGCATGGGAGCGGTAATACACGGGTGATTTTTTATGATTTACTTGACCGAGGACGCGTGGGAGGAGACGATTTTGAGATAAATCGAGAAAATGGTAAGAAAAAGAAAGGCGAATCGCTAAACTCGTTCAGACATGGCAGGTTGGGGGTTTGAGTCACAGGGACACGTAGACACTACTGCAGCGTAGTGGACGCAAAACCAGAGTATTGGCGCGTAAAATGCTGTTAAGGAATAATTTTGCCAACTTAAAATAGCCATTGAAAACTACATTATACTTTACTTAGTTCGAAATTAACTTTAATAATTCATCAAGATAAAAACGACTACTAGTATTTCCTCTATTCTGGTTGAGATATCGGTTTACAGATCGTAAACGCAGCATATAAATTTAGTTGCCTTGATTACTAGAGCTGTGCTTTAGGGATCCCTTAAGATCAGGTTAAAATAAGGCTTTCTATAATCAAGATTTTCAAAGGCTCAGTAAATTTTATAATTAAAAATTCGTTTACATGCCAGCTGAATATTCGCTTAGCCAGGAAGTCCTAACATTTTTCTGTTGAAAGTATCCATTCTAACGCTACCAAGACAGTTGGATTGGCTACCGGGTTGACATACTAACGGGCAGTTAGAAAGTACGCCTTAGTCACGTTCGCAACCTTAAGCATCTCGGTTCTTGTTAAGATTGAATAAGTGAAAAGCTCTTTTAAGTGTACTTATTGCCTTAGATACAAATGCCCATGGTTGATGCAAAATTGTATAAAAATTTTCAACTCTCATTATGAAATTTAGTATCTTATTTACAAAGCTTGCTCGAAGGTAAATTCGCTACCATAAACATAACCTGGGTTCTGGTCACTTTTTCGTCAGTTTTAAATCCGAAGACGTGGTTTTTTTTAAATATCCAAAAACTGACTGTATGATAGAGAAAATAAACAATAAATTTAGATAAGATCAAACCGAAATATAAACCGAGACATAGAGATTAGCCACCAAATTCAATAGGCGACGAATATTAGCTATCGCTCTGAACTCGACCAATTAGATTTTAGTTGTCTGAAATTGGTAGCACCAAAATGTACCCTAATTAAATTCAAGACCAAATTAAGTAAAGATCTTCTGCTCAAACAAATATTCGTTCTCTCTTTATTTCCTGTTCTGCCTAGCAAATGGTGACACAGCGACCCGTAATGTTCCAATGATGTTCTAATTGCTTGTGTTACTATGCCAAGATACACTCTGCACTGGCAACAAATGTTATTCTCAAATCTTCCTTAATGCTACATCTCTTGGAATTTTCTAAAATTGGGCAAACTAAAATTTACTAAACAATCGAAGATTTTGTAGAATATAGCTGGGTTACGAGTTGGGAAAATAAAGACGAAATGAACCTTTATATTCAAACAACCGGTAAGCGGTTCTTCCAGCAAATCCAGATTGAGAATACCGATAGTGGAAGTTCGTGATGTGAAGCACCCATCAAATAAATACTATACGACCCGAATTCAAGAAGAAAATTAACTAAAACCTTTTGAATCTTAACTTGCAACATCTTTTCGTTCCCCTCAACTTTATCAATCATTGGGTTACAGTTACTTTCCCACAGTTAAAATATTCAAAAATTTCTTTGCGGACAGTAAAAGAAATAAGTTACTTTAATAACAATTGATGCTAAAATCATTCTCTGTTATCTAAATACGTTCAACCTTGTCAATGCAGTTCACTTTTTCTCTTCAAAGATCTGTCTTACATGGCATCCACCAGATTACATGATTTCAAGAAAGCGGTGCTGAGATATTTAAAATTTAAATCAAACACCGCAACCATTATCAGTTAAGATCACGATATTTTATAATTAATTTATGATTTTGAAAAAAATATATAATTTTGCCTGTAGCCAGTAAATAAAATGATTTATTTGAGATCAGTCCAGGATACAGCATCAAGTTGTACGCTCCTTAATCAGATAAATTTTCACACGCTCTAGTGTAATGTCTAACACTAGAATGATATCCAGGCATGCACTAAAGTTTCGATAAATCGGTTAGTCAATGCTGTTAGCTGATAATGAGCATAAAAGAGTTGATTGTGAGATGCCCCGAATGGAACATGGCTAGGATATATGACGCAGGAGCTAAACTGGCCCATCTCTAAACACGCTTGTGAGCTGCGACGTAGACCCACTTCAGGGACCATCACGATAGTAAAGCGTGACCGATTCTCAAGGCCGCTAGTATTAGTAATCGTCTGGTGAAAGGATGACGCATAAATAATAATTCCTTGTCCAGCTTTAGGGTCTTCGGTTGGAGGTAAAGGGACGAGAAGTTAATCGATGTGGGCACTTTTTTGTCATTTCGAGTATTCTTTAAAACTGTCCATCACTTGCCTATCTAATAGAATATGTGTTTCTCCCTTAAAAAAATATATATATATGGCGTCAACCACTTCACCGAAAGATTTGCCATAATTAACGCCATTAAGAAACAACCCAGTGGGAAGCTAATCACCGCCTAGTGACGTATAGTTTCGTGCCTTGGTCACATTTACGTAGACGTGACCAGAAGGTGGCAGGCATGATCTGACAGCCTTGACCTTGCATCAGCGCCTGGCACTACCTCATCAACTTTACCTACTCTATGTCATTAGAGGGGCGATTCAATAAAAGATGCTTATATTACATCAATAAAGTGACTTAGTAATCTGAAATATGTGAAGAACACGCATGTCATAAGGCATAATCTGGTAGAGTTCGTTCGAAATTTCTCAAACTCTATGGTGCTGTTTGTGAGCATTGTATATGCTTGACAGCTCCTGACATTCCTAGTATCGATTAGAACATCTAATCCTTACATCATTGCACTTAAACAGCAACTAGTTCCAAAACTTTAGTGTGCCAATAATGGCACCCTTTTTGAATATTTGGATATTGAGAGACCATTATACGGAGCTATTTCCAGCAGCTTTTATACAAACTCATTAAAATCTATATTGGCAGACCTTCAATAGAAATATATCTAAGCGTACCACTCTTTTGACCTGTGGTCTTGAAGGAGTATACCGTTAACTATCCGACTTCTGACTCCGTCTCGCTTTAGAATAGAAGCGAACATGACCCCTACTTTATCCTCAATGTAAATTAAACAAACTTCTATTAGAATCTGTCGCAGTAACCACTAACAGTCACTGGTGCCCGCAATAATCAAACTATTTTTACTCTTGACAAAAGCACTTTGCATATCGGAGTACTCAGATTACAATGGCTACTTTTTACCTTGGCGGTTTCTCCAGTCTTAAGCGCAACAAAACTCCTAATATAAGAAGAAGCGGAGAAATAGCTTAACACGACACTCTTATTGAGTACCATTCAAAATCGAATTTACGAAAAAACAAGAAAGCAAATAGATGCGTTAACAAAGCAAACATGCAATTAATTAGAGAAAGAGAAGGCGGGGGGAGCTCCAGAGAGGAAGAGAACCACCCTTAGTAAGAGAAAATCCTGGGATAAAATGTTGGAGACTTCTACCACTTAATTCCAGCAGCGGTCTCAGCCAAAGTTTTGGCACTGTGTTTAAGCTTCTCCTTCTCTACATCGGTGAGACTCAAGTTGACAACGGAAGTGACACCGTTTGAATTCACAACGCATGGCATGCTCAAGAAGACGTCATCTTTAATGTCATATAGTCCCTGAAAGGAAGTAAAATAACAAGAATTAAAATTTTCCTAATTGAGCATTTGTCTGCCCGACTCAAAAAGTAATGCAACCCACCCTTCAAAAGCTTTGCAGTGAATTACATATTCAAGCTACAAGATAGTTCTGAAATGCAAAGATGAAGTTGACTAGGGGCTAGAAAAAATATTTCAAGAAGTAGGTTTGGGCGCAATGAAAGGGAGCTGAAATTTCGCTAGGGTAAACTGATCTAGATTGCGCATGAAACTACGCAACTATAGACAGTTTACTGGTCGCTATTGGCTGAAAAAATAAGCGTTTATAGAGCTAATTAAATCCAAGTCACTAAATTTATAACTTTATTATTAATTAACATCTCGAAAGAAAGAATTAAAATACTACGGAGAAATTCAGGTTATATAACTAAAAAAATACCTACCTCAAAAAGTTCCACTTTGGATGCAATTCGCTTCTACTAGAACAGTATTTTTAAGCTTGAACAAGTTCCATTATATCTAGACCTAAATTTAACAGTAGTGCAACATGGATACATCTTAATTAATAACCATAATACTTTCAAGCCTGCAAAAGGCGCCTTGCGGCAAAACGCTCAGGATATATCTCGAGAGCTGCTCGCGCGCGATGATAGGCACCAATTTTGGACTTAGAGACCCAACGATTAATTTTTGTTAAGGCATTTAGAAAAATAATTCAAATAAGGTAATTAAATTTACATTGACGTTGGTTGTCAGGGGAATAACAACGTTGCGATCATTGAGAAGAGCAGAACAAAGATTTGCACAACAAAGACCGATAGCCCATGAAGTGTAACCCTTCAGACGAATGATTTCATAAGCGCTAGATGAAAGGAGATAGATAGTGTAAAGAGTAGTTTTTCGATTGAAACTCCAAGTGATTAAAAGACAAACCTTTCAATAACGTCCTTGTGCACAGCAACAAAGTTGTTGGGATCACCCTCTTCAGCAAATTTGGGGTAGACACTGCTCAGGTTGACACCTCCAACAGAAACACGACTCCAAACAGCAACTGCAAATTAATATAGCAATTTAGAAAATACATGTCAACAATGTATCAAGGACAGAAAAACATTTCCTACCACTTGAGTCTCCGTGTTCACCAATGATATAACCATGAATTGAACTAGCAGCAAGATCCAACTTCTGACCCAAAATATGTCGGAAACGAGCAGAATCCAAGATGGTTCCGGAACCAATAACTCTGTTTCTTGGTAGACCACTCAGTTTCCAGGTAACGTAGGTGAGAACATCGACTAGAATAATAAGAAATTGGTCACCAAATAGATCGTATAAAGGGGTAATAACAAATATTGACAAAAAGCAAACCTGGATTCGAAACAACGACGATAATGCAGTCCGGGCTATACTTAACAACTTCAGCAACTATTGCTAGAGTGAAAAATAGCAATAAAATATTTTTCATCTTCTCTAACATCAAAAATAAAAGGTCTTTTTACTCTTATAGATCTCGACGTTTCTCTGGATAAGATTCAGACGTGATTCTCCAACAGCCTGACGAACACCAGCAGCGATAAAAACAACATCAGAATGGCTGGTATAGGTGTAGTCTTTGCCACCGATTACGTTGCACCCGTGCAAGAATTGAGACCCATGTTGCATGTCCAAAACTTCGCCCAGACATTTATTTTCGTCGAAATCAACGAGAGCCAAGGTGTTCGCAAGACCTTTTGTCATAATAGAAAAAGCAATGGCCATGCCAACAGACCCAACGCCAACGACAGAAACTTTGGTTTTTGGTTTAGTATGCACATTTGGTGCCAAAGGAATGAGAATGGATGCGTCAGACATGATGATACTTTGTTTGAGGCTAAACTACGGGAAAATCTGTTTAAGATACTGATTGTAGGTCAAGCTATAAAAGAAATTGGTTGGTTTAAACACATCTCCATTACTGCCATACTACCTTATGATTTGCTTATCATTATCAAGTTTTTCAATGTTTTCTATTTTATTGTATTTATATTAGACTTTTAGCAGTATTTATCATTATTTTAGGCTTGTTAATATTAGATCTTGTCATTTCAGTCATTTTTATTAATTTATAAATAAAGCCTTTGACTAATTAACCTCTCTGTTTATTTTAAACCAACTCGTCATAAATCTTTTGAATTTTAAATGGAAGTTTGTAGTTCATCATCAGGAATATGCAACCAAGTGTAATCGCCAATAATTTACTGCTGCTCAAAGTTAAGTTCAGGGTAGCATTATAGATAATAGTTTACGCATAATAGTTAGGAAAATCGCTTTTAGTGTTTAGAGATCAGACATTTTTCTTTATTGTCTATGAGCCTCTTATATCTAACTAGTTCATGTGAATACAATTCAGATTCGGAATAGTTACCTTTAATGTCATAACTAAATATCCATATATAAATAGTGCCAATATTTTGTAATCGATACAAAGCGACTCTTATTTTAACTGAATATAATTCGACACAGCAAACTTTGGTTAGTTGACACTGATTATGAAGTTAAGATCCTGTTGTGAAAAAAAATCCGTGACTTTGGAATTACGTTCAGTTAATCCCACTGTATGTATTCTAACCTCTGAGGACCAGTTTGTTTGGTTATAAATGGCCAAAATGTAACATCTGCCAGCTTCTATGCTATGCCTCAATATGTTCAATTCAATACAGCCCGGATTCTGCTGGTTCGCTTTATATGAATGTTCCATTCTCAACAAAGCTAACAAAGCAATTTAGAAAACGCAGTAATATGGCTATTTAGTACAGAATCCACCAGCTCGAATCAAAACACACATGCTTTATGATCGTGGCGAAAGTATACTCAATTGGTATTAACTTAAACATTCTGTTAAGATTTACAACGGGACTTATATAAAGAGGAAGGTACATCTTAATTTATTGAAGTGTTATTTAGAAATTGGAGAAATAATTGGTGTTATCAGAGTATTTCTGAAATGACTATGAAAGCCATTTCACTATAATTATTAGAACTGTTAAGGTCGTAAACAGCCATGTCTTCGTAAAACTTCAGGTTCCTATAGAATTATATGCTGGAAGCTAAAGTATCTCTATGCAACTATTCTTACGGGTCTGTCTTCGATCAAACTTTACTTCGACAACAGAGTGGACAGGACTCAACGATGTACAGATAGCGGAGATTTTGTTTTTAGCAGAGAGTGATTTTGAGGCTGCTAATGATCGCCCGATGTTGTCTGATTACTAGTACCCATAGCACCTCTTCTTTCTAATTCCAAATTGACATTTTTATCTTCCTTTGGATGTTTGCAAAGCACGCATTTGTCCAATTCAATCCATGGTCTTCTCGTTTTGGACGTGACTGGCTGTTAGCGTTTAAGAAGTTAATTGCTTTTGAGAGATGTACTTTTAAAGAAGCTTTGAGTGGTGTCTGAGGTATAGATTTGTCCCATTAATGCACATGATATCAACCCTGTCGGCTTTCTTTGTGCTTGTCAGTACGAACATCGAAATCATTGCCTTCATTCTGTTTGGACTCATTCTCAGTTAAATTTGGATGTGGAATGATCGGAGGCTTATATTTAACTAAGGCGCCATTAAAATTATCCACTTTCCCTATGCCATCTTCCAGTGTCTCAACGATGTTAGGAGGAACTCAAATAGTTTCACACCAGTTGTCAACTTGAGTCACATTGACACAGAAATGGCTAAACTTCACGAGATTGAAGAAGTTCACCCCTTGACTGCTACCAGGTTTGAGTGGCAGAGTCTCTAGGTCAGAGGTCCATCGGAGGTAATCTTCTTCTAATGAAGTACTTTATCTTCCCCTCTGAAATCTCCTCCATTCGTTTCATGACTACTTGCACGATTGGTTTTTCGTTGCGGCTTCTGTTTGATTTCCTGTTTTCAGACACTGGCCTTCGTAACTGAAAATGTGACAATTATTCAATACAAGACTGACATATTAACCCCTTTATCTTCTACGGAATTAGTACGTTTGCACTTGAGGAGTCCCATTGAGTCTAGAGACAAAGAAAGCAATTTTGTAAATGTAAAATGGCTTGATTGTCATTTGCCATTGTCAAGTTATTTAATGTGGACCTGACTTTTTACCATGACGTCTTCCAGTGTCAGTGTCCTCTAACCAGATCTACTTTCAAATGAACAATTGGCTAGGCATTTAAGAAACCGCTATTTGTTTTACCACTACCACCTGGTAGACTAGATGACTAGTGTCCAGAAGCTAGGCTTTTGGCTAGCATTCCGAACAGATCAGTTTTCTTTGATCATCAATGGCGAAAGAGTTAAATATTTGGAGTATTTATGCCCTGAAATGATGAATAAGTAACGTTTTTACATTACATAATTCCAATTTTCATTGTTTCTATAAAATATATGCTTATCTATTGGTACTCTATTAATCTTTAAATAGTGCTGTGGGGTGCTACTCTAAAAGGAGCTCTCCAAAAGATTATTACACATTTTATTGGATCATTACCTCAGGATGCATTTCCATTTTTAAATGTGCAGAATTTGAAGCATATTGTACAGTTTGTGGGCCAGATTTCCGCTATGGAACAGGTCTTAAGCATATTGAGCGTCTTATGATTTCCGACGCAGTAACTAACCTCCAAATGATATGCATTTTATGACTCTTGTCATGTTTTTGATATCTGTTATTTATCAAGTGGCTGGAAATGATGCCCAATATTAAAACTATTATTGAAAGAACATCCTTTGTGGTTTTATATTGAATTTTTGGTAAAATAACGATCACATAGTTTTTCCTTAGCATCCAAGTTCATAGAAGATGTGCATTTGATAAGTGGCATTTACTAATTCATCCAGTGAAGAGTTTTCTATTACGAGATTTTCTACAAATAAATCCCATTTTGAATGATGAGTAATTTCTGTAGATGTACATAGAGTTACTCAACAATCATTGAAATCCGCCTCATTAGAGAAAACAGAAACAGCACTTTAAAAATGCCAGATTCCTAACCAGTTAGATCAGTCTTATGCGCATAATAATTCAGGAAAGTAAACAGAAGCCGCAACGAAAAAAACCAATCGTGCAAGTAGTCATGAAACGAATGGAGGAGATTTCAGAGGGGAAGATAAAGTACTTCATTAGAAGAAGATTACCTCCGATGGACCTCTGACCTAGAGACTCTGCCACTCAAACCTGGTAGCAGTCAAGGGGTGAACTTCTTCAATCTCGTGAAGTTTAGCCATTTCTGTGTCAATGTGACTCAAGTTGACAACTGGTGTGAAACTATTTGAGTTCCTCCTAACATCGTTGAGACACTGGAAGATGGCATAGGGAAAGTGGATAATTTTAATGGCGCCTTAGTTAAATATAAGCCTCCGATCATTCCACATCCAAATTTAACTGAGAATGAGTCCAAACAGAATGAAGGCAATGATTCCGATGATCGTATTGTTTAATACTTGTCGATTCAAATGCGTCTATTAAAGTACCTGAGTTGATTTAATATACGGTCAGATATGTTTAAATTAAAATGAAAATTTAGTAAAAGTAGATGTAACCATAGGTGAAAATTTGAAATTTGCATTATTTCACTTTTTAATATTATTGCTTTAAAACTTACAAGTCTTTTTTTAGTGCGGCTTTCTTTAATGCCTATGTCTAACGTACACACATATTGGCCCATGACTCGGCCCGTCCCAATTACAGACACTATTTATTCGAGTTCTCGTTAAAGGACAAATAAGCAAAGTGATCTTTCTTTATCACAACGTGGGTCATTTGCTCTGTGCCGAAACTTTTACTTTCTACATACCGATCCTATTTTTTCTTTCTACTCCTCCCACCTCACAATTATTCGTATCTTTTTCTTAATTTCCGCATGATCCTACTTAACTCACTCTCTTCTCATGTATTGAACCAAGTAAATTTTTGGAAAGATAACTATTTTTTTCAGTTGGAAACTCTAAAGCTAATTCGGTTAGATTGTTAAAGTAGATCTATAGGTGAGGGCTACTTTATATGCATTCATAAGAGTTATTCTGGGTATTAGTTAAATTCAAGTTTAGTAGGAGTCCTGCAAAACTAGTCTCCTCTCTGTAGGTTCGTGTTTTGATTCAGAATAAGCAACTCCTACGGGGTGTCTTAAAGTTGTCCATTATCATTATTATGGCAAGAATGCACGGATCGCTTTGAGCAGGTTAAGAGTTATATGATAGAAACTGCTGTCAATCTGGTGGCAGTTTAACCCCTAGATATTAATTATATGAGAACTATTTACATTCCCATTTACTGTCCTTGGTTGGTTTATTTTTTTGGTTAGCTGAAGTCTTGTCTTATCAGTCCCTCTGAGTCTGAGCCAACTGTGGCATGCCGATATCAAGTGGACAGACATATCGTAGGAAAGAACTAGATTTCTAAGCCGTAATATTGCTCAAAAGGGCCATACTTTACGAAGCAATCTTTATCCACTACTTTGGATTCTATTCTGCTAGACCTGTGGTGTTCCTAATATTACTACGGGTTATATATGATTTCAAGACAATTTAAAGAATACTTTTGGTTTATTTGCAACATCATAACTTTCATGCATTTTGGCCTGAGGTAAACTATAGTAGTCAGGCTCTCAGTGTCAGGCAACATTATAAACTTAAGTGGGTTGACCCCTGCTGTCCTTGAATGTCTCATTTATCTATCTGATAAACTGTAATTAACATGATATACAAAGATGCCATTTTTTGTACATACTTTCCAATATGTTACAAACTTGAATATATCGTATTGGAATTGCAATAACACTTTTCGTTGAAGGGTACTGCTTCTTCTAGTTATACTATCATCAATAATTAAAGATTTTCACCCAAGGACTAGTCGATACATTTTGTTTTAGGGCCTAGCTATGGCAACTTTAACGAATACGTATGCCAATGCACAAATAAGGACATTTTTTAATAATTTTAACTATGGGACGGCATCTGAACAGGAGAATTGATGAAATTGTTCAATAAGTGAATGAACGGGGTTGGAAAATGAGGATATAGTGAAACTCGGATGTGAAGGATCGCACTTGTTAGTTTAATTCTGAAATTACTGAGCTGTCCACCTTCTCATAAGTAGCCCATTCAAAATACCAATCTTGCTCAGCATTAATTATGCAGATCCTATATATGTGATTTACAAATTAGCAAGACAGGATTCATGAGACTGCATTTAATTAAATATTTAAATTCAATAGTTGTACTGAACAAGGGGATGCAAAGACGTCACGGTGAGGTGAATTGGGAGATAGGTATTGAAGCTCTTGTTAAGAATAATTATAATTTTTCTACAGTTAAGTTCAGAGGGAGGCATGACTTTGAACGAAGCCAAGCCTACAAATAAATGCGAATTCAGTGTATTTGGCTTCGGCACTAATTGGTGGACAATCACTGAACAGAATAATCAGAAAAAAAGTCTATTTCAATATGGGTGGTCGACTCTGGGTTTCCAATAAGAAAGATTCTCAGGTACTAGTAGTAATTGTTGGCTTGGGAAACAGTATCCCAGCTTAGGAGCTTACTATATGCTAGGAATAGAATGAAGGTCTCTTTGCAACCTCCGGTTCTCCATTTTGATTGATCTAAGTTCTTCCTCATTTATGACTATTGCTAGCTGTGAAGATTAAGAAATATGACCTCTTTTCAGTCAAACAAATAGAAGACTGCTAAATTTCGTTAATTGATGGGATGTGATAGAAAAATATAGCAATTCGGATTAACTGACCTGTCCTTTAAACATCAGAAGAAACCGTACTTCATTATGTGGGCTCGATATTATTGGCCCACTACAAGGCTGGCAAATTTAACAATTCTTTAATTCATCAGCCTATCAGTGAAGTGGTTCACATTGGATAACATTAATTTGGAAGTATGCTCTTTTGCCTGTGAAAAATTTCAGGAGATTCAGTTTTTTATAATCAGAATCATTTGAAATTATTGGGCTAATTTATGGTTTACGAATTTCAAGAAAGAAGAAGGGTGGAGAGGATTTTGGGAGTAAAGTCTGTAGAGTATACAACACAAACAAGGGAAATAATTCTGGAAAGTGCAGCCGTGCTATCGTGTGCGGTCGTGAGTGCAAAGGCTTTCTCGTCTAGTCACTGTTACAGTCATTCAAAGTTGTATTAGATGAATTCACTCACCCCTTATGCCTGCAATTGGCCATGCTATACTATGCCATAAACACTCTCCATTCTTCAGTCTCCATAACCTGGTCCGTTATTAGCTATTTTCGTTCTTTTCTCAAGGCTTAACTACTACAAAAGTCAGCAATCCACATCACCTGTCATTCTATGTGTTGTACATTTGTTCTTGACAAGAATTGTTCTCATCGGAAAAGAACCAGGTTGTTTGTGCTTCAGTAGAATGCCACTTTGTTAATAGGTTTCTTCACCATTGTTACCCAGCGAGTTTCTCGGTGGGAATTAGACATCTGTAAAGCTATTATGAACTGGTAGTGGTAGAGGAGCTCTTCATTGAAACACTCAATTAACTGTGGTAACAAAGCCACGAGAATAACGATGTCTGGGTGTTCCAACACTTTCACACAACATGTTTTCGAGAGAAGTTGCTGTTTCGGGTACAGCAAGACCAGATCAGATCAGTTCACCACGTGTATTCTTTTCTTCCAGCCACAGCAGCCAAACAGTTTCCATTGCAATTCATCATTTCATCATTGCGCAGTGTTCAAGAAGCATTGAGCAGGAAATGAGTGGCATAATCTCTTTATCTTGATGGACGGCTCAAATCATTATGATGCAATTTATTCTCTTCCACGATGCAGGTGGATTCCAATCACCCATTCTCGTTTGTCGTCGCGTATATAGTTGAAGAAGGATTCAGACGGTTAAAAAAAGCATTGTGTGCGCGAACAACTTTAACACATTTGTAAAGAGGCCAAATATTATTTAATATAATTTATCCCAAACACCCTGTCTGCATGTATCGATGTGAATCCGTATGCCTCTTTTCGATTCACATCGGTGTGCACCCTGCGAGCAGAATAGTCAATCCCACTCGTTAAGCCAACCTAATAAATAAGTGTGGAAAACTTGGATGCTACACTCAAACCAAGATGAGCGTCATATGTGGACTTGGAAACTACCATTAAATATGTTCATTTGCTAATAAGGTTGGGATACAAGTTAGTACACAGTAAGGGAAAAAACGCAGGGTATTGATAAGGGCTTGGGTACATGAGAATCTAAAATCGTTTTGCAACGCCTTTGGAAAACTGTGTTAAATATTCACGGTGTATTATTACGAAACTCATCGTCTTCATCCCTCATGAAGCGTCTTTTGTCGCTGATTGAATTACTAATCTCTTAGACAACCAGGAAAGTAGTTTCCGTTGCATATTAAATGCTAAATGTTTAAACGTCATATTTTCACAGGGGTCTTCACAAAGTGCGTTGATTTCGCTCTCTCTCTCTGGATTGACGTCATAGTTACAATCAAAAAGCGCACTTACCAAGAAGGCATTTATTTCATTTCTCTCAAGTCTGATTGGTATTTAGTTAAAAAGGGAGGGAGGTGGGGGAGGGGGGGGAGGGGGGGGGAGATATGGGTACCAAATACTATTGAAATGCAAAGTTCAGTAGTGGCATCGAAAGTTATCCGGTTTTAGTTAATTGTGTTATTACGACCAACTAGAAAAAATATCAAAGAGTTAAGTTTCTTAGTTAACATCTAAAAATTTCTAATCGTTTAATGGGGATATTTATATCAGTTATAACTATTTTACTTAAAAGGTTCAATATCACTAATTATTAATTTAATATAAAGTGATAAAAAGCTTTTTTAAACTAAAAGGCATTCCTGTTTGTCGATAATATTTTATTTTCAGCTGTCAATCAAAATGTGATGATAGGTCAAATTGCATTTTAATAAATCAATCTTTCAGTTTTAGCAGAAATTGCTGACGAACTATCTCTAATCAAGAAGAGGTTATCACCCTTATGGTCTGTGTTAAAGCAGTTGTTATTTCTTGGGTAAGCCGCCAAGTAGCCAGGTCAGCCCATAAGAAGTACGCATGTCGGTACTCCAGTGGGCTGAAATATACTCATTCTCAGATCTCGTGTTGAACCAGAGGATTGTGAACATTTTTACAAAATGCACCTTTCTTCCAACTCTTTGTCCTCTTTATGCACATAAAAGAGGTTCCGTGTCCTGTATCACACTGGAAGTGATTGAGAGCTTCCATAATCACGTGATATCCTACAGCCAGCTTGAGCTAAGTGTGTTTTGCTCAGTGTTGAGTTGACACTTGCTAAGATCAAGTTAATGCGTCGGCATATACTTCACGGTTTTCAATAACATATGTCCATGAAGCTCACTGAGAAGTGCGTACAGTCTCTGCAGGTTGAGACGTGCTGAGTTCGGTATCGAAGTTAATAGTTAACGCTTCTAGAATTTGCTGTGAACTATTAAATGTTGATTTTTAACAAAAATAATAATGTTAATTTGCTTTGTTACATTCACACTAGACCTCTTTTATTTAGTCCACCCAATATATTTAGCCCATATTTCTATCTTCCAAACATCCTAAAGGCTGCACCATATTTCATTCTGATAGGGGTGCACGACAGACTTACCTCCACGTGGTGTACCCTGGGTAACGTTTATTCATACGGCAAAATAGTCTATAAACCTGCAGTTGACTACAAATTACCATGACCCGACTGTATGTCATATTCGACCACTGCCATAGTACTCACCTCGCCTTACCTTTTTCGCCACCTTTGTGTCCGTCTCTCTTTTACATCTGTGAATCACTTTTCTGTTCCCCCTCTCTACTTGTTGTGACTTTGATGTTCCTCCCCTCTGTGAAGCCCGAAGTCAACCAAAGGGCTAACGATAATTATCATAAAGCCCGCCATTTGGTAGAAATAAATTACACTCTGATTTATTTCATCTTTAAGGTCCACCTTAATTAAGGCTTGTGTTGACTACGCCACGTACAAATATTTCAAGTCGTGTCATCTGTAGTTATCTCGTTTAGGTAATTGCATTTACTGTTTTATGATGCATTATAAAATGCCAATCGAAAAGCAAACATGGGGTAATGTAGCTAATCCCACTTCTATTCCTTCACTAACAACGCATTTGGGGCTAATCCTTGCTATGTAATTGTGCCATCACGATGTAGAGTGGAAAACAGATAAGAAGTTGAAGCAACAAATATTGCTGTCAAATTGTCGACATTGTTGATTTATTTATACTAGTTATTGAAGTTAAGAGATTAAAGTTTCGTATTTATCAACACTACACAAAATGATTGAAGTCAAGTAAGCAAAGATACATACACGCGTGCGGCTTCTATTTTGCTTCCACTTGTCATGCATAATGCCGCAACTGATCAAATAGTGAATTCGTCCAATTTAATAAATGACCACTTTTGGAAAGAATAATGTCTGTGTTGAGTACTTGCATCTCTGTCTTATATCCGTCGCCGTACCTGATTTTAGTAGGCGCAAAGATTCTAGAGGCAGAAACAGGTCTTCTAGCGTTATAGCAGACAAAAAAAATAATTTCTGTAAAAGTTAATATCATTGTCAAGGCAGAGCTCTTTGTGTTCCCTCGATGGCAGTCGAACACTGCAAACAGTTAAATTTTCCGATAATTAATGAAATGAAGGAGGTTCAAGTCTAGGTTGGAGCATTAAATGCATCTAGGGCATTAAGTTTGGCCACAGGTAGATCAACTACTCAATTCAATTAAATAGTCAGTAAGCTCTGAGATCGCTCTAAAATCAGGTTGCTCAATACAGTAAATAGAGGTAAGGAAAGTCGAAACACACCCAAATGACCTATCCCATGAGTAAAGGGCGAAGGACCTTATGAATTCACAAAAAGGATTACGTTAAGTTCTAAAATGTAATGTTAAATCCTTTTGAGAATAATAGTCCTTTTAAATCCATAAAAGTTTCTTGTTCTTTCGCTATTAAGCAACAGTAATGATGGGTTCTGTTAACTGCTAAGCGCTTCGTACTTCAACCTAATTACTCCTCAATGTACTTACAGAATTCTAATGGTAATTAATGTTTTTTAATCAAATCAATTCTTGAACTTAGTTGCCTGAGCTTTGGGCCTTGGGTGGTGCTGAATTTTCCGCTGTTCTATACCCCTTCAAGTCGTAAAACACTTTTACCAGACCGAGTTTGAATGTAGTCAGATCCACTCTGGAGGCCTGTACATATTCGATTTTCAGAGTTATGTTGAGTCATTGCTAATTTGCAAAATACTCCTTTTTCCATTTTGTCGTTTACTTTAACCTCCTAATTCTGCAAAAACTAAACTTACTCCAGCTTGATATTCAAAAATTATAATCGCATTTTAGTTTATCCTCAATATTTCCTCTAGTTTTCCATAATAATGTCAATACTACTTTCTGAAAGCGCACATACTCCATCCCAGAAAGCGCGATAACAACTAATAAAAAGTAATATAAAAAATTACGCTTATGTGGAATAAAGGCAGACATAAAAAAGGTTTATGTTGGTTTCTCAAGGAGGAGGAGGAGGGGGAAGGGGAGAGGTTAGGTGGGGTAGAATGTAATGAAATGTTTTCTCACATTAATAAAATATTTCGTCCTTGAGAGCTACTCTACTAATCATACTGTATCTCATCTGGTGAGGGTAAGAATTGAAGGTGTATATTACCTTATTAAACCAGGCTAAAATATTATTTCTGCTGTTTTGCAAAAAAATTGCAATAGTTAAAGGCTGATGAAAAATATGCCAACTAGTATTATTCAGAAAATATAGTTAAAGTGTGAAAAGTTTGATTTTCTTAACGATACTATATTCTAATTTTTAGTTGCCTAAGCATGAGCTGAGTTAATCTGATTTGCATAAAATTAACTCAGTTCCAATTAACGACTCCGTAATTCAAAAAAGGAAGGAAAATACCATAAAGTCCTTAGAATTTGGTCGATTTCGGATGTAAAGTTTCATATGCTATCAAATAGTTTGAACCTGTACGGAAAATGCAGATCGAAACGAAATACAAATGTCGGCAAAATTTCAGTATAATTTTCATATAAAGTGAAGATCGGTTTGAATTTAATCCCTTAGAATGTTTCTAGATATATATGTAGCACAGATCGTATCTCGACCAATAATTAAATCCCTGCTTTCAATAACGAAGTTTTAAAACCGAGCTTCCAATCTCTTCGTTAAATGCTAAATTGAAAGCTTCTGAATCGTACCTTAGATGTAACATTTTGGTAAAAGCACACATTCTTCAAATCAATCTTTGAATCGAAACCGTTCATCATGAGTGAATTTTGCCAGGTAGGCCCTTTAGGTTAAAAATGAGCTATCTCACCGCGATAATGTTTAGATCATGTTTTGAACTGAATTTTTCAACTACTGTTCTACCATACTCATTCCTGGAAAAGTAGTCATTTCAAATCGCTTCATAAGCTAGTCCTGCAGCCAATGGCTTCACTGATATGCCGCTAGGCACAGAAACGGCAATATCTTGTTAATGAAGAAGACTATCGTTGAATGGTAAGTCTTCACTCTCCTTCCTCCGAATCGATACTACGCATCAGACCAATGGTGACCCACCGGTGAAATATGCTAATACCAATTGAGATATTGTAGAATGAAAAATCCTGTATATTTTGAAGATCTCAGGTTTCACTTATAAAATAATGATGCAATCCTCTTAGGTGAAATCTAGGTACCGTACCTGCATCAGGAAAACCAAACAATTGACCTATTTAAGGAAGAATATTTCTTGCTAATGCTTGTCAATTTAATAAATGTCTCCTTTCATACTTTTTATGAAGCATTTGTCAACTTTATTTTAAGTGCACTCTTAATGTAGTGCTTCCGAATGGGCCTTCACCTCGATTTCAACACAACGAAGTCCTTTATTTGAGGGTTCTAAATACTCCATTACTTACTCCATCGTCCTCCCATAAATACCCACCATCTACCCTAGATAGGTAACTGATTAACCGAAAACATCGCTGCCACACTAACACGTTAACTCTTTTCTCGGTACCAATGTATGGGGAGTAATGTGCGAGTTAACGTTTTGTTCGTTTGGTTTGATGAATGGGCGGTCTTTGTGCGAAAGTGCAGACACAGAAAAAGAGAGAGAGAGAGCTAGCGAGATAATAGCTTAGCTGTAGGGGCCAAAGTATTCACATAGCCTCGCGTAAGCGCACACCCACAACGGGGATCCGGCAGTCTCTGTGTGTATTTCAATGTAAGTCCATTTATTAACGGCGTCGGCGTGCCCGTAACTCGTATACGACAGGAAGGGGCCAGTAATTATTGAAGATCAACTCAGCATCACCTAAATTCAAACGGTGAAACTTTAATTAATTCATTCATATTTTACTAAGCAAATTTTCACAGCATTTAAAATCCAAAACGAAATTCGACAATCTCCTATAAAATTTTTTTTTCTATTTAAAATCGTATTTCAAGTTGAGCAGAAATTGTGTGAGCGCTAAATAACTGACCGGTAGCAAATTATTAATGTCGGTTTAAGAAACCTAGCTACCTATACTGTTAATAACGCGATAATTCAAGTGACTTTAGTTCCTTTTAAGTTAATATTTATTTATTTTTCATTTCGATTGCCTATTTGATTATTAATTTCTCATTTCTAGAAACCCAATTGGATTGCGTATTTTACTCTAGATGTTTGAATGAATTTACTTTATTTCTGATTTCGAGACCTTTTTTCTGTTTTAAAGCCTGTTTTTTTCCTGAAACAATATCAAATATATGCATAGTTTTACTTCGCCAGGGAATCCAAGTGCGTAAGAACTCAATTTGGCAACGACGCTGTGTCTGACAAACGCGAACAAATTTGTTTATTCATTTTGAAAGTACAGATTTTGTTCAATTTCGTATTTTTATTTGTCATTTAACTTTAAGAAAATGTGGCCAGGTACATTTACTTCTTCCTAAGAGGTGACGAGTAATTAAATGACAACATTGTATTGTTTGGCTTCAAGGTCGAGTCGGCGCCATAAAGGGCTCGTTATTAGCTCTTCGTAGTGAGTCATTCCCACGCCTGTCTGACCCTATTTTGCAGGTTGACCTCACCGGAGGAAGCCAATTTATGCGGGTTGCGTGAAGACATATGTTACCGAAATTAGTAGGATTGTCGTAATCCTCAAAGCGGTCATTAAATCATCCCAAGTCAGCAGTGGAATTTTCAGCCAAATTCGTTTCCATGACGCTTACGCGATCCCAGTAAATATTGGGAACGATTGTAAGCTCGTTATTGCTTTGAAATCTAGGTTTTTAATCCTGTTGCGTAAGGACTGAGTGTAACACGGTTTAAATTCAAATGTTAATTTACGCCTAGAAAAATATATGTTAAGCAATCTAGCAAATTTAAACATTTCTTTTAAATTATTATAAAATAAATGTAATTTGACGACAGTATTTTAAAAAATTAGCAGCTTGAAAAATTTGATCTAACATTAATTCCTAATTCAATAGGGTCATGTTCGAATAATTTTGGGAAAAAAAAATAGAAATAATTAACATAAAACATTTTTTATTCCCCTGCTGGTGTACATTTCTTCCGTATAAGGAGGAATTGGCCTATTTTAATGATTCTCATTATAACTTCCGCTAAGTAGATGATTTCAATAACGCGGAGATATTTCGCTAATTTTCAAGCATTATGCGTCTGTCTATGTAAGTTAAGTCGCTCCGGAAAGATGATTTCTTGCCGTATTTTTATTGCGACAAAACCCCATTTTGCGCCCAAAATCAATGTTGGAATTAATACAAAATCGAGCTATCATTAATTCCGTTTAAGGCACTCAAAAGTGTCCGAACTTTCTTCTAACACTTTCAAAGCCAACTTCCCCATTTAAACTACTCACAATTTTTCTCGTGTTATTCAGTGTGTCAGAAATCATGTAGTCCATTAGTCATATTTGGCTGTTTATAGACAAATGACTAAGAAAGCTGTCCAGCTTCGTGGGATTGTAAAATTGGTAGCCCTCAAGAAGACGAAAAGGAATTGGTGCCTCAGTACTTATTTTTTATAGTTTGTAAGTGCAGCTAAAAATTATATTGAACAAGTTGAAAAATATTATTGTTTTGTTAAATTTGTTTACGTACAACCGGCCAATTAGAGAAAAAAAATGGTCCCATTCTCATTTCATCTGCTGCTACTTTTGATACTTCAATACCTTGATACTCTCAACTATTTCTAATGAAGAATTATGTAATATAAGATGCAATCTTCAGTGAGTCCAAGATAAAAGAAGTTCCATGCCGGGAATCATATTGGAAGTGATATTGAGCGCTTCCGCAAGGTCACGTGATGTCCTGCAGCCATTTTGAGTTAACTGTGTATTGTTCAGTGTTATGTTGTCACTTGTCAATAAAAGCTCTGAGTGATGCCTCAGAGAAACCCGATTTCAATCGGACAAACTTATTTAGAACGTAGATCGTTTGTTATGTTAACTGAAACATTTACCACAAGACATTCACAGACGGTTTGTCCCTGCCAATGGTGTTGCCCAGAAAATTATTGCTAAACTTGGAACTAAAAGTTCAGCCGCTTACGTCAACCGTAACCGTGTACATACGGTGTGGTCAACGAAGAATAGTGAATGTCTTCACGAGACTCCATGGGAATCAACCGAACATCTATCCACCCAACTAAACATCAAACGAACGTCATCCCAGAACATGTTGAAACAGTTACGTATGTGAGAGCGCAAAATAGAGGGGGAGGGAGGAGGGGGGGGGGAGGAAGGGGGTGCAAACATTACAAACTACGACAACGAAAAGGCGAAAATGCACATTCGCAATACGATTTTACGAAATCGCACCAAATGAATCTGCAAAAATTTCCCAAAATATGCTGAGATGTCCTGAGTTGCATATCGAAATTTATGGAGAGCACTTCAGCACCTGCTATTCTGTGCTCAGTTGATCAATGTGACCTGCATTAAAATGCAGTCTAGGTTGTACCAATATTTACCAATTTTTGTATCAGTGGCGGCATGGGAAACGTTTTGTGCTGATAGTTAAATAGATTGTCTTTGTCAATTCACGGTGGTGCTAGCAATTAAATCATGTTCACTTGCTCAACTTTTGATCTTTTGGATTTATTTTTTGGGTGTCACTGGCAGATTTTTAATTACCGGTCTGCATAACATATCGGGGCTTTAAGATGCACAAGGTTTGCTAAATTATGGACACATTATATGCGTATTTACGTTGATGTAATATCGTAAAAGTTTACGCTCTGGTCGATGCAGGAAGAAAGTCAAGAATTCGCCAGAAATGACCGAAACCACGGGCTTTTATATTGAACTTCCTGACGAGTGGTGATATTTAGCTTCAGACTCAAATAAAACTTCACATTCCTTCTTGTAACAAATATCGTTGCCAATAAAATGATTTTAACATAGGGAGCTAAATTACAGTCTTTATTAGCATTTATATTGATTGCAACCAGTTAATTTTAACTCAAATTTTAATAGGGATTTTTAGATTTCAGTTGTGTGCGCGCGTTTTAAATGGTGGAGAACTGGAACAAAGCAGGAGGAAATATGATAGGGCAATTAAAAGTACACACTCGATGACGTATTTGAGACGGGAATGTGACGTAGTCTAGTAATTGGGACTTTTATGGGGATGAGACGCAGTGCAGGCCATTGAGGGAAATACTATGTTACCTTTTGTGGAAGCCGATGTAAGGTTAGCAAATGTTGCAGTCATGGTGCATGATTCATCAGATGATGTATACCTTATATCCACTGGCCAAACATCCAACCCCTTTAGCTAAGCAGCTGACCACAAACAAGTGGTTTTTTATTTATTTTATTACATCATCAGAACTGATGAGAGGCAACATATCGTTGACATCCACTGAGGAACCTATTAATATTCTTTCATCCAGTTACGTGATTTAGATCGTAATCAAGTAACTGGAAAGTACTCTGTAGTAATACCGGGATAGCATGTTCGATCTCTGTATTATCTGTACCAAGACCACCCAATTCATTGTTATCCCAACAAATGAGGCCGAAAATGGGAATAAATACCGCCAAATATTTTCATAAAATCGTTTATTGATCCCTCTAACAGACCTTTCAACTGACACACATATTCTCAACTCAGGAAGAAAATTACACAATGAACTTTATCTGAAACGCCAGTGCCACGTTTTGCAGATCTCAACTCTCCTTTCCAATAGTGATAGATTTGCCTATATATGGTTGCTAAAGTTACTAAATGGCTAGCATAGAGTTATGTCTTCCCTTTATTTTAATCAAGCAAAGACATTCATTTATATAACACCCAGATCGAATCACTTAATTAGAATCCTCTAAGGTCCTTTAGATTTAGGATTTCCTCAAACCTGACCGAATATGGAACTACATCTTCGCGGTGACTCATGTTAATCCTCTTGTGATTCATATGACTCATAATTAAAAAGGAAAACTGGTACATCTCCTGAAATTTCAAAGACTGATAATTGGCTGGATGTCCTATCGTTCGCATCATTTTGACTTGTAATTGCACGGCATTTAAATCCAATTAATCGATCGTTTGATACATTGCGTTAACTGAGCTAGACTCGCTTTGAGGTAGTTTGTTCATAGATGGCGGTACTTCTTTTTACTATTTTTGAAAACCAATTGTGTTAAACGTAACTTTTATTTGGACAATCTCTTACGAGCTCCTTTATTACAAACTTCTAGGGGACGTCATGTTCACTAAGGAGTGCGAGAAATAGATGCGTAACAATGACATGTTTCTTAGGTAAAACATTGCAATTTACCCAATACTCCTTCATTAAGGAAAAGAAGCTAATTTGGATACAATTCAAATGAATTTTTAGCTGAATAAAAAATTCTAAAGAAATCAGTATCTGATCCTTTATACCTATGAGGACCTCAACTCAATGCTTTCACTGGTACTCCTCTACAGAGAACGGTTGGTCATGTTGAGAATCAAACTCTTAACGGCCGGCTTTACGGACTGCTAAATATATAGTATGCATGACAATAACCATCAGGACTAAATGTTAGTGTTTATACTTTAACTAAACGACATTTTACACTTTATTTAATGCGCCATAATGATGGGAAGCATTGGTGAGATGTGAATCGGCGCTTTATTCACATGAATAGGGATTTGAAAATGTATCCGAAGTCTTTATGCTTACAATCGTTAAAATTATCTCAGCTAATCGAATGTCCACCCACTATGACGGTATTTAAGAAAAGTTTTAAAAAATATCAGTACAAAATCACATTACTTTGTTTCCATTTTACTTCTCTGATCGGATCTACCTAGCTCACTGTCTCCAAAGCTTTTTTTAGCCACTTTAAAATGCGTGCACAAAATAATTTTGAACAAACTCTCAAATAATATTACTCTTATCAACTTAAAGACGCCATATAAGTTGAGGTCTTGAACGAACGGTGACACGTAATGCTACTAATTGAATCTAAGTGTTTATGGATTAAAAATCTATTTCGTAGAGTGCAGGAGAGAGCACTATACTACAAATGTAGGAAGTTCGAATGACTTTAAACGTTCGTCAGAATGTCATCATTCTTCCCGTAATTCTAAAAGCTATTATAGTGCCTCAATGAGAGATTTTTTGAGGATTGAACGCGTCAACATTTTGAGAAAAGTGGGAGGACAATATTTTTCGTTTCTCGAAACTAATAAGCTAAAAATAAAACTTCAACGACATGAAGAGAGCAAGTGACAAAGGAAGATCCCAAAGTGTCAAGATCTTTCTTGGCTCCTCCAAATGTCATATTTAATCATCTGCAATGCTCCCGAATTGGAGCATAAATATGAAATTTGTAAATATTACCTCATTTTATCAACTACGATACTTATATTAGTTTTAAAATAAAGAATGGGAAAACATAAGGTACCAAATTTGGTACATTAAATGAATCACAAGATTGTTGAGTAAATAGAGGAATCTGCATTTGACAAATTGTTATCCTCTCACGCAAAGATTTTCAAATATATAAACCCAAGTGATGTAGCGAATTATTCACATTACCCAAAGTGATATAAAAAAACAATTAATTGCAAGTCTACTAAATGATTAAGGTGAGAGGGCCCAAATATGCCGAAGCAAAATCAAGGTCTCGAAGGGCCTTATTTCATTTGTTTTCCTCTATTCGGATTGTAGTGTTGCCAAATCGCTGTCTCACGTTTCGGGATTCGTCCCTCTAGGTGGCAGCGAATCTTCGTCTACTATGTCCAAAGTTTATTGACGAGTTTTAATTAAGAAGGATCGGTCATAGAGCTTCAATTACTTGTCTCCCTTAATGGTCGCGAAACATGGTGTTAAACAGTTACAATATTGGTATACTGCCTATGAGATAGCTAAGTATTTTAAGTTAGTAGAGCTTAGTAAGTAATGTTCAACCAAAGTGAAGACTGGTTACAGATATATGTTATTTTATTTAATGGCCTTGGCTTTATAGCACTGACGTCTCTCAGTGTCAGTGTCCTCTAACAGTGGCTAATTTTATATAAACAACTGGCTGGACATTTAAGAGACCGCTATTTGTTTTACTACCACCTGGTAGACTAGATGACTAGTGTCCAGAAACTAAGCTTGTGGCTAGCATTCCGAACAGATCAGTTTTCTTTGATCATCAATAGCGAAAGCGTTAAATATTTGGAACAAGAGTTCTATTAATCTAGATTTTGGATGATGACGCTGATGAGAGTTGATCGTGATGCATTAGACTTGAGTGTTCAATATCCCTGTTTAAATTGACAGCATTCAGTTCCTAAAATTAGATGGTCATCTCTCTCTGAGTGTTGATTAACATATTTAAGCAAATTTCATGAATGCTTAATTCAATAAAAAATACCTTAAGGCAAACTTATAAAATATTTAACATTTGAACATAAAGTCGATGACAAAGTCGACGATAAATTAAAATATCACATTTTCTTAAAATTTCCTTAGTTTTAATTAAATTCTCCTTCGATTGTTTCGAGATAGAATTTTTAAACAATAAATTTCGTACTTTCCCATATTGTGAAGGCACTTGTTCTATTTTTTGCGTTTCTTGGTTTGCTCGAATGTTGCTTACAATGTTGAACGACGATTGGTTCACTTTATACATACGGTGACCTAGAATGGACCAATCACAACCAAGCACTTGGTGTATGCGTCATACGGATTTGGCGCAATGTAGCGCAATATTGACTGCCAATACGTAAAACGCATCTAGCCAACGCGAAGAAGTGTTTACATATTCTCCACCTTTTTCATCTTTAAATTTATGGCGTTGAGATCTAACTTAGAGGGAGAGAGCGTATTCCAACGTGAAGCTCAGTTGTGCTGATATTTTAATTGACACAAAAGAGAAAAAGATATAAGCAAAGCACAGGACATTAATCAATTTACGACTAGAGCCTAGTTTTGGGTTATGATAATTTATTACCTTTAGAAACCAGTAATGTGAAATATTTAAACCCTGCAACATTGGCACAACACATACTGTAAAATACCGAACAAGTCTCTAAGCCAGATCGCCTCCTGTAAATTTTCTACCTGATATTAATGCGAAAATAAGATTTTTTGGCCAATTTGAAAGCTTAATTGTAATTATAAAAAATTTAGAACGATTTCGTTAATGGTTTTCAATTTATGGATTAAGAGCAGATAATGATTCGGATTAATTCCAGAATTGGCTGCCTTTAATAGAAGCTTTCAAATAATATGATCGATTTAATAATCGGACAACAAATAACTTAATGTTATGCAAAACACATTCCATTCATCTGATTTTGCTCAATTACCACCTGCTGGGTCAAAAACCTAGGTAATATGCAAACGGAAATGAATTGCTATTTAAAATCCCTGTTAAGAAAGATTGCGCAACAATGTAAAATTTGAAGATTACAAATCTCTTCACCCCTAATTTTGCTTAAATTTTAAGGATACAAATTACCTTTGTTGGTTTAGGCACTTTAAATTAGTCGATTTTGGATCTAAGGTCACAAGATAATTAAAAGCAGTAACTCTTTGAACATATGAATGAAGATATATATCTCAAATTCTATGACATAAGAGCTCATAAACTTACCAATCATATCGTAAGTATAGGACATTTAAGATTAGGTGACCTCTCACCTCCCCCCCCCCTTTCGAATGACTCATTCTAATTCCTAAAGAGAATGTGATTAATTCTAGTGATGCATTTAATTACTTACCATTTCCTGCTTGAATCAATGAATACATGCCTACTTTAAGGTATTTTCGTATGTGTTATTTCCACGTATACTTACTGCACAGAAAATGCCAATTGCCATGAATGCAAAATATGAACTACGGAATTTTTTTATTTAAAATGGTTAAATATTTGTTCCCCTTTTGAATCTATTGAAATGACAGGAGTTCAAGCTCTTTGAAATAAATGTTATTACTAATTCATATTACCAACTAACTCTTCTTTTACAGAAAGAATAGGAGCATTTAAGTACCATGTGAACAATAAAAGTTACATTTTGAATCCATTTCAATTGTTCAGCTGTTGCCATGGTTGTTCAGCGAAGGCACTATAGTAGGAATCTTGTCGCAATGGTCATTTTACAAGATGTCTCGATGCAGATCGTCGAAACTCCCAGCTTATGTAGAACGAGTACCACTAGCAAGGAGAAAGAAGCCTGATACCCGGTTAACTGTAGGAATAGAAATTGGAGTGATGTTATTAGCCATTTGGGCGGGAGCATTCGTCTATTATCGATCGCACGAACTTCCATACTACGTGACGAAGTTATATGCCCACTTAGGCTCTTCTGTAAGTCAACTTTTATTGACTAATTTAGCAGATTCAGATGAACCTTTTCGGTGATAAGTTTTTTTCACTTATTTGCCTTCCAATCAGACTTGGTTGATTAGGTAAAAGAAGCACTTTTCAGCTAATTATCTCAAGTCAAGAAGAGATACAGGAGTGAATGTTTAAATAGAACAGAAATAAAAGAAAATCCGTCCACTCTGGAAGTTACATAGTAAAGAAAATTGCAAATTAATAAATCATGAAACCTTCTGATAGGAATGTTTTTCCCCAGTATGTTTATTACAATCGCGTTAAATGTCTTCTTATCTATTAGGGCTCAAATTTTAATCAAACAAATAACAATTTCCTGGTTTTTCCATATCTAATCACCATGATTCAAGAGTAATCGAATTATTAAAGTACATTCATTTTATCCTTGAATTTTTGCTTTGGTTGTGATTATTCAATAAATTGATAAACAGTCAATTAGCCATTGATTGGTAGTTTACTTGCAACTACAGAGAAAATGTGTGGGTGGATAGCTAACTGCGCATGTATGGCTTTTGCTTCATTAAGTCTATCTTTAGCTGGAAATTCCAAGGACTGGCAGTAAAGGAAAGCATGAACGATTAAATTATTGTCATCATTGACGTCATCATCAATAATATAAGGTACCGTCTTTGGCTTCGGCAGTTGTTGGCAAGGCGCCCTGCCTACATCTATGCGCATTCTGAAGTTCATTCGTTTATTTTTTTACAATGCCGGAGAGGAATTACGAAAGGGAAAGTTTTGCAGATTTAATTTATGGTTTGTTGCAGTAAATTTTGCTGAGTTCGAATACTCTCTTTTTAATTAGCTTAATTGGTTTTAATTGTAGTAATTGAAACATAAGTAAAACAGGGGGAAGTAATTGTGGTAGTACCCTACTAAGGGATAATGGGCAACAAATGGAGAAGTTACGAATAATGGAAAAGTCGTTTATTTTTTGGTTTAAAGCTGCGCATTTTTTAATTAAATGGTTCGATTTTTAAGCTTCGCCCTCTGGGTTCTGCAATGGCAAGAACTTGAGGTTCAGTCAATGCTATTTTTTCTTATAATAGCAATATTTTACAAGGGGTACACTAAGGTAGGCAAGTGCACGTATATTCATTAAAGTAAAACACTTAGAAAATGTAACCTTTTATATAGACAAAAATTTTCTTTTGGTAAAACGGCCTTCTATTTGACATTGATAGTCTATACCAGCAAGCTATTTCTCATCGGTGATATATAACATATTCTTCATGCAACAGGTTGATTCAGTGCCCAAAATCACCATTTCATCCTGATCATTAGAAATCAATATAAGTGGGGTGACTTTCTTTACATCTCCTTACGTATTCCTTTTGGGAGTATAAATCCATAAATCTGATTACATTTTCCAAAACTTCCAAACTCAAATATTATTTTTCTTATTCGCTTGATAAATCCTCTTCATTTATTCTTTAAAATCAATTATGGGGGTTCTAAACAAATTGTCTTCCCTATTCAAACACTTTTATTGAATGCTAAACGCATGTTTTTTCAAAGTGTAATCGGTCCAATTGACTCCAGTACTAACTCTGTGCCTCTCGCTTTAACAGACAGAGCTCCTTTGATCGACTTTTAGTTGTTTATTTCCTGAATGAGATTACGTTAATCACCTACCACGTAACTAAGCTAATTGCCAAAATTACTATTATTATTAACATTGCTTTTGCTTAAGCAGAAAAAGTTTCCTCGACTTAGGCCTGGGAAAGCAAATAAAGTGAACAATGAACGACAGAGGGGAACCTTAATATGCAGATATCGAAATTAAGACCCCAGAGAGCACTGAATTCGGAAACATTGAATTGTCCAAATTCACATAATTTGAAAAAGTTCCAAAGCTCTATTTTCATCATTTCTCACACTAATTTATGAGTGGGATTATTTCTACGATATCATCAGAGCTTGGTAACTAATGGATTTATCTCCGTCGGTAGTAGTGCCACTTCTATCTATGTGAATCTTTTTTTTGTATTGGGAAGGTCAGACTAGCAGTAATATATTCAACATTGGAAAACTCACTATGGTTAACTCAAGATGAACTGTTTTGTCATGTTGCCCTTATTAAAAATCTGGCATTTAGCTAAATAATAAGACAAGTTTACAGCGAATTTTTTAAAAAAAGCTAATTTGTTCTTCTGGATAGGAAGAATTTAGATGCATAATTATTGATTATAGATTTGGATTTCAACCGTCAAGTCATATCAATGAGTATGAAAAGATACTTGCTGCTTACAATACAATAAGTAGTGGCTTAAATCTCCAGGGGCTTGAGCCCACAGCCCGCCATTAGGACGTCCAATGGAGAATAGTGCTGAGCTAAGTTCATTCGAAGTTTGACATTAAGTTGGGTACATTATTTAGTAACTAGAAATCATAAGTCCATTTAGGAAAAATATTTAGCGCTCACCATGGGCAGAAGGGGAGTAGCATAGAGACTCCTTGATGAGGAACTCAAACTGTATCACCAGACGTAACCGATATATTAGGTCATTTCGCACGGGTTCTTTTGAGAGTTCACAATGACGTAAAAAATGTTAACAAAGTTTCAACTAACGCAAAAGTACATTTAACATTCAGATGTGATGAGGTAAGTTGGAACAGGTAACAACACCTTATGGAATCTCCAAACCATGATTACTTAATTGATTGATTGATTGATTTGACGCAATGAGCCAATGCCTAAAAGTACAGATGTATGTGAAGAGGTTTACAACCTATCATTTCGAAAGTGGCACGCATTTAACCACTGTAATATGCATTTTAAGGAAATGCTACTGCCTAATTAGATCATTCGCCAATGTCGCAGTTGTTAACACACAAAGGTCTCAATTCCAGTGATGCAAACTGCCAACCGCATCAAGAAGAGAGAAAGTAGAGTGCGAGTAACTCGTTAAAATTGTTCTTCGATATTGTTGAGAATCTTTCTTTTTCAATTGTTGACTAGAGGGGTTGAATATTCACGTATTCGCTGGTTGGCTCTAAAAACCGTGACTTCTGTCAGAGGAGAAATAGCCTATTTTATGACGCAAATATTGAAAGTTAGTTAGTTGGAGGACTATCGACTTCCGGTACTGGTAAAATTTAGCGAAATCTCAATTTACAAATTTGTGCCAGTGAGTCAGATGTGATGGTAAATTGCCTTGTTCTCTCTCTGCAAGAATGAATGTTCATTGTTTACACCACTGCAATTAATGATTAAAAGCAACCCTTGTGTTTGCATTAGACCTAGAGTATACTCTCAGCATTTTTCGAGTAACTCTGTTCATTCAAATCTTCCAATGTCAACCTAAACTCCACTGAAATTTTTTAATTTTACGTTCCTTATCCCAAAATCACGTCTGAATGCAATTTGTTGGGAGAGAATAAATTTAGACTGCCAATGACCTTGAGGAAGTGTGCCAATGTATAGTGCAAATCTGAATATTTCATTTAGAGTAAATATATTTGTCCCAGTTTGAAACACCGTTTTTATTGTCGCACTTTTCGTACAGAATTACAACTCGAGGCCATTTCTATAAATAAATATGCAAGTTGAATAAAAAAGCAACCCCCCTCCCCCTGTGAAAATCTACAGATTTTAAAACAATCAAGAATTTGCCAAAGTCTGGGTACCTTATTAAGATCGAAAACCGCAGGCGATTCTATGCCTGTTATCGCATTTATTTACTAATAGAGTGAGCCCTATATCTTCCATTTCACAACTTATAGGGTAAATGCAAGTATAGAAATATATGAGGTGAGGTCAATAGGTCACTTCGGTTTGTACTATTTGCCAAATGATTCCTATAATTTGTTAAAATAGTCATTAGCTAAATAATGCCAAGCCCGTACATTAAGAGATCGTCTAGGGGATTCGAATTATATAATATATAGTATCTTTCAAATACAATTTCAGTGAAATGAGATCTGTGCAAGGCTTTATAAATTTCTTGATTATTCCTTTTTTCACTTCTCCATATCTGAAATAGTCGTATCCGGTTCTCTTCGTTTCATTGGCCACCGTGGAATTTTAAATGATTGCAAGGAAGTAAGCCTACGATGGTGCATAAATGGAAAGAGTGATTGTATGGTCGATTTCTTTGCAATTAGCTTTTATTCGACAGGATATTTTAACCAACACGTGCCAATTATTTTTAGTTGCAGTCAGTCTTCTAATGTCCTTTCTCAACCCAGAAGGTCTCTGCAAATGATAACCTCTCTTGCTCTCTTAAGTAAGTATAATTAAGTGCTCGTATAAACCATCAAAAATATTTAGTTGAACATAAACACCTAACGTGCAGTAAATAAAATCAACCAACTCTGGTATCATCAATCAACAGTATCGCTAACTTCCGCAGTTACCTGTCCCCTTCTTTGCATTCAAACAGTAGCTGGTTTTGAGGCTTATTGGTGCGCCTATTCATTGGCAAGCACATGAACATTTGAATATTTGTAATTTAGCTTTAATCATTCAGATTAATATACGCAGTAATGACCACTAGTAATATAGTGATCTAGTAACCCTGCATTCCATCAATAAATTTATTTCATTTAAATATGGATATGCAACCGCTTTTGCTATTGGAATACAACTGACCTTTAAGCGCTTCTTTTAAGCCCTGAGAAATTATAAGTTTAGTGAGAGTAATCTATATGTAATATTTATTCATACAATTTCGCTAGGTGTATTCAGGAGTGTAAGGTTGTTACTATGGTAACTAATTCAATCCAATAACATATTCAAGCATTCTGTCAGAAGTGGAGTAAAAATTAATTACTCCTTAAAGTACTTATGCAAATCAATTTTTTACACCATTTCTCGGCCAAGGAATTCACTTTTATCTTTCAGAAATCAGGATTTGAAGTGAAAGGTACTTAATCTTTCGAGGATGTTCAATTATATTTTCTGAGCATTAACTTAAAAAGGGAATCCCTGGGTGTCAAAGATTGAGTTAATTGATTTACTGTTTTTTATTCTTTATTTGGGAGAAGTAAATTCGATAGAAATATTCACATTGTGCGATTTATTCTACGGTGTGAATTACATTGTAAAGGCTGAAATTAAAATATCTCTGAACTTTGTACGAACTTTGCGCACAGTTCCTTCAATATTGCACTTTCAACTGCAATCAGAGAACATATCGATCGATTATCCACAATGGTAGGAACTAATCGATAGTCTAACCTACCACAGAATTAACTAACGCTCGGTTTACTGTACCTTTAGGAGGCTCAGCACATATTGAGTCAATATCATCTCAGCCGAAGACATGAAGATCCTGAACACGCTAGACAAGCAGAGCATTGGCTAAATAAAGCAGCTGAAGCAAAACATCCAATAGCTGCCTATAACCTAGCCCTGGCGCATATTCGGGGAGATTTACCCTCAAATATGACTCCAGATGCTAGCCATGTTCATGGTCTTCTGACTCATGCAATTAACCAGGGGGTACACGAGGCTATGGGACTTATCCACATGTGTGGACATGGTCAGTGCTTCAAACAGCAAAGAAGAAAGAGGGAGCAGGAGAGAAAACAGCGAGAAGAGGAGACAAAAGCAAAGGCTTCTGATGCAAAGAAACCATGATTCGACAGTTCTTGTCACTGACATTCCATTCACATTATGTCTCTTTGACAGTTTATTTGTTTATCCAAAAATCACTTTCATTGAAGTCGGTTTATTTCATATACATGCCAGAAAACTGTCAGTGTTTTGTTCTCACTTGCTTACTATCTTATGAACTGAGTTTCTTGATTTCAAGGTTGAATTTTCTGCCTAATTAAAAGGGTTAAGTATAGAATAAAAGATGGTGATATTTTATTTTGCCTTGCATGAAATAACAGATAATATGATCTTATAAGAAGTTTATATTTTCAAAACATTTGTCGAAAAGAATACTTCAGTTGATTAAAAAATGCTCTTAACGCTTATATCAAAGGTACTAATCGCATGAGAAAAAGAAAGATGAAGGAGGCTTGGAAATGTTATTCCTTAAAATAAAGATTAATCGCTTTCCATTACAATAAACTATTGAAAGAAGCTCCCCACCTCCCTGGAGCCGCCTGAATGATAAGCTCACACTTTCCTATCCCTCTTATTGACTAAAAATAATCTGTTCTATTAGCCAACCGTGCCAATTAATGTACACAAATTGATATTGGTCTTGTCAGCTCTAGCTTGGTACACGTTGACAACTGTGCCTCTGGCCTGCCCGTTCATCAGACTCTTTCGGCTTGGTACTTACAAGAACTTTCGGGTGGAAGTTGGCAGTCTTTTGACATGAAACAAGGATCACATCTGCAGTCAGTTATTTCATAAAACAGTTCTCTTTTGTTTACTAAAAGAAGAAAGCGTACTTGATTAACTCTTCCTCTCCGGAAGTTCAACAAGATAAGAGTGGGACTATTAGATCACTTTTTCTAGATCAAGGTAAGTAACTATTGAGCAATAATTTGGAGGTTAAGGCCAAACTTGACGAATCTTAGCAAAGAAAGAAGGAGAGGCCGTAAAAAAGGTCTCCACAATGAGAGGGAAAAAGTGAAAGTTATTAGCGTGCCAATAATTTTGACGCTAGGACGCATAGTCTAATCGCCTGTTATGGCCTTGCCTGGCTGTTTTGGTGAACCTTTGAACCTTTACGTCTGTCTGCAATTGGTCTTACTTTTGGATGTTTGTACCACTGTTTCAAATTTAGTTGTATTAAGCAAAGCGTATTAAGAAGTCAGGTGCGAGCAGGACTTCATTTATTTGATAAATGTGACTTCATTCTGGTACTAATTTGGAATTCATAATTTCTGTTATCCGATGTTACGTTAAAATTTATAAAATATAACTGCATCATGTTTTTTTGTTTTTCATGGATGTGAACAGACTATTTTTTAATGGTATTTTATATTTGGGTTTATAAGTATCTATCATTTTGTGAATGGTAAGTAGAAAATATGATCAGAAAATTAAAACAAAACAGAAATTGAAAACAGTGTTATTCAAAAATGATATCTACATTAGGTCGGTTTTGAATTCTTCCCTGAATTCATTCAAACAAATTTATTCATTCTTCACCCATTTTCACATATCTTATTAATCGATATTGCCATTGACTATATCTTCAATTATAAGATTTTTGAATTGCTATGGATGAGTTGCATATTAGTCTATACAAAATTCAGTAAACAGAAAGCAATTATCAAGCGAAAGTTTTTACAACTAAAATTCCACGATTTCTTATGAGTTAGAGCAGGGATCGATCTCACTTTATTAGTAAGATCTTACCAGTTAAAAGAAACGATTTTAGCCAATAATTATTTCAAACTCATTGCAGAAAATCAAATCTCTCATTATTTGCTCATTCTCACCAACCAAATAGTCCTACTCATTGAACTGCCTTCTCAATTTGACTGAGTTTCAGCACTGAAACATTTACTGATTGTCGTAACCGTCACCAAATTATATCCGAATATTTAATTTTGTTTCAAGATCACAAAGAAGTCGATTATTTTCATTCTGAAGAAACTAGTAGTTCTGTCTATTTAATAATTAAGTCGGGCTTTACCACATTTAAGTTAAGGACACTTTCAATAGGCACCGCTTGTATAATGAAGTGTCTGCGGTAATTTTTTCACCTTCCAGGGCCACGGTCTACTTGTGAGGAGAAATGGAAATCGGTTTGATTAAGGGATTGGTTTCATAAATAAGATGCTCCGTCTCTACTTCACAGTGAATCATAAACGCTGAGATTTTACTTTTATTACAAACAATGAAATTACTATTTCAAATCTAATTTTGTAACATGTTTAAAATAAAGGAAAGAAACTCTAAAGTGTCACATATAATCTTAGATGGATTTTAGACTCGATCTCACTCATTATACCAAATGACTTGAAATTCAATTCTATTGGCAAAGTCGTTACTTCCAATCCCGAGATGTTAATTTCATTTTATCACTGTAAGGTGAACAAATACTATTTTCATTGCCAGACGTTAAGTGATCCATGGAATCAGCTAACCAGTCTAGTAAGCGGTTAAGGGAAAATGAAGGAATGGAGGTCAGAATATCAAAAAATGTCTACTCATTTAATTTTTCATCAGGTTATTAGTTGGTATATTTCTCTAGCTCATGTTCGAATTTTCTGATCTTCAAAAACGAAGTACCTGCGCACTGTCTAGTTCACAATATTCAGAGCTTAGTTGTCCGTTGTTTGAATAAAATAGTGAATTACTCCATTTATTTTCTTCCAATGACTAAGAAGCTTGAAGTTATCGTGATTTTATCATTGTCGATCTCACTAAGGAGCACTCAAGCTGAATTCGAAGTCAGTAATTACATTCACTATGTGATTCTTCGGTTGTCGGAAACACAAACAAATCTCAGGCCACTATTATACTAACTGATTTTGTGAGGGTCGGGAAATACTTTCCGGGTATGAAATTTGCCCAGCATTCGTACCAGATTATAAATGGATTTGTCTATATACGGGTTATATGGAAATAAGAAAGTGATATTGCAATGAGTTCCTGTTGTTTCAGTTGGTCCCTTTTTGAGCTAACCAATTGAGTGTGTAGCGCTGTGGTCACTATGCCCTTCAGCGGTCATGAGATCGATACTCACCGATGCATATTCAATGGTTAATGTCAATAAAAGGGTTGCTGAAAATTGAGCGACTTCAAGATATTTATTCACCCTTCCACCAACCCCCCACCCCCCTCTCCTTACTCAAGAATGCAATTGTGATAAGGGTTTAAGCAAGTCCAAATTCTACGGACAAAATCCTCCACTACTTCCAAAAGTGTAAGAAATTAATAATATTGTATTCATTTTTCCGATTAGTATATTATACACGAATTTAATAAATAAGAGGCAAAATATTTCCTAAAGGTACGTGGATTTGACTATCTTGTATTTGAATCTCCCTATAACATATTCTGAGTAAATTCATACATTATTTATTTAACCAAGAGGGCGTAGATAATGCGAAATACATTCCAACTAACGTTAATTTGAGGCTTTTAAACTGACGCAAATTAGATCAATGCATTTGAATGTGATATTAGAAATCCTAACCTCGTTACATATTTCTGTTTGACCTTAAATGAATATATTTAGTTATTTCAAATAAGGTCGAATGGCCATGCATTCCGAAAGTATACGCTAAAATTACTTTTTAATTAGATAAATTATGTATCGCGCCCATGCGGTTAGTAAATCAGCCTAAATAGCTTTCCATCTCAATCACTGCAAATGGAGGTCATGGCTTTACTAATGATGATACCTTTGATCATATTGATTTATTCAGCCGGAATCAATTAAGGATGGAGTAATAAATATAATTAATGAATAATAAATTCTTTTATATACTGCTATACATTGCCGATACTAATTTACTATATAACCGAAATAGCAGTTATGCTCGATATCGATTTATTAAAATTTATTGAAATCAGTTATATGTATCGAGTTTTTATTAAATTGAGGAAGAGTGCAATGAATTACGATCGATTTAATTAAAATATGTAGGTGATTTTTTATTTTAACACATGCTTAATTCCATTTATTGATTATATTTGTACTTTAGATCGTTAATGGGGGAATACGGATTCTCACATTTACTGAATTTAGGTCACTTTTATTCTATGAGAAGTCCCAATTACGTAATGAAGTTGACCATCTATTACCTCTAGTTCACCATAATAGCAATCACTATTGTCAAAACAATGAGTGGCTAAATGCAACGAATATCTGCAGTCTTTAGCTTCCAACAATTTTTCTTTTGAAAGATACAATCGAAAAGGGGGGATCTAACTACTTAACGGGGGTTCTGACGTCGGTGGAGCAGGTGTTAGAATGCATATCAGTGACGTCAGAAGTCAAAAGTCCGAAAGGTCCAATAAAATTCAAATATGGTCTAAGACACTTCCTACTCAACACCTTTGCTATTGGTCAATCACTTGTCCTTTTAACTTAAACTAGGACTTCGCTGTTTCCCCCTCGGTACCAAAGGAACATCAAATAAAACGATTAATGAAGTGTTCGAGTCAAACTCATGGAATTAATAATGACTCCAGATCTAAAATCCTTAATTGGTGTAAATTAAAACACCCCCTGTAATTACTAAATACATGAATAGAGCAGTATCTGAACTGATGTGTTGACATTTCGGCATGTTCAGAATAAAAGATACCCCTCCTTAGGGCAAAAATCAAAACAAATTGTTTTCATTGAAAATTGCGGAGAGGGAAGAAAAAGAAAACATACCGAGAAGCCTAATTTTACCCTCTCTATTCGGATGATTTGCGGTACATTGCAAATTGGGCCAGTATGGATGTCAGTGTTAATGTATTACAGTTGCAAATATAATGCTAGGTCTACAGCTTTGCTCCCTCCGTTTTCCAAAAGATGGTGGTAGTAGTCTGTAATAGTTGAAATATATTAATTACAGATGTCGAACACTTTGTTTTGACATTTGTATATATAACCCTACTTTGACATAACTTCATTTGTGTTTGCATACTAATAACATTTTAAATTAAATATGTCCGAATTTAAACCGAATTCACATGATTTGAGGGAAGTATTGCTGTTTTATTCTTCAATATGAAAAAATCTGCTGACTGGCTGAGACTCACTGGGTTGATTATCTCAGATATTTATGATAAAACGGCTGGCTATTAGTGACAGAACTTGTCGTCGGAAATGGTTCCAACATTTATAGAGATGAGTGGTGATTTTGCTGTCGAAGTGGTACCGGCATAGTGTGACCGGTATAGTGTGTGAGATGCAGAATTGGAGGCGAACGATTCTTAGTGAAGACTCGTATCGTTAAACTCAAGAAGAATTATCAGAATCATTGGGGTGGGGATCAGTGAGCAAGCAAGGTGGTGAAAACGCCTGAAACAGTTGGGAATTAGTGAGAAAGATAGATATTGGGATATTGGGTACCTCACGAGTTGAAACCAAGAGGAGATGTGGAGCGACGTGTGTTTGCTTATGAACAGCTGCTGTTGGAAAGGCAAACGCGAAAGAGATTTCTCCACGTATTCTTACTGGGAACGAAAAATGGGTAAATTACAATAACACTAACCATGAGGTCTGTCCGGTGGTCCTACTGCTACGTCCACACCTCGGCCGAATATCCATGGCTTAAAAGTCAGTCATGCTTCGCGTTTGATGGGACCAGCTTGGCGTAATTTATTATGAGCTTCTGAAACCATCAGAGGCGAGCGTTATGGAACGCAATTGATGCGCCGCCTGAGCCGTGCTCACTAAAAAAACGCCACAGTACAACAGGAGACACGATAAGGTTATTTTACAGCATGATAATACTAGACCTCCTCACGTTGCCAAGGTGGTGGTAAAAAATATCTCGAAACGTTGAAATGGGAAATTTACCTCACCCCCCGCACTCTCCAGATGTTGCTCTGTCTCATTTTCACCTCACTCACCTCGCTCAATGGCACACGGCCTGGCTGACCAGCACTTGAGTTCGTATGATGAAGTGAAAAATTAGATCGATTCATGGATCTTACCGAAAGATGAACATTTTTTCTCCGCGGGATTCGACTGCTGCCCGAGATATGGGCCAAAGTGGTAGCTAACGATGGACGATACACTGAAACTTAATGTATGTAATCGTTTTGTTGTAATAAAGTCTCAAATTAAACAAAATCGGCTGGAGCAAAGTTGTGACCTAATACTCTTACACTGCCGAACCTTACTACCTAAATAAATCGGATGTAACAAGAGTTTTAAGAAGAAATTAGTTAGTTCCAAATAATTATTCCGAATTCAAGACTGCACAGCTAAATGAATAAGAAATGTCTTCATGAATGCGACCATCTGAGTCAAACAATAAAATTTTATTGATGGAATAAACTGTCATAAAGACGAGAAGTTAGTGGCTTGCAGATCTCTCCCTACAATGTTCTTGAAGTTGAAAGCTCTGGAACCTATTTCCCCCTTTGTGTATCTTTCTTTTTTCAGTTCTTTTATTGTAAGAATTGAACTATTATTATTTCATTTAAGGGTTTGTAATACGGCCCTTTTACTTAAATCTGAAATGCTGAAATACATATATATATATTCGTGGTTGTAACGATCAAAACAAACCGATCAATCCACGAACTTAACTGCGAAGTATACAATTGATTAACAAAGATGGTAATCAGTTCCTGTTAGTATAAAAGTACAATTTAGCCATAACTTCATAAATTTGTTAGCATTACGTAAAATGAGAGTAATGAGTGCAAAATGTGGAAAGCCATTTTGCCGATTTTTCATCTGCTCTTCGGTACTTTCTGGCTGCTTGAAGGCTACGCTTTTCGTTGCATTTTTCATAAATCGGGGCCTAGCTGTTAGATGTGTGGAGAAAATTTACTTCCCAAATTGCTAATAACGAAAACTGGGTGATTGCACTCCAACCATACTCACTGCAATGCAGCTTCACAGAGGAGAGGAACACCAAAGTCGCAAAAAGTCGAGAGGGAGGAACAGAAGAGTGATTCACAAATGTAAAAGAGACAGACACGAAGGTGGAGAAAAAGTTAAGGTGAGGTGAGTACTGTGGAAGTATTCGAGTATGACATACAGTCGGGTCATGGTAGATTGAAGTCAACTGTCAGTTTATAGACTTTTCGCCGTATGAGTATACGTTGTCCAGGGTGCACCACGTGGAGGTAAGTCTTTCGCGCACCCTGGTTGAATGGACATCGACTCTGGGAATGTAAATTTCTGTGCTTTCGCTTAAACCACTTAGTCACATTAGAAAATCCTCATCATAGGGTTATTAAATATGCTTGAATTCCGTGTCCATCTAATTGATACAATTTCATGATGCCTTTTCCCTCCACAAATCAATTCAATGAAGATGGGAGCCTTGTCATTTCCTGCTAACCTAATTATTATTCTCAATTCAATTATTCAATTCTGAGCGAAATTGAAGCAGAAGGATCTAGTAGAATCGTACGGATACATAATCAAATCTTTCATGATGGATCTCATAACGAGCTCGAAAATTTCTATACCCTCAATAGATTTTAATTCTCAAGTAAAGTGACTACAATTATACATAGGTGAGATAAAATTAAGGCAAGTTCAATAGTTTAGCAGATAAGAAATTTAATGATGTACCATGAGCATGTTTTACCATTATTTTCATCGTCATTAAAAGGAGACTAGGAGGAGAGTGAGAGGACAGTAATAAGGTAGGATTGTTGGCGTGTCTGTTAAATCGGAGGGAAAAGTATTACATAGATACAACGATGCGTAACCAAAATAGGAGAAAAAGGTTTCAGAGTAAGAGAAAAGGGAGGGAGGTACACTCGATTGTCAAACCCATTGTGAGTATTCAGTTTTGGGCTCCACTTCCTGCATTTCCCTCCATCGCCACTGCCATAGATCCATTCGTCTTCACTTGTGCAGCGGCTGTATTCTGAGATGGCGCCGCTACATTCTCGTAAACATTCGTCGAAAAATGTCGGAATATCGCCAAAAGATGGGAGAATTTCGGTCGCGTCTCGGGAACATATGCCCAACAGTCCAGCATCACTCCATACACCTCATTGGACGATAAACCGAGGCCGTAGTAAACGCACACCTTCTTCAAGTTGCCGAAGTACTTCAAAACTGTCCTGATCAGCATAGGGATGTTCATCAAGAGAGAAAATTTCCCACAAACACACTCCGAAAGACCAAACGTCAGATGCGGTGCTGGAGGTCTTGTAGTATATAGATTCTGGGGCGTACCACTTGACTTGGCGTATGAGTATACGTTGACTAAGGTGCACCACGTGGAGGTAGGTCTATAGCACACCCCATTTTCTGGATAATTATTTTATTGGCTATTTTAAATAATAAAAAGTGTAAAAAGGGTGGATGCTATTGTAACTATATAAATTTTTCGTTGTGAGAAGGCCACTGAATTCAGCTAACAGGAGGTCTAGTAAATGGTAAAAGGTAGTGGAGCGGAGTGGGGTGAAAAGTTGATGAAAGTGATGTCAGTATTGCAGAAGAGTCTCCCTTCATCATTTTTTCAATTCCAAATATACTATCTTTACCTAATAGTTCATTCGCCTCCCCCTACCCCCCACTCCCCCAAAAAATGTGAATTTTATGACCCGTGACTTGAATTATTGAATGAATTTTTGTTTACGATGTTCACAGTTTATTGATTGATTGCTTAATTATGATAATCGATATTCCAACCTGAATTCAAGTTTTCCTACAGAGTTTAAGAAAACAGAATAATATTATACGATGGCAAAGCTACAAACCAAGCTTGCCTTTAAGATTCTGTAACTGAAAGTTCGAATTGCTTACTGAATTTAGCACAGAAAAATGTTTAATTCTGCCTATGAAACTCCAAACTGCGAATCTTCATACCTGAAAATTAGGCCCTATTAAACTATTTGAATAGACCGTAAGTTTTGAGCTATGGTAAACCATTATCGAAACAAAGAAACATTTTTTACCCACACCCACAAAACACACACACACACACACAATGTAAGGACGCTCTTATTTCAGAGTTTGTTGCTTAAATTTGACTTTAATGAAATTGTAGTGAACTTTCTGTTCCGTGACAACCTAAGTCATCATTGACTTAATAATTTTTATTTAATCATAAGTGCAGGATTTAGGCATTTACATCTCGAGAACCAATGATATTTCTTGGGCATCAATTTCTCATGAATATTGGCCAGAAACACTTACTTCTAACTGCTCAACTCGATTAAGAAGATAATTGGAATAAAGTGAAGAGTAGATTTCACTCAGGAAGAGGATGGAAAGTAATGTGGATCACCTTTCTAAGGTGACGGCTCTTGATGATTAAATGACTCAATAGAAGGCACCTTAATTGTTCTTTTTGAACCCAACTCAATGTATGTAAATGTAATGAAAAAATAACAGGACAAATAAGACTAGATCAGAATTATTATGACACAACTCACAGCATAAAAGAAGTTACTAGTTTTCATCGTCGTAAAGCAAATGGGAAAGGGTAACCGTTGAGTTCAATCAACTCATCAGAAGGAATTAAGTTAGAACATCGAAAGAATTTCATTTTATTCGATTTTTGGACCTGGCCAAACAAGCATTTGCCTACTGAAAAGCCAAATACCTTGCGTTCCGAAATTCAAATCTCTTTGTTCTTTCCTCGGGTTACAGTACAGATACTCATCCCCGCCGTCCCGTGCCTATTGACCATTTGATAGATTAGGGTGGTCGGTCTTGCCAGTTCGGCTTATTTTTACTCTTGCGAAGGGCGATAAAACAGAGGTACAAGCCAGAAAGGCAATATATAAGTTTATGAAAAGTTTTTTAAAGGTCACAAAAATCGATACGAAATCTATACTGAATGCAGTCTTGTCATAAACGTTATATGGTAACCTTGCCCACAACTGGTGTAATAACTATTTACCACTGAAAAGATTAACATATATTTTGTCGCCTGTGAATCCTTGAAGGGCTTCTGTAAAGTCGAGAGATTACTAGACAAGATTTTGAACTTCGGGCATGTTTTGGAATGAGGTCAGAGAGTGGTATCAGAGATGTTTAGACAAGATACACTGGTTTTAAATCATTAGACAAGCATGACATAGTTGTTCAAACGGGTGCCAAAAAGAATGCCTGCTATCCTTCACTAGACTAAACCACGAAGGTGATCTTCACGGTTTTCAATCGATGGTTCTCCTTATACTGGCTTTATTTCGACTTATTCCAACATTAAATGCCTATATTTAGTAACGATCATTTGTTTTCGATTGGCTACAATTGGGGTTAATTATATATGGCTTCTCTCTGTTTGAATCAAAAGCTCCTAGAACCTATGTATAAAATCAATATTGAAGTGAGTCCGAGGAAGAATGCTGTTTTTTTAAAATTATCTCGCATTTGTGGTTTATAGAATGGAATAAAGCAATCTGAAGTATTTTGTTGCAATCTGCAGGTATACAGTGGAAGTCAAGATTAAAAGAGATTTCTCAAGGCATTCCTCAGTTGGATTTGACGTTGCTCCTTTCAAATTTTAGGCCTTGTGTACTTTCATAAGCCTTTGTTTTGATTTATAAATTACTAATTACTAAGTGTAAATCGATCAATAAATCTCCTGTCCTATACAAATCACAAAAAATGTGAATTTGAGTTGATAATTACTTTACTCCTGGAGTTTGAAACTTTCTCCATCTTAAATAAAAAAACCTCATTTGGTCCACTAGATTTTTGTCATGCGCTACGTTTGGTCAGTCCAATAATTTAGATCATATTTTAATACCTTTTTTTGTTTGACAGAAAGATTGAAGAAGATAAACAATTTACAGAAAAGTATGTATTCCTTTTGTTACACCATTTGCTGAGGGATGAAAAAATGAAATTTATTCCAGTGACGGATGGGGTATCTTTGTATTAGGGGCCATAACGAATTAAAGTGCTTGAGAGCGTTCCATTCCAGTGATGTCGCTTCGTTAAATGCACAAATAAAGAAAGTTTGTGTATCATAATCAAACGGTGGGACCATTAGTCAATTAACAAATAAATCATTCATCGTCATTATGGAAGTTTAGCAGCGCTGACGACACTGTTAGCTTTCAGTTCCAGCCAGACAAATAAGCTGACTGTCAAGTCTAGTGAGTCAGGCCACCATAAATAAATCAGATATTTTTAATTCGGTCTAGATTCAAAAAACTACCAAAACTCTACTTTTGGACAAATACTACTTAATTTCTTAGATAAGTAGAAGTAAATTTAAGTTGGGGTGGTTACTACTGAGCTAGCGAGACTACGGCTTTTCAAACTATGCGAAAACCAGCCGTGATAATTCAGTTTATCTATCGCTTTAAAAACCCTCATAGGCATAAAAGTGTCGACCATACCGGCAAGTGTGTTATAATAGTTGGCATTCTGGTCTCATTTTAGGGTTCACTATGTACTTTTAATTTTTTGTATATACAACGGTGATAAAATGATTAAGCACTCAATCCCCAGGTGAATTGTGATTAATTTTAAAATTTTTTACTAATTTTCTCCTTTTGACTTCTTGATTAAAACAAAAAAATATTAGTAATTTAAATGGGCTGCATTTTAGCAAAATTACGGTCTATAGTCCTAGAGCCACTTTTCGCGCACGATTACGCGCTTACTAGATTTTCAATGAAGTATTGATTTAATCGATTACCTCATAGTTGTTAGATGAATCAGCTGGGAAGTAAAACATTTCATCAGGATAGTCCCAGTTCTACTCGTAATATTTTTCCCTTGGTATTAAGTTCTTTTACCCAAAATAGAACGAGAAATTAACGCCATAGATGACGTAGGCATAGTAGAGCTTACCAAATACAAAATATTAAAGGGACTTATACTGGTAGAAGAACTGATAAGGTCATGATGTGTTAGCGCTCTGGCCCTCGTGTCTACAAGGTGAGCAACGCATTTTTTAGGAACACAAAATTCAGAAACCTAGGTTTAACACAATAGTGATAGCTAAATGACTCTGTAAGTAGCATATGCTTGATTTGAGTTAATTAAAATGTGTTTTTGATTTACAGTCGACAATTTTCCCACATAATTAAGAGCGAAAAATCTCCATCCAGTATACAGAAACCTTACTCAGCACTTATTTTAAGGTGAGAACAGTCATATTATAAAGGCAATAAGATAAGAGCCAAGACTTTGTGGACGAGTTAAGCCAGGTGTTTTTATGCGGAAAGGAATGAGATGAAATAAATTTTAAGGACAGACAGATTAGAATAGTCTAGAAAATGCGGAAGGTAGTGCTTTTAGCTCCGCTTTACGCAAGACATCTTATCCATTTAACAAAAGTCACTTTGGTTAGCCTTTTTACAAAGTTTGAAACAAATGTACTGTTAAGAAAAAATGGATTTCCTCTACGAGAGTCTAACATTGTACTTGACTCTAGTGAACTCGATTACGTTAAAAACATTTAAGAATCAGTTAGCTAGTCTTAACTATTGGAAGGAATTGGTACACCTAATTGGCATGATCGAGTATTCACTTTGATCGACGAGATCAGAACATCAAGGTCATAAACCTTCCCAGAAATTTTAGAGATGTCTTGAAACTAGCATTTTGGAACTTTAATGCATGAGATTGGGAATTAATACATACAGAAACCCTAGGAAGACTCTTTCAATGCTCTGACTTTCTATTGTAAGTCAACACTAAATAACTTCCTCTTCATCTCCTATTATGACACTTATCTTACAAAGCATTGATGTCTAATCAATAAGTTTCAAAACTTGGAACATCATGAAAAACAGGTAACATTGATTTATTTGTACTAAACCAAACACGAATTTCACTTAATCTCTTCAAGTTGAATAAATATTTAATAAAAAGTGACGTTGTGATCTGCCGAAAACATTATCAATGTCACGTGTGAACTGTGATCTTGTAAACATGAACGGCCTTGAGAACTGAACTACAAGGTCATGACTGGGGGCATTGCTGGCTAAAAACACCTCTTTAAATTTTGCCATAATTTCAGCAAAATTTGAGAGGTGAAAAGTGGGTTTATTAAACTGATGATAAAGGCTTCTAGCCTTTCATCTCCTTTTGGTAGAAATTTTGAGGGTCTAAGTGAAAGCATGCAAGTTCAAGATTGCTTTGGGAACAGGAGGACCCAGGTTTGCTTGATCAAGTGCATTTCGAACTACAATAACTTTATCTGATGCAAATCTACTTAGCCTATTTTTCATAACTGCCTTACACCTAAAGGTTAGAGTGACACCCCTCCCCCTTGTCATTTTAATTTGGCGTAGCATTTGTCCATTTGAACAAAAGGTCGTACTTGTGCATTTCACATACACCTTTCAAATTAATATTTGTTGAGAAAGAGAGGTAAATTGACGGTTTTGGTGTTACAACAAAAATTCCTCTAAACCCAAGTTTCTCCTTATGAAATTTAATACTTTGAGATTGTTGCGAGCGGTTGGGTGAGTGACGAATTCGGAAGTAACTACCCACGCACGAGGAGCCTGCGTGCATGTACGCATTCGAGGAAAGCGGGTGATATTCAAGATCAAAGATGTACTTTCATTTGCATTTTCTTTATATCGTCTAATTCAAATGTGTCTATTGGTAGAAGAGAGTTGGCCAACCCGAATTAACCGATGTTAAAAGATATGGTGATAGGACCACTCGTAACTATAGGATTACAGTGCTGTTAACTTAGATAAGCTAGCCTACGTGATTTAACTATATGGCATTCTTATTACCCACCCAGCGCTTTGCCCTATCCAGGAAAATGTAATTTATAATAGTTTTGATAGCGAATTTACAGTTAAATAGCCAAAAAGGAAGCAGAGATGAAGTCAGACATAATAAGCTCCATTTGTTAATCTAGACTAGTTGGATAGTTGTAAAGTACCGAAGTGTTTTGTTTTTGCTGTCTAGCAGCTAAATGAGACAAAGATACTAGTACATTCACAACTACGCATCACATGTCTATTCGTGCCTTATCTACTCTCTACCCTACTTCCGCTCGTCCGCACGGACCTAACAAGTTCACACTTGCCAGAACCCCATGTATAATACCGGCAACATTTCGCATGCATTTGTGTCCGAGCTGAATGCGTACAAGCACGCAGGCTCCTCGTGCGTGGGTGGATACTTCCGAATTCGTCACTCCTCACGCTCCCCACATCTTTATGACTCATACTTCTTGTATTTTGGCGTCAAACTCTACACCCCTTTACTCCTTTGCTCAATCTCTCATTCATGCGGTCGTCTCAGATCACTAGATAAAATACGTATGCGGTGGCCCCGTATTTTCATCCCCTCCCCCTCTACCTCCACCTCTTATTCTTGACACAGCTATTAGACCCTCTCTAAGCCCCTCGGAATTACGCCTGGACTTTCATCGCTGGTATTTTGGGGGTTTACAATTGAATGGATTTTGGCAGAGGGAAAGTCGGGAAAATCCCTTCTTAAATAAATTATGTAATTGTAAAGCGTGTGCATTACGAGTACAAATTCATTAACCGGGATATTGCAGCATTTTTCTAAAGAAAAAATAAAATTGCGTGTTGTACTTTTAATGCTTTTTGCATTTATATTGCCTTTATAAAAATGAGCAACGTTAAAAGCCAAGAATTTGAGGTGTTTTCCTCTATGAACCTCAATCCCAATTAAAAATATCACATTTCTGGACATACAATGGGGAGACTAGTTTTCACTAGTTGATGATATTCGCATGGAAGTTGCATACATGCTTAATTAGACCTAACAACATCGATACATTTCAGTCATATCAAAACGTGTTATCATCTATAGGTAGTAAATAGAATTAATATTCTCAGTTACAACTATTGTCAAAGTTATTACAACTTAAACAGGACATTATGAGGCAATTTGTTTGTAGTTAGACTAATTGTGGTTAACATATTTCTGTCATGAAACCAAACTTTTGTGGTGATTAACATCATTTTGTGTCGAGGGCTTTCAAGACTAGTGAAAGTCGAAGGGGCATTTTCGAGTTCAGCCAACTGTTGAAAAAGCATTCTGAATGTTTATTTCTACTCCTAATTTGGAAAGGGTTTACAAACACTTAACATGGGCGTAGGAATGGTATCATGGAGCCTTCCTCATAATAACCTCGAATTCCACCGGTGTCTTTTTATCAACCAGGCATAATCAGTACGTCTGGTCATACTGCTCACTGATTGTACGCCGTTGGATATCGATCCTTTGACCTCTGACTCCTCAAACAATCACGTTAGTCACTATGCTATCGCCGGATATTAACTTCCATTTACATTTACCTAATTAGTTCAAATCATTACGGATTAAATGATTTGGTGGTGTCGCCATGTTAATAGTAAAGGAACTGTTTGATAGCATTAGATAAGATTTATGGTAGGCATTACTCAATTCACCATAACCGTACTCACCAGAATAGACCATAGCTTTACAGAAATAAAAGCCGCAAGCACTGAAAGGGCTAATTATAAATGTCCAAAAGACATGACATTTTCTATGTGACAATTATTTTTGCTACATCAGAATAATCCCTCTCGTAATTAAGAACTTCCCAGCCCCGTTCACATATAACCCTGGGGTGTGGAGAGAACTGCGCATACGACCAACGAAGCCATGGCCCATAATCTGAATAAATGGGAGGAAGAGGGGAGGGGAGAGGGGGAGGGGAGAGGGGGGGGAGGGGAGACTTCACTATTCGAGAAAAGAAATCTCAGAAGGAATCAAAGAAATGTCAGACCCATGTGTACGCGCAGTGACTTAAAATGATCCGTTGCATAAGTGGTAGTTCCTCTGTCTTTCAAACAGCTCTCGGTGAAAAGTAGGTCATCTTGAACAAGAAATATTTTAAAACAATTTTTTTTGTTCTATTTAATAGCTTAAATTTTCGGTGCGGACCTTGAGAAGTCCTATCGTTCTAGAACTTATAAGTGAATGCAATGTAAGCGTACAATACGAATTACAATCACTTCATCACATTTTTAGCTTTCAAAAATTAATTTAAGAACACTTAACGCAACTTTTAAAACTAAGAAAGAAAAAAATACGATTTTGTGAATCACAATATCGATGTTTTGATGTGTCTCAGGATTGACTGGAAATAGTGCAAGATTGTTCAGGCACGACTGTTCTAAATTTTAACTATTGTTTGCAGACATTTCAGTGCGATTATGCAAGAAATGAAATGCCAAATCTTCTGTTGTTAGCAGCAACCATTGCACCGAAGCACTTGAAAATTTTCAATCCACAAAGGGATGCTAATTATTTAATTTAATGAATGAGTTAAAATCGAAAAAAATAATCACAAAGAAAGTTTTTTTTACGTTAAACTTGTTTGCCATGTTTTTAGTTGCGAACAGTCCTGTTTTCCAGTGAAAATGTTCCCACGGAAAGAATATCCACTTAGATCAAATTACACGGACCACCAACACACAAGAGTGCTTTAAATTGATCGAATGCAGAATAAGAGCCAATTTTAAATGCACCACAGCAAATCCTATAGATCACTTGCAAAACCAGCTATCATTCCTGCTCTAAGACTATTAAAAGACACACTTAATTCAAGAACATCCCCCCTTCAAGAAATACCCCTTGAAACTGGGCTACACCATTGTCTATAGGGTCATATTTCAATCAATTTTCAATGTACGTGACCTCCACGTACCCCCATCAGGATACGATAGTTTCTACGTATCAGAAAGTGATCTTCTATTCACTAACAGTATAATGACTTCTAAGGTCATTTGTACTCTCATTTAGAAGTTTTATTGCTCTCTAATCATCTTTTCATCTTGTAGACTTTAGTTAGCAAAAGGCCTCCTTCGTAGCAAACACAAATTCAATGGCCTTTTAGTATCTTTACGGCTGCAATATTATCCAAGTCAGAAAGACCAATTTAGAAACCTTATTTATTGACTAAAGCTTTATCCGAGTCGAACGAAGTTTCTAGAAAATCGTAGCCATAAAGCAAACACTAATCGAACTGTGTATTGAATTGAACTGGGCTAAAATATATGAACTCTATTTAGCAATCTTTCATTGGAAGGCAGTTTTGTAGTCTACAGCACTACAAAATCACTAGCCAGACCTAATTTGGAGAGGAAAAGAATTTACTCAAGTGTAACTATTCTTACGTAAAGTAATGCGAAAGTTACGGTTAAGGCGAAATTTGAAAGAATATCAATGAAAATAAAAATATGATAAGGTAATTTGAGATTTCGTTACTCAGACAGAACAAAAATGGGTTAGAACCTCTCTTAGGACGCTCTGTGCATAGGTACGAATTCCTCGAAGCTGGCACCAATGTCCCTTTCAATAAATGAAATCTCTTATTACTTTGGTAATTAATTCCTTATTCAACTCAACCAAACCTATCCAGGTGCCTAAAGTATAGAGGAAGGCTTTCTAAATTACAATTGAATGAAAATTTATCATTAAAGGCGCGAAATACCCAAAACTTTTCATGCAAAATCGGAGGCCAGGAATGTTTCCATTTCATACATCTCTACTCATTTTTACTATCAAAACATACAAATAAGCTCGCCATTTCAATAGCGTTAAATCAAATAGAATTAAATTAGGTGAATGATAGCTCAGTTTCAACTCGAATGAGAGTGCTTAATTTGACCTCTCATATTATAATTTATAACGCCATAAAAATTCAACTGAAACCAAATTGGACTTCACTCTGCCCTTATAAGGATCTAATTGTTTCAAATCGATTACGATTTGAATTCACCCCCAATTAAATGGTTAGTAGTCCCTGTCAGCTTGTTGTCTTCAATAGTATCAAAAGAGAATTTCGCTGGTAATTATTTATTGTAATGCTGGAAGTTGTTCAGAGAAAGGAATAATTAACATCAAAAAGCCCCATTAAACTCGGCAGAAAATATGATTTTTTTTCATCATTTACCTTTACCTTTCTTCTGTTTATCGATTTTCATTATCTAAGATAATAATAATGCTTAGTTTGTCTAGATTTTGCCCTGGGTTTACAACTGCTTTGGACAGAGGTTGGGTGAGGAATGGGGAAAGACCTCATGCAATTGCTAAACCTTACTTTACAAAAATGAGTGTTATTTTGAAACTTCACAGGTTTTACAGACATTGGATGGGAAAATTATTTCTCTTCAAATGAATTATGTGTTTTTAACCATAAGACCTATTAATTTTGATTAAAAGAGGTCTTTGTATTCGTCATTCCTTCTGTCTGAAAGAAACTTGAACATCGGAACCGGAGTTATGGGACATGTTTTAGGTCTAAATGTCATTCAAAGCAGCTGCTTGGCGGAGACAGGTCTGTGAAGGCCACGTAATTAATAAAAAATGGGAGAAGTGGGAAATTTTGAAGGGTGAGAAGTAAGGGGTGGAAGGGCTAAAAAGCCGGGTCTTAGTCACACTAAGAGACCCAAATTTCATTGAGTGCCATTTCGAAGACAACAAAGCACATCCCAATTTCTTGAAGGGCATAATTAGAACAATCGACGTCTTGTAGGTATTTAAAACTTCTGCTGTCCAATATGTTAATACACTTGGATTATCGCACTGTAATGACCAACTTTGGTAGTGGTGGCGTTATTCAAGACATAGTCATAAATAAGCTGTGTCAACTGATAATATCAGATAGTTTGCTGTTTTGTCCTCTCAGTCAATGTCCTGATGGAGTGCAGACGAAGGTACAGCGTGGATTCTAATGCACAAATGAAATCCAAATCGGGCCAGTGAAAATTTTAATTTGTCAGAAATGCTGCAGCAACTGCCATCTCAGCGTGTAGTAGTATGTTACTATTAAACCCTATTCCTCAGTTGAAATCTTGAGTGTTTGAGACATTTGCTAAAAATTCGAATCAGCTTATCTTATGGAGGCAGATACTGTCAGTAGGAGCGAAAAGGTAACTTCTAGCCTATTAAAGTGGACATTAAAATATGAAATTGACACAAATTAAGATCGCGGTTTCCTCATGGTTTGTAGAAACAAGTAAATACTCCAAGGGGGATAGATTGTATGTTTCATCTCCTAACCTTAAACGTTGCTTTATTAGGAATTAATGTGAGCAAACGGAGTGAGGTCGTAATGATATGAATAAAGTAGTCGTGGATTATGCCATCCTCAACTAGTGTCGTCAGTTCTATCCCTCAGATTTTCATGAATTAGAAGGAATTAGGTTGCTGTTTGTTATGAAACTCGGACGATTAAGTTACGCGTCCGCCAAGTTTAAGGTCACAAAACTGACGCCTTTCGGTGTTTATTCAGCAGTGCAGATGATCAACACAATTAACTAAATTAGGTCAACAATACTGGTAGTAAAATGTGAGCTTCTTATCCGAGTGTCTGCAAAACTTTCCGTAAATTTTTTTGGACCATTTCCCTATTGACCAGTATCAAGACTAAACTTGGTTTCGTAATCGATAACATTACAAAAGGGAGGAGAAATGTAAGGTCACTGGTATTTATTGCAGTAATATAATGAATGCCTATGGAAGCAAAAGAGAATTTACATTTATTCTTGGTAAATTCATGCCCTTGTTCAACCCCCCTCCCCCTCCCCACCCCCCCCCCCCCCTCCAAACATGCAATGAAAATAAGTTTTCGTCGAAAATAGGTTCCTCCGGGTTCCTGCAAGTATTAAGGCCAAGGAAGCGTAAATTGCAACTCGAATTCAAGAGATACCTTTACTTTAACTACAGAAATCCTCATATTTACCTCCCTCCCTATTTGATAGCTCTAATACTTAAAGACTTTTATATCTTTATGGCCAAATCGGACAACAACTTAACTGTTTAAATGAATTTAAAAATAAATCTTCGCTGCTATCATTATTAATATATTGGACTCGACGTCTCCAATGTTTTTTTGTTTATGAGGCACTAAGTCAAAAGGACCACACATGTCTGCTTTTAATATCTTGCAATAGAGAATAAGAAAGGACATAAATCTCAGAACACTCCCATTAGTGCCAACGACAAGGGTACATATAAAGGTGAAGATTTCGTGATGATATCACTGTCTTGCACGTACTTGACTAGTTTGCCAGCAGACATTTGGCGATAACGACAAAATGGGTGTGCGCGCTGTCATGACCAGAAAAGTGCAAAATGAATGATATCACCTCACACTCCGCTGAAAACAAATTGCCTATAAATTTCGACTTAGTGCAGGAAAAGATAGCATAAAAATCACTCCAGTTAGTCTTCCCTCCTGTAAAATCACGTTATTTATTGATTTAAATGAATCCACAGGCAAAGGACACAACTCGCGCGAGAAACAAAAAAATCAATAAGATCGCACCTGGAGGTCTAAAGAGAGCTGAACTTTGATTTGCATTTCTTCGGGAGTCTTGCCATTTCGAATGCTTGAAAATACTGGTTAGTCGTCTCTTTATAGTAATAGAATAGACGAGGACTTTTCGGGGTATGAAGTGAAAATGTATTGCCAACACCATGGGTAGGCACATCAACATTTAAATTGGCCCCTTCAGTTGAAGAACTTTTATTCAAAACCTCCAGGTTGCCAAGGCTGTACTGAATTGTAACCACCTCCTCCACTCTCTTCATGTACCTCATACGGTTATGTGCTATGCATTTGAAGTATTTAACAAAAAAGACACGCTTTAAAGCAATCATTTGAGAACTGGTATTCAACTTTATTTAGGGTATTTTGGATTTGAAATTGGCAATTTCATATTCATAAAAGAGAAACGATACTTTTAGGATCAACTGCTTAGAAGGGGGTGTCGTGTATTTACGCTCAGGTGCATTCCACTGATCTTATTACAGATCACTCACGCCAAAGTCAAGAGGGGTAGAAGCACTTTGATGCTCGCTTTTATTTACCTCGTAAGTGCTCTAAATACGATAGACTCATTGAATCGATTACTTTGAAACGTGTTCAAAATGGCTTGGTCACTCACCTAAATGTCTGACAAGAGGCAATAAATATACCCCCCCCCCCCAACAGGCCTATTTTTTCGAAATTGAACTCTAGTTAGCAGCCTATCTTTGGATTGTATCCGATTATCCTATATTTTTCATAAAACACTGTTCGTCTGTGCCTGAATCGTTATACTGAAATCACATACCCCCGAACAAATTATTAAAACCCAGACAGTCCAGCAATAATCATAAATAATACCATATATGCAAGTGAAATTATATTGGACTCTACTACCATCTAACCGAGATAACGAAATTCGACATATAATCAAATTAACATCTCCACTTGGCCTAAAACCACACTTTAAATTGTACTTAAAATTGCATTGACTTTCCATATATTCTCTAACCTGAACTCCATGGCAATTGCTCCTTTTAATTTGGAAACCGGACAGTGGGAATCTGTCTCTAATAAGAAAGGGGTGTTAAAAAAGGTGGTTTTAAAAGAGTTTATGCCTTTTAAGATGCCTAATGCGCCAATGATACTTGTGCCAAGACTCTGTAGGAGCCAAAATTGATACACGCGTACCGGAATCGAAAGTATAACAGCTACAAAAAATACCTACCAATGTTTTCGATACGCACTGGGAAATAATATACACCATTTTTCCTTATAAATTAAGCAAAACAGGAATAAGTTTGTGTTTTAACAATACAAGATAACAAGAATTCCACCAGCCAAAATTTGCGTTTATCTACAAAAAGCATTCTTTATGAGAAACTTGGCATTACAAAAATGTCAACGAAATTGTTTGCTAAGTTAATGTATACTTAATTTGTTGATATGGCGTATTTAGCAAGATCGTTTCAACATCGATTTTTTGCACTAATCTGCCTAAGTGTGGGATATGGGTAAGAAAATCGATAGTTTAATGAAGGGAAAAGCATAAAGATAGTTCTCACGAGTTCTGATTATCGAACTGAAGGTGTTAGCCCATGGGACCAACAGAAAATCGATGTTTACATAGTGGAACTTCAGTAGACGTAATTAATGCCTTATAACAGCAGTTTTCAGGCTCAATTTGAGTAAGTTGAATCGGTTAAAACATTTTACTAATGTGACCCACAAAACTAAAAATGGTCTAGACAAGTGACCGGCAATGGGTCTATCTATCAAACTATTGATGTCCATTAAAGCTTATAGACCATGAGCATTAACTCCCCTCTCCGTTTGCATATTAAGACCCCCTTACGCTGCTCAACGGTGTCTGGAAAATACCGTGAGAACACGTTCATAAACAGGAACAAATTAGTGACTACAGCTTTGGGTAATTTTATGAATGATTGATCGGAGTCCCGTCCAGGGGCTTAAGTGTCGATTTGTATCAAACCCCCAAACATTCTCAGTGCAAGTGTGCTCAGGTCACTTAGATGACCCAGTGTCTGCTATAAATTTTATTGCTTACCCGATACAAATTTTCGACCTGGAGATATGGAGACTATGGTCTTTCTAGTGGTTAACAAATTAAGTGATCTATCTTCCTTAATGTCCAGACTAGGGATAGGGGTTCCACTCCCCTTATCTTCAACATAGGAGACAACAAAGACAAAATTCCCCTGGCTGTAGACCATTTGAAAATCTCACAACTAATTTCTTAGTTGAACTAAGTAGTTTGTAATGCCCTCAAAGTATAAACTCTTGAGAGCAGTACTTTTCCATTCCCAGATCTACTTATGCACCAATTTGATTACGAATACATTCAATAGTATATGAAGGTGGTTATATTTCCATCGAATGAACTCACTTCTAGAATCTTGTTTTCGCTTACTGATGTGGGGGTAATTAAAGTTGAAGCCAAACATATGACAACGGAAGTACTTTCTAATGTAAAGTTTATGGTATCGGTGCTTAGTCAGATCTTTTAAAATTGGACGTTAATAGGAGTGTCCTATGTTTCCGAAGTCGACTCATTAATTTTGAATATATGCGACGAGGCGGTAAAAAACACACACGGGTCGAAATAATTTATCGATATGTTTAATAGGCGCAAACGAGTACTTTAAACACAAATAACAGACAGAGAGAGAGAGAGGGGGGGGGGGGTGAATTTTACTACCAGACAATGGTTGTTTGTGTGACGTAGATAGTGAAATGAGGGAGGGTAAATAAAGCTACTAAAGTTTAATTCTCACCACTCCACCCCCCCGCCTCCTCCCCCTTCAGCGTTTGCGCGTATCTTCATATGAAGTTCATGTCCGAATTCACAACACACCTTCCCCCCCCCCCCCGCCCCTCACTCCTAAAAGCATTAATAATACTGACCGCTTTCGAAGATCCACATAAGACCCCGCCCCCAACCTTTACAGTAGTGGTTGATTTATGAAGAACCAAACAAAGGTAGTAGACACAGTGTGAAAGCAGCGGATTGAAAAAAACGACTCACATTTAAGGTTTTTGATTTTATTAGCATTACCTATGGTAAAGTTCTGACTTAGGGAGAACCTTTGGACAGGAGAAACAGCAAAAGGAGACAAAACAGAGTTGAAAAGTCATGATTTATGAATGCACTCAGTAATAGGGCACATATTGTAACGTCCCCAAGTGCCTGGAAAAGTTGTTAGCTTGATGATTCCGTAGAGTAGCTGACGCTACTAGTCAATGTACAACAGGCTCAATTTCATTTTGTTTCGGTTCTTCCTCTACTCCCAAAACTGTCTCTTAAATGAAGCAGCAAGTGAAATTCGCGTATCTAACAGCAATAAAACAGCAGATATCCATTCCGTGAAAATAAGTTTCTTCCGATACTTGTATATTTTTTGAAGTACTCCCGATTGCCGACACTGTAGACAACAAAGAGAAGATTTGCATCAAGGAGAAACGGCGATATTGTTGCAAGAATACTCTGAACCCAAATAACGAAACTAAACTTCTATTAAAATCAGACTCCCTCACAAACACTACCAGCACTCAAGACGCCAGGAAAAGTACATACTGACCAAGTATAGATGCAAATACCTGCTAGCTAACAATAAATGATACTAACCCTGTCCGTGGAAGGAGCAATAAAATCCATAAGAATGAGAAGACAAGTTTATCCAGAGCGAATTTAATACTAAAACGAGTGAATACATACATAGGGGAAGTTACAATACTTCAAGGATTTACAATACTCATAGATCGGGGAGAAGGGGACGGAGAATAAACAAAGAATACTCGCTTAAAAGAGTTCACTAAGATCACCAATGGATGAAGAAGCACCACTGGGATTAGAAATGAAATCAGATCCATAGACTTCATAATGCGCAACGTTCGAAGGAAAATAACCATCCTCAATTAATACGGGTTCCTCAAAGATTTCAGTGGACGGACCGCATGCAGTGTACTGCTGATCATTATTTAGAGTATGATCATGACGATAGGAGGATGGGTAGACCGACTTCGACTGTTGGTAAGCGAAACGGCGATCGCACCTTTCACAATCATGCACCCGACAACGATTAGCTTTAATTCTTTGTAACTCCTGATATTCTGCAGAGCTCGGATTGTTTCCGAGAGCATATTCTAGTTGAGTTACCATGCTGTCGCGGTATTTAATTAAGTTCTTGAGGAGTTCTTCCCGATCCACACGAACAGCTGAGTGAGTAGTATTAAGAAGGACCTTCTTTGTAAGACGAACGGTACCTTTAGATTCTGAAGAGCGACTGTCTTTGTCTGAATATAAATTCCTAATTGGGCGAATTTCTTCGAAGTCGGAGTAAGATTGAATTTGATTAAACAATTGTGTTTCTTTGTGCCGCCGCGCTTGTTCCGTTTGGTTATGTCCAGGCTGTCTACTTCTTGATTCCTCTGCTTTTGGAGAGGGTCGTCCGTAGATATGATTCATATTATGGACTTGTTGGCGAACGCGATTGACACTATAGGACACACCACTTGATAAACGTCTCGACCTAGATCGACTTGGAGGTTCATTCCCATAGACAGGAGCCGTATTTGTGTTTTGACGACTAGCATAATCCCTTCTCAGTACTAACAAAGATAAAAGTAAATACCAAAAACATACCCGAATGTCCGAATGTTTCCATCTGTATACTGGAGCAATCCATTCAAAAAGCGGACACAAGAGCCAGATCACAACCACGACCTTTCAAATTATGGCAAAGATTTATGACAGGGAAAGAAGGTCCTTTAGTTAGTACAAACAACCCATTAATTATTTATTAATAAAAAGAATAATTACTATTTACCTTTAATTAAAGATTTAAATTAAAAGTGTTTTGTCGCATATTTATAATTATTTAACACATTTTTTTCTTAATGCGACATGTCACAAAATTAATTAGACATTAGTACAATTTCAACTTAAATCCATAGTTACCAGCAAAAAGTAATTTTTTCTTTTTTGATAAATTATTCGGATTACTGTATAACATTGATTCCATCTTAATTTACATAGATATTTGTACTCAGCTTAGAAGTTTTTTGGAAAAATGTAAACATTTGTTAACCAAGCTGTAAAATATAAGTTGAAATATCACGAGGTTTATCACAAATGACATGAATAGTCTGGTTGTCTACTAATCACAATATGAATGACGGAATGGTCAGAAGTTAATAAGCTCCAAATAAAAGGGTCATTAAAGTCACTAGAATACTACGAAGTGTCAATACTTGTTCCTATCATATCTACTAGAATTAAAAATAACTGGTTACATTCTGAACACAAATTAGATAGATTTTTATGAACTGCCTTCCATTGGTAAAAATTAAAAAAACATGATATGTGGTCTTTTTCACACTGAAAACTTTTAATGGATATAATGCACAGGGAATATAATTTACGTCGTTAATATGACTGAAAATATTTAGATACTATGTTGAAGTTGACAAAAACATAATAAAAGACAATAACTACTTACTTTCATGACTTCAGATTGCTTGATACTTATAAAAATTAATCTTAAATCTTTTAGCGTAATTATTATATGGATTTCTGCCTAGTATTGAAAATAACAATCAACACCACTTACTGAAATTTATAAATACACTAGAAATGGCTTCTCAGAAGCATGATTTTGGTACTAGGTATTTCAGTTAACTTACATGTAGAGACCGCAATGCTGATAAAATTGATTTTCGTCTGTTCGAGTTTTCTAGAGCTTAAGAATCAGCTCTCTGTGGCAACTTCCAATATCCTATTTACAGTACATGAAACCTGGAAGTGCATTACTGTTATGTGGAAGCAGCCAAAATTTCTTTTTAATTTGTTGTGCTTATAAGTAGTTTTCACTGTTCGGAATATAGTAAATTAATAAATGAAATAATTTTTTGACAAATTTGCAATTCTACTGACCCGTAAGCGTTGACGTAAACTTGTTGATATGAAATCAAAAGGAAAACAGATAACTGATTAACTCTAGTTACGGAAAGCAAAGATATCTAAGTATTTTTAAACAAAGTTAATGTGTAATTCGGTCAAGAGTTTTTTCCACCGGCATTGGATTAGAGACATTCTCATAGGCAACAGGAGATCAAATCAGTAAAAAAATACATGAATAGAAAATGCCAAACTTTATTTCATATAATTCAGTTTTAGTGAAAATAACTTAGAAAAGTCCTGATTTTACGGTATGAAATTAGAAGATCGTTAGAACCTGGAGATCATCCACTATACACTTAAATCACTCAGTTGCCTCAGTTATACAGCTAGAATATCCAACGAATTCATTTCGTTTTTAAATTGAAATCTAGTTAAGTATAAATCGGTAAGTAAAAGCTATAGCTTGTTGCCACAAAACCATCGGCTGGCATGAATTTGAAACCTAATTTAGGGATTTATAACTATTCTTCACAAATAAATTTAGATATTTGAATTTATCCCTACAATACTCGTCGAAAGGAAAAATCAGTTGTTCAAAGCTCAAATAACAAAAGCTTTAATCCTGCATCTACAATGCATACTACTTCAACTACTTAGCATCCTGTATTATACGAGAATAAGTTCTGTCCAGGAAGAACGATCAGTAAATTGATTTTATTATATAATCGCCGATCTCTCCTTGGAGATTTGACTATATTGAGTTGTTAATATCCAGCATTTTACTTCGGTTGGAACACGGTTGAAGTAAAGATCGTCATAAATCTATCGTGTCGATATTTTAAATCTACGAAGTAGTTAACTTTACGTTGGGTTAAAATTCATCTCACTCACACCATCATACTCATGCAGCTCTTATTGACGAGACTGCAGTAATCTAATTATAGACTAAAAATCTTACCTGCCACATTAAGTACTATACTACTAAACGTTAAATATACGCGACTTTCAAGTCCAGGTAATCAAGGCGTTCAATAAAGAAAACAATACCTTGAAACTATGAATAAATTATTCTATGTATATTAAATCGAACATTTGACATAAGGCCTAATAAATTACTGAAGATTTAAAGAATTGTGTTTGATTAATAGGACAGCGCAACCTATAAGAATATGACAAGTTCTTCACAATGAACAGTCAATAAACTCAAATAACCACATCCTCCACTATCTTAATTCATGAGTCTGACAGCTAATAAAACAAACATATTCCCCAACCTGGCCAATGGGAAATGAGCAAAAGAGGCATCCTGAATAATGCTCACCTCAAAGGTAATTTTTGCAAGATGTAAATTCCAAAGCTTTCATAGACTCACTACATAAACCCTGAAATATAAATCATATAGAAGTTGAATTAGAGAAAAATACAGCATATCCTGTTACATGCTTTAAATAGGTTATAAGTGATAAATAATCCTGAGATAGAGACAATAAGCATAGTGAGATTTCATACAGGAAGGATCAGTATTAAATAACAAATAATCGAAAATATAATTTCCAATTTTGATAGCAAAATAAAGGAAAATGATACACCTTGAGAATAAACAAATTAGTAGGCTACAATAAAATAACGAACGAATTCGTTTAGAACTGCAAAAATTCGTAAATTTTTAAGAACGTCTTGTAAAAATATATGATCATCATTTAAAATCAAAGTAATGTAAATATGCGAAAATGCAAAATATCCACAAGTAGTTTAACATTTGCACAACATTGAATATCAATGCTGATCATATGCAATATGGTTCAAATTAGCTATTACAAGATATAAAAATATGGGAACACGAGTTTCAAAAACTGCAATGCAAATTCCATCCAACAATTTTAAGAATACAAGTTATTTAAATGACCTGTTTATCGAATAGTTAACCCTGAAACCTAAGCATCATTATTTGTTCATATTATATTCGGATATAAGAACGAATCACCACAAAGAATAAAAATTTATTTTATTTGGTCTCAATTTTGTGATTTTAAAATGACATATTTTCATTAAAATGGTAAAGCTATAAATTCTACTTAAAAGCTTGGCATGCATTTGATATCTCAAGGTTACCGAAAAAAACGGCTTATCGTGTGATGAATTGGACGGAGAAAGAGGTAGAAGGCACAAAATATCCAAATATCTAAAGCGTACAATTTTTAATGGGAAACCTATCACTCCATGTGATATTAAATATCAACAACTCACATCTGAAAAAAGAGTGCATTTTTACTCAGACCTCATCCAGAGGACTGAACATATGTAATCCTTGCCATCGAGTGTTAGAATAATTAACTGTAAGCAGAATCCAGCAGTAGTTGGATTTTGTTCCAAATTAATGAATTTCCATTTAAATGGAGGCCATGTTGCATGTATTACCGAGAAGCTACTACAAACCAATTCGAAGGCATTAATTAACAAATTTAAAAATGGTAGCACTCTGAAGCGTTTCCATTGTATGAAATTTTGGATTCAAACCTGCCCCTAGAGCGCAAAAAGTTTGCTCGAACGGAAGAAATCATTTAAATTTTTTTAAATAAACAAAAAAGACAGAGTCAAAGTAATTAAATGATGAGCAGTCTCAGGATGGTCTTTTTTAGCGCGAGTGCTTGTCAAAATTAATCCGAGGGACCCTCAGTGGCATAGCACGCGTCCAAAAAACTTGAAACAACTGTCGTAACTAGTGTGCGATCGGGTATTTGTGCGCACATCCCATATATTGCCGCCTGGAATAAATAAACAGAGTAACTAAGATGTTAGTCTAGTGAATTGTTATTCCGGCAATGAATGCGCATAGAGTATAAGAATAATAAAGTGGCATCAAACACTTTCACAAAACTTAATGATCGGATTTTTTAATGATTGTTGTTCTTCCTTACCCACACAGAGGATGGGAAAAATTAGCTACTTAACCAATACCAAGAGAACTTTCTTGATAACGAGAAGGCGTGATCTTCCTTGAGCTACAAACAATCGGCCCTCCTTTAGATGGTTAAAACCATGTCGGGTACTGGAGTTAGCGACCAGTCAATACTAAGATAATATCGAAGATTCTTGATTATTTTTTATATCCCAATTAATGGTTTGATTAGACATTAAAGTTTTACAAACAGACGGCTACACCAAAAATGTAGATAATTGAATTACCAAATGTGATACCTACTAACTAGCGATGAACTGGTATATAAACTACTGCTATCGCCATGCATATCAAGACAAACCTTTCCAGTCGCCCTCATTTTGGGCTCCTTCATGAGGTGTTGTGCAGCAACTTGGAGATCGTCTAGGAACTGCTGGGCAACTCCAGGCTGGGTATGTACATCTGTGACACAGAGGTGTATCGAAGATGGATACTGCAGAGCATTTAGACTCCAGTTAGGTGAACCGTCGGAATTATGAGACATGAGTTCGGACAGCTGGTAGATGTCAAACACATCTGATGTGAAAGCTATCACACTCACTTGAGGAGAGCCCAGTACACGCAAACCCGGAGTGGAAGCCACACTGTGAGAAAAAATAGAAATAAGTCATTGGAGTGGCTAGAAGAAAATGCGCATCAATATAATGCTCACAAAAAATACAATAGCTAGGAACCCCGTGGTGTGATCAAAGGACTTCCAAAAATGTAATGTAATTATGTCACATTAAGCGACATTTACAGTGTTCGTGCAAGCCTCACCCGTCTACTCAGAACTTAAGCTAGAAATGAATTAAACAGGCAATCCAATTAAATCAGGAAATCAAATAACCTTGTACATCGCAGAGAAAAATAGGGATCAGATCATGAAAATTGAGCCATAACAAAGTGAATAGCACTCATTGTGGGGGAGAAGATAACGCAATGCATTCAAGGTTCAAATAGAGACCCCGAACATCTTTACTGAATTATGGATTCCTGCTCGACCCCCTCTCTCTCACTCTACGGTACCATTTTTCTATTTCGCATATTTAATTACCAAAGAATACCGTGATCAAGCGAAGAGTTGGAGAATATGATTGCTTAGACAATCATTTTCTACAAGATAACCTCCCTAACTGAACAGAGAGGTATTTTGGAACAGAACCAATAAGAAATTTGCATTTGATTACATATTTTTGAAGCAATTGTTTGGAAAACAGTAAAGCTATTGCTTACAAAATTTAAGGTTGTTATTTCTCCGTTAGCTCAAAAGAAAGAGTGCTCCTACTAAGTAAAAAGGCCTCCTGAAGAGACTTGCATTAAAGCATAGAAGTTAGCGTTTTAGGCTTACAGAGCATCAATAGCAATCGCCAATTCAAATTACCGTTACACCATGAATTCTAGACTCAGACTTAGATTCTGCAAGTTCCTTCTTTATTCCATCAACAATTTATTCAAATGGCATTATAAATGTATATGTGGGAAGTTGAAACATATTTGAATTATTAATAAGAAGCGTGGATCTGACGGGGCTAAACATCCAACTATGACGTATTTCATGCTACAAAAATGAAAAGCCTTATTACCAAGTAAAAATAAGAAGAATTTTCAAACGAACATCTCTCTCACCCTTCAGCAATTCTCCGAGCAGTTGAAATAATGCGTTTAGTTGATTTCACATAACCTTCCCGCCCGAAATACATCAAAGCGGCCCAGGTGGCCGAGATCAGAGCGCCTGAACGACTTCCTGAAAATAGCGACAAAAGTTAAAACAATCCGCATACACACGCATTTATAATTCAGAACAACCAATAATAGAGTGAACTGGAAATTTATTTCCTTAAAATGCGCACTTTTAATTAGTTTAAATTGGGATTCGAAGTCAATCCTTTTATAGGAAATCCGAGTTAACTGGCGCCCTAGTTTTGAAAGATCGCAAATAACTAATTATTAAATAACATATTCATGCTAATTAGTCCTCAAATAATCAGAAACCCAAATTGGTTCAAGGTAAAGGAAAGTATCGTTTTGATGATCTACTCAAAATCCGTAGCTCAAACAATTTAATACATTTTAATATATCTAATATGAAGACCAATTTCACAATAATGAAGTCATCTCTATCAAAGTCAACCGAACTTGAAATGGCAAATACGATTAAATAAACGCTACTCAAAAATATTAGTAGCAAAGACAAACCAGCGAAAGTTGGTGTGGCGTATATTCCACCAGTCCAATCAGGAACAAGAAAGTATTGATTCTCTCGAAGAGCTTTGCTTCTGTACATAATCACCGATGTTCCCTTCGCAGCAAATCCGTACTACAAAAATTGATCCAAATATTCATAACTTTTTATAGAAAAAGTAAATCAAAGGTGGAGCCAACAGACCTTATGAGTGTCGCACGAAATACTCGTAACTCCAGGGAGTCTGAAATCGAAAGGTGGTAACGAATAGCCTGCTTCATCCATGAAAGGCAACAAAAAGCCACCCAGACAACTGTCCACGTGAACAGGAATCCCATACGATTCACCAAGCTATTTAAGGTCAACAAGCAAAAAGAAATTAAAAATTACTAGTCAAATAATCTAAACAGCCACAAGTATTAGGTCTACAACTTTGCTCCAGCCGTTTTTTTAACTTGAGACTTTATTACAACAAAACGATTACATGCATTAAGCTTCAAAGTATTGTGCATCGTTAGCTACTACTTTGGACCACCTCTCGGGCAGCAGGCGAATCCCGTGGGGAAATATTTTTTCATCTTTCGATAAGATCCATGAATCGATCCAATTTTTCACTTCTTCATACGAGCTCAAGTGCTGATCAGCCAGGCCGTGTGTCATTTAGTGAGGCGAAAATGAGACGGAGCAACATCTGGAGAGTACGGGGGGTGAGGTAAATTTCCCATTTCAACGTTTCGAGATATTTTTTCACCACCACCTTGGCAACGTGAGGAGGTCTAGCATTATCATGCTGTAAAATAACCTTATCGTGCCTCTCGTTGTACTGCGGCCGTTTTTCTTTTAAAACTTGGCTCATGCGCATCAATTGCGTTCTATAACGCTCAAAGGCTCATAATAAATTGCGCCAAGCTGGTCCCACCAAACGCGAAGCATGACTGACTTTTAAGCCATGGATATTCGGCCGAGGTGTTGACGTAGCAATATGACCACCGGACAATCCCCATGATTTTCTGCGCTTGGGGTTATTATGGATTAATGTACCCATTTTTCGTCCTCAGTAACAATACGATGGAGAAATCTCTTTCGCGTTTGCCTTTCCAACAGCAGCTGTTCACAAACAAACACACGTCGCTCCATATTTCCTCTTGGTTTCAACTCGTGAGGTACCCAACATCCCAATGTCCTTCTTTCTCACTAATTCCCAACTGTTTCAGGCGTTTTCACAACTTTGCTTGCTCACTGATCTCCACCCCAATGATTCTGATAATTCTTCTTGAGTTTAACGATACGAGTCTTCACTAAGAATTGTTCGCCTCCAATTCTGCATCCCAACAACTTTTTCCCCTCCACCACTATGCCGGTACCACTTCGACAGCAAGATCATCACTCACCACTTTAAACGTTGGAACCATTTCCGATGACACGTTCTGTCACTAATAGCCAGCCGTTTTACGGTAAGTATCTGAGATAATCAACCCGGTGAGCCTCAGCCAGTCAGCAGATTTTTTCATATTGAAGCATAAAACAGCAATACTTCCCCCAAATCACGTGAATTCGGTTTAAATTCGGACATATTTAATTCAAAATGTTATTATTATGCAAACACAAATGAATTTATGTCAAAGTAGGGCTATATTTGAAAATGTCAAAACAAAGTGTTCGACATCTGTGATTAATATATTTCAACTATTACAGACTACTACCACCATTTTTTGGAAAACGGAGGGAGCAAAGCTGTAGACCTAATACATAACTTTGTTTGCTGATTTACACTGATAGACACATGGTTCTTTGAAGCTTTTCATGTAAACAAACATTAAAATGTTGTCCTGTGTTTTCGAAATGAGATAAAAGGTGTGAATTGAGGTACATACCTTAGCAATGCCTTCAATATCATCAATAATTCCTTGCGGAAATTGTGGTGCTGACCCAACGAGCTAAAAATGGAATGAAAAGAAAACCAAAGGATGAAAATGTGGGCATTGAATTGAAAAGGGTATTTTGGCATATGCAAAATCGATTTCTCTAGATCAACTTCTCAATGTAAAGTTGACTATCAATATCCAGTTGCTTTGGAAGTCAGCTATGTACAAGTTTAAATATTTGACACTCCTAAAATCGTATTCTAACAATTAATCACGACTCAGTACTATGAACCCGGAGCGATATGTTTTAAGGTGAAGAACTTACCGAAGAGTATTCTGTTAAGTCCAGCAATATTCTTCAATCACGTTTAGAAATAGGAACACTCAACAACCCGTTAAATTGAAAATATACTTATGAATACTTTCTCTTAACGTGATTTATATTTTGTTACACGTTTTCTCCCAAATTATTATTGAAACACTGATGCTTTTGCGTCTTCTAGCTGGTCGTAGCATTCAATTCCTCTCATGATTTCTAGCACTTCTCATCAAATCCTACCTACCGAAATTTTACTGTGTGGCGAGGAAGTTTCACTCTAAGCCTTGGGAATCCTAATCTACATGCCTCTGCTCTATAAAATTCTGTAACTTTCTGGTGTCTGGAAAAAATTTTAAATCTTCATTAAAATCAATACTCCGCCCTCAGACAGTAGTTCACAGTTATCTCAGAAAAAAATTCGCTCACTAGAAAACAAAGACATACTCAAATATTGGCACAAAATATCCCAATTTCAATTCCAACAAATATCCGATAAATTTTATATCAGCAATAGTAGATCTGTATAAAGAGCAGCACAGGATGTTCCAACAGTTCGCATATTCTCATGCGTGCAGAAGATTAATGCCAGGTTTAAAATACACCCAGCAAAGTAGTTAGAAGTCCATGTGACTACTTGTAAAATGCAATTACAATAGCTCTAGTGAGGGAAACTATAACCAGATAAGAGGCATACAATTGAGGTCAAACATTGGATAAAATTGATATAAATTGAAGAGGTAAATGTGCATATATTTCGGAGACCACGTTCTAAATTACTGCAACTAATGAGAGTATGTATAATGTGAAAAATCGTTACACAATGATCAAAGGGATATTCATATGAGAGAATCGCTTTGACTAGTGTTAACCAGTGGTTGGCGATCCACGACACTGAATATGGGCCGATAAGAACTGATCTAGTGACCTCTGACTAAACGGACTTTCACGACGACCATGGCTTCACAGACGCACATACCCAACGTTAACGCCATTTTTGAATGCCTGTTTCTTAAATGAAATTCGACATGGCGTAATCAACAGTGTAAAACAATCGACTGCTCAATTAATTTCGAACACTGTGAACATAAAGTACCACCCCAGTTATCTAGGAATTCAATTTGAAACTCAAAGACTGGAATATGAGGCCATGATAAATCTTTTAGATAAAAAGCGGGCAACCTGTAGAACACAAACGTTAGATCAAGTAAGACTCCATTAATGTCCGGACTCTTAGCCAAACCATGATTAGGTACATCGTCATAATCAGCTAATATCGGCTAATTAACTCGTGGCTAAAGTACACCTGTTTAAGTTCGAGGGAGGGTATCTACACGGTGTGAACTTAGCATTCTATCACTCCTTCCAAGGCCGATTTTAGGCATCATGACTATTAAAGAGCAGATAAGTGTCGAACTTATGATCCTGGGTTATGAAGATGTGCTTATTGAATATTTCACCGTTGGTGCCCTGCAGTTTTAGGCGCTAATTTTAACATCCCGCATTCGTGAATAAACACTTATTAACCTAGACTAAAAACAGCATGCCACAACTTGGAATTGAAAGTACTTTTATAAAGCAGAGGACATCATGTGAACAAAGTACATTTGGTGGGAATTCTAATGGCTCACCAAGCATGTTCTTCGTGTGATAGCTCGAGACATAGCTTTCAGATCCACCTTAAAAGTCACCGGATCAAGAGGCACTTTCTTGATTTTAATATTCATCAGCACGCCAGCCTGCAAAATTAGTTAAACAAATTACTTATTGGACTGCAATGCGCGTGTGATCTAAACAAGATTGGGCGTAGAGTAAAACGCTTACCTTATCGAAGGATGCATGAACTGATACAGGAACCACTCTAAAGAGAATACGAAAAGAGATCAAAATAAAGGGATTAACTTATTTAATATTTACGCTCCCTGCCGAGCACACTGTGACGTGAATAGTCAACTACCCACTGATTACTTATGGTCAATAAAAGGTGTACTTTACTCAAGCCAAGTGTTGTTAACACTTTCATTAATAGATTTGGAAAGGCTTTATTGATAGTGATAGCGTGAAATATCGGTTTATAGGATTTCCCAAGTACAAATCCAATTGGTAAGAAGGAATCGAAACATAGCAAAATCACTTACATAGAGATAGAGGTTGGAGACAAACATAGTGAACGAAAATAAAACAATGGAAGACAAATTCATTCAATTATTTAAGAAATAGTGATAGGTCCCTATTAAATAAATTAATTAGACACAGAACTAAAGCACTATTGGCATAACAGTTTGAAAGGCGTGATTATTAAACCAGCTTACGATGCAAATAAGAGCTAGTAGAGGAGTGGTCAACTTTCACCTCAATATGGGATTCACTACAATTCAACTTAAAATATGAATAGGATGCACGCCATTCCATGGCATGCTCGTTCGCTGGAACACGGCGTGGAGCCATAACTATAAGGTCACGAAAGGCACGCCACTCAAAAAGCTTAAGGTCCGTTTGATGATTAATGCTAAGAGAATAAAGCGCATGCTGAGAATGAGATATCAAAACATCTGAGTGTGCGACAGTGGCATAGTGGTTGACAAGTAATTTTGCATATCTGGCAAAGGGCGCAGGAAATTACATTGAGAGAAGCAGCAGATTTCGAGTTTGAGAGAGGACAAAAGCTTCAATGGTTTCTTAAACAAGCACCAACGTGCCCCAAACAGCAAATTTATTGTTTAAAGGTAATTTTTTTGTATGAAAAATGAGAAAAACTTACATCTCTGGACTTTTGATGCCTAGCTTGTAAGCCCGATTTCGATAAGCAAGGCAAGCGAGCAACAAACTTTCAGTTCCTCCGGAAGTCATCTAAGGTGGCAAATAGAAGTAAAGAAATTTAGATAACTACCTAACTTCAACAAAAAATTTATTGTAATATGCCACTGAATTCATAGCGATCTAAGGAAATAATTAAACTATTAGCAGAAATGACAAATACAGCTTTAAGCCCGGTAATTAAAGGCAGATGGCATGCATGAAACCAAATGGGATATAAAAATGGGAAGTCAATTAACTCAAAATAAGGTGGGATGAATTTATTTTGTTTATATAAAAAATATTAATCAAATATATCCAAAATAAAAAAGGATAAAATACTATTTAATGATGCAAAAAAACAGAAGAAAACATAAAATAAATGTTGAACCTAACTGTGCCACAACATTTTGAGTCGCCATGAAAAAGGTCGATACACATACTAACAACTTCGGCTTCCATTCTGCGGACAGCTGGGAAAGCATCAACATGAAGTGGGTTTGACCAGAGATATCTTTTTTGAATCTGCAAAAAAAAATAAAAAATAAACATTCAAATCATGTCCTGAAAATAATTTTACCTCAATAAGGAGATTATTTAACTCTTCATTGAATGGATATACAGTTCCTGACATTCGCCCATCTTTCCAAGAAACAATCGAACCTGAGTTGTAAGATTCGGCTTGTTTTAAAACGTCATCCTATAATATTACTAAGCGCATAATTTCATAATTTACCATAGATTTCGAAGATTTCGGCATGTTTGTTTGATATCCTAGATTTCCGGTTTTCCCGTGAATGGATTTAAAAATGTCAACTTCCGCATCAAGAATTTTCCTTTTTTTGATATCACGGAAATAAGGAAGATCGGTTACAAATCTGAAGAGAGCAGCTTTAATTTTTGGTCCATCAGAGAACAAATCAAGAGTTTTCTTTATTATAAAGATAAATGCCACACCAAATAGTGTATAGAAAATGAGTTCAATTGGCTCATATTGGCGAAGATACACATTGATTTGAGAAAGGTGTATTTTCAAAATTTCAATATAATCCCTAATCTAAGGAAAGATAAAAACTATGAAAACAAACCTCTGGGCTAAAAAATGTCACGTTCATCTCACGTCAAATAACTTCAATTTTGTGCGCTTTTGATGCAGCGTGGATTTTGTGAGACCTAATGAGATGTTAGTACATTTAAAAAGTTAAAGTTCAAATTTATTAAAACTTCATTAACAACGTTGTTAAATAAATTATCCAGCAATGTATTTTTTTAAAGTAAATGATTTTTTTCACTATCTAAAACTCTTCTTCTTAAAATGAACTTTCTCTTTTATTTTCCAAAAGAAAAATAATTGGGTTAGTAACCTTAACATATATAATTTGAATTCCATCAAACGTGGACATTACCACATGATTTTCCAATTTCAGCTTATTCTAATGCAACTAGAATGTTTCCTTATTGACAACACATTTATATGGATATTTTATCGTTAAAAGCGAACAACTACCGGAGTGCATTAGAATTCTAATATTCAGCGAATAGTTTGTGAGTTTTTACTGAAATAATTACTTTAATTAATAATTATAAACCCTGGATAAATTTCTATGAAGATGTGATTTATCCGTTCTGCGCTCTTATTTAATTGTTGTTAGGGTTCGCTTTGCTCACTTTTTGAAAAGTAATTTATACTGTTGTTTATTAAATAATAAGAAAACACATTTGACACAATTTTTAACACATTTTTAAACGTCGTTATAGCCATTTAAATGCATTGGAAATAACGATGATGATAGTTGCAAAATAAGTGTGCAGGAATAATCATCATGATAATGGTATTCAGAAAATAGTCAGTAATTATCTTTTATATTACTAGACAATTTCACTTTGGCTGGTAAAATGACCATTTCATTTATTTGCACTTCTTCAAGCACTCACTCGTTCCATCATAAATGATAACATTTGCTTTATTTAACTACGTCGAGCTTCACTTTCACTTTAAACGAATATAATAAGAACTTAAGGAGGGGGAGGGAGAGGGAGGGGGAGGAGGGGGGAAGAGGCTCTAAAAGGAATCTAAACACTAACAAACTAAGCATGAATTAGGATTTGGGAATGTGGGAAAACGATTTACTGAAATTCATCCTGGTTGTAAAAGAGACCTTCTTAACAAAAATTCTTTATCGCAGCCCAACTTTTCTCCCCTAGCTGTAATATGAAATAAATTGTGGTACCAAGGCCTGAGAACTAAAATAACTGGTCAACAGTCGTCGATTTTTGAAATATAACTTCAACCATGAACTTGGGAGTCAAATTATTAAATTCTCAGATCACAACATTGCAAAGCACTTAATTTTCGCAAAAGAATTACTGCATTCCAAAATACAAACAAAGTAAGGATTCATGATTTCTTGACCTATTCTTACCTTACTGAACCTGTGGCGTACGCAACTCGCACACAAAAATATGCGCACTCGAACGTTTTGGAGTGTGCGGGCGTACGTGCAGAGCACCGCTCAGATAATTTGCTATTAACGTTCACTCAAAATATGCTAGAATTATTTGATAACTAAACAGGTCTCTCGATCTCATAATTTTCAACATACGCTTTGCTTGCTCCACGTCTTCATGTTCTCCATCTTCGTGATAGTCCTTCTGACTGGGAAGAACTGCCACAGGGATTTCTGAGATTAATCGAGGCTTATTAGAGTAGGTAATCCACTACAAACTTTTTGCTCTTCTATTAATCGGATACTTTCTCGATATTAAAATCTATAAACTTTTTTTGGAAATTTCTTGGGATAGTAACTTACAATTACAAGATCAATTAAAAAGAATTGTTCTATGCACTTGGCATTTTCAATCAACATTCGATTTTGCAAGCATGACTGTTGCTATTACGTCACGGCACGCGTTAAAATATTTCAAAAGTTGATCTAATCATTAGCGATATTATCATATTTGGATTATCTATCAAATAATTTTTTAATATTAATATTAATAAAATGGAATAAGTATGAAAACTGCGTTCCCCTTAGAATTATTCCTTCTACTTCATGTTCCTTATATTCAGAATTTGATATTTCGAAAGTGGGCGAAATTTTGCAACAAAGAATAGATTGCCCTGAGTTCCGTTTTCAGATCAACCTATAACTGTAATGTAGAAAGAATTCTTTTATTTTGACTTTTTGAGCACTTGATTCGTGGAGTATTCCAACCCTTCTTTTTAGTATCAAGAGCCAAAATGAAATCACTGTGAAATTATTTTAGCCAATCTGAGCAATCATGTTCACACAAATAAGAATGAGAGACGATTTACACGCAAGGAATAATGGAAATCACGAACCAATAAGAATGTCGAATTAATGACTGAGTGTGTCGTAGTTTCATCGACAGAAATGTCAATATCTGAGGTAATTTGAGGCAAAGATTTTTGGCTCAATAAATTAAATTGAGACACTAGTATTGACATTTCTTCCTTTGGATTGGATTTAATTTTGACTGCCCATGTAATTTCGGGTTAAAGCAGGTACCTAATTTAACGAAGAACCTCATTGAAGCTAATTAACAATGATCGACTGGGCACTTGTCGAGCGGAATTGTAAAGAAAGTCTTACGTATTTTATAGATTCCGATACGTTGTAAAATTCACCCTCCTTGTTATATGCTATCAGTCTAAGAAAATCATATTTTTTTGAAGATTTAGTAATTATCAGATGCATTCGAAGTGGGTTTTGGCAAAAGTATTTTATTTTAAAGGTGCATTGAGGACACTTAAATAAAAAAATTTACTTTTTAACTGGTACGATTGACTAAGTCATTGGGTAGGTGTGCGCTGATAAACGTCAAAATTGTGGTCCCCGTTTTGATAGGCAATCAAATAACTATTGCACCAACCACGCCCACTCTTGGTTGGGTAAGAAATTTCTTCGGAACTTCAGTTATTGACCATATATTAAATAATTAGTTATTTCATTCAGGTCCACTTCGATTCAAGCAAACTTACTTTTCTAATAGATATGTGTCACATCAATTTCAATTTCAACTTTTAATAAAATCTCCATTAAATTCTCTTCATTGTCCAATAAATCACTTATTTTAAGTTTTCGTAATTCCTCACGAATATTTCCACCTCGATTTTCCTCTGCGATTCAGCCTGACTTTAATCTCTGATTCCGATCTTAATGACCGCTCTCTAACCCGATCAATGCACTCCCCAAAAGTTAATCACTGAATCTGCCGAACTTATTTCCCTAACCGTCAATCAAACCGACATAGCTAATTTCTCTCAATATTATTTGCCATTAGTTCCGATTGATCTATCATCCTGATTGCTTGTCTCTGATGCTCTTGCCAGCCTCTGATTGCCAAACTTACTCAGTGTCTCCATCATTTGTGATCTAAATACCATAACCGGCTAAAAGAAATTTTTAAAGGACATATAAATGAACCGATTCCGGCCAACAACAAAGGAACGGGTTATTAGTATGGCTGAATATGTGGTCTATATTACCTCAGCTGTCTAACGCTTTAAACATTCACTGGCTACCCCGATATCGTTTAGTATACCCTTAATTTTGCTAATATTAATAAAACTTTGGTAACAACTGTGTCCACATTGGTCCCTAAGACTCCTATGATCTTTGCTGTTAGTCCGGCAATAGATATAAGGAAAGCAAAATGAAAGCATGAAATATTTATTTTTGGCATCTATGTAGTATGACATTAAATGATCAAGAATGAACAAACTATCGGTGATGCATAATTAATGGAATATACAATCTTGGAATAAGTAATTTAAGGTGCATTTGTAACGGATTGCTACACGAATGCAGGTTAAAATGGGGCAAGCGTACCTACAATATCAACATGAATATGTTGAAAAGGGGCTTCGGGAAGAGGGAAACAGGCGAGTGGAGTTCAGGTATGTTTGTGGACCTTACCGACTTGACAAGTGAGGCACTTTTTCGCCCACAGACGGACATCGTGCCAAACATTTTTCCACATGAAACGATCGATGATCAGTTTGGTTGTCGAACAAATGCTTGAGTACGACAATCAATGGAAATCTTTGAAAATCTTACGGTGGTGTACTTGTGGGGCGAAAGGTCTCAGGTTGCCAGTTGAAACGTCGCAATGGATCCAAGTTTCAGGATTCTGTAGAGGTAAGCACTTGAAAAGTAAAGAAGGGTTGGGCATGATTTCCGTGAATACCGGACTTTTGTTCCGTAGCTGGCGGTGAGCACATCGTCAAAGACGAAATCAAAACCAGGAAATGGTTGATTCATAAATCGTTGAAATGATTGTGACGCCTTAGGTAGACCGAAAGCCGAATCGCTTGATAACGACTATCTTCTCTATATTCTCTTGAGTCATTAGTGTCTGATGATAAACATTAATGAAGAAAATGACTTTACCCTTTAATTGCTGTGAAAGATCATGGATAAGAGGTATGGGTCAGCGATCTGGGATAATTATTCGATTGAGAGCTCGAAAGTCTCCGCACGGTCTGCAGTCATCCCTTTTCTTCGCAACCACGTGTAAGGAAGTAGTCCACGAGCTACTTAAAGATTGAACAATTCCTAAGGATACCATGTGCTGGGATTCCTTTTTAGTAGCAAATAATTTATCAGGATGAAGACTACTTACCCTAGCGGAAACGGGGTGTTCCTTTGCAATCATATGGTGATGGAGTCCATGTTTGGGTTCCAAAATATCGGATTGGACACGAAAAATTGAGGGAAACTCAGATAAGATGTTGGAGAAGGGATTGCTGACGGGTAGGAGAACATCCATGTCAAATGAGTTTAGGGCATCTGTAGAACAAACGACTTGAAGGGAGGTGACGTTGTCGAGCAAGGTGCAGTCTCTGAGATTGACAAGTAAGCGAAATTTAGAGAGAAATCAACATCTATAATAGGTTTTGGCACGTCATCAATGAGAAAGACAAACAGAAATTCTTAACGAAGTCCTGAATCGAGGTCGAGGAACTGTCGGCCATAGGTGTGGATATTAGTGCTGTTAGCAGCCTGAAGGGAAAGGTCGGTTGGTTGTAGGAAACGTTTATCTGCTGAACGTTTAACGCTGACCACGGCACCGGTGTTCACCAGAAGTTTTAGTTTTGAATTTCTGTCAATTACATAGAGGTGACTAGTGAAATGGCCAGGATCAGTCATCGTCCTTACCCCTGGCGTTGATTTTTCCAGTTCTTGGGGTATTTATAACCTGGCTGACATTTCTTAGGATCGTCACCATACGTTCTGTGATAGAAACAGATTTGGTTACGGTGTTTTAAGGAACAACGGGGTCTACTCTGAGACCTAGAGCGTCGTCTGTCGTGACGGGAGTAGTTCTAGTTTCTCCAGCCGATCAGTGATGACGTCCAGTTGCTGCGAGGTGGTGACAGCGGGGCTGAATTTTTAATTTCACTGGTGGCTGGCATCAGCTAATTCGTCAAGATTGTCTTAATGAATGCTTTAAGTCAAAATTGACGCCATATTTACTGGAAGACATCCATAATTCTTTAAGAAGTTTGTTATTCACATCGTTCCCACTGGCTAAGAAACGCATGTGTGGTAAAAATTGAGATAGAGTGCGATCTCCTAAATCGACTAATAAGAAAAGTTGTTCAAGACGTTCCTCCCGAGAGACAGATAGACGACTGATAACAGCTTTTTTGAGTATTTCATAGCAGTTGTCTTCTGATGCATTATCGACCATTTTGAAGACTATTGACATGACATTGGATGACAGAGAAGTAATGGTCTGTAGAAACAGCGTTCTCCGTTTGGTAACACCACTTATTTTGAGGATAACTTCCAGTTATAGGAAGCAGATAAGAGGATATTTTTTGTCGAATATGGGATGAAAGAATGGGAGACCCAATGTAAAAATACTGAAATCTGTTTCCGAAGACAACCTGTGGAAATGGAAGCAGACGAAAGGGGAGAGTTGAGGAAATAGTAATAACTGTTAGAGAATAACGAGGATCATCAAGTGCGCTTTGTGATATAGAAAGAAATCACAGTGTCATGGAGAGATTGCGTCTCGACTGAGCAGATCTTCTCAGGTTTACTAGATCACGTCATGGTCACCAAGTTTTAGAGGATTGTTACAAAAATAAGCCTTGACTTATTCTGAGTAATCCCTATGACAAGTTCTCCTAGTTTGGAAGGGCTCCCAGACTTGAGCTATTGCAATGATATAGAGGAAGAAGTAATATTGTGAGTGAAGCGTTCATTGAGTTTTATGATATCGGCAAACATGATTAGTAATCGCATACATCTAGCATAACTTGGATGAACCTTATTAGCTGACTATCTGAGCAGTCCTCCACGCGCACGTAGCACTCTCTAAAGTATTCGGGTGCTCAGTTTAATCGCGTTTAGCTTGCGCACTTCACATCACCATTATAAGTTACAATCAACAACTCGTGAGGTTCCAAAACGGTACGTTATTTTGGAATTGTGAGGTGGAATAGTTATCCGCGTCCATTGAGGTACGTGCTAACAATGTCACAAAAAGTAGTAGGCAAGTAAAACTCCCATTTGGTAATTCCTCCAGAACTAATTAGTGACATTCTAATCACTGGAAGTTCGCCAGTGTGAGTCGATTTGGCGACCCTTGACTTGAAAGACATTCATGTTGATTACTGCGAGACCGGATGACAAAGAACTATATAGTATTCAGTAGCCAATCGCCATGAAATGTTATGACGAGATACAAGGCAAAACTCCTCAATTTATTTTAGATATAAGCGTATTTAATCTCTCCTTTTTTTCTTTCGACCTTGACAACAATGAAGCTGGTAATTAAGCTAATCGATTATGGAGTTTAATCTACTTCAGGCGTCACGGTTGACAACTTAGTTCCGTAGACATTTCGGTTGGCATTGGGAACCGCCAAAAGCAAGTTTCAACAAAGTAAAGATTAAATTAATTAATTATTTAACATTTTTTTGAAACTTTCTATCCTTGTAGAGGATCTATCTTAGTGACGTATCGATTTGTAACATATTTTGATGTATAATTCCTAGAACTCCTTTGAAAATGTCTTGTGGTAATTAGGTTTTTCCGACGTACTAAAGAAATTCTAATTTATGTCATTTATTCAATAATAAATGATCGAATTTGGACATATATTGTTAAATAAATATATTTCCGCGTATATTGTATTTAATATATAATCTCTGAAAACTTCATATAATAATTTAATTCTCAATTGCAGGATTGAATTGATGACCCACGTGTTCCAAATTATGGATATAGAACTGGTTCATATAAACTAAAACCACGTTTTTTAGGATATTTACCAATAATTTAACAATAAAATATTACTTACTATTATTTGCAAATGCCACTAGCAACACCGTAAAGTATTTTTGCTACCTTTCAATAAATATAGATTAAATGTTGCATACGTTTTTTTGCAAAGATGAGGGAGATAGGTTGTATGTCGACGGTGGGGAAAAAATCACATCTTCAACAAAAAAAGTGACAACGGTAGAGGTTGCGGTTAAATTAAGGAAGAACTGTTCCAGTTCTTGACACTTGTGCTACCATCACTCGGTGGTTAAAGAATACAGGAAAGTAACTGAATGACAATGTTCTACTCTATACAATTTAGAACAATTCTGTAATGGGAACTAATGCATTGTAGAAAGAAATAGTAACTTTGCTTTGAAGCGCCACTAAGCGAGGGGCTACTATGATTATTTCTCATTACAAGGCGAAAATATAGCAGAAAGACTAGTTTCTGTCACTGTGATCGACTTGCCTACTACGACCAGCACGGTCTCGGTCCTTTAACGCCCTTAGGATCATACGGTCCTCTTTCAAAATAAGCTCCATTGGTACTAGACTCGTAACTGAAGGCGCTATTGTCGTTTTAAACATTTTCAAAGCGTCTATAGCCTTTGCCTGATACCACCAAAACTTATCACGTCGGCATCAGTCTGCTGTGCGACATTTGTGAGTGCGGTTGGGTGCATTTTTCAAGAAATAATTCGGGCGTTGAAGGGTCTAACAAAGGCGCTGTTATTCCCCAACCTTTTAGAGAACTGAGCAGAGAAAAATGCTTACAAGTATTTTACTGATGTTAGCATGTCAAAACAATGCCAGCTGATAGCTATTTATATTTCGAACATGTCATATGCGATGAGCTTCCATCTAGGGATAAGGGTGACTTGCAAAATAGAGATATCTTGAGAGAATTGATTATCCTGATGAAAACCACTAAGTAATAATTAACTGATAAATGATTAACTGGAGATTAGTTTATTTTTTAAATTAAGATACAGAAAGGTTGGCTTTAATTATTCCCATTTTTTACAAGTTCTTTACACAATTACTATGAAAGATTCGAATTATCAGAATATAGTCTAAGATCAAGATAAATAGATAAATTCCACAGTTATGCAGTTCTAGCGATCTGCAGCTTTGGCAAGTTATAACGTTTTTGCTAATATAATTTTGGAGAGTCTTAATATTTACCAACTGAACATTCTACAGATGCGACAATTATAGATTAGGATATTGTAGATTATACTACATGGGTAGTCCGATTTCAAATAAAACTGCAGTTGAAAAGTGTGCGAATTGTCTGAAATAACAAATAATAAAATCCAAGCACTAGCCAAGATCTAATGAAATCTGATGAAACCTTGGTCATCGATCAACTCACTTCTTACCAATTTTTGAGCGAAAATGCTTTTGGTCGTAAGATAAATGCTGCAGTGAATTCAAAAGAATGTAGTTCTTAATCTTGTGATATCATCATCAAATCTTATTCGAATTTAAAAAATATCTGTGACGGATACTAAATCCTAATAATCCTCTCCGTCAGAATACTTTAGTAAAAAATTACTCTCGAAAGTTGCTAAACTATGACAACAGTATCAAAAAAAACGGAACGCACGGATCGAATAGCGTTTATTACAAATTATGCTCAACCGCAAAAATACTGCATGTTTTAAAGTAAACCGTAAATATCCAAAATTAACGTTAATTTAGACGTACATTTCGCATGGAAATAATGGTTTATAATTTAAACATCATTTGAGTTTTTATGGCTAAATTTCATTCGAAATACTGAGATATATCAAAGTCGATACTAAAATAATTCGACCCTCTAAACTTTTAAAAAAAATCAATGCAGTGTTCTGAGTGAATTTACCATGAAAATTAATTTACCAAGTGGTTGTAAAATTCCAAGATGTTCAAGTATTTAGAAATGAGCAATATTCAGATTTTCGTAAACCCGATGCTCAATTTCAATATTAAATAATTATACAATACTGGATTTGTAAAAGGCTGGGCTCTCTCTATATTCCTCAAAATACCTTTCAGATTCTTATTTTATTCTTCAAGGCCACATTCCTAAATCGTTTCACTTCTAGAGATCCTTTTTAACACTGAAAATATGTTTACCACAGTTTTAACCTCTATACCGATATCTCACCTTAGCATTCGAGGTTATTCTTCAGATAATAAATATTTTAAAACATCATTTTTGAAAGAAAGTAAGGGTGTACAATTTAGTCTGTCAAAATTTCATAAGCATGGCGAATTTATTTTCACGAGAAGAGGAAGAAGTTTTTTGATTCAATATATTTTTTACTTATGCTTTCGTTACTAAGACTCCGATTTAAGTATTTCAAATATTTTAAAAAATATAATACTCAGTTCAGTCAATTAGGCATTTCACTTGTGACCACTCTGCGTGAGCTGTACATATTCTTATGCCATTCATATGTGTTTATGCAAACTCGGACACCAATGGACTTCTAAACTCATTTCAATCTAAAAGTAGGGCTGAGATTGCTCTCATTTCTAAAATCGTAAACCTCAAAAGTGGTAGTCTCTCCCTTCATAAATTTATAAATTTATAATCTAGCAAGAGTGTCTGTGCATAGAGAAAAGTGCAGAAAATAGGATAAAATAAATTTAAATGCTCAAAATGGATTCAACTTTAGCGCTTTAATTTTTTAGCTTTATGTTCGAATATTTCTTTAATAACTACTTACATATAAATATTACATGTGTATTTATAACTATTACCATAAAAGAGGAGACTTATAACTCAAATGACTTTTATTATATAAATAAAATAAATTTACTTGTGTAAATTTGTGTATGAAATAAATGATTGGTCGGCTGGTTAGCCAATAACTGCAATGACGGCTAATTCACATGTGGTCTTGCATAACCAAGTGTGAGCGTGTGAATCTAATAATCGATAGTCGAATGCATGAGTGTGGGGAAAAATCACGAGTTGCGATCGAGTGTAGGCAAATATTCGAATGGTCTTTCCCACAGTTTCAATATTTTAATCTTGTGTCATGAGTGAACTCCCAGGACTAATTGACCAATAAATTAAGAAGGAATGGTCGAATTTGTGTATTAAAGAATGAACACCTAAGCCCATTAAAGGGGACTATTTTTGGTGGAGATCAATTTTACCCTAGTATTAAGTTGATAATTCGCAGAAAATATTATTGAACTTGTAATCTAAAACAGAGTGGGGGGGGGGTGATATTTTAATTTATTTAAGGTTGAGGGGACTTTCTATATCTTAAACATAATTTACAGTCTCATTTACCGTTCAGGAGTTAAGGCGTTATGGGTAGCCATGTGGTTAAAGCGACTGAGCCAAATACTCTCGCTACCGTTTAAAGGAACTCACCATGGAAATTCAAGGAAAAAATAATGAACGATATTCCGATAGCAGGAAAAATTGTGCACTGTACAGTGTCATTCATTGCTTCGAATTGACAAATTAATAATAAAAAGCTATAAGAGAAATGAAATTCTAATATTGTCAACGAAAAAATGTTTATTCTTTCCATAGTGTCATATTTTCTTTGATTATGCTCCTTGAAAGGAAGCGGGCATCTCAATGGAACCAGTGCTCAATAATTTCAACTGTCATTGTATGCCCTTATTTGACCTCCTTAATCCAGCAATTTTTTTGTGGGTAAAGCAATCAAAATCTGTAATACCTTGTTTAAATGAAACAAGAGTGTGACTTCCTGCAAAATTATGTTTAAAATCTAATAACGCCTTTGAAAAAGATCGAGGAAGATACTTAAAAAACTTCATTCTCAATTATTCATTTCTCTTCTTAAAATTGGGGTTGATATAATAAATTGAACTATTTGGCACTCGAATTTTGCTGTTTAATATCTCCTGGTAGTGAGTTTGGCTTTGTTCACATCCCCAAAATACGGATTATGATTATTAGTTGGGCAAAATTATGACTTTCTCTTGGTTAGTCATGAAGGACAATTGTCAGCCTCTCGTAAACCCCAAATCTCCAGAGGTGTGTGTGCCAATTTTTTCCCCATGCAATAATTATTTATGGGCACATAGTTATAGGCATGATCAGTTACAAAAAAATATTACAACTTGTTGATACATCGGAATATTTTACAACCCCTTTACGGAGTAAGGAGTTGGGCACATAATGCCACCTACAGGCGAACAACCGATCTTTCGGGATGATTCAGACAGCTTTTTTCGGTAATGTAATGATCTTATTATCTATGGGAAATCCTAGTTATATTTCCCCAGCTCGACTTTCACTTGAGATGCGAATTAATGACGACGAATTTATGAAGAGATTAAAAGACAAGCGTTGAGAGCAAACCTCAAAAATGACAAAAGCTATCCAACGATGTGTTGTTATACTTGCAGGGGCAAATTCTTCTAAATAGAATCAAGTCAAATCCAACTGTGTGGGAACTCACACCTACGACACGTCGTCAACATGAATAACCTGACCCTCCCTCCTCTGCTGCTACCACTAGTCTAAATAAACCCTCTTTGTAAATAGACACTTAATCTGCTGCAAACATTTCGTGATTTCTGGTTCTATCCCAAAAACATTCCTCTCTACTGTCCGACTCGCTCACTCTTTCCTTTGACAGAATAATTGTAAGCGAAGCATTTGTTAACTTAGTTACAAGGCCTACCTTCTGCAAATCCATTTGAATTATTATTAGGAGTAATAATTAAAAATAATCTTTTTTTGAAGCGAGCGGAATTCAATTTGAATAAGGGTGTAAGTGTTTTCCTTATAATTTGTAATTTTCCAGTTCCGTTCCCCCTCTAGTTAATCTTATTCTTTATAGTTCCCATCCTTGGTCATTTCCATTATCCTCTAGCAGGCTCGTCTACCTTTTTCATAACCCCAGGTAACAAAAAAACAAAGCCGTCAAGGTAATGAATCATTTCCCACCATGGAATAGACGAAGCTCAGTTAATGAAAACGAATAGAAGCTGAAACATATTGAGTCACTACAATCTATTTAAATATGTTTTGCGAGCTTAGTCCTACTTATACGCATAAGCAAATACCTGTTTGTTATGTTTATTAAGAATCAAAGCGAGTTTTTGACAGTTCTCTGGTTTGTTCAGCATCACTATTTACTGAAGGAAAAAAAGCCGATAATGTCCAGCTTTTCCAAAATTGAACAGGCATATATATATATATATTAATTGCTTGAGTAAGATATTCAGTTAGCAAAGGTCCAGGGCTTCCCATCAATGTCTTACCACCTCCGAAATCTAAGTTAGCATTGAAGATTGACGAATATCGTCAAAATTCCACTTGATTAATTTGAAGGATGCTGAAGGGTAGGAAAATTCGCACTCACAAGATAAGTTAGTTGAAAAATCAATGACTCATAAATACCACCTATTGGAAACTTAGAGAGGTTTTAGAATTTGTTTTAAAATCTGTCCCATTATCATCAAGGCTTTATGAGTGGTTAAAATAGAAGTATATTCACCTTTCGGACCTTTTCTTTATTAACCTAAAAGCCATATAAATGGGGAAGTTAGACAAGTGATAATCCTTTACTCTTGGTCGATGTGTATAATAAAACAACAAAATTCATGAGTTGCATTAGATTTCGAACTCAAGGCTTTGGGTACTTGAAAAGGTCATTGACGGCCGTACGATATCTGTTCATTGGCATAATTTCATTTAGTTTGACAAAACAAGAGACTCTGTACCAATTCTTTCGATCAATTTGAGCAATAAAAAAACTTAAAGTTTAATAAAGGAAATTATTTTTTATCAATATATGTCTAAAAATGGCAGTTGCTCAGTAAAATGCTGTGGTATCCGGAGACGAATTCAGATTTCTCTTAACTGTGTTAAATACATTGAGAAAATACTTTCTCCAATTTGAAATATCGATGAAAATCTTATGTTTAATCATGCGAGAAATAACAGCAAGGTATTTACATTACTTGACGAATTTAAATTACTTGACGAATCTTCTAGCATTTTCTTTATTCTTATTATTATAAAATTAAAATTTTGATTTCATCTAAGTGATACAACTTTATTTAGAGGAATAAAGGCTGATTACTGATTTTCGTAGACATACTGCCATTTTAAAAAGAAAAATTCGTGACCTTTTTATTCTCTGGGATTTTACTTTATTCAACGAATTCTTTGTATACTAAATACGACTAGAAATTCCAAGACAAGTCAGATATTTTAAAGCTATTAGTGTTCAGGATCCTCGTTTAAATTATCTACAACACCCTCCTCCAAATTTGACACAAATAAATACAAACCTCTCAATCATGGAATGATACACTCACAGCTGCGTTATACCATTTACCCAATCTTTTCAAATTAGAATAAAAAATGACGCCGTCGAATTTACATTTTTCTTTCGGATCTGCATTTTCTTTCATTTCTGCATAAACACATATAAGATAAGAAAATAAAAATCGATGGCTGCTGAATTTTATTATATTTTAAATTTTTCACTTAATTACCGGATACTAATGAATTGGATTAGGAGTAAAGAAAAGTGTGTGTCTGAATTGGCTAGCTAACTGTATAATGTAATAAATTGGCAAAAGTTCTGAACTCCACCAATATGACTTTGCCTAGGAAAAAAAGGGGAAAAAATCTCCTGAAATTTGAATCCAAAAATAGAATTATTGGACACTTTTGATGCGCCAATTTCTTAAACCCTTGTTGAATGGCTTTACCAGTACCTGCAATTGGACGTTTTTCACTGATGGTAATTATAAATCTGTTTTGTCTTGCCGTGAGTAATAGTGAAGTAGCAGACGATGGGATTCTCAAAACCAAAATCTGAAATCATAGTTACATTTTTTTCAATCTGACTGACGAAATGTTTCACTCAACCTAGCTTATATCATTATAGATATATCACTTATTTGGCAGAAGAACTTGGGACCGAAAGGGGAATTATCGTTGGCATAAAAAATGGACCTAATGAAGCGTTCACACAGAGCACCATGTACTATCATCAATTGGCAAGTTGGTACTCGACAGCACAAGAGGTGGTAGGTTTTTTCGGTCCTTTTGTACAATTTCGGTTTCCCTTTATTATGGCACCGATAATGGGCCAATCGTTTGCCCAATTGACATCTGAAATTGTGGCAAAATTTTCGTTCCATTTTTAAAACTATGTAGATAACAGATAAATGAATCCCTTGATAGTAATATACAAGTTTAAAATTTACCTGAGCTAAATTAAATACTTAAAAGTTGAAAAATAAGATTTGAAGAGTTTATCAGGATAATGCGAAGTTTCGGTGGTGATTTTATTAACGTTCTAGTCATCAATTTTAGTGAACAGTTTAAAAAGTCTTCGTCCAGTCTATAATCTATTCACGTGATCGAATCATCCTCCGCCTTGTGCAGTGAATTTCATTCTCTTCTGTCACCGATTCCTTTATATTTATGCCTTGCGAGAGTACATGCTTTGTGAACTTTCCATATCTGACATTAAAACAGTCTAGATCGAATACTCTAGTAGCTAAAGTGCTCACTTACAGTTTTGAACATTCTTGTAATTGAGATATGCGCTTTCTTCCGCCCCATCAATAAATTTGAATAGAATTGTGAAGTATATGATTGCAAACAGGACTTATGAAGGCTCACCCCTCTTCTTGAAAATCATAAATCAGAGAAAATATTTGCTGAATTTGATATTTCTAAGCATTTTTTACCCATAAGAACCAATGTATTAGAAACATACACTTTCCAGGACTCTAAGGTCAAATTGCACTTGATTTCTTCTGATCTGTGCATTATTTACAGGTGTGCATTTCGATTTCTTATTTGTGCCTTCAAGGCAAAGTTTATGCGATCTCAGTTATTAGAGGATTAGAGACTATTATGCAGACAGATCGATACTTCGTTCGCACTGAAAATTGCCCAGGTAGTTTTTACTTAAAAGGTAATCATATTTAATTTCGCCCTTGTGAAGTAGTAGTTAATGTGTACATCTGCAGAGGTGCTCAACCAGAGGTGTGGATTGGTTCTGATTAGCAATTGAGATGGTAGAAGGTAAGTTTCTTTTAGCCCCTTAACGCTCGAATTATTTTTTGAAAAATGCACCCAACCGCACTTACGCGTGTCTCACAACAGACTGATGCTGACGTGATAAGTTTTGGTGGTCTCAGACAAAGGCTATAGACGTATTGAACATGTTTCAAACGACAATAGCGCCTTCTGTTACGAGTCTAGTACTAATATGGCTTATTTTGAAAGAGGAAATTACGGTCCTAAGGGCATTAAAGGATTAAGAGCGGCTTTAAGTTACCTACCCTCTGTCCATGGCAATTGATGGGAACACTTCCCTTAATTACCTTTAAAAATTGTATCTAATTTAGTGTCATTTAAGCAAGGTCAAAATAGGTATTACCTAATACGAATGCGTCACTATTAAAATTGCAGGCAGAATGGAATGAGGTCAATAATGAATTTGGAGATGTCAGTTATAAATGAATAATCTACAATTTATTTTTTGAAGGTAATAAGTTTTGAAGGGCATTGAATAGAACATTACATTTTATGATTTATGTTTAAAATTAAAAAAGGCGTTAATAAAAGTAACTAAACTTTTATACTTTACAAACGAATTATTGTTGACAGAGCAGGAAACGAACATAGGAAATTGGGGGAGAGCGGTCTTTAGAGCAAAGGCCTGTTAGGCTGTAGCGGATTTAGCTACCTAACCCAGCCCGACTGTACTCAGAAACCTCAGTGGCAGATTCTCCTCGTTGGTAAGACTCCCAGAACTAGCTAAGCTACTGTAAAGCTTTGCAGGAAACAGACGTATCCAGGGAACGCATTTTTTCTAGACATGCATGGCGTGGAGTGTAACAAGGGAGGGAGCTTAGTCATTCAACATGGCGGATTAAGTAAAACAAGCGAGAGGCATTTGATTGGCTATTGGTTGTGTCACTCCGCATTCAATCCGTACACGAAGTTGAACGGCGCACCTTCAGGTCACGCTGTGCGCTCATGCGATGACGTGTCCCACAAGGCTTAGTTAACTAACCTTTGTGACATTTAATATTTTTTAAATCAATATTTTAAATATCTTCATATTTAGGGTTGATAGCAATCAAATAGTATTTAGAAGATTGCTTCGAGTTGCATATGCCATTCTGCCTCTCTTTATAAAAATGCAAACATTACCGGTGTGTGCATATAAGTTGACACTACTTTTAAAAGTTTGATTTCTGAAAAATAACCAGAATATTTAAAATAATTTTAGCAATATTCCTTGTATTCCCAATTTTAAATTTATAATAAAAATTTCGACAAATTATCTTTTATTGGCATGTTGTTTCCTTTCTCAGGGTGAAATACCGGGTTAATTAGCAAATATATATAATATTTTAAATTTTCAATGAAAATGAGCTTTTAGTAATAAAGAAATGATAAAAATGTCGTCATAGACATAAAGAGAAAGGTGAGAGAATTTTTGAACGCAAACAGTCAATAAAAAGGTCACTATTTTCCAAATTAATAATCGATTAATAAACAGTCTGTTAAAAATGAACCATGAAATAAACTTTAAGGGGGCTTATTTCAAAATCTAATTTATACACATTATGTGCCCGCTGATCCTCAAAATGCTTAGCATAACGGCTTTGACAAGGTTTCGACTATGTACTACGGTAGTAGTAACCCAAATAGGCCTGAATCGTATTTTGCATTCATGAAAGTGTGGCGGATTAGCTACCTTAATAAGCCTTGACTGTTCTCAGAAACCTCAGTGACAATTTCTCCTAGTTGGTAAGTCTCCCAGAATAGAGGAAATAGGCGTATACCGTGGATACGTTTATTTAGTATGGCGCGTTGTGTGTTGTGCAAGTATGACGTGGAACTTAGTCATTATATACACTTTATGATACGATGACCTCATATAACTTGGATCATTGATTGGTCGGAAAACCGTGTACTGGAATTGACCATTGATTGATCGCATTGGTATTGGTCATTGATTCTGCATTAGTCACGCCAAAGTTGTGTCCCCACAAAAGCGTTTTGGTCCAGGTCTAAGTTAATAACTAAGTAATTTCTTGAATTTTTCATTTAATTAACGAAATAACTGCTAAATGTTAACAGATAGAAGGAATTTGACGTTTTGGATCTCACTCGTTTCACTCAACGAGGGTTCAAAAACCATATGCCTCCTCAGGATACCAAATTTTTTCAAAGTATTAGGTCTACAACTTTGCTCCAGCCGTTTTTTGTTTAATTTGAGGCTTTATTACAACAAAACGATTACATGCATTAAGCTTCAAAGTATTGTGCATCGTTAGCTACTACTTTGGACCATCTCTCAGGCAGCAGGCGAATCCCGTGGGGAAATATTTTTTCATCTTTCGATAAGATCCATGAATCGATCCAATTTTTCACTTCTTCATATGAGCTCAAGTGCTGGTCAGCCAGGCCGTGTGCCATTTAGTGAGGTGAAAATGAGACGGAGCAACATCTGGAGAGTACTCGGGTGAGGTCAAATTTCCCATTTCAACGTTTCGAGGTATTTTTCACCACCATCTTGGCAACGTGAGGAGGTCTAGCATTACCTTATGGTATCGCTCGTTGTACTGCGGCCGTTTTTCTTTTAAAACTTGGCTCATGCGCATCAATTGCGTTCTATAACGCTCAAAGGCTCATAATAAATTGCGCCAAGCTGGTCCCACCAAACGCGAAGCATGACTGACTTTTAAGCCATGGATATTCGGCCGAGGTGTTGACGTAGCAATATGACCACCGGACAATCCCCATGATTTTCTGCGCTTGGGGTTATTATGGATTAATGTACCCATTTTTCGTCCTCAGTAACAATACGATGGAGAAATCTCTTTCGCGTTTGTCTTTCCAACAGCAGCTGTTCACAAGCAAACACACGTCGCTCCATATTTCCTCTTGGTTTCAACTCGTGAGGTACCCAACATCCCAATGTCCTTCTTTCTCACTAATTCCCAACTGTTTCAGGCGTTTTCACAACTTTGCTTGCTCACTGATCTCCACCCCAATGATTCTGATAATTCTTCTTGAGTTTACCGATACGAGTCTTCACTAAGAATTGTTTGCCTCCAATTCTGCATCCCAACAACTTTTTCCCCTCCACCACTATGCCGGTACCACTTCGACAGCAAGATCATCACTCACCACTTTAAACGTTGGAACCATTTCCGACGACACGTTCTGTCACTAATAGCCAGCTGTTTTCCCATAAGTATTTGAGATAATCAACTCGGTGAGCCTCAGCCAGTCAGCAGATTTTTTCATATTGAAGCATAAAACAGCAATACTTTCCCCAAATTACGAGAATTCGGTTTAAATTCGGACATATTTAATTCAAAATGTTATTATTGTGCAAGCGCAAATGAAGTTATATCAAAGTAGGGTTATACGTGAAAATTTCAAAACAAAGTGCTCGACATCTGTAATTAATTTATTTCAACTACTATCGACTACTACTGCGACGGGAGCAAAGTTGTAGACCTAATACTCAAAAATCGAATCATTAATGCTGATAACTTGAGGTTCGTCGCAAGGCTTCACAGTTTAGTAAATTACAAATTGTACCTATTCAAAGGCTTAGACATTTTGTCTTAAAAAAATTAATTTAAGATTAGAGCAGCTTCTAATAACTAACACAATTTCAAGTTTTAAAACAGACACTCCTTTCTTCCTCTCGTTTTTCCTCTCATATTTACCAGTTTCGACAAAACTTTATTCAAATAGTGAACTCAATTTTGGTGTCATAATTAAAATGGCTTTGGAGAGCTCACCTTCCAACTTCTTGCTGAATAGAGAAGCAAGTGAACAGAGGTGATAGGGCTAATCACTTGAACTTATCTAGACACTTTAGGGTCAAACAATATGATGTACGTTTTTGATACATTTGATATTATAAGACCACTCGTACCTCTAGAATTCATGAAAATGGAACTCTTAAATGCCTGAATTCACCACATATCTAATTTGCGTCTTACTGCATAATTTCATGGTATTCTGGGTTCAGATCCTAGTTCAGAATTATAAATTGGGTAGGGAGAAGAGATGGGGGCGTTGCATTTTTTGGGAAGGTAATAGCATTAAAAGTACCGTTCTTCAAATGACATACAATAAATTCGCAAAAGCAGCAAATTAATTATACAAAACCGGGATCATATCAATTTCTACCAATCAGCATGCAAATTCAAGTCGCTCTCTTCAAAATTAATTCGAAAAATATTCATTCCCGTTAACTTATTTACATTGCTTAATTATCACCTATTGCGGTTTATTTAAAAAGAGATGATATTTACAGGTCATGATATGGGAAAATATTTTCTCAAGCTTAAGGTGAGGTTATTTGCGTTTTTTATGCACTTTGCCTATATATATGTGTGTGTGCGTGAGGCACAACACGAATAACCTTATTAATAAATGGGTAACATCAAAATTAATGATTATTGCCACATTCTAACGTCAAATTTCTGATCACGCTTTCGGGAGGGGGGAGTTATTTCCCTTTCGCTCACATTTCTCTTTCGGTGTAATACAAATTCCAGAGCGGACATCACACATCACCTCCATTGCGATGAATTCCTGTCCGAGTGGTCAAGTAAAGTATTTCTCAACAACGGCAACAGCGATTGACCACACACATACGCTTCAAGGTTACATATATGAGCAAAATACACAAATGAGCAAGATTTTAGAGTTCTTGTTGATATTACTACAAACGACTATAAGTTGTAATCATGAAATAATAATTGAACACGCAAGGTAGGAGAGTACTCTGTGGACGAGTACGAGATGAGAGGAGTTAAATCGACTTAGATAACGAAGTCGCGACTTTAATTGTCCTCCCTTAATTAACTTCCCAAAATATTGAGCGTCCTACTTCTTCATGGTATTCATTTGACCCAAAGCTCAACTTAAATTTCTGAGGGTTATATGTAAGTTCATATCTACGTTATTCAGTGCAATATTTACCAATTGATTTAATTGAAAATTGATCAAACCACTCTGGTACACTTGTGCCCTCCTGTAGCCAGACGTTGGTGGATGATACTAGCAACATCATTTTAAGTATAGTAGAATTCACTTGAGTAGATACCATTCTCTTTTTTAAGTAACATTTTGAACGCACTTTAACGCAGGAAAAAATAGTATACAACATGTGAAGTCCTCAAGGATAAAAATTGACAGTTCGGCAAGAAGATTCAAATTAAGAAAATGCAAATTTTACAAAGATAGTTACAATGGTCAAACAGGAAACAAACCCTCAACCTTCTACAAGCATCAACAGTATTTTCTAATCATTAACTTTGTGTCTTATATTTGAATTGTTTGATTAATCGTCTAAATTAACAAAATGGTTACAGGTTGTGTAACTCTATATAGGCAGAAAAAACAGAACTACATTGGTACCTTAGAGCATGGAAACAAGGAATAAAAGCTTGTAACCTGAATCAATAGATTAACCCATTAACGCCTGAATTATTCTCTGAAAAATGCACCCAACCTCACTCGCACGTGTTTCACAGCAGACTGATACCGGCGACGTGATGAGTTTTGGTGGTATCAGGCGAAGGCCATAGACACGTATTGAACATGTTTCAAGCGGCAATTGCGCCTTCTTTCACGAGTCTAGTACCAATGGAGCTTATTTTGAAAGAGGGTGTTAAGGGGTGAATATTGTTTGAATCTTCTGATGACTCAGTTTTATTTCCCACATCTTATCAATTCTCGCCTTTCAGACTATTTTAAATTGCTTCGTTACTCCTTATTTCCAGATGATTTCTCATCCTGAAAATTAATATACTTTCCCTTTTCGTGGGTTTTGAAAAAAATCAAAATGAAAGTAATGCTTGAAAAATTTTCCTTCCTTTCATGACACTAAATTGCGAAGATGTCTGCCTTGGCATTTTCAAATCTGCTAAAAGTAAATTTATTCCGTTGAAGGTAGGAAATAATCAAAACCTGAGGAAGGAATGAAATAATGAAAGATTATCGTGAGATATTTGTAAAGGTGTTGATCTTTTTCAGACGCAATCCGGATTTCGATCATGAACCAAATGAGCAGATAAGAAAGCAGACGCATCTGAAATGTCTTTGTGTCTGGGTGTTTATCAAAAAATGGGGACACCTGTGCTAGGAGTCATTAGAGATGGTACAACGGGGGGTTCACTTTTAAGTAGAAGGATACTGTTTGATTTACAAGTGATTTAAATGGAACTAAATCAATTTAAGTATTGATGTGGGAAATAATGCTGATTAATCCATCTTATAGACAAAATTACTGGCATTTATTTAAAACAAAATTCATTATTGATAGCTTTTGTATTAGACTTATTTCATTAATAGCATTATGGAATTAATTCAACATTTTATATTTATCCAGTGGACAGTGGTTTTAAAATATTGTTTTTTCGCCATTTTATTTCGTTACCTACTGACGGTAATTAATTAATCCATTAAATTAAATCAGGTAATCAAAGATGCAATATCAAGTGTGCAAACAGACAAGAAAGCAAGAAAATATGAAAACAAACTGGTCGTTAAAGCCTATTATTTTAACTCTTCACAAATAGACCTATTTGCCATACTTAAAACCTCTGTCGGCTTCATGAATTTTCCTGCAGTTATCTATTAAAATTTGTTAATACCTAGTCGTGTATATAGCGACTTTACGTCTTTGAACCACAATTCATGAAAAGGTTCTAAAACTGATCCCACCTTAAGGGGTTGCCAAATGTATGCAAAAAATACGTTCTAAGTAAAAATGATACCAAGAAATATCATACGGCAAATATTCACACATTAAGTCATTGATTATCATTCGTCAATGTTCTGAAACAAATAGAGGCCACCAGATAGTTCAGGCATTACCTCCGGTCCATTGATATATCGAAAAAAAAACATAAATTTTCTCCAAAGTTGTCTCCCCTACCAGACACCAATTATGCATTAGAAAGATCAAAGGGAGATCAGAGGAATCAATTGAAACTGTAGCATTTTCTCCAAGTGCTAAGCCGTCCGTAAATAATATTAGGGTGTGTCTAAGTATGTACTTGTCGATTCTCAACAGTAATCTAGATTTCTGGACAGGAGTCCTTCATAGTTGAAATGCTTCTTAGTGTGTGAGAATTAAATTATTTTCTGACCATATGGGGCACAGTAAAAAATTGACTCCCTACAAAGATCTCCAGATGTTTAAAACACCAAATACAAGGTAATATGCAAATAAATAAGGAAGCTAGGAAAACATTTGTTGTTTGAGAGTGAAAATATGTAGGAATCGTCGAGAAAATTTATGTTCAAATCGACACCACAACTGTCAAAAACTATCATGCAAAATCTACAATCACAAATTCAAATCTGGATGGTTATTATTCACCAGAAGTTGAAGTACCGCAAGCTCGAACCCACCAATGGCTTAAAAGCTAAAGATGATGGTGGTCTCATTACTCATTCATTAAGAGTTGATCAGTTTGGCGTTTGTTTGTCAAATTCCAACTGCATGGCCTCAAAAACTCCAAAAAGTTTCAGGACTGAAATCCTCTAATTTACCTGCTACTTCTATCAGTGAATAGTTAAGGGAAAGCTTATACTACTCCTATAATTATTTTCTCGAAAGGATCTTTTGTTTAAACCAACAAAATGCCTGCTTGTTCATATTTCAATTATTGCCTAACTATTGTCAAAACTTGATCAAACAAAAATCTTCAATACCTCTTTTGGTAAGGGCTTTTAAGATGAAGAAGTACCACTCGCAATCCGATTGCTGATTAAATCCATATCATTTAAGATATTATTTATTCATATCAAATTACGTTCATAAAGTACATGCGAATTCCAAATTTATTTCACCAGGATTGGAAGCGAAAGTAATACTCGAAATGAATAAAACATTAAAGGGTTAATTATAGCTTTTTGGGAATATTTTGATCTCCAACCATTGAGGATCCAAAGACCAGTTAAAGGAGTAGGTTAGGAAACAGTTGTTGGAGCAATAAACGCACCACATCGCCATCTACTCCCCGTTTAGTTGCTGCTGCTTCTGCAAGGTGCCATAAAACAATATGATACGTTATATTGTGATATAGTTTACGCGATATAAATAAATAAATAACGGCTTCGTGCTCGAAGTTTAGCATGCAATCGTAGCAAGTGATGGTACCTACTCGGTAGACAGCACAATTTTGACTTGTAATGGAGGGTTGCTCTAATGATGTCTTATTGCTTATAGCTGAAGGAGGAACAGTCGAATATTCAATTTCTTTCCCGCTAATCAGGAGAGTGGATGGTAGCCCAAAATCAAGTAGAATTTCTCTTGTTTTATTGATATCATATAATATTATTATAAAATGTGTAATGGCTGGTCTCATTCGCATTCTTGTGGTTATAGGAGTACTATTGATAATTTTATTAAGAATCGTTCTGCAAACAGATTTAAGAGCTTGGAATGACCAGTTCACCCCTCAGATTAAGGAAAACTTTACACATTTAAAGAATTAAACACTAAAATATTCGTAGTGTTATCTCTTATCTAAGGGGCCTCATTTAATTTTTAATAAACTGATTAATTTATCGATATTTTACTGTCAGTGATAAAATTAAATATCATGACTAAAATGTAATAAATTAATTTTGCAGCTGCTTAAGATTAGTAAAAGTACTTAAATAATTGAAGTCTGTAGAGATGGTTCCACCCGCGGGAAGATCAAAATGCGCTTTTCTCTGTATTTTTCCATGTAGTTTGGGAAGATATGATTCAATTGCCGGCACGAATATAACTCCTTCCATTTTTTCCTGAATTTTTCATTTTGAACCCTACTTTCCGGAGTTGAAAAACTGGTTCGCCATAATCATATGCATAAACGTGCTCGACTTTAACGGCAAATGTATCACATGTACTCAAATTTCACATCTAAAATTCCATAAAAGGACACAATTTCCACCAATTTATATGTTTATAATTTCAATACGCTAAATTTATGAAATTAAAAGTTTTTATTTTTCAAAAAATTTAAGAAGGTAAAAAAACCTATAACTCGAGGCTTTATGTGAAATATAAATTAAACCAACAAATTTTAAGCCGTGTCGGTTTTTGCACGGTAGTGCTTAGTCTTGAAATTAATCTGAGCATGTTAAAAACCACCCTTGCTTTTTAAATGTAACATTTAAATCAAATTCTTGATGGCTTGCAGACAGCTTGACGTGCTCTTGAACTTTTCAATGTTATGTATTTACTGGAAGGCACTTTTAAGTCACCAACTTTCGGTGACTCATAATATGAATGATGCCCAAATGTTCAAACCATTCGAAGGCGTGGAAATATTTTGTGAACCATTTTTTGCCATCACTTTATGCGAGTGGCACCAATTAAGTCTGAAATCAGATTTTCTTTCTCGCAATGACGTCTCTAAACACTAGTTGTTAATAGAAAAGTGACTAATCAATGGCACTCCTTGTTTATGCTTCATAGCAGAAATAGTGTTTTTGAAGCCCATCGTTGTAGAGAGCGTGCTGTTTTTATGAGCTAAAGTCGAGTCCGATGATTCAAAAATTTCAATGAAGTATAATTCATTCAAATTTACAATCATAACATTATAAGGAGGGAGGAGGGGAAGAGGGAGGCCAAAAAAGTAATAGAAAATTTAGAAAAAAGCATCAAATGTTATATTTTATGCGTATGGTACTATACACTATTAGTCTCCTCTCCATCATTTGTAAATTTTTGGTTACCGCTAAAGGACATAACTTTCTGTTTCTAAATTAAAATACTCATTCAAGTGTTCTTCGACTGTGGTCAAATTCGATTTTTTATACGAAGAATGTTTCGTGGACCTGAAAAGACGGTACTCGAGAGGGGAGGAGGGGAGGGGGGGTGAAGCGAGATCTTATGAATATTTTTTCAAATGGCAGGCTTTATGATAGTTATGTTCTTCTCAGAGGGAGAAGAACATCAAAGTCACAAAAATTCGAGAGGCGGAACAGAAAAGTGATTCACAGATGCAAAAGAGAAAGACACAAAGGTAGAGAAAGAGATGAGGTGAGGTGAGTACTATGGCAGTGGTCGAATATGGCATACAGTCGGGTCATGGTAGTTCGAAGTCAACTGCCAGTTTATGGGCATTTTGCCGTATGAGTATACGTTGCCCATGATGCACCACGTGGAGGTTAGTCTATCGCGCGCCCCTCTTATGAAAATAGAGGGAGTGATATGACCTAATAATTCATTTTCCGAATTTTTGGGAGGACACCTTTGTTTTGCCATATTGAAGAATCATTCTCTTTTCGTTAGATAATTTGGTAGATTATCTTTTACTTTCTGGTTTATTTTTTCCTATTTTCGGCAGCAATAAACTTTAGCGGTAACCATTTCGTCCAGTTTCAGCAATTCGTAAACTTTTATTTCATGCACATCCAATATAAACTCTTAGAAGAAGTTTCTGAAATTTCAACCCTGTCGTGGAATGGGGGAAGGAATAGGTGCTTAATTTAGTGTCAACCATTGATTTAATTCCAATTCAAGTTTTCACAACCGAACCACTTCTCGACCTCAGTAACAATACCTTTGTATTAGGAACAAATTCTTTGTCTCGAAAACAAAGAAATGTGCGTGTTTATCCGCTCATCTTTGTTATACTTGGAGAGTCGATGCATAACCCAAATTTCATCCTATTCAATCTCCCATTTCACTCTTTCAAGCCTTTCTACCTTATCGCCTGTGACAGCTTATAATGGAATCTTTGAAAACTAATTATCAATTTAATTGCGTTTTTAAGAAATAGCGTCAACTTGACTGAACCGTTTCAAACAAATGAAAAGTGAAATGCCAACGCATTTTAAAATTTTAACTATTGAATAACATGCCTAAACTTCTGAATTTCATAACCTATGCTTTAAAGTCGCATAAATTTAGCCCTAACTCCCATTTATGAGTCAGCATTTAGAACGCATCACCTTTAGTCAAGGAGATAAGATTGATCCCTTTTGGAAAATGAGCCACTTAAGTGCAGCTAGAGGACAAATTACCATTTATGCTGAGATTCGAACTGCAGGTAGTCGTTAGTTGTATCCTACTAAGTTCATTTTTAAGGAAGAAAGATAGCTTCTAAAAATCATATAAAATAAAAATGGCGATGATAATAGCAAAATTTATTAGCATTGACAGGTGGTTTCTGTGCCGTAATGAAAAATCTCGAAAAAAATTCAAGCCATTTCGAGTAAGTTATGATAAGTAAATTTCAGTAAACTGTTAGACACTGATAGTGAAAACAGGCACTCAATGAACTTGCCAAAGAATCCACAACATATATTAACTTACTAATCATTCTGGAGGACTGCAGGGCAGCGAGATATCGTTAGTTTTAAAAGCGAAATTACATGCCACTTTTCCCGTTTTAATTAAGCACAATTTCGAAATCTCTGCACTCCTAATTTAAATTACTATTTCGGGTTATGGAGAACAAATTTGAGTTATGCAATACTTAATAAAGTGCTGATTTGTCGCTGCAAGGATAATCATAGTTCAATACAGAAGTAAATGCTCAAATCAATACAAGGCCCTCAGAAGCTGTCACATAGAATTTAAGACCCTAGGGTCTGAGAGGTTTAATGAATTCTCAGTCCCTTTTAAGTAATATTCAAATTTCTCGTTAGAAGCCAAGTTCCAATTGCAGAATAAGAGATCGGTAAGTTAATTATTTAAGGTATATATTAGGGGTGATGATTTAAAGGCTTAAATATCCAGTTATCTACAATACTTTAGCATAAGTATGGTATCTATGTTCCCAATTAGACAAATGAGCCTATAAATGCCTCCAATTTATGATTCTCGTTTTATTGTGAGTTTATTTGCTTATGAAACGTGTCCTTATGTTAAACAACCATTTGTTACTTAGAGACTCAAGGCTATCAAGACAGTACCAACAATCACTTTCGAACGAGTTCTACACATTGCCGATATCAGCTTACTCAGGAATCACAGCTCCAAATAATGAAATTTGGACTTTCGATTAACAGAAAATGTCATGATAAGCTATGTATGAATTTCAATAAAGTTGATATTTCAATGCGTAAGGAATTTAAATATGGGGAGATTTTGTTACCTACTTTCTATAAAACCGCCATATCAGTAGGCATAATAATTGCTAATTTAAATGACAGCTTCTGTCTCACGTTGCATTTAGAAAATTTCAATTTCCGCCATGCCATAACCCACATAACTCATTTTTCTGATGCTTTCAAAAGGCTGTCATGAAGAGACCCTATAAAAGCCTCTAATGACTAATCCGAATTATTTTCAAAAAATGCATTTTTCTCTGGTACGTACCGATGACGACGGCAGCCATCAAGGAAGGATGTGGCGACGTAAAAGGCGTCGGTGCTTTTAGTCTCCGGGGGAGGTCTGAAAGTAATGATTAAGAAGTTGCTGAGGTTTAAAAACTCACGTCACCAAACATAAAGAGATGTTTGCCAGCAAGTGAACAACCGTTCCGTTGTTTTCAAGGAAACGAAATAGGTGTTTTATGGCCCAGCCTAATGCGTATTTCCTCCTTGAAAAAATTTTTGAAGGCAAAGAAACCCACGATTGGTCCAAATTTTCATCAGCACTATTGTAAAGTTAAATCTTTGTCGCTAATGACAAGCTTGCCCACTAGATATCACTGGGTTAAAATTGGCTCTGAAGGAGGCACACTTTTATCGAATAGCAAAGGTACGACATTTAGTGAGCTCTTCTGCATTAAAACGCTTTCGTTAACTTGATTTGTCTGCTAATGGCTTTTGTTGTGCGCAAATGATGCGATAGGGAGCAACTATTTGGTTGGGTCAATCGGTCAACAAGCTCAGAATATCGCAGACGTGAACTCACTCAGAAATCGGGAGATCAAACCATAAAACACCTATCTTTGAAATATTTTGAAATCACAGAAGTCACTCAAGCCTTAAAAGAAACTGAATACCCAACACTTCAAGAATTCAAACGAAGTGACATTCGCCATTATACTTTCTTTCATCACATCATGATTTAAAATATTAACTGTGTGAATAACCATGGATAATACGAAAAATATGAATTGAGCATTTAGTGCCAAAATTTCTCAAGTGGCTTGAAAAACTGTAAAATTTATTTTTATTCACAAATTAATTTTCATTTATGTCTTTATTTAATATTTGCTTCTCCAAATTCCATTTAAATGTCAAATTCCGGTTAATTACTAAATGATAATAATATTAAATACCATCCTCGTCTGAAGCATTTGATCTGGTGGATAGACAATTGGAATACAAGTTTCTAAGTTCTCCATGAGTGAACTTTGCCTTGTGAGCTCTGCTAAGCTCTGATCATGCAAACTACATAAAGTTACGCAAGGTCACATCGCTTTAAGAGCATTCAAAATGGGATGCCTAACCATCAAACTCAAATGCGCCATCATTAATAGCACTGGGATTGGAGAAGGAATTTGTGCATTAAAACTGTGACATTTAAAGTTCGAAACTTGAAGCAGTGACTATCCGAGTTAAAGTAACGAAATTTTTAAGCCCTCTTTTCGATGCCTTCCACGTTTTCTTTACTGATATTTTCAGAACTCAAATAAATTTCAAGTTTTTTCTGCATTATTGTTAGTTATATAAGTAATAGAATAGGTATTGGAATTTATTAAACCAAATATTAAATTTGTATGTCTGTAGCGGTGGAGGAGGTTAAATTTTATCGGTAGCAACATGTTAATTAAGTGACTTTGTGTCTTCTCTTTTCTATTAGTGTCTGGAGATGAATTTAGCCAATTTCCGGGGTCCTGGTATTTCTCATGGATACCTTACTGTTCATCAAACTAATTGCCTATAATTCTATCACCCAACAAACGAACATTGTTGATTATGCTCATAGCCAAGCATTTATAGTATATAAGAACATTGAGAATGTGCAGGAATGGGCAGTTTTTGTATTCCCATATAGATGTGAAGGCAAATGTTTTCATTTGGTGCAGTTCACTAAGAAAACAGGTAATATTTTTTGCGAATATCAAATATTTATAAGCACCTTCCAAACAAGATAGGGTCTAATAAAGCCGTAAATAAGCCAAAACTGTCACTGACAATCGTAACGAGATTATGGATTATAAGTAAATCACATGCCATAAAATCGGATGCCTTATGTAATACTGTTATATTGCAAAATCTGCATTAAAAATAGATATCCAATATTCGCTGATGAATGTCATGTAAGAGTGCTTTGTCTTCTCAAACAAATCTAAGAAACAATGAATTAAAATGTCCAGACTGACCGTCATGATTAAAAATTGATTTATTTGCGCTGAACATCCTAAACGGGCATTTATCGCAATCTAAGTGACGGAATCATGAAATTTGAATTTTAGAAAGTGAATAAATATGCCCTAACTGAAACTCTGAATTTAAATGAAGGAGGAAGCTTCAATACCTTGACGTCGCTATCAATAGCTATTTGCTATGATTTCTGCTAATGGTCATAATGAATATATATATTCCATTGTATCGGGAGCGAAAAGTATACTGAATAACTGTCGTCTTTAGTTCTTAGAATGAAATGAGCATTTCCAGCGCTCAGCCGTGGTATATATTGCAAAAGTCGAGCAGTTTTAAATGGAAATATCAAGTTTTATCTAAAATTACGGAATAGATTCATCAGGATGCGATGTGTTTCGGATTTTGTAGGACACATTTGAAAGCACCTTGGTGGTTCCAGTTCAAGTTCTTCAAATTTAAGGTACACTTTCAAGTGACCATGAGATGATCTTTATTTGTTGCAAATAGAGTGAAACAATGTGAGCTAACATGTAAATTAATTTTAGAAAAACTACCCCACTCAGCGTGATATGATGATGACGTTAGTTAGAAGATAGCAAAAATCAATTGAGAAGTCAAAGTGCGCGCCCATTCTTAATATAAACATTCAAGGATGTGAATGTACAAGAAAGCTATTTAATTCTGGTCAACAGGAGAGGTGATAGCGTGTGAGTTAATCGTAAGGGGGACTATGCGATACCGCCATTTACACAAATCAAGTTCACTGAATACTACTCGGAATGGATGTCTCGGCTATTTTGCAAAGTTATAAGCCTTTACAATTCTGTCAGTTTGAAGAAAACAGACTGTATTTTTTTCTTACTACAAGCTCGATAAATGGAAATACTGAAGAGATCTGTTTTCGCATTCACTCTGTGATAAATATGAGCTCATTCGTAATACATAACATTAGCAAAATGTTCGATAAACACCAAATTGATCTTTAATTAAATGGAATACCCACAAAAAATAAGACTTTATTTAAAAAATTTAATAGTCAATATTTTAGAGTCATTCGAAATAAAATAAGACTTAAGTCTATCTACCGAGGTTACTGTTGTCAATACATTTCACTTCTAGACTTATTGAGCTCATTTGCCGTAAATACTTGCTAGATACTGTTTCAGAACATTCTAGCATTTATTTTTTTTCTAAGGTAACTACCAGTTCCTAATTAATTTCTTTACTTACATGTCAATTTTTGCAATTCAATTTTGATTTTCCCTCTTGCTCACAGGCCTCATTTTCGACTTTATTTACGAAACATTTTCATCGTAAGTTGTCAAAAAACGTGCCTTTTTCGGTCGGTTTAAGTGTTAAAAAAGCGAATAAGTTGTGATTAAATCAAAACAAATAGGAAGGTTTCAAAACACCATAAAAGTTATTTTTTTTTATATATCATTCCAAAAATATGTAAATAAAACTTTATGATATGATTTCCTTACCAACTTCATTTTACCACCTTTTTCCTATTTCACCTCACCAAATTTTCTCCTTACAACCTTTATTTCAATATTCCACTTTTTTTATTAATTTGAACTTACTAAAGTTTTATTGAATCGGTAGTAGGAATGTCAATAAGAGCAATAATAATAGTAATAACGTTCCCTCTTCAAATCTCACTTATTGTCACACACTTACGCAAGGTTGTCACTGCCAAAACAAAATTTATTGGCAAATAAAATTTGCCACTGAGGAAATATGTCAAGTTAACTCACGAGATTAATGACTTCTTAATGATGGGTGAAATCTGAACCTTGATTTAAACTTATATGCTACGCCAGTCCAGGCACATATAAATGTGTAAAATTCAACACCATCTGCATGATATATGGAAGGGCAGAGTGAAAGAACTGGAGAAAAAAATACACCAATTTTTGAGGTGTCATTTTTCAAAACTCACTTATCTTCACTCACTGAAGCAGTGTCAGTGCAAATTACGATTTAGGAAAGATAGCATATTAGTATAACCGATGCCAATTCATGGAGGAATTAGGCTGGAAGTGTGTTGCAAAACCAGTGACCACGATAATGACTATTTACTTACTTAAGAAGAAAACACAAGGTGGAGAGTATGAAGGTATCAGCGAAACGGAAGAGGAACAAAAGCTGCGTTAAAATGATTTATTGTCACCTTTAGGGAAATAATGAACTTCGTTAAGCTATCGAATGAAACAAAGAAAGCCAAAACTAATTTGGACTTTAAGTAAATTAAAGTTTACTTCGCTCGCGCTTTCCAGCAGTGCTGTTCAATCAGCTCGAATTTCTTTAAATGCGCGATATTTGCATAGAATTTCACTTCAAGGATTCCAGTTTAGCAGCTTGAAATCGCCTTCCATTATACTTGTCCTGAACCTTATTCATTAAGCTCCAAAAGACTAAACTACTTTTAAGAAGGAATACTCTGGTCATTACCACGATCACTTCTACCAGTTTTAATCGTAGATAACACTTGAATACTCAAAACAGCAATATCTTTTACTAGGATATTAAGCGAGATTAGAAAAGGTGTAAAATAAAATCAAAATGAAAAGGTTAATAATTGGCTAAGTGGCATTTGACAGTAATTTAGCTACCCGATATATTGTCGTATTTAGGGATGTAACCAAAGACCAGACGATGATTTTTTACAATTTCTGAGGACGAAGTGACCAAGCCCTTCATCCTAACTTACTAGTTGACCAATTCCGAATATGAATAAGGAGGTATTCTGTGAACTTGCTCGTCAGACAAGGAATCAGGAGATCAGACCCTGAAGTCACGAATGTCAAGCTTGCCACAATGAAATATAACTGTCCAACCAAAACTGCCATCTGAGAGTTTTAATTACGACGAAAACCACTGAATAACCTAAGACTGTTGTTACTTCTGGTATTTGTATGTTTCTAAACTTATGGCTGACTTAATTCTGATTGGTGGCCTTGTATTTTTTCACTAATAATTCGTAACTCCAGCTTCAAGAATAAAAAAATCACTTCTTAAACAGGTTGACTTCAATCTTAATTAAACTGGGGAATAGTACTATACTTCTCAGCTGCCTATTCACTACAGTTCCTCGAGAAAGAAAGTTTCTATAAACATCATGATATAGCGCTGGGAGACGTAAGGCTAAAGTATGATGATTTCAAGTGTCCACTCGGTTAGAATCCTCACAGTACTTATGCAAATGTAGTACGACCCTTCATAACCCCTATGGACACTATAGAAAATGGACTGCACCTATTAGGCTTTTGTGGGAAAAATCAGTTTTCCAGCAGCAAATATTTTTTTCTAAAGAAGAATATTAGGTCGGCTTACTTAATATTAATTAAGAACTGATCGAGATCCCGCCACAGAATACTGCCGGGCTACAAGATAAAGTCATATCACATTCCCTGGCTTAAGAGCATGCAGAGAAGTTAACGTAAGCTCTGACTACTATCTACAGTGTAGATACGGGTATTCTCAAATCCAAAGCTGTTGCTGCAATGGAAAGCAAAATTTTTGAAAATAGTTAGATACGGATAGACCGAGAGAAGACTAAGCTTTGCCGGGACGGGATTTGCAAAGTTGAATAACTCCTCGATGCAAAAGGCTTATTGGCTTGTGTTTTTAACGCCAAATCATCTAAATTCTGTATAGTGATTTCTGGAAACCAAACTATCTCGAATCTACTTTAAGATTGAAACTTGACTGTTTAGAAAATATAATTACCGAAATTTCGAGTCACATCATCTAAAAGTCTCCAGTAAAGTGGATTACGATCTGAGCTGCTCGAGTGGTTTTGATTTTCACTTCAAAAATTCCTAATTAGGGACTATAATCATTGTTGACACGGCTAGTGTTTGAAGTTCTGATAGTGGGTGCATGCTAAATTAATTACTATTTACAAAGGCAGAGGAGTCAGAACAGACCCTGGACCTACGAAGAATTCTCCTTCTTAACACCTTGGGGGAATGCTTTGTACCTTTCATCTGTGAAAGGCCAACTTTAATATAAGAAGATACCTATCAAATACCCAACATGAATTTCGTGCTAAGAGGTTGACTGAACAGGCAATCCTTGCCATAAAATTGTGATGTAAGAAGCCACCAATGGTCTGGGCGGAACAGTTTATATCTTTATTGATTTAAGGGAAAGCTTTGACTCGCTTTCAACTCGTGCAATCCAAACAAGGCTATTGAACACAAACTGCTCTTTAATGAGGTCAATTATACTGCAATACTCCTTATTATCACAATGAATCACCTCGAGACTTAAATAAAGTATTCATTATGGAAATAAACATTAGGCAGGAATCCGAAGATGGTCAACTAATAACTTTTATAGTTTTCCAGTCAATATTAAATGAAGTATAAGCAAACTTTGCGGATTTTAAAATCTGGCTACTGAGTTCTTCAGGACTTAAATAGTCTTTGGAACGTCTAGAATAAGTAATTGACTTATGCCTTGCCATTCTATCCACTAGACAACTGAACAACTCCTTCAGAGCTTTAAACAACACTTAGGATAGAAATGACTTATGACAAAACAGTCTGAGTGTACATTGGTTCAGATTTTGGAACAAATATCTCTAAATAAATGACCTTAACATCAATCCAGTGAGCTATTTTACGCACCTCGGAGAATGACTATGATCTAATCGATAATGCTGCAATTTTAAACTTTATTGAGGCCACGATAAATGTCCTCAAATCGGGCAGAAGGGAACTAGGTGACACTTCTGAACACAGCAACTTTCTCGGTATGTTCTGATTTGCAAATACCCGGAGGAAGCTATTAACGGATACCTGCTATGACCAAACTAATAAATATAACCTCAGTCAACTTGAATATGAATACTCAGGATAAGAGGTTCTCGGACAAGCTTAGTAATTCTGAGATCATTGTGAGACCACGGAGACAGAGTTTGAGAGTAACTGTTCCTGAATTTGGCAATCACTAGTGCGATTGCTAAGATCTCGAAAACGGGTTTTGGCTCGAATTTGGCTGCAGCGTTCATGAAATTTTGAAGACTTGACGATGTATATTAAATTTTTCAGTTGATCATACAGTCAGAACAGTAAGACTTGTTTGTGCTAGGAAAACTTTAAGATTGAAAGGTTTCATAGAGTGGGCAAAAGTTGTTTCTTTAACACTATATTTGAATGATAACCACGACTTCATATTATCAGGAGTTGCAGTAGAAAACACCTTGCAAGAGACGGATAAAATTGGGGATGCGGTGGGATTTTTAGAAGTCTCAATTTTTGTAGAAAAGTTTTCTTTTGTAGATTGATCTTAAAAAAAATAACTTGTGCTGTTCATTGAGAAACCAAAGATTTGTGCTTCGAACATGCAAAGTTGTCAGAGATTATAAATCATATGCGTCACCATTTCCTACTTTAAAATCGAAAAATGCAGGCAAAGAAATATAGAGCGTTTATCGAGTCGGTTTCTCTGGACGGTTAATCAACGGTTGATAATGGATTGCAGACTATTCACATCACCAGTCGAATAATGATATTAGCATTGTACAGTCGAGGACAAGTGAATATTTCAGTTCTGACGGAAAAAGTTCCCCCTTCCCCTCCTGAGAAATTGCATCACATAATTACAATTGTGAAAGTCAAATCGATGAACGGGTCTCCTCTGAAAGAGTGACATATTAGCAAAGGAACAATCTAAATCTCACTTATCAAGAGCAGGTGTCTTTAAGGATGAATATTTAAAAAAGTGGCAAAGACTTATTTTTGTGGATTTCAAATTTGGTGAGAAAGAGGGCGAAAAGTGGACGCTGAATTCTTAAAAAAAATTATACTTATCGCATTAATGATATGAAAAATAATGAAAGATGTGTATAAATGTGTGTTAATTCTCAGTGCGTTCAACTCTTTGCAAATAAAAGTGAGATGTGCAGACATCGGGCGGATTGATTATTACGAATCCAAAAATGATTTACCAAGGGGTAGACCCCTCTGTTCAGTAGATCGGTGCGGCGAACACGTGAAAAGGAGATATGAAAACTTGTCACCCATATTTCCAATCCATAGAACAAGTTGACGAAAAGAAGACTCACTCAAGGTACTCTCTAATAATCGAAAAATAAATTTGATTTTCCACCTTAGAATTTATTCCTTCCCACCTCTGAGAAATGACAAATTTTAGAAACGTTTATTTTAGTTAATAATGCATTTCACATCGATCCAAGAGTTTGGCAGAGATAATATTTCAATCTAGGGTGTTTGCTAGTTGAAGAGTATGTGAATGTGAGCATCCTCAAATGATCTGAAACTAGGCTTGGAAAAATTTTGAGAGTGGACTCAGTTTGCTTCCTGACTATCTATTCATTATCAAAAATCCAAATTCCTCAATTCTCAAAATGGCTTGAGAGATGAATGCCAAATTGGCTAATCAAATACTAGCTATTTTGCCATATGATTGAGTAATTTCTCGTATACTTTAATCCATCTGTTTGACGTAAGATAGTTCGCAAAATTTACAAGAAGTTAAATTTACAAAAAGTTACGAATTTAAACTGACATGAAATAACTTTGGAATGTGTGTATAGAATTTGATGGCGTCTGAGAAGGCTGTGAATCTACGTGGGAGAATGCACATTGGCCAAACTGACATGTTTACTCTTTTGGCCTCCGTGTGGAAAAATTTTTTGCCACTTTGAAGGCGATTTGATAAATCATGTTTCAAATGAAATACCACACTTGTTAAATCCCCCCCCCTCCCTCCCTCCACTCCGCCCAATTGCCTTCCTTCAATTAACTGATTTTCACTTTGGGGTTGCATTAACTATCTAAACACGGTTGAAGGTTTCAAAACAAGTGTAACTCTTGGAAATTTTTAAATAAAATTTTCTTGTTAAAAACTTCTGAAATCTACTTGAAATGCCACCTGTGGTCTCATTCTGACATATATCTCCAAATGTACAACGGGGTAGAGTTATCCGATGGGAGACTATTGGTGGTACCAATATAAGACTGGACCACAAAATCGGTAGTAGGAGAGATAGTGAAAGAGAAGTTGATAGAATACCGAAAAGATGTCATTCGATAAAGTGTATGCAGTTCGTGGAACAAGTGATATGTGTGACTGGTTTCAAAAATTGTGTTTAAATTATAGAAATTGTGGGCCCGCTTCAATGCCATAGAGATACGGAAAATTTTTATTCGAAATTTCATGAAGTTATTATTAATTATGACTTTATTAAATTATTTATTATAGAATATGCATATGACAACTATGATGAGTTTTTCTGTTTTACTCCAAGTACGTTTTACCTTCCTATCAAGGTCAGCTCCAGCGAGATTAATAAATTGAAATCGAAAATGTCCATAGAGGTCAAAATCGAATTTCTTTATGACTTCAAACAAATCGAAACAGCTAGTCACCAAGTTCTGAATATCCCTCTTATGGGATATGCGTGTATAAAGAGGTTTGTAGCGGATTAGCTACCTAACTAAGCCTGGCTGTACTCAGAAACCTCAGTGGCAGTTTCTCCTAGTCCGTAAGACCCCCAGAATTAGCTAGGCTATTGCAAAGCTAAGAAGACAGAGGTACCCAGAGAACACGTTTATTCTAGACATGCATGGCGTGGAGTGTAACAAGGGAGGGAGCTTAGTCATTCAACATGGCGGATTAAGTAAAAGAAGCGAGTGCTTTTGGTTGGCCATTGGCTGTGTGTCCTCGCACTCAATCCGTATGCGAAGTTGAACGGCCGCACCTTCAAGTCACGCTGTGCGCTCATGCGATGAGGTTTCCCACAGGTTTATTCTGGAACTATCAGTTTTGTAATACGAGGATATTTCAAATTGATTTATATCATTTGGGAAAACTCAGTGGTTTTTACAATTGAAAGATAAGAAAACAAATGAATTCTATTTTATTTTCCTTGTTTCAAACGTTACTCGACCATTTTTATTGGCTTATTCACTTCACTAGAAATTACTGGAGTTTGTTAAAATTTTCATCTGGCAAGAATAATAGTATAATAATAGGATAATAATACATTTCTGTAAAATAAGTTCAATAAATATATTAAAATAATCACAGGTTTTTTTAATTTATCCCCTTCCGAGGAACTATACTATTATTAATCTAATAAAAACATTATTGACTAATATTCTAAAAAAAATAACAAATATTTGAGCTAAATAGACATATTTGAACATCAGTTCCCAAGTTAACTTGGATTTATGACACAATATTTATATTTCATACATAAATACAAATACAGTTTGGTTTTATTCTACTGGTTTCTTAGCCAAATTTTCCTGGCCTTCCGGGGTTTGTTCGGGCCAAGAAACCCATTGCGGAAACAGCTGTCCTGCAGCCACAGCCCTGGACTAGATAAGAATTAGTGGAAATGTTCACTCTGTTCTCGACATGGGCCAATTTGGATGGTGGGTGCGAATACATTTGCTTTGATCTCCCACAAGCGGTTTCCCTGTTTGTTTGCGACTGTATGCGTGTGTCATTTAGTACGTATAATGAGGGAAAGGCTTTTGTGTCCCATCCAGCCACACCACGTCGTGGTGAACCACCAAAAGAGATGAAAACTACAATGCGGTGTATTTTGTAGCCACGTTTTCCAGTTTTATTAATTAATAATTTGTGCGCGCAATAAGTGCGGAACAAATAAGAGTTCTGGGGAGTTCTTAAATTGATAATCAGGTCCACAATAAGCAAACTGCGGTATTCCTCCGTTTTGACTCATAACTCCAACTGTTTAATGATATTTCTTTTAGTTTTGTTGTCGATGAAAGGACAGAAATCCGATAACTTGTTCATCACGAATTACTTCATCATCTTCTCAACAACTCGGGTTCCTCAATCTTGACTATTTGCTCCTTAATAACCCTCAGCATTCTTCACTTCCTCTCATCTCGTCCTTCTATTGTAACCTCTCCTATTCTATTTTATCTTGTTAGACTTGGCCAGTGTTACCTTTCTGCGCTTTTCTGTGAGGAATAATAAGCTTTCTTTTCAGCTGATATAATCAGACGCTTCTGTTACTCAAAGGCTCAATAATTTCGGAGTACCTTGAGTGCATGCTCACTTAAATTCGTAACCTTTGCATTGAGGGGACAAATGAAGAACCCGATAACTAAATAAATAAGAAACTCCATTTTTAATTAGCTGCCTCAATCGTTTTGCTATTATACCAGTTTCTCATAACCAGCCAATATTTCCTTATTAGAAATTTGCATTAAATTCTGTAGAGTTGATTTACTAGATTTAAGTATATACACCAGTTATTAAACTTTGGCATTTTCTAGAATGTTCTTTTTATGATTTTTTTATAATTTTCCCATCAAAATCTTGATCGAAACCTAAGTTTTAGGGAAGGGCTTAGCAAACGTACAAAAAGTGAATCCCATGAGTGAATTAAAACACAAAGCAAACAAATCAAGTGTTAAGTATTTCACACGTCAAATCAGATGAGGGATTCCTAATTTTAAACATTAAAATTCCACCCTCTCTCCCGGGATGACTAGATTTTAAAGCCTTAATTCCTTCCTTCACAGCGAAACTTTTTTCATTTCGTTTGGTGGTAATGCTTCTCAGAAAATAGGAAAGATTAATAACTTAAAATAACTAATCTGTATTTTTAACTTATGCAGAATCCCACACATTTTACTATTTAAAAAATCATACGTCTGAATGACTTTTTAACTCTTAAATTCAAATTCTTCAAGTTTGTAGAAAAATGATTAAGCAAAGGGCTTCCAAAAGATATCACTGAAAGGAAACGAGTCTAGAGGCATGAATTTGTGGCTAATAAATAAGAATAATAATATGTCATTTAAAGTATATTGAAAAATATTAATAAACTAAATCGAAATTGACAAGTGAACTTTCGAACAAAGATTTCTTTATTACTAATTAAATTAAGCCAAAACACTGCCGATTTATTACATCAAAACTTACGGATAAATATTTTGGCAAACCGTGATCGTTTCGAGAGAATAATTATCGTGTTTTGTGATGCGCACAACACTGCCAAACTGACCAAAGGAATCTCCTGAGTGCTAGAACATTCTGGCAGGTATAAATTTGCTATCAGTGGCTTATTAAGTAGAAATATACCAGGCTACTTAGTTACTCGGTCGCTTTTGTACTAAACTCTCCACCCAAGATCTTTCCCTTGAGGTAAAGTTGCACTAGAGGAATCAGCTTGAGCCCAGTCATACGTGTCTGTAGCCAGTGGGAATTCTAAGAGGGTTGTTAAAGTTTGGCCATAAGATTACTTGTTTAGTATTTGCTGCAAATTTTCCTGTCAAAATTTTGGTATTAACTTAAAGTTTAAGAAAATACGAAGAAGCAAGAAGCGTAAATGAAGTTAAATATAAAAGAAATCATATGCTTTTTTTAAAATTAATTCAGACAAGAAATTCTCCTTTTAAGCATTAAAATTCCATCAAGACGTTAAAATATTTTTTATTTAATTTAGCATTATTTGGAAAAAGCTGGAGCTTTTGGAATGTTGATACGATATTTACACCGATGAAATGATTGCCTAGTAAAATTCTTAATGTTGCATGAAAGCATAAATTCAATTTAAACACGAGTTAAACTCCAATAATTAGATTACTTTTCGAAATGAACTTGGATAGGACATTTAGTAATTTGCACTTAAAAAAGCACCTGATTTACAGTGGAAGAATTACCTCTCTTTGTAAATTCTGTCTCCCACAACTTACCCGGTAACTGGGAGATTGAAGTCAGCTCCTCTTCTCAAACTTTCAAAATTGAGCCGGCTTTATATATGTCACTACGAAAATTATTTACTTAGTTAACACTTTAAGTCTTCAAAAAACAAACCTCCAGTGGATCAATACCTGTTGATCTTAAATATAGTTAAAAATCCAGAAGGATAACCTTAAATACCTTAATTTTAAAGTATTAATTGTCGTTCCCCTCCAATAATTATTATTTTTGAAATGCATTCGTTCACTTCTTTTACTTATATTTCTGATACGAAATTACTGAAATAGGATCAATTAATTAATGATCACTTTGAAGGTGCGAACTGGACAATAGAATGTATAGCTTCCACAAATTTATATATTAAACAGGTCTGCGAGACTGCAACATGACCTCCTCCTTCTGTTACAAAGGAAAGTGATGTCCACCAAATAACTTTCCCCCAAAATTTACAGAGCAGTCTTGTCTTCGAACAACTTGCATAAATATTAGAAGAAAGGTCGCATAGCCAAGTTCTTTTTTACGAGTTTTTCTTTTTGCAATTTGCGTAAAATTGACCAGGAAAACTTCTTTTAATAGAGTGTGATAACGAATTCGTTAATTGATGAAAAAACATAATAAAGGCAAAAAGTGTAATACGAGAAGACATTGAAGTTTTTGATCAAATATCATTTAGTCTGGGGACACGTATTGGTAAATATCACCCATAATTATTTACACAAAGCACTATATCATAATTTGTTTCTTTTTAAGCTTTAACTCGGGCACACATATTTTCTTATAGCTAATCCACTTTAATAATACAGCCTATAATTATCCAATAATAAAATAAAAAATGACTTCTTCTGCAGTTTCATGGATTTAGATTTCAATCATTGTTAAGCAACTCAAAGAAGTGGGTCAAAATATAGTCACAAAAGTGGTGTTCTGAGATGAGAACTTGGAGCGAACCATCAAATTTTGTCAATTTATATACACATATTATGCTTACAAAATAACCGCAATCTCAGCTTTATGATGAAGTATTTAGATCACTTTTATCATCTGTCGGCAAATTTCGTGAAGTCTGTTTATTTGAGAGGAGACGAAACCATAAAGACATACTACAGAATCATGTGTATGGCTCCATGAAATCTAGAAAGTGCTTTTAGAGAAAGGTGAAGCAGCTGCACTTTTATCTCTTCCCCAAGTGTCTGGAGTATCGTTTTATTTCCATTTAAATCCAGAATGTTACTAATCAATAGTATTTAAATAAAGGCCGTTATCACATAGATAAAGGGACCACTTCTGAAGGTGAGCTTCATCGAAAGCAAAGCGGAAAAATCTAACTAGACAACTTTTCGATGGAGACAGAGACTGCTGATAGATTTTATTGTGAAGGAGAGTGTTATTGTCAACCACTTTAACTAAATCAACTGATCAATGATCAATGTATTAGGTCCACAACTTTGCTCCCGCCGCTTTCAGAAAGATGGTGGTAATAGTTGGTAGTAGTTGAAATATATCAAGCATAGATGTGGTACACTTGGTTTCAGCATTTATAAATATAACCCTTCTTTGACATAATTTAATTTGTGTTTGCATAATAATAACATTTTGAATCAAATATTCCGAATTTAAACCGAATTCACATGATTTGAGGGAAGTATTGCTGTTTTATGCTTCAATATGAAAAAATCTGCTGACTGGCTGAGGCTCACCAGGTTGATTATCTCAGATACTTACCGTAAAACGGCTGGCTATTAGTGACAGAACGTGTCGTCGGAAATGGTTCCAACGTTTAAAGTGGTGAATGATGATTTTGCTGTCGAAGTGGTACCGGAAGAGTGGTGGAGGGGAAAAAGTTGTTGGAGATGCAGAATTGGAGGCGAACGATTCTTAGTGAAGACTCGTATCGTTAAACTCAAGAAGAATTATCAGAATCATTGGGGATAGGGTCAGTGAGCAAGCAATTTCAAAACGCCTGCTGCCCGAGAGATGGGCCAAAATGGCAGCTAACGATGGACAATACTTTGAAGCTTGATTTATGTAATCGTTTTATTGTAATAATAAAGCCTCAAATTAAAAATAAACGGCGGGAACAAAGCTGTATACCTAACTTATTAGGAGATGATCACGCACACACACTCTCCCTCCGAACAAGTTCAGGAATTAAATTGCAAAATTAAGTTTGAAGACGATTAGATAAGGCAAGATATATTTAAAATTTTATAGAGGAACAAAAAATTCAAGATTTTCAGACCTTAAACCTAATCTCCTGTCAATCTATATCCAAAAGACTGATTTTGACCTTCAACATGTTCAAATGCTTACCATTGCTTAAAACTGCACGGCTTATAACTATATCTAATGATAACAGCGTCTAGCGATTGAGTAACCCAATTAATCCCAAGATACGAGTCTCAGGGAGATCACTAAAAAAGGAACTCCATCTTTAGGGTAGTTGATAAGCAAATGAAGATAACAATTGATTGCTAAGGGCTAAAAATGAAAAGAATTTTTAATAATGAACCACCTTTTACTATTTGATTACAAATCAAATGTGGGTATTTAGTGAACTTTGTTTTGGAATAATCATTTTACTATTTGGTCCTATTCTGTCTCAGTGAATGTCTGCAAGATATTGAGGGGAATATTCTTAAAAATAATCACCTTTGCAAAATGCCTTGAAAATATAATTCTGGAATTCCATGTACATTATTAAAATTCAGCTTAATATCAACTATTTTTCATCCTCCCTGCTGACCTCAATATACTACAGAAGCTAGCATCACCACGACGCATGATGAGTAACCATGATATATCATTAACGCGATTTTTCATGACAAGATTGATAATAATTCCCTTTTCCTGTGAAGTAGTACATGCATATGGGAAACCACAAGATCGTCTATAGGACTAAGGAAATAGCATAGCGGGTGAAAAGAATGAATTTCGAAGTATTATGAGACTTTCTCATGCTTTGAAATCTAAATTTTATATTCATATTGCCTCTTCATATTCAAGCCCGGAAAGTGTAGTGTCAAATTGACTTCAACTTCAGTATGTTTAAAGTTGAGCATTTGGTATTTACACACAATTAATTTTGCCTGTTGTTATAGTATTTATAGTAAAACCCCTTTAGAAGTTTGTACCATAAGTAGCATTTAAGTTGGCAAAAGAGAGTCAACTGTGTGTATATAACAAAGTCTGGATTCTAAAAGTGCTATTTTATTCAAATTCTAGGATTATTGAGCCAATTTTCATAATCTTCAATTTCTGTGTTATCTTATATTTGTGACGTTGGTTGATATGTTAATATAATAGAATAACTGGGCCTTTTGACACCACTATGTATTCACACCACTTTTTAATCTCGATCCGACCTTTGGATACCACTTTATATTGTGGGGTCAGTAATGATTGATATGCAAGTGGGATAGTTGGAATTTACTACTAAGTATTTGTATACATTGTCTGAAAAACGAAAATTGTTTTTTGAGTTAACTTTATTCATCCGTATTCTCCCAATTGGTTAATAAACCTTTTCAGCATCATAACGCATGATTCAGATCAGTCATCGACAAATGCCATAAACCTATTAGCTTTGTCCCATTAATTGGGGCTTCTCTTTCTTATTTTTTTCGGTTAGAAAGTCAGAGCATGAGTACTTTATAAGGGAAGCAGATTAAGGACAGAGCTTAAGACCAGCCTTTGACTTTCATCTCAAAAGTTCCGTCAATTGTGCGTTCATTCTTGTGATTTACTATTAACATCGGCAGTTAGCAACGTCATTCCACCCTCTCCCTTCCCCTAGTAGGTCCACATTTCAATTTCACTCAGCTGATTACACTCTCGTTTCCAACGCCCCGCATATCTTAACGAGATATTATTATTCATCCTAACTGGATGGGTGCAATGACCTCATAGATTCAAATCCCACACCCGCCTATCCTATGCAATTAAATTTCATAGTTAAAAGCAATTCACAGAATGCGCATACCTGAAGGCAAGTTGTAAGACCTATCCTATGCATAAGATTGAAAATACAGTGTTAGCATTCAAAATGTGATAGTAGACTGTTAAATTGTCTTACTTTAGGAATTAAAAATACTCGGTCAACTATAAAATAGCTCAAATTGTACAAAGACTTTGGAGACTCCATTAGTCCCCAAGAGGAGGTGTCCAAAGAGACTATCATCAAAACAAAAATTCGGCTTTTCACAAGCATTCTCGTAGGTGAAAACCTGTAAGATGAATAAATCTTGCAAGGAACCATGGATGCGTACGAAACCTTGCGAGATATCAGAGAAATCATTCATGTGAAAGGAGGACACAAATTTTGACGACCTGAACAATTAACGTCAAAGCCTTGTTCTAATATGCCTCTTTACAAAAATGGAGATAGATGAAATCAGGTAAGATATAATTATTTGCTTAAGTCGAGTATTAAGGGGATCAGAATTCTTCGATTTCATAGAACGCATATGTTAACTTACAAAGCTCACAGAGTCCTTCCAACGCTGTTACAGATGGGAGGAATGCGAACAAAAGCGAATAATTTACGGATTATGCAAGAGAACAGGCTTTTTGAAAAGATTTGAAGATTAAATATGCACAGTCAATTAACAAGGTGCATGCTATTGAGAGTGCTGGCTCATTAGCCTTGAAGACAATTCATATATGCACAAAAGGAATTTGAACTAGAACCCACTCTTCAAGGTCACAGTCAAGATAATGACTATCCAGTCGAACTTGAAGTGGAAACAGACGCGTCTATCACTTTTACCAACGAGAATTCCTTCGCGAAGATGCAGATCCTTTGCCATCAAAGTCCATACCTGTTGTTTATTTTAGAAATGCAGTTGCTCCTTGGGGATGTTTACAGTTGAAGTAGAAATTGAAGGCAAACAGCTCTTTATAAAGTCAAAGGGGATCATTCAAATCTCTTGAGAAGAACTTAATTCAAATATATTCCATTGCACTTCGCCAAATCAAGATAATCAATGGCCACCCGAACTCTCTAAGTAGTTACAAAATATGAATCATTTACTACTAAGAATACCACAACATCAGACCAGGCACAAAGTAACAAAATTTGGGCTTGATAACAAAGCATTTGCACCCTGGACTCCCAACATACACTTTTACACTAAATGCCATTTGGGAATCAGAACACCGTCATCATTAACCAGATTGGACTGCTCTCATTGCTCAAGTTCTCCAAATTGACGGTTCGGTAGGGGACTACAAACGAATTGCTAACCGAGCCATTAAACCTTACATGTATGTCTTGCTGCAAATTTGCCTGGAGGAGGATAGATTTAGCACGTTGGATCTGAGATTTGTCTACAACCAGCTACACCTTCACCCCGAACAAAAGACTACCATGTCAACTAATACTCATGGAGGTTCTTTCCAATATAATGATCAGCCCGTCGGAGTACGTCCCGCCCCTCACATTTTTCATTGTATAATTCCTAACATGAAGCTTGATATTTCATGCTCATTTGCTCATTTGGATGAGGTATTGGTAACTAACGCAACTGCAGTGCAACGCCTTAATACTTTAGAAGTTTTAAGAAGACAGAGCTCACTATAAAAAAACGAAAACATCTGCCTTCGTGGCCAAGTCAGTAGAGTGTTTAAGTTACCGAGTGAATAATGATTAAGTTCAAAGCGTTGGAGAACATTATTGTTCCAGGCAAAATGTCTGAGTTACATTCTTACTAGGGTTTGATTGACTATTACGGTTGTTTTGTTAAAAACGCATAATAGTAAATAACTTCTTCCACAAGGAGTGGTATTAGCTGTAGGGCGGGAAAGAATAAAAAGGCTTTGAACTATCCAAACGAAATGTCAGCACCAAAAGTATTCTTATACATTACATCTAAAAGAAACCCTTCCTGCTTAAATATAATGCATCGCCTTATGGAGTGGGTGGGAGAGGGTCCCATGGCATTCGCCCCATTCATTTTATACAAGGCGGAGCAAAATTACTCCCAGCTTGATAAAAGACAGCTTTGACAGTAGTGTTTGGAATAAAAAATCGGGTATTATTGTTAATTGCAATTGCACATTTAAATGGAAGGAGGTATATTCCAGACGATGTTAATGTAGCTGATGATGCCATGAGACGGTTGCCATTAGTAGAAAGGACATTTAGTGGGATAGACCAGCTTTTAAGACAGAAAAACTACTGAATATTTTATGAAAAGTAACGGTCAATTTCCGCTCACGTCAAATAGTGAACAGATGGCAGCAGTCTATAGTCTTAATATTGGAAAACTCAAGATCTCTAAACAATCGTCTTTTGAGTTCCTTAAGTTGTGTCCACTCAGAGTAAATAGAACGCATTATATTCTTATGAGAGGTGAGTACTGTGGAAGTGGTCGAATATGGCACACAGTAGGATTATGGTAGTTTGAAGTCAACTGCCGATTTATAGACTTTTTCGCCGTATGAGTATACGTTGTGAATCACTCTTCTGTTCCCCCCCCCCCCCCTCGACCTTCTGTGACTTTGATGCTCTTTCCCTCTCTAAAGCTCAAAGTCAACTAAAGGGCTAATGATAACTATCATAAAGCCTGCCGTTTGATATAAATAAATATTCTTATGAGAGATTTGAAATTTTTATCGCCGGTCAAGTGATTGGTATCTACGTAGTCTGACCCATTATATACTTATATACATTTACAAATGCTGCAACTCAAAATCCAGAGTGATAGAGAGGGAAGATAAATTTATTCATAAATATAGAAATATAAAAAAATAAAAATGTATATAGCACCTCTCTTATCCCAGAATAAGCAAAACTTTCGCTTTGTTCACTCATAAATTATCTGAGATAGCGGCGAACCCATTATGCCTGCTTAATCTCGTTGATAATTCCAAGTGCACGTTTCCAAAGTGCACTGGCAACATAATGCTGCCAAGACTTGAACAAAATCTTCAGTCAATCGCTTTTCATTGACTTGGTTCGGGGTACATGGAGATCATCACTATTGCCAAAATTCCACCCCCGCACCCTAACTCCTTGATTAACGGATCGTTTTACTCAAAGTTCCATTTGGCCTCTTCCACTAAAATATGAACAGCCATATTCACATTCGCCAGATCCGTTATCCCTATACTCACGCACTTACTCACCCTATCCCTCCCCCTGATGCCTTCTTTTATCAAACTTTTCTCACGATTGCTTTGTCTTTTCTTCGCTTCAGCCTACTGTCATAGGAAAAATGAGTAGAAGATAGAAGACCTAGTCTGCTGAAACACATGCTGGAGCAGATATCTCCCACGTGCTGAGATGATTTTGATAAAGGTTGGGAAGATTTGATTCATTTGTTTAGATATTTATGTCTCCTCGCTGTTTAGCTCAAATGGACGAGGGTTGTTATTTTGCTTTCTTAAAATGATTTTAAGAGGTTCCTAATAGGTTATCTGTAAAATTTTTGGAAGGACATTCTGGTATGTGGTGCTTTAACAACTATTAATAGGATATTGGGGTTTATTATAGTTTCGGTTGGTAGAGTAGAAACAGTAATTTATTTCATGTATTTTATCCTTTTGGTCAAATAAAGCTGATGTGAAGACTTTTTGATTTTTGGCACTTGAACATACAGCGTTGATAGTTTCAGTTGACGCAGTACATGATTAAAACTTCCAATACGAATTAGGTGAAGTGTCTGTTACACTTGACTTAGGCAGATCGAAGATGACGTGGAGCCTTCCCATTGAGAAACGCATTTTTCCAACTCTTATGACTGGAATAAATCGGTAGGGCTGTTCATTCAAGTTACTGGACACTCATCTATAACCAATAATCTTCTAACCTCCCACTTGGTGAGCGTGCATCTTGACCACCACACATGACTACTACTTGGATGACTACAGTATTAAGCTTCTTACCTCAAAACTTCTCACTGCTGCATATCCAACCAACCCATGGCGCTAAACTGCCAGATCTGAAAGAAGCTGTGTTGCTGGGATCTATTTCGTTTAGCCTCAACAGAAAAATTATAAAAATTAAGGACAGCTTGATGGAAATACTCTGGGTTCTAAATGTAAGACAGGATACAAAGTTCTTATCGAATTAAGAGATCACAGCAAATATGATGAGTGACACATCACACAGTCATGGCAGCCCGGCCAGACCATGGACTACCTTGGCACCTCGATGGATTTGACATGACCTCGGGCATGCTTTCCTTCTACATTTAGGGATGCTTTTATCAGATGAATCCGCTGAGTAATCGTTTGGACACCTTATAACCCTGCGAGAACGCAGTACCAAGTTTAGCCTTTTCTTAATATTCAGGAGAGTTTCGAACCATTTGTGAAAATGTTGTGAGAATACTATAAAATGGGAAATTTGCTCCTCAAATATTTCGAGTAAATTTGTCTATAACTGTGCAAAACTACAATTTTCGATTTCGAATTTTCGACAATTGTTTTTAATAGTCCACCAAATGATTAATACGTCAGAAGCCTTATAATAAGAAGAAGAAAGACGGAACAATGTCGAGTAATCCAATTAATTTGTAAGTTAACTAATCTTAATGATTAATGTAATCTTCTTGGAAAACGAATAAACGATATATGTGTATGAATATATGAATTTACCTATACGGGCATTGGTGTGTGAATACAACCGATCTTTATACTCTTGAAGCTTGTAGATCTAACCACTGTCAGACTGCTAAACAGTTATGTCCCGAATGACTGTCAAACTGTAAAAAGCTATGTGCTCCTGGATGGGAGTAAGGCTTTGTGGGAGTTGTTTATCCCGAGGCAAAATACCAATTCTGAAACTTCGAGCTTCGTTTATTGGACCCCTATTAATAATCAATAATGCAATGCAATGTATTAATAAACAAATGATTGACTCAATAAAATGTACTAGTAAAAAAGTGAGCTTAAAGGGGCTCCTTTTCTATTGCCTCTTCTTCTGGTCTGAATGGGTTGTCAGAGTCACCAGAGATGAAATCAGCAAGTTGTGGGAATTTTTTCCTGCAAGATAGTTCCCAAGGCTATCCGAAAGATAACAAGGTGCTAACAAACACGATTAAATGACATAGAGTATGCGCTTTATATCAGAATACTCAAATCACTGATAAGAAGAGAAACCAACCATCATATTGTTAACATCTTGAGAAATGGATGAATACATAAATCTATCATCTATCTGAAGCCAATTTAATCATAAAAAGTCATTAACGAAAGGTGGATTGATGAATTGTTCCTGAAGTATTGCAATTAATGATCATATAATACATTAACTATTTCTAGAGAGATTCAATTCCCTTTAAGTGGATCAGTGCTTGGGATGAATTCAAGGAGATTACCTTCTCTTCTAGTTGAGTATAATGAAATTCTTCATATGCATGGATTAAATGCGCTCATTTTTGAAATTCAATATGTCTAAAAGTATTTATTTACTAGGTTCCAGTCCAACAAAATTCTCCGTAAGAATTCAAGAACAGTAAGCTGAAAATCTAACTTAAGCAAAAGCCGATCTTTCTTTCTCTAAGACAAAAGCAGTGCAAAATGCGGCTAATTGAAACTTGCTACAATAGATTTTCATTTCATTGCGCTCTTCCATCCTGTACTTACAACCTTTCACTAGCGTAGACTTGATAGTATAAGCAAAAAGGGCTTCATCTTTTACCCGAATAAGTGCCTTGTTCATGATGATGGGAAGCAATGTCTTGTATCACCTGATTTCCTTCTTCATATAGAACGCAAGGGATGGTGTTTCGAATTTGTGCAACCATTTTTCGTATCCAATGTATGATGTGTCTTTAATTTGCCTAATGGCTTATGGCTTTTAGAAGCTGTGAATAGCGATTCAGATGTGCTGTGTGCCGATGGTGCACTGCCCGATAAGTCAGAGGTGCTCATTTGTGCTTGTCCAGTAATATGAATAAGAAAACTGTAATGATTAACTCTAGTCAACGAGTGGAGTAGAGGAATGCGAACTTCTCATCAGGGATACCATTTCACATGCCAAATCTTGGCATTGTTGACGCATTTCTTGCAAGACTTTTGGGTTCCTTATTGAATTTGCCTGGAATATCGTTAAATTTAATTACTGTTTAACTGATGTTAACTAGCCGCTTGGCGCTACAATTATTCCAATGTTTAGCAGTAGTCACATAAAGACTTGGACACTGAAATAGATTTAAAGTTAACGATCCAGACTTATCATCATTGCAAAATCGATTTTCAGCGCTGCATTTTCATTTTTCCCTCCTATATTAATCTCAAGTTAAGGATTTGGAAGACCGGCTATTGAGAAGAGGTTTGTTCCAATTATAGGAATGCGTTAGAGAAATAGATAAAACAGAGGAGAGGATGGAGGTGGGAGGAGGATAGAGTAATGGGCCTGTTTTATTTTTATTGTGAACACACCGCGAACGAAAGAATTGAGTCTATTTGTATAACATCAATGGCAATTGGTAACATATATAGAATTTCCTACAGCATTTGCGTTTTTTGCAGTTTGAGTCTTAATTTGAGTTATCTGATCATCCTCCAAAAGCTCGGAACAAACCATCCAAGGATTGGCATATTATGAGAATGCTAAATAACGGTGAATCAGCCGATGATATATGTGTATATATTGTTGGGCAGAGGGAGTATAAAATATGACAAGCAGAAATTTTCTCTTAAAAAATGTAAATTTGGGCAGATTATGTGTTCTGACTGATGAACGTTAAGTAACCTCTTTCGCAACATCACTGACATTTTGAAGGAATTGATCTAGGCATAACAAAAGTGGAAGGATGTGAAAGCAATTGGGCCTCGTCTAACATGTAGAGGCATTAAGACTTTCACCGACCTTATACCATAAGTACATACGCAGTTACACTCATAAAAGAATTGCTTGATGCCAGTTTTGACCGTTTATCAAAAGGTTATATGAAGATAAGATATGGACAGAGACGTGCAGCTTTTGAAATAACATTTAGAGAGGAAAGCAATTCGGAATACAAATTTTGCCAATTCGGATTGCTAAACCGACGATTTCGACACAAAGTAAAAGTTCCCTATGGGCTTACCGTAGCTTGAGGGCTGGGAAGTGAGCTGCGAAGCTTCACACCTCTCGGCATTTTATTAACTCTACGCTTCACAAAATAGTTCACGCTGCTCTGATAGGTGAATAAAACTGATAGGCGAATTTGCGAAGTTCAAAAGATCATTTATCATCATTGAACTTGAAAAGCTATCAGTTACTAAGGCCTGCAATTCCATTCCTTTTAAGTTATAAATACCAGCGGAATTACGTAGTTTTGCATTTAGTACAATTGTAATTTAAATATTATTACATTAGGACCAGTTAATTTCCATTATTATACGTCTCTCGGTAATAGAAATTACAAGTTAATGATCGTTGTTTACCTATTCTTAATTGTCATATATTTTGCTTCACGGAAGAAATTATTAGTCTTTAATATTCTAATTCACAAAACATTTTGGAAAAGGTCTCCCAGCAATCATTTCTGAGCTTTGGGAAAAGTTGGGATAAGTTTGAATAATTTTCATCCAAGATATATTGAAAGTAACAACTTGTTGTCAGTTAAAGTTTGCATATTTTTTTAAATGTGTTAGATTGGGGAGACATTGATTTGCCCAATTTTGGGATAAAGTCCATCTTTAAGATATTTAATACTTATTACTGAAATCTGGGGTTCGTAGCCACTTTGGGAGGCAAACCAACATGCGAAAAGTGGCATCATCGAACTTTTCTGGCGGGAAATTCGAACTTCGTTATTCTGGACCTAACCAGTGAGGCTGGGTAACTAGTTCACTAGATGAGCACCGTGACCACTGACCTTTTAGGGAAGTACTTTAACCATTGCGCCTTCGGCGCACAAAATATAAATTTGAGGTTTCTATCAAAACAGCAAAAAAATGTCATATATCAAATATCCCGTCAGAAATCATTTTTAGGCCATGCATCCGAGTGCACATAAACACCCTTCACAATATTGAGATAATCTATTTTATAGTGCAAGTTTGTCAGTTTCGCATTCCATTTCTGTCTATTTATTTATTTATTAAATCGTGAAATTGCTGAAAAGAAAAAGCGAGTTTATTTTAATAATAGTTAATTCCATCAGTGGTTATGTAATTTAATTTCTGGCTACTCCCGGTATTGCATTTTTACATTTAAAAGTGCCGCACAATTTTCGTTCATGTTATTGGTCAATCGATTAAACAATCTGTTTCACCAACTTGTTTAGTAAAATAGTTGCCATTGGGAGGTTAAGGTGAAACGCGACAGCACAAGATATGGAAATCACTTCTATCGGCAAAAAATCGATCAAAAGTGTGCCCAAAGAAAATCCGACCTGATAGAAAAAAATATCATAATAATAGGAAGTAATTACTACTGCAGAAGAAATTCATAATAAAATAGTCCCGTGTTTATAATACCTACTATCCCATACGGTAACTTTTTAATGAGTGCATTTGATGAAATTAAGAACCGTGTAGCTTTCAAAGTGCTGACTTCCTACTGCGCGGCGGATACTATACCCTGTAATTCTTTCAGAAGTCAAACTAACCGCAGACAAAAGCAAATAGCCTTTAAGCGATTTATCTAGCGTAGATGTTTCCTCCCTTAATTAGCTGAGCTGTATTCAAAGTAACGAGAATACATAACTTATAGAAAGATGAATGTTTAGCCAATACTATGACAAATTACAGGCATAATCAGAGAATGAACAAATTTAACGCAACTTTGTATGAATACTAATGGGTGTCTTGCTGGAGAGCCGTCTCTGCCCTCACGACACGCTTGCTACGAGATCGATATCGTATCCTCATTTTCCGGCATATTCTTGCGCTGGCGAGACAATTTTACTTGACCTTGATAGTGCTGTAGGTTGTACAATATCAATGTTACGATTTGGAATTTGAATTTTAATGTGCTTAAATGTGTGCACGTTTATAATGTAATTGTTATTCCTCTTAAATATAACAAAACAACGTCAAATAATCCAGTTCAGAAATGGTGGAATTTTAGTATATATGAAACCCATACTGAGGTCTTACATTTTTGGATTTCCATAAGCATCTAATTTTTCATTTTCTCACAGAGAAAAGTGGCTATTCCTTAATCTTTTGAAGTAGTTAAACTCACGACAGTAGGAAATGTGCATTGTTGACCTTAAATCTCCATATCTTCAAAATCTTAAATTTTGGGCTTTAGCCCCAGATCTCGGAGGTAATATCCTCAATATTTAAAGCTTTATGGCTAAAATGTTTGCCTTCGCTCCAATATGTAGAAATTTTAAGTAATTTTTGAAAATACTAACTGATCTAGTATAGTTTTAGTTTGCTTATTAATAAACCAATTTAACAAGAGATTCGAAACATGAACTCTATTTAATCGAAGAAATTCGAAATCATTATAATAATTATTTTAAGAATGCAGATTAATAAAATTATAAATGCAAAGTAAGCTTGTAATTTAATCTTGCATGATGATTTGTGAAAAATAAATGCTTTCTTTGTCAAATTAGCCGCTAATTTAGTTTTTCACTTAATTTTGAATTTTTGATTGTAAAATAAATTAGATATATTTATTGGGATTGAGTTTTCCCTCTCCAAGGTTTATAGAAGATACCAATGAATCAACTAGTATGATCAGACGTTTAAACAGCTCTGGACTCACTCCTCGCACCAGGGTTTAATTCCTGAAATCTGAGTTTTGGAACATTTTAACACCACTGTCCTCTTATAGAAGAGTAGGTTACTCGGTATCGCCAGAATTCTGACGAAGAAGGACTCTTATCCTCCTAATTTCACTATCAAGTCTTCAGTACTTCCTATTCCATCCTCCGAATTGAGCTTTCTGTAAAAGCGAATATTATGACAAATATTAGCACTTTTTCCGCCAATTGCGATATTAAGAAACTTTTTTAAATTTTGTTGTTTTCCAATAGCTGTCTCCCTAAAATAAACAAGTATTGCCATAGCTAATTGACTGTGAGGGATTAGAAGAACTAATAAATATAGGGGAATCTGGAAATCTTATGACCTGTCTAGTCTTTATGACCTCGCCATACATTTTAACATCTCTCCAGACTGTTTAAACATATGCCATGCTATTAAATAAGCTTGCCCATAACAATACGTTTAAATCAGACCTGAACATAATTGGGATGGATCATATTGGACTTAAAATGAAAGCATGCTCTACATGAAAAAAATTAAAATATTTGTATCAAATGGCCGGCTTTATGGTAGTTATCATTTGCTCCTTAGTTGACTTCGGACTTCACACAGGTCTTGGGAGAGGAACATCAAAGTCATAAAAAGTCTAGAGGAAGGGGAAACAGAAGAGTGATTCACAGATGTAAAAGAGACCGACACAAAGGTAGCGAAAAAGGTAAGGTGAGTACTATGGAAGTAGTCGAATATGACATACAGTCGGGTCATGGTAGTTCGAAGTCAACTGCTGGTTTATAGACCTTTTTGCGGCATGAGTATACGTTGGCCAGGGTGAACCACGCGGAAGTAAGTCTATCGCGCACCCCAAAAATTATAGTGCTTAATAGATGAAGATGAGATACTACTGTAACCCCACTTATGTATTTTCTAAATCTCTTGATATCAAATGTAGCATTCGTGATAGGCGACATGGGCTGAAAGATCAAATATTATTTGTTATAACTAAAAAACGATATACAAACTTTTTTTGCACGCTTAATCATGAAATATGACGTAAGCAAGAGAAATAGCAAAAAAAAATAACGTAAGTTGATATCAGAAAGCAATTATAAATTAATTTATTAATAAATATATGTATAAGATCCAGGTGTTCCGTAGCTCAGTTTGTACAGTTTGTTCCCGCTTGTAAACCGGATGATTTAATTGGCTGGTTATGTGTACCGCGCTGAAATTTTATAGTAACCTATAACTGTAAGAAAGCATTTACTGAGTGTCCCGTAAGAGGACTGATATTTCTAAACAATCTTCTTCATTAAATTTCTAAAGTTTAAAAGATAATGCACCAGTCGCACAATGCACGAAAAAAGAATATCAGTAAAATTGTCCTTTTCTTACCTTTTTCTTAATTATACCAACATTCGGGATAGTTATGAAACGATGTGTCTCGATATAAAATAAAAAATGCATTTAAGAGTGTTTCACAAATTTGATTTTTTCCTTTAGAGGCCTTGTTCAAAGCTACAACAAATTTTTATTTAAAGATTTCCATAATTTCTTCTTTGTTCGGGGGTCTTTACCACAATACAGTAGCTCAATCGGTTAAAATTTCTAAAATTTTGCTACATCCTTCGAGCTTATAATAAGCCGTTTTTTGTTTAAATCTTCAAATAAGTGAATAATAGAAAATCTGTTATCCGTTAGATGTAGATTTTGAAAAAAGTCAAGTGAGAATTATCCGCATGCATGGTAAAGCTGACAGTCCGTCAAATCAGTGATTGGCCAATCACACTGGTTATTCTCTTCACTTCCAGCCCAATTGAAATATTATGCAAATAGATATACCAAATGGAAAGACTTTGTTCCTCTGTCCCCTTGAATAGACTAATTTTTGTATTCTTCGGCAATTGGGGTAGTTTATGCCAAAGGAGCGTAATAAGTATGAAAAAATATTACAATTTCTTTTGATTTAAATTACTATGAAATGCTTCATTAATAGCATTTCCAAATCTCTAAATAGATTTTATCAATGCTTTATGACAGAGTTTGATATACATAATCTAAACACACAATTAAACGAATCTCATGCGCATTCGAACTTTCCGGAAGGTGCGGTCGTGCGTGCAGGGGCCTTCTCAGCTAATCAGCTATTAGCGTTCATTCAAGTTGCCTTAATTGTATTCAATTAGTAATCATATTTGCCTTGAGCATAACTTCAATAACCGCTATACTTGGCTCACGGCTGTTTCCTCTATATCGTTGAGGTAGCTTAACTCATTTCGGGAGCCCATCCATACTAGGATATTTTGCTATAGAGTTCACTGAGGATAAGTCCAGGCTTGTTCATGAGGCAATCCGCTACATACCTTTGGCTTCCACTGCAAGAATTTAAAAAAATCAATTATTATGACATTCGACTATGGGAAACGATTTACAGATGTTTGTCCTTTAAAGGAGACATTATTCTCCCTCCTGCTGAATTCATTTATTTTCATTCATTTTTCACTTCATCCACAGTGTGTCGTTAAAATAGGACGTCGTTAATTCTAGTTTAAAGAAGTCGACTGTACAAATACTGCAGATTATATGTGTTTGCGGTTCAATATCCCCCTCCTCCCATCAATTTCACAGTGGCTTAAAATTCACACTGGTGTAGGAGGCGTAGGGAATTCTCATGTTCGCAAAAGTGTTCTTATTAGTGTCATATATAGCGCATTTATGCCCCATTTAGTGTGACTGTTCTTAAAATAACACTGATAATATAAAATGTTGAGCTGACAGTTGCTTGTTGATGAGATTAATATACGTGGGACACTTTGTTTGACTATAGGAAGGGGGTCTTTACCTTTAACGCCTGAATTATTCTTTGAAAAATGCACCCAACCGCACTCGCGCGTGGCTCACAGCAGACTGATACTGAAGTGATGAGTTTAGGTGGTATTAGGCGAAGGCCATAGATACGTACTGAACATGTTTCAAACGGCAATAGCGCCTTCTGTTACGAGTCTGGTACCAATGAGGCTTATGTTAATGGAGGACCGTACGGTCCTAAGGGCGTTAAAGGGTTAACGAACATGAGCACACCCCACCAAACTACTTAATAAGGAAATACGCGTTCTCAACAATTACGAAGAGACACAAATTATGAGCTTGCGTGTCATTTACGAAATAATTCAGTATGAATAAAATTAGTTTCTTCTAATTTGTAATTATGGAAACTCATGACACCTTTTTAAAGTCAGACTGTCCAATACCTAGTTGCACTTCTGGCATAAGGTAAGCACTTCAATTTGTCCAATGGATAAGCCAGACTGCAGTTGACTCATGGTTTGAGAGAGAAGACAGGAGTACAATTACCCTAGACACCTAACTGACTCATCGAGGACCAGATTTATAGAGACATAAATTATACTATTACTGATAGTGAACGTATAAACATTCTCGAACCATTTTAATTTTATGGCCCTAGTAACTGTCACGCTGTCTGAATTGGCGTCCGTCCGCATAGTGATAGGGGTGATGGTGGGGGCAGGGGGAGGGGGGGGAGGAAGCGAGGGGAGTACTTGCGGGATTGCTCATCCAGAGACAAAACATAAACTTTTTTACTGGCATTCCGTTGGGGGTGGCAATCGTCAACACTCTACTGCTACCATTCTTTAACTACTTAATAAATCAGTAACTCATTCTGGAGATCTGTAATGAATGAAAATTACCCTTCTGTTGCTCTGAGATAGTATTTATATTAAATATATGTTTTTGAGGCAATGAAGCTTTTTATCTTGGCCAATGACTTTAAAGTCTACCATTCCTAAATGGATAAGTGTTTCATTCGCGGTTTTGAAATCAAGGTGATCTATAAATTATCCTAAGCATATCAAATTAACAACTATTGTCAAAGCAGTTGCTAAATCCGATGGTAATTCTTTTTATATCTAAGATCACACATTAACTGGTTCCATCACGAAAAGTTGAGAAATAGAGTTGAAGAGCCTTTGACGCTCTTGCAATTTTAAGCATTCTGCTGTTGCCTTTAGCATAGTCACTCACCTTTTGGATTCTGAATTTGATGCACAGGTAGATAAAAGTACTCCTGAATACTTCAGTTCATAAACAAACTCCGAAATGCGTAAATAAGACTGGTATACTAATGGATAGGGTAGGTGGTCAACAGTCCTAGTTGCTATCTGAAGGGTGGTCTTTAGGTCAGGTAATCAACACAAGGTAAGCTTATCTCAACAGGCCTACGGATATCGGTTGACCTTCACTTAGGCGAACAAAATCAGCAGAGTGTGTGCGCGTGTGTGACCTGGAGTCTGACACCCACGTAGAAGCTCTTACTGGTCCACAGAGCATATTCTGTCAGACACACCGCGTGTATCTAGGGCTGAGGAATGAGTCATGCATCCGTTTTACAAAACGCACAAATCTTGCCCCAGTGGTATGGTTTTCCTCCTCTACTGTCCGCTGACCATCTGCTATTGACTTTCATGACGTTATGTTTTTGTTGGGGTGGCTGCATTTTAGGTCGAATTGATGATAACCCTCGCTGTGGTAGAGATAGAGTTAATGAGAGCATCAGTTAACCACACCCATCACATGTGCTGGTACTTACCCACTTTTATCGTTCTAGCAGCTATTAGGTAATAGCTACAACCTTCGTGGAGAGATTTTAAAATAGAAATAAGCAAATCCCTAAAGAACAGGGAGTTAAAAGTAGGTGTAAGCTTCAGTGGGGCAAGTATTTTCCGAATTAACCGCTCCCATTGTTGGAGACATTGATATAAAATGTGCATTTAGCGCCTGAGAATTAATTGAAATGGCAAACAATAAGTAATATATAAGGGACCCATTATTCAGTTACTGGAAAGCATAGGGAGTAGGAAGTGGGGACTTTGATTATAGCCTGTTTTGATACCCTTTTAATCCAGGGTGGTTGAAATGCAACTTCCTGTAGGAATCTCCAAAGAGTTGGAAAACTTCAGACTGCCAAATTGTCAAAACACTGCAAATTTAGATCATTACCACAGAGTACCATTAAATCGAATAAAAAAACTGCCAGCAGTAGTCCCGCAAACCTGAAGTCTTCTAACTTCCCAAGTGTTGAGAATAAGGAAAGTAAATCCCTATTTCAAGTACAAATACCAAATAAAAGGACATATCTTGCATACTCATCATTAGAGGAAATACTTAATAATAATTGAAGTATTTTGCGCCCTAAATGGGCTGTTGCCTCCCAGCCACCCCATAGCTAACCTTCTGCGTTCATTCAATGTTCGGGGATTTGGAAAAAAGTGAGGTACTAATTAATAGAATACGAGTCTTAATTTGCCACCTAATTATCTACCAGCAGAGATATATCAAGCCCACCTCGATTTTCGGATACTTGGCAAATGGAGGTGTCCTAAAATACTAAGATGATCTTTACTATAGCAATCGGCTTCCTCACCTCATTTATCATAGCCAGTGAATAACTTCGAGAGAAAGACGATAGAGGAGGTTAAGGGGTTGATTAAACGCAAGTAATTGCATGTTTTTGTTTATAGTAAGCGATAAATCGAGTTGACGAGGGGAGGACAAACTTGCGTTTTTCACACTTTGTGATCTTAGATAAGATAATCCTAACATCGATAACTACCTGATCATAGATCAGCGTGATCGCCTTTCCATGGCATGACAGGGGAAATATTAAATCAATGCAGCAATTATAATGCACCTCTGAGGCTCCATTGGCCCACTCCTCCCTCCCCCACTTTGTTACTAACTGCCATGTAGGTACGTGGATTCTTTCTACTCTAGAGCAATAGAAATCCAACTTTCGCGACTTATCAAAGCTACATCTGAAAATCTACTTATGGTGGATAGGAATATAGGAACATTGAACATCTCTGGAGCATTTAGTCGTATTGATATTTTGAGCTTGAGTACTAGTGGGGTTAGAGAGTTCATCTGCTAATCACTCAACCTTACTCCCAAATCCTTCATAAAGTTCTGATCTATTTCTTGTTCAAAAAAGCCTTTTAAAATGAGCAAATTTATGTAGTCACTCTACCATTTTTTCAAATAAAGAATTAAAAATATGGTAAAAAACAATTGATTCAACAAATAAAAGTCAACACTTTCAATAAATAAAAATAAAAAATAAAGTGCGTAAAGATGAACTTGGCATTCTAACATAATTTCTTATTATTTAAAACTGATCGATTCTTACGTTATATCAATTTCTATCCTCAACATGATAGATATGCACTGAGTTTGCATGGAGAAGATTGATTATGTTAACCCTTTAACGGCCGAATTATTTTTTTGTGTTTTAAAGATTTTTTCCCACTGTTTTCCCTTCTGCTACGAGTCTAGTACCAATGAGCTTATTTTGACAGAGGACTGTACAGTCCTAAGGATCTTAAAGGGTTAAAATAAATCGATGAGGATGCCAATCGGGTTGAAAACAAAATTGGGGATTTTTTGACGCATTTAGTCCATTCTGTAAATGAAAGCCAGATGAGAGGTCAATGATGGATCGGTCATTCCAAACCCAAAGAGGATCCGCCAACAGGGAGACTCCTTTACCTGATAATGGATATAAAATGAAAAATTGTAAATTTTAAGATTGTAAAAAATTGTGTATTTGTTAAAACGTGGTAAATTGTGTGCCATTTTTTGCATAAATTCTGAGTAGAGTCCTTCATTACGATTAATTTTATGCTACTATTGAATTCTGGGACCTGTTGCAGAAAACATTCATAAAAATCTATTGGGTGGAAGTCACGAACCTAAATGAAACTTTGGTCCTCCAAATCCGAATTCGAAGTGGACGGGAACAAAATATACTGCTTAAAGTTAAAAGGATGTAAGTATAGAACCTGATGGTTCCAGATCCCAAATGAAATTGGACCCTCTAGATTCCTTGCAATAACTAGTTGAAAGTAAATCTTACTTTAAGCAATAATTCTTCTGTCATTTGAAATGCTCAACCTTGCCTTAATGCTCCGTAATGAATTTTTGTCACCACAGCCATGAGGGAACAGGCCTTAACTCGTTTCAGGCCCTTTAAACGTGTGATTATTAGGAAGCTATCGCACTTACAAAATATAATTTTCCTCCCTAAACATGTCATAAATCATCAGATAATTGTACATGCCAATTTATCACACGAACACTGTACTTTCTACGTCTGACTGCGTAGCACGTGTGATGTAATGTCTAATTGAGGTAATTAATATGTCCTTTCATGGCATTTGTTGTCCGATTTTTCGAAAGCTGTTAAATAAAAAAACTGGCTGACTTTATACGGACAAATTTGTGTTCCATTTACAATATTCATAGTATAAGCGGATCTAGGGGAAGATCCACTTATAATTAATGAAAAATAACGGAGAATAATTCATTTGAATAAAAGTATTTAACAAGAGCTGATGAGAATGTATTTCTAAGTGAGTGTCTCACCCTTCTCTCTTTCTCTCTCACTGGTTTTCGAGAATCGAAATGCAAGTGCGTCCTCCTGGAGTAAACTTATTTTATTTTAATATATTTTTATTAGATGGACTGGTTCAAAGTCATAAAAGGGCAAATTTAGATACCTTATTAAGATGGGAAATAATATTTGGAAGCTAAGCGGCGACCAGTTTTTTAAAATTGGTCAGTTTATGCATTCTCTCTCATTTTTTCATCAGACAGGCAAACCACAAAATGCGAATAAATACAAAATCGCATGTACTCTGGAAGTTCATCTACATCCATACGTTCTCGAAGTTAATTTATCTAACAAGAAGGAATAATTTGTTTTTGAGTCCTTCAAACCTCAGGAGGTAACCCCCTATTGAAGCAGTGCCTTAACTAGCAAGCTTTAGTTAACTGAATTAAATATGAAAACTAGCCTTTAGTTTTAATATAACCTACAAAGGAATCCTCATAAGGATGTTCCGAGACCATAGTAAAAAGATTCACTAATGTTTAGTTTCTTTAGCAATATCCGGAAACCATTCCTATGAGAAATTCGCATTTCTTGCCGACTAAAAGTAGCCACTGAGGCTGGCAAGTAAACATCCCCAAATTTTCACCAATGAGTGCTGTTCTCTGATCTGGCAAACGCGTCCTTTGTCTGCTGCACCATCAATGCGTGCTAACATAATAATGTTATTATAACCATCTCGGGGTGCGCGATAGACTTACCTCCACGCGGTGCACTCTGGGCAACGTATACTCATAAGGCAAAAAAGTTTACCAACCAGCAGTTGACTTCAAACTACCAATGTCCTACTATATGTTGTGGGGAACACAACTTTAACATGACAAATTCTCTCGACCAATCAATGGCCAAAGCCAAGACGGCTAATCAACGGTCAAAACCCACTTTGTGATAACCCGATCAATCAGTGGTCAATTCCAGTACAAGATTACCCGATTAATCAATGGCCAAAGTCATTATCAGATACCATACCAGAAAGTGTGTATAAGGATTAAGTTCCACATCATACATTACACATACGACACACAGCACGCTTGCACGCCAGCACACCATACTAAATAAACGTGTTCCACGGTATACTTCTGTTTCTTTCATAGCTTTGCGGTAACTTAGCTAATTCCGAGAGACTTACCATAGAGATATGAGTATAGTCAAGGCTTATTAGTGTAGCAATGCGCTAAAATGTCCTATTCGACTACTTCCACAGTACTCACCTCACCTTAACTTTTTATCCACCTTTGTGTCTGTCTCTTTTACATTTGTGAATCACTCTTCTGTTCCCCCTCCCTTTCGACTTTTGTGACTTTGATGTTCCTCCTCCAAGACCTCTATGAAGTTCGAAGTCAACTAAGGGGCTAATGGTAACTACCAGACAGCCTGCCATTTGATATAATAATTATAACTATCTCTGTTAGAAAATAAAATTCGTGGAAGGATACATCAGAACTCCCGACTAAGCCGAATTCAAGCCTTTCGCCATCTTCTATACTTTTTAACTGCTACCAAGATCTAGATCTCCATTATAGCAAGACTGTATTATTAGAAGTGCTTAAAGTATTCTATGATGCACGAATGCAAAGCATATTTATAGACCTTAGGATGCGATCATACTACAGAAGGCAACAATGCCGGGTTTATAAATGCAACATTTACAAACTTTCTGATTATTGCGTAATTAAGGAACGTCATCATCGGCGTTAGACCGCTATACCTATGCAGGAGAGTGGACAATCAGTAACACTGATTATAATGCCAGAAATAGGCACTAGACGGCGGAAATTAATTCTTTCCCTCACCGCACAGTCTTCTTGGACTAACCTTTCTTCATTATCAGATCAGACTAGACCTTGACATTTGCTTGGAGATCTTCGATTGATCTTAAGTGGTGATAAAACGTGCTTAAAATAGCAAGCAAAATAATAAGAGGTTATGTATTATCTTCATTATCATATTTATTTATTTTTATCAAATGGTAGGCTTTATGACTTTGAAATTCACAAAAGTCTTAGGGGAGGAACATCAAAGTCACAAAAGTCGAGAGGTAGGCGGAACAGAAGAGTGATTCACAGATGCAAAAGAGACAGACACAAAGGTAGAGGAAAAGGTAAGGTGAGGTGAGTACTGTGGAAGTAGTCGAATTTGACATACAGTGGGGTCATGGTAGTTTGAAGTTAACTGCCGATTTATAGACTTTTTAGCCATATGAGTATACGTTGCCCAGGGTGCACCATGTACGTCTATCGCTCACCCCTACAATATCATATTATATAATTCATTTCTTTACTATTAACTTTCGGTCATTTAGACTATAAAATTATACAAAGCAATAATTAACCTAAATTTCAAATCCTTTGTCAATTAATTTACTCGTAAATGTGGGAAATTTAACCTATTAAATTGTGTCAGATTCCAACGTTGACCTTCATTTTAGAGAAGAACAGAAATTCTTGCTAAAAGCAGCCAGAATCTTCCTAGTACCCTCATCTTAATTTCCAGTAAATACAATCATGATACCCCTACATCATTCTGTTCAACTGGATTATTTGGCATAAACGTTAAATAAGTATTTTAATATGTCATCGGCTGACTTTGGTCGGTTGAGACAATTGGATTACGTGAGAAGCGAATTCAATGCAAATATGCTAACACGATCTTGAAATTGAGAGCTCAAATGAAGTTGCAATTATAGCTGAATAATAGGTATTTCCCAGGCTTAAGTAATTTGAATGCAGTAAATTTGTTCTGTATTGCGCAGCATGGTTTACTTTTCGATTACTAAGCATTTCAAATGGTGGGTGTATTTCACATATCATAATTATTCTCAGGTTCGCTAAAGTACTTGCTGCATAGGATGGGACATGGGAGGGTCTTTGAATAAAGAAAGAAAAATGTGTCTGATAATTACCACTTAACAGATGCGCTTTCCATAACCACCTTACTCTCACAAGGATAAGAAAATTAATGGCTTTAAGCGTATGAATTAGGGAAAGCCGTAAAAGAATTAATCCACTGGGATTGAGATCCTCAATGCCCACCTATGCTGATAATTTGTTTTGACTTTCTCAATATGCGCTACGAATAGATTCATACTAAATTTACCTTAAAATACATGAAAGTTATTAAGTTGTGACAGTTAGACAATTTTCAAATTTGTCAGACCTAAAACATCCAGCAATTGGACACTTAAAGTCCATATTTGTATACCCATCAGTACCACAGTGACTCCTTCGTTAATGCAAGAAATAGCTCAAAGTTCGCCTTAGTAGGCATTTACAGCTTCAGGAATGGAGGTCGCCTTTTATTGTTTGATCCGAAACAGAACAGTCAAATCAAGGAATTCTCTAGCCCTTTTACATTGATTTACGGAAAGCTTTATATGAGATTTTAGTATAGGATGATTGTGGAAGAATTTTTACAGCAGAAGAAATAAAAAATCCTTAATACTCTCTTGGAACAATCGTTATAGAGGTTGGATTTCACGAAGAACTCCATAGACCTTGGTGGGCGAAAGGCTTCTTTCAAATAAATCAATTAATTAATTTCAACTCTATATGTGATTGATAAGTTCTAACGAATTTAACTGGTTCCAAAATCTGTTAATTTTACAACATTACGTTTTAAGGAATTGAGATTGACCTTGATAGGTTATGGGAAGGGAAACGTGACTTCCTTCAAATGGATCTTCTTTTCTTCTGAGTTTAAACTTCAAGTGCTTCCTCTAAATAGACATTAGGCTTTCAAACGCGGAATGATACGTAGATGTTAAGATAGTAGAGAATTCAGCGTTAAGTGCTGATTTTGCATCATGATTTCTTTGTTATAATACTTTATAGATAGAAATTCCTCCTAAGTCCTTAAAACAGCACTTTGAAAATCCGATCTAATGACAGCACCTATTTCCGAAATAATTATGCTTTCCGAACCCGATTTCGCCCTAGAGATTATCTAAAAGTTTTCATTTATCCTGGATCAGCACTAATACCTTTTTAAGCAAAAATGATCCTAAGTTGACACCCTAAAAAGTGAGATGCAATTAATTAATTTCTTACTAGGAGAATGAAAATACTGAACGCGACGCTCGAAGTCCCATAATTTTAAAGTGTGACGCAGCTAAATTGTACATAAATTCATAGTCTTCAATTTATTTTACATAAAATAATAAGAGATATTCAGCACTCGAAATTCAGTCAGATTTTCGAATCCTAGCCTTTGAACTTCCGCATTTTTTTTTATTGTGGCCATCTGTTAAATTTCAATCAAACGTTTACGAAGTATATGGGGAGTTGGCAAACTTATCCCAACATTTTAAATTAAGCTCATTTATTATCCTCTATCCATTTTGTCAGTGTCACCTGTAGGTATATTTTTTGGAGGGAAGGAGGGGGAGGGGAGGGGGAGAGGGGAGGTGAAGGGGTCCAAAAATTAAATTGAAAGCGAATATCTTGGAGAATTTATAGCAGAAGTAATGCAAAACACACTACAATGAATCTTCCTCATTGCTCAAAATGTACTCTCATTCACTCGAATGAAAATCATTTGAAAGAATTAGGTTTTTGGGTGTCAAGGAAATTTGATTAATTAAAATCGAAAAGTAATGTAGTTGGCATTTAACTGAAATTTCAGAACTCGAAATCTTCACTCAAATTTTGTTGAAGAGAGTGGGTGGATTTGGCATTAGTTATGAGTCTCACTTTACTATTTGTGATTATTCTTCAATGATTAAATGATATTATGATGGGAGGAGCGCCAAGTACCTTCACTACTCCTTCTTTTTCACGAAGGAGGAAAAATGGCAAATTATTGTCCCCAAATATCATTAAAGCACAGAGGACAATGGAAGAAGCGTGAAGGAGAGGTTGACTGGAAGTAGATTATTAGGTCACGATTTCAAAAGACCTACATGGTTTGCATTCATTGCCCAAATTTTTTGTTACAATTCGAATTGGCCTTAGTGTATATGGGTTAGTGTCAAATGACTGTGGTGACTGATTTGAAACAAAATATATTTTGTTTGATAGTGACCAGATGATTTAGCTAAAATCTGAGTTCACTCAGTGAATGCTGTAGAGATAAGGAAAAGCACGGATTTTTGTTTTTTTTGTCACGAGATTAAGAAGATATATTAATGTGCCAATATTAAATTTAAATACTCTAAAATCTTTGCAACATTATAATCAATGACTCCCAAGATCGGAGCTTCAAACGCCTTCCAGAAGCATACGATGAATGATTCAAGGTACTCGCTATCAGATTAATATTTACGTTAATAACGAAATCCGCATTTAAAAATGTCGTTTCGAAGCTGGTTGTATCTACTAAACCTTCTCTAGACACTTAGATTAGTCTGTTACTTGATATTTTGATCTTGAGTGTACATAAGATAGATATCAGGTGATTATCTACTCAACGCACTTTCATTGACTTCTTTATATCTTAGCGAAATTGAAGTTGAAGTCATCCCACTGAGGTCAGTTGAATTGTCAAAAAGTCGTTGGAGGCTCTTCGAGTTGCCGCACTTATAGATAAGAAGTAGCATGAATAAATGGCGGTTTTCACGACAAAGTAGATTTTGTTCTTTGAGGTGGAAATTGACGTCCTCTTGAAAATACGTGAGTTAAAATGTATGGTTGGTTTTTCAGATGTTTTGGTAAAATTATAAGCGGCCCAAACGCTTATTAAAAAGAGATTTCAGAGACAAGAACGAAAAATTGGTCATTCCGAGTGCTCCCAAGCATAATAAATAAAATACTAAAATAGAAAAATGAAAATAAGTACTAATAAGTACATTATCTAGAAATCCTTTCAAAATGTAAATTCGACAGTGAATGTAAGGATTTAAACATGTAGTACATTGAAGAGGGAGAGGTATGTGTGTGTGTGTGTGACGCTGTGCGATTACATTTTGTACCTTGACGTACTTTTCAGCTTCTATTTACAAATTTTAATTTCAGAACTTATATCTACTGAAAGTATTTCTCTTTAATTGATAAATTAATCTTGAGTGCACAATACTTGTTTGATACCTCACATCGGTAGTATAAAACGTTCGAAGTATAGTTACTTCACCTATTTCTGCCTTACAATTTTATAAAATCCAATTTTTTAACGGTTTAGAGGTGTTTAACAAATAGTTGACAGTGATTGCATATTAAATCTAAAACTTGAGATTGAGCATTAAATTATGACCTTAGGGCTCTTAGCTTTACAAACTCGCCCAAGATATTACAAAGCTCTTGAAATCGATATAGTTTGAAGACTATCGCTCATTAGTCCTTTCTTAAAATGTATTTGATAAAGGGTTAACATCATGGTGCTTCCCTGGTGAGACAAGTGATGTCAGTCACCCTTATATCAACCAGGCGCCGCCATAACACATTTTGTTCACATTATGAGTTCTGCCCACGTTGAGGAGCTTGTTAACCGCTGTATCAGACCACATGATAAACCTAATTGAGTTTGAGGCTATTTGAGTACGATTGACCTGCCCCTTTCCCCGAGTGTGTTTGAGTAGTTTGACTTATTAAATGTTATGTGTTTGAACTAGCACGGCCGCGTTCACACTGGGATCTTCTAGGTCAATTGCAAGTAATTTCTAGTACGTTATTGAAATCGGCCTTAATAAGCAAATAATAGCATAGATCGAATTCACTAATTAGTAAATAGGGTGTTAAAGAGATGAAACATTAAAAGCAATTTATTTCTCCTGCCTGTCCGCACAAAATTTATACAAATCTTTTTGTTAATCGGTTACACGGATAAGGGCCTTCTTCTTCTTCTACTTCTCCTCTGAACATACATACACCCACAAGGCATTGTCTTAACATGCAAAATTTCCGCTAATTCGCCAGGAAACGAAAAAAACGGAGCAAAATTGGTTCGACTTTTAGGCGCTATTTTGCGCTGTTGGAATTTTAAGTGGAAAATGCTTTGGGCTAAATGAGAAAAAAGATTAAGAATTGTAGCTCCGAGTTTTGGCTGTTTTAAAAGGGAAAAGGTTTCTACTTTCAGAGGTTTGTTTTGACCGCCCAAAAAAATTTATACAAAAAATTGTATCAATAAACTGTGGTTTTACAACGCTAGGAAATAGCAAATATGGCCAGGGTTTGAAAAATTGGGCCTATCTCAAATATTTAAAAGACTGTAGTGCTGCGGGATGTGATGGATTTGGAAAATAAGTACCTGTAAATTTTGCCAATTTGCCAAATTTTTAAAACTGACCACCTTTTTCTTGACGATTCACTGAGCTTGCTGAGTCTTGAATAGTTTCAAGTTTATTGCATTCGGAGCCGAGTGATGCACTAGTTATATAAAGTGATTGCCCAAGATACGTCTATATCAATATCCGAGTGCAATAAAGTGATAATAGCTGGAACGTTGAAAGTAGTTTAGGAAGATTATTTAGCTGCTAGAATATCAACTTTCTTCTATATTTTCTGTTGTCAATGCCTCCTATCTTCCACCCATCTACTCTAGATAAAAGACTGTGGTATGATGCGTGTTCATAAGGAATGCAGGGCGCCGAAACTAATTCATGATTCTCGACAGTCAAGCACGATGAATATGATATCAGGGAGTCCGAGGTCATATGTAGGAGGTTAAACCTGGTGGACATTTCAATTCGGAAAGTCTAGCCCTATTTGACTAATGCGTAGCAGATGACCTTTGTGAACTATGGCATAGAAAAAATATTTTGAAAGTGCAAACACTGGAACAAATAAATGATTCAAATAATGTATGAAATGTAATCGACGTCAGAACATCACGATACTCGTTTAAATTCGGTAGTATTTAGCTGCCAGTATTTTCAAGAGGGGTGAGTCCACTATATTCCTTCTCCTCCATTTGACTCTAAATTCAAAACTTTTTAACCGATTTCCGTGTCTGATTATTCCAGCCCAATTTATTCATATCTTTTTACAACCAAGATCAAGTAATTAAGACAAAAATTCATTTCCTTTAACATGGTAACGCTGTCTACAACGCACCCAAGATTAACTGTATCATAATTAGAAACAGGCATTTTGTTTTGCAGAAAATAATGAGTAGGCACCTTACAGATACAACAATTGATATTGACTTGGAGTACTTGATTTACCAAAGCTTTCAGTTTTATTTAGGACAGGTGGGGCTGGGCCTCCATGCACCAAAATGTAGTCCTGATAACTGACACTATGTGTACATTCGATCTATTATCGACTTACGTTTAAAATAAGCCCTATTGCAGGAAGATAGCCCTACCGAATTCCCCGAAGCAGAAGGCTAAATTAGCCAGAAACCAGTTAAAAAGCCCAAATATCACGACCCATATTCACCCACTCCCCAAATGCCTTTAAAATACCGATATTTGGTTTAGCCAGCATTATAGTGCGCCAGCTTTTTTGCAAATAGGCAAGAAGGGAAGCCCGAAATGCTCATACGCATTCATTACTCTCTTGTATCAGAAGTGAACGAGAATGATACGATTTGTCAGTTTTTAAATAATCCGTGTTTTTAATATTAATGGCATTAGACTTCAACCAAATGAAAGTTGCTTCTAAAGATTTTGTTAATTGGCAGGTTTGAAACTACAAAAAATGCCCGAGTTTGAGGGTAAACCTTTGGAATAATTAGAAAGTTTATTTATAAGACTAGATTGAACTATATTAACCAGAAAAAAACGAATACACAATTATAAGAAAATAAGCTAGGAGAAGGTTTGGAGGCATTCGGTCCAAAAGCTAAAAATTAATTACCTCTCAACTCAGAGGAAAAAAGGAAAAATGATTTTGTTGCCACTTTCTCAAAAGTTTTTCTAAGAGCCTCGCATTTTATTTAATGTAAACGTTAGGGAGGATATCATGATATGGGGTGATTTGACCATCCGTCTCATTTGTTTGACTAAAACGTCCATAAATAAGGCAACTCAAGTATTTTCGACAGTTGTATTCGCCCAACAATGATATCACCTTTATCGTAGAAGAACGTTACTTACCTTCCTACCATAAAGAATTGACAGCCCCACACTACACCTTTCCTCCTAAATTTTATTGAAAAGAAAAGAATCGATGTTGTTTGCCTTTTAAAAGTCCGAACAACCTCAAGACATCAGTGGAATCTTGATCCAATTTCTCTAACTACATTTGTGTGTAATGCTATAAAATTTCATCCTACCATCTGCTAAATCTTCCCAGACTTTCCACCATTTTATTCACTCCTTGCCAAACACATTGTAAACTCTATTATTCCACACATAAAGCAAATAATGATCTCCGCAGAGAAGTAGAAAGCCTCCTAATTGTTTCAAGAAGGATAATGCATTTCCCGGGGAAGAGTGTTGTTCACCAATCAAGGCCCCACATTCGGACTGACATTTATTTTGTGCATTGGGACCACCAATGCAAACTTCTGCATTGCAATACCGCAATGGGGTAAAATTTAATGACCTAGAATTCAGGGTATTTGACAGTAAGCTGCAATAATTATTAATATTTATATGAAAGCAAATTGTTAGATAACCTTTACTCACTACTTCACAGGGTCTCCTAATTCTCTTCTCGTCTAGGTTTCGAATTAACAAAATTAAAGGCAGGGTAACATTTATTACTGTAAATGCGCTACTAAAATAATCAAATTACTGCGATTGGGATGGGTAAATGAACTTTTAGGAATTTCAACTAGGTGGAGGGAAAATGAAACCAAGCCGCAACATGCAGTAGTAGGTATAAAGTTGATTAAATTTAATAAATATTATTAATCATTAGGAAAGTACTTTTATCCTCCCCCTCTCCCCTCCCCACCCCAGCAAAATTTAAGGTGCGTTCATTTTATTCTCACCACTTTCTAATATAACCGGAGTTCGATGCACACTTGTGGAAATGTGGCTTGGCGTAACAAGTATATATCGGAGATGATGAGGAGAAATGATTTACTGTTTGTCAAGAATAAGGAATGTGAGCATCTAGCATATGCACTATATCATCAGAAAAAGAAGATAAATTGGACAAAGATCACATGTTTTTGAAGAGGTAGCGAGAAGTTTGGTAGAAGGGAATAAGATTTTCACAGTGTTTTAAGCTTTAATCATCTTTCGGCATGCTGGGAAGTTCCACACCAAAATTACTAAGTACCAAAATTATAATAGATCACAAAAGGCGACTTTTAAGTCACCAATCAAATCAATGTGAACTATTCTTGAATTTCTATTTCTGCTAACGAACTCTGGTGATCACCACTATGATAAATTGACCTTAGTTCATAGTATTCAGGTGGAAAGCCTAGACATTCGAATAAATAAAAAGACCTTCAAGCTCTAGAGGCTGCGAACATGAAATCACATGGGAGAGAGCAGAAAAGAAATCCTGCAATGTACATAAAGAACCCAAATCGATAAATGAAGTCTGCTCAATCCGCAATTAAACGATCAAATTTCATTTTTCTGTTGTGCTTCTGACTTTGCTTTCCAAAGTTATTTGGTCTTCTGCCCTTACCAAACAATATCCCCAATTTAGATTCTCTCTTGAGTTCAAATAAGTAGCTAAGTACTCAAGAGTCGACAAATAGTAGAAGACGGTTCATTCCCAACTTTCTGCCATGCCTGAATAACATAAGCTAGTTCAGGTCACGTGCCTCAGCTTTCCATTCTGTCTATCGCCCTTCCAATGCCAAATCCTCATTATGTTAAGTTCTTAACTCGAAACTTTGCTAACCCACTGCAATAGTTTTACAAAACCGCACTTAGGTAATGGAGGGTGTTGTGGAGTCGCTAATTTAGGAAACTTATATTTCACTACGCATCTCTCTGAATGAAATTTATTAATACGATTGCTAATCCACATTATTGGTGGGTCATTGATCTCATGGCTTCTGACTTTGCGGACGTACACGTTGACCATTATACCAGCAGTCAGTTATATTCATGGACTTATTTACTCCGAATTCCTACTCTCATGTGACTAATATTTCATTATCAATCATCAGAAAAAAAGACGTTAAATAAGCCATACTGACATATTTAAAATTTCAAATATGCAATAAAGGGCTATTTTGCCAACCAAATTTTTTTATCTCTGGCCTCTATCATGAAAAGAGTATCGTTGTCTGTGTTTGTTCGACCGCGTTTATTTGCTTGTGACATTATCAGGGGGTTCGGAGAAAGAGGAGCACCGAGATTATGGGAATATTGCCCGTATGAAACAAGCTTTGATAAGAAAAAGAGTGAAATTAATTTTTTACTCTTCAAATTGACTGCTTTTGCCAGAATATTTGAAAATGCAATTAAATTAGATTTTGGAATCTCCTTTGCTAGAAAGAATTTCTCCATCGTGAACTATAGAATTAAATTATATCTGAAGCACTTACATACTAAGTTCCAGTTTAATCAGGTTCCCCGTTATTGGCAAAAAATAACATCTTTCTACAATTTTCATGATTGACAGATATCGATATCAAAATCGCATAGGGGAAATACTTGCGTTTATTTTCGAGACCATCTATTTGAATAGTATTTACACATGCGTCAATATAAAAAAATTTTTGAGAAAATGGTATCTACTTTTATTTGGCCATATTTTGAGGCAGATTTCAAACATGTTAAATTAAAATCGTATTGGTATTAGGATTAGCATCTTTTGAATTAAAATAGCGAATTGAATGGTTACTAATCGATATGTTGCAAATATCTTGGAACTTTTAATATTACTACTCAAGTAGATTCTAGGCAATATGCTATAATAGCATTTAATGTGGTCGAATAAGAGGCCACAAATCTCGAAGTTCAATTATTATCATTTTTACTGGGTTTGTATTGTTTGCCATTCCACGTTCAAAGGATCTAAATTTTAGAGTTTGATCGCCATTCCACAAATGAAGTTGATAGCAGGCCGATGAAACAGGCCCATAACCGCAATGCCTGTGTTTTGTTTCAAAATAATAATTTCCCAAAGGTTGTTCAAACAATCGCCGTCATCCTTATTCACACGTGAGCTAACATCGTTCCTGACACATGGAAAGTGAAATGACTCTTATCAATCTGACTATCTCCTTAGCCTCCCACTGTCAATAGCAATGAAAAAGCAATTTCAATTTTTATATAATGTCTTCATTTTCGTCCAGGCGAAAAATAGTCTCTGTTAATAGTTAATAAATGTAATCTTTTGAAAAATTTATATTTCATTTTTGTTTTCTTTCCACTGTTAACAAAAATTAATGCTCGGCAGTCAAATAGCTTAAGTGAACTAATATGAGAATAATTCGAGTCAACAGTAGTCCAGTGAAATGTGGTGAGGCGGATATATCAAAATAGCAGAACTTCACTTCGTGGAACATACGCCAGAATTTCAGTAATGAAATCTAGTTCGCGATGTCTCGAGATTTATGAATAGAGGATTCAAATGAATTATTGGTTCTACCATATAGATATCTTACTTGATGTAACTTTAGAAGGATCGGGTAGGTTGTTTATTCAGTGAGTGACATACGTAATGCCTGATATTCGGGCAGATGATAAACTATTCCCAAGGAACTACCATAAACGACTGAGTGCTTCAGTGAAAATAAAGTGCCCGATGGAGTTATTCACCCGTTTATCAAGGAAGACTGCACTTATGATCTCCTAATGGGCATTAAACTTCTATAATTGCGCCAAAAGTCAGAAGGCAATGAATCGGCAGCTTGTAAGCATTGAAGACCATCCCAATGTTGACAATCTGCAACAAAGTTTTGAGATAAAAGTGAGCGATTCACACGTTTTAACTTTCAGATGTATCAATACAGTGATGGACTGAGTAACTCAGTAGCAAAATTAGGCAAAATTAGATTCAATAGATAGTGAGGAAATGTTTTCACTTGAGAAGCCAGTTCAATTAATTTTTGGGGTAAATAAATGAGGTAAAAAGATATTGATCCTTGTCCACGAACCCTTACAGCCGAAAAAAGGCGTAAATTATACTCGTTACGCCTTTGGGGGTGAAATTTTGGGAAAACTGATGTCCGTTTATCTTAAACAACTATCGTGCCACTGTCATTTAGTAAGGTATTTGTGAGTCTTTCTTTCGATTATCAGTGGATAACTTTCTTAATAGTTAACTTACCAATATGATTTTTAGAGTTATATACTCACCTCCCCAAATAGGCGTCACGCAAGCGGCTCGTTTTTTCTGACTGCAAATGAGAGATTATATTTTGTGCAAAGAGTTGCTCAATTTGTGTAGCAATATCTTCCCCACTGTGGTTGATCAATTTTTTTTCACGAAATTAACTAAAATTATCAACAAATATGGAATAAGCAGCGTGAACTTTTTAAAATAATCAATAAGATTCGGAATGTATGTGCTTTACTAAGATTAGCCTTTTCCTTTATACGCGTACACCAGGATTGTGGTTACAAAATAACAATTGTATATTGAATACTTCAGATAATCCTTTTTTCAAAATTCCTTCGACATTTCAACTAAACAATTGACACTGCGTGAAAGGTCAGTACGCTTTCCCCTATAAGTTACTCCATTGAAAGTTAAGTTAATATTTATCAAAATATCTAATGTAATAATAATGATAATAAAAATGATAAATAACTGCGTAGTAGAACAAAATTTAGGTCTGTTGATTAGGTCTGATCATTATAGTTTTTAACACAAGTATCTTTACCGCCAGAAATCGTCATATCGAGTGACCATCTCGGTCCCGTCAAGGAATAGTTCGACAATACAGGGAACTAGCATCGAGCGGACAACCAAATCTATTTAGTGACAATAGCAAGTTCAATAGGCACCGACCATTGACACTTCCTTCTCCAGCCACCTTCTGATCAATCTTGAACAATGAGCATTCGATTAAGAAAATCGCATACTCCAATGAATACTAGAGCCCTGTTATGTTGCTGTCTATCAATACCAAAATATGATAAGCACTCATTTTGACCACCTAGAAATTTTAGGAATAAAGAAGGAGAGAAGAGGGTAAAATCACTGGCAAAGAAAGGTAAATAAATGCCTAAGGATATGCAATGTACTATGTTTGTGACGTAGCTGTCTTCATATACCTCTATGCTTCAAAGGTTCGCTAATTTAGTGAACATAAACATGCCCTCAGTGATAGAATCGTTTTTCCTATTTCACAACGGAGCCTCAGAGCAGTATCCAAATCATACATCGTAACTCCGTCCAAACACTTGAACCCACTCAATCATAATTTTGTGAGTTATTCTGTTACTAATGATATAACAATTTTAATAGCATATCGGCTGATTAATGCAATTCTGGAATATGAATGTACTTTCAAGTAGAAATTAGTGAATTTTCTCTTAAGTAGTAATAATCCCATTTTGAGGACTTAATTTAAAGGTCCAATCAGATTATATTTTCTTCAAAAAGTTGATCATCTTCCTAAAGACTAAAAGTGAACAACCACCTTCCTAAGAGAAGATAGCATATGGGAAGAAAATGGAAGAGGGAGGAGAAACTAGGGGTAAATATGGAAGTGGGAGGGTTGAATTATTTTGCACTCTACGTTATTCGGAGATGAAACTTACAAAATGGCATCCATCTGACAAATGGAACATATGCGGAGTCATGATTTATCACGTGATTAATTGAAGTAAACAGCTCAAATCAAGACAAGCGTTTTCAAATATATCAAATCTTAAACATCATTAAGAGAAAAACGATTATGATTGCAAATCCAGGTAAATGAGAGTGCCTGATTTTCAGACCAGAATTCTTCAAATTTCAGAAGCTATTTTTGAGTGGAATATGCGCAATTGTACCGAATCCTCAGTGGGCTCCTTCGCAAAATGTCATTAGAAAAGTATTTCATTCTCTTAAACGCTTTAAGACCTTAAATACTTTGAGAACACTCAGTTGGAAAAAATCAACCAATTCATATAGGTGAGGTAGGCAGTTGAAATGCTTACATTTACTTATTTTATATCCGATGTCCAAATTTGCCCTATTTTTATAGACAGATTGCCATAGAGTGAAGTCAGACCTCCCTACGAGATTGGGAGAGGGTGGGAGGCGAAAAACTGTCTCATTTAATGTTTAAAATTGGTAACTTCCCATTTTTTGAATGTATGTGAATGAAATTTTGATTCCTTATGTTGTGAGTGGTTGTTGGTTCTCTACCAAAGATTTGCGCATTTGTGAAAATGAGTCATCATTTTCAAAGGCCGTTGTGGACAAATATCAACCGAATAGCTGGAAATACATAAGATTTCAAGCCTATCGGCACACGCGGCATGTGGGAATGACCGATGGGAAAGGTGTTAATTAAGTATGTATACAATTTCAAGATGTGAAACTGAACATGACAAATTCAGTTCAAGAAAGTGGTATTCTGTGGTGACGATAAGCTGAACAGAGAATGGTAGGACATTCTTCTAGTCAGCACAACTCGTAAAAATCATCTAATTTGTTGAATTCGGGTTAGGTCATCCTAATCTCTCGATCGTTAAGAGAAATGCACGAGCTGAAATAGTAAAACAGACCCATATAATAAACTAATCAACCTGTGAGCACTTGAATTCCTTGACGTAAATTTGCTCAACAATTCAGGGGACGATCCAAGAAGTCGCTACGTGGCGGTGAACTTTCTATCAATTAAGTAAAATACAATTTGAATTCAAAAATCGTGGGAAGTAAAGCTATCTGGTTTACTTGATATCCTTTCCACTACCATTCATTTACTCTTTGCTGGATTGGATTTACTTACAGTTCTGTTGGAGCTTACTATCGTGCGAACTAGGAGTTTAGAATAAAATTCCTGAAATGACAAAACCAACAATCCAGGCTTATTAACCGGTCTATAAGGTCTAATTAACGAGAAACAGATCTTGATTTCTGAAGAAAAGGTACAACGGGCAAACGAAAATCAATCGAAATTTGATTTGGTCATCGTAACCTCTGTGTTATAATAAATTGCATTGAAATAAATCGCGATTCCACTGCTTTACTATTCATCCTGTTCCGCTGTTTTCCATAGTAAAAATAGCTTTTCTGTCTTCCCCTAGTAAAATATCAGTATTCAAGAAGGTTGAAATTGAGGCACTGAATTTAATAGGCGGAAATTCTATTTTATTCCTAGCTCCGGTATTACACATCTGCAAAAAACGTGAATTGACCTTAATTTAAAATTTTAATGATTATCAACTCATCGATAGCATTACTCTCATCTTCAAAATTCCAGAGCATTTCGATATTATAAACGAAGATTACCAGTCTTAAAATTAACCAGATATTAACCAAGAAAATCTCAGTTATAGAAACTGTTTTCTGCGTTAGAATTCATTCAAGTTGAATTTTCCAAAACAAAATTGGAAAAAAATGGAAATCAAGTGGAAACAAATTTTCTACAAGGTTTACTCCTTTCAATACTTGGCACTTTACAAAGATCTATTGAGTAATACTACTTCGTATGAGCTTTCAACGGAAGACAATGGTAATAATTTAAATTTACTCCGATATTGGAATGCTTCAGTGCATACTTATGATAATCTTATGAAGATCTCATTCTTTCCTTTATTAATGAGTAAATATAGCAGAGGAGGATGGACTGGGTTCGGATTAAGTTGCACCTATGTTCATTTGGGAGGAAATTGGGTTATCTGGAGTGATGATTGTTCCTCCAATGTCTATTAAACCAGCGTAACAAACACCTGGAGAAGTATCAGGACTCTTTTCCCCAATCACACACTCATACATTCAAATAAGTTCAATTCAGGCTAATTCCACACGCACACAGCATATCGCACATACAGCAGGCACATCTCTGCACGCAAATCCCAACACGAGTGCGTTCATCCCACATTCACCGCGTCCAACCACCGTGCGGCTCACTAGACGCGCACCAAAACACAGCACGCACATATGCTTGAAACACCAAGTCCGTCACTTCTCTCTCTATTCACTTAGTCTTATGTCCACATGTGAATAATCTTGGTCGGTGATAATCATGGTTATAAGATAGAGTAGTTATAATGCCACCACAGATTGACTCGTCTATAGTCCGATCAATATCTAACTTCGTGATCACACATTATTACTTGGTGATGACTTCTTTCAAAGGCCCTCCGTCGCTCTCATGGACTCTCATAATCCTCCTTTTCTTACTTCAAATATCTCCCACTCATGGAATTACAGAATCTTGGCATCACCAAGTCCCCTTTTTCCTTCCTCCAGATCCGAGTCGTCCATGCAGGCACGCATTTCGAGATGATGTTGAATCGAGTGCTCTGCTTGCAGATTTTGTTGTTATCGGTCGAGCAACTCCTACCTATCGGCATGGTCCAGGCGTGCTTTACAACGCGAGTGTCCTTGTTGAACAGGTGCTAAAACGGCCTAGCCTATCGATCTATCCGGTGCGCGAGGGCTTTCCCATTCTCACTGGACCATTTTCCCAGTGGACAGATTTGGGCCGATGTTGGATCAATGTACATTCTGGTAGGAAGTATATCTTCTTCATCGACCGACCCAACTGGGCTGGCTTTTTTCGCATCTCACATCTCCCCTTGGTCTATACCCACCAACGCTGGAAGAAAATGCACACAATTTTGAAGCACCCAAGTGAGTCAAATGAGTCACTGCTTTATCGCATTACTAGACATCTGTCTTAAATTAATCCCGACAACATTTCCCCTTCACGACTTCGTGAATAATTTATAACTCTTAAAGAAACCTTGATACCTCGAGCCAATGTTCCTTTTACAATCACTCAGATAGTTAGATGGGATCATGTTTCTGTTTCCACGATTTATTTATGTGAGTTTGCACCCCTAGGCGGTGACACTGACCCCTCTACAATAATTTTTCTGGTTGCTAAGTTGTTATTTTCATGATAACCGGGCAATGTATACTCCCATTTACAGGCGAAATAGATATATGGGAATAAAAAAGCTTGCAGAACATGCTTTGTTCGAATGAATGGCATTGTACCATCAGTTATGCCAACAGTTTAAGAATTTTTATTAAGATGGGTAATTAGTTAACCACTAACTTCAGTCAAGCTGAATACATTTTTTATTTCTTTTTTCATTTCATTTTTGGCACGACTCACATTCAACACACTTTTCAGCACTAAAGGTCTTTTGTATTTTCCCTTCCGAATGCTGCTTTTATTTTATTTAAAAAATGATTTAGAAATCGAAATGGCAAAAAATAAATTTTTTTTTTTTGGAAATGGAGAACATTTTACCCCTGGAGAATGGGAATTATCTCCCAGAAATTGGTTATTATCTTCAAAAGGCCATCTTTAATTAAAGGCCAGACTGTACTTCAATTTAGTAGTGTCTATTGGAAATTGAATTGGGCGACTTTTGAACTTATTTCATTCCTTTAAAAATGTTGTTTAAATTACCACTGTGTGGGCTCTTGTTTAAGCAAAGCAACATGAATAATGTACATATGGCGCTTAATTAGAACTTGAAGATCCAAATTTAAATCTAAGTTGAATTTTATACTGTTGTGTACTTTTCCTCATTTTTTTAATGAAAGAACTTTTGGTTCAGTAAATATCATTTAAACTTGCAGCTGATCTTTCTCAATATTCCATTTTTACAGCTTCTCTCTATATCGTTTTATTATAATCATTATCAGTGGTCTTGATGGGTGAATTCCTATTTTGCCTTATTCTATTGAAGCAAGACACTTCCCAGTCTCCAATGAGAGAATCACTTTCTGCAACACTCACCTCTAATGATTTCAAACTGGTACGGTTAGTTTTATCGGTCACTAGTTGATGAGCCGCTTAACCTATTTCATTCATTTTCTCAGCATAATTTGATCGAAGAGGCTTTTACTTCTTCTGTGTCAAACTCTAGACATACAGGCGGTAAAAAATCAACTTTGAAATGCTGTGAATGAGGCGCTGTTATATAACTCGTAATTAGAGATTCAAGAATGCACTGGCACTTTTGATCAGAACTGAGCAGTTATAGGCACGGAGTGAATGTCTTAAATTTAAAGTGATTCTCCCTGTATGTTCTCGAAATTTGCAACCAACTAATTACCATGGTTTAAAATTTTCGACTAGACGAAATGTTCTCTTCTTTTGAAAATGCAACTGGAAGATAAATTAGGAAAGGCAAAAGGAAACTTAATGTATTTCATAGTGAAACTCTAGTGAAACGTAAAAGGTACGCCATTATTTATACACTTGATCTTCATAGGGAAATTCATCTTAACTTATTCTGTCAAGTATTGACAGCTGGAGTATATAAGTTCTCTTATGCAGATTAAGAAACTAATTAACTTTCCAAACAGTAATCGCCCATTCCATCTCCTTTTTTCGACGCATTAGAGCAAAAAAGGGTCATGCCATTTGCTTTTGGGCATCCTTGGGGAATAGAAGAGGTGGAAGGAGATGGTCAAGAAAAAGAGATGTAATGAGAGTGGGCGAGAGAGATAGAACATAAAATCCCTGACCACCCCTTACTTCAGACTTTTGAAGCATCCAATGGTCAGACACTAGTGAAGATGAGCTTTTCAGATTACTAGTTATTTCCCTATTCCTCCTTCACATTTGTCCAAGTAAAGTACCCGAACAAACGCTTGAGAATGAGCGAAAATGTAACAGATTCAGGAGCGGTGGAGGTCAAAATAACTCAGTTTGCTGTGACACTGTGTAGGTTTCCTTTTTTTTCATAATTTATAAAATTTAAATCCTCCTTTTCTTGCCAAATTAGGATACTCGAGGGATTATAGGTTGCGAATTAATAGGATAAACTTTAGGCTTCAAAATGCGCTTTCCATTATTAAAACATGTAAACCAAGAATATTGTTAATTAGATTTGCGAATTGGCATGGAAGCTTATTTACTAGCAATGCGAATAAGGCTAAAGGTACTTCAATGAAGTGGTGGAATAACCTTTCATTTTCGTGATAATTATATCTTAGCTCACATATTTGACAGATATAACACTTATCATTATGAAGGAATTTAAGAATAGATGAAAATTTGCTTTCATATTCACCTTCGGTAAAGTATAAGTTCCTTAAAGCTTTCCATTTATAGTTATAAAACGGTCTGCCCTATAATTTATTTATGGTTAGTGAAACGGAGGGTAAGATTCGATTCATGGGATACGGAAAACTCGTTTTTCATTATTCTTCTCAGAAAAGTAAGTGGTGAAGTAAAGAAACTGGAGAACTTTTAGTCAGAGTTGACAAAGGTGTTTAGTAACAGAATCCTCGGGATAGAGAGAGAGAGATCAATCAGAGAATGATAAAAGCATTCATGGTATCATTCTAAATTTAAAAACAATTTTTATAATTTTTCCTTCTACTAACTTTTGAAATTGTCTAAGCATTTTGTAATTTTGAGATAAAAAATCAGCTATTCTCAAGCCCCATTAACCATGGTGCTGATTTAACTTAAAATGGAAAAGCACTGCACCAAACTTTCTTCAAAAGGATATTTGTTGTTTATACCTCCAGAGAATTTATTATTTACTTGCTTTAATTTAAAAATGGATTAAATTATAACTCAAATAACCACTTCACAGGGCAAAATACATTTTCTCCATTCCTATGATCCGTTTATATTTTATTTAAAAACATTTTACGTCCCAAAGTGGGTTTAAATATAGAGAACCGTTGGTTAGCGATCACTTTCCCGAGGTAGATTAAATTATCATTTATCCGGTCTGATCAAATAAATAAGCCACTTGGTTCTTGGGCTTTCCTACAAAATGATGAAAGGCACTTTAAAAAATTGATTGTAAGCTTAATAAAACAAAAATGCAGTATTAGCCTTCTGTAATTTTTTTGTTTAAATAAAGAAGTAATGAGCAATGGCTTTAATTCAATCAAATTTAAAACGGATGCTTATTTTGACAATAGTTATTTATTTCTTTACTTTTTTCATCAGCAATTAATGAAACTAATTATATAAAATATATGAAAATTTTTCAGAATTCCAAATTATTTTCATTGGCAATGAGTTCACCGAAAATTGCCGTCAGTAGGAAACCGCATGATTTATAAACTTCGGCTGCGATAGAAAATAGGCAAACATCCAAATAGCGGGGAGAAAAGGAATAGAGATGATTGCGAAAAGGTTGAAAAAATGCGACCTTGGTTTATTTGAATGCTTCGTTCAATAATCTTCCGCTTTCACTGGATCGAATCCTTAATCCCGAGAAGGAAACTTCAGAAGATGATCTCCAGATTCCTGAATGTTTTCATGTCCCCAATGCCCAGAACTTAACGGCCACTGAATTTAATTAATTTGATATGATATCTAGATGCCCATGGCACTCATACTACAGGTTGAAATTTTTTAACACAGCAGAGTTAGTCAGAAGTTCTCAGGAGGTTAATCGTATTTTCTGCCTATTTTTTAACACAGCTTCACCACTGCAGATGCATCCACTGCATCACCAGGAGAATATTCACGTGAAACAAGGCGATGAAGTGGTACTCTCGTGTGCGGTTACCGGCAGGCCTGCACCTCTCATTTCCTGGTATGTCAATAACACCCAACCACTCGGCTTGTGGAATGTCGCTACGGGTCGGGGTGTCACACACAAAAATAAGTAAGATTACGTCGCTTTTATCACCATCATAACACAGCCCATTCTATTCGTATCCAAGGTAATTTCCATGAAGCCTACGGTATTAACTCAATTAAATCATTGAACATTCTCTATAGTGTGGTAGATTAAATGGGAAAAATAAAGATATCTGATATTGTACTGATAGGATTGTAGAGGATTTTATACGAAACGATGATTTCTGTATTATTCGTGGTACAAGTAACACAATTCTTCCGTTTAAGTTGGAATAACATAAATATTTGAAAAAATTTCATCCGCCGAAGTTCAGCTGTAAGTGCACTAAGTCTTGGTTATCAGGAGCACAATTTGCATTTACCCATGGTATAAAGCCAGTCCATTTCACAAATCAGTTCATTTCACCTGATTGTGGAGGAGAACATACTTCCAGAGTCAAATATGGATCAATTGTTCGGAGGGGAGGGGGAGAGGGGGGACGGGACGTGGTCATGTCAATTATTTTTGGATGATAGAGCCACTATTTGGGTGAAGCTGCAATTTGCAGAGAACATCTTCCAATCCATTGGTCAACCGATGATTTATAATGAATATGTGCAAAAATTTGGGCATCATACGTTTTTAGGCATTTTTTTTCATTTGAAATGGCTTAGCAGTAATTTGGATCCTGAATGTTTCTCAGAATCTTCCCTGTTCTGCAGAATTTTCCGACAAGATAGCTAATGCAAAACGTTGCAAACCACAAAATATTGCTTGGATTTTTAAGGTTTTAATTAAAAATAAATACTTTCCGTTCTAATTGACTATTTAAGTCTTTTACAATCTGTAAGAATGAAAATGGGTAAAGATATTTTCTTCAGTTTAAAACACCGGTGGTCATATCTTTGGCTTAAGTTTTATCCTTTCCTACTGCATTCAGTTCTTAATTTCCACATCGTTCTGTGGAAACACAAGTCGAATCGCAATGAGTGAATTAATAAATGATCAATTAAAGGTCAGTTTAACAAAAGGTATTGGAAAGTGTAATAATTACAACCAGATTTATCGACTAAAACCATTGATAACTGCAAAATTGTATTAAAATTCACTATCACCATTGCCATAGCAATGCAAAACCTCCTTTGAAGATTATAACCAGAGTTGATCAATATCAGTAAGTTCACAGTTTAATTTTTCTAGTTCGATTAGTAGGGTTCTTGGCGAACTTGCTTTCTTGATCTCGACATCTTGCCAACCAACTGATTGGGTTGAGCGATTGGTCATGACTTCACGCTGATTCATCTACATTTTTCCATAAACAGCTTAAGCAGATGAGACCAGCAAAGGTTTTTCAAGCAGCAGAGCTCCTCAAAAATTCAATAAAATTGAACCCCAATCAACAGTAATATGATGGAATAATTATGTGTGGAATTTTGATGCAACCCAAATATCTGGAAGCAATTAGACTGGTTTGAACTGTGCGTTCGTAGAATACTACAGCCATTGTTTGACCAGTATTATTCACAAGTAATTTGTGGCAGATTTATATATAAAATTAAATTTTTTGATAAGAGTCCACCCTTTATGGCAAATTAGCAGATACCACATGTCTCGCTGTACTAATTTCATTAGAAAAAATCCTAGTCGCCAAGGCTTACTCATTGTTATGAACTTTTAAGCAGAGATGCATGTTTCCCTCGATTTTTACGGCATCAGTCTTTTCCTCTTCTTGCTTGAATTGCGAGTAGCAATGAAGATGCACTTTAGACAAAGAGTACACGTTTTCAAATAGGATATTTACTGAAATGAGGTGAATTGGAAGGTTTATTTTAAGTACCAAAATTTCAGAAGAGGCTGGGGGGTAACTTTCTTCTACCAATTGGATGAAATTAGTGCAAATCTTCGGTATCATGAACATTAACCTGCATTCATTTGCATTTTTGCAATCGTATTCCTCAGTTTCTCTAATCATTGCAAAAGAAAGCATACATCCGCAGAGGAGGTAGTTTCAACATTAGAAATTTGCAACAGGCCCTTCCTTAGAATGACAGAGGCGTTTGTAGCATGTGCTGGCAGGAATTTATCTTCCAATGCTTTATTCGATGCCAACAGAGGAAAGAAATTCATCTTCAAATGCAATCGGCTTGAGTTACTTTAGAAGAAACAGCATGTTTCTGGTTTTTAAATAAAATTTGATAAATATACTTTCCTATGATTAAAAGCATACCCGGCATTTCCCCAGATCATAGTTTACTTTATAATGATCATTAAAAATTCGGACATAAGAGTTGGGGGCGACTAAAGAGGGTTTCAACTTTTTGAACCAGAGAGATTTCGTTAGAGAAATTGGAAATTTACACTCATTCGACATTGCTACAACGTAAATTGTGAAATGGATTCTCCTTGTCCAAATTTTGTCAAACCTATTCAACCACGAATACAGCAAAATTGTCAAGTAGTATACCTAAAGAATGGAAGCTTCTCATGCAACAAATGAAAGCAACTTTCGAGATTCTAAATTCGGTTTCAAGTGGCATGGATTTATAAGCCTCCTAAACTGGTTTACGAAAGCCTAAAATAACTAATCTCGCTCCAAACTTGTGGAGTGGAATGATTCCAAAATTTAGAAGATGCCAAAAATCTACAAGTTTATTGAATAAATGGCAATAAACTCTTAAGTAAATTTTTCTTGAGTAAAAATAACATTACAATAAGGGTGTCAGATTTAGAAAAAATGAACATTTTAATGCATTATTTTATAGTATTTCCCAGTTAAATATCTCCCGATATGAGGAATAGGTTTCTAGTTAAGTTGAATTTACTAAATTATTGCTATTATTTCCTTTACTTTTCCAATAAAACATAACCTTGACTGAGACCGATAAGGTGCAATCGACCTTGCCTAACTAAAAAAAATAATTTTAAGGTTTTATTACTTTCCAGATACTTTTTAATCCTTTTTTTCATATTTCATTGGGAAACAAAAATTCATTTAAATTAAATATTAAACCTAAATAATTAAACTATTTTGAGATAAATACTTTAATCGCCATTTATCGTTTTTTTAAAAAAATATAATTACCACAATGTAGATCGAATTTGCAACCTGATTGTCTCTTCTTAAGGTCACACGTGTGAAGCGGCATCGTGCTTTGCGCAATTTGAAATCTCTTTTGCGGTATGCACAAAATTTTTCAAGATAAAGAGATTTTTTTTTCTCGTAGTTCTAAAATCGGCGGTCGGCAATAATTTAGATATTTGCGGCCTTGATACTCAATCTAACCTAATCAAATACAAGTTTAAAATTCTATGATGCGTGCGTGTACGAATTTTAGGTTGGCAATTGCTTTTTTACCCCCTACTAATTACTTTCTAAAAATGACTTATTCAATAGTAAGATTTGATTAAATTTATAATTTAAAAAAAATTACAACATTGTTCAATATTTTGCGAATTATTGCATTTTGAAATCTTATTCGACAATATGTGTTCCTTCAGGCTAATGAACTGTCTTAGAAATATTTTATGAATTTTTACCCCTAGGCTCTTTGACCTCGGTCGGTCCGTAAGATATTTCATTCAGTGACCATGTTGTTTATGATTCATCCTTCATATATGCGCAATGAATTATATTAGTATTCGAATCTGGCACACAAGGACGCTACATTGGGATAATTTATATTCAAAATTGCAGTATCTCTTAGAAATGTCCACCATAATTAGGGATTTAGAAGTACCCTAAATTAATCAGAATCAATATAAACACGCTTAAAGTACTACTCGTTTAAGATATGACATTTTTGAATGGGACAAGTGTATTATTTCCTCGGGAAAAACTCCGAATTTATCGATCAGTGTGGTTTTTTTATGATAATAAATGAAGAAGGAGTTTTATTTCTGTTCCCTTTCCATTGCGTTTGATCAAAGTGACAACTTATTTCTACCTGCAAAGAGTCGCTCGCATGGGAAAGCCAAGCGAAGTACCATTCCACCGCTTCCATGTTTACTAATGATTACTCAATAAAATTTGACTAACATTGAAAGTTACTAGTTTAGTCAATCATTCGCCTTCAACGGAGACTGCATTTTGAACTCTGATAAGGCCATGCGATCGGCATTTTCCTTTCTCAGCATAGAAAAACAATAAATCGAAGTGATAAGACCGAACATCACAGCTCACTGACTGGTCAATAGATGTTTGTTATGTTGAATAAAAATTTAGGTGATGACCCATGACTTTTGAATTCAGAATTTATTAAAGTAGGAAATTTTTTAGACTTTGAATACCATTTGGATTCACTCGCCTCCAAAGTTCACTGGAGAAAAATAGCAAAATAACACGGTGAAAGTATAAAGTATTTTATAAGATATGGTTCACTTGGACATAGTTCTATTATCCTGATTTGATCGCTCTGAATTTCTGGATGAGTTCAAGTACGCGATAAATGCAGATTGTTGAACAGACTATGCTAATAAATGGCACCTTTTATCAGTTTTGACTTTTCTTTATTTATTGTGGTTTTGCAGAAGAAATAAGTAATCCCGAGTGAAATTCTAACTGAAAAGACATTATTAGTAAGCCCACCAAACGGTGCTCACATGGTTGCTTAGAAATACAAACAAATCGAGGTGAAATATCTAATCAATGTTTAATTTAACTGAACAGTGAATTCTACAAGGCTTTTGATGTAAATTCAACTAGAGACATGAGGTCAGACTGAGAAATTTAAAATTCGAGCAAATCACGTACAATTTACACTCCCAAGGCATTCGAAAATGAAACGGATTAAATATCTTGATGCCGCCAATGGATTTTCACTCGATTCCTTCGAGTTCAATATTTCAACACGCACATCACAATTGGTCATAAATGAAGTACTGACTTTCCAAAATAATTAATAATATTATTACTGTTGTTATTTTTATTGATTTTTAATATAATAAATGTAATACTAAAAATTTTTAAATAACAATTTGAAGAATTCAACATTTTTTTTCGGAGATGCAGTGCAAATAAGCCATGGAATTTCTCCCGAAATTAGCTGAGCTACCCCACTATCACCCAGGCTACAGAGCGTATTTAGTGAATTGTATACATTCTATTTATGGAGCACTGACACAAATTCATTGATTGACTATTGATTGCTGGTCAGCTGAAAGATTTCTGCACTCATGGTCCCATTAGCTCCCTACAGGACCAGTAACACGGTTCACCTTACAGATTATTCGAGTCCACATAGTATTTCTCTGTTCACTCCCACTACCTTTGTGCACTCTTCAAGTATTTTGCACAGTTCTTTCTCTCCTTAAACAACAGATTTTAGTAAAATAAATAAAGAAGGAGATTACCATTTTAAAGAATAAAATGCAAATCGGGATTTCTTCTCATTTTACTCCTGAATTTGTTTGTTTTCGCGCTATTAAAAGCAGGCATACTTTAACGCGCCCAATTTACTTGGCTTATCGGTTAATTGATATATCATAATGGTGTAACATTTTTGAACACCGTACAAACCTTCAAATTACCTTTTAAATGAAAATGTCTGCTTATATTATGCCAATTACAGCTTATTAGATCGATAAACTTGAGCAGTTGACAGCAGAGGAAGTCGATCATATCGAGGTACAGATCACACGATTGGCACTAATAGCCCGGTTGCTGCAAGACGTAAACGAAGTCATCAGCGTCACTGTCTTTACACTTTGACTTTTATAATTTATAAATCTAATTAGAGAAGTAAATAAGGATACAGCGTATGTATTTGTTAATTGTGACTCCCGAGGGGAACATTTTAAACTTTTCTCCACGCTACTGAATCAGAGCCTTACTGTGTTAGATGTTGCGTTTCATGGTGGGCATATTTTTTGTATGCATTCTAGACGAAAATCGCGTCTTCACATTTCCAATATGCAGCCGACCGACTCGGGAAATTACTCTTGCCTAGCGGAAAATGTCAACGGCTATATTAAAAAGACAGTGGAGATATATGGTAAGTCCGTGTTTGGTCTGCGTACCTCTCCTCCCCTCCCCTTCCCCTCCCCCGCCCCCTCTATTATCTCTCATTTAGGCAGAAATGCTTCCCTTTAACTAAATCAGAACCTTCCAGTTTCTGTAAACGCGCTTGCAATTTATTCGTTTGTAACTTCAATACACAGTAAATGTTAATGGCATATTGTGAATATTTATTTATGTCAAATGGTAGGCTTTATGATAGTTGTCATTAGCCCTTTGGTTGACTTCGGGCTTCACAGAAGGGAGGACATCAAAGTCACAAAAAGTCGAATGGGGGAAGAGAAGAGTGCTTTACAGATGTAAAAGTGACAGACACAAAGGCAGAGAAAAAGGTAAGGGAAGGTGAGTACTCTGGAAGCGTTCGAATAGGACATACAGTCGGGTGATAGTAGTTTGAAGTCAGCTGTCGGTTTATAGACATTTTTGCCGTATGAGTATACGTTGCCCGTGGTGCACCACGTGGAGGTCAGTCTATTGCGCATCCCATATTGTGGATATATACAGCTGCATATGCAAGCAAACGCTTAACATAGCCTCTGAAAGCGTATTTTACTGGCTGTTGTTTTTTTGGTTACTGAATTAATGCTCTAAATAGTAAACTTCTTTAACTAAAAGTTCGTGTTGCATTAGATATGTCTATCAAAATGGCGCACAGTTGACTTTAGGTAACAAAAGGTCAGTGGAAGCCACACATCCTGAGCCTACGTCTTTAATACTAGCAAGTCTAAATGGATTTTGAATTTGCGCAAAAAATACACTTACGAGTTTTTCGATTAATAAACGTACTTTTGCAAATGAAGCAAATTAGTCAAAAGATGACCTACAAAGTATACCTTTTCAGTTTATTGGCTTTTAAAATCGATAAAATGAAGTAATGTTGAGGAATTTTTCTAACCAGACAACTGTAGTTTTTTATCAGTGACTTATTAAGATTAATCAGTTTCCAGTAAAAGGGTTATTTTGTTTGATCGACAGTGGGAATGAAATCAATATAATCTTTAATTCTGGCCAATAAATTCACTTCGTTTCAGTGGTTAAAACTGAATTTCAAGAATAATATGTTGCGTTTCTTGAGGCATTTCAGTGGAAGTTAATGATTTTATTAATTATGTTTCAGTTATTCCACAACAACCAACAACACCAGTACTCTTGGCAACAATGGCTCCTGTAACGGGTAAGCTCATTAAATACTACGCCATAAAATTTGTTCATATAATGCCATACTGTTGCTCGCTACCATTTGGCAAGCGGCACCCTGGACAATCTAACGAGCTCCGAGTTATTCATTCACCTTTGATGTTCTGCCAATGTAAACAAAGTTATTACAGGATACTTAGTTAGAATGTGGCGTAGTGGGTCAATTATATACCTTAATGAAATGTAGTAATATATATATATATATAAATTAATATAGTTATATATATATATATTATTGCTAATAAAAATGACTCCAGTGCAATAAAATATTTATTGGTAGACAATAATCCCTTTTTAGAACCAGGTTGAAGAAAAGTCACAATAAATTCATAAATCAAAATACAAAGTTCATGATTGGTCCACCAAATTGTGGCAAATGCACGTTTAAAAAGACCGATTTCCTAATCACGTTAATTTTTCCAAAGGCTCAGTAGGCTAGGGGTTTTTCCACTTGATATTCAGCGGTTTACAGTTATAACCGAACAGAGGTGATGCTGAGATATGGCGATATACACCACTCGAGTTACATAATATTCGGCAAAAGGGTTAACGCAAAGAGTGAAATTTTTATGAATAGAAATGCCGTACTGACGATTCCTAGCTCTATATTCGAAACCTAGACCCACTTTCCATCGACCAAGACATACAAGGAATATCAGCCAGATAAAATCTGTATGATATTAAAAAAATGGGAATTTTTGCTCTCTTCAACAAATATTTGGAAGATAAATCATTTATGATATGCTAATTGCATACTTTTTAAAAGAACACTTGGTTAGCGGCAAAATATACCACTATCTAAATTTTATCCTCTAACCGCCTTTCCGCAAATTTGTGGTAATTCTATTCTATTATCAATTGCACAAACTGTTATTGTAATTCACTTATCAGTTTTATTCAGTTTATCACCCACGCTTTATTGATTTCCATTCTTCAGTTTATTAAAGTTAAGTCTACTACGGCACCCTCTTCACTTTTATCCAATGAAAGTAATTTTCTAGGGATCGCAGCTAATTCATATACTGTGGTAATCGATTTCATTATTTAATTTCTCCCACCTTGCATTGAAATCATCTGAGCTGGATTTTCACATTATTATACAACATTTAATATAAAAGTTTGAGTCAACCACAAAATGAGTGCGCTTTAACATTAACTAAAGTGAGTGAGTTATTACAAAAATTATATCATTCAATGATCAGGCATGTAGAAAATTTGCATCGTTTTGTTCGTGCGAATTTTAATATTAATAAGCATTCGTATTTTATAACAATTGTTTTTCGATTATTTAACTGTTTTATTTAAAAATTATTTTATAATTTTCTGCAGTCCATCCATGCTATCGATACTGTTTTCATGGCTATTGCAATCTTGTGGATGGACGGCCATCTTGCAGGCAAGTTACAATTCCTCCTTCAATTGCCAAACCTTTTATGCTTATATTACAAATATGAAATTTTACACACATGTTAGACCATTGGCTCTCCAAACTATGCAAAAGATGAGGCAATCCGATTCAATAGTTTATTATGATTAATTATGTAAAGTTGTCACATTACACATTGAAGACAGTTCTTGAAGATGGATGTCGATTAACTGGAAATTGAGCGAATTCGTAAGCGCGATAACATTGTCAATTTGAAGTAATAACATAATTTAGCCGAATTGGGGTTAAAAATTACGAAGTTCCGAAATGGAATTTACACCATTGAAGTGTTCAGATTAGCACGGCTGACTGAGCAACGTTTATACAACTTTTATAGCCCATAATCAATAAAATGTTCCATTGCACGCTCTATCTAAATAAAAGTGCAAACTTTTGACGTTATTAAATTAAAATGTTTGAAAATGAAGGAGTGAATATTTGCGATTGTTTGCATAAAGTTAAATTAACGAATTATAGCCATAAGGCTTTTAATAATGACATTGAATCAGCGACAATCAATCATATACATTGGTTGCAAAATCAAAATTATTCGGTAGCATAAAGGATGAAGTTTTCGTTTAGATGCAGACATGGATATGTTGGTCAACGTTGTGAGGTAATTAACATTGAATGTTTTGCCGATTTTTCGCTAACGAAGGATTGCGATTTGAGGTTGCTAACTTGTGCATGATGTTTGCTGCTTAATTTCACTTCAGTTGAAACCGCGTATAAATTTCGATACATGGATAAAAAACCATTATCAATGTTTTTCAGTTGTATCTCCCAATACTATGGGCCAAGATGTGAATATGTCGAAAATTTATCGGAAGAAACGAGATCTATTGAAGATGGTTGCACTAATGGTAAGCTTTGAAAGACTTATTACTTACCACTTTTAAGTAGCAAGAAAGTTACATTCTCTCTTTCTTCGTGAATTAGGCTGTGATAGTTTTCTTGGGCGTCTCGTATTATTTTCTACTCTCGGGGCTCTTTTGACTCTCCTAATGCTTTTAGTTCTCTGCCTTTTTGTAAAAAGAAAGTTGTAAGTGGAATCAATTTGCTTTTTGATTCCATTTGATTTTTGTTAAATTAAATCTTTGCAATTATAGCCATCCTAACCGACCCAGATATTCCTCAAGAACCCCTGAAATCATGGTTTGTATTTTTATATTGAGTTGCTACTTGTATTGATTAAGTAATTAAGCTATTATTCGTTAATTCTTGCAGGCACCAACACCTATTCCAATGAGCATTTACGACGCCGCTTCTGTTCAAGGTCCCGGGAGTGTTTCTCGCGTTTACAGTCCCACAAGACATCCAAATTCTTATGTTGAGCCGCCACGAGCTTTAGAGTGGATGCAATCTTTTCAAAGCGTCATAAATAACTATTCGTCAGCTTCTGACAGCACGTCCCATCTTTTCTCTTCTGATTTCCCTCCAGCGCCAGACTGTCTACCATTTACTAACAGACATCTACCTCAAATCCGATCCCTCACTTTTCCTAATTAGACTTGCCCAAATGTTTGAATGTGCCCATTATTCAGCATTGCATGTCGTCTGAATGTCGTCCTATATTCAACTATGTCTACTTGTACTGTCACTAATGTCCCAAATTCTCGTCAACTTTATCCCCTGATTTTCACTGTTATCCGCTTAGCATTCCAGATTTGAGATGACACGACTAAAAGCGCCTCTTCCCTTTATCTTCCTCCACAACACAAAGATTTGATCAGAATTGCAGACTAAATGAACACGCAACGCAGTTGGCATTCTCCTTTAATTTGTCGCCATTATGGCCAGCGTTCGGTACACCAACTTGCATTTAAAAAATACAAAATTAACTATTAGAATGTGCTACAACCTGTCTTTCTTATGAAGTAAGGTTAAGGTCATTGACGTGGGGGTTGTTATTTGCAAAGCGTTCCTTTTTTCATTTTATTAAAAAATCAATTAATGTGCCGTTCAATATTATAAAATTTTTTGGGTTAAAAGTGAACATTTTCATTTAACTTAAAAATTCGAGTTTATTAAATGGAAATGAAATATTATAAGCCCGTCTATTTTTAAATAATTTTTGATGTTGTCAATAGGCAATTAGAATGTGAGACTTTTGAGCTTTAGTGCTTTGTGGATTTATGCTGATCTCATTTGCAATTTAACGTCAAGAATAACTATTGCAAAAGATGCCAAATTTCCAGCCCTAATGCGGCAGAAATTAGGCTTCAGAAGAGAGTTCGAATAAGCTTATTCTGTGTAGACACAAAGCTTTGCTTTCTCACATTGCTTCTTACCAATGGCACATAACGGAAGGAGATTCTTAGTACGCATTTGTTAGCCAAAATTAAGGACAGAATACAAATCTTACTTTAAGTTTGAGAGACCTCCCGTGAACCATAAAGAGACGCTTTATTTCTCTCAAGGAACTTGAAACGACAATAAAAATGCCAAATCTAGAAAAGCCGAATATCCATAATACGTTGAAATTCAATCGATTTTCTGACAGTTATCATTTGCTAGAAAACAGCTAGTTACCTGAGCAGAGCATTAGAATTCTGACTATGCACAGAGTACTTGCGAAAGTGTAATAATTTATCAACAGTAGATGAAGCGAAATCAAAATGAACTTCAATAATTGTGATTTGGGACTTTGAGACAGTGCCAAACTTGACAGGTTGGTTGATCGGTTTTCTCGCCAGTGAATTAATGCTCGTAAAAGATGAAAGATTGAACGATAGGCCAAGTACAGACAAAAGTAATTGATTTATCATAAGTAATTTTATCGATTTATAAGGTGTCAAAAGAGATACTTGAATAAAAATTTATTGCAATCATGGAAGGAAATAATGTTCTCTCACATGATCTGTGCTAATATGGTTATTGATATAGTGAATACAAACCTAAGTTAGAACTATAGGCCTTCCTTGCTAAAATTGAACTATGAAAACAATTTAAAAATGTATAAATTTTCACCACACGCCTCAGTAAAAGGAGGTGTATTATCTGTACCTTATTCTATGTCCTAAATTTAAATGAGAGCGAATAAAGCCAATCAACGCTGTGGAATGTCATGAATGAACAACGTGATAACCCTCAGTTATTGTCTTGAAGGCGATTATTCTCTTAGAAGAGCAAAGTAAAATGTATTCGAGGTTTAGCAATGCCAAGTATGCAATCGTTGAACTCTCTTGAAAACAGATAGTCTTCCCTACCAGTGACCAATAATTTTAATCTTCACTTACAGAAATGTTCGCTTGTAAAAGCAAGGCAATTTTTTAAGCAGTAATTTTGGTTGATGATTGGAAAAAGCATTACATATATGCATATTTAAGTACTTAGCTTACTCTTTTCAAATTTTTATTACGAAAGAATTTGTTATATAAATAATTTAAAAATAGAAAATATTAAGACAACTTTAAAATTCCTTGATATACTCACATTGATGTTGAAGTTTAAATGTAAGATGGAATTTACAATTCCTCCTGGTCATATACATATTTATTTTGAACGTATTTATAGCATTGTTAAATTTCATTATTTATCCATACAAATGTCATCAAAGGTGTCAAATAATCAATTTAAATTTAGATCACTAAGTTCATCAAAATGAACAATTCTCGCCGTTTTATGAATAAATATGAAAATTGCACCTTCATTATTACACCTTTAATGTATTTGTCCGACAAAATGAATTAAAAAATCTGCAGTGACGATAAGCGTTTTGAGGCCATGAAATAGCTGTTTTTTTGCTCTCTTAACTTTTCTCCTCAAACTCGGCTTTTCTTATCGGCAGCACCTTCAAATAAATCGTTTCAGGAACAAAATATTCCCCCAGCGAGTAGACTATTCACTTGGCTCATTAGAGCAAATATTTTAAAACCAAGTTGATTCATAAAAATCGAAAGTCATGCGCCTCATTTTCTAAACCCATTTCTATTGCTTTGCTATTTTGATGAATTTTTAAAGTAAACTTTGAATTTCAAGGTAATTTAGGCTTTCAAACATTTTAAATGTACTTGTGCAATATTGAATATCTAAAAGAACGAATCTTCAATAATGTGGAGTAATTTGTACTCCAATGCAATTATTTTGTCACCAACTAAAATTTGAATTTCACTAATTTGGTTCCCTGGTCATGGTGGTAGCAATGAGTCAACTCAGACTATCATTAAGTTTGATTGACAGGTTCTTCAATCGATATCGCTTCGAATGCCTTTCGCAATTCGGTAAAGAGCGTTTTACATTGTATGATTAATTATGATTAAGGGACATATCAGTAAGAAGATTCCATTTGCGGAAAGTTACACAGTTGGTGGTAAATGGAGAGGTTATAAAAGCAAAATTAAACAATCTGGCGGGTCTCACTTTAACTAAACCTCATATTTATCAAACTTTATGCTTGTAAATCTCAACTTTAGTGAAAATATTTGTACAAATCATGATAATATCACCATTTCCAAAATCACGGGACACGAATTTTTTTATAATTCATTAATACAGTCATTATGTAAAATTATTTTATCGTTAAAATGAGTTTTAAGATTTTTATTTCTTACAATAAAAATAATAGTTTCAGTATCCTCTAGCAAATCCCACACATATAATTTCCCATGGATTGAATTATTGATTATTGAATTTCTATGCTCCTGCCTGTTCACGCAATCTCTGCAACACATCACTTTTTAGCGTAAATATCGACTCACTATAGGTACCCAAGGATTTCCCATTCACCTAATTCCAGTGGCGTTTTCTTTTCCGTTTTCGAAAAATAACATTGTTTGCACTCTTCTCACCGGATCAGAGTAATTTCAAGCGTATAAAGTTGAGTACAAATATATGATGTTGATACGGATTTGTGGTGAATACACCGCTACCGGGACTGCTCAATAAGATTTCACTCGCTCAAGAACATCATGAAAAGTACGGTCGTGTTGAGTTTACACGAAATTGTTTGCAGTGGCTTCATATATGTGACCAGCATTCGTGCACTGATCAGTTGATTGTCCTCAAATTGCAGAGCATTTACGATGATTCTCATACTTCTTGCCTTCTCACTTCTATTGGTTAGCTTAGTCTAATTTTTAGAGTCTTTTTAGATTTGAGGACACTGCTAGGTACTCATTGTTAAACCTCTAAAAGAATTACTAACGCTTAGTAAAGGACATCTGCGCAGTACTCGATTCAAGCACACTTTTATTAATGTTACTGGGGAAAATTAAAGTATCTGCTGACACACTAGTCCACTTAATTATTCCTTTATCTACCAAATTTTTAAACCAACTGTAAAGAAATTACAGATGATAATTTCAAAATGGTTGGTAGGTGATCGAAATTCAATTTTTTAAATGTTGCGAAAGTAGAAAAAGGACTTTTGTAAAATTTAACTATATGAAATTTTTTATCCGCTCAACGAAAGGAATTACAACACAACTTATTTATTCCATATGAAAATAAATTTATCTACTATGTAAATTTTCGAACATTATTTGAAAAATCGAAACAACTGTCTCCATCGGTTGAGAGCAAAATTACAGTCAGAACAGCATTTGTTATCATTCCTTCTCTAATGATCGATTGATGATAACATTTAAAAATGCATCGATTTTCTTAAACGATTAGAATACAAAAGAACGAGGCGGAATTTAGTATCCCTGTTAGATGTACTTAAGTTGAGAAATGATGTAGTTAATTTAATATAAATGTATCAATGAGAAGCAGATGGTTAATCTGTGGGACCCCACGTCATCGCTTAGCAAGTAATCGCATGCGCGCCAGACAGGCTTGAAAGAGCGGCCGTGCAACTTCTCGTAATGATTGAGCGCGGAGAGCACATAGCCAATAGCTAATCAAAAGCCCTCGTTTGTTTTATCAAATCCGTCATGTGGAATGACTAAGCTTCCTTCCACACCATGCATGCCTAGAATAGACACGTCTGTTTCTTCTATGCCTTTGCAGCAGCTCACCTAATTCCGGGGGATCTACGAACTAGGAGAAACTGCCATAGAGGTTTCTGAGAATACACAAGGCTCATTCATGTAGCTAATCCGCCACAAATCGATTAAAAAAAATGTTTGCACCACTATTAAAGTAGGAATTTATTTAAAATTATTAAATCACGTCAAAAATCGATTGTGTTTAAATATATTAGTTGATTGTCATCCAGTTTGCTTTAATTATATTATGAGTTATTTTTGAGAATTTTCTTTTTATTTGCAATCCGATTCCTTAAAATTGCTATTTTTAAAAAACATCTTTGGCGAAACAAATTTCTAAACGAACCCATAAATTTTAATGAGTTTCGCGCTGTAATCATGTTTTTGTAAAAAAAAATATTTGCATATGTTTGATAAAGTTGGCACAAGTCATTTTATGTTTTAATAAATGACCATAGATTTGAAGGGACCAAAATATCACCCCTATGCCATACTTCATGTAACTTCCCAGACCTTGTCCCCGGCAAAAATGTAAAGGCCTTTTTTCTCTACAAATATATGGTCAAAATTGGCCGATTTGCACTTTCCCATTTAGCCAGCTTTTCCTTGAGTTGAAAATTAGTGCTATTGGAGAAAGGCATTTATAATGGTAGCTGTTTTAGTGGGGGAGTTATAGACGGCGCAAAAAATTCATTATTGTTAGAATTTTATTCCTAAGGCATGACCTTGGGTAAACGTTTTGCACCACTCCTTTGCACCCAATGCCCTCTGGATAATCACATAGAAAACAAGGAAAGAGTTTCCAACACCCAAAACGCAAACTATTTATGAAATTTTAGAGACGAGACACAAAGGAACTGAACTATTTCTTGACAAATAATGATGTAGAAAAAGCTTAATCTTGAGACTGAACTTCTCGAGGCCTTTAGAAAGGCCTTCAGTCGGTTAGTACTAGTCACTCTTAGTAACTATGCGGAGAAGACGTGATAAATCTTTGTCTGTCTGGGACTGATTATCGAAATAGTGAAAAGAGTTGAAATCTTGCGATTCTAATGGATCGATTATGGTCGAGACATCCAAAAAGCACAAGGCATTAACAAAAGAAAATTGTTATAATAAAGTTAAATTACATTACCTTCACTTGCCAAAAAATGTCCATTAGATAGTTATTCCACAAGCACGACAAAATACAATGCTATGCTATCTTATCTTCGACTGAGATGCTGTATAATTTATAAAGTAGTTGCGAAAGAATCGAACTTACTCTGCAACAGAAGCATTGTAGTAAATAAGTGAAAACTCCCAAACTCCAAGCTAAAAATCTCTCAAGCCAATCAAATGAATTTAAATACTGATATCAAGCCTCTGTTTTTAAATAGGGTGACGTCTGGAAAAGTAAAGTGATGAGCCAATGAAGAGTAGTAGATTAGAAAGACACTTTAATTATACAATTTAGAGATGATTTGGAATTTTGCAAAACTAAAAGCTACAGCAGTAATGGCGGAACTAAATATTCCCATATCAACATTTTCTATGACAACTGCTCACTCGTAAATTTAATACGAGTATCGATTCGCGAGCACTACTCTTTTACAATTTACCTTTAACCCTCATAATTGTACAATCTTCCGATGGATTTGATCAGAATCGAGAAAGTAAATTAAATTTTGCTGACTTATTTACAAACACAGGACTTGATAGAATTAGAAAAATTAAATCAGGACTCACAAACAAACTGTACGGCTTCTCCGGTAAACAATGACAGTAAGTAATTTGTGTATTTCAATGATCACGAATCTTTTTAGTCAAACACTGGCATGGTACTATAATTGGACCGGTATGTGAATGCTTATATTTAGTGAACTGGTCAATTTTCTTTTAGGACGGCACTCCTTATGAAGGCGGTGTTTTTCACTTGAATATCCGCTTTCCAGCCAATTATCCCTTTGAGCCACCAAAGGTAAGGAGTACTTTCTTATAGTCCATCATTTAGATTAATTTTAAAACTAAAATCTATCATCCAAATATAAATTCAAGAGGACATATTTGCCTGGATATACTCAGAGATCAGTGGTCTCCATCGCTTACAATATCCAGTGGTAATAAGCTAATTCTCTTCAAATTATTAACTTTTTAGTTTTACTTTCAATCTCTTCAATCTTGAATGATCCCAATTTGGATAATCCATTGATGACGGAAATAGCCCATATGTACAAAGCAAATAAGCAGAAATATGTCGAAATTGCAAGAATTTGGACGCAAAAATATGCTGCTGGGGCTGAGATACAATGAAATAAAAAGGATACCTCGTAAATGGATGCTTGCTTATTTTATACGAGCATGTAATGCTATCCGGCAATAAGTGCATAGCTTTAAGTTTGCAGAAGATATACTAAGCACCCATTTTTTAATGGGAAGTGACCTTTTGAGTTGAAATTGGCTATGAACATGATTAGTCAGTTGCGAGCTTTTTTTCTGAGCATTATCTCAAGTGTATTTCATCCAAATATTGGAGGAATTTAGGCAGTCTTTTTCAATCAAATCGACTCCTCGACTTGGTTGCAATAGTTTTGTAGATAGCTGAATCGGAGTATGTTAGCCTTTGCCGGCTTTCAAGCCATACAACACACGTTTCAGACAGCGATTGGACACAAACAGCCCGAATTTGGAGTCTTCTTCACTTCTTTGTCAAATAGAGAAGCCATTTAAAACTTTCAACTTAAGTTATCGGTGAAGTTTATAAGGGAATTCATCCTCAGAGATGGTCTACCTAAAATTTTAAACTTGCACTAAGAAGAAGGAATGAGAAAAATCAGATCAAATTCACTAATTGCATAACGAGAACTTGTGTAGCGGATTTGCTACCTAACTAAGCCTGAGTGTACTCAGAAACCTCAGTGACAGAATATCCTGGTTGGTAGTTCCCACTAAAGTAGCTACGCTACTGCAAAGTCAAGAAAGAGACGAGGTGGGAGAAGAGACGTTTATTCGCCGTGACAAGATGGCGGAGTGTACTGTATAGGAAACCTAGTCCGTGTATATGACGTGGAACTTAGTAATTATATACACTTTATGATACGATGATCTCATATAACTTGCACCATTGATTGGTCGGAAAATCGTGTACTGGTATTGACCTTGATTGATCGTAGTTGGTATTGGTCATCGATTCTGCATTAGTTATGCTGAAGTTGTGTCCCCACACTTGTGGTGCGGGTTGCTTACGATTCTGTTGGGGTTCTCAGTATCCGGAACATATGATAGCATAAATATGAGAGGAATTTGCAGTTCATTGATTATGTGGGAGTTATTGGCCCTTATTTTCGAAATCAATAAATTATCGGACAAACAGTATCGAAGCGTTTATTTTCATAAAAACATTTACAAATTGAAGATAATGACTTTGAAAAAAAACAATTGTGTCTGCAATTTTACACCATCGACATGAAATTTAAATATTTTTTGGATTTATTATTTATTTTTTTCATATTCGGTTCTCACACTTCATTTAATATGTTGGTTAAGAAAATGCTTTCAATGGCCTTTTTTATTCCTTAGTGTATTCGATTGAGTCAACAATTTTATCTAATAAAACCAGCCATTTACTTGAGAGATTCCACATTTTGCTTCATTTCATTAATATTTCTAAATTGCTTGCTTTTAAAATAATACAACATTAAAAAATAAGAAATGAGCAAAATTGGTCAAAAGTCTATTAAATAAAGCAAACTGAAATCCGATCAACAAAGGATTTATGGGAAATAATGGATTGTTGATTGATTGATTGCGAAAAGTAATTTTTTCATCATAAAATTGCTAGTTTGATTTATAAGGCATTATCAACCTACTTAAATATTCTGATCTACGGGGCATTCCTTGGATAATGGAAAAATTCTTGTTCACAAATCACCAGCCCAAACACTATTTGTACAATATCAACTGACTGTTTCTGCAATTTGAATGAAATTTTATCTTAACACCAATCATATGATTTTGCTGTTCCAGAGGCTGTTTATTTTAATCTCTCACTGAGCTCAATATTAATTCGAACTATATAAACAGGCTTCTCTGTGGACGAAAATAACACTACTCTAAATGTACGGAAATCGATTGCATAAGTACGTCACATGACTTTTGGGGTAGTCATATGATGTTTCAAAATCTTTCAAATCTAACATATATCCAGTCTGTTTTTTCCCTACCAGGAGATGGGAAAATAAGTACGTTTCTAGTTATAGAAGAATAACCCAAATGTTCAAGGTAGAGCGTCTGAAAGTTGTCATTTTTTATAGTTGTTTGGGTAAACAAACAAAAGTTCTGAGATTTTAAAAATTTATTTAAAGAAATAACCTTATTTTACGAATTTTGGCTCGAAAATTTACGGTGCAAAGACTCAAAACCTCCAAACAAGAATTTAAGTCTAAACTCAATATAAAATTTTTGTCTATTTAAGAAATAAAATATTAAATACTATTTGACGACATTAAATGCTATTAAATACCAGATCTGCTGACATTAATTGATAAAAATAAATTGAGCAGTAAAATTGGAGACAAAATATTTCCCAAAATGCTTTCATGCATTTGCCAAATCACATCTACCCCAAGTAATCAGAATTGTCTTCAGGTAACAATATTAATATATTTGATGGGAGCAATAATTCACTGCTGGTGCCTTAACAGAGCTAATCCATAAACTATGAGTTTGCAAAAATATCTGAGATGGGCTAACACGACGCATGTTGGCAAATAAAAGCATGCAAACGATCCATTTAGAAGAAGAACTGACTACTTGTACATCACTCCAGCTCGCATTAATTGATTGGGTAGAGGAGACACCTTTCTAGCATGAGTTTCACAGTAGAGTGTTTCATTAATGTAGAAGTATCCTACATTACGAAGGTTAATTCCGCAGACAGAACAGGTCAAGCAATCCGGATGCACTGGAATCGAACCATGTATTTTAACCATAACACCGGCGATTGGACCACCACAGGCACCACAAGTTAATTTTGGGGCTCCACTACTAGGTGATGTGACCCCAGTCTGCGAAAGAGCGTTCTCGAAAGATGTGGTTGCATTTCGCGCAGAATACAGTCCCATAGGTGAGTTATATTCCGAGTGCATAATACGGTGAGTTCTTCCTTCCTGATTACGAACAACCACTGGCTGACCGGGTAATGGAGCTTGTCCAAACGGTACTGGGTTGACATTATGGGAGGCACCAATCGGAGGTATATAAGGTGCAGCAAAAGCGGACTTCAAATTGGCCTGACCATTATTCATAACTCCACGAATAACGGTTTCTTCAACTTTTGCTGACATAGGCTGGATGATAGTTGAAGTAGTCGTTGTTTTAAACTGTGGTGGCGCACCTCCACGTTGAACGAGGACCTCAAAGTCATTGCTAGAGCGAATAATTTCCATTTTAGCCTGTTCATGAGTGAGATTCCGAGTGTCTGTTTTGTTGATACGAAGAACGTAGTCTCCACCTCGAAGTCCACATCTTTCGGCTACACTACCATTAGTGATTCTTTGAATATTCAGCGGGTGTCCGACATCTACACCTCCTTCAAGACGAAAGCCCCATTGTATTGAGCTGTCTGGGCGAAAGAGTTTGAGTGTCAACAGTTGTCCTGCCATTTGGCTCTTCTGACAACTGGATCGTGAAGTTGCTAGATAAGAGGGTATGCAGAAAAGAATGTACGTGCTAATGCGTGTGCGTTGGGAAAAGTGAACGTGTGTGCCCAGAGAGCCAATCAGATGGCACCCTTTTTAGTGTCAATAATTCCCCAATTCTCTAAATGCCGAAATAAATACCGTTGTTCAAACGTGAGAATTTTATTGTTTCACAGCGGCGTTTGACAACGATTATGACCAATTACTTTATTTGATTTAATCTGAGTTCAAGCGAAGTGTGAAATGAGTTTCAAAAGGTGGAGTGAAAATTTTTTGAACAAGTTTCCTGTTCTAAAAGACAATAGATGAATAAATTCTGAAGTGTATAAACCCATTAGTATTAGAAAATCCAGAAGGCGAAAAATGAGATCTGAAAATTAAAGTTTAAAAACCGAAAATAGTTAAAATTAAGAGCATAAATCAAAAGATAAATCGTTTTAGACGTTTTTTTCGTTAATTTTTAATCTAAATTTCAAATCAAGACACCCCTTTATCAAATAGTTCAAGAGTTATCATGTGAAAATGAACCTTAATTTACCATGGGTGATGCGAGAGCAATCGAATAAAATTAACCTTTTTATAAGATTTAAGTTAAATCCAAATCGCAGAAAATAATATAAACTTGAATAATTCTCACAATATAAAATTATTTTTCGAAACTTTGTAATATTCGTTAATTTTGAAATGTTGCTGAAGCAACTACAATTCTCAAATAATTAAGCAACCGCCGTTTAATAATGAATTAAAGTTGATCAGAGCGTTTACATAAACAAATCGTTTTCGATTTTAATGAAAAAAATTAATGCTTCAAAATGAAATAAATTGTTATTTGTAATTTGATTACTTCTAGTGTCATCAAATTTTGACTGTTAGTAAATGCTTTCAAATTCTGTTCTCCCGGTTAGGTACTCACAAATTCTTACACCACTACTAATAAAATGGCAAGAATAAAATACCGTAGATGTTTCAGCACCCCCTGAGGCTAATTCAAAATGTAGCAAATTAAATGAGTATCTATATTCAATTCAAAGTCATTCCTGCCTAGATATTCAAAAGAACATTGTTTTGGAAGAAATCTGGAATAAGGAAACCCTATTTTTATAGTAAGGCTGTTATCCATACATATTTCACCAATGCAGTTAGTTAAATCTCATTAACGTTTCACCCGCTTTTCGTAGACTTTGTAATGCAACGCAACAGTTGTTGTAAGTTTATCAAGAATTGTGATCCCCATTCATTGCATCAATTTGGTTATTAAATGTTGTTATTTGTAAGATTATGTGGCATTGTCAGCCAGCTCCTCGATAGGTGTCACGACCAAGTCGTTTACGAAAATTTTCTGAACATACAAAGTCCTTCCTGTCTCTTGGTTAACTTTTCAAGACAAACGCTAAGGCGTATATGATTATTATGGAATTTGATGAAGTTTTCCTTTTATAAATATGATAAAAAATTTTCTATTAACAAAGATTTTCTATAAACCAGTTGTTTGAAAGATATCAGCATTGAGAGTTCCGTAATTAGGGTATTTCTTAATTGGGTGGAGATGGTCGATGGTAACGCAAGATGTAGCGTACGGATACGGTAGTGTTCATTCATCTGCATTAGTTGGAACAATGGCTAAATTATATATCTAGCCAAGTTGGTATCAATTTGAATATAGACGGTGATATAGACGAGACCTAATGTTGTTTGTCGTTTAGCCAATTCAGCAGGCTATTCGCCTTTGAAGCGATCCAATAATAACTTGTAAATTTATAAATTCTGAATCTTTTTGATTTTCGTCGAGTAACATAATGAGGAAACAACGATCTTTGGTTTTTGAGATCTATTTTTAACTGAGAAAAACTTCAGTAGGACGATAAGGATAATCTTTTGCGATGATTTGCATCTGAATATACTTTTGAACACTGAGAGATGTTTAGAAACCACCAAAATCTGGATCTAATGAATTTCACGAAAGAATTAGAAAGCTACGGCTAAAATGTGTAACTCCATAGTTTTCGCTTAATTCATGGTTTAATGTACTATACTGTGTTTTGCAAAAAGAAAATTCCTTATTTTGATAGGTTTTGAGATGAAACAGCATTCAATTCAGGCCTTTAAAAAAAATTAGTTTAAAAACCGATTTTATTGTTTAATAGCAAAGAAAATGCCAAACTTCAATTTACAGAATGTGCCAATGCCACGGTGGTATTTGTGCGAAGCATTGGACCTAACTTTCCGGAAATTTTGTAAAGTAAACTTTAATGGTGCACACAGCTTGCACATGCATAAATCTACTCCAGCTAAAAGGCGTTTTTCTACATATAATTTATAAGTTCATGCCTAAAAGCAAACCATTAGTTGATTTCTATTTTGAAGGAAAATAATTTTGAACTGTACTTGACCCGCCGATTGGCGTCGCCAATTGTACCTCCTGCCATTTCCAAAAATAGGCATAATTAAAGAAAATATATGTACTTTTTTCCTTAATTAATCGCAATCTAAAGTTAGATAGTTAAATTATGCAAATAGCTGCATATTTTAGTAAATATGTGCGAAATAAGTCAATGGACATTAATTTAATTTCCCAACTTAGTAAGGTTTTTTTAAGGAGTATTAATCCTATATTTCAATTTTATATATCTGCATCTCAGCCATCTCAATCATCAATGTTTAATCGTTTAAAATATAACAACTTGCGTCTCAACTTGTGCATATTGTTTTTTTGAAAGTGGTGAGATTTTTTTTCAAATTTTAACACATCAGATTGATATAATTTAAAATTGAGCAAACTATTAGAACAGGAAGCATTAATAGCATCATAAATTACTATCACATATATGATTTGGCCCAATAGCTTATGAGCATATAAGTTTCGTTTTCATGCTCAAAGGTTTGTAAGACTAGTTTTAAAATTGCACATACCCAAATGCTTTAAAATGAAACTAACTTCAAATAACTTGTCACCTCCAATGCACAGTTATAAAAGAAATTCCCCATTTTCACAGTGATGTGTCCACATTTGCTGGTGAGTATTATTATCTTTATTAATGTTAATAAAATTTTAAATAACAGAGACTGCTTCATACAAGAATAAATAGATATTTTAAAGAAATAAGTATGATAAAGGGAAAATTAGGACACTACAGATGTAGATGGATTATTTAAAATGTAATAATTTTAATATCCACGATCTGCTTGCTTTTTTAATACCAAATTTGAGTGACTCTTTCACCACTTCCAGAACTCTAACTCTAAGAGGTCCTCGTCTAGAGCCTAAATTTCGGTCTGTTTAAGGCGCTAATGGGTTAGCTCACGTTCCTAGGAAAGATTGCATCTGAAACCGAAGTATTCGCCCTCTTGAGCCTACTGAAGGTTCGCTCAATGGAGATTAGAAGGATAAATACCATTCAAATATTTAAGTACTTATATTCTGTTATATTATATATATATATATAGTAAATAGCCAAAACTAAAATTATCAATTTTGAAAACTGCGTCATTAGCCATTGTAAAATAATATATTAAAGGTCATTTATGCATTCAGCAGAAACACAATAGCAGTGATATTGAATTCAACTAAAGCCAGTATTTATGACTTAATTAATAATAGTATTGAAGGGGAAGACACTTTAAAGACTTTGAAGGTAGCAGACAATTCCAATGGACGCGTAGAAGCAAACTATTGTGATTATGAAATTGAATAATGACAGTACGAAGTACCCTCGGAGTTAGATGAATGCGTCAATCAATAGCGGTTATGGCTACCAAAAGGCGGCCTGAAAACTCAAACTTAGTGTGTTCTGTAAAGCCAAATACTGACTAATGTGTTATATATAGAGATTTTTTAAAATATAGTAAGCTAAACATATACGAAAAATAGTTTTGTTTTTACAAACAATTTGTACCAAGTGTACATGTGCCGGGGGAAGCAAAATTAATGAATTTATAATTGCATAAAAAAAGAAGAGCTACCTGGTAATAAAAATCAATGATTTCTGTTTAATCTAAATCTGACTGCTCGTGAATTTATCACAAGGCCTTCTTGAACAATCCATTTAAAACTGGCACTTCTGTTAAAGAGGAGTGAAGTGGACGTCTATAATGGAACTGCGGATGCTAGTTTACAAAGTAGATTTTTTTGTGTTGGTATTCTCATTTGTTTTTAAATATTGTGTTAATGCAAAGAAAAGAGCACTTCCAGCCAACTCATTTTAACTGAGAATTAAAAGTACTGTTTTTCAAGCCTGCAATACCGAAGAAACCGGGCAAATTATGCAAACTCATATTTAAAGAGCCAAGGACGTGGTATACTTCTTTTCAGTGAAATCAAATATAACTCAACGGTTAAATATTTACATCCTTCAAAAACCCCGATGTATTTTGTCTCGTGTCTTGGCGAGAAAGTTAACTCAAAACAAAGTTTCTTCAGATTCGGACAACGTTACTAAAGACCCAAAATATAGTAATCATAAATTGATAGACAAAACTGAACATTTGGTTGCCTATCATTCGACACCGCTTTTCATTTCGTCATAATCTACTTTTACCCCTAGAATCGAAGTTTTTCCGGAGAAAAAAAAAACTTTCTCAACTAGAACTGTTGGGCTGATGGGGTGTCGATAAACACATAAAATAATATAAGTACAGACGAATGTTTACTTTAGGGTGTCAAATTTTATTCGGGCTAAAATGCCAAAATGACAAAAGCACATATAACCAAATCCTGAAATTGAAAAGAAATCAGACTTTATTGTTACAATATATTGATAATCTGGCTGATCCTTTCGAGTATCTATTAAAACAAGACTTAATGAACATTATTCTTGAATTAATGTAAAAATATAACCAATTTTCAATTGTCTTCTTATTTCATGAATGATGAAATTTAAATTAATTTTAAATTTTGTTCGTTATGTTGATTCAAAAACAATTTACAATAGTATAAATATATGTACCACTTATTTTAAATGGAACACGTCACATTGCGCTTCCATAACTTCAGTTCAGAAAGGTATTAGGCAGTCCAAGAAAATTGAGCCAAAATGTTCAGATGCATTCATTAAATACGTCTTGTGTGGCCACCTACTTGTACCTTCGCACTAAAGTTCATCCGATCAGGCATAGAACCGAATTTATACATTAAATATTCTATCCTTATTAGGAGTAATTGAAATTCTACGCTAAAAATTAAGTTCTACTTAAAAAAGTAAGTAACACTTTTGATAAAACTAATTTCTCCGTTAAGTTAATTTCAAATTGAAAATTAGGATGAACGATTTTCAGCTGCCAAAAATTCTGCCTCTATTGTTACTAAAATTGAAATCTGTTGGCCGTATTTTGTTAACAGATCGTTTATTGTTTTATTTCACAAAATTATGATTGATTAAGGATAATTTGCTGTGATTCAATCGCAGTTTATTTAAATTCTTCCTATGCAAATAGAGTAGGGACAAATGTACTTTGGGACAAAATAATTTAACTACAAATAAATGTCCTTCAATCTATTTCTAGGTATCAGCTCTTAATTTAATGCAACAACAATACTAAAGCATATTTTACTTTAAGTTATTAGGATGCCATGATTACGATGAAAGTTTTGAAGCGAATTTTAACAAGGAAGTACCAAAATAAATTTATGGTGTTATTTTTGGGAGTTTGCGTTCTATTTTTCTTAGTGAACAACGCTGTATCGATTTCTATGCCGTTCATCTTAGCGATTGTAGATCTCGAAGCTTTCAAATAACTCAGCTATCGTTTTATCCACCAAACAGATTTATCATGTGTTTAGCAAATGAAGTTGAATGAGCCCAATAACCTTTTCTTTGGGGTAATAAGTTGTTAAGAAAAGTAAGAAATTTTCTTTGTCTTCTCAAAACCACTCACCCACTGGTCGCATTCAAACTTGTAGCGGACTAGCTACCTAACTAAGCCTGACTGTACTCAGAAATCTCTGTGGCAGATTCTCCTAGTTCATAAGACCCCCCAGAATTAGCAAAGCTATTGCAAAGCTAAGGAGAGACAGAGGTATCCAGAGAACGCGTTTATTCTAGACATGCATGGCGTGGAGTGTAACAAGGGAGGGAACTTAGTCATTCAACATGGCGGATTAAGTAAAAGGAGCGGAGGCTTTTGATTGGCCACTGACTGTGTCCTCGCACTCAATCCGTACGCGAAGTTGAACGGCCGCACCTTCAAGTCACGCTGTGCGCTCATGCCATGACGTGTCCCACAAACTTTACGTCCAGTATATTCATCTTATATATAACTATTCCTTGCACTCCCTTTACAAGTTATTATGCAATTTAGAATTTTTAAACAATCTACATCATAATTTTGGTAGATTCTTTTAATTATACAACTTTCAATGTTAAGTTGCCATTGAGAATTCTTAAACTATAAGTTACGCCTTAATAAGTTGCTTTGCAAGGCCGAGAGAAAGAGCAAACAATATACCCAGTGCTCAAATTAAATTGTTACTGAAAGGTATTATATCACCGGTTATTGGTTATGGGAATTCTAACCATATCAATTTTAGATAACAATGAGTGAACTCAAATGAGATCAGCAGTATTAAAACCACGTAAGCTAGAATTATATGCTAATTTTAGAATTGCATGATTCATGACCCATTTTTACCAACCGTTAACCCTTTAATGCCCTTAGGACCGTATGGTTCTCTTTCAAAATGAGCTCCATTGGTACTAGACTTGTAGAAGAAGGCACTATTACCGTCTAAAACATGTTCATTACGTGTCTATAGCCTTCACCTGATACCACCAAAACTCATCACGTCAGCATCAGTCTGCTATGAGTCACTCATAAGTGCGGTTGGGGTATTTTTCAAAAATTAATTCGGGTTTTAAAGGGTTAATAGTGACTTCGTGAACTGTTACAAAAACAGTGGGTGTTAAATTCTCAAACAGTAAGAAAAAAATACCAATTAAATTAATAGCAGAAACTACGAAGGTTTTTAGTCCTAAATGCATGAAAAGAACCCAACTCATTGATGAAAGCGCACAAAGTCGGCTAGGCCACGCGTACTGACTGGATAAAATTTTAGTTGAATTTATTTTTAAAATCCTATTCAGGTAGTGGTTGTTGGGGCTTATTGGGGTTATTGTTGTTGAAATTGTCATTTTATTTAAAATTAAGGTGGTCCTGTACGCTTAAACACGCATGAAAACATGTTCAAAGTTCATAAAATGAACATATTTTCGAATAAACTTTCTAGTTCTTCTCAGGCTGCCTGTTAGAATTACTGCAAGTAAAATTTCGAAAAACAGAAGACTTACATTGTTCTCCTTGTCATTCCCTATATTTTAATGAAAAACGAATGATTTATTGATTGGTAAGGGCAACATTTTTCATCTGAAATTGTATGTGACTGAAAGGTCTCTTCTTAAAGGAGCTTCACACAGCCTTCGCACGATTTGAAACGTGATAAATTTGAAAATTCCTCGCAATTGTCATTTCCTTCTTTTTCCAATCTCAAAAGAATTAATTTAGGCATGAATATAGTACATTTTAATGAAACACCAGCATTTCCGTGATTGATTTATGTGCATTTTTAAAGAGTCGTATGGGACAATTTTTTTTAACCAGCAGATCAATTAATTTCCAATATTCTGCGTGAAAAGCAACCTTAAACCCACTCAGTTTGTCGACATCTTTCATTTTCACCAACAACAAGTAACCTGTTTTTCATCTATTATTGCTGTTTTTTCTCTAATTTATTGATATCCGTTAGCTAATAAATATTTTCGCGCACAAACACACGTTCCTTCCATTAACTCGTTGTACAACCGCAACCAACACCACCACTTCCTCCTCCATCAAAGTGTAGGTAATCAGATAATTCTTGAAAGAGTCCTTCATTTATAAAAGTTCCTCTTGGTTCTCAGTTAATCTTCTTTAATTGTTAATCGAAGAAAGTTTTAACGCGTTTAAAACTGTCGGATAGTACCTCGATTCATGATAGTAATAAGAAAAGAAATAAAAAAATTGCCCTCCAATGAAAAAAACGGGGTATTTGGCAAAATGGAGTGTAAACTGAATTTAGGATCTCATAAATCCCACTCTATTCACTTTCTGAAATAATCAATTTATCACTTATTCATGAGAAATTTAATTAATTTGGCAATATTCTAACTTTCTCAAGCTCACTTTTCATAGACGGAACCCTAAAGTGAATTTACATAGTTAAGAGATTTCTGGCCTGCCGATTTAATGTCGGATTTATACCGAATTCACTGCAAATAAGATTCACTTCAAAGATATTATAGTTAAATTTGCTCGCTATATAAAGGGCACTCGTTTTAACATGCTTAAATGAATGAATGGATAATGTATCTTTTAAATGCAGTATTCTTCCTTCTTGATATTCAATAGTTATTAAATTTATCTTTAATGTGTGTACATTTCGAATGTCTTATCATTTTAAAGAGGAGTCTGGGATGCGAGGTATTACCCTGGTCAAGCGCATTTTAACTCCCATTTCAATAGTGGTCGCTCTAAAATTTAGATGATTCGGTATTCACGCAGTTATTTTGCAGACCATTTATATCATATTCCAACTTTTCTTCGATTTGCACGACATTATGCATTGTAAAAATCCAACTAAACGAGCACTTAATTTAGTTGCCAAATTACTTACAGATTTTGAGATATTTTCACAAAATATTTATTCAAGCAAAAATAATATTTTGCTAGATTTGAGTTTACTGGTTGAAATCCTTTCGTTGCACAACGAGACATAATTCCTATAGATACACCATTGATTGCAGTCAAAATACCTATCACGTCCGCTAAGCCAATCAAGTTTCAAGGTCACAGGCACACCTGCTGGGGAGACTGCGTATAAATGCATTAGCCTTGTGCGTTTCACTGCACTGCATTCTATAACGCTCAGATCACTCCTAATGTCCGCTCTACTGTGTATCCAGCTAAAGCGTCCAGATACCTCTGTTCCCTGGGGATTTCGCCTTGAAGGTGGTCTAGATGTAGGCCATCCTCTGAATATCCAGAAGGTCACTCCTGGAGGCATAGCTGAGTCCTGTGGCCTTCGAAATGGTGATAACATCATTAGAATCAACTCAACAGATACTAAACTTATGAAGCACGAAGATGCTAAAATGGAGATCATTCGATCATGTAATGATTTTGAGATGATTGTCGAAAGAAGCACTTCAGAAAGTGCTGTCCAACCCGATGTTGAACCTATTCATCAAACTCTGGTGAGTGAAGTAAATAATCAGCCAAAATCATCAAACACTAATGGTGCTGCAGATTATCCAAGTCCAGTTCCAAGAGGAGGTGATGTTTTTGTCGCTGAAGGTACAGGAGGAAGAACTCAGCGTCTCACTCACTCTTCATACAATTCTCCAATGGGATTATATTCAAAAAGCAATGTGGATTCATCTTTTAAATCTACTGTAGCATCAGCTGGAGCTGAACTCTCAAACCTTAAACCCGCTCCACATTTCTCTGGCGGGAGTATGAGATGCGGTGCCTGCCATGAGCTAATAATAGGGGGACAATTTGTCAGAGTTCAAGGTCGAATTCCAATGCACCCTTCCTGCTTGAAATGCTGTAAATGCGGAATTGGATTAAGAAACGTCGGGTATTTCTATATTAACGATCAACTCTATTGTGAAACTCATGCAAAACAGGCTGCTAGACCGCCGGACTCAAATTTGAAACCTGTGGTGATGTATAAGTAACATTAACTCTCCTCTAACTATCACTAAATCGCTTTCATACTGAGCTTAGCATTAGACCCAAAAGTATTTCCTTTACCTTTCGAGTCTCCAAAAGTTATGAATATTTTCTACCAAAATCTCACCGTATTTATACAAATATAATTTATCTATTTATACATATGCATATACATATCTGTATATTTATTAAATAAATCGTTTTATGAATTTAAAATGAATAAAATTTTAAAATTATGCATTTTTATAGGAAAGGTTTACTTTTAAGTATTTAAAATTTATAACGTTTTAAAGTATATGAATACTACATCTGAATAGACAAAATTTGGTTTCACTTTAAGCAAAAATTGAGAGCATTGATTTTCATTTTTGTGAGTTTTAGATTTTTTTCCAACTAGTTTAAATTTGAAAGCTGCTAGTAATAATGTAATATTAAATTAATTAACAATTTACAAGATTAAAAGTTTTGCAATGAACATCTTACTAAAAATTACCCGCCCACTATACTAATATGACTGTAAATGCAAAATATTGGTTGTTTCATTGCATAACAAATTGAAAAGAAATGCAATATTTTCCGTTTATGTGCGTGTACTTATTTATTCAAAATTTTGTTTTCTATTAAATTTCACTGACCACCTCGGAAAACAATTAAGGATCGGTATGGTTCGATAACAATATTGAAAGGAAATTCAGGAGGTCACCAATAATATGTATAATTAACTAAATTAAAAAAAAGTTGGGAAAGGTTGGAAGTTCATGACAGAGTAAAATAAACCAGTTGGTGTACAATTTCATACTGAATTTTCAATCAGAGCTCCTTGAGCCTCACTTAAGGGTTATTAATCTAACGTTTAGAGTTTAAAATTTGGGATTTGCCACCTACTCCATAACAATTTTTAGGGAGACAATTTATTGAGCCATCTCAAAACATTTGCAGTTTTTTTCAAGGTCAAGGAACAGTAACAGGATTTAACTCATTATCAGTTTTAGTCAAACTGAACTCATGCGCTGTTTAAACATGTGCATATTTTAATTGGCCCTAACTTTTAAATTGCAAAAAAATAAATACGTGCATAGTGGTTCATCTACTCACAGATTTCTTCTTCCTTCTCTTTGCAAACATTATTCGTTTCGAAGCCAATTTTACTAAGGTGTGCGAAGATATGATAATAGTAGGACCATATGACACTGAGTAGCAAATTCTTCCTTCCATTATATTTGCTGCCTTAAAGCAAGCAAAAAGTGTGTTGAATGTGTACAACCTAACGGGAAAAAGGAAAGCGCAATTTTAATTCGGCATTTTCGGACATTGATAAAATCCGATGAGTGAGTTGTTTGGTGAATGAAGAACTGACATTCGGTAAATGGAAAGAGAGGGTCATTAATAGTGGGGTCAGAAATAATTAGTTTCGACGCATGAAGTGCTTGACCTTAAGAGTGGGAAACCAATCTTGTGGGTAAGTACTCTTTACTAAATGGGATATAAACGAATCAGTGGTGATGTAGTCGACCTCTATAGCTATTATCCTTAATTGGTCACCCAAAGATACACTTAAACTCTACACTTCGCTTATCAATTACTTCTTGGTTTCTGATTGGAGAATTAATACAAAAATAGGCGATTTCAGGATTATTTCAAGTTTACCTCCTAATCATGAAGCGCACAATAAGTGAACTCTCTTGAGTAGTACGAAGAATACGACAAAAATGAAAAATTTACGTGACAGAATATTTTAGTTATGGAGTGATAAAGAGGATGTAGCAACCTTGCTACTTGTCGACTAGGGATATTTTGAGGAAAACCGATAATGTGCTTAAATCCCGAGATGTGAATCGTTCTCAGAGCGACACGAAGAATGAAGGAAAAACTGCGTGACGATTCAGAGGAACATTGATTGAGTAATTGAACAATTGATCCAAAAAAAACTTCAAAGAAATATAAAGCTTTTTATTTGATATTCTTGTTTCTGTTGTTTGTTAACGTATAATAGTGGAGATTGGGACAATCATCTGGAACACTTAATGCTACTATAGAATAGTGATATCTTAGATCAAAATGGTCCTAGGGTAGTGCTTTATTTCAACAAAAGTGGCTGAATAAGATCTGCTCATCATGTGGTTAATGTCGTCAACTTAAAGTGGAAGGGAAGTAACGGCTTAAAGTACACCAATGCGAATTGCCCCAACGGAGTGAATTGGGTGGCCATAAGTGTGAGAGGGAAAGAGGGCTGGCATTCAGCTAATTACACCTACAAGTAGTGGAATATTTGGCATTAACACTGGGTTAGTCATTGCATTTTTATGCGCTCGCATTGATTTGAGGAAAATTCAATAAAGCTTTATTTTCACTATGATTGGATGTTCGTAAAGAATTTAAGTCGGACCGCAAGGTGTCTTTCCTCACCTCTTACAATTATCCATAACAATTTAAACAAACTTGCAACATTTAACCATGGAAGCCACGCAAATATTCGAGTAAAGATCACGATAGCCAATGTGTTAATGTTTGATTTTTTATCGAAAATAAGAGGTGTTTGGCATTTTGATGTTAAACATAATTAATAATTAATTTTAACGACCCATCTACAAAGACCACTGAAAACTTCTTAATGAACGAGAAATTAGATGTGAAAAGAATTATTTACTTCTAGGTAAGACTTATTAATATCATGCATTTTGAAGGAGATATTTCATAAGTGGAAATTGCTAGACTTAGCAGGTACATTATCAAAGATTAGGTTTACACTGTTTACGAAACAATATTTCCTAAGGGGAACTACCAAATTTACATCATTTCCATGTCAATCATCAGTCATAACCTTAGTGAGTCATAGAATGACGAAGTCAATCGCTATTCAATGATGAACTCTTTCTCTGGTCAATAACGTTCTGTCACTTCGAACTAGGTAGTGCAGTAACCATTGGCGACGGCCTCAATTTTCTTAGGTCGTGCATGGGTCTAGTAACATAAACAGGCCCTAAATTACCTCAATAAATGACCAGTTTAGTCTTGAGCATTTCGTTTTCGAGTTTTTAAGTAACTGTAGCATTGCGATAACTTGCAAGTATCAGCTACATTGTACAAATGCGTGGGCCTAGTGACTAGCTGCTAATACACCAATAATTTGTATCAATAAAATTAGACGGCATAACACCAATAAATAGCCCCACAATTATGTCGCCTTGACTTTCTCTTTGGAGGTAGATGGTTGTACAAATTCGACAGAAAGGATTTCATTAGTTAAATGGGCGAATGAAGTATTACTAGCAAACAGTTGCATAACTATTTTCTCAGAAGTAACCGAAAAAGGAAATATTTAAAAGTGCTTCAAAAGGGTGCATTGAAAAAGGTTGTTTTACGTTTGTAGATGTATATTGCACTGATACTATCTGCAAAATCGTAATTTTTTGCAATCAAAACTAATAATTTGTCTATTAAGGAGCTTGGAGCCAGTTTAAATTGTTCTGTCTAAAAAATATTTGACTTACAAGTGATTTTCTATTCAAACACATTTTGAAGTAAAATGCTCAAAAGGTATCAAATAAATATATAAAAATAGTCCACCATGTTTCTTGACTCTATTTGACTAAGATATTCAGGGATTAAGATTCCCAACTATATCGATCTACTCTGAAAAAGTAAGAATTCCAACTGCCCAGGACTGTCTAGATACATTTCATACCTTTTTATTTAGATAATAAATTGCATCTATTAGAGAAAAAGTCAGTCATAACTCCTGAACTTAGTTAATTTATCGATACGTAAGTGTAATATGTTAAGCTTCTTGAAGAATTATTGATTTTTACATCTAAGCAGTTTTCTTTCGGTACTCTTATTAGTAATTGGTTAGGTTAACCTTCATTTATTAACATTTTTTATAAATTTTATTCTGGATATGCAGTTGTAACAGTATAACTGAGGACAAGTCGATTGAAAATTGGTGCAGAATTAAAAGCTATTTAATTTAACTTAGGTATTCCGCTAAATCTTCAATTACTAAAATTTGAAGTAATTGTATCGATCGTTTTTACTTTATTGAAATAATATGGCTAATCAATATCCGAAAATCTTATGAGCCAGTCCGAGATAGGCCTGCCTTTCAGTAGAAACTTTACTAAGGATGAGATGCATATAAACTGGCAGGTACCAGCTTGATGGGGTTGATCCCGAATAAACATGATCTAACTTTCTCATTACCTTATTTATTTTGGGTGACCGAGAAAAGTTGTGGCTACTTTCGGGACAAATTGAGTGGATTTTATTCCGCATATGCCTCTATTCTCTTCGTATCCAATCAAGACTACGTTCTAGGCCTCATCCTATCAGACGTCTCCACATGGGACACATTATTCTCATTCAATTCCCATGCAAAACTATCTTAATTTCGTAATTAAGGAAATTCGACTTCGCAAAAATTCTTGTGTGTGCTTATTTGAGTTCAAACTTTTATTTAATAATTTTAACAGTGTCTCTTATTAAATTTTGTTCCGAGTTACCTAATTCAAGGCCTTCTTTTTGACGTTCTCTTCTTTAGTTAATTAAAAATTTATAGCCAATGCGATCTTGTACGGAGTATTCTATGCACTCCAATTCAAACTTTCAAAATTGATTACAGTTTTGTGGTAGTGATAATGAATTTTATACTTCGCGTTTTTAGTTATGCTATTCAAAAACGTGGTTTCCAATTGTATCAACATTTACAACAATTTCTTACTTATAGCTTATAAGACTATTTTAACGGCAATCGTCTGCAGTTAGTAGAAAATATAAGCTGTTTACCTTTTATTTACGAAAATATTGTTCAATTTGCTTTGTTTTCACCCGTGTGTTAACGGAATACTTTTAGCAAAAAAAGGAAGCTTGGCAGATTTGTTAAAAAGAACAGCAAACATCGATTTCTGTAGCCAAATGTGCATTACATATTCCACTACCAATTTCATCAAAATAATTTATTAACACTTGTTGAATCTGAAAATTATTTATGCCTAAATGCGGATGCATATGGAATTGAACAATTAAATGAATCAACATTCAGTGTTTGATTAAGAGAGAACGAACTTTACTTTTGGCAAGCCCTGTGGGACATAATATCGCATGTCATTAGTTTATTGCCTTTGTGGAGATTATGTGCGCAAAGAAATATAAACCAAATGATTTTTTAATTTTCAATAGAGAAACGCGAGACTAATCACTCCCATATAAAGCTTTGACAAGAAATTTTCAATTTTTAATTGTAGAAAAGTAATTGCAAATAGTTAAATTAAGTACAATAGAGCATAATGATGGTAGGTCGTCGAAGATGGTTGAGATGATTTCCTGGAGAGGCTTAAGATTTGGAATGCAAAACATTTAGTTGATGAGCAGACCGTATCACGAAACTGAAATGCAAGGACTTGTCAATTGAAGTACTATGGAAGTCTATATCTTGCGAACTGCAGTGCCTATTGACGTGTTAGAGTTGGTATTGGCACACCAGTTACATTCACTCCACTCTCCTCCGAGTGATTTAGAAAACGGAATGGTCTTAAATGTCATCAAACTGATTTACCACTGGTAAAATGTCAGAACTGACGTAGAGAACATCCTCAGCTTAGCAAAGATCCATAACACATTTGATATGCTTTCAATTAAGCATACACATGCCGTATATACCATTTGAATGTAATATATGGCAAGATGCTTTTGTTCTGAAATGTCGCTTCGTGAACACCAAATTGCATAAATATATAGATAATTATTTTATTTGAGCTTATTGAACAGTTCGACTGCCTTACCCTTCACTGAAATATTACTTTGCTTATCTGCCTATTTCAAAGTACATTTTTGTGCACATTTTAAAGTGAGCGGCTCTCAATTTGGGACACATTTAAAGAAGAGAAAGGTTCCAATAAATTAAACATGCTCATAACCAAGGAATATGGAAGTGTGCGGACCAAATTATTTCAAGTTTCATTAGCTTATTCCACTTTGATATTCACGCTATTTCCAACAGTCAAATAGGATTTCAAGTAAATCAATTTTGTGGAATCAGATTACAAAGCTATACTAACCCAAAAATTTATCAAAGCCATGAACTTTGGAGTGTCTTGTGGGATCAATCATGCTCTCAGCAATTGAAAAAATTGAGAAGATCAACCCTTCGTATTTAAATAATACTGGTTAACAAGCACTAAATATCTTAGGACTATCCATTTAGTAGCCACCGTTCGGCCCAAGTTCAATAATTGAAAGAAACGCGATTCTTTAATGCCTTGAAGTTATTCTCCTTGCATCGTTTTGATCGTCGTCTCTTTGAAGTACTGTACCATTAAAAATTCCAAAAAGTATGCTGTAAAATTGGAGGTTATAATAAGAGCAAAGTAAAGGGAAATTTACAAAATTTAGTTAATTGAACTTTACTTTGCTGATTGTGAACTCATAGGGTACAGTGGGCACCGTATTTAAGGGCATTCAAGTTTGACACCCGAAATAATGAGTCGTTTTTGACACCCTTAACGGCAAATTAGCCACCGGAGACTCTATAAATGATACGTTTAAAAGTGTTTATGGATACACATCAATGTGTCATTTAATTAGGTGGATTGCATTGAAAATGGAGGAATTTTTTTTTATAAAATTAAAAAAAAGTTTTCATTGAAGTTGAGTCCTCCTTGCCCCTTTAAATTATGCTAATTTGAGTGCTTTAGCGTTGTCATTCGTTTTTCGGAGTCTCTTGAACAGTAACCTTGAAAGCATCTTTAAAAAAATATACAGCTTTCTGCCTGGGATTTCTATAATTCATTCACTCGATAGCACAAAACAGCTGTTTTTAATTATTCTTTTGACTCTCAAAAATTCTATTTATAAAACAACGTTCCTTCATTAAAGAGCAGATTTCCTCCCATTAATCCAAAGATAATGCATTCACATAATGTCAAAAACTTCGTTTTTGAACATTTTCATAATTATAAATGGTATAAAAAAAGTTATAATATAAGCTAGAAACCAATTTCTATCTCTTAAGAAAAACAAATAGGGGCAATGATCATCCCAATCTGAAAGTGTGCATGATCGCATGAGAATTGTCCGGCGTGGAGGGTTGGGTGTGTTATATTTGCGGTACTTAAATTCCCAATCTTCCAATGTCAATAACTTGTCACCTTCGGTCTGCCTAATGTTAGAAGACGCAATAGTCAGAGCTTGTTTTGAGTTATCCCTTTGCCATACTTCTAACAGACACCTCATAACTAGGACATCTTTCGTGTACTCACTTTGAGACAGAGTGCAAAAACTCACCTGCAAATATGGTGGGTGAAATCGAAAAGCAAAAATTTTCACAAAAGTTATATGATGTAAATTATTAAAAGATAAGAAAAGTGAGCATATTTTGAAAAATATACACAGTTATTCATTCGTTTATTATACTTCAGCATTGTTTATGCTCTTTATTTGAAAATTGTTTATAAATTGGAAAATATTTGAATAAGGTCCAAATAAATTTTGCTTTTGTCCTAGCAAATGCCACATTCGAATTAGCCCAATGGCTTGCTCCGAAAGAGCCGCGGTTTCCAAAAATATGTGCTTAATCGCTACGAAACCAATTGATCTACTTATAAAACTTTAATATCTAAATTGAATTAAGAAGAAGAATGTTCAAAATTTGTTTATGTTTGAGTTAAAACGAAGAAAGATAAATATTTGTCAAGGGCAAAATCCAATATAAAGCAACCCATTTAAAGTTTGTTTAACTTTAATCTGTTTTGATTTTAAAACATTGCCATCATAAATTAAGGTCAAAGAGCAAAGTAAAATCGCTCTTGAAAGACTCTCGATTTATTGCTTCGTACTTTTGGGGAAGTATATACTTTTCTTAAAGCGCGTGATTTATCCTCAAAGAATACCTTTGAAGGAATGAAACAGTTATGGGATGGTGGGGAGGTGTTCAATTCCAACTCATGGTTCCATTTTTTATGCCCGACATCAGTCTTGCGAAATTTCATAATTCTTCCATTTCAGTTAATGATTACTTATTCTCAAGTTGGACAACTCTAATTTTATCGATTTCTAACTGCATCAGTGTTCCATTGATCGAAGATTGCCACCCTTCAATTGGGGTGGATCCGTCTCTACCCACTGACTCAAAATGTCCCTGAATTCTGAATCTCAGTATCATCCACTTCCTCACTCTTTTTCCACAAATCCTGAGTTTCCACTACAATGTCAGGAAATGTGCCCGGTTAGCTTTTTAGCGTTTTGGCCTCCATCGGATAAAATTTGCCCCTGTCTTATTATGCTTGAGCACAAACCCGCTCTAACAACTTACACTTCCTTCACATATCTTCTAGATCGTCTTCCTATCCATAACAAGTGCGTTGTCACGCATGAAATATGCAGTTTTAAATTTGGTGACTATTTAGTCCCCTATAATATTTTGACACACGATTTCGATTCTGGAACTAATTAGAAGGCAATACATGCAGTTCCGTTAACCTTTTAACGCCCTTAGGATTGTACGATTCCCTTTCAAAATAAGCTGAATTGGTACTAGACTTATAACAGAAGGCACTATTGCCGTTTGAAACACGCTCAATACGTCTATAGCCTTCGCCTGATGCCACCATAGCTCATCACGTCGGTGGTATCAGTCTGCGTGGGTGCTTTTTTGAAAAAATGAACCGGGTGTTAAAAGGCTAAGCATTGATTTTATGTAGCATTCACGTATTTAAGCAATTCTAACAGAAGACAACTGGACGGAGCTGATACAGAAACATCCGAGCACGACATTCCACATTCTTTCACTATCGAGATTGAGGCTTGTCTCAAGGCACGGAAATTCCAAGCAACTATGTAATCCTCATAATGCAATATACCTAAACATCTCCCGTTGGCAATAGTTTATAGCTTTAAATTTTAATATTCCAAAACTCGCGACTTGATCAGTGGGAGAGTGAGGCTGAATAAACCACCCCTTTGAAATCCTCTGAACGAAGCTCAGCCGAAAACAGACTAGCTAAAATCAAGCATAAAAGTATGAAAACAGCTCCCCACCAAGCACTTTACGAGAGCTTTTTACAGCATTTGATCTGTCTAGGCTGAAGGTAACCTGGAGCCACCCTCAAGAGCAATTTGCATTGTACCACCTCTTGCTGGCCCACGAAGCGAAACGATCAAATGAGTCTTGGCTTTGTAGATCTACACATTGACCATTGCAACACCAGTGCATGAATATGGCTGACAAGTTGTCCTTGTCAAGAATGAATGACCTATATATACTTTTTTCACTATACTTAAATTTCGATGACTACTTTCCCACCAGTGAACAGTTCATTCGCGTAAAGATTAGTTAACTGAAGCAAAACAAGACCAAACCAATAGTTTCATTCACATCGATATACATAAGATATTTGAAAAAAAAATGAAAAATCGGGAATAAGAAAGGGACTGAGTAAACGTAGGTGTCAGTATGTCGTCTTCGTTTGGATCCAATTGAAATGTGAGCGAATCCGCGGAGAAGTTTTGATTTAACTGAATTCAAAACCTGCATTAGATTCAATAGCTAGAAGGAACTTCTCTCGCATCTCTTCAGCCGTCTGGTACGCTGGCAATTTGAGCAGATTTGAACAGGTACTAGAAGTTGGCAAGTGACTAGTTTCGGAGGTAATCTGGATTGTAAATTGAGGATGCAGGTACTGCAAAGACAAAGGAAAGAGTTTACAATCATAGCAGTCCTTGAAGCTGAGTTGAAATGTTACAAAATGGTCGTTTTATGGATCCAGAATGTTTATGGTAGCACCAATTAGCATACCAAGAGACAGTTAAATCAAGAGAGTATGACAAATTTCTTTAATTAATCCACCGGTCAGTTAACATTAAACGCTATGGACATTAGCTATAAACAAGAAATACAGGAGAAAGATCTTGAATGATGGGACGAAATAAGCTTGATAAATATAAAACAGACAGCACTAAAATGCATAACTTCGTTTAACCAAATCTCTTCGCTTCTCTGCTCTGTAATATTTAGCGTCAAATTTTCCATTCGACTTTTCAGTGCTCGGGTCTAGTTGGTCATCAAAGGACAGAAGATTTGAAAAGTACAGTTGTTTCGATATAGATAACACATGAACAGCGTAAGATCCTGATCATAGCCAGGCTAGTCTAATTATTCATTTCCATTGTTTCTGAAGAGAGGTACAAAGTTTAGCAGACAACGACGTCTACAAAGTGCAGAAGTCCATCAAGGGAAAGTGTTAACAACACTATGCCCCAGTGGCGGCTTTATATAGCCCTTCCGTTGACCAGAATCCACATTTGAGGTTGGTAATATCCGGATCGCGGTAAATTTTTTGATGAAAGACAATTTCGTGACCTTTGACTTGATAACCGCACCTTAAGACTTTCTTAGTATACTAAAATTTGAGATGGAGCTTGCATAGGAAACGTGGAAAGTGCAGGACTATGGCAAACATTGTGGATAAAGTAGATTCAATCACTGGTCCAAAAATGTTAGGAGATAATGTATAACGTTTTTGTAAAATGAGGGAAAGGACACATCTCATGATACAGACAAGCAACACAAAAAATATTTATCACAAGGAATTTAACAAGATCCACCAACCGCAGTTTTAACTGAAACCGATAAGCTTTATTCACATTGACGGCCTAAAAGCCAAATACATGAACCCTACTAAAATAAAGTATAGTTTTCTCTGTCTTCTTCCCTTTCTATTTTGTAGAGGAGTTCGCACAGTTTAGATGAGTTTCACCATTTTATGCGATTGACTCTCTTAATATATAATCCGCCCAGCGCACTTCATAGACTTTGCCTCATTTATATAATTAATAATCAGCTTCGCCAAATAATCCCATAATCCTCCCACCAATTAATAGAGATCAACAAGATTTCCCAAACGAATATCCCGAGACATAAATCCCTCAAACCCAACTATAGTAGTCTTCATTCCCATTTACAACCAATGTTGCGCTAAAAGACCAAACCATAATAGCTGTAGCTATTTTCTGCTAAACTGCCCCGAGCCTGCAACTTGGAAGGAAAACAACAACACGAAACTCTTTCCACCCGGCAACAAGTCAGTAGTAAAAGAAAAACAGTCCGACGCTCTGTGTGCGAATAGCAACCACAAGAAGTTTTCAAGCGAAACCAAAAATTTTCGGTGGAATTAGAGTGTTTACGTACATCCATACATACTTTTGTTATTCTCTTCGAACAGGTCAGATGAGATGGAAGAAAAAAGTGTCTCAAAATGACCTCCCTCCTTCAATGAAAAATAATCCAGATTATAAGAGATGTGTGATTTTTCAGAGCAAGCCATGCTCTAAACGGCTCAACCAGCACAGTTCCATGATACCAATTGCTTTATTGAAATGTCTGAACTCTTGGAGAGATGGACGTGGTTTGTGAGTATCCAAATTTGAAAAAAAAACAAATACGAGTGAGAGGCAAAAATTTGGCGCCAACTACAAGCAATGAAAATCATAAAACGCCAAAAAACCGACTGACCAAAGGTCACTCGTACCGCCTATAACAACTGACTTTCGCAGCCATGAGGTCTATGCTTTCTTTTTTGGCCGAGTGGCTTAGAAATGGATTACGAAATAGTGGAAAACAAATACAACTGTGATTGTCAGTCGAACGTAATGGCTCCGAAAAATAAGTTACAGCCAAAATTGACATCTAGAAGACGTAAAGCACAAGGTAGTGTAACACACGCTCACGATGAATTTTCACCTTTGAAGAATGAAACCGTCCTCTCTGGTTGGAAACAGTGAATGGCGCGTAACCCTCTCTATGTAAATCTTATTTTGTTAAGGACAATAAATTGAGAAGAGAATATTAAAAATAAAATTCGAAAGACCTGTATGCCATTGATAGATCTAGAATGACAGAATATACGACTAAATAGACCAGAAGGATGCGTAGAGCTGAGCTATTTTGAAGACAATAAGCCGCTTTTATAGGTGACAAGTGGATCAAAATAAATGAAACACTTCCTCCTAAGGCAGTATTTGCTAAGCAGTAAATTTTAAAGCTGCTACTAATTGATGATTACCTCGATTCAGACAGCAATACTTCCGCAAATGACAATTCACTTAACGTTTCTTGATGCTCAATGGAATGTATTCAACTACTAAACGAAATGTAGGAGAGCCAAAAACTCGCCACAGTGTGCCTCATTTAACTTTAAATAGTCTTGTGCTCTCAATAGACAGCTACGGATATCCAGAGCATACACTGTCTTTTCAATAAGAAAGGTTGAATTTGTTTTCTATGAAATGAATATGAGGTAATATTGCCAATAAAATAAACAAATGCCCTTTTATTAAATATTTCAGGAAAGCGGTAACCAACATAATTTCTACAGAAGCCTTATCCCATTACCTTATTCAGTGATATATTGCACATGAAGACTTATGGATTCCTCATCATTTAAAATTAACCAAAAATCATAGAGGCTGAATTTTGAACTAACACCACCTCCATTCAGATGAATTTAAGCCTACAAGGACCGTGACTTCAAGTTTTAAAATGGCTTACTATCACATCAGTAAATAAAGTGATGTAAATGGCTTCTGGTTAAAAGTATTAGAAGAAAATTAGATGATGACAAAAATAACAAAGACTAACACGTCAAAAGAAACAAATTTGCGTCCCAATACTCCAGGCTCCAGAAGACAAACGACAATTTAGAAAGTTCAGTGTCCAATAGAGTTAACGAACGCATACAGAAATGCATTATTTATTTTTTTTTTGATTTCAGTAAATTCTAGAGGAGTAGTGTCTTGACTATGTGTAGCTGAGGGAATGTCAGTTTTTAAATTATAAAATGTGACAGCTGAAAGTGACAAGTACGAATGCGGGTGTCAAATAAATCACTACAAATAAAATAATTTCTAACATTTTCTTTCTTCCTATTACTCAAATAAAAGCTATATAAAGTATAGGGCAAAAAGAGGAGCCAGAAAACTCACTCCGAAACCGAACATAGGAGGTCGGGAAGAAGCAGTAACAAATCGGATGAGCTTGCGTTTCTGGTCATCGTTGAGAGAGCGCACAAAGTCCCAGAACAGGTTCAGGCAATTTTCTTTCTCCTCGCCTATAATACCTACCAAAGGAAAGGGGGTTTCTCCGGTTATACATAATATGAACAGAAATAGGTGACTACTGAATGTTGATAAATACTAAGAATGAATTCAATAGCTCATCATATATCTTCCCCGTTCACGTTAAAGAACAGCTGACAGAAAGCCGTTTTATTCTTTATTACTACCTGCTCAGTACATTAGTATTATTAATGAAGTTTTGAAGCAAGGGTCTAGGCAAATATACGAGTCAGACGGCGAAATATGAGCATTTGAATAGAAGTTTTTGGGTAAGAAAAAGAAATCACCTGAACAAAGGCAACAGATTTGTTTCTAAAATAGACTCGAAAAATTATGGTAGCCCAATGGGAAAGAGTTGGAAATGATGGCGAAAATCACATTATATATTACCATGTGCATAGCTTATTAATAAATTACATTTTAATGATGCTTTTAAATGCGTGATTTCTCAGTGGTACCCTTAATATTGATTGTAGAAAAGGTCGATTTTGTTAAAATAAAGACCGAAGAGGCTCAACATTAAGACACTACAAACGCGAAACGGAGCAAATGTGTTTTAACGAAAAAAACTCAAATTGGATATAAAACCAAGAGGAATACTGACTACAAGTTGGATAACTGTTAAAAATAAGACTTACTTCCAGAATACTCGGTGTGCTTTTGCCAATCGTCCACGTCAATTTCGTTGTCGGTACCTGAGATAACAATTTGGAGTTCTTCAGCATCAAAAAGCTGTAACCACTTGATGTCGAGAACACCAGTCATGCCCGAAATAAAGGCCATGGACTGTCGTTGAATCTAAATTCATGAAAATATATACAACTTAGAAGAACATAGGTTCTCAATTTAAGAACCTGAAAGAAAGTAAAATCTGAAAATCATGTCTTGGAGACTCCCCCATAAAAGCGACTAGACGAAAAATTAGCAAATTACAATAGTCTATTCCGGATGTTGTGGCCCAAACTCATTTCAAGCGGTTTTACCTATTACTAGGACAAAAATGAATTTCTGTCACTAGCTTTAGTAATTCGGCCTAATACGTTAACTGGGCATGCTCTAATGAAAATATAACTTTGACAATGAGTACAGTTATCGAGGCCGCACCGCCACATTACCAAAATTATGAGGAAATGGTAATGAGAGGTCACATTTATCCATAAGGAGATTTCTGTTTTCAATAGCACAGAGAGAAGAAATAACATCAGCAATTAACGATGGTACATCCACAATCAGTAATCAGGATTACTTATAATAAACGCGTACATGGGTGGGAATACAGTGGGCTCAATATTTACGCATAATATTCGAAAATATTTACGGTTCAATAATACGAGAGAGAAAGAAGAGACAAAGTAGCATTTCTAAATTGCTGATGAAAGAAAACAATCGCTGAGATAAGACAGCACAATAAGTACCAACTTTGGAAACCATTTAATTTAGTTATTTTATCCTATATGAATTGGCACTCGATTAGAATTTCCATTGTGTTATAGTCCTAACCGAAGGTTGGATGGTTCTATCCCTGACTACGGAGTCTTAGTGTATGTCCAAATGAGAAAAAAATGGGTAAAGCCAGATTATACGTGTCTGTTAAGCAGCTACGGCCCCACCGAACATTAACTGATAAAAGTCATTCAGAAAATGTGATGTTTTGCATTAGTAAAAGTGACATTTGAATGAAAGATATTAATTTGCGGAACTACGTTTTCCAAATCCAAGAGGTAAAAAATTGCCTTTTCCATTCACTGATTAGAATTAGTTCACGGAATGAAATTTTAACTATGTACTGGTGTGGCGTAGCACAACTTGGCCTAGTAGCATATAGTCCTTTTAAATCTGAGATGAGGGATCGAAGAAAGTTCCGAATATTCCTACCATACAGTTCAGAGATATGAACCACACACCACACACACGCACACACAAATTAAAAAAAAAATACAATTAATCCATTATCAATTACTTGAGTATTGAGCTTGTAGTTAGCAACCAAGTTAACGTATTCTATGCGCGATTCGTTCGTTACGGGGATAGACGATCCGTTGGGTTTCAGGTCGACCACGGTGTTTTTGCCATAAAGACACTGAACAATGGTGAAATCCAGTTGTAAGTCGCTAACATCCCCATCATAGGACTTCAACCGACAAAGTTGTCTAAAAGAGGTGGAAAAAGCAGAATCTGTCAGAATATTTAGAAACCAATTTTGGTATTTGAAAGCAATAAAATCACGCTTCAGTACTTTTCTCGAGTAACCATTAACCAATTAGATTAGGCTTTCGATTTCCTGATGAAGCAATAGCCTTTGACTCGACAGAGGTACACATTGAACCCAATGACACCGAAGCACATAAGAAATATCAAATATAATACATAACCAATCATCCTAATTTGCTATCCAATGAGAAGTCAGCCAACTATTCACAAACTTCTATATCAAACAATATGCTATAATTTGCAGCGCAAATAGCTGCTGAATGTCAATCGATAAAAGCACTTCTTTACAAACAGTCAAGACAATTTGTAAGTATCACCACAAACAGCCATATCTCTTGTCAGAAGACCGCCTAGCTAATTACACACAGCATAAATCCAACCTAAAAATGTGAATTATAGTATCCATGAAACGAAGAGTGCATAGTGGAAGAACCAACACGGAGATGTATCTTTTTACGTTATTAAAAGGATCAAATAATCATCAAAAGATATGGATCCAAAATCTATCCACGCACAGCAATAAGAGATCTAATATAGCATAACTATTCAAACTACCGACTCTTCGACGCTAAAAATGAAAAGAAATGAGCAAGAACTCATTAATTTTTCGCTAAATTAATCAGTTAAAGGTCTTGAATAATGCCGTGCACAAGTTGCGCAAAAGTCAGTGACGTCTACCAGGTCAGAGGTCATGAGATTAGCACTCTTTGGCAGTCTGGGCGACTAAACGCCCAGGTTAATGGGGTGATAAAGTTCGATCTCCTCTTAGTGAGGATTCTATATTTAAATCAAGTGATGTAAAAATTCCTCCTAAGGGGATTGTGGAAGACTTCGCAAAATGATGGCATGAAAGGACGAGGAATCACATACAATGGGAGGGATCATACCATGTACACGACTGGGATAGATTTTAAATAAAGTGAGATCATTGGTGTCGCTATTTTATCATCTATTCAGACTCAACCTCACCTCCCACTCCCGCTGTTCCAAGCATTGAGTTGAGCAAACTCGAATTCTATTTACCAATTTTTTCCGCATATTGATAAGCAGCAAAACATGGAATTTACAGCTTGAGTTTTCCCTCATGCACGCGAAACCCTCTTAGTTACACTATATTCATTCTCCCACCTCAAACACTTTTGCTCTCCTCACTTCCACCCAATCCTGTAAGCAGACTCTGGGGGGTTATCAACCAATTGGTAATACTGTGGTAGCTGTTGGTAAGGTACTTAGTGGGCTTAGGTTATCCTACGCTTAATCAGTCCATTAGCCTAATATGCACAGTTTCGTTCCAACTTAAAGGAAGAGCACATAACCCCAGGACATTGAAACTCACTACCATGGAGAGTGCCTACACTTTCACGCGCTTACCTGTAGAGTTCAGCGTCGAGGGACCTGAGATGGTTAAAATCGACACTGAGATTCCTATTAGCACTGATGATTTTGGCAAGAAAGAAGGGCGCAAATTGAAGATCCACTAGCATGCCTTCATAGATAGCCTTAGCAAGAATGGCACCCAAGAAGATGTAATGGGCTTCAAAATCTTCCATGAGGGCTTCGGCGTCAGGGTTAGGATAAAGGGCATGATCATCGTTGTAACGAAAGAGACCTTGCGATGGATCAAAACCCTGGGAGAGAACAGCGACAATCATCTCACGACAGAGACCACCTCCATCTATACCCATCTCCATGAGACCTGCCTCGTTATAGAAAGTGACATTAAAACGGTCGAGGAAAGTTTCCGCTAAAATTAGAAAAACGAATGGTGGAGAATTTACATTGTCATAAGCAATTCTGCTCCACTGTAGTCAGAGAAATATATAAAATCATAATTTACTTAAAAAGTAGATGAAAGTAAAGATACCCAGACTATAATGTCTAAATGCAGTTAAAAAAACAAAATATCGAAACACAAAGCTTAAGAAAAAATGGAATTTCATGTCAATTTGCCTCGAAAAAATCCCAAATAAAGTCAGGTATTCTCCGTTAACCCCGTTTAAGGCGCAGAATGAAATATAGTGTTCTTTTTTTTTAATTCAACATATTCCAACTACTTCTTGAATTACGCAGATCTAAATTACCAGGGATTGACCAAATAATAGACCAAATCTGCGCATTCTTTCTTTGCAAATGAAATACACTGACATGAACGATGTCTTGACTGCAGCAAAGCCCAGAATCCAGGACGCAGACACGGTTCGAAGTAATTTAAATTGACGCAACACACCAAAAATGGTAAACGTAGTAGAGCTTCCAACAGTGAAAGATTATTTGCACTACAGCTGTTCTGAACAATTTCACTTTATTTTAGGCAAATAAAATTAAGAGAAGCGAGAAACGATTAACAGAGAAAAGCAAAAAATTTTACCTTCGCTAATAAAAACTATCCCCCCACCCCCACCCCTCTGTGTTGTCTTCAAACTGGGGAAATTCTCCTATCGTATTCAATGCAGCTAATTAAAGCACTGCAAGATGGTTTCAGTATACATCTACCTACGAATTCTCACGTTAGAAATTGGCATATTTGTGATTGAACTCCCTGGCACCATAAATTTGCTGATATGCGGAATGGCAATCTAGTAGAATGTGCAACTCAAGTGGAGTTATATTTTTTAAAACAATCTGTTTCATCCCCTCCAATTTATAATTTATTGGACTTTGTGTTTAATTATTTCAGTTGTTACTAGCATTTAAAAATAATAAGTTTCTTTTGTGCTACAGAAGGCAATAATAAGAGATTGTCTAATGATATTTTCTTGCTAAATAGCCATAACATTTTAACACTAATACAGCTTTCAATTCGGGGTGTTTATAAAAGCTATCAAAATTTGATTTATTGAAAGATCAATTTTAATTATATATATAGGTTACCAATAAACTTTTACACCGATATTAACAGTATTCTGCTTTGCACAATTCCGAACTCTGCATTTAGGTAAAATAAGCATCCAACATCTGTTAACGTCACTTGATTTGGATTGAAAGATATCATGCGACTGCTACTAGGAGAAATTTGAATCCTGTCATCCCTCCAGTTGACACGAATTAATTAGTGGGGTCAATCATAGACACGTTGAAGCACCCATAGCATGGTCTTTGAATTAATGGATGTGGAGAATGGTTACTGTACGACAATTACCCGAATAGTATTTTTAATATTTATATCTAAATTGAGCTGATTAAATTGAACTAAATTAGGTGTAAATCTCAACGTAATTATAAATGCAAGAGAAATGCCATTAATAATTTCAGTAAGGGGACTCAAAAGTTCACTGCCTCCAATCAAATAGAGTGGTGCTTTTATTAGGTATACGAATTGTTGTTGTTGGAAAAATCGCACAAAATTAACCTTTCCCCCCTCCCAACCTATTACCATGGGGACCGATTACTTCTTGAGATTAAAATTAATCTTAATATTTTTTTTAAAAAAAAGCAAACAAACGAACCTGGTTTTCCAACAAGAGACATGAAAACATCCTCATAAACACGACTCCGATGTACCTTCAAGTTAACTGGATTGCCTCGCGTTGAGAGCAAGCCGTAGTTATAAGTCGGCCTTTGATGGTTAATACGATAGTTTCGAACCACCGTAACGAATAGCTACGAAGAAATGATAAAAAATATGTACAATTAGCTGAATTATTTAATAGCTAGAATTGGTAAACGCAAAAAACTCATAGGCTTTAAATCTATATAAGTACAACAACAGAGTACACAAATACAAATCTATCGGTTATAGAGCAGTATGTCAATTGCACCTCAAGCACATTATTGACCCAAAATAATCCATTCAGTCACTGCATCCTCTGCTAATTTCGAACATTGAGACATCAAAATTAAAAACAAAACTTGCAAATAAATGTTCACGTGAGACATAATTTAGATAGAAGGAGAGCACCTTAGAGCCGCTCCAACGAGAAACGTCAATTTAATGAAGTCCTCGAAGATCAAAAAAAATAATTGATACTTAAAATGAACCTTCCAAATGGCAGAAACACGAGAAGGGTTAAAGGCAGTAGTGATACACCAAACACAAGTAATCAAGGCTAAAATTTTTCCCCGTAAGAAAAAGGCAAGCAGATCTCCTTCAAAGTTCTGAAGACTTCCACCAAATAGTTCAAAGCGAATCAGGAACGTTTCATAGAACGATTAAAGCTTTGTTTCACCAATAATGGAGAAAAAATATAAATATTTTCATAGAGAAACCATTTAATGATTTTACAGTTATATTTTTCCAATGCTACAACCAAAGCCATGAAACCAGATCTTGACTTCAAGGATATATTAGGTCTACAACTTTGCTCCCGCTGTTTTTTTTTTATTTGAGGCTTTATTACAGCAAAACGATTTCATACATTAAGTTTTAAAGTATTGTCCATCTCTCGGACAGCAGGCGAATGCCGCTGCGAAACAATTTCTCATCTTTCGATAAGATCCATGAGTCGATCCAATTTTTCACTTCTTCATACGAGCTCAAGTGCTGGTCAGCCAGGCCGTGTGCCATTTAGTGAGGTGAAAATGAGACGTAGCAACATCTGTGGAGTACGGCGGCGGATGAGGTCAAATTTCCCATTTCAACGTTTCGAGGTATTTTTTCACCACCACCTTGGCAACGTGAGGAGGTCTAGCATTATCATGCTGTAAAATAACCTTAACGTGTCTCTCGTTGTACTGTGGCCGTTTTTCTTTTAAAGCACGGCTCATGCGCATCAATTGCGTTTTATAACGTTCACCTCTGATAGTTTCAGAAGCTCATAATAAATTACGCCAAGCTTGCTCACTGACCCTAACTCAATAATTCTGATAATTCTTCTTCAGTTTGACACGAGTCCTCACAAAGAATCGCTCTCCTCCACTTCTGCATCTTCAACAACTTTTTTCTGGTCCACCACTATGCCGGTCTTCGACAGCAAAATCACCACACCACTTTAAACTCTGGAACCATTCCCGCCGACACGTTGTCGCTAATAGCCGTTTTACCATAAATACCTGAGATAATCCGATGAGCCTCAGTCGCAGATATTTACATATTGAAACAAAAAGCAATAATTCCCGCAAATGACGAGAATTCGATTTAAATTAGGACATATCTAATTAAAAATTCTATTATTATGCAAATACAAATGAAGTTATATCAAAGTAGGGTTATATTTACAAATGTCAAAACTAAGCGTTCGAAATCTGTGATTAATATATTTCAACTACTACTGCCATCTTTTGGAAAACGACGGGAGCAAAGTTGCAGACTTGATATTTCCAAGCGATCACTGCCGAATTGGAATACCTAATTCCATATCGTAACACTAGGCTCCACTGCAAAACTCTCACATGGTCATAATTAACTTGTCAAGAGTGAATAAACCGCCTACTTGACTTTTGAATAAGCGTTGCTAGTTCCCAGTCTGTGGAGGTCCCCTTAAAGCTATATGCCTCCTGTCTGTAAACATTCACGAATTCACATATCATCCCTAGAACACGGCCGTCACCATTTCCACTTCCTCAGCATGTCCTCCAACATTCACAATTAATTTCATCCCTTTCGGTCAATGCTCTCTATTTCAAAACTTCCTTGAATAAACCCGATCGTTCCAACTGCCTAGTTTCTGCTTAAGAGTAATGAGGATTGATAAAAAAATAGAAGGATATCAGCTTCTGGCTGGAGTCCAACCTTCTACTGTTTAACTTGCTCTTTACCCGTGTCTTCCACTCTGCCTCTTTTTTTTCTTACTCTATGAAGCTTCATGTTTAGTGACTCTAGTATACCAGTCTGCAAAATTTCGTGACTCCAACCAAGCAGTCTCGAATCACAACTCACAATCTTAAAAGTAATACATTTAATTGAGAAAAAATTTTGTTGAAGCAAACTGAAATGGAGGAAATTACCTTGACTCTATCCCAGAAGGGAAAGATGAAGGGCAGCTCAAAAATAAGAGTCCATTTTCTCCAATAGATATAAGCTCCCAAGGTCATCGACGTATCCTCAGCTTAAAGAATAGAAATACACAAAAAATAATCAAATTTATTTAAAGCGAGTATCAGAAAGCTAAGGCAGTTCTCCCCAAATGCTTAGCAGAGTTTTCAAACCACAAATTAGATCAAACCGATTCCACAGGTGACTGTTTTTAAGTTTGACTGGCCAAATTTTAGTCGCCATGTGACAAACACGACACCATATGGTAAAGAATATCCATTTGCACACGATCCACCTTCATGGCGATTGCTATTTTGCTTAGGTTATCCCTCACAAGTGGCGAGAAAGCTGTCTTTAAGGCCTTTCCTCGTTGTCTGTTCACGTTTTAGCGCTCTCCTCCCCCCACGATCCACCTTCCCATATTTCACTCCAAGTTTAATTGCTCTAATACAATGAAATCTGATTTACTAACAATTGTTATCGTCTGCAGCAATCTATGGGATATTCTTCTCTACATTCCTCTCTTCTAACTTCAAAATCAAAGAAAAACATAAAGAAGAAATTATCATGAAGCAGTATCCCCATAATTGACCGTATTAAATTTAACAAAATCACTCAGAGCCACATTTTTCTTAAAGGCGAGGAATTCAGGTCTTAAAAGACGAACAAGGAGCATTAACCTAAGCGAATTCCAAATTTAAATAAATTTCTATAAAACTTAATTTGTGAAAAGGCTCGAAATTTCATTCGGCAAATAGAAAACGCCTGCAGGAAACTAAACACCATATAAACACACAGAAAGAACCCAAGGCATTCTAGACGATGACCATTTACTCCTTAACAGTCGCCTCTTTATGTTCATTCTTGTAGCCAATGTAGAGAATTCAGGACACATAGTGAGTGAAAAGTAACTGCTTCTATTAAGGACTTGCCACAACGGTACTAAGAGTAACTGATAAGAGCAGCCTAATAGGCACTATGAAAAGGCTAGCCTTTGTGGTACACTCCTACAGAGCCAATGCCATATAAGGAGCTAGCTCAGTGGATTCTTCTGAGAAATGACACGACCAAGTTCCACCAAAGAAGAAAAGCGAGCCCAGCTATCTTAATCAAACACCTATTTCGAGCCATCAAGTGCAACGAAGAGCTGAGCTAAGGCAAATTAATCAATACGGAGGGGAAAGCTCGTTCATAGCTAAAATTGGCAAAATTTCGATACCGTCACCAAAAAGCCCAAATCTCTGTTTCAAAGGAAACTGGCCAAAACAGTGGCGTCTAGGGTTCCAGATGGAAAGCAATGGTTTGCAGGAAAAAGATCGTGTCTGTGCACTATCGATGACATCATTATGCCTAGGAATAGAAACGAGTTCAGGAAGCTGCAGAGGAATGGTTATATACAAGTTTTAATATAGGTTAAATTACTTATAAAAACTCCGCGATATGTGCCATTAAAAAATATATATAAATCAAATTAATGAAATTCCGCATCAGAAACCACGTACCTGCATCTGGATTTAGACAGCTGAAATAACCCAGTTCAGCGTTAGTAGACTCCCTGGATTTCAAATCACCGCAAAATTTCAATATCCATTCGGCAGTTCGTGTTTCAGCGAGTTCTGAGGACATAGAGGAGGAACAGAGCCATTCTATTCCAGGTTCAGTTTCCTGATTGGAAGGATCACTGGTCGCAATGGCCCAATCCTCAAACTGAAGGCGCCTTCGACGTCTTCGCCAAGCGTAAATCAGAAGAATGACTTGCTGAGTAGCAAGAAAAACGTTCCTCCAGCGATGTAGACACCATATTAATCGCGCCTTCTCATCAACTCCCTCTCTATCTGAGGAGTTGGCGGATCTACCAGACATTCTTTGCCGCTCCACCCTTGCAATCACATCTCCCAAGGTTACCGGGGTGTATGAGCCATCGGGTTTAGCACGGAGGGGTGGTCTGTCCGGGTAAAGCAGAACAATAACTCCAAGTAGGAAGTCTCGCAGTCGCAGACCCACAGAAAGAAGGCGGCTAGGAGTAAAACCATAGGAGTTAATATTTTCAGGTGGTTTAGGATTTGCATCTACTTCCTCGTCTGTTAGCTGATGCAAACGATAATGAAGACTGGCCAAGAAGGTTAAGAGAACACTGGTAAATCTAAAGGAAGGAACAGGTATAAGCGATATTTCATGAATATTATAATGCCCTTTTTTGAAATATACAGAAAAGCGTTAAAACTCACAAATCCATATTCCTGGGTGTATCTAGAATAGTTTTATTTACGATAGAATCAAAGATAGTCTCCTCTTTATTCTCTATCCGAATAGTAGTGACAAACTTCCATAGATCATGTATAAATTGGGGTAATTCGGATACACACGATGTTAGCCTAAAAAGAGCACAGCGATAAAAACAAAGTAAGCACTAATTAAGACGTAAAAGCAGACTGTTCAACTTACGATCGGAGGGAATTCGGAGGTGTAGAACGATAAAAGGCAAGCATTGAATACAGAATAGGGATGGAATTAAGAACTTCCTGTATGCCACCACTCTTGGAATCGTTGTAGTGACTGCTATAGGCACCTTGAATAACTTCTCTAGATATTGAAAGTAGGATTTTCTCCAATAGATCGAATACCTCTTTAGTTTGGCCAGGCTGAAGGAGATTATATACCCAGTTATTAATGTGCTCAGAAGGTATATTTGAACATTCTGCCAAATCTCTTACTGATGATCTACCAATTAGTCAGAATGAATATGCTTTCATGAAAATAAAAAAAAGGAAAGACAGCATTTTTTTTGAATTTTACGAGACTGCTGTCTCATACAGGTGCAAATGTCTCACAATTATTTGCTGCCTTCTTACAGCAGCTGGACTGTGTTTTTTAAAACTTACACATCTCAGGCAAAGAAAATATCGATGGAAAATCTCTGCCCTTTTATAATTGAACCCATAAGCAGACAACAAATCTTACAATTTCCAAGTGAAAGCCAGCTGGAATCCGTTATCAATAAGTGTGAGGCGATATAAAAGAAACTTAAAGCAAAATCAAGAAGTCATACTTCACTTGCTTTTTTGGATTTGGCTGAAAATTATAACTTAAGGAGGTGTTTCATGCTGAGTAAATGTTGTCTAGGCTTTTCTGTGCCAATTGAATGGGCATTTAATTATGATGGCTGGTCTTGCCACTTCAGTTCACTTTTCCTCCCAAAGCAAAATGATATGAAATGGCATTAGAGAGCTAACTTGACCTTATGGCATGGTAGAGCTGTGATAGGCTGTTTTCAAGCCATCGGGACTAAGTAAGTAGTGTTCACTCAAAGTGAACTATTTGATGGTGAAATAAGCACTCTTTTCAATGTTTGCTGGGACCAACATTAAGAGTCAACCCCCCCCCCCCCCACCCCTCCCCACTCGACTTGTGTCCTTCTCTAAGTTTTTGCCTCATACCATGAAGTAACTTATTTGTACTTATAATGATGGACTGAACCGAAACAACCCACCTAACCTCTATTGTCATCTCGAGATTTGAGTTCTCTCCTCATTGCGTCTTACTCATAATAGCCCTGCTGTCTTTCAAACTTGTTTTGTGGTGACAATCGTCATAAGCTGGAAGAACGAAAGCTTATGCGGTTTCCATTACCGAAGTACCTTTATCATTAGCCATCGCTTCAATATATATACATTACGCCCGAAAAAACAAACTTGATAAAAATGGTTCTTATGGCATACTTAAATAAGCAGTATTTGTTATCTAGCGAAAAAATCCACGAAATTCGTGCGAACTCAAATAAATAATAATATTAAATAAAATGCCATATTTTTAGAAAAAGTGCTCAAAGAAATCACTCTATTTTTGGCCCTACAAAATGTGAACTTTCAATTAATTATTGTAAATTCAGGAGATGTGATTAAATAATGGGATGTAATGAAACGTCATAAGATTACAGATGGTCCAAGAAATATGCGCTCTACTCAGTCACTTCTGTTAATTCATTTAAGGAAGAGTACTATTGATGATCAGTCACCCGATCTGAAAAGGATGTTACAAGAAATAAGCAAGAACAAGATGATGAAGCTCACCACAGAGTCCGTAAATCTAATAAATTCAAAATTGTTCCCAGTGCGCAGAATATTCGCAGCATCTTCATCATCACTATCTGCCTCAACAGCGCTATTACTACTATCACTATCACTATCAGCATAAACACTATCAACGAGGATTTTTGAATGTTGAGTAGTCCTCGTTTGGCTAGAATGTGGACCGTGCAAGGGTTCCGGAGGAAAAGGCGGGGAAAAAACCGAGGTACTGCCGTCAGCGGGACATCTTGCTGCTATTAGAGCGGAGAACATCCAGCCGAGGATGCGAATCATTCGGAGTAGAACATTATAGTCGTCTGTGCCTTTAGAGCTCAAGTGCCTCTCGCGCAAATAGCGCTGGATGGGACCACTTAGAAATATCGTCAGTAGATCTGAAAAAAACCGATACGAAAATAACTATCAAATTAGATTCTTACTGAAATTACTTCAGTACACAGTATTAATAACATGGCTTCGGAAATTCAGTAAAATTCCAGCCTAAGTTTCTAGTACGTTTGAGATATATTATGATTATTCAACTCGTGGATAGAAGCTACTCAAAAGAACAAAATGTTATCTCTATGTGTAGAGAGTTAAAATTTTGTCTAATAGAACAGAGAAGGTCTTCATCTTAAATTGGAAAAAATAAATTATTGATTAGCGAATACTTCGCATGCACGACCTAATAGTTGCACTTCATCAATCCTCATTAAATTAAAGCCAACATAACGTGAAGAGCAAACTTACTCAGTGAAGGTTTCAAGCGCTCATTTTCAGGGATCGATTGAACCCCTTCACTTTCGCCACCAGAGCACGCATAGAGGTAGTTTACAAGGGTTTCAAAAGGAATGGAGTTTCCAATTAGAGGAAAGATGAATTGAATAATTCTGGAGGATTCGGTTGATCCGTTTTGTTCATCAGCATCAGTAATATCTTTCACAGCCATCGAGACAACCTCTTGAAGGGGAATCACGCCACCGATAGACTCTTTGCTAGAACATAGCTGAAACGATGATGAAATTGTAAGAGGTAACAAAGTCCTGACATTATAACAATAATAACAAGTTCAGAAAATGAATCTAAGAGTCGATCTAATGGAAAACTCGCATTCTACCAAATTCCAAATTTGTCCAAAGTAACCAACCTAAATGGTCGCGCATAGCAATGAATGGGTGCAGACCTAATGACCTCTCTTATTTAAGTCAAGCATTAGTGATGCTTTACTTACTGGAAATGAGTAGATTTTTTATTAGCATCTACGCATCTAATCATGAATATGACCTAAGTTAAAGAAGAAAAGTTGAATTTTTAAAATAAGTAAAGCAAAAAAATCAACTAACCGAGAAGGGAGTGCGAATAAGATAGACAAAGCTCCTATTGTTTGGCATTCTGATGTACTCATCGAAAGCAGAAGGGCTGAACTGATTGGGAAACTGGGACTGATGATCAATAAAAATAATCAATGAAGAGAAATATCGACCGCGCTTGCAGACATCCAGGAATAACTTATCATATTCAATACTCGGGATAGACTGGAAGTATTGATGTGATCTTGACTTGAAGAGATACACATCTAGCACGTTTAAGATATCAGAATACTGATCACTGGAAATTAAAGGCGGAAGACTTTTGAGGTGTCTAAAAGGCAGAGAAGGGGATTAACTTATGTCGCTCTTTTACGCAAAGAAATATGTCGTAACTCACGAGAGAAAATATATAATTGTTTGTTTAATCGTTGCCAGAAGGCGTGAATGTCCCTCCACAATCGACTGGATAAAAATGGATTTACATGTTGGAGTAAGAAGGACTTTAGCCATTATCAACTAGAAGAAAATTAATGGATTTAAAAGTATTATTTCCTGTAAATAAACATAATTGATTAAGGGAACAAGATGGCTCACGAAATTTGATGAGCGTGATCTACAAGAAAGCAGAAAGGCTGAAAGACAGGACTCCATGGATTCCTTTAAATGAGGATCATTAGAAGCGTCAGTTGAAAGAGCTAAAATCATATCCGATAGTTGTAGAAAATGCTTAGTAAACAGGTCCTTCTGTAAAATTAAAATGAACGATAAAACAAGATAAATAGCAATAAAAGAGAAAGAGATTGCAATTACCGTCATTCGACGGGTCATGTATCCTCTGTAAAACCTCTGTATAACAGTAGCCGCTTTCTCCAATCGTGCATTTTGCTTATTTTCAAAAAGGGAAATTTGTTAATACTTTAAAAGAACTTCAAAGTAAAATCTTTACTCAGAGAGAGCTTACTGCACGATAACGACGTTCCTCTTGCATTTTTAGAACAATGTTATTTTGTCCGGGCTGTAAAAATATACCAAAGCAGCAAAATAAATTAAAAATCAAGGGATTACAAAGCCATTACTTTTATATCTTCAAAATGGAAATTCAGCATCCCATAATATAAATAAAATATTTTGGATGCTCATACATAAGGTCTATAAAATATGCTTACTATGTAGGGCGGCTGACGCCGAGACTTAAATCTTCCTTCAAAGGATTGCATTATGTGTCAGACTTCAGAAATGTAACATCAGCTACTGACTAACAAATTGGGCTACATAGAGCATTCGAAGCGCGCGGATAAACAAGCTTTATTTAAACGATTAAAATTTTACAATTCTATTCTTCGTTAATGTAATTACATGCTCAAAATTCAGTACACATTTAATATTATGTTTCAGTTTTATTTGGTCTATTTTCTAGAAAAATAATACTCCCAATTTTTCGACTTATCTGATTGAAAACATAACTCACGAATCGAAATCGCATTTGTTATTATTGAGTGTGATATCTCTTCTCAACCTTACGGATCCATTACTATGGCATTAGTTTATCGCCAATATCTTACAATGACGTATGTGTTTGTGAACATATATATATATAATATTTCTTGTCATATTTCACTTATGTCCAGTGTTATTTTAACATAGATTGATTTTTAAACTGAATGAAATTTACTTCAAAGTAACGCGTTTAAGTCTAGCAGATAGAGAAAAGCTTCATGTATGTTTAAGAAAATTTATCCATTTATTTTCTCTCCCCTTAGAAAAGCATACCAGAATTAGCCTGCTGTTTTTAATTTTTACTCCTTATTAGTTGCCAATAAGGAAGGCATGCGTTAGCATAAAATACCACCTGTTAATCCACACGGGAATTTTTATTGTCATTCCATTTCATTGTGTTTCCTTGGCATTTCAGCCGTCATGCTTCTTTGTTTAGCAGTTACATTTGCTTAACAAATAATATAACTCAGTCATTTTATTAATTTACGAGGTATTTTATAATCTTTGAGCAATAAAAAATCTGAATCTCTTGCATGAGAATGGTCATATCCACTTGGGTCAACGTTTGTAATGATCACATCATCGAAATTCAACTTACCGCCATTCAACAGACATTCGGTCCTAGCTATTCTAAAGGCTATAACTTCTTTTTGTTATCAAGCAACACTACAACAGTTGTAACCATCAAAGTTAGCAACAGTCACAACGTTGAGACGCCCACGCAGTCAGAACGTACTAATTCAGCGAATTTGGAGCACGTCAGCTAAATATTTGGACGGAAGGGGCTATTTAATTGCATTTCATGAGTAATACAAAGTCTTAGATGGCGAATTAAATTGTAAGGTCAGTGGATTCACAATGGCAGATATTAGAATTATTTACAAGGATAAAAAGCAGAAAATACTATTATTTTGCGAAATCTAGGTGTTGATTTTCGTTAAATAATTTCAGGCATGTAGATTAAGATTTTAGTTTGGAGCAATTGTAATAAGTTTGTTCACTATGGAGTGATTCTCATTAAAATATTACGCTTTAAACATAACATAAAGTATATTTTTTGCTCCTATCGATTAATTAAATAAAATCTAAGTAAAATCCCATTATTTATTACTTTCTCCTCACATCCCATGCTCGTAAAACTTCAGTATTTTATAGATAGAGAGTTCTTTACAAATAGCAATTCTGTTTAGTTTTAATTGTAATAATTCCCAAGTAACAATATTCGAAAGGAATAAATAAATACAATTTCACAACCAAGAAAATATGAGAGATATTAATGCTTTCTTTTTTTCATAGAATCTACTGTCAGGAGTGGAGTAAGCAATTAAAGTGCGCATCCAAATATTCTGGAGGGTGCGATCGTGTGTGCGAAGGACTTCTCATCTAATCATCTATTATTATTCAATCAAATAACTTTAGATGTACTCGATTACTAATCATGTTTGCTGAGATAATAATTTCAATAAACGCCTTCCTCCATATCATTACTTTACTATACTTTATACTTTGCCAAGGATCACTAAAGATAAACCAGGCTTATTTGCGTATCAAGCCGCTGCACTGGAGGTGAACTTAAACATAAATATATGCTTCATGAAGGAGAATTTTTCTCACATTTGTTTTGCTCTTAATAGCTCATTAAAATGTTAATTCTCGATTTAGATCACCATAACTGCTGAGACATGTAGCAATTGTTACACTAATAAGCCTTGACTTATGTTTAGTAGTTCCTATGGCAAATTCTTCTAGTTTAGAAGGGCTCCCAGAATTATCAATCTCATAGATATAGAGAAAACTGATCCATGGTGTTAAATAGGTTTATTTGGGTGAAAGAGTTCAGTCTTTCGCTGACTGACGATGAGTTTAGTCATTATATAAACTTTCGGATATGATAACAGCGTAAGGACTTGGGTTATTGATTGGTCGAGAGGTCTTTGCACTTGTGACCTCGTTTGCTCCCCTGGCGCGATTGTCATCGCGTCTGCCACATTCTTGAACGTCTGGGCGCGCGCGCGCTTCTTTGCTACAGCCATGCTAGCTTTTTCCCCACAATACTCTCCCTCCTGAGCGTATACAAAATGCTAAAAGTTAAAGAAAATGATCGATAATTAGTTATTGTACATAACTGGTTAGTTGAGAGGAGAAAGTAACTTCGACCGCGACGAGTGTAAGAAGGTGTGGGTCGAGATATGAAAGGTTTTTTAATTGTAGGGTTGACAGTAATTGCAGGCAAGGACTGTACTGGTATCGTGGAAGGGTGTACAGTGTCTTTTGAGGATGGGGCGGTATTACAAATCGGGTGTGTCCTTACAACGGGTGCAGGTGTAGCAGTGGAAAGGCTAGAGTGGGTAGTGTGCGAGTTCTTCGGTGGTCTACATATGCCGGCTTTAACCTGTCAATATTTATGGAATCCTTGGTACCATTACGGTCAAGAATTATATATTTGGGTTTGCGTTTGAGGACCTTATTAAAGTCTGTCGGCGGCTGCAGAGGTTCATTCACTGTATCCACTCGAACGAAAACGAGGGGCCATGTGGATAAGTCTTTATGAATATGCGTTGGCTTGTTATTCAAACGGGTGGGTGTTAGGAGAACAGTTCTGAAATGATCATTTAATCGGGGAATATGACAAGGCGTCTACGGAGGTTTGGTCTTGGGAGTCGGAAATCATTTCTCAAGGTAGACTGAGAGTTGTACTGAGTACAAATTCTACTGGACAGTATTTCTAATAGCAAGTAGAATGATAGGTAGACGTTCCAATCAATTTAATCCAGAAGAATTAGCAATGATAACTAATTTAAGTTGATGACCATTGGCTTCTGAGTGGTAGGCAGCAGTAGTAGTTGCCTACGGGACACTGCATTGGCAATAACGTTACCAATGCCATCAATATGTCAGATATCGCTAGTGAACAGCAGAATAAACCAAAATGACGAATTTCTCTGGGGAATGGTGGTCTGCAGGTGCTTGAATAGCGTAAAGTAAAGGTTTCGGATCAGTGAAAATGGTAAATTGCCGTCCTTCTAAAATACATCGGAAGTTTTTGACAGCAAGGCAGATAGCAAACGGTGAGGTTCTTCGAGAAAAAGGATAAGGATTGAGTTTCGCCATTGGCGATCTGTTGCACAACCCCTCCGACAGCCACTTGAGTAGCATCGGTCTTTAAAACGATTCGTGTCCTAAATGAGGTATAGAGATAATTTAACGTGGTCGCATTGGATAATTGTTCCTGCAATGCGAGAACCTCTGATTTGGTTTCTGGAATCATAATGAAATGCTTCGGGTTACCCTTAAGAAGATGTAAGAGGATGTAGGGTTTGAGGGAAATTAGGGATGGATCGTCCAAACTAATTCCCTATGCCTTGGAACCGAAGAAAAATTTTCACCGACTGAGGGATGGGGTAATCTATGATTGATTGAGTCTTCTCGAGCAAAGGTGTAATTCCACGAGAGCTAATGTAACGACCAAGAAAATCGACTTTAGTATGATCAAATATGCACTTCTCGGGGTTAACTGTGATTCCGTATTGCTCTGGCATTCGAACACTTGTCATAGAAGTTGTCTGTGTTTCTCAGGTTTGGAGCTGGCCATAAGCACATCGTTAATATATGCAAAGACAAATGAATGAGTTTAGAATTTCTGTCACTTATATAGAGGCGACTAGTGAAATGACCAGGGTCAGTCGTCGCCCTTACTGCCTGGCGTTGAAGCTTCCCTAAGCACTAGTCGTTTTGGTCTTGGAGTAGTTACAACCTGGTTGGCATTTCTTGGCATCGTCTTCATAAGTTCTGTGATGGTACCAGATTTGATGTCGGTATTTTGAGGAACAACGGAGTCACTTTGGCGACATAGAACGTCGTCCGTCGCGACGGGGTGAGATGCCCGGTACGGGCAGCTTTGGTTTTCTAGTCATTCGGCAATGGCGTCCAGCTGCTGCGAGGCGGTGACAGAGGGAGCTGAAGCTTTAACTGCACTGATATCTGGCCTATCGTGACAGCTATGGATGCGATCGGCCACTTCAGCTAATTTGTCAAGATTGTCTTGATTAGTGCTGGTGGTTAAAATTGACGCCATGTTTACAGGGAGGCATTTCATCTATAATTCTTTAAGACTTTTGTCATTCAGCTCATTTCCACTAGCTAAAAAATGCTCGTGACGTAAAATTTGAGAAGGGGTGTGATCTCTTAATCTGCTAGTGGAAGAGTTGTTGAAGACGTTTCTCTTGCTTTCATCAAACATTTAAAGTACTCTTTTGCTGATCATAGTGATTTGGATATAATCAAATAAATCTCAAAGCTTTCTATATATAATTTCATAATTCCCTCCAGGGGAGACTATGAAACACGACTGGCTATATCTATAACAATTTAGGTTCATTGCTAACATTATTTAACATTTTGAAATTAATTTGTGGCCTATTATTGCATTAACGGAGGCGTAAGTGCATATTGCTACGTTTGTAATAATAACTTAGTAAAGGTTACTTGTTTTATTGTTCAGGCTATCAGACTAATATCCCGTGTTAGTTTGAAGAGGCTATGACTACGCACCTCCTTTTATCTTAGCTGCCTTTTAACTCGTACTGACAGATGGGAGTTGTTGAATAATTTTGTCGCCCAAGGCCGCTAATGTTGGCAAATAAGCTTTTAATCAATTAGCCAAAACTTTGTTATGCCCCTGTTACGCCAATATTAGGAGGGAATCGAATTGATTTTGATGCCTTAAAAGTAACCCCACTGTGTACAGAAGACTTAAAAAGTCCACATCTCTTCATAACCATTTTATTTCATTTTAATATTCTAAATTGCACGAACCAATCAATAGACTATGGAGTCCGATAGCAAAGTTGGTGGAAGATCGATGGTATAGCAAATTATCTGATCCATGTATAAATTGGCAAGGTCACCTGTAAGATTGTGGAGTACGCCGTACTGGCACGATTAAACTGCGTACCCAAACATCCTAGAGAGTGCGATCGTGCGCGCAGAGGACTTTTCAGTTAGTCAGCTATTAAGGTTCACTCAAGTTATGTAAAATGTACTCAATTACTAATCATGTTTGATGTGATGATCATTTCATAATTTTAATAAACGCTGTATTCGCTATACCTCTGCTTCTTCTATCCCATGGAGATAGTTTAACTAATTCCGGGAGCGCATCCATACTTGGTTATTTTGCCATTGGAGATCACTGAGGATAATTCAAGACTTATTCGTGCAGCAATTGACTAAGAGATCAACAGTAGAGTTGTGTATATAATGACTAAGTTCCACGTCATACTTACACATCACACAACACGCCATACTAAATAAACGTATCTACGGTATACGCCTATTTCCTCTATTCTGGGAGACTTACCAACTAGGATAAATTGTCACTGAAGTTTCTGAGAACAGTCAAGGCTTATTAAGGTAGCTAATCCGCTACAGAGTCATGAAGGGTTCAAAAATTTTTTTCAGCAAATAAATGTGTAACATTTAAAATTTTAAACAACTATATTTCACAATGTTCTTCCCATACTCCTATATTTGTTAAAATAAAAGTTATTTAAAATCTAATTTTATTATAGATTTTCCTTATCTCTGCTCCGTTTTCTGGGAATAACTCGTTACCAGCACCTCAACCAGTGTATGTGTGAGTGATGCCATAACATGAGGTAACGGAGTCATTAATATGGCGGTATATCTAAAAATTTTATCAAACGAAATAAACCATGTACTCGAGTAAAGGTAGTTTACATTTGAATATTCATAGTAACCATAACAGCCTTTCTGAGTGAAAACAGGTAGATTTACAATTGTTCATTTTGGTTATACCACTTAGAAAAGAAATAATGGATAGTTAAAACAACTTTTCTTACATATAAATGCATGCCAGCAAGCAGCCTGTTATTTACAAGTTGAAAAAATTAGTATTGTTTGTGCGTTTAAAACCAAGTGCAGGTAATTCACTAAAATCTTAAGTATTCGAGGTAGTCTCTGTATGTACACCAGCTCGACTCATAGATTAGTAAATTTTGAGGCTTCAAATTCACTTTGTTAGTCTAATCACCAAGTTGAACATCTGCCCGTAGACTCAAGCGATCCTCAGCTTCATCAACTTCGGGAGTTGCCACGAGATTACACCGTCTTTCCTCTTCCAGGTAAACACGATTGCCTTCAACCATCACGGCTACAACGTAATCGAGAAGAGTTTGCCAAGAGTTTGCAACGTCTTCTGTAAATTCCTCTCCCAGCAGACCCTCCCACGTTGTTAGGGTTGCCCGTTTGAGTACCTTGAGAGTGGGTAAGAACAACTTGCATAATTTAAAAATTTTCAAAATGTTTTATCCTTTTTATTTTTTCATACTTAATGAGCAGCTTATACATTGTGGAGATATGTTTATTTTTAATTAATGATGTTCCGATTTATCGCTAGCTTTCAGAGTTACGAAATACAAAAAGAGATAATCTGTTTGTAATTCCGGTTACACTTTCCACTTAAATGGACGGACTAATGTACCTTTTCCTTGTCATTAATTAAAACAAGAAGGCGATGAAGTGCAGCTCTTCACGCCATGCACGAAATTGATATACTACTTAAAGGCCTAAAGCGTCATTCTAACAGCTTCCGTCTCCTTTCTTGCGTTTTTTTTGATGTGTAAGTTGTAGCTATTTCGAACTTTTTGTTGTTCTTTCATAAAAATGCCACTGGACGGTGATCACAATGCACGCTTTTTATCTCTCGTCTAATGACATCTATGGTTCTTCATTTCAAACTCTTGGATTCAATTTGATAATTATAAAGCTACTCAGTCAAGCTCAAAAAGTGTATATTTGCATAACCTGGCTAACAGTGGAAATGATTAATTATTGCTTGCTTTCTTGTTTGCTTTCAAATTGACCACAACTGGGATTATATTTGAACTGAAAGTCACTTATGTTTTTGCTAGTATGTGGTGTAAATGACCTTAGACAAATATAACTACCTAGAAGTCATTCAACTTCTTGATTAGGCATAAATGCCTTCCAATTGCCGGTCCCATACAACAAGACTCAAAGTCTTAAAGATTCTGCCTCCTTAATGCAATATTCATCGGCATCATTTTTGATGGGTGCAAGAATGAAACAAATCGGCATAATCTGTACAAATAACTAAGTTATTCAAACTCTTAAGAAAAGCAGACAACACATGGACTCATTGCTCCCTTGAATAGTGCGATAACACTTATCGTAGATTTTTGCTCCAGTAGTATTACCATGCACTCTCGTTGGAATTCCACCACTTGTACAAAGAGCATGCGGAGGAGAACGCACACCAAGTCACCATAAACGAGGTGTTCAAGATAGACACCCTCCAAACTAGCAGAAATACAAATAGATCTTCCTCTAAGAGGAGCTGACTGTCAGTAAAAATATGTAAGTGAATATTTGACGATTTCTAACTTGAAAAAGGAAGTTCTCCAGTAAAATCCCACATTACTACGGATTGCAGGGGTCGAGCAATCTATATCTCCCCATGGTCTTGTAGAAGTGGTAGATTGATTAGTGGAGATTCTTTCTCAATAGTGACATTACCTTTCTAAACATCCAAAGTAGATGAAGCGAAAAGAATCAAGTTTTATTGGCAGATGGCTTAACTCAAAGCTTATTTTAGAACACTTGAACTGTTCAGATCAAGATCGAGATCATGACCAAAGAATAACAGTTGAAACTTTAAGTCAAACTTAGCAAATACTGGTGTTACTACCACAAGCATTTTGTTAATAGAAATCAGATTTTTGCTAAATCATACTGGTTCAAGAAAAATGACCAGACAGTAAACAATGACGATGATGCTCCATGGCCAGAAAAACGAACCTTATCGTGATTTCCCTATCCTTGACTTTTTGGCAAAAAGCCTTTCTTGACAGACCTTAGCGCTGATTTAAGTGCCATACCCTAACTTTGTCCCAGGAAAAAAATAGACGTTTCCATTTCTACCCACTAAGGCACTAATGGCTCCAGAATAAAAATAGACAAGAAGATATCTCTTCTGGATTTTCGTTACTAATGTGTCATTTCTTCTAATTGAAGCCGAATGAATGATTGTTATACAAACCCATCGACATACAGACGATTCTCAGATGTGATGGGAGTCTGGCGAAGCGAAGCTTGTATCCACAGTCTTTACATTTTTTCTCAGGATTATTAATTCCTGCGGATTGTCACTAAGTGACCTCCGGTCTTATCAAGAGGAGGGCAGAAATTGCTCACAACAGCTTGGCGGTTATTTAGGCCTTAAAATGTTTCAATCTGAAGGCCTTTTAATCTCCCAACGTCGAAAACACAAAGACAAGTTGCATTTAATCTAATGTCTTTGTTTTGGGTAATAATTGTCTTCGATCAAGTGCATTCTGTCTCAACCCACTTCTTCTAGTTTGAGTCTAGCGATATCCAGTAGGCAGTTAGATCGTAGCAGCAGAATTAGGTCTCTTAGGAGTGCCAAAGTAAGTATCAGTTAAATAGCTACTAAAATGTACTCATTATGACTGTTTGGACCTTACATTCACATTTAAGATTCTGGTCAATGAGCTTGCAAGCAAATTCTTAGAAGCACTAAAATTCTACCTGACTAAACGTTCCATAGCCAGATTGAACAAATATCATTTCAAAATACATGATCGACCTATTTGCCTTATCAGACAAGATGTTCTTATTAAACCGCTCCATCCTCCATTCAACAGCCTACACAGTGTCTTAAAACGAACAAAAATTTTCAAAATTAGATCACGATAGAAAAGAGGCCGCGGTCAGCAATGAGCGGCTTCCTGAGAAGAGACAGACAGACAGACAAGCTGATTTACCATTAATGGGTATTATATCTTATTCAAAAAAACCTTCTCGTCCTACTCGTTCAAGAGGAGGGAGTATTTGTAGTGGCCAATTTGGCCTGCTGGTTCACTGCTTTGACCTCAGGTCTCCCTACTGAAACATCGTGTACCCTTATATGGTTTACTTTGATTAACATAGTTAAAACAATCAAGAGGCCATTGAGTGATCATTGTTGTCTCAGTTCAACTTCCTCCCTTTGCACCCCTCTCCTCCACATGCACAATAAATCGTTTCCGGAAACGTTCCATCTTAAGTCCCTCTGTAAAAAGGAATACTCACCACCACTGTCACCCATCTATTCTCGTCCTCTGCAATCCCCTCAAATAATAATCTATTTTACAATTCTAACTCCCACTTCTAATATTGCTGCCAACAGAGCCACTGATCACAACTAACGTCTCTTCTGCCCTGTTGTTGTAGTGATAGATGGTATAGTCTGAGGAAGAACTGTGCAAAGCTAAGACACTTTAGTATCAAGACTAATCTTCTAAAGATCAAAGGAACGCAAATACTTTACAAATTCAGTATAGGCTGAAATGAATGTTTCGATAAAACTCGTTTCAAGCCTCCAAGAACCGATAAACAACTAGAAAAAAGCACTACTAAAGCCAAGGCTGAGTCATATTAGGCAAATTAGAAAGGAGATTTCCTGTTAAATTAATCAATCGTGGCCGAAAGATCCAACAAATTTGATTTCCTTCTCTCTGAGGAGAAAATCTATTAGGAAGCCTAATGAAATATTTTCTGCGCTTCAAAGAAAAATTGGCAGTTTTCCTTTCTCATGCCTTGGGTTATTAATTGCTGGATTCTCACGCTCACACCTGAACATGTAAGACCGCCTGTAAAGAAGCCGTCACCGCGGTTATTGGCTGACCAAGTAACCAATCATTTATCGCACATTCAAGTCATTATAAGTGGATTTATTTCGCCAATAAAATAACTGTCGTCTCTTTTCGCTTCTTTGCGTCTGGGTAATTGTAGCGTTAATAAATGGTAACTGAGGCGTCATGAAACTTCAATCTACGAAGAAACATTAGCAATAAATTAGAAACATCATTTTGAAAATCGTATACTATTGTTTGCAAAAAGGATTTTAATTCTGATCGATTTTCTGCATAATATTCAAATATGAATGCAAATATAAAACTACCAAGCTTCAAATATCTCGTTTGTGAATGATATGCATAATAGAAGAATGGCTGAACCGTTGCAAATCAGAAATTTTATTTTGGGATCATAGTCATTCACCTTGAGTGAATAATGGCTATTACGTACTGTTAAGGCGAACTTTTGAGCCGTCTTATCTGCCTGTGCTAGACTGTAAAAAGATGCTAATGGGTCGAGGTAACATAACCAACCAATCAACGAGCACGAAATATCATGAACCTGGGCGGAGACTGAATATTAGGGTATTGCAAAATGAACACTACCCCTAATTGAGAGTGCAGACAAATCAATGCTCTGAAATTCAATTAGAGTAGGACTTGTGATACTCTTGCTTCGAAATCCAATTCTTCTTGATACTATCTCCATTCCCATTTTATAAGGAATTTATTTTCCGTTCAGCATGCAAAGGTTGATATATGGGGTCAGTACTAATGTAGCAAAGGGGTTAGAATTCACCAGCTTGACATTAAGAGGAGAAATTATGGCAAAGTTATTATACTTAAGAGAAATTGAGTATAACTTAGGAGGATAAGCTCCACAAATGACAAAAATATCAATTTATTACAAACAATATTCGCTTTGACTGAACCAATTTTTTCACTCTAAATTTACGACTAAACAATTGCGCATCTACTTGGCATATAACCTGACTTCATAAATAACTAATGCTTATCAAAGTACTCACGATACTACAGTTTGTTTTGCTAATGTGCCTAATTCCCTACAAACCTACAAATGGCTTTTTCTAGATGTCAACACATCAATCAATCAACCCTAAAGTCCAGTACCCTTCAGCTCCAAACAGCATACTCTATGAGAAAACGTAGAGAAGTCGGCATATTTTCCACCATTCTCAAAATGCATGGTTTGATAATTGTTAGTCAAAAGGCGTTAATTCATTTGTTTAGAAGTTGAATAAGATATGTCGTCTTCCCTTGTACACCTTACGGTTGTGTTACAATTTGACAACAGGAAGTAGCGTCTGAAGATGATATCCATGATAATACTGGTTCAGAAATAAATAAATAAATAAGGAGAATTCTATAAGTTTATTAAAAATTGAATGAGAAACCGCTTTCTCCATTTGTCAGATTTTATTAAAAAGTATGCTCACTCACAACCACGCCTTTCCCCGCCAAACCACGAAATCCCCTCACGCTCTTCCCTTTGTAGTCTCATACACATCATGGCGAATGCTGTCTCCCTAAGGGAGTCACCTAACAAACGCGCCTACTACCCATTCTGTTAAGATCCGCTGTGGGTTCCAAATTTTATGCCTTCATTCTACGCTTTATCTTTCACACCAATTACATCGTTTTATTTCAATGAATTTCTATTCTTACGCCTGATGTTTATGGTTAATTTTCAGTTCTTTGCTCGAATAGATCTTTTTGGATTGGCAGCTTACCTTAAAAAATTCGGGTTTCATTTGTGGAATAGTGGCATGACTAGCTCCAGCAATGAGAACGGAGTCGTAAAAGCCTTCTTGGGGATCTTCAAGTGATCTTATTGCTTCGTCAATCAGGGTTATGTAGGCTTGACTGTATTGCAACGCACAGGAACTAATCACCAATTCATCATCATCGTTGAATCTACCATAAAAATGTCAATCGTTATACAAGCAACCAGGGGCGAGTGCAAAACAGAGAGAGAGAGAGAGAGAGAATTTGAAAAAGAATAAACAGAAAAAGTGAGTTGTTAGACAATGCATAGAATGCAAAAAGAGAGCTGCTAATCTTCCCCAAACAGCAACGAATTGAAAAAGACAATGGGAATTTATAAATAAACTCCTACGGGAAATCATACACTCATGCTTCTACTACTTTACTTTCCGTTGGAATAAACTCTTTGTTTTAACTGACCAAATTAAAAATGTCTACGTTTTTCCACCCCTATTAATAGTGGGATAAACTGAAATTCAAACATGTTGGCTTTATAAGCAGTAAAATTGCAGATTTACGGCTTCTAAGAGATAAATTTTGACATAAATGCAGAACAATAAGCATTGGTCTCTAGAAAAGAGCCTATTTTAACTAAATAAATGTTCTGAGTCTTAAAATGAGAATTAATTTTATGGAAATTGAATGCACTATCTTGGATTGTTGAAGGGCAATTTATTGCCCCCCTATTTTAGTTATTTGAATCGATTGAACTCTTTAGAATAATAAACCAAGGGCCTTGACAACGGGCCTGTTTTATTGTCCCATTGCGGAAAAAATGGTTAATGATTCACCAAACAGTTGCCCTTTTGCGAGCTAACAGAATATATTAAAATTCGTTTATTAAAAAAAAAACTAACTTCCATATCCTTTATACAATAGTAGACAATCTAATGTATTAATGATTTTGTAAAGACTTTTTTTATCGAAAGTGAAAGCCCAGTTGCTCAATGAGAATTCCTTGATAGTATTCCATACACACTCAGGTCTGCGACAATATAACGTGAATTAAACTGACATCTTCTATTACTCAACTAATCTAAGTGGTCAATGATCAATGAATAAAGTTGATATGAACTTAATCAAATATTCAGACCTCAAGCGATAAAACTGGGCTTTGTAAAATCTGCCTTTATTTGGATAATTACATGTGTTATAGGAAATTGAGTATGTTGACGGGTTCAAAATTTGAATAAAGTACGAATATCGTTAATCTGACTTCATTAAATGCACCTATTCGACTACCGTTTCATTTCTCACCGGTCTATTGTTCTACTTGGCATATCTTGTAGCCAATCCACTGTTTACCTTATTTGCAATGCCACGAGTAATAACAATAATGGTATTGACCAGTGTTTAAAATAGCAAATAAAATACCTATTTTCTGATTGAATTTATGGAACTGCTAGGGTTTATAAAATAGCAATTATAGCAGTAAATACCTTTCTCAACAGTTTTGTCACTTCGCCTCATTCAAATAAGACATTACTGGTTGTGTAAAACTTTAAACAACATATTTATTTTGGAATTGCTTTTACTTAAATGTGGAAACTCATTAGGCAGTCTAAGAGTGAGAGCAAATTTTGGGTGAAAAATTCACCTGAGACATCCCTGACAAGAAGGATAAAGTGCACAAACTTAGTAGAAAATAAGAACAGAAATTTGTACAATTTTAAACTTTGGGGGAGTCAATGGGTTTAAATTTGTATTTTATTGATTATTCCAGGATACTTTTAGCATAGTGTGACCCAAAATCGGTAACCCATTATGAACTCTGATGGTTTATGAACTACGTAAATGTTCTTCTAATCAGCTAATCAGTGGATGAAATCGCTAACAATAAAGTAATAGTCGAAATCGCTCAAAGATCATATTTTATTAGCTTTAAGTTCTTGAAAAGATGGGCATTGAATTGAAATCTAAAATTGAGAGTGTTATCTCTTCAATCTAAACGGTTGCCTCATTATCAAATATTGCAAAACCAATAAAAATAGTCATCAATGTTACCCCTCACTCTTCAATTAAAATGAATTAATGAAATTTGAGCCTTTTGCCCTTTATTTGTCTACTAATAAGCAATAACCATTGGGACATTTTATGAATTCAAGAGAGATGATTATAGTTTGCATAAGTCCATTCTAATGTGAGGAAAATTGAGAAAATCGATAAAAGGTAAGCTAGGTATGTACTTGACAATTAGAAAGGAACTTTTGGCCCAGTTTTGGCCAAAATGAAAGTTTGAGCATTTGCTAGATTACCCAAACTATTATTTCTTGGGCTAAAATTGGCATAAATATATAGTTTTTGAGACATAGCGAAAGTTGCTTACAACTATTGAATTTAGTCAACTGCAGTGAATACATTCGATTGGTAGAACATTTTCAGATATATTGATTACGTAGTGATATGAATCAAATACTTGAAATATAAAATTATTTTAGTTCATAGTAAAAGTTATGTCGCAACAAGCGAGAGAAATAAAGCAGTTATATGAGATCAAGCACTGCGTCATTTAATACAAGATTAATTCACGCTCAGCAAAGCAAATTCATTTTGAGTTTCACATTAAAACACTTCGTAAATCAAATATACTTAACAGCAAATTTAGTAGTTTTGAAAAAAAATGTAAATTATCCACATTCACAAGTTTGTTATGAAAATTATCCTTTAGAATATAACAAGCCAACAAAAATATATTAATAGAATCAATGTGATGCAAATTTTTGCTGAAAGTTTAAATTTAATCAGAATAAGAGAGGAAAGAAATTTGATTTCTTTTTTTTTGAAAAATTAACTTCTCAACACATGACCTTGGAGTGAAAAGGAAAAAGAGAGGAGGACTCACTCAACATTATAGGCTGCTTTCAGCTCAGGACACATCTCAGCAGCTAACCGAAATATGAATGCTCCGTGTTCATGGGTATAAAGCAGCAGAGCCTCCCAAGTTGAAATGAGGACGTCCTTTTCAAACTCTGAGAAGTATTCATTTAGTGGCTGGCGCTTGACAACTGCTGCGTGTTCCACCTGTTCTGTTGTCCTTTGCCGAGTGAGGGACCGTCTGGATGACAAGAGAAGACTCCCTCGACGCTCTGTAGAAGAATGAGAAGCCACCGAAGAAATACTCCCACCGACAATCTTTGACATTGACGATGAAGAATTACAATAAGATGAAGTAGAATTTCCTCGTGGTGATTTAGGTCGATTTGAACCAAGGTTACTTTTGCCATTGTTTTGATTGTTTAAATGGTGACCACTAAATTCACAACCCATTAGGAGACTTCAATTTTATCAATGGTTGATCGGGTATAAAATGAAATCGTGTTTAAGCTCCAGTATAATCTTTAAACAGTCTGCTCATTTTGATTGGAGGGGAAGTGTGGCTAATCAGAGAACAGCTGCAAACGCTTCTCATGGAGCGCTTTGCCAGATAAGAGTATTTTTTGTGGGTAAACGGTAAAAAGAGTTTACTCTGCGTCCATTAAAGTTGAAACTGTTGTGAAAATAAAATAGAGGGCTTTTAAGAGATCTATTTTTTCGCTTAAAATGTATTTTTTTTATTTAAAATATTCAACAAAAAACGCGACTGTCAAAAAGAGATATGACATTTTTGGGATGCCATTGAAAACAACTTTTCTCTAGTTTCTCCATATTTATGTCCATGAATTAAATTATTTAACAAATTTTCATTAATTAATCTTTATAAAGTTTGAAGTTATTCCTTTAGATTTGTTAAGTACGTTAGCATTTCATTCTCTTAATTTAATCATGGTTGTCAAGCCATATTTGTAGAAGTAATTCATTACCAGATCATTTATTGACATTTTCTTCTTTAACTGGATCTAACAAGTCTGAAATCCTCTTTTAAGATTTTTAACTCGATATATTTTTGTTTGGTTTATAAGTGGAGTGAATTTTGCTGAGTTCTACCGTGTAATTGCTAACAACCCGAGATGACGTGTTGTTAAGTGAATTTAATCAACTGGACGATACGCTTTGAACATGGTGAGAAGGAATTTGTAAATTTGATTCAACTCAACTTGTGTGGGTGTTTTTTGCCCAAGATGGAGTGGATTTTATTCAAAAGCTTAGATTTGACTATTTGGTTTAGTCATGCCTTATGCTTTGAAGCGTGAGTCTAGTGTGTGGGTGGACGGCATTCCCATTCCCACTGTCAACATTATGAATGCCCTCTATTTTCACTTCAAAGAAGTTCGAGTGGAGTGCAAGGAAGTTTAAGGTAGTTCGAAGTTAGTTCATTGTGAGTACGTGAGGGTCATTTTGGCCTCTCATTTAAAATGCAATGAGCAGCGCTATAACATAATCTAATGTTTACAAAATAGAGCTCAATTAAGGCTAAATAACAGCGGCAACCATTTACTGCAATCTCAGAAAACGAAGTATGAAGTCGGAAGACTGGAACGCGTTAGTACTCATTTACTAATTATTCTTACAACAAAATTTTAAATTTTTTATTACTTCGAATGACAGTCAATTATAATTAATATATTTCCAATGCTCCTATGTGTACCAAATAATGTTTGAGTCAGAAGGTTATGATGCAATTGAATATTTCAAATCCTCAATCAGAACAATTACTATTACCTTTCACTACCCCTCGTTTTCTAACAGCCAAAAAGTTTGAAATAAGAAGTCAGAAGATCTCCAATTGCAAATCTTATACTTTATAGAGAAATTATTAAAGTGATCTCTTCCATTCAACTTACATAATGTCCTTGTTGTGTCTCATATTTTGATAAGAACACTAATTGCCTATTTATGTTGATCACTGGATTGTCGTACACGCAAAGAAAAAGAGTACTTTGACAAGTACTCATTCATATTAAGAAAAATGCGATTAATCTCAGTCATTGATCTCATTTTTGATAGCGTTCATTTTCTCTTATCATTATTGATGTAATGAAACCTATCTTTGTAAATTTTCTCAAATAGGACGTGGAGAAGGTGAAAAGTTTAATAAATTTGATTAAAATCTAAAAATAATTAGCTCAAATTATTTTAATATTAATATTTAATGCCATAGGCACTTACGAATCAAATTTGAGTTGGCGATTTCGTTAACTATTTAAAGAGCCTCACCAAAGACAATTTGATAATAACTCCCTAAAAATTCTAAAATATCTAATATTTCACTGTTCAAAAAGATATTAATTTGGATGAAAAGTATCGCAGGTCTTATTATTTGGGTCACTCAGTCATTTAAAATTTCCCACTTAAATTCCCAAAATATGAACTATCGATAATGAAACATCTACTGATCTCAGAGCCATGGTGAATGTAACTTGATGGTTTGATTTACTTTGTAATGTCAATATACTCAAATCACATATTCAATATAACCGCCAACTCTAATTAACCTCTTTTAACCTTGAATTATTAATCTTATTAACGTGCAGGAAAAGTTGTGACCATCCTCATCGTGACGAAAATTTGTCTACAAGCAGATTATATGTGTTGATTACACACATCATATAAACTCTATGCTCCAATAATAAAGTTAATCAAACCAGACTGTTTCTATAGTGATTTTTTATAGTGTTTTTGAATACTGGTAGTTTAAGGAGGCAGAAATTTCTCTAGCAGGTGGAATTTATTAGTAGGACTATTTCAATTCAATCTCTCAGTTAAAAATTATCCACAAAATTGACTTTTAAAGAGAAAGGTGAGGTAACTCTAAAGATTTTGAAATTTATGCAACGTGCTAATGATTTAATTAATTAAATAGTTAATTTATAATTAAGGGCTAAAAAAGATGTCATCAAATGTCAATATCGTTAATTAAAAGATGCAAAAGTATTTTCATAATTTCATTTATAGCGACGATCACTAAGAGGACAATTTTAATGCCTTAGGAAGCGTTATAAACCCATACAATATAATGTAATTGACCCTTAAAATTGTAAGGAGTTACGTTTCTTTAATATTGGCTTAAAGTTTTGACTATATGAGTTCTATCCAAGAATGCATTTATAAGTTAGCACGTGACTTAGACTTTCAGGTAAATTGTATTCTTGGGCTTAATTCTACCTAGAGTACTGGAATTCCCTACATGCTGGGTATATTTCACTCATTTACAACATGCAAATGACATATTTATCATAGAAATGCTTGTTGTTAAACGAATAAAACTGAATGGCAGTAATAAATTAAGTAATTTTAATAGCTCTATTGAACTTCAATTTCAACTCAAATATTTATTTACCAAACAAGCACTTAATGAAGCCATATTTAAACCTAACTTTAACAAATTTTCACCTATTAAATCATAACCATAAAGCAGGTGAGAAGAAATCGTAAAGAGAAATCAGACATTATTTAAATAAAATTTAATGTCTATCAGTTATTATGCTAATAGTATTAATGGTAACCTTAAATAAGTAGACCAATATATGACAATCTAAATCCCAAATGGGCCATTTAATTTGACCATGTAAGTCATTTGCAAATAGCGCAGCTTTTTAAAGCATTTTAAGCGTTGAATACCATATAGTTTCAATTAAAGGAAAATATTATAAAATTTTCTAGAGCAGCACATAAATCAGCTATGATATAAGGCATCACGCCATTCATACGCTTTTAAAAATAGCGTAAACTTACTGAAGTCAGTTCAGAAGTCTTTCATAATGAAAACCCACTGCTTAGTGTCCTTTTCAGACGCTCAAACGGCAAAAATCAGACAATCAGTTCATAACCAAGAGTCAATAACTTTGCGTATAAAATATATGCCTTTATTAAACTAAATATATCTCCTAATTCGACAAAGTGCACTAATTGGAAATAGTATGGCAACAAGTAATATAGGCATGAACGGCAGAACAAATAGATCATCGAAATTTCCAAAATTTTTTTAAATATCCATAATTTGTGCAATGCATTTTTCAATAAAGGAACTTTCATAGGTACTGCACTGGCGCAAAACTTTATGAAGAGAGGTGATCTCCAAGTCTTCTTATTGTCGACATTTATTAATATTTACTGAAGTCCGAATATTTAAAAAAATAGGACATGCCAACTATACATTTTTTTGCGAAGTCCAGCAAATTAGTTCCGCATTACTATACTACTTTACATAACAAGTCAATCTAACCCCTATGGAAAAAGATAACTCCTTCATTTCTAATTCATCGAACAGGAGACACCTTCACAAAAATAAAAGTAAAATTTTGCACAGTATACCATGGTGGAATAATTTCATTGCCGTCAAATAGTCAAAAAAATTTTCAAATTTGGATTAAATGCGAGCTCGTTAAATTTCCCATCATCATAACCCTGTTAGATACCTGGATAGGTTTTGACATGTTGTGGATATTAGTAGTAAAATTTTACATACTTCTCAGTACTTCCATATTTAACTCACACAAGTTCAGCAGAGGATTATAAATTTGAGGAAAAAGAAACACAATTTTAGCTGAAATTGGAATGTAAATAACAAGCAGGAGTCGAATTTATTAGTCACGAAAGTAGATGGGCAAAATTGGAAATATATTTTGATTCTGAATTTTTAATAGCTTATTTCTCACGTGCGTTTGGAAATAAATCCATGGAAAATGCACTGCCGAGCGTGTATTTGATTGCAAAAGTAAGCTTTTACATTAAATAAATTTTAATTTGTTTTATAACGCTTATCGGATCAAATACGTTTGAAAATTTTGAATTTTGAAGTCTATACAACCAAAATGTCTGTAGCATTGACGTGATGAAAAGAATAGCTTTAGAATGAGTTTATTCACTAACTTCGAAAGGTTTCTTCATTTAAAGTTGTGCGCTATTATTAATTAACCATTCACCGGTTTACATTTAATTTTAAAATATAAATTATTTCATAAACAACATTAACTTGACCACAACCATTCGCACAGCATCTTAAGTAATCAAATGAAGCCTGTTAACAGGTATAAAGCGAGAAGACCGAATCATAATAATGTCAAATCTACTGCAGAATGGCGCAGAAGATCTACTGCAATAACTCCCCATCAACCATAGAAATTTTTAAATTAATGATATATTTTTTTAAAATATTATCATTTCAATCATGTATCTTAAAAGCAAAATATACTCAATTGTAACTAGCATTCAACGAGTTGTGTGTTAAGACTTTGTCTAATTAGCATAAAAGAATGCAAATGATTTCATATAAATGGGTAAAATACGACAAATCTAATTCACACACTATTTTAAAATGAAAAGTTCTAATTAAATGAAAACAAAATAAGGAGAAAATAAAACGAAATAGTTTTCTGCAAAAAACAGTTTTCTACCTGTCCATACTATTTTGATTACAGTAAAGCTCGAATCAGCCCGTTAATTTGCTCGCCATTAAAAGACAAAATAAACTTTTGCAATTCGCGATCAATGCCAAATAGGAATTCAGTAAATTGAAGGATGGGACCCACGACACTGCCCAAATATATGCATTCTACCCTCGGACAAATGTCAATTGGCTTGGGAAACACAGAATTGCAAAAATGTAGTCAAATATAAGCACCCGCCCACACGAACGTCTTGATCCTATCCAAATTCTCGCGCTTTTAAGTCTTATTTACAAAGCGGCGCCGATAGAAACTTTCATTATGCAGAAATTTTAGATTTCACAATTTTCAATTTGCTTCTCATTCAAGCTAAAGGCTGTACACAAACTGTTCAAATTATACAGGGTAGCCAAGATGACAAATGTGGAAATGTGTGGAAGAAGAAAGGCAAATTAACACTTTATCATTATTTAAATTCGTAAATATACAGAATACTGCATCACCCAGCCCAACCACTCAATAACACTTTTCCATCTGGCCTCTCTTATCTTGGCGACCCCATATCTGTGATGATGACAAGTAATCTAAATTACTTGATTTATTATATAGTAATTAATAATTTACTAGCATTTCCTCAACATATACAAAAATAAAAACCAGGTTTTATGACCGTAAAGGCATGCAAACAGACTTTCAAATGCTTTCTGCTAGGTTCTGGAAAGTGATGGTAAGGTGTGTAGCAGTACTTACGTAAGCAAACTCAAGAAAAGGAATTCATTGAAACAATTTTGAAGAATAGTATTAAGGGAAAACAATAATCGAATGAGTAAAATTATACTATTTTTGCCTGATTAAATTTACTGTGACATCAGAAGTTTTTTTGAGAAGTTATCACCATATTTCTCTCCCATCTTTAGAGAAGAGAATGGAAACGAAAAGTACAGTTAATAGGTGGTAAAGACAGAGATAAGCAGTAAGCTTGCCATGTTCATGTAAGGTTTAGTTATGAGTGTTTTGAGTCAATTTTGACCCTATCTGAGGTCTAACTGAATCGATTTTGTACAGTCTTGCATATAAAGTTACTTTGATATTAAAACAAGTTATTCCAATGCGTCTTCATAAACTTAATGATATCATATTCTGAAGGCAAATAAATTCTATTTCCTTGTTCACTAGTGTCTACCTTTGAAAACAGCAATGATTTTTGTTATGAAATTATAGTCGGTCCGAGCTCTGAGACTCAAAATAGTTCATGTCCATTGATAATTGCATAATATTAAAAATTAAATAAATCCAAGGGCATTTCTTAAAAAAATGTACTCTAACTTCCAAATTTTCAAATCGGCAGACTTAGACAAGAGGGAATGACAGATTGTTTTGATTAAATGGATAACAAATTTTAAACGCTCATTTAGTCAACTTGTCTGCTGTCCTTCAGTACCAGAGGCACTAAACAATTTCAGATTAAAATGGATTGAAACATAAGCACTTGAGCAACGAACTGTGCCTACTCAACCAAAAATAAGGAAATATTTGCGCATTAAGTAAGAAATATTTACTGTAGTTTCACCCCATATTTTGACAACTGTTTTCCTTACTGTGTGTTTAGATGTCTTCGGTAATGTCAAAGTGATTTAATGAACTATTTCTGAAGAAGTGGTAGGAAAATCTCACCGTGCTACATACCACTTAGGTAAACTTACGAACGTGAAAATTGAATGTTTTGGATTTGCCTTACCCCAGCTATCACTAGACCCCCTGAAAGTACCAATTAATGATTTGCGCTGTGACCTAGAAGCAGATTGTTATGTCAAACAGGTTTGATGTCCATCATTCAGGATTCAAAATATTATCTTCGTATGTTACTTTTATTTATTACGGATTTCTGGTAAAATATTTGCCACTTTTGGACTCTTCATGTTCAAACCACATTTTCCTCCTTCGATTTCAATTTCAAAGCGCGTTCATAAATTAAAGACAGCCTCATGTTTAAAATTTCTCCTCAAATTTACTTTTAAAAACCCCAATGCTTTATAAATATATATACACTCGAAATGTGTAAAATTTATCACAATGAAGAAATTTCAAGGGAAGCTATTAAATTGTACATAGATTCAAGTAAGTTTGTCTGTGTTTGTTCACCTGGGGATACGTCTAAGGTTTTCATCATGATCGTAAAATTTTCCAAAATACATTCCCCAAAAGTTGCTGGGAAGCCAGCTAAATTGCTCATAGTCACTGAACCTCGGTAGGGTCCATAGTCACAATCAAAGTAAAGTCAAACATTTACAAGACAAAGATGTTGCTTCAGCTGAAAGAAAGCCCACACGAGAAGTAGATTTCATCAAAAGACTTACCCGCGTAATCATTGGAAATGGGAGTTTAAAAAACATCATTTTGGAAATATAAGGTACTTTCTCATTTTCTCCATTAAATACTGAAAAAAAGATGAGGTATTAACACTTTTTTATGATGTCTGTATTCGTGATCCGTATATTGACTTTTATCAAGCTTCTTTTCCTCTTGTGACCACTTTATGGCTCATCGTCAGGTCTTACGATGTTTATTCGTATTTAATGACCACCAAACGTCTGTGTTTTGAATTTTAGCCTACTACATGAACACAATTTCGTTTTGTTTAACGATTTCAAGGTAAATGAGCCGTATCCCTAAAGAAAAAAATCTCTGCCAACAATTCTGCAACCATCGTGTCTGGCGACTGGGTTTTTTGTAATTGGAAAATGAAATGGTTTGTTTTAATATCCCTATCGATCGATTTTCTATGCTTAAAAGTTCTTTTTTATTTCAGTTGTATAGGATGTCGTTGACATAAAAATTGACTTCGTGTTCATTCAGAATGTTATATGCATGAAAAATTGTTAAAAGGGGCTTAATTTTTGAAATTCCTCGTTCTAAAAGGCAATTTTAGATTTCCCCAAATGTGCAGATGCTAGTGGACTAACATGTTGCGCTTAGCAGTAGACTGAAGTCTCCTGGTTAACGCATTTTGATCACGCCATTGCAACCTCAAATGCCTATAACTCAAACTCGAAACTAGGAACATTTTCCTATGTTGCTGTGAATTTAATGTATAAAATAGAATCTTTGGCTAAAACAATTTAAATAATTGAAAATGTTTTTAGATATGTAGAACCAACTACCAAAATTTATTTATAATAAATTTCCATACCAAGCAAAAAGTTGACTGTATTCTTCAATTTTATCAATATTGCGGTGGTTTTGAATTAGCTGTATTTATAAGTCTAAATTTTGCGAAGGTGATTATTTAATAATTAAAATCTAAAACGATTAACTGGAAGCTTTTTCAAAGTAAGCACGGATATTTTGTCATTCTCCTCGCAGGTAATTTAAATTATTGACTAATCTACTGGTTGGAAAAATTTCAAATTAGTTAAGTTAATCCCGTTGAAAATTTAAAATTGAAGAGATTAATTTTGGTTAAATTGAAATCAACGGAATTTCCCCACTTAACTTCAATTGCACGCATTTTAGGCGCAAGAGATTTTTATTTTGAAATATTGCTTAATTTAGAAGTGAAACGCCTTTAAATTGCATTTAGACGGAGATATAAATGTGCCATTTGGAGACATGTCCATTTTAACCATTCATTATTTCGACATTAGGAAAAACGTTTATTTATTCTAATATTCAAGCATAATTCATACTTGGACATAACAGATGGCACATTTAAATAATGGGATTCCTAAAATTTCAATCTGACCTTATGATCAATAGATCTGTTGGACTAAACCAGACAATTCCGTCTGATTTTGAATTATAAAGTAAATAGGAACTGAAAATATCATTTCGTAAGCGATAATTAAGGAATTGACAAAGGCACTTAAGAGTTTCAAATGGCAAAATGTTAATAGAAGGTGTTGATGCTTAGACTGCAGCGATCTGATATCGAGAAAATCAAGTAAATCAGTAGATCTTTTCCTTTTTAAATTAACTAAAAAGACTTATAACAAATCATGTAGGAAGGCGATTGCTTAATAAAAATATAAATAACTGTGTTAAAAAAATAAGAAAGCGGATAAAAATCAGTATAAAATTAAACAAATAGAGATAACGGATATCAAAAATCTATTCATTGCATTTTGTTTACATTGAATTATCTGAATTAAAGGAAAGTATATATTGTCTAGAGTATGACTCGCAATTTACTGAATTAACCTTCCAATTGTTTAAACAATTTTTTTGGAATGCCAATCCACGAAAATATGCCTTCAACGTTGAAATAATCGTGGCAGAGTTATTTGACTATTGCAGTCAAGAGCGACATCGATTAAAGTGGAGAGGAGAGTATTTTGTTCCTAACAAAAGTGAATGGCATTTAAGAAATCATTTAATTGAGTTACTGTATGATTAATCTTATTCTACTTAAGTCGGTTTGGATGCCAAATAGGTATTTTTGTTCATCAAATTCTAAGATTATAAGTAAGATTACATCCACTGCATTCAGACCAAGGTGACTGTTTGATTCAGTTCATAGGTTGATCTTATTTGCAGTAATTTTATACTCAATTTATTATAATTTATTAATAATAATTTTGCAGGCAAGCTTTCGGACTATTAATGCATGCAAATATTTGTCCTTGTAAATGAGCTTCCATTGAAATTTTCACCCACTGATTCAATTTTGACCCCCCCAAAAATTTAAGGAAACTAAGCCTATAAGAATTACAACTTTTTGTCGTTCTTAAAACTACATTGACTGAAATAACCCAATCAACTTTTTTCTTCAATGAAGGTTCTACTGTAATAGTATAATGCATTGATAAGAATTTTTGTTCAAATTGAATAGCCTTACAATTATTGAGTATTAAGGTAAAGTCAATCGCGGAATTTATTAGCACATCACATGACTTTCACATATCATCAAAGTCTTTATTTCACCTATTTGAGTATGATATCTGTTATAAAAAAACCTTTTTTTGATAGGCTTGAAAATTATTAATATTAAACAGATTTTAAGTCATGAATAGGCATAGAAATGACTTGTCATAACAGTAATGTTCTCATTAAATATTAATATATTTAAAGTTGAAAACTGTCTAACTTTGTTACGAATAAAATACAATCAATTTTTAATCAGGTCGAGGTAACTAAAATCAAAATCAATTTTTACCAACGCCAAAGAAATTCGCTAACACTTAAAATCCGTATTTTGAAACTATAATCCGCACTATGTCAATTTATTAAAAAAATGTAAGTGACGCTTTCTTTTCCGCAAATTATCCTTTTCTGGTCAATTAAAACCACAAAAAATGACATTTAGCCTTCTCTGTTCAAGTTATTCAAAAAGAATTTTTATATTTTCACTGAAACTATTACTATTACATGATTTTCCACAAGACGTAAGGCCTAATCACAGTAATTGAAATACTCATTGCTTAAAAATTATAAAGCGGCTTAATAATTTGATTTAACGGTAATATTCATTAAATATGCAGACATTAATAACAATTGTTAATTAATGGGATAATTAACTAATAGTAAATGGCAAAAATATGAAGCCAGTAACTAAACACATTCATTGTAGGTCTGCGTTTTATGAATTAGTTTTTGTTACGTTGTGAATTAATACTAAAAATAGTCTTAGACACACAACATTTACCACTCTAATAGAGCACAGCTGAAAAACTGCCCCCAATATTTTATTAGGATTTCAAAGTAATTTTTTTAAAACTGAATACTGATCTAACGTCGGCAAATCAAACAACTTCCAATCGATATACGCTTTATTTCATCAAAGCTTTGCATCTAATAGCAAAAATAGCTTCAATATGATAACTTTGACGGTTATCTTCCTGAAGTTGGTTGTGGTGTTTACGGAGATACCAAAAACTGTAAAAAAAGATATTTAAATGACAAATCAAATGGCGCATATTAAGTAAAACTTCTTGCACTCCTTAGAAAATTAATTAACCAAGCAACATAATTGTTTATCAACGTAGTTAAACTAATTATGGGCTACTTTTGATGTATTAGTTGCCGTTCATATCATAAAAAAACATCCGCTAATGCATGAACATAAAAAATTTCTTCAAATGTAATCTTTTTGGGGTGACTAGTCATCATGTTTTCAAATCAGTGAAAATTAAAAAACAAAAATAAAAGAAATTAAACAGAAAATTTCAGAAGGGGTTCTATTAATAAAACATAAAATATAAGTATTATTGAAAATCTATCAGTATACAAAAGGCGTGCAAATAAAAATCAAAGTTTTACCCCTGCTTTTGAGAGTTGTTAAATAAACTACTCTAAATAACGCTCTATTAATCATAAACAGTATTAGACTCAAGCCTTATTTGACTAATCAGAAGAAAAAATTAAAATAAGATATCAATTTTGCCAATGGAAAGTGTAAAATAATTTTGAATTTTGTTTCGGATTTTGATATTATACAAAGTGAATGAGATGAAAATAAGAGAACCAATCATTTTTAACTATCGTTTCCTTTGAGAGTGCATCGATAACAATATACTTCTCCGCCGCTTAAAATTGATTTAATTTGTTTAAATGGCGGTGCCTAAGAATGTTTCAATTTTCTGACCAGGCCGAAAAATAAAAACAGACACTAAGAAATCTCAAGGTGATTTAACTTTTTAAACCATATGCGCGTTAAATGGTTTACAATCCTGAGTGTTTACCTGTTTTACAGCAAGCAATAGACACGTTTAATTGGGTTAATTTAATCTAGAGATATTGATTTTTTCGAAAATTTCATTTCAAATAGGCATTAAAAGGTATCCAAATTAACAAAAAAATTAATAGAAAACTGATGGATGCTTTATATTTCAACTGTCCCAGATTTCTAATTAAAAGTGACCCCATTTCTATCCACATGGAATTTGATAACCCACCGAGCGTAGCCACTCAGGATCCATTGCGCTTTGGGAATATATTTTTATTTCCATTTTACCGTAAAACTTGGCTTAAACACGGTCACGCTGAAATATTTGTTTTAAGTTAGCTGCCCTTGGCCTAAATAATCTTTCACTATAGAAATATAACTTCTCAAGAGCATTTACTAAGGGCAATTGCGAAACACAATCACAATTTTACTTTGCATTTTAGGACTGGAATGAAAATGAGTCACTAAATAGGAGGCAAAAGTGCACTTTCCAGGTTATCAATTCGAATGATCATTGTTCTATGAGACTCTGACGTAGTTATTGGATACTAAAATATAAAACCCTTCAATGGTGTCCAATTATGAATTAGCAAGGGCGTCAGCCATTCTATAATTAACTTGACATTATTCCTTTATTCTTTATTATCAGAATTATCTAATGGCTATACGCTCCTCATATTTTATGTAAAAAGTTTAAAAATTATAACGAGAGAGGTATATATACATATATAATTTTTTAGCCAATCAATGTAGTGATATTTTTGAGCAACAAGTAACTATTGAAAATTCGCTGATAAAATATTAACTGGACGTAGCAAAATTATGCCAACAAGTAATGGAATTCATTTGGATCAACTTACTTAATACTAAGTCGTCATTTATACATTTACGAACATCTGACAAAATCGATTTTGCGTTCTAATTTCATTAAATTTTCATCTTGGTTAAAATTATTGTCTTCAAAAGTAAACAATAAACAGTTTAGCTGGACACATTTTATTATCTATGGTTATCACTGATTATTGTTTATATATTTTATTTCATAAATGAAAGCATTCCATTTGGTTATGATTTTTCGCCAGATACATATATATATATGTGTGTGTGTATCTGAGAATCCCATTCTAGTCTTACTGTTTGCATAATTAAGCGCAAGGTACTCCTTTCTTGCCTGTACTCACTTGGGCGTTTGCGGACGATGACTCATTGAAGGTATTGATTTGCACACCCCCTCGATACAATACCTCAACTCAATGGAACTTTTTATATTACAACAATAAACGCAATCTCTGAGTCAGCGAACGTAAAAATTCATTTGAATGCTTTAGCAAAGCACGGACTACCTTGATGATTTATTTGTTATTTCGTTGAAATTTTTTCTTCCTAATTTAACTATAAAAGGTCTTTTAGAGTTCAAATCAACCATTCGATGTTTAAAAATAAGTCACATCTGCAAAGAAGTCGTATATACTTTTGAAGCGACTGCTATTAATTTATTACTGAAATTGAAATCGAATTCAAAGGCATGATTGAAAATCATTGCTGTTTATTGACAACCTAATGAATTCCATTCAGTGCTAGAATTAGCCGCATCTATTTGGTCAATCACTTTTAAAGGTCCATAAACACATCAATTCTATGATGACTCTCCAAGTTCAGAATTATTATGGTTTGTTAAATAATTTCAATTTTGCCCTACACTGCAAAGATCTATTGAATCAGAATACGCGTGGATTACTTAAAAAGAAGATTGCTTTCTACTTATACATAAATTTTGTTTATTATAGATGTGAATACATTTAGAAATCCAAAAGCTTAACAACTATTTTACTTTTTTGGCTCAACCAATCCCATTTTCCGGTTATTGTCAATTGGATACGCAAAACCTTCAAATTAGCGCTGGTGCTTTCCTCTCTCCCTAGTGTCACAGAATGAGCTTGCAACATTTTTCGAATAAAAATAATATTACGACAAGATGTCGTCCTTCATTAACTCAAGGCTGAAGATGCTTAAAGCATATCCATTGTATGTGTTGGTTTGACTTCTGTGGAAGTGGAATTTATTTTGCTCAACACTTTCGTGATTTGGTTTCCTCTTAGACTATCCAATAGGGTCATTTTATTTACCCATTTTAATCTTTCTAATGACTTTGAAAGGTTTTACTAATCTTAACGGTCTCTCTATACATTTCTTGGTCACTTGTTCCGTTCCTATTAATGCTGTGGACTCAACAGATCTCAAGACATCAAATTAATATATCCAAAAAAACAAAAATTAATATCCCTTTTGAGTTCGAATTTAGTCAATTATGACGCCAATTGATCATAATAACGCACTCGCTTACTTTAATCTTATAGTAATGACGTCAATGCACTGCATATTACAATGCAAATAAAAACAGAATTTATTTCCTGACAGTCATAAGAAATGCAATAAGCCTATTTTGGGAAACATTAGCATTTGAAAAAGTCATTAAATGGAATCTAAACATAGTACCTTCGTGAGCATTGCGTGATCACAATTTTGGTATGATTTGTTCAAAAACGATTTTTTTTATATTTTAAAGTCCACTTTTCAACATCTGTTACTTTGAAAGAAACGCGTGAGTTTCAGCTTTGATAATTAAATTAATCGTATGCATACTTGAGTTTAAATGAAAATACAGGCATATAGCTAAACTGTTATACTTTTGAAAACTAAATTTTGTTTTAATATGAAGTTACAAGTAGCAATGTAAATAACTGCTCTGTGATAACAACTATATATTGTGTTTTGATTTTTTTAGTTTCATCTTGCAAATCAGTGGGAAAATTTTGAAAATTTTTTTATCAAAACTAAATTGTTTTAATAAAGGCATTTAATATTCCTCACTCGCTTTATGGTGGTTAAACTGTACAAGAAATTGCCATATATATATATTCTAAGAAAGTGAACTAAATCTTTACTGTTGATGACGATAGATCTTATGTAAATTTGCTGTAATTCAAAAAATCTAAATTGAAGGCTTAAATCGAAATAGGTGAGCATTTTGAACATCATCGAGAGCAAAGCTAATGTGCGTATTCCAATTGCATTTGCTTATCAGAAGTCACTTTAAGGTTGCGGCGTTTGCTTGAGTAAAATGTGACAGCAGAGGTTATTGAGCTATTATGGTTTGTTTTGCACAAAAAATTCAAATTCTGATAAACTGACAAAAAATTTTGCATGAAAGTGTTTGCATTGCTTTGATTTAAATTTTATGAGGAATGAGCGATGGTGAACATTTAAATAATAAACTTGCTTGTTTAAAAGGATTTGTTCAAAAATGTTATCTTTGAATTAGCTGGCGGCAGGATAGTCATTGTTCTACTTGCCATTTGCTCATTTACGTGCAAAAAATTTATAATAGCAATGATTCATATCAAGATAATAATTTAAATAGGAAAAATATTATTGAATATTTCTTTTTGAAAATGGTAAAGATATATTATACTTTTCTATGTGCTATTATTGGAACGACTGCCATCACTGAAGTAGTTAAAAGAACATGTATAAATTACTCTACATATAAAACAGCTTGAATTTGGTTATAAGCCATTATAACTGAGTGAATCTACGGATTTCATTATTCACGCAAAAGATAAGAGTGTGGGAGCGGTAATCTTTTTCGATAAATAGTCGAAAAGAATTCAAATTACTAATGTTATTAAATAAATATCATTGAATTCCACTCATTTTTAACTTGTTCTGGAGAAAATTCGAGATAAAACGAATTATTTCTAAATGAACAACAGATTCACTTCAAATCAATACCGAAGGGACGTACTTTTGATGATGCAAGAAAAAATCAGAGGATCGGACACCTTCTGTATAAAACACGAAGAATTAAAAATAACTTAAATGCATCCATTTTCACATTACTATAAAAAAATAATCCTTAACTATAAAATATTTTAAATAATTTAACTTTGTGCGCTTATTAGAAAATAAATATATTTTCGTCAACAATCTTTTGGAACTGCAATTGTATTTCAATCTTCATCAAAAAACTTCCTCAAATTCGCTTAAAATGTCAATTTTGTTTTGAGTTTAGATGCCTTTTATAGTAATCACTTCAACACAGAGAAAATAATCTAATATTTGAAAAGTTAAAACTGGCATTGAATATTAATACTGAATTAAATAATCAAATCAATATATAACATCATCAGATCCTTCAGCGAAGCTTCAAAATTACCGGAAGTTGAAGTTGTCATTTTATAATATAGTAATTTTGTTGTATCGTATTCACTCCACTCCTAATCCATATTATTCAGGAGTGTTGAGGGGAAACGTTGAAAGCAAGACTAAAAACATAATTTGGATTCAGAAAAAGAAGAAAATGCTTCTCCTAATTTCTAGTTTACTTTGATTTTTCTATTAAACTAAATCATTTTGTTTTCCTCGACATTCATCAATTTAAGTTTGCGTGGAAACAAAATTTCATCCGGTATTAAAGAATTTTCAGACAATGTAAATTAAAGAATGAAAATGAATACTATCAGAAATTCGTTAAACAATAAAAATGCTAAATTGCAATACTTGTAAAAATTGTTTCCTGTGTTTTCTAATGTTTTGTAATATCAATATTTACAAATGTTCGGAATAGTAAACATCCACAATTATGATTTCGAGCAATTGACTTAAATTAATAAACTAATATAAGTATCTCCAACATCTATAAATTAAGATGAGTCGTTTTGCAGTTGCGGTTTTAATATAGATTTGTATATTTCAAATGACTATAAATCATTTGATTTTCATGCATGTACCACTTAAATAAACAAAATAAAATGCAAATGAAATTCTTTGAATTAATTTTAAGGCGTGTCAATATAAGGTTTGATATTTCATAACAAAATAAGGTTGCTTCAATAATATATTAAAAATATCGATAAATTGCTTCTGCATTTCTTCGTACAAATTGATTCGTTTTTTTACATCTGTTATTTTTATCGAGGAATTATAAAATATGTAAGTTTGATACATAATGCCAAATACGTATTTTTTATCTTTAAAAGTATTGTATTTCTGTCATACAAAGTCACTCGTATCGCTATACAATCAAATGTCTCATTGAAAGCGAACTAGCAACCATTTAAAATAAACTAATAATAAATCAATAAGTAGAATCATTAAATATGCAAAAAGTGAAAGAATAATACACTTCATTTAACGTGAATTTCAATATCATACAATTAAAAAAAGTCTGTAAAATAATATAAGTTGCTAAAATAAACACTTGAAGCGATCGCTACAAATCAAATGCTGTTGAAATGTAGATTGAGTCAATCAATGAAATGATAATTTAACGAAGGCCAAAAAAGTGTGTTATTTCTGATAATTATACAAACGGAATAGTCTGACCGTCTAAAAAGTAAAACTAATATTAGGACTTTTCTTACAATAATTAAGATAATGTTTTAAATTCTAAATTTTTTCTTTACTATTGAATATTTTAAAATTAAATTTTTATGGAGACTTTTTATTGGCACATTATTTTTTGGTAAATATTTGTATCTGGAGAACAATAAAATGATGTTCTCCGACAATTTAATACCATTGTGGGACACGTCATCGCATAAGCACACAGCATGTCATGAAGTTGCGGTCGTTCAACTTTGCGTGCGGCTTAAGTGCGAGAGCACACAGCCAATGGCCAATCAAAAGCCCCTGTTTGTTTCACTTAATCTGCTATGTTGAATGGCTAAGTTTTCTTCCTGTTCACACTTCACGCCATGCACGTCTAGAATGAACATGTTTCTGTAATATGTCTGCTTATTCCGGGGATCCTACCAACTATGAGAATCTGCCATAGAGGTTTCTGAGCACAGTCCGACTTAGTTAGGTAGCCAATCCGCTACACCATCCACTTTTGTCAAATATTATTCAGTGTTTCCGATATATCAAAACCTGTTAAATTGGTATACGTTTTCATGAAATGCGTTTAGAAAAAAAGTTATTTTTATATCAAAGTTGAAATTTAATTTAATCATTTAATTACAAATAGCATATAAATTGATGCTTGACTTTAAAAAATTCCCATATTTCTATCCCATTTGCAATTTATGACGCGTTTGATTTGCAATTCTTTTCTGGAATATAAGTGATAGTTTATTCCCCTAGTTCTTTTTGAAGGAAACAAAATCCAAAGTTATAATTTTTAAGTTTTAAATGGGATGCTTCAATTACTAAGTAAATGATGTAACAGACGATTCGAATTTGAAAGATGAAAAAAGCTACTCACTCTCAGAATTAAACACTAGTATGTTTCTTAGAATTTACAGTCTAAAAATAGTCAATTATTTACTTGACCAAATCTGAAGGGTTTGTAATAAAAGTCATGGCAATTAAATTTATATCTACCTTTGTTTTCAATTAAGATCGTTGGCACTGATCTGACAGGGCGATTGGGCTGGAAAATTACTCCCACCGATAACAATGCTCTACCTTTTGGCATTTATAATTAGATTGTAATTAAAACTGAAGAGCAGATGTGGTAACTTCTAAAATAATATGATTTAGTTCATAATAATTCGATTAAAACTGTGGGTTATATATACTATATATATATATATTGATGCAATAAAATATAAAATGCAAAAATATTTTCAAATATGTGTTTCATTTAAAACAAGGGTGTGGTAAATTGTAAAGCAAATTGATAAGAGCAATTGTGTAAAAAAATTTTGAAAGCCCTTTTACGATCTCCTCAATTTTCACTCGAATAGGTGCAAAGAGAATAAAATGTGCGTAGTATTAACAGAATTTTCGTGAATCTGTGATTATTTAAGTTAGAGCGGAATTCAACATGTGACAACCAATCAAATGAAAACGTTGCTTGTTGAATATTGTTTGAGGAACTCATTTAAAATGACAATACATTTCCTCTGAAACTATAGCTAACATAATGAAGCTCTATGAGTAAGTAGAATGACCCCCCCCCCCAAACTTCAACAATTTTACCTCTCATTCAAAGGAAAGTTCCATGAAGAATATTTAAGGTGCGAACTAATGGCTTATGTTATTGATAAAAAGGTAACTCAATGAATGACTATCTTAGATTGTCTAATGAAGTTAAAACTTGTAAAGATGAAGGTGGACACGCAAAAGGTATCCGGGATTTATTTGTATTGCTGTTCTTTTAAATACAACATGATGAAAACTTCTCATCAATTTCTTTTGTAAATACGACTTTCTGAATAAAACACTGTAATTAAAAGCAAGAAAAGAAATGGAAAAGTCAAATATGTAAATCCATTGGGTCTCACTGACTTATAATCATTTTATTCATATAAAAAATGGAATTAATTTTATGAAATTTCTCAATCACATAACTATAAAAACATAGAAATTAAGCTATCATTTCAAAGCGAATATTAACCGCAACTCGTTTCTGCAATATTTTAATGTAAAAAAAACTGAAAAGCATCAAAATTTGTTTAAAAATGTACTTTCTTGCTCTCAGCTCTGTTTTATGATAGATTTAATCGATGCACGGTTAGAACAATGAGACGTTAAAGAAATCTGTCCTTCTGTATTATAGTTCCATTCAATAAGTTTGAATTTATTACACATCGCTTTTCATCATCTATATTGGGCCAAAATCGTTCTTTTCATGACTATTTCACCACTTGAGTTTAATTTCATTCTAAACCACCTCCTCAACGATGGGTTAATATTTTAACTTGTTAAATTCATAGCACACTACTAAAATAAGCAAATCAATATTTTTAAAATCTCGAAATCATTCGATCAATCATCTACTTTAACCTTGAGGCTAACTGATTTCTTTATTTTGCATGTATAAACATACTTAATAATATCGTGATTAAACGAGACATTCATGAAAAGTTTGGCTTTCTTTAAAATAAACAATTAAAATTCTTAGTCAACCAAAAATTCGCTTATTAATTTTGATTGTTTTAAAACGGTACTGAAATTTTGGGTTTCTTGAAAATAATTTTTAAACAAGTCAGAATTTGATTTTTACTAAATTTTGACATGCATATAGTCTAATTTTATTTCTACATTCTCCCAATAAAATTTTTACATTCAACAATTTTTTAAATGCAAAATTGTGAAATTATTTGAGTGTTTGTAGGAACTCGGCGAATATAAATATACAAATCGTAAATTGTGAGAATAGCGCAGCTACTGGAAAAAACGGAATATTTTACTGGTTCATTCCAGAGTAATTCTAATGTTTCCATATTTTCGCATTGTGTTCATTACAAAAAAAATATGTTTTTTCGTTTTCTTTCTTTCAATTGTTAGGCTGAATTTGTAACACAAAATTAATGTTGGTTCATGTCTATATGTTGCTTGTCAAATGGTCTAATCATTTAAAATATAACACTTTACGTATTTGAAAATAAAATGTGTAAAATTGAGAAGCAAAATTTAGTTTCGTGGTCTTATTTAAAAAATAACGTAAGCGTGTATGTCCAGCAAGAATACTTGTTGCAGATTTTAATTGAAATCCATCCACTTAAGGCGCATTAATAAATTGAAAACCTTCTGCTAATATGAGGATGAATTACCTGTTTAACAGCATCAAATGTCTAGTATAATTTGACTTTCCTTTTTTTCCTATTTATTTCAATTAAATACTCTTAAATTTGCTCATATCTTGACGCGTATGGGACCGAGCAAATGCCTAAATTTAGAACGAAATTTCTATTGAGCAGTTGTAAGAGAGGTGTCCCGTAAATCTGAAATATTCTGACCAAATTCCCCAAGGTCATTAACAATTAAGGAAGCTTTATAAGTGCAAGCCAATGAAAAATTAAATTTCCATCCTTATGACCTCCACTAATTTTAAAATAGAAGAATATATATATGCATATAACAATAACTCAATTTTCTTCATAAATTTTTATAAATAACATTACAAATTCAATTTGAGTTTATTATGCTTTTAATGACAAAATTAATTTTCTAGCAATTTCATTTATAATAAATTGCAAAGTAATTTGATATTTAATTTTTATTCTGATTGAATATAAAACCGCGACTACCACTGTTTGAAAAAAAATATTTTACAATCTGGTGAATAAGCGTTTTTTTCAAATCACCATGCCCAACTTGCCAATAAGATTGCAATTTTCGTTCTTGTGCTTGTGATGATTGCGCAATTACCTATCATTGCAAATCATTGTGAAATATGCAAATTAGTTGTCAGATATACTTTGCCTTACATTTAATATTTTAACTTATAAATCTCGTTAAACTATTACAATGAAAGTTGTTATTAACTTTTGAATTGTTGAGTGAAGGTCATTTGAAATCTAGCAAAAGTTTTGGCGTAAATTCTGAGGTCATCTTATTCAGAAATTATATTATCTTTGTGATTATTTAATCCATTACTTTCTTAGAATATCACTCAAAAGTTTTCATACCACTTAACTTGGGTTGAGGGAATTCGGCCTGTAGAAATTTTTATGTTACTGTCCGTACCTAGCCTATTAGCCATAAAGCTCATACACACAAAACTCCAGATCAGTAGACGAACATCTGGACATTCGATTTTCTCAGTTTTTAATCCACAAGGTAAATATGCTAAATTCCTCCCTCTTTGGCAGCTACAACTCTACAGTTTTATATTCTATAGTTATCATATGCCAATCTATTATTTCCAGTCTATTTCATGCGCGTGGATGTGCAATGTATCTGATAGTATAAATTGATTTACTGTTCAAATTTACTTCCAGTTCAATTTCATTGTAGAAACAAATGTTAAAGCAACTATACATTTATACATTAATATGTCTTGCATGTTAGTATGCTTAAGCGTTAATATTATAAATGAAATATATCATTACTCACGAGCGTCATCAACAGTCATTAATCCTTTTAATTAGTAAAATCTCAATCGGCTTTTCAATTTCAACTCGATTAATCCACGTGTAGCCAATGCTTTCTATTTGGTAGTATAGACATTTGAGATGCGAAATATGACCAAAGAATGGAATGACTATTCTATTACCCACCCAACGTTGACACTCAGCTCTACATCAATTTTTCACACTTATGATACGATCTTGGACTCATCAACAAAATTACAAAATTTAAGGAGGCTTTCACGCAGTTCATCCGGAAATTTGTACTAAAATGTCTAAGTCTAAGAGTAATTCTTTTAGTATCTATTCAATAATTTACAAAATGAATTCATTCAATTTTAATTAACAACTTATTGCTAAAAATTATCAAAAATTTTCTTGTTTGTTAAATTAAACTCAAATATTTGCAATTGCTTTGACAAATTTGCTAAGGTTCACTTAATCACTTGTAAAAAAAGATTTCCAGCTTTTGGAAGATTTATCAGGTCAAAGCATGATTTTAAACACAGTTTATAAAAAAACACAACCTTACGCCTGCCAAACATTTACAATATTAATTCCTAAATATCTCTGATCTTTAAACCAGGTGATCTGTGGGGAACACATTTCTGGCATGGCTGAAGCCAAAAAATCCCTTGTGCGCACGAACATTCTGAGACTTGCGGCCGTAATGCTGAGCAAATAAGGTCACGAGTCCAGAAACCTCACAGCCAATCAACAATCGATAGTCACGGCATGGTCAACATAGCCGAAATTCTATTTAATTTGTCAGTTACACCCAATCCAAGTAAACGTGTTGCACATCGGTACATTTGTTTTCTCTATATCATTGAGGTAGCCAAGCTAACTCCAGGAGCCTTTCCATACTAGAGGATCTTGCCATAGAGATTACTAAGGATAAGTCCAGGCTCCATGTCAAGCTAGATGTAAATGTCAATTTGTTTCGTGGAACACAAAATTAAATTGCTTACTACTGAATTTTATGCATCGATTACAACAGCAAAGACTCTTTGTTATAAATGCGTACATTGGGAAATTTGGAAGGAGAATTCACTTATTTACAGAACTAACATTTTAGTTTTGAGGGACCTTGTAAAATTTCGATTATCTGTAAACATTCAAAACGTTTTACTATCAAAATAAAGTCAGATATCAGATCGAGTTTATTTTTAAATGCATACGTAATTCGTACCTTTAACAAAATTTAATTTCCCTTCATGCCATCGATTTTGCTTCTTCAGTACTGGCAAAAGATTTAATATAATTGGATTCCAACATATTTTAAATGTCAAAGTGGGCAGTGTTAACGAATTCTATGCACAAAATGAGATAAAATATGGCATATGAGTGATCTTAACTTAGTTAGAAGTTGCAAAAAATGTTTTCCAGAGATTTAAACGGTCAGCGATTGTCATGTCTCCTTAAATGGCCTAAAAAGTTGCCAATATAAGTATCCAATTGTACCGTACAGCATCAACTCCCATGGGTTCTAAATATTTACATAAATAGCTCCGTTATTTTTAGGTCAACTTAATTGTTCTACCATACCTGTACATTTATTATAAGATTAGAAAAACTATCACCTCAAAATTTAATTTTTTAATTTAAAATTAATAACTGAATTTATACATGTGCGGTATATTATCGTCATCATAAGAGAACCCATGGTAAAATGTAAAAGAAAGCATGGGCAATACTTTCATAGTAATTTATAATTATTTCATGTTTTGAAAATAAGAACAAATTTTTTTCGGCATCGCCAAATGCAAAATAATTCGAAAGTATGTTAAAGAGATGTACAAATATTTACACGTGTAGTTCTTTAAATGGAAAAATGGTCTTTAAAATGATTTTATTTTCAAACGACTTTAAACATTTGCTCCGTTCCACGTTATCATAATAAATTATACACCATTTCATTTCTGCCTTTGCAATCAGGATGTGTGTTTCAATTTACACTTTAAAGCAACTCTTCAGCATTAATTGGCCATCCGTCGTGGTCGAGTTATGGATAAAGAGCATTGAACACGGAGTTTTCTGATAAGCTGATTAATTTCCAACTAGAAAGGCTTCGATGAGGAAACCGTCTTTCCTCGTTTAACTGCTGAACAAAATATATAGAAATATATATTACGTTAATGAATTAAATAAAGAATGACTACACCTTTGTAATGTAAAATTTATTTATATTGAATTACTTAATGTATGAGCTTCTTTAGGCATTATCTATATGATAAAATCCGAATGGAAAATAGTTTTTTAAAGAAAATTATCCTTTAACTAGTAAAATAAAATTAAGTCACTTTGATAAATTAGCAGCATTTGAAATAATCAATTTATTTACATATTTTTATCACTTAAAATCATTTAATCTTTCGATAAAAATAGTAGCAGCTTGCAATTACGGTTTGAGCTTTCTAAAACTAAGCGTTTTAATACATATAAATAATCGATCGATTAAATAGGTCTAAATTCCATTTAAGGTCAATTAAATTTATACGATTCTCATTCACGTTTGCATTCACAAATATTTCTATAATTGATGCAATTTAGTCCACTACTTATCATGGTATTGAAAATATTTCTACATGTGTTTTCTTTTCATTTGTGTACTTGGTTAAAATATTTGAAAAGATAGCTATGACAAAATTTGCAATTTTGGAGATCCTAACATCTGCCTTTTGTTGATGCATTGGCAAAGTGCGTGATTTCTTTAATTTTGTAGTTTAAGGCAACCGTGCAATTCAAGCTTTTTTATCTGATCAAGCATTTGTTTAATCAATTTCAACCATGCATTTTATACGTCAAGTTCCTATTCCAACAAATAATTTAAGTAGACACGTTTTGATTGAATTCAGAAATACTAACAGTGTGTTCAAATTCAATTTAGCCATGAGGATTTTTTATCAGTTATTCACACAGTTTTATTTATTGTGAATTTATATTATTAGCTAATTAAAAGGTGCAAAGGAAACTCTTTGTAGAAAGCTGAATTGGCATTTGGTAGCATTTATTTAAAATTATGACATTTAATTATTTTTCTATACTACTTATATGTAATATAAAAGCTTCCATTGAACTAATGAATCAGGAAACAGAATTGTACGTTCAAGAAATGGTCAGATTTAATTCCTCTAAAAATCAATTCTGTGCGTTCAAAATATCCCAGATAGAGTAAACAGATTCAAAAATTCAAAATAGTTTGCAATTAGGTATGGCATTAATTAGAAGGTGTGAAAGCTAAATTAATTTTCTTTATTTATACAAAAAATTAAAATTAAATAAGCCGTAATTTGATTTTATTAGATTTGCCAAAAAGCGCCCAGTATGGGCTGTCAAAGTGCCAGCATTGATGTTTTAATTTCTTCTGGGCCAAGAAATTTTTGAAAATAATTCGCCTGAGGTGTCATATTAAAATCACAGCTAAAAAGCAAGAACTTTTCATGATTTGTGGAGTTTTCCATTTTTCAATATTTAAACTACTACTGCTAAAATTTGCATGCTCTTAATCTTTTCCTTGAAAGACAAACAGAAACAGATTAAACAGCTTAAAACTGGATTTTAAGTGTGAAAGAGGGAGAACGAAAAAAATATCTAATCTTAGGTAAAACGACAATTAACGAATCTTCCAAATTTTCAAGTTGCATTTTGGGCATATGAGTCCAACAGGCACATTAGTCATCAGATTAGTGCCAGTCAATTAAAAAAATTAAATCAGTATGTTGACTTTGACTAATTGAAATAATTCTGAAGGCCTGAAGTAACTTTATCAAAATTCATTAACTTCAATTTTGCACCATATAATAAATATCAATTCAAAATCTTTTTATTGGATAAGCACCCTTATTATTTAATATTTTTCTTGCTGACAATTTTCAATTTTTCTATTATTTGTTTTGACGTTGACTACTATTTTAGTTCTTTAATTATGCATTTTGTGACAAAGCATCTTTGAATTCAAATTGTAAGCGTTGAATGAATTTAATAGCATGAATTTAATAGCATGTGTTATCTGCAAATGTATTTTTGAAATTAATTGACTGCATTTGAAATTCACTGTCGTCTAAACCAGATACCACTAATCAAGTTGCTAAAGATGATTCACTTTTATTTAGTTGGAGAATTTGGCATCTTCTATTAATGAGGTTATAAAATTTCCACGAAAGAATATATATATCCAACGGCAGGATTATTACAGTTATCATTAGCCCATTAGTTGACTTCTGGCTTCCCAGTATCTCTGGGTTTCTGTTGCTGTCTGTAGGGCTGGACACCGTATCAGGTAGGCCATCTTCATCTCCTCGTGTAGGTTAATGTGCTTTTATTTGAATGACTAAAACGAAAAATAAATAATACGATAAGAAAAATTAAATTTATTATTATTTATGCATTTATTTGCGTATATTACTGCTTAGGCACATATATAGAAACAAATACTGACGTCAAGAAACTGAAGTAATTTATTTTTCAATCTAAATACCAGTATGCATTTTCTCTTTGTAAAGCTCTCTCAGAAATTCAAAATGGTTCACTTGAAGTTGATGTGTTTTATTCATTCGAATGCAAAGATACAGCCTACAGTTTTGATAACCAACCGAAATCGGAAAAGTCAGTAAATTGGAACGTTAAGAAAAATGGTGAAAGTAAATTTATGTAATTAAGAACCGTCCCATTATCACTATGGTTTCCGACTATTTTAATTCGTTTGCCTATCTTTCAACATGGCCATGACCACTGGGTAAATTTCCACTTAGAATTTTAGATTCTTATCTGGTCGGCTGTTCAAACATAGTGAATGGTCTTGATAATTCCTTTAAGCAATTTTTGGTTGAAGGATTTGCACAGCCTTAATATTGCAAAGAATCGATTTTATAAATTTTTACTTTTTCAATAAAAAGCGCTTCTTTTTGTCAATTATGGCTTTCTTTGTCTACAAATCGCATTCACTAATGTGTAGCATGCCAAACGGCTGATACTTCAATGCACTTAATGTGATTGAATTAGGGGATACATTTTGTATTCATTTAGCCTGAGTGCCAAATTTTTTGTCAGTTCTGAGAAATAATGGTCTTATACGATGCATCTTTATAAAAAAAGCTAAATAAATGCATAACTATTATCTACGTAATAATAAACTGAATCATTTTATTGTGGAAAATTCCGAAAAAAGCATTTTTTAAATAGACGTTTCGAACCACGTATTGCCAAAGTTTTCATTAATTTACGAATTACATATAATGCATCAATAAAAATTTCACAAAAGTCCGTAATTTGGCATTGGATAACAGAGAATGTCGAGTAAAATAAATATGGATCGATCCGTGCAAAAATATAAATTATTACCTCGACAAGTTTTAGTTGAAGGAAATTGTAGGGGTTATTTTTAAAGTCTGTTTTGAGTAATTAAGATCTGTGTCTGATAGACATAGGACTCATCAAAATGTCAAGCATACGTAATGATGGGTTTGTTTATCCATTTAAGACAATTATCAACACGGTTAACAGCTAAAACTCCACAGGCTAACTTGAGCGGAGTTAAAGCCTTTAGGGTTTGAAATAAATTCCAAATAATTATAAATTTTACTAACTATTTAACTTACTCTGCCAGTTTAAGGACGCAGGCTAAAATCCTAATTTAATTTTCTATTTTATTTAATAGAGTTAATTTTACGCAAAATCCGATTCGTAGTTTGCACTTATGTTTAGATTTGTTTTCTTATGAAACTAATAATAGACATTCAATATATTTAGATTAAATATTAAAAGTATGTTATCGATTTCGTTCCCACGAAATGGAAAAATAAGTACATATATGTGGGCTCAAATGTAAAAACTTCAAAAGAAATTAATTTTCTTTTAATAAAGTATAAAAATTCAGCAAGTTTATTTTTAAATTGGGGTGCGCGATAGACATACCTCCATGCGGTGCACCCTGGGCAACATAAACTAACACGACAAAAATATCTATAAATCGACAGTTGACTTCTGACTTCGAACTACCATGACCCCACTGTATGGGGTATTCGACCACCTCCACAGTACTCACTTTACCTGTTTCTTCACCTTTATGTCTGTCTCTTTTAAAACTGTGATTCACTCTTCTGTTCCCCCTCTCGACATTTTGCGACTTCGATGTTCCTCCCCAAACCCTCTATGGAGCCCGAAGTCATCGAAAGTGCTAATGGTAACTATCAAGAGCCTGTCATTTGATATAAGAAATTTTTCTAATTTTGTCCATATATACTTTTCAATCTGTTTATCTGGCTGTATAATTATAAATCAGAAAATTGCGGAAAGTGTCGTATCATTTCACTTTTGGGGGAGCAAGTAGAAATGGGAAAGTTCCATAAGAAATAAATGGTGGCTATCTTGAAGTGAGCGTCAGATATAGAGCAGATTAAGTACTTTTGTCTTCTTCAGAACTCAGTCATTTGGGCACTATGACTAAGCGGCCCCAACTTTGCTTGGTTCGTGTGACCGTGCGCGTTTCCCCACAGCACTGATGGAAAATTACCGCAAGAGGACCAAGGAAATTGGTTTCGCTAAATCTGCTGCTCTCGTAAGCAGAGTGGGGCCAAAGGTGGTTGCACAAAATGCACCCAAGTCTGAGCTTCTTTATTATCAGCCACTTAGGAGATCTCAATCAAGTGGGTATTTACCCTTCATTGACCACAATTTGCCTTAACCGTCACTAGGGCCTCTTAATCCTAATCTGAAGGTGCATATTCGAAGCGGCTTCACATGTTGTATCCGTTAAGTCTGTCACAGCCATGCTGTCATTAAGATTGCCCCCCCCCCCCCCCCTAAGTGCGTTTTGAAGTGTCGTCCGGTTCAATTCTGCCCGTGATCAAACTATCACCTAGTCTCACATTCCGCCCAATTTCGATGATCTTAATTAAGAACTTATTGACAAGAATAGAGAATAGGTTCAGAAAAGGTACCAGCTGACGATTCAAGCTATTGCAAGCATCTCCTTTATCGATGCACAATCGTATCTTTCGAACTGAAAACGTATCCGAAGGGGGTCAATCTGAATTCATGTAACCTTTCCACGCATATTGTTTCCGAAACTTAGGCATTATGGTTTCGTAACACATTACTTTTGACTTGGATTTGTTTGCTAATGCAAAACCAAACCTTAATTTGAAACACTTTCCTCTCACTGTATTAACTCCTTTGTTTAGATATAAGGAACCATTTTCGACTACTATTAACGCTGAAATAACTTGAATGGAAAAGTAAATCACTCATCCCTTTGGCTTTTCCATGGTTCATTGTTTCCATTGTTGTTTCAATATGATACAGTCACACATGATATACACTATAAATTTGCAAAAAATAATTACTAGAATATTTCAGTAATGCTCAGTAGGGTTTCTTATTATTATTATTATTGTTATTGTTTTAGTCAATTCGCCTGTAGTCACACTACGCCATATTGTCACGGCGAATAAACGTGTCTTCTCCCACTTCGTCTCTTTCTTGACTTTACAGCAGCGTAGCCACTTCAGTGGGAAGTACCAATCAGGAGAAATTGTCACTGAGGTTTCTGAGTACATTCAGGCTTAGTTAGGTAGCTAATCCGCTACACGTTTTAGCTAATATTAAAGGTTAACATTAAAATCACAAACTGGTATAGATTCGCATCATTAGCAAGGTGAATTGTCTATTGATTGCTTGTACCATCAGCTTGGCACGATTCTTTTAAAACTATGGAATTAGAGAATTCGCTTATTTTGCAAACAGTGACTTTGTAAATTTGAAACTTGTTTGAGAATTAAAATAAAACTCCTCTATGAAAGACAAAGCTTTTCAAAAGTAAATAACATGGTCATATGTATATAATGAATTATTTACAATAATTTAAGCTTTTCGAAGTTAGTAATAAATTATGTAATATATTTTCAGTAAAGTATTATTACCTCCCATAGACACCAATATTTAACAAAAATTTAATTATTGGTAATCAAGTCGTTTTTTTTTCAGACATTTAGCAAGTTGTAAAAAAATGCCTAAAAATTCAATTTGTCTAATTAAAGAAAGAACCTAATATGATAAATTTTTTTCAGGTTTTAGGACCTCTTTTAAAGGCATGTGCTGTTCACATCAAACACATACACGAGAGTAAAACTCACGTACGATGTTAAATTTTCACTTTACTTAAATATTGTCAGTAGCTAGTAACCTGAACGCACCACTGGCACTCATAACTGCCATAAAATTGAGATGGCGCTAAATAGTAATAGTCGTTTAGAAGCAGTCTGCAACTCTTTTTTCTATAATGAAGAATGAATCGGGTGTCTCGACAATTAGCGCTTTAATCTGCAATTCCTTTGATGTTCAAAATGAAAGAAATTGACTACACTTTGTGTTACTTAGACGACTTGGTTAGATAATGACTATACGACGAGCCATCTAAAACGTAATGGAACATAAACTATTAAAAAACACTAATTATTAACACAGTGAGAGAGATTTTGGATTTAGGATTCATTTTAATATGAGATTTACTTTGAAAATAACATAAAATATTATCGATTCTGAGAAATATCTGTCAAATAAACGTTTTTAAATAAAATTACTTTAATAAAATAAATTTATTTATTTAATAAAATAATTAATTTAATTTAATTTGTTAATTTAATTAATAAATAAAATTTACATAAACATAAAGGGAAAGTATTTGCCAACTGCAAAAAGCAATATATTTAAAGCGAATTTTATAAATATATAAAATCAGAAGGTTTTCTAAAAGCTCAACTCAAAATAACCGCAATTAGTGTCAACTGCAGCCGCAATCATATTCCGATCACGATTCCAGCACCGGAATCTGGAACAAGCCGATATTCCAATTCCCCACAAAGAGTCTCCAAAACCGATTTAATTCTGCAAATTAACTGGTTGCCTTTTCAATATCAGCACAGCGGTTATATTGAAGTTGCGGAAGTCTTCATTAAGTACAAGCTAGAATTATCTATGGAAACAAATCACGAATTCTAATGCACAATGACGATTCAACACTTCTTTCTCCATCACGTTTTTGGGGAACTCTGTTGTGTGGACACAATCAGATCAGATAACTTCTGCTTTGTTCATTTTGTTCAGCTACACTGGCCTCTTAGTCTTCATTCCGCTTTCTTTTCACAGTCGTGAGGAAGCAGTGAGCAGCACCCACAATCTCCTTACTTTGACGGCCTGAGCTAATCATCACGTTCCAAATTATTCTCTTCCACGACTCAGGTGTGTTCCAATCATCATCCATTCCAGCTGCCCAAGATCATGTCAGATCGCAGAACTTTTACGGTGTTTGAAAGTACAAAAAAAATTAAAGGATCATATCGATTTTCTACATTAAACAATCAATCAATGCGCACATGATTTTACGGTTAAGATATGTTTTTCAATAATTCAAGGTAGAGCATTTAGGAGTTAGACTTTTAGAACGCTAGTCAATTGATTGACCTTTACGCAAATATTCGACAACCCAATTTCGTAAATCGATTGTAAAATCTCTTTTGACACTCCACTTCTTTGAATTTCAATCTTTCCTTAATGTACTCAAATAACTGCATTTTATTTCCATTAAAGTAATTAATGATCGCTATATTTTGCACTGCTGTGGTTTATAACCAGGTAACTGCATAGACATGGCAGTTGATAAGAGCTGTACTTTTCAAAATAAATAATATTATCGATCTATTTGATTTTAACGTACCTAATACTGTGCTGCTAGTGGTTTCTTATTAATGAATAATGAAATGTAAATGATTTCTGAGCACATCGTAATACTGAAAGCCATAATACAGCAGAAATGATAGCAGTCCGTTTGTGTCATACGTTCTCTTTACAGATACGGTTTTTTTACCTATCTTTCTACCTAACTTTCCTTTATAATTAAAAAGAAATCCAAGTCAGTATATTTTTAATTGAAATCAGCGTGGCAAAAATTATTTAACATGTTCTTGCCTCTTATTATCCAATTAGCACTTTTGGCTTGATTGTGAGTAAACTAGTAATTTTCATGCATTTTCCGCTCTGCTTCGAATCTTTTAATGCTTCAAAGATCACGTGCCATAAACCCTGCTTTCACTTGCATCACATCAAGCAGAAATCGAGCTAGAATTTACGCAATCTCGATAGGGCCTTCAATTCACAGTGTACTCCAATTTTTCTCATGATCTAAATTCATGTCATCTTTTCATTGGTTGCCGAACAATTGTGGTATGCACTGAAATTGCATTTGATATCACTTTCTCAATTCAAATTAAGGGGGCTTTTGAGTGAGTGGTAAAAGTGAGTGTGGGTGTATTTCTCGTTTCCTACACTTAATCACAACTTTGCTATAAATGGCACATTGTGAGTGTGTGTACGTTTAAGTGCATTCCAGAAGATTTGGCAGCTCCCCAAACACCAGTAATTCCTTCTATGCAGAGAAAGTGGTCTATCAGAAAAGTGACTCTAGGTATGAATACATCCAGGAATCAGGAGATTAAAATCTTAATTTGCAAATGGAGCATTATGATGGGACGCAGTAAAATGCAACCAATAAATATGAAAGTAAAGATTCACATTCGCATTCACATAAATTATGGCTATGACCACTTTTTTTTTCCTTAACTCTCCTCGCTAAAATTCGAATTTGCCCCTTCTTTATTTATTAACTTTTCATAATTAGGTACTGCACTTGTTCTTATTTATTATGTCCATAAATAATATTAAGAAAGGTTTTATTATCATCAAAAGTGCAAAAAAAGGTCATAATTCTTAGTTGTGAAAAGCGTTTCAAATAGGTTTTTCAGAAAGTCCTTCAAATGGTGAAGGGGAAGGGAAAGAGGGTGCGGGGGAGGGTGGAAGGTATTAGGTGGATTGAGGTGGATTGAATCTAAGAGTCCAATTAGCTAGGATTTTAGGATTCGGCTTGAACAGTATCCACTAAATTCGATTTTCATTAGTCTCTCCTTTGATTACAATAAATGTCTGCTTATTGACCGTTTATTTTTATTTTCAATACGTTTCTACGCCAATTTTTGAGTATAAAAACGGGCTTGCTTGATACTCACCAACCTGCAGAGTTATTAGAGTACAGAATTATTAAATTAGAATTTTTAGCAGTATTATAAAACAAAGCAAGAATTTTTCTGTTGAATTATTGCAAATAGAAAATTACTAATCCACTTACACTTAATTTTTAACAAAGTAAGACGCTTAAATTTGTAGGAGTTTGTACAGTCCGTAAGGAAGGGCGCGGGAAATCTTCCAAAATTTGTAGACCACTTGAAAATTTAGCATGCCTGAAAGCTCGAAATTTTATATTTTATACAACCATCAGAAGAAGAACAATTAAGCATTCTCTCTCTAGAGTGATCAACCGAACGCTTGAACTAACTAGCCTCAAAATATTTTTTTGTAGAATAATTGAAATACTTTAAATAAGATTTTTACCAATTAAATACTCTGCAACGAAATTGTTTTTCACACTTGCGGTAAGGAGACAAAATTAAAATATTAAATTAAATTAGAAAGGAAAGATAGCAAAGACAAAATCTACAATTTTTACGAGCAAAACACCACGCAATTTTACGGAATCTTAAAATAATTTCCTACGTAAACTCACATATTCAAATACCTCCACCATGAAATCAAAGTAATTCAGCGGTGAAAAATGACTGTAAGGTACTACACAAATTTCATTTTAAATTAAATTCTCATAATTAAAAGTCTTTAAGGCCTAAATCACTTGAATTTTAAGCAAACTGTAAAAAACATATTTTAATGTGATGAACAAGATATCTTTGCATCTTACCGTTATTCTATGATTTGAAACTTATAATCAATTTTCCAAAGTTAGAAAGATGTTTTTTTAATGAACTGCAGGAATTTCAAAATGATCATATATTACTACCACTCATTAGGACATAATTGAATTCATAATATGTTATTATTAATAAGATATTTTTAAATTGAATGTACCTGAAGCAAACAAGACGGAATAACTCCTTCATTAAAATTGGTACATTTTTTTTCTCTGTCAAACATGTTATTAGTAGAAAAAATCCTTTATTTGAAGTTGGTGAAACTTTTTTGAAAGGAAATCTTCCCATTTTTATCGATTCCATATTTGGTTGCAGGGATGAGCGATAGACTTACCTCCTGGGCAACATATATACTAACACGACAAAAATATCTATAAAACGACAGTTGACTTCTGACTTCGAACTACCATGACCCCACTGTATGGGGTATTCGACCACCTCCACAGTACTCACTTTACCTGTTTCTTCACCTTTATGTCTGTCTCTTTTGAAACTGTGAATCACTCTTCTGTTCCCCCTCTCGACATTTTGTGACTTCGATGTTCCTCCCCAAACCCTCTATGGAGCCCGAAGTCATCGAAAGTGCTAATGATAACTATCATGAAGCCTGCCATTCTATATAAATACTTGGTTGCCACTATCTCAACTTATATAACGAAAGATAATGAGCTTATTTAAGGAAGAGTAATGAGATGGAATATCTCAGAGATGGTTGTGCATAGTAAAATATATGTGATAACATTTTAATATTTAATAAAAAATGGAAAAAGTCCCATTCATTTCAACATCTCATAAATACCAATTCTTATAATTTTAATGAGTGTTTATTAACAAAGCAATTATATGCAAAAAAGGCTTAAATTTTTTTCTTTTCATTTAAAATTCGGTGTTTTTTATTTCAAACTGTTTTTCTTTTTTACACCTAATTGCCGAAAATAATAAATGTCGACTGTGAAATGCCTCTTTATAAATATTATTGGTTTCGTGGAAGGAAAAACGATTTTTAAATCACATTTCTTTTAAAAATCTCATGATTGCCGCTAGTCAATGTCACTAAATGACACCTCTCCATTGTGAGCCTATTAATCATTGATTGACACTGGTGGTTACTCCTATTGATTTCATCCCTTCAGGAGGAGAAGAGACTGATTCCAAGTTGTCCGTGAGACCTGCTACCCCAATTTTTTCGTGGAAAATAGAAATATTTCGGGAACTCGAGTTGTAATTCGAGCCTCTTTATTCGTGAAGGCTTCACAACAAATGAGGAGTTTATTGCTGTTGGAGGAGAACATTCTTCAAGGCAATTGGCTATAATTGTATTGATTTTCATTAATGGAGTTTTGAAATTACTTGTTACTTCATAATCGCTCATTTCAATTTCCAGCTTTAAGTTAACTAATGCCAGAAGAAAGTCATGGTCCTCGGTTCAACGGAGTCTAGCCGGAATATGGCAATATTTACAATTTTTTAAGGAAATCTGAATTCATTTTCTCCACATCTGCTCGGTTTATATTCATGAGTAAGTGCAGTCACTTTCAAGCATTTATTCTTTTCGTACTTCTCAAAATACTTCAGACAGTAGTTCCTCAGTAGTCTTACTATCAACAGGGTTGATACCATTCGACTTTATACGATTTTAAAAGCCCACATATTTCAAAAGGGTTAAAATTGAGTATTTGACACCTTTTCTCTAGCATGTGACCATTCTGCAAATATTTATCTTCACTTACCACCACTGTATTTCATTATTTAAGCACGAAACATCTTGAGATTGGATTTTACAGCTTTTGAAACAAAGATCGACTTTTGAGTTTTCAGCCAACCTGGGCCAGCCCCATCACATCTTCACATCTGGGTTGATTCCTCTTTGGCATAACGTTGAGCATTTTTCCCCCTTCTATTACTACTAGGACTCAATAACCCCGAAAATGCTTGAATGTAAGCTTTCATTTACAGCAGTCGCTTAGCCGCCGGGCAGTCTTGAAAATCCCATCGAGCAAGACCCCTGTACTTCATGACTCATAGCCCCAAGATTAGCGGTATTAACGAAATCTTTAGGAAAATCAATTCGTTTGCCGCAATTGAGTATTATTAGAAAAGTACAAGGAGGGAGGAGGGGGGAAGCAATGTTAAAAGTACAGTGCACATAATTAGCCTCCATTCTCTTTATGAGCACTAGACAGTAGTATGTCCGTGTGCCTTAGACCCTGCTTTGGTCCCTCGAATTAGCTGGTCTCATATTCCCCAAGGTCATATCACTTTTGGACTTAGTGCTGGCGCATTTGAAAGTCACAGGCAAAGGAATAAGACTTAGAATTGCTTATCTCTCACTTAAAATTGATAATCCAATGGGATAGGAATAAGTAATTACAATATTTTACAATGGAAAATTGCTCGAATGTAGTCAGTTCCTACATTTCTTTCATGGAATCGTGTCATCTGGTTGATTCCATGTGCCCCTGTTTGCATTGTATTTTTTATCGAAAACTTCAGCCCATGTGATGTTTTACATTTGGAATTGATTAAGTGACACGTAGTCTGTTTTTCTGTCAGCTTGAAATATTTTTCTAATAAGCCTGCAGGTCTCGGATTTATTTGAGAGTTGAAGTTTGTTATCACCCCGTTGTAGGACGTTTTGGTGTCACTCCCACCTTCCAAGGAGATAACAACAGGTTGGTGGGCGTTTTGAGAAGGATTTCGAAACCTATTTCGCTTTAGAATAGGTATTAGGATAAGTTAACTTTGAGAAATCACTCAATTTTCTATCCCAATTTCAATACCAAACTTTAATTATCTTTTTTGTTAGGTCTACAACTTTGTACCCCGCCGTTTTTTTTTAATTTGAGGCTTTATTACAACAAAACTATTACAATCGTTAAGTTTCAAAGAATTGTCCATCGTTAGCTATCACTTTGAACTATCACTGGGGCAGCAGGCGAATCCCGCTGCGAAAAAATCTGTCATCTTTCCATGAGATCCATGAGTCGATCCAATTTTTCACTCCTTCATACGAGCTGAAGCGCTGGTCAGCCAGCCCGTGTGCCATTGAGTGAGGTGAAAATGAGACGGAGCAACATCTGGAGAGTACGGTGGGTGAGATAAATTTCCTATTTCAACGCTTCGGGATATTTTTTCACCACTTTGGCCCATCTCGTGAGGTCTAGCATTACCATTCTGCAAAATAAACTTATCGTGTCTTTCGTCGTACTGTGGCCGTTTTTCTTTTAAAGCACGGCTCATGCGCATCAATCGCGTTCTATAACACTCATCTCTGATGGTTTCAGAAGCTCATAATAAATTAAATCAATCTGGTCCACCTACCAAATGCAAAGCATGACTTTTGAGCCATAGATATTCGGCCGAGGTGTTGACGTAGCAGTATTATCACTGGCAATCCCCATGATTTTCTGCGCTTTGGTTAATGTTAGGGTTATTTTAATGTACCCATTTTTCGATCCCGGTAACAATACGATGGAGAAATCCCTTTCACGTTTTCCTTTCCAGCAGCAGCTGTTCACAAGCAAACAAGCGCCACTTCACATCTCAACTCGTTGTTTTAACTCCTGAGGTACCCAATATCATTCTGAATCGCCAACTGTTTCAGACATTTTGAAATTGCTTGCTCACTGATACCCATCCAATGATTCTGATAATTCTTCTTGACTTTGACTAAGAATAACTAAGAATCGCTCGCCTCCAATTCTGCGTCTTCAACAACTTTTTCCCCTCCACCACTATGCCGGTACCACTTCGACAGCAAAATCATCACTCATCACTTTAAACGTTGGAACCATTTCCGGCGACACGTTCTGTCACTAATAGCCAGCCGTTTTACCATAAGTATCTGAGATAATCAACCCGGTGAGCCCCAGCCAGTCGTCATTTTTTGTCATATTGTAATAAAAAAGCAATACTTCCCACAAATGACGAGAATTCCGTTTAAATTCGGACATGTTTAATTAAAATTTTATTTTTATGCAAACCCAAATGGAGTTATATCAAAGTGTTGACAACTGTGATTAGTATATTTCAACTACCACCAACTATTATCGCCATCTTTTGGAAAACGGCGGGTGCAAAGTTGTGGACCTAATATTTCGCCGTGGTTACTGGCTTAGTCCAGAGTTTTCCGCACCAAATATCCATTTTTTATACACAATGGGACGGCAGGGATATTTGCAATTTATCTCATTAGATGTTTTTAATACCACTGAGTCTTTTTGGCAAGTTGCTAAGGCTCCTCTATTGTGGATCATCAGAGAATTGGTCACCATGCTGGTATGCCATGTTGGTGGTTCAACAAGATTAATTGTCAGACACACTGATTGAAACGAGTTATAGGAGGGGTGGCAGAATTCGAGTCTTTCACAAGGGTGACTCAGTGATAGTACCCTCTACCCAAAGCAAGTGTTGAAGACTCTTATTTGAAGGTCTTTGTAATAACTTTTATTAGCATTAATTTACTTTTGATATGATTTATTTCTGACCCACCAAAAAAATTGGAGGTAAACCCCTTATACTTTAATCAATCATTACTTAAATGTAATTCACCTTCGACAAAAGTGCCATAATTTCGAACATGCAAAATGCAAGACTTAAGTCGCTGTTATTTTCAGTGATATAAGAGGAGACGACCATATGATGAACTCGTTTCGAAAAACAAACCCTCAGTTTATTCACACTTGAGAGATTCATTTCGATCGATCAATTTGTTATACTTTATATTTTTTACGTCGTTGTTAGAGCCTTCAAGTTTTGGAATGTCCAAAGAACTTTAATTTGGAAGTTAGCTTTGAAGTTGCTCGAGCTTTGTCTGATTCATCCTCCATTTCACAAACCCTTTAAAATATCAAGAATCGTATGTAAGAATTAAAAGATTGAATACTAGTTTGGCCTTGAATTTCAAAGTTGCAGATCTGAAAAATGGTGCCTCTCCGGTGCAATAAAATGAAAATGTCCCTCTAACTCGAATAAAGGTCATTTTAGTCGGGCCAACTGTCTTTGTTGCCTTTCTAAATGAGACAGCCTCCTCAATTGGCTTCTACATTTTTATTAATTTTTCAGGTTTTAAATCGATTAGAATTTGCCTCTGATTAACTTAAAAATTTGGCTAACATCCTCCCCCCTACCCCCCCCCCTCCCCCCCCTTCCATCCCAAATAGCGTTGGAGCTAAAAGTTGCACCTATTTCGCCCGGAGCTAAGACCAAGTTCACCGCTATCGCCACACCAGAAAGATCGGCCTTTTTAATAGAAGTACATTGTCAGCTCTTTGACGGTACCATTCATCCATTCATTCACTGAAGTGCACACCTAAGGTACTAAAACTTAGACCCTCCCCCACCCCCACCACGCCCTTTAAACCTATCATGCCTTTTCGCCAAACCGAGGTACTGTTTTAAAGTGTAATGAACTTTGTTCAAGTGCAATCCTAACATTTGCATATTTACCAGTCATTTCGCTAGGACAAATACTAGAGCAAATGAGAATAAGCCCATTTTGGATAGGGGTGGGAGGAGTGACGATTATCCGTCAGCGCAGACAGACGTTATCGATTAACAATAGGGAGAGGGGCCAGTACTATGATTTTGCTCAAACCGCCAAAATTCTTCGTTTTGAGAAATTTTAAGATGTGTGTTTTTTTTAACTTTAATAGAGCCAAAATAGTAGCCATGGCGGAATAGTTAAGTTTTTTCTTCATCAAAATTAAAATGAGAGTCTAGACAATTTTAGCAGATGTCCCAACTTGCTAGGTCTATGAGAGCCACCCAGGTTGGATGGAATTATTGTTCGACTAATACGCGGGAAATTTATAGTTTGAATATATAATTTGAGTTAATCAAAGGAGAGGGAATGATAATATTTAAATCAAAACTACTCATTTGGCTGGCTGTGGGGATGAGCATATTTCGCGAGAAATTGAAGTATTGAAAGCGAGTGCTAGTAAAAATCACCTTCAATTGACCCTTTCAAGTCTGGATTAGAAGATATTTATTAAAGATTATTTAAAGAAATTTTTGATTTTAATTTATTATTAGAATCAGTATTTACTAAACTCTAAGCACATTTGAATGCAGCACGGTTTCGAAAATGCAAGAATAGATTTCTTCGGAGGTCCCAGTTCAAACTTGAGATCCTAGCCTTTGTAAGTTCAAGTTCCATTTGAAAAGCATGATGGGAAAATAGTTGAGAGATAAACTCCAACAAGGTATCACACCCCAGAAACCCCGGATCTGAAACTGCACGTAATTCATTTGCATAAGTTGAACTTTTTTTGTGCAAATGTTATTGCAAATCTTTGCGCATAATATAGGGCAGGTTAAATGCACAAACGATAATATTTAATGGCACTCAACCAGGTTGAAGTACATTACGCTTTGATTAAAATAATATTAATAAAAATTGTATTTTGTAGCGTATAAATTGGTTTGTAAGTTGCATTCCACGGAACTGGATGTTGGAAAAAAGTATCTTGCAATGGTTAAAGCATGCGAGAATATTCGTGCAGACAAGTAACTACGAAGAGCACTTTAAACCCCAACCATTATTCTGCTTGTTCATATTTGACCTTTCTACACCAGAAGTATACAATCGACATTTTGATCTCAAAAAAAACGGTATTTACTGGAATCGAAGCGAGATATAGATTTGAGAACTGTCGAGTTGCCTTTGAGTGTATTCACTTCACATTATTTTGCTTTGAAATGTGAAGGGTTATCGTATCTTGACGAACTTTGTGTGCGGTTAAACAGCCATTAGAGTTAAGAGTTTAAGTGCTCTAGACTAAGTAACAAAATCTTGCCAAAACAACCAACCACAAAAAAGTGAAGTTATGATAAAGTCGAGATCTAGAATCTTTAATATTTCTATTTTATCTCGTCTGTATCACCATTCATCACTTATGTGATCTACTTTCACTAAAAGTGTGTTGACGTAGTTCAAAAATTTAAAATACCCTTGCTTGGCTTAAATTTATCATATAACCGGAGCAGACATTGGCAGCAAGTCGATAATTTTGAGGAAATCTATCATCCGAATTTCCTCTATGAATGAGATCTGTTTTATCTTAATTGGCCCAAATTGTCCACATAGGTACGTAGACCAGAATCTCACAAAATGGACTCGAAATACGGAGTAGATAACATGAATTTTAGTTGTCAAGGCAATACAGGGATCATGCCATTCAACACACTTTTCAACAAAACAAGTTATCGACGCGCTCATAAGCGGAATTTATAACGTCTAAGATTCACACAAAATCATTATATGGGAAGGCCAAAAGATACCTTTCAATGCGTCATTTACTGAGGGGAACGAACAATGAAAGAGACCGATTTCGTGCTCAAAGCTGGAAATTTCACATAAGTTGATTTGCAACCACTGGGTCCATATCTTTGTGTCATTTTGGATTTTGGTAATTTAATGGCGTTTAGACTAATAGAACCTAGCCCAAAAAGAGATGGCTTTCAAACTTCCTGTGGGAAATTTAATTTTAAGTGCGATTGATTCCACCTATCATTTCCTTATTCAGTTAAAATCGTCCAATAGAAGAATAGAAAAAAAAACGGAACTCAAAATTTAAGGATTTTAAGGGATTTGAGTTTTATTTAGCCTCTTTTTAAATTCACTATTGCATTATCTAGGTGCCTCGCCGAAATGAGGTTGAGAGTGGTGTAATTAACCCTTGTTCAACGGTGAGTTGGACTTTGAAATATGTGAAAATGAAATTGTCCATCACCAACCGGGAAAGTCTATGCCAATGTCCACCAATTATTTTGAACATTAGTCTCCGACAGAAAAAAAAATCTTCAATTACCCCGAAGATGTTAGGGGCTATTACAACCCGAGGTGCAAAGAAAACTTCCCACTTCAAGGAGGAAATCTTACCGATGTCTGTGATATTTAAAGTCATGTGGCTTTATAATTGTCTCATACGTCACATAGAAACATTAGTCGATCATTTCTGATGATGTAATGTTTGCAAACCGATTTAAACGTTGACTTATGTGGTGATGTTTCGCCATCTTTCCACTCGAAAAAAGGTCCAGTTTTGCGACTTCAATTTGCAAGTTTTTCAAGATCTCAAAGTCCGGCGATCTTTGCAATGGATTGCTTTCTAATCGATGATTACTAAGTGATCTAATAATTTAGCCTATCACCATGGGCGGAAAATTGTGCTGCGATTTTTCAGGACTGTTATGCAGTGATACCACAAGCACCCATTTTCACTATGCAAACTTCTCCCTCACGGTAATTGCTAAAAATCGTTCCCTAAGATATGATACTGCACTATCATAAATGATCTAGGAGGGGAATTCAGCGAAACTAACATGTAAGCAAGCAGTAATTACACACTGAGCTGTGCCAGGTGGAGGAGATGCTACTTACAAACGCACCAGCAAACCTTCCAAATCCAAAAACTATTTTCAACACCACTTGGCTCATTTCCGGTGTCTAGTTAGCGAATGCCCAAGACTATGGGCACCCCCGCTTCCAATAAAAAAAGTAAAGAAGAGGGGCAGTGCGTTCACCTCTAACTTTTCAAATTTATTGCTCGAATACGTTATATGTTCTAATGGTACTAAAGCACAATTTTGCAGTAAGAGAGTGGGGCGGGGGGCGTTATGTTTGTAGAATTTGTAATACTATATATATATATATATATATATATATATATATATATATATATATATATATATATATATGTATATATATGTATGTATGTAAATATGTATATAAACATATGTGCAGATTTATCTTTTCTCTTTGTACAAAAGCAGGCAAAAAAGAATGAGAGGAACGTATTTAATGGAAGTGGACCCAGAAAGAGAGATTGGCCAAAATGCATCACATTGCCTCCTGCTTAATGTCAACGCGTGTGGCCTGACAGCAGCAAGTTTTTCCAGCAGCCGTTCTCCAGTGAGCCTTCAATCCATTCAGCGAATTGTACTTCCTTTGGCAGCCTGGGCACCAGTAAATCTTCTCTCCACCATCTCCCTCAGCATGCATTTTCCTATGAAGTTTAAGGTGAACTAGTTGGGTGAATTTAGCTGAACACAAGTGGCAAGCGTAGGGTTTCTCCCCACTATGCAACCGCTGGTGTGTTTTTAGATTTGAGGTACTTGAAAACCGCCGCCTACACACTTGACATTCATGGGGCTTCTCTCCTGTATGCACGAGATGGTGTTTCTGAAGGTGCGCAAGTTGAGTGAAGCCCTTTCCACAAGTTGTACATTTGAATGGTCGCTCACCAGTATGGACACGAAGGTGCACTTTGAGATTGGAGAGCTGACCAAAAATCTTTTTGCATATCTTGCATTCATAGATTGTCCTCCCTTCTCTTCGTTTGGATCTTGAAGTTTGTTGAGCGTGATGGTCTGGTTGAGGACTAGGCAGGGAATGCGGAGTCATTTGAAGGGAAAGTGACGATGGCTGTGGTGGGGGGTGGGGTAGAGGGGGCATTGTATGACTGTGGAGAGGTGAACGAAGGAGATGATTGTTCATATTCATGAAATTCTCCATCATAAAGTTGAAGGGATACATAAGGGGAGGACTGGGTTGACTTGTCTCCGTAGTCGGTGGTTGAGACAATGGACGAGGTGAATCGGCCAACAATCGGTCGATTGAATGCGACAAGGTGGAGGAGGATGTAGTTGATACAGCCTTCGGCGAACTCATTGATTCCTCTGTATGCTAAAAGATTAGAGTAATAGTAGATGGAATTAGGTTGACAATTCGTGAGCCCACTTAGGAGAGCAGTTTCTGCCTCTTATCTAGAGTAGAGATGTAGCGACATGAGGCCTCCTTGATGAGGAACTCAAATTCTGATATGCATCTATTAACCAGACTGCTGAATCGCGGCTATTGGAATCGAACCTACAACCACTAACCTCAAAAACATGCACATTAAGAGCTGTCAAATCACTTTAATCTAATTATACGAGCAATAAACTAGTGCTATCACTTTCACATATCAATTATCGATGGCATGACACACTCCAACTAACGGAGTGTAAAAGTGCCAATCTGGAAAAATTAGAATGATATTTTCATGCGTATCGGGTGCTATAAAATAGGCCCCCTCCCTACGCCCCCTCCCTACGCCCCCTCCCTACGCCCCCTCCCCCCTACTCCCCTCCCAACCCTTCTTTTGAGAGTGTGAATTCACTGAAAAGTAAGTGTAAATGTACAGAGTAGAATTTCCTGAAAAGTTCTCCACCATAAAACCAATCAGGAACCACTAGGAGGCACTTTTTCGTGAAATTAAGAATTCTAAAAGGCAAATTCGCGTCAAAATCCGCAATTCCTTTAGGAAACCAGAGACGTGGTGGAAACTAATTGCATTTTCGCTTGCAGACCTTCGTATTTTAATTTCAAGATTTTCTGCGCTCTTATTAGTCATACAGGAACAATTGCCACGTCCTTACTTCACTAATTTAATTTCATTCGTAATTTTATATACAAGAATTACTAAAAGTGATAAATGAACAAATAAATATGCACCAATATTGATTTTCTACCAATTGACTATAAGTTACGTCTAAGTTACGTATATTTTTCAACATTAAAAAGCGTAATAAATTTTGAGGAACAAACATAATGAAATTAAAGCATTCTCTTATAATTATTTTGTTATTTCTGAATCACATAAATGATGAAATCTGACACTAGGGAAGTTTATGAAAATGAGAAAAATATGAATTTTCGCCTAACAGATACAGATGATTATTTTCACTTATTGATTATAATTTGAATATAGAGGCGGTGTTGATTACTTACAGTTTTCTTGGAGAGATCCAAGCTTTCATCAGGGCTCTGAGCCATTGAAACTCTCACAACACTTTCCATCGCCGAACAAAGTTCAGTAATTTGTTGGGGCTGGGTCATGGTGGTGGTGGACATTTGTGATGGCGGTTGTTGATGGTGAATAGGAATCGATCGATGGATTGTGGAGATCCTGGGCAGAACAGGATCGAATGCAGAGTGGAACCATTCCCGTCCACCACCAACCCATGTAACGGGTTGGGAGAAACTTCCCGTAGAACAATGGTTCAAATCGAAGGGGGGAGGTGGTATGGCCTGTAAAGCTCTTGACCAAGGAGGAAAGGAGTCCATCAGTAGGCTTACAGTTGAATCTCCACTCATCTCTGATTCCGATTTCTGGAAAGATGGCAGAGAGGCCGCAGTTAATTCCTGAGAGGAAGGTAAACCGGAAGGAGAGGATACTAGAGTACACACAAGTACCACACAACACACAAAAGGCGAATTAAGTGGGTCGAAAAAATATTTGAGTGGGGGCGCAGAGATACCTACGAGAGCATGTTACTGCTTGTAGCACACAGCTCAAAAGCACAATTGGTGCTCTCTGATAAATCCGCATTTCACAGTAAAAATAAAGACCCTCACTCCATTGCCTACGTACTACATAAGCAGCAATAAGTCATAGAAAAAAAAAACCCTGTACACCTACATCAAGCATGGGTGTCTAGAGCAGAGCTACCCACATTCATTATCGAATGTTACCGCCATCTCACCACTCACTCTTACCTAACAAGATTACAGACAGTGGAAATCATCAGCTTTTGTCAACGGAAACAAACGTCAATCATCGATAATTACTTCCATCGGTGTCTGTTACCTTCCGCCAAGTACTAAAATGCCTTAACCCTCTCATGTTAAAAAATAAGAATGAAGAGTAATAAAATCGCAATAAATGCCTTTATTTACTTAAGAAATTGAGCAACAGATGGTGTGACTTACTTTCAATAGAATAGAAGCAGTGCAGAAGTTGCGACAAGACGTCCGGAATGGTTGACTCGATGCTTATCAGCGTCTTTCTAGCTCTTAGATCAAGAAAATAGCCTCGATCCGCATGTGCAAGAATATATGTGCATTTGCGTACACAAAGCCCGTGAGTGCGTACATGTGTGAGAGCACGCAGTCTCTTGAAGCCAATCGGCATGCGGCTAACTATGGGACAGTTGTCACGCGCTCACGCAACCTATTTAATTGGTTCACGTGAAATCCACGCACATGCAATGTGATACGCAAATTGATATCCAATGGCTACGTAGCGCCTAATAACGCCGATGCCGGCCAATCGCAGATGTGTGCGGCCCTGGACGGACGAGACCTTGCCTAGTAGTGGGAAGGTTGTATGAAAACGCCAGATGCTCTTATCAACTGAAAACAGGCGTATTCCCACTCCTCTTACTACTAATGATTTTCCCCATAACCTGTCTACTTTGTTCCTTTATATCTAATCGTGTTTAACATAGCTGCTAGCATTACCGTTGTGGCTTTATTTATTCCGACTCAATTACTTATTAATGTTTCAATACTACTTACTAAAATGCAGAGTAGTGATGCTTTTACACGGGGCGCCTAATTAGATAAGGCCTTAAATGAGGTTCATTAGTTTCCTTTAAATGTCTCGTGTGCCGATCTTTCTCGTCTAAAAGTATATTTTTTAAATTATTGGCACAGGGGAGGATTGCCCAAATTTCTTGTCTCCTTTCGGGAAAAAATACAGAAGATTGACATTGAAGGAGACTATATTTATGCGAGAAAGTTCATGTTAATGTCTGCTAGACTAGAGGTCACAAATTCGAGGCTCGACAATGTACATACGAGTGAGATGCGTCAGCCAATTTCAGTCAACAAGGAAGATGGTAGAACGTACGGTTGCCAAGGCAACATCTTCAGAATACAGTTCTCCCAATTAAAATTAAATGCCTTTAACGTTTCCATCTTTTGAGCTTGAGAATTTTAGTTCGGAGATGTTAGCCAAAGTATATTCGTATAAGCTGAATTTTGCCACCACAAAAAAAAATGGTTGAAGTTTTATTTCTATGCTATTTTTCGAAGTCATGCCCTCATGAGTGACATGCACTGACAACTTTTAAACTTTTGCTTAAAAAATTTTCTCGAAATTAAATTTTCTTATCATTCTCGTGATAAGCATTGTCACAAGAAATTGAATAGTTTAAATATTCGATTTGAATTAATTTCTTTTAACCTATGACTGACATTTTACAGCTTTTTTTGTTAAAATTCACCCTAGACCGATTCAAGGTAAATCGTAACTATACGCATATATTTTATTTTAAATTGTAATAATTTTCATAAATTTCTACATCTTGGAATTATTTTATCTTTTCAAAAAGAGCACACATCAGCCTCCCTTATTAGGCATGCTTAGATAAGTTCTATTATGGTCAAAATGACATTAAATTAGTTGAGATAAGATCACTTGTTCAAGCATGAATAAGTGGAAAAACACGTTATCAGTGGAATCTTCCTCATTTATCGAAGCGTGGACGGAGAGTGAATAGCCCGGAGAGTGTTCCCGATTCTCCCTCCCCTCCCATTCCCATATCTCCCTTCAAGTTCGTTTTGTCTCAACTCCTCACTTCAAGTCCCCTTATGCAAATAAGACCTTTCTGATGAATGCCGTTCTTCTCCACCTGCGTTTAATTAACACAACCTGATAGGAAAGTAAGTAGTGACTTTTAACACAATTCGTGTGTCGAATGAATGTATTTTGAGCTTTGTTCTGTAGATTTTACCTGGTTTTTCTTCTCTTCTCCAATGCCGTCTCCCTCTCTCTCCCTCTCTCCCCGTCTTCTTTCGACTGTGTGAAGTTGAGAAGTATAGCACTTTCTAAAGGGTTTAAATATACAATAAGTAACCAAATTTAGGGGAAAATAAAAAAAGAATAATTATCTCTGAAGGGGCAAGAATTCAAACGATGACCGTCGAATTCAAGTGGACTTCGGCTTAACCCTTTAACGCCCGAATACCTTTTTTGAAAAATGCACCCAACCACACTCACGCATGTCTCACAGCAGACTGATGCCGGTGTGATGAGTTTTGGTGATACCAGGCGAAGGTTATAGACGTATTGAACATGTTCTAAATGGCAATAGCGCCTTCTGTTACGAGTCTAGTACCAATGGAGCGCATTTTTAAAAAGGACCGTACCGTGAGATGAGACGCGGGTCAACGTGCACATTTGCCAAGTCTGAGGGAGCACAAGGACAAAAGCTCATCGGTGGAGTGGATATTTAATCCTGTTTAATTGTGGTCAACAAGAGGGAATGATGGCAGTCATGGTTTCCATCAGAGTGGCCATCAAATCAACTATTTTTACAGGTTCAATTCTCAAATTGAAATAAAAAACAATTCAGACAATTCAGTCAACACATGAAATGAAAATTACTCAAGGTTATCCAAAATGAGAGCCCCTAATTTTCATTTTTGACAAAGATATCTATCAATTTTCCAAACCTGTTTCAAAGCTAATTTCTCTCGCCAAACTCTAATTGACACTCTGTTATGTCTGATTTTTCCGCAATTGTCAGAGTAATTGTCAGTAAATTTGTTGAAGCACAAAAAAGGTTTAAAATGAGAACAGAATTATGGAAAAATAATACTAATATCACCCTATGAAATTGAGTCAATCAACCTTCAACCGAAATTCAATTGCATTTTCAATTTTAGAATATCTGAAAACTAGGTTCTGAAAGGCGGTTATGGGGCTTTATTCAAATCGTCAACAATCAATGAAATCATCTTCGAAAAAGCAAAAAAAAGTGTATGAGAAGGAAGAGGTCATGTGATCGATGATTATCAGCTCACACTGCTGTGGGTGGCCAATTGGCTAATTTTGACTATTTCTTCTTATGAGTTTGAAAGCTTAGGTGCAGCAAAAACTGGTAACTAGGGCAAAAGGTAGCTAAGATTCCTCTGGGAGTAGATAACAAAGCCAAGGCATCGGGCGTCTTGCATTATTTGATTTCTGAATGTATTGGGTTATCAACGTTTGGTCTCTTCAAATACTTCAACTTCATATTTCTTCATTTGACTATGTGGCTCCTGAATCGGTTATTATCTTGGGTTTCCAGAGCTTGTTGGCCGGCTGATTTCATCAAATAGTCAGTCATACCACGTGGAGAGAACGTATCCTCTTAGTTAGTCACAAAAATTGACCAATACCAGAGAAATTTGTACTGTTGAAAACTAAGCACGGTATGTAGATGGCCGGCAATAAAACTGAACAGTTGAAATAAAATGACCCCCTATTGGAAATAGCAACATTCAACTGTTAAATCCTTTTGAATATCTAAAAGCGAAAATTAATTCAAATAGGACGATGACAGAAGCTCTAATTCACAACATCTCCGGAGCTTAACTGCCTTTCTTAAACCACAAATATCAGGCAAGCTAAAATTTCAAACCATCTCCTAGATTGCAGTTAGCCTCTCACAGAAGCACAGCCGATATTGAATAATAGTGGACTTAAAGCTATCCTAAACTCAAGGTGAATCCTATTCATGGAATTACATTCTCGCTTAGCTATGCAGTACCAACCGAGAGCTTGGCAGAATTCCTTGGGAACTCTCAGCTTCAGCAAGCAGGACGATCTTTGGGTTGACATTAAACGTCTGCCTAAAGTCACCAAGCGCTATGAAGAACCAGATAGATAGATTGAAGTTTTCAGTTCAGTCACAGTCTATCATGACTAAAGCGGCCAACGAAGTCAATTAACTCCCCTCAAATTTTGAAATCACACCTACACAGACTTTGAGGTAAAGTAGTGAAATGTAGGGCTCCTACTTTTTTATTTTGTTTTGTTTGATCACTTTGATCACCAATGACTTAAAGTGTGCAACACCGCTGTCAAATATGTGTTGTTTCTTCTAGAAGGAAATTTTGGAGAGAGAGAGAGAGAGAGGGTGAGATGTCCATTCTTCTATGATGAGTTATGTGAAAGTCAAGACCTTGAGTCCCTTGGACACATAACTGCAACCTTACCTCTAATTACAGCCATATTGGTATGGATTGCATAATAAGCAATATTTCCACAAGAGTCGAATTCCTGAATTTTGGAGATCGAATCGCTTTTTCATACAACTATTTGTAATCCATTTATTTAGATATTCTGCCATTCTATTTAAACCACGGATAACTTCATATGAAGCCATTTCTTTCATTTCAAACATATAATTTTGAAAATGCCAATTTGGGTTAAAGTTGTCAGTGACAAATGTAATTTAAAATCTGATATCCTCATCCCAATTATTAAATTTGGGCAAAATCATCTTGACATTTGAAACATATTCCCTCCCATAATTACTCCGATCAGGAAAGAAATTCAGCTAACTCATTTTAAAAAATTGAAATAAGCTTTGACATGCTAACAATTTCAAAACTGCATTGTGCAACCTACCTGTCAAGTGTCAAACGGACTTTGAATGAGGGAAAAAGAAGATGTGAAAATAAAGTACGCATTTTTCTAACTGGGTATTGCAAAGAGTGCAAATGTAACAGCATGAATAACTTTAGAAGTAAATAATTGCTTCACATTGAACGAACTGAAATGAAATATACCTCAGGAGATACACTGAAAGTTCATTTTCCATCCACCAGGAACTCTGAACCGTCATTCAGGGAACTTGTGGTCAGATACTGAAATTGGTGCTATAAAACACCCTATATTTGCTATAAAAAAATAAATAAGAAGTCAGAATTAGGATAAAAGCAGACCACCACATCGCGTGCTTTTGACAAGAAGTCTTTCTTCACACCATATTTGATCACCAGGGGATGGTCAATAATAATTAGTTACCTAAAATATCAGTTGTGCAGATTTCATGCGACGTTTGAGTTGATATATACAAACGACGACATTTTCTTAAACCATTATGGAACCTTAGATTTTGAATTTTGCATACCAAGTCTTGGTAATAATTGCATTGACTTGGACAGAGTACTCTCTGAACATATTTTTGTACTCGAAAAGTAACCAGTTTTCTAACTTCGTGGTGTGCCCATAAATTGATAATTACTTGAACGAGAGATCTCGGTACTTCTCGAGTCCATTAGGGGAAGACCTGCTAGTTTTCCTTATGAAAGATTTACGTCCCACCACCACCACCATCAAACTGTTAACTGGAACTAGCCCTAGCTGTTGATGGATGTGCACCAATGAGCATCGATCTAACAGCGTTCATCGTTACCCCACCGACAAACCTAAGATCTATAAGTTTTTTTCACCATTCAGGCGTTCATGATACAAAATTGGCGCATATTTTTTGCTTTTCAGTGGGAGATTGAGGTCGTAATCTAAGTAGATTTTCAAACCCCATTAAAAGAGCCATTAGATCTTGGTGAAAGGAGAGGTAATAGTCACTTGGGTGTGAATGTGTGTGTTTACACAAATGAGCGAATGAATGTTTGAGCGAGTAAATCATCAAAAAGCGCCATTGTATTTTACCGTCTTTTCAACACAACACACAAAAAAGGAGGCGTCGACACAAGGCCTCAATTGGGCTCGAACTGGGTCACACATATGTGTATGTGTGAGGGCTTTTATTTGCAAGTGTGTTGTGTGCATATTAAATCATCATCGACTTGTTCATTTACACCTATCCACCAAACCCACTTCTCTTCCTCCTAACTCACTAACACACACATGTGGTTGCACTTATATTTGTGTGAGTGAGTGAACAAGCCGTGCAGCACAGTTCCCCAGAATTGGGCCATGGTTGGAGTTGGAGGGAGCGCCTTGACAACCAAACCCATATAATGAAAAGTTGCATTTCTCTCTCTCTCTCACTCTGTCTTATTTGTTTGTGTGCAATGTATGGGACTGATTTATTGACATGCAATTAAGGTAGAAAAAACGATGCTCCTGTTTAGGGACTTTTTGGGTACATAATTACGCCTAGAAGTCAGTCCCGATTAATTTATTAACGAAGTATATAATTTATCTGAGTTGAAATCACATTCGATGACTCTATCGCCGTCGGAAAATAACAAACTATTCGTGAACCTTCCACTTTTGTGACACGCTCGCCTGAATCCCAATTTCATTATATGGCAAGCTCTCCAAGCACTCAGATTTGGCAAAGTGCCAGCATTATGGAAACTCGAATTCCGCCTTCTTCACAAACTGGGTGTGCATCGAAAAACACACTTTTACTAGTGATTATTGCATATTTCAAGGTGCTTCGATGGAGCTTAAACTTGTCTGTGAACTTTATGGTGATAAATCTTTTAAGTTTCCACTTTCTCGATTGTTAAATATACTCCTTCATAACTAACAAGTGAAATCACATTAATAATTTTCCTATCAGCATTCAAAAGAAGAATATTTTAAAATGACCAAGCTCAGTTAGTAACACTGGAAAAATCAATTTTTAGCACAAATAAAATGATTAGTTTATCGATAATGCAACCAATTATTTAACATAACTAGTTTATAGCGATTTAAACATTAAAATTTTAGTAAACACAATTCTTCATTATCAAAATATCACACCCGCTACTCTCAGGATCAATCTCGCATTGCCATAAACTTTTCAAATACGTGAGTTCATGAGGAAGCCTCACTTTTCAAGAGCGCAATCTTCATGCTTTCATTTCTCCTTCCGTCAGTAAATGCACTATACTGGAAATGCACCCCATTTTCAAATCAAAATATCAACTTTTCGCCAATTTTAATTAATGAATTAGTAAAAATATGTTGAAATAATTGATCAATTTGTCGTTACTTTAACCTCGAAAAGTACTTTTACAATAGTACGTTAATATGCTTCAGGTGTTTGCAATAGATTAATTCAAGAAATGACATTAATAATTTTCCCAAGTATTGATTTTCTTAAAACGAAAGGATCTTTTTTAACTCAACCAGCTTAAAATAATTGAATTGAATTTCAAATTGCTTAAAAGTACCTTCAAAAATCTAATGCAACTACTTAGAAAATTAAAGGGAGTTTTTTTTGCAATTGCTTGTCACATCATTATTATTCGCTCCAAAACCTATAAATGCGAATTCCTAGAACTGGATGTCTGACATCAAAAACCTGTGAGCGTCTGTCTCAAGTTGTTATCATTGATATAAATTACCTATTTGGGCATGACAGATCAGTGTGATGACGACAAAAGCACGAGGTGTGAAAGTTATTCGACAAATCAATGTAATATCGGCTTAGATTGACATTGAAAGTAATTTCCATTGATTATGCAGGTTTTACCGTAGATTTAATTTAGTCGCAAAATGGATTAAGGTTATCTATTTTTTCATGCCGAAGCGTCTAAATATAGTGAAAAGTAAATTAGATTAATTGGATATAGAGGAGAAGGAATCTATTTGAGGTTGAAGCCAATGCTTTACGATACTTGACCTTTAGAATCAGTTTGCACCGCCTTTAATGAGTGTTCATTGTTCACAGATCTTGAGTGAGTTTATGCTCATGATGTTCAGAACTTATTAATCAGTTAATCCATTTTGATGGATTTTATAGGAACATGTTTGATTATTCTTTTTCAGATGTGCTAAAAGAATTCACACAAACGAAGCTTCCTTTAAATGTTTAAAGCCTTCTTCATTCATTTACAAAATGGCAACGGGAGTGGATGATGAGTGCAACACATCTGAGTCATGGAAGAGATTAATTTGGAACGTGATGATTCACTCAGGCCTTCAAAGTAAGGAGATTGGGAGTGTTGATCAATGCTCCCTCACGACTATGAAAAGAAAGCGAAATGAAATGAAGAATTGGAATGAACAAAAGGAGTAAAGTAGAAGCTATCTGATCTGATTGTGTCCACACAGCAGAGTTCCTCAAAAATTTGTCGGAGAAAGAAGCGTTGAATCGCCATTGTGCCTTGAAATTCGTGATTTGTTTCCACAGTTAACTGTAGCTTGCAATCAATGAAGACTTCCGCTACCACAAGGTCATGCATGTGTCACAGCTGTCAACTTCTCATGAAAAGGCCTGCGAAAACCTTTTATCGATAAAAAAGAAGAAAATACGGAGTATAGGGAAACAGCATGCTGAAGTGCAGATAATCCGGTACGTTTTCGATGAGAAAATGTTTGTCAAGATCAAAAGGGTACGACAGAATGGTAGACGACTTGGCTTCCACACAGCAGTCCAAAGGGCATTCCTTAACTAAACTTGCCCAAACTGTCATGGTTTTCTAATATGTATCGTTCTCCACCTAACAGGGTGAAGAGAAGTGATGTGCTGTCTCCCTAGGAATTTTCTAATCGGAGGGCTTGGATTGAATTCAGTTGCCTACACAGAATTGTAATTAAGTCCTGGATAATGAACGAGGATAGTTCATAATAGGTCATATGTATGGCGGCAGCAGGATTCAGCCCACTGCCCCACCTTAAGGAAAAGAGGAAAATGACTGGCAGCCAATTCTTGCAACACAAGTCCTACTGCTTGACCACCGAATTCTCCAGATCTTAACGCGACTGACTATTATGGATGTATTGAGCGGTGTTGAGACACTGATTGTAGTGCCAATACTGCAGAAGCCAACCACTTAATGAACAAAAGTGGAGCAATTTTGACTCTCTTACCACGGCTTGCTTTAGGTTCCACTGAGGGGTTAGAGACTGGAGTCGGATTGATGTTGTAGCGATCTCTAATAGCATTTATTTTTAGTACAACGCATTGAAAATAGTGTAATTTCCATGTTAGTTTAATTTCTATTAAATCTATTAAATTTTGTAGTTACCAACCCCTTTTATTCTTTTCTTGATGAGACTGTCAAATTTATCTCAAACAAGGTATCTATTGTTTTGATTACTGAGATAACATTATAATAACAATAATCATGAGTAAGGAATTCGAAATTATGATGAATAAGCTTGACACTAAGAGACATTACAAGCTATTATAGCAGTCAAACGCAAAAGCTTTGTCCCATTATTATTCACCGTAAAAAAAAAGCTTTTTAATTGGGGAAGCAACTGAAATCGGCTAAGAGGAAACCTACTAACCGATTAAATGGATAGAACTCGAAGAATCTGGGATCAATTTCAGGTATCAAGGGGCGTGCGATAGACTTACCTCCACGTGATGCATCCTGAGCAACGTATACTCAAACGGCAAAAATGTCTATAAACCGACAGCTGACTTCAAACTACTATCACCCGACTGTATGGGGTATTCGACCACTTCCACAGTACTCACCTTACCTTACTTTTTCTCTACCTTTGTGTCTGTCTCTTTTAAAACTGTGAATCACTCTTTTGTTTCCTCTCGAATTTTTGTAATTTTGATGTTACTCCTCTCTGTGAGACCCAAAGTCAACTGAAGGGCTAATGACAACTATCATAAAGCCTACCATTTGATATAAATAAATTTCAGGTATCAATGAGTCTAACTTTATTTGATTTTTTGATATTCACTTTGTGTGTACATAACCTTGCAAAATTGTTCGATTTTTAGATTACAACAAGTGCTAATCTGTGATGCTCAGTATTTATTGGTCGGTTTTGATCAAGATAGGTCGGTATTATCCCTTCAACCCATTGTTTACCTCAACGGTTGGGAAGACAAAATTATATTCACCAGCTTGTAGTTTTGATAGCAGTTTTAAATGACATTTTAATAACAGTACTTAAATCATCAGCTCACATGGTGACTATGTCATCTAACTGGAGCAGTAAAGCTCAAGGTCATTTGTGAAGAAAGCGCACTTTCGAATTTATACACAAATTAAAGTTGGGTAATTAGTGCATAAATAAAAACAATAACATAATAAAATATATATTCACTGAAACATTGATTGAGCTCTGCTTTCTTAAAAGTGAGTCATCTCAGCATCCAGCTATCTTAGGAACCCACTTAAATTAAAAAGCGTTCAATAAGCTCTGGACGCTAATAACTTCTGTAATTTGGTCAATGAAGCAGTAGAGCGTATAATAACAATAGACTTGACTCAAGGTGTAAACAATGGAGAATCTGAAATTCAAAGGTTATATTTTGTAAGACTCTTCTGTGCTCTCGCTTGCCTTAACCACACTGAACTGATTTAATGATCTCTGTGCTCTGTTGCTTTCTAGCAATGAGAATGTACCAAAAATACGATAGGTTAACATTATCGATTTTTAACTTATGATCCCAATATAAATAGCTTTACGATCAGGCGAAAAGATGACTTTTAATAAAATGAAAAGCGAAGCAGAGGTGATGAAGGAAAGTGTGATAGAGTTGAGGACTAAACTGCGGAAAAGGAGACGTGCTTTATCTGAAGTACACACTCATTGATTTGTCTGTTTCTATTATGACTAAGGTAATAAAAATCGATGAACGGATTGCTCGGTGCATTCGTTTTTAGTACTGTCAAGGCAAAAAAATTAACACGAATAAGTGAGTAATACTGTCAGTTGAAAGAAAAATAAATTTTTATTTTGTGCTTTCTCCCAATGGTTGTTGAAAAAAATCATTCCTCAAGAAACATCAAGAAAACAATGAATCAACGGTAAAGAAATGGTGATGTAAGGAGGGTATTCTAAATCAGGCCTTTCCCTATTAAAACCATCTCGAGAATCTCTTGTTCTACAATTTCATGAGTTTCACCATTAGCAAATTTTGGGCCTACTGGCATGAAAAGTGAGAGGATATTTTTTGAATTATTCCAGATTAAGATTGAAAATAAAGGCCTCTAGTGTGTCATCCAACCAACATCTATAGCGGGTCCAAAAATTTGTTGAAACAGTCTCAGTTCTTCCCGATTTGTTTAGTCTAAGGTCTTCCCGAGTGCGAAAGTAACCGGAACGTCCCTCAATCACTTCGTAACGCAGTTCGAGTTGAAGTGTAACAAGTTTTCGCCATAGCAACGAGAATTTGTGTTTTCCTTCTTAACTTGAGCGTCATCTCGTAAATTGTAAAGGTTGCAGATCTTTCTAAATCAAAGAGATTTAAATAAACTTCAAGGATAATTATAATTTACCAAAAATTTAAAATATATATAGAATAAAATTAAATAACAGTTGAATTTTTCTCCAAAACTTAATCAACTGCTTGTGATAATCGTAAAATACAAAAATTGCAGTGCAAATAACTAGATCATAACGCATTTGTGATTTATTAAGGAATAAATAAGCCATTTTCTTTTGAGAAAATAACTCTTCACTTCATCCCTAAAATCATCCAATTAATTGCTCTTAATTAATATTAATACGGAGATCTTACTCCACCTGACTCATAGATGAAGGAATAACTGTTTAGCTAAACAAATTTGAAAAAAATAAATATTTACGCAGTTTCAATAAACACAACAGTAAATGAATTAGAATTTTGCATGAAAGGACTGAAGGTTTAATTATAAATTGCATTAATGCCTGTTACTTCACATCGCAACCCGGGGAATTCACAACGCGCATACGTACTTCGTATTCGGCTACGTTTTACTCACAAATAAAGTTGAAATAAATTTAATTTAATGAAACTATTTCAATACATCTGCGAATAGACATAAAAAAGACGCAGTGTTCAGCTTAATATTGCTTTGAAGTGGGAAAAATTTAACTATCTTTATAAACATCCCAATAATTAGTTATAATATTGATTATCCAATCAGTGAATGCCCTTGTCCATGTTAAAAATTCTGGCATATGGCCTTGGAGATATTGAACTTGAGTTCCGCGAGGGGAGTGGGGGGTGGGGGAGGAGGCATTCCTGACTTTGAATGCGTGGACAAAAAATATGTCACCTGATTATTCTGTTTGCCTACACGGGATAAATCATGGCAATGAGAGCACGGTTTATCTACCTTCGGACAGCATGTTAAGAAAGAAATTGATTTGTTTAATGTATTTTATGATAAATATTGGGTTTATAAAAGGCAATGTGAAAAATGTGGGCGAATTTTAATCACGGAGTGGGGCCTGAAGATGATGAATATTTGGAAAGTTGCCAAGGCGATGAGACGGTGGAGGAGTGGAGAGGTTTAAAGGCTGCTTAAAATTGCGCAGTATTCAGAATTTCGCAAGGAATGATCTGCCCACTTTCCTTTGAAATATTTAAAACTGAACATTTAAAAGCTCAATTTTCACGATATAAACCTTGGATTTCCGGTTCCGTTCACGTCCACTATACTCATAGCTAGTTGACAGCTGATACGATTTAACTGTTTGCCAAGTCACCTTTCATTTCATTTGTATTTTCTTAATGAAAATAGCAAAGACATTCGAAATATGCTAGACCAAACTGGAGTTCAATACTCTATATTATTATTTCAAATGACAGGTTTTATAATAGTTATCATTAGTCCTTTAGTTGACTTCTGGCTTCCCAGCATCTCTGGGTTTCTGTCGTTGTCTATAGGGCTGGTCACCGTATCAGATGGGTCTTCTCCATTTCCTCCTGAAGGTCACATAGGGGGCATATTGGTTGGACGTACACTCCTATTCTGTGAAGATGTTTTGCCAGGCAATTGTGTCCGGTACGCAGTCTGAATTCCGCAACAGCTTCGATTCTTGGCCAGTCGGTTATGTTGGAGAGTGCCACTGTCTACTACTTCTCCTTTGTTTGGACTCCGAGTTCGTAGCTTCTTAAAGTATTGAATTCTCTCATGATTAAGGTCTTCATTGTGTGTGGAAAGATATTGGCCGGTCTATAGCTTGCAAAATTGTGAGTTCCTTCTTAGCAAGTGCGTCAGCGAGCTCATTGCCTATAATGCCACAGTGTCCAGGGATCCATTGAAGAACTATTGCTTTGTTTTTTCCTTGAGTAGCTGATAGAGTTTTTTGCATTCATGGATCTCAGCTGTTTTGGGTAGTTCTCTGTTTCCAATTGACTGTATTGCTGACTTTGAGTCCGATAGAATTACTGCGTTGGTGAATTCAGTATTCTGGCAGTACAATTGGCCTAAGGCTATCTTAATGGCCTTTATTTCACCTTCAGCTGCTTTGAAGAAGGAGAACAGTTCAGAGTAAACACCTGAACCAACGTTTGCTTGGTTTTCTTCGTAGGACTCATCAGTGAAGACCTGGAGTCATTGATCTGCAGGATAGTTTGAATTAATTGTCTTAAAGGCCAATAAACGCATTTGATCTGGTGAGGTGTTTGCTTTCGTGGAAAGGCCAAGAAGTTGGGTGCAAAATTGTACTTCGTTATCTGATAATGGGTTTTGGGGTAAAGGGAGACTTTCTGGTTTGTCAGTAGTTTGTAATCTATTCATCAGTTCTGTATTAGGCCAACTTGCGTTTTTAGGTGTCTTGGTCTATTTTCGTAACTGCTCCAGAATGCGCAGTAGTTTCTCGTACAGGGTCAGGACCTTCTCTTCGACAGATGAACGTACTGTACTGTTCCGTATGATCAGGAGCACTGCACCAATGGGTGTTGATTATTCCTCCAGTAATTAGTCGCACTGTCTGGTTGTGCGTCTTCTCGAGTGGTTTGAGAATCGCCTCAGTGGCTGTAGCGATACTGTTTCTATATAGGTTGCTCTATGCTTTCGAAAATTGTAGGCCTGATTTTAGAAACAGCGACTGAAGAAGTTGAAATAAATGCAAACCTGATATTCAATGCAGTAATCACCAAAAGACCTAAAATTTAAGTTCTAGTCTACCTATACGCTCTGAAATATTTCAAGATTCAGATTACAAAGGGGCACAAATGATAACTGGAGTACATACATCCTTCTGCCTGGTTTATATTTCATTATGATATTAGTATCTGTCCGTTTTCGCTTCAAATATTTTTAGGAATGAATTAATATTATAATATGTGGGAAGTTTGATACATTAAGATTTATCTATACTGCCCTCCTTTCAATTATTATTGATTATCAGGGGAGTAGATAAATCGAACCTGGATCTTACCAATAATAAGAAAGTAATATTTGTTGGCTTTTGTGGAGAAATTAAGATATCTAATTAGCTACAGTTTAACCTGTGGCCCTTTCACCCTCAACATTTTGTTCCATGAGAAGTTCTAGGGGCTGTGGCGGTAGTTCGCATTTTAAAACAAGTGGGTGAAAATTGTAGTAGAGGATGAGTGCAGTCTTTGTATTTCCTTAATCTGCCACCCACTTCAAATTAGATTGATCGGAGAAAGCCCATACCAGAAGTGAGCAAGTTTGAATGGAGTGGTGTCGATTTCAGTGGCATCAGTTGCCATATTAGGGTCGGTCCTTCTGGCAAGATCAGAATACTGATGATGTAAGACTGCCGATTACCCTAACCTTTGACTTTTACATAATCCTCCATTTAAACAACCTTCTAGTTAACGTGATGCGTAATTACAACGTTACCAACTCCTTTTCTAACTCAATTCTCCTTAAAACCCTTTCTATTGAGGGAAAGGATAGATAAGGAACTCATGTACACGTGTCCGCTTAGTGGAGAATGAGGTAAAGTAAACATTAGTATTGACCTAAAGGAGACTGGCTGACTCACAAGTAAGACTCTCTCGAGTGGCAAAGCCAAAATCTGCTTCAATAGTTGTCAGGCCTTGTGTCTTATCATCCAGGAGCAAATATTTACCCGGCTGTCGCTATTCGCCTTTCTCCCCCCATTTCTTTAACCCTCACCCCCCTTCTCCTTCCTCCCCCCCCTCCCACCTCCTCCCCTCTTTCTACATATCGTATTTTATCTACTCTTCCCGGTATCATTGCTTTTCCCTTGTTAGTACCAGGGTGGTGGCCAGGAGGGAGCGGACTTTGGCCTATTAGACTTCTACTAAAGATGAGTAAGTGGGCCTGGCCAGACTGGGATGACTTTGTGTGTGCTAATACTTTTGTTCACACCCCTTTCCCCATTCCCCCACCACCCCTCCCCTCAGAATTTGCGACTTATTTTAGTGTGTGATGATGAAAACTAAGCCAACAATACAAAAGTAAAGGGAAACGTTTGACCTTAAGTCAGTAGGATGAGACGCTTTACTAAAGAGAAAAGTAGAACTTCTTAAAGGAGGATAAATCTGTTAGTTTACATGCCGAACAGGAACAACCTTAGATTTACTCTTCTGTCAAGCAATTACTGCGCCTAGATGAATATTGAGTCTTTTAATAGTGCAAGTTATAACTCGTATGGAACACGATTTCAAAAGTCGGAACTTGTTAGTTTAAAGTACATTGGCGATGTATCGGAAATTAAAGTCTTTTCGTTGGAATAGCGCAAAATGAAGTCATCCATTAGACTGAAATGTGACTGCCAACTTACCTAAACACTACGAAATAAAGGTAGATAGATTGCAACTATTGGGAACTGCATTCGCAATCGATGAGAAAGCGAAACAAACTGTCATACAAAGGTCGGGGTCAAGTTAGTAAAGTTTATAAAATTGTATGCGTATGCTTGGCGTTTTAATATCCAAGTCCCGATTGCTTTCAGATCATGGTGGTTGGAAGGTCAGATGGCAGAATGTGATCTATATTGTTAGCACTGGATGCAGTGTGAGCCTCTTCTAAAAGTCGTCCATAAAAGCAGGGTATGCACTTTATGTTGGTCTTAATTCATAGCCCTACCATTCAACTGATATGGGGAAAATTTAGCATCTGTCTACTTAACGTATCTATCACAATCGCCTAACAATAGTCCATATCTTTTCAAAAAAAGGAATATTCACAAAATTCGTCGTCATGACAACTGGGGAAAAAATTCAAAAAAATTGTTAGCAATTTTAATGGAGTCACATTAAAAAATTAACCTCAGTGATTGTCATCCTAAATATGGAAATTTTCAATAATCAGCTATTTTAAGAAGAGCACATACATAGGGTTGGAGGTGTGAAAGTTGATTGACAGCAGTGAAATATTGAAAATGCAAGTGTTGTGCAGTTGCCAGAGTTGGCATTAAATCAATAAAAAACAGGTGGAGCACCACTAGGGTCTGTTGAAGTTCTAAAATATACTCTGTGGTAATGAAATACGATCTTAACTTCCTGAAAAGAGCTTACTCTCTTCATGCAAAGACCGAATTGTAAAACTAGTTCTACTTGAAGATTTAGACTTCAATTTCAAAATTTGATAACTCGGCCATGGGAAGCAGTATTTTAAAAAAGGAGAACCATAGAGTATTGCTCATAAATCGAATTTGCTGTCTACCACATTTTGGAGCCCGTTATTAACAGAAAACAAACAGTAATGCGATGAGTTAGTTAATAATCAGAGCGGAATTAATTTCGGAGATTCCAGAATAGGTGTAAAGGATGACAGAATTGGAAAATTTATTGACACAAGGGGTTTGCCTTTAAACGCTTGAAATAAAGAGAACGCCCAGGAACATACTAATTGGATTAATAAAGACACTGAACAAAAAATAACTTTGGAGGGGAGGGGGGGGGGGGGAGGAGGGGTGAGGAGGATTCACCTAATCAACCAGAATTACCTGTATGCATATGTTTGCTTTTCTCTCGCTCCCTCTTTTCAGGCCCGAGCACCGCTCAAGGTCAGGATGTGCTTGCGATGGGACAAGATGGGAGTATCTCTACACTCCCCTCTATGGTCGTCTATTGAGCGGAGTCCCAGCGACTAAGGGACCGGTCCAATAGATACATTCAATGTGTGTCTAACTGGGAATTAGGGGGGGGGGGGTTGGGGGTTGGGTGGGAGTTATAATTGAATGGTACAAAATATTGACACAACGATAAAAAAAAGAATCTTTTGAAGTGGGCTGATGGCGTACTTGTCAACGCATACGCCTGTCGAATTAGGTGTCAACGTGTCAATGCCTATTGAAGTGTACCCGACGTCGTGGATAACCCGGCGTACTGGTGGGGTCTGGTCGACAATACCTATGGTGTAATGCTAATTCCCCCTTTGAAGGCCAATCTAAATCATTCATTATTAAAATTTACAAATTTAAAAGTAGTCTATTTTGTCAAATAGCAACAACAGGTGATCTACTTGATCTTGGTGATCAAGGCTTGGTGACCTTGGCTAATTGAGAGTACAAATCATTCAATCTACATGATTTCCCCTGCTCCATTACTTGCGCCAAAGTTCATACCCAATGGAGCCTCATGAAAGTGAAATGATTTTAGGTTATCCTCAAGCACTTATACTGATTAAATTACGAATAAAATGTTAGCGAGGAACACACAAAGGTATTCTCAACACCGTGGGAAACATTTTTCGTGAATGAAAGATAATGAAATATTCAAGGATCCACTGACACTAGTTTTAGTATCTACTTATATATTTATTAAAATGACTATAGTAGGAAACGCAATTATGTGCAGGTGGTGTAGGTCAGAGGTCATTGAACGACATAACCTGTTCTGATTGTTAGAAAGAAAATTAGTTACTGGAGGGATAGTGGAATTTGAGGTCTGTAGATTCAATATGTCTGCGTACATTGCAATATAGCCTTCTTTATGGCACAAAGTTATGAATACAACGCATTAAACCAAAATTCAATAATGTCTTAGACAAGGTCAGTTTCCTATGATCAAAAACGATATACAATTAGCCCTAATTTTCAAATTTTATGGTTCAACAGAGAAACAGTAAAGTATGATTCTTTCGACTATATTCCATTTTGTAGAACACTTGTACAAGTATTATAAAATCCATAAGATATAACGCTTTAAGAGGGAAAATTATTTATCATTGAAAGCCTGCCAATTTTAATGAACCAACAAATAAAACAAGAGAAACTTTTGACCAACCTTAAGCTCATTAATTAATTTATCGATTTTTAAACGTCGAGGCTAATTTTTTGTTAAATATATTATATGAAGGTAGAAAAGCGGAATTAATTATCTCCTAATTTTATTAAGGTGTAAATAAAAAGGGTTTATTTCAAACCACATAGTCATCGAATACAGGCTATGTGAGCTTTCAACTGTTTCGAAATCTTGTAAAATCAAAATTATATGCTGTTCTGATGGAAGTAAAACCCAAATTCTCATGAGAAAGTGCTTAGATTCAAAATACCGGAAAATTACGCTTTAATGCACAAAGTTAATGCAAAATTGACCGACTTGTTGAACACTAAAACATGTGTTTCTGAGAGCAAAGCAAACATTCATTTGAGTCATTAAAAATAAATTTCGATGGACAAAGCAATCATGGTGTTTATCGAGGGTAAATGAGAACTTTGACCACTTAAGCTGCAACTTTGTTAACCGCGTGACATCGACCATGTCCACATGTCGAGGTATTTTTTTAGTGAAAAGGGTGACCAAACGAGGTCACCTGTTGTTAAACATGGCAACCTACCAACGAACGTCTTCATGACAGATGGTAGGGGGGGGGGGGGGAAGGAAACTGATTTGTCGTTAAAAAATTGAGGAAAGGAGGAGTGATTCGTTTTAATTATGCAATCATAGAGTTAATACCGATTAAAATATTGGTAATTTTGACAGTTTAAGGCCGAATCAATCGCAGATGCTTAAGCGAAAACCTTTGAGCCATACTATTTGAACATGTGTTTGCCAGTCTCGTCTACCTGAATTTGGCAGTAAGAAAATATACTTATTCGAGTTAGCACGGCCGATCACAGTTAAATGAATTTGGTCAGTAGACTCCGATGATATCGCGACATGAACTCATCCAGATACTTGGGGGGGGGGAGGGTCAAATATTGACAGCTCAACCCATCTTGCTAATTATCTACTACCCATGAGTATTAACAAAATAGGCTTCTATTTTATTATAATAAGCGAGAACATCTCATAAGAGCGCATAAATCGGACTTCTTCAACAAAATGAATATTTAAGTCCATTCTTACTCATGACAATTAAAATATGTAAATTTTGAGATATTTTCATACAGGGAAGCAAAGGATGTTTTTGGAATTTATTCCCTTTTCTGCTTTTGCCCATATTATGATGGCATATTTTCATCAGATTTATGAGTGTTAGCTAAAATACTGAAGAAAATTGAAAAAAACGCCTAAATAAATATTAAACATTCGTAAACTCTTTGTCATTCAATCAGGCAATGGTGGCTTTGTTCATTTTTTAATTGCCACAACAGATAAAAGCAAAAAGAGACGGGAACTTGAATTTCTGAATCTGAACCATGAGTTTTGTTAGAGATATCATGTTGTTCCACGCTAAGTGCCCAATTAGACCAAGCAACATCATGCGGGCTCGAACATTCTGGAACGTGCGGAGATGCTGCTGATCACACTAGGGAGCAAATGTGGACACGAGTACAGAGACCTCTCTGCCAATCAATAAACAATAGTCATTATAGGGTCAGTGTAACCATAACAGTATTTAATGATTAAGCTCCATTTCAATGCACACAACTCAAATAAATGTGTTCCACGCCATACCCCTGTTTTCTCTATATACTTGAGGCAGCTTAGCTACCTTTGGGAGCCATTCATACCATGGGATCTTGGCAGAGAGATTACTGGGGATAAGTCAAGGCTCATTTTGATGGCATCTGCTACAGATCACGCAAATTTTTTGCATTGGCATGGATAACAAAATTTATCTTCAATATTAAGCAATACTGAAGGAGAATGATAGCATTTATGTTTTCTAATCATTTTTTTAATGATACGCTTTCAAGATGGAGGTAGTGTCTTAGTGATCTTTCCGCTGGGACAGAAATTGATTAGTAATAGTAAATTTTATACAATTGACATTGCTACCCACCAAATGATCAGTGATGGTAATTAATATCGGTTATTACGCCTAAAGAGTGATACGAAGGAAAAAAGACCATTTAGAGAAAGCTTTCGAATTATTTATTGTCCAAAGGTATATCGGTCAATAAGAAATGGAATTACTGCTCCAAAGACTCGTAACAACGAACTCTAGAAAATAATTTTTTTCTGACATGAGCCGATTTCTTCTCATTTGACTGTCACAGAAAACCAGTGAGAACATTGCTTTTGTTGCAAACTGAAAATAAGAGTACCTCTTTATACAAAACGCATAAATTTGTATTGCAATTAAAGTTGCGCAAGTCCTTTCACAAAAATTTCTATGATAAAAATATGTTTATTTGAAAATAAATGTTGAAAAATGATAAATCTCACAAACAGAGAAGGAAAGCAATTTAATATTATTGTGTATATCAATTTTATCACACTATAAAATTCACATAGTGTGGAATCGTCTGAACTCAGAGACAATTAAATTAGGTGAATAAAGTGGATACAGAGGTATTAGCAAACTTTCAGAATGAAGATGAGTTTAGAAATGGCTTCGTTGTATTTGGTGCTTGGAGTCAAGATAGATTCCAATTACTCTCTGCCTCCAAGGTCTGCCATTTATGATTTGTTTCCCAGTGATCTTGGATGAATTCAAGGTCTCAAATAGCAGAACTGGTTGAAATGTCGATTAGTTTTGTTGGTTGATCATAAAATTTCCGTTCATCGTCTCCTCCAATAGCCAAATAGGTAGGGGGATTTGAATACTATCACACACGTTATCAAAACAGCAGAGGCCAATATAGATAGCATATTCATGACATTATGATCAAATTACATCTTCGAGCCTTTATGGGGAGGAACTTATATTTTGCTACTCGTCTCTAGAGATATTTCTAGTTGCCACTCATTCCATTATGTAAAAGTCTAGCAAAAAGCATTGAGTTATTCGTTGCACCACTTGCGTACACGTTTGCTCTGGGAAACAAGAAGTCTTTCTAGCATTCTTATTCACCAGCTTCTTCTGCGTCATCATATTCCAATGAGAGTCAAAAATAAACGTTCGAAAATGTTGTATCGAGGGCAAATTGACCAGGAGATTTAGGGAGTCCCCGATGTGAAAGGGGGGATATCATGGCCTAAATAGACAAGCATGTCTAATCGTGTCTCTATTACTGTAAATCTCCATTTTATGGGAATTCGTGGGGAACTGATGAAATTCGAAGCTGCCAACTGCTTGCCAATGTGTAAAATCTTCTTGCACTAACGAGAGGATCACTTTCTCTTAGGCACAATGATCTAAAAGGGCTTTCATGCTTGCTGCTTTAGGCCTCAAAATAGACAAGAGTAGTTGGAAACGTCGTAAGTTCAAATCTATAAAATTGGATCACTCCACCCTCGAAAAATATTCACCCTCTACAGTATCCACGTATCCACATGTTCGATTTTACATTGCGTACTACCTCAATTATTAAGCGAATGATATCATTAATACATCAAAAATGTATCAAATATAGGTTTGATTACTGGTAGGTTACTTTAAAAGGGAGCTTTTTTTCACTAATCGAACAGTCGAGGAGAGCATAACTTAGAACTACCGTCAATTAAACTATTGATTGATTAGCAAGGAAGTGGAAAATGGAAACAGTTTGGAAGCTAAAGGATTGTTAAGTGACCTAGGCCGGTTTCATTTAAAAAGTTGGATCGTATGAATAATTAAAAATTCCCCTTCCAAAGTACATTTGTTGCGGGAAACAAGGTTGTTCCAGCTCAAATAATTTAATAATTTTTTGAATTTTGGATACTTTCCTATTTAATGTATTTAATCATAACAGCTTGATTTGGCACAATTCAACATCTGATTTTAAAGGCAGTCTTGACCCTGAGATCTAAACAAATTAAATAAATATATACTTGCCTAACTTTGCAAAGATTTCCCAAAATCCGGTATGAATAAACGCTCGAAAGTTGATGCTGATGCACACAATGGTTAAAATTAGCTCATGGTTCAGCATTTTTAGCATCCCCAAAAGAAGTGTTTGTGACATTTGAACTTCGCCACCTTCCATTGCGTCACAATTAGACAACCGGCCGGTTTGAAGGGGAGTATGGTTTAAAAAAATACACGGTTGATTCAAATCTTATTATTTCCTGATTCGCATAGAAATCTCATTAGCATTACCTCCAGGTTAATTATTGATTTCTAACATATTAATCGCATTTGCATCGGATTTTCCAATATCAATACTGTCACTCTGTATTGGGAAATTGATTGAAAGATTGAAAAATAAAAACAATCTAATCATGTTTGTGGTTGAATTTTTCGCACGAGTATAATTGTTGTCATTTTTATAAATAGCTAGAAACAATTAATAATAATAATAATAATGACATACATTGTTTCTCGATTATGGTTTCATTTAAAGTAGAGTCATTTGAGACACTGCATTTTTAAATAGCTATTTTTACATTTATATTTCAACATATTATTATTTAAAACAATCTTTAATTAGCCGCTGAGTTACCTACCCAAATAATTTGACTTCACAGACGGAAATAACTTTGAAATCTGGTAATAATGTCAAACTCTGCCAATCTAAATTTTGAAAATATATCAAAACGAGTTTCACGGTGACGCAGTAATCCACAATGGAATTTTGCAATGGCGAGTCTGGCGTTTCTCAACGCACTATTCAAACTGACAATCAGTGCTGGGACAATAAAAAGCGATTAATTCCTAAGAACTGCGTAACTACGAAACGGTACCGAGAGAGCGAGATGTAGGATGTCTGTTTTATAACTATAGAGGGCTGAAAATTGCGACATTTGAAATTGGTGGAAAATCGGGTTTCTTTTAGCCTAGGTTTATTGTGAATCAAATATCTCTCATCGATAATTAGGACTGAGCGGCACATTTAAATGTATTCTGCGAAAGAAACTACCCTGCTGCAATTTATTTGGTAAATTTAAAATATGTATTTACTTTTTAAATTACTTCAGCCTGAAATAGAAAAGGTGTAGCAATTCTTGATTGGCCAATAGGAAATTAACGACCATCGGGATCTAACCTGGTTGATTTCCAATAGGCTCCTTTTATGTTTGAATTTTATTTGCCAGCATCAACCTAACAGCATCGTGGATATAGGAATTCATTTTGAGAGTAATAAATAGAAAAAAATTATTACATATGCTTACTTAAAACCTCAGCTTTTAAAGACACGATCATTGGCTAAATCAACACATTGCATATTTAGTTAGATATCATGATTGACCTTGTCCAGACCAATGGGCATGAGTGCTAATAGAGGGGTGGGGGGGCGGTAGGATGGATACCAACATTATTATTATTTGGATGTAACCGTTTTTCATCCTTAACTATTGTTGTGACACCTTTTTAAGGGTCTTACCGTTGTTTTACAATTTCGTGCAGTAAAGTCTACAATTACATGGATGTTGAAACTTCGTCAGTGGGTCAGTGGCAAACAGGTTCATCTGTTAATTTGAGGCCATGACTTCAATGACCGTCGATGCTTACTCGGTGATCGGAGTTACAAAACGAATTCTTTTAGTTTGACTAATGATAAAAATGTCAGTATTTGGGTCTCTCAAAAGGGAGGCTTCATAAATGCTAGGAAACAACGTTCTCAAATGAGCTTGAAAGCCGTAATTATCGTAAATAGTCTATAGGCAATTAGTAAATTTTGATTTTACTTTTCTCTACCCTTCACTACGAAATTATTCAATAAATAAAAGTACTGGCATTTGTAAATTAAGATGTAATCTTTTGGTACTCATGGTTAGAAAAAAAGATATCTCTGTACATAATGTTAAATGATAGATTTATTACATAGAAAATAGAAAAAAAGACATAATCTTCATAATATGAACTGCGGCATTTGTATCGAAACCGCTGAGGGACATAATGATTGGACAATAGATGAACGAATATTGCAAGTGACTATATTGGTGAAATAACTAAGACATCCATGACATATCAATTATTAATTGAATTTGTTTAAATAGTTCAAGGTTGAACGGTGGGTGTGAATTATGAACCGTGTGATTGAGCAAATTCCATATTAGTTAACGAGCCGGCTAGACAATTTTCCTTCTTACTTGATTCAGATTTGACTAGTCCCTCTCATTTATCATTGGATATCCCCTTCTTCATTATTTCTCCCAGGTTCCTTGAGAGAAGAGGACCCCTTTCAATTATTTGTCACTGAAAGTATAGAACGGTAGATAGTGAAGGATTAGATGCGACACTATTTCAAAATTCTATGAAAGGTATAATGAGTGATGATGAGAATGAGGAAGTACACATTTTCAGATTTAAATCAGAACTTGATTTCTAGGAATATGATATTATGCATTCACGTTTGTGGCAGCTACCTATCACATTTAAGTAATATAGATAGGGTTATAGACGGCTTTTTGTTAATTTCCAAAAGAGAGTGCTGAATTAACATAATTTGACCTTCGGTCCACATGGATGCGGATTCGAGGCTGGAACGATAGTAATGACACCAACCCAAAAATGTCTTAATAATCAGTCAAGCATTGAGCCCGACAATAGGACTTTGTAGGCTCGCATGTTGTATATTGATCACTTGAATTTTTGTCTATTTGCAAATAGAAAAGGTCTTGAACAGGAGGGTTACTATCTCCATCTTAATCGCTAGCATTATTCTTGCGGTTCTACAGACGATTGGATACTATTGTTTTAAAGGTCCGGATGAATACGTTGGTTGTTTAACTTTCATATATTGTTTATGTAACAAGTCATTATAGATTATCGTCATTAAAAATCCCCAAAGGACGAAGGAATGGGATCAGAAAAGGGGGTTCAAAAGGGTTGCTTCATTTCATTTTTGGATTGGGGTTGCAGAACGCTCATTTGGTGGGTCATTGGTTAAATGCTTAGTCACAAGGCTCGGTGACTATTGATTAATTGTTCAATTTTAGTGACCGGTCTTATCACTCAAGTTAATTTTTTTATGAGAGGGTGGAATGATTTTAAGGATTTTACATGATCTTTGTATGGCAGAGCTAACAGAGCAGAGTTCCCCCAAGTTGAACTCTACTAATAATGTTATAAATGGGCATCTGAATATTTGCTAAATATGAATTAAGAGGGAAGATATTATTGGTTAAGGATAAAGTATGCTGGGGCAAATGACATGAGATTTACTATTTACAGAAAGTTTTAGTCAAGTTTAGCATAGCATATTAATATTCGATCTCATCTTATTATATGACCTCAACAGTATCAATACCTTTCTTTGACCGATTTGATTGATCTTGATAGTTAATTAATAGATGCTGATGTGAACCATATCCCTTCTGTGGTGGACACTGACCAGTAAGCTACCGCCGCATTCATGTAATTTTTGAAAATTAACTGTGTTGGCATCGGGATAGGCTAGATTTTTTCTATTACAATGGTGTTTCCAAGTGGAAACTATTGTAGCTACTTCATGTAATGGAAGTCAGTGGAAACACATCTCCTAATTCTTGTCAACGTTCACGCATGTACATCGAGTGATGTGCTTGGCATAGTTTTAACCGACTCATAATTAAAGAAGAGTTCCTAGAACAAACTCGGTGTCCAAGATATAAACTTTGGTCAATTCGCAGATTGCTGAAAAAGTGATGAGTGGCACTATAAAAAAGCCAGAATGATGTAGTAACCTTTGGAAACAATTAAACCCATGCGTTATATCGGAAACTGCTTCACATTTGTGAGAAATATACAACAAATGATTCCGAATTTATACAATTGAAGATTTCGAAGAATCGAGTTAAGATTTCGCAAAGAAAAGTCGATATGTAAGAAGAAGACAGAAAGTCCTCCTTAAACGAATTTCATCACGATTGTTTAATTTTATAATTGCCACCAAATCTAAATAAATGTATTAAAACTCTTGAAATGTGACACGTTCAATTGATTAACCTTTGAACTACCTAATGTGTGTAATGCATAAAAGCGAAAATTAAACTGAGCACATTCTTGATAATGGATATGTAAGCAAGGGAGCCACATTTAGCAACGACCTATAAGCTCCTAGACTATTCTTGAATAAATTTGTTGCTTGATCTTCAGTGTAAATAAATAAACTTTTCAAACTTAAACCTTGTTATTTTTCCTTATCTAAAATGCTGGAAATAATACCTTTTTGTCCCACAATTAGCGTGAGTACTCAAACCTCCAATTCAACAACACATTCTACAATGAAATGCTCACCACGTTGTAGGCATTTTGGGATCTTATCATAATTAGATTTTGTTCTGCCTCATTCATTTGGAAAAATCGTAAATATTTCGACTAGTCAAAATGATTCAAGATCACCGCGGCCCTGCAGCGCAAAGATAATATTCTGCCATTTTACAGCTTCCACAACCAACGATATGTTCTACACTTAAAGTGAATGCGGGTATCTAGAATGCTCAGGGTATTCTGTAGCCAATCAATTATATTTCAAGCTCATCATCTAACTACCCCGATTTTGAAAACAGCACTTTAGGCTCGGTGAAACCTTTAGAGTTACCAAGAGAACGTTTGCGGATCTACGATAAACGCCACCCGAAGGGCCAACTAAAACATTTGTGCTATGTTAACATATTTATTTTCATTTCTTTGTTTAGTAAATTTGTAAAATCTGCAGAAAATTTTAGAAATAATAACATAAGCTTGAAAATTAGTAGCTCATGAAAGCTCAAACCAGATTCTTGTTTATTCAAAGAATTATTACAAATTGTTAAATGATACAAATGCCCATGCTACTAAATACTTTTAAGTAGAATAAATTTTTCAAAACGAGTGATTTATTTACAGGGATTGCAATTAGGAGAGACGGAGGACAAGGTTAGGTTGAATGACATAAAAAAGCGATTCATAACAGACGACATATAACATGACAGCAGTAAAAAATTAGAGGGAGACCTAGAATGCGCATCTAGTACGCATATCCTCTAAACGCTTAGCAATGTCCGTGGGTGTCTTGTCCATCTCATCGGCAATATCCCGCTGCTTATCCGCTTCCAACGAATTAAACATCTCACAGAGATCACCATCGATTACATTCTGCAATAAGATACGAGTTAGTGATTCTAACAGTTTACTGATTGAATAGTAAATTTACAACTAATGGGAATAGTACCTTGCAAGGATAGTAGAGCGATCGGTAGTGTAGATGATCCCGACCAACGAGGGAGATGTTTTCTGTGCGCATATGAAGCTCAAGATGTTGGAAGAAAGAGTAGGCGTCCTTAGAGACGAATGGAATGAGAATTCCAAGGGATCCTGATAGTGTGGAGTAGACTAAAGCCTCAGAACCACCAGGAATTAGTGTTGCCTTTTGGAGACGGGTCACCACTTCACCGACGTAGAAGTGACATACCATCTAGGAGAATATGGGTTTATATATATACTGGTAAGTGATCGTACCACCAAACACGTCAAGGCGGAAGGCAATTTCAATCCGTGAAAAGTTAGAAGTAATGCCAAATAAATCTGTTATGCAACATCCATACGATTTATAAATTATGAAAACCCACTAGTTTCGTTCTAATAAGTTCAAATAGACGTAATCTTTTAAGTAATTTCGTATGAACTAAAGTGCATGCCCTTACAATATAATTAAACACCAGAAACAATAACTGAATAGTGAAGAAAAAAGATTGTTTTCCGTTGCTTCAACATGAACACGAAAATACAAGGATCGATGTAAAAAGACATCAAATGTTTGAAATTAATCTTAGAATGGCACAATAAATAGCAAGATTGGACAATACTCATTCGGGCATAATTTCCAATAAGAAAAAAAAATCATCAAAAACCACTTTATCCAAACTGGAGTAGATTGGTTGTCAGGTTATCGTTAACGCCCGCACGACGGATTTATATATTTAAAAAGGTTGCCATACACAATCTGTGTATAATAAAAAAAAAACAAACCCATCTATCAGAATGAAATTTGAACCAAAATTCAAACAAGAAATTAATACAAACTTCAGTTCCAAAATACTTATAACTGTTTTCTTACCCATGGATACAACATTCTCCGTAGAAGCACAATTAGAATAAGACTAAGCCGTGTAAGCTATTATTTAAGGCACTGAGGATAGATGTATTGAGGAAAATGAAAAGTAGACGTTTCAATCGCGTAAGTCACAGCAAGCCAAGAGTTTGCAAAGTCGATATCAACACTAGGTGGTTGAAAACACACGAAATTTAGCTATACTTCAATTCACTATGAGTTCACCCTGGTGACCTCGGTTATATACACGCCTAACTTCCTAACTATTAAAATACAACACTCTTAGCTGCGAATCACTGTCTATGCCAGTTAGCATCTCTGCAACTCCATAGTTGAGATAGACACCGCCACCACCACCGAATCTAATGAAATCGGTTAATTACGCTATTAGAGAAGAGGAAAAATCCAAATGCAGATTTTCGCTTTTGAGAAGTTACAAAGGTTTTATGGACAAAGTAGCTTTAATCCCAACTTGAGTCAATTTCAGAACAGAAATCTTCAAATTTCACAATCCATTTCTCTTGTCTAGGTGGACCTTACATTGGAAGTCGTAAATTCCCCTTACAAATCGCGTATATGATAACTAGATCGAAGCTAAAAAATAATTACAATATGCTAGATCAGTGCAGTGTGTCAAATATTTTTAAAAATCACATCTACTTCTCAGAAAAAATTACCACGAATACATATGGCCAACTCTGAAATGAGTTAGATTCATTGACACGTGGGAAAAAACAAATTTTTCAATAGCATAAGTGCTATTGGAATCGCATTTACCCTTAAATCTGCATACACACACAGAGAGAGAATTAGTTAAGGAAGCTTCAGGCGAATAATAAACAGGTGTCTGGTGAGAAATGTAAAGTTTAGATGATGAATCCTACCAAGAGACATTATTTGTGGATTCTCAGTGCCGGTGACTCTTTGGAAATGAAAAGTGGAGAGGACACTAGCCTATTGACCAATACGAAACCAAAGATAATCGACAGATTTTTAGTCTCCTTTATTCAGTAAAGAAAAATTAAACTCACATCCAACTTTTGACTAGCGCCACCCAGTGCATTTCGATCCCACAGAGAACGAGTTCCACTTGGATCCTCTTCCACGTTGTCATTGACATTGGGAGGCAAACGAAGGACAATGATATTTCCAAACTTATCGGCCACAGCAGCGGTGGCGTTGTCCAAAATTGCCAGCTGAGTGACCCAACGTGGACTGGCATCATCGGCAAATATCACCAGCTGAATTTCCGCCCGCGGTTTATATCGAACCCAAAAGAGGCTCTCTTGCACATCAGTTACAATGATACGCTGACCGATTGCGTAGATCCCGTTGATTAGGTTGGGGAAATGCTGAAACAGAAAAACCAGAGTTTTCATAATTAATTGTTCAAGGATAAAAGTGATTAAACTTGTCAGCAAACTAACTCTATTTTCGCTCTTCTTGAGCAACTTCTTCTTGCCCATATCATAGAGTCTCAAACGATTACCAATGCCGGCTAGAAGACGTCCTTGATAGGCGCATAGAGCTGAGGGATAATCTGTAACTGGAGTGTCGTGGACGAATTCTAGACGGTCTCCGGTAGGAGTAGTCCGGTAGGTACGCAGAACACCATTAGTGCAGCTGCGAGGATTGAGTACCAGATCCTTTGAGATGGCCACGATCACAAAGTACTCGCCAGGACTAAGAAGCAATAATAAAATATTCAACATCCCGAAGTAATTAAAAGGGCAGACTTGAGACGAATTTTAAAACATGAAGCCGGCTGAGAGTTGCCTGACTTATAACGATGATATGCCGAATGGCCTAAATTTAAGATTCGAAGATTCCTGTACCACGAGTAATACTAGTTAGACAGACTAATCCAAGAATATTTTAAATTAAGAAGGATATTAGCAAAGGGAAGATGGAATTACAGGTGCACTTATTGAACCCAAGTGAGTTTATTTTTTGTCAAAATTATATAACTGGTGCTATCTTGATAAGACCCTAGTTACTCGAAAAAATATTGCAATACTGACAAATAATCCAAATGAGTCAACTCATCAGTAAACTCTTGATCTCTAATGAAAGCTAGATAAAAATTTCTTTAAAAAAGCTTGATCTCTGTGACAACTTTGCATGTTGATCGTAATGTCATTGGCGCACAGGAGGTTAATGAATGGTCAAACATACCGATTAATGAACGTAGCCATAGTGATAGCATGAGCCGCCTCATTCTGCGTGAATTTGCAGAGCTGTAGTGTCTCCCCATTGAGGGGATTGAGAATACGAAGAAGACTGGCCCACATACCCGGCCCAGCTTTGGGAGCACCAAATTGATCCTCAGCCAGTGGACGAGACAAAAATCCAGCCACCTTTTCCTTTTCATGCATATCAGTTTGAGTAGCCAATAAACGCTGAACGAAAAGAAAAGTGGAATCATAATTAGATAATACAAATTAAGTAATATAAAGCGAATAGGAATGTACTTACATCACCCATTTCCTTGAGTCTTTCCTCCTTAACATCATCAGTGTAAGCGTTATGATCCGTTTCAATGATGAAGGCATTGTTGGACTCAGGATGAAAAACAAAACGACGTGGCGTATATTGGAGTAAGGTGCTGTTCTGGTTAAACACAGCTCCGAGTTTCTCCAGTGCCAAAATTCTATGCAAAGAAAGCGGTGACAGCTTGAGAAATAGATTTGTATAGTACTGTCATATATAATTCAGCCAAAAATCCAGTATTAAAGGCTTAGAAAGTGACAAACATGTTTCGACAAAAAGATATGTTAATGCAAATGCGAGGACCTCAGGCATGCATAAAGTGAGAAAATGTCTACCAAAGCAAGGTACCCATCGATACCACTTTGATTTAACCCCTTGCGATATTAATTAGAATTTCGCTTTCAATACACCAGTAAAAATTAGTACCGAATACTACTCTAACGTATCTGCATGCGTGTAAAGAAAGCGATCACGCAACCACTGTTACTATTCATGCCCTCCCGGATGCACGCTTTCCAAATCCAAGTTCAATGCTGGTCAGTGAGATAAAGAGAAAATGCTTCCGTGAAAACGATATTTAGAATTATATCAGAGATGGAAAATAATACAAAATATACAAAAGGGTAACTAAAATGCACCAACAAACCCTACTTTCATTGTACATCCCTTTGTCAAATTCGTAAGCTCTATACGATCTTTAAATAACTAGAATTGGTATAAAGAATTTAGATTTGCAGATATGATAGCAATATATCGTCACTGATAAGACTGTCCATAGCCACCTATATGATATAGACTGCTCGCTGAAATAGGTAATGGGTGTGATGGCTTAGATTTAGAAGAAAGAAGACCTGTAGCTCGAACGACGGTTTCCCTTTTTCACTTTATTAAGGAAGCGTATCTGTTTATACATGGAAGAACAGTAATTGGAAAATTCAATGCATGGGAAGCGAGCCTCGTTCATTGATATTGACATCGATAATATTCAATTCTGTCTCATAATAACTCGTTTGTTTACAGTTGAAAACATTGTGAATTGACTCATCTATATTTTTACCCAATGTATATGATCAATATTAGATGGTAGATAGTAAAAGCCCTGGAACCTCAATGTGAGCACAAGTTACTAACTTTTAAGATTTTGCCGTTTAATCCTAGACATTCTGCGTTTTGAAGGGATATTTAGACCTACTAGACTACATTTGCAAACGTTTGAAAGTGATTTAAATACTGATTGAAAAGCATCACTTAGATTATTGAAATTGAGATTTTTAAAAGGCAAATTTATACCACAAAAGATAAACTACATTTAATTGTTACCGATCAAATAGAGAATATATCGTTACAGAATGAAATAATTCACTTAGTAGAATTTTGAAATCTAGCATACCTCAAAGAGTTTTCGCAGATTGCAACAATGCCTTCAGGACACTGCTCCGAAGAGAATCCAGAAGCATATTCCAGAGCCTCATAGGAGAGTGGAATGATATGGAATCGGCTCTGATACATATAGGAGAGCCATGAACGACTAGACACTGCAAGTACAGCCTCTCCACCTTGCATAGACACCCGGAATAATTTCAGAGGACTGGAACCTAGATAGCGAGTACGAGTATCCGAGAGTTCTCCGGTCACGGGGTCAAGTACGACACGGAAGAGGACACCATTGTTGAGACCGATGTTGAGGTAGATGATCCCACCACTACTATTCCCCCCATTCTCGGATTCACTGGCTCCCATCTCAACAATACAAAGTGATTCCGCTGCTGTAGGAAGACCTTGCATAGTTAACGGTGTGAGACAATCCTATGGGAAAAAAAGGTGATTTAAATACGGCAAAGCAAATAGTTAGCAACCTCCGATGAGCTTCATTATCATGAAATCATGTTAGCTCATGCTCTTATATTAGTATACAAGTTTAAACGTTTGAAATGACATAACCATCCATCCTGAATAAAAAATGCATTGATAAGCCCTGGACATGAAATCGATTAAGAAAACAGGGGATAAATCACGAAGCATAAACATTAGAGGACCCAATTTTTAAACTTGGTCAATTTCGGATGTTTACCTCCTACTGTCAGTGGAATTTAGACTGCTCTGTGAAATATGGAAATACACCAATGCAAAGAACAAAAAACTTTGATCCTGAAGCCAACATCCAGTAGGCTTTTAATTTAGGCTGAGCTGACACGTTCACAAATACGTTCAGGACAAAGAACAAGACTGACCATAGAGCTTCATGCTTCAGACTGAGATCTTCAACATTACGCAACCCCCCCCCCCTCTCAGTAATTTTTATTGAGAAAGCTATATAGCTCGAGATCCCCATCTATTTAATTATCACTGATACAACCATTTTGATCAAATATTTGTCATAAAACTTATTTAAAACTGATTTTGGCTAAAATAGTTAAAGCAAAAATACTGTTTTATAAATTTCATCTACTTTAATTTAAAGATTTCAGGTTCACCGAAACATTAATGCCGTTACCTCCAATGTGTTTACAATAAAGGATTAGTTAGAACCAGCTGCTTTACGATCGTTGCGGAATTTCTAAACTTAACATTGAAACATCGATTTCGACCCAGTTCATATCTTTGTCAAGGTATTAAAAATTTTCTCCCCTGTCTAGCGAACACTTATTAGACAATGTGAGAAGAATTGAACCTCTTATTCCTACTGATATATAGAAACCAAAATTTACGGATGGATCCAGCGAAAGAATCCTGACGGTATTATCAGCAAGACCAACAGCCAGGAATCTCGAACGTTGTTCATTCTGCGGGATTCGTCCAAGAGCCATACAAATGACATCAGCAGGCATCTCCTTCCTCTCCGTGTACTCATTTAACTGTCCCGTGGCATCCATTTCAAAGTATACTAATTCACCCCCGGTCAGGGCAATAACCACTTGTCTACGATTCACCGCACACCTTTGAATAGTCTTTTTACCAGGAGTGCGCCATACATTGATTCTCTTATCTGCTCGAATGTGACGAATACCATCGGGGTAGATTTGGACCAGAGCATCATCTCCTAGTTGAGAACAAGTCAAGGTTGGTGTAGTACCCAAGAATCCAGAATCCGTTACTTCTTCGACAGTCTCACCAATAGAGAGAACTAGAGTTGCATTAACGAAGGAGACCACAATAAAGGAGTCGTATTCCTCTTCAGAACTGCGCTTCACCGTCCAGACAGCATTTGGACTACCCGGAAGATCAGATTTAGCCATTTCTGTAACCTCTAAACCATGCCTGAGCAGTCTAAACGTCGATCTTGGCCCACGACCACAAAGAACTGCCATTTGGGGTGTGTCCTCATTAGCCAAGTCGGCAACCTAACAAAAATGTCAAGGGTAATTAAATTGAGTTTACATGTAGATCGATGATAGGAGAAAGGCTCTCCAGAGTATCCACCTCGATTAAGTTTTTCAACGGACGAGGAGTGAAGTAGAACGTGTCACCTTCCTCGAGAGGCATAGTTGATGAAAATTCAGGCTCGTCGTCATTATCAGCAAGGTGCGCAATTTGATAGAGATGACTAAAATATAGCAATGCAATAATTTTACATTTCAGATTGTTTAAACTAGCCGTTGTGATAGATCTTAACTTAATCTCCTTTTCAGTTAACAAACGAGCAGGCATGTCTTGAGATGTGCATAAAATAACTCATGTCCTCGCAAATTAATCAAACAATTCAGCTTTCCCCCCAGTATTGAAGTCATAACAGAGGCTGCTTATTGCAAAATTATAGTTGCCTTAGATCAAGAGAGAAAGGAGGAATGTACCTCTCCCAAGGCTCTCCAATAATTTCAATATACAGCATTATTTGAATGAACGAGGAAAAGAAAGCAACGCTTCTGTACAATCGACGAGATGGAAAAAAGATTGATCTGGACTTCCAGTACTCAATTTCCAGTTACTTAATGTGGTGTCAAAGACAGGGTTAGTAAAATGCCAAACACCGGATGGTCATTCTCAATGTTGACATCAAATCCAAAACAATAGGCCCGTTGGGACAGTATAATGCACACTGCCTTCAGTACAAATAAAACACTTTCCATTACCATCAATCGTAACTCCTTCCCAAAGATCTTGTAGGACTCAAGTTCCTTTCTGTAAAAATGTTAATTTGAACACAAACTGAACCCAAACATCTGTTTGCAAAATGTGCGATATCTTATTTGTATCTCTAATATAATGAAGACCGCGATGCCCCATAAAACAACGTCAAGTGAAAAATTTTTAACAAAATGAATATAAAGGGAAGAACAGTTATAATAACAAATAAAATTGCTTACTGGTTTCCAAACTCGGAAGCGACAAAAAGGAAACCCGTTTTGAGCACACACATAGCTGCTGCCACGGGGACAGTATCAAAGTACTTCAAACGGATTTCTGTAACAGTTTCCTTATCCTTTTCAAGGTTTATTTTGAATATATCACCCTGTTCTGTTTGAACAAGGAAAAAGAGAACTTTCTTTGTTCTATGGGTAGCACTGCAGACAAACAGGATTCCTCTATCTGGATCATCAAGATCATTGTGCCTTTGGGGAATGGGACAACGAATATCTGGTTCGTCGCCAAAATTCTTATAGGTGATGTAATTTTCGGAGCAAATAAGGATACCAGAATGTACCTCATTACCACCTGGTACAGTGATCAAGAAGTTAGCATGTTCTTCCAGTGGCTCTGAGTACTTTCTAACGACATGATTCAAACCAAGATCTAATTCGTAATAGGTAAGCAGCTGGTGAGCGGATCTTGCGGCTTCACCAGTCGGGTCCTGATCAGCTTCCTCGTAATCCATCTCAATGCAAGCAAAGGTAGGATTTTCAAAACCAACATCTACACCAACAATGTGATATACAAAGGTGTTTGATTTATGAGCCTCTAGTGGAGAAGAAATAGTCAGTCTAGCTTGCGAATCACGGTTCATAACGTAGACTAGCTTCTGTTTTTCAACAGCTCCGACCATCAAAGCGCGTCCTTTTGGGTCTACCGCTAAATATTGCCCGGGAATTATACGACGACATCCACTTTTCCCATAGGTCTCTTGCTGGATTTTTTTAAATATATTCTTTGCAGGAATATACTCAAGTACAACAATTCGACCAGAATCAGAACCAATAACGATATAATCTATGCAAAAGTAGGAACATAATAAATATGTAGCAAACCTTTCGAGCCGCCTGTTAAGCGAAACGGCATGATAGACCGAATAATGCCAAAAACTTCCGTGGAGAGCAAAGTGTACAGTTTACCGGAGGCTGGATCGACACGCATTATCTCAAGTAGCTTTCCCTTCGCAACGACAATTTCTTGTTGTTTTGTTCCAGAAAAGCTACCGGTGATGGCATGAGTAATGCCCGAGGCCTTTTGTAGGCTCAGGTTATACAAATACATATTTTGCAAAACAAATGTGATCCCAGCGCGAAAATTTAAAATCGCTTCAGCTACTAGTGATCTTTCAAACAGCCATTTTAAAATATTGTGTACAATACTGAAGTCACTTATGTTTTCTTAGTATATTTAAAATTTGGAAAATTTACTTTAGCTTAATCGATCAAGATGCTTCCGTAGGAAAAGCGCCTGAAAGTAAGGTGCATAAAATCGAATGCGATCGATTACCATAAATTAGTGTTTGCCTCCTACTGCTTTATGCAGTATCGTCATATAATTTTTAATCCTACTTGAGTTGCCTATTTTTTTTATTTTAACCATTTTTGAGTAGTTAGAGCATCAAATTACTAAAATTGATTTTTCAAAAGTTATAGAATTTAACTATTAAAATTTATACTGTTCATTGCAATCGTAATATCAGAAATACGGTCAAGTGCGTAATAACGATTCAAGTCTGGTTAAAAAAACATAAACGCTTATGGTGAATTACATTTACCACCTGAGAAAATTCATATATAAGAATTCAATTCCTGTTTAAGCCTGATCAACCCATATAAATCAACTACAACATTTATGTCTAGCTGTTTTTTTTGACGGTGACCATGCAAAACGAACTTATTTGGTTACAGTTATTTTGCTCAGCATTTGCATTATATTATGCAATATTTCTCTATGAAAAACTAAATACAATTCAAAAGGCAAAATTCGTTTACACTAAGATATATTATTCCATAACTTCGAAGTGTAGGAATGGTAGTCTGATTGCAGTGTTTTCGGAACTGTTAATTTGAAAATCAACTAATATCAGCAATGATTAGAAGCAAAAATTGAATTGCATAAAATTTCATGATAAGTGGCTGCTCATTAATGTCTAATGATTTTGATTTTAACTTGATTAATTAAATTTGTCGTTGAACTTACTATAGTGACAGTGCGAGTTGCTAGGGCTGCATTCGTTATACTATGTTATAGAGCATCGATGGAGAAGTCAGGACAAACTTGTAGCTATTTCGGCATAAAGGTACCTAGAAGGCCACTTTACTTTATTGGTGGCAAATATGTTTATAAACAAACGTTTATATGTAAAGAGCTAGTTATGCTTGGTCGTCGAATCAAGCCACTCGTAAAATAGGACATTTAATGTTTTGTTTCAAGCAAAAAGTATCTGTAATAAGAATTATCGTAAACAACTGTACTAACAAAACCAAATTACTCAAAAATTGGGAAAATCCATACAAGCTATAAAAGATGAATCTAACCAATTACGGTTGATTTCATTTAATCACATTATTTATAACTAAATGAGCTTAATCATAACAAAAACATCTTTTTTCCAGTCAGATACATTTTGACAGCATAAGATAAGTAAAGATGGAAACAATCAGACTTGAAAGTAAAGATTTGATTAATATGAACTTCAGATAAAGTACTAAAGTGTAGGCTCACTTGATTAGATGAGCTTGTCGAAAATGATATTAAAGCACTATTTACAGCCGCCAACAACCAGATAACTTTAAAAAATTTATTTGCTGATTTATAAAATGAAATTGTGACAAAATTATTTAACTTAATTAGTTATTATTGATTTGTTTAAACCTTTCAATAAAATCCGCTACATTCATAGTGTATCAGATTTAGATTCTCATTGGTCAATTAGATATGTCACGAAAAAGTAATAAACTAAAGTTTCATTACATTTATTTCAGGAAGACGAGGAGTTTTTCGAAGCACTGAGTTGGGAGGACGAGAAATTGTCCGAAAGGCACAACTTTACGCCCGAAAGAATGCTTTAACTCTTCCTAAATTTGATTTCGAACGTCGTAAGATACATATTTACTTATTATAATTTTATATTTAGCCCCTCTTGTTGTTCCCAAATATTGTGTGGTTAATGGATGCGACAGCCATGGCCATGTTGACGGTATTCGTAAAAATCACATAACACTATCTGGCTGTCCTCGTTTTCATAACCAGGAGTCCTCATTCTACCAGCAACTTGCTAGTAAAAATATACAAATTAACGGTGACCGTTTTGATGCTGCTGATAATATTACCACAGGGCGGCAATATGTCAAGGAAACAGAACCATATTATGACGATTTAGGTACTGCTGAGGATCTAGATCTTTTCAGACGAGCTCAACAAAAACTTGTTTCGGATAAAGTATGATCCTTGCCTGGTCATAATATTTGTATATTTCTTTTCCTTTGTAGTCCAAAGAGGTCCATGAACACATAATGATTTTGTCTAATTTGAAATCGGATAGCCATGTGGACACTAGTTTGTCTGATTCTAACGTTCCTTTGGACCCTCCTCTCTTTACTGAAAATAATGTGAAGGAGATTGTTATTGGTGATTGGGAAATGAACACTGTTTACGCTAGTGCATTTCCTCCTAATATTGCTTGTCTCCCACGGATCTATATATGCGAATTTTGTCTCTCCCATATGCCATTTCTTGTTGGATATCGTAGACATCGTGCAAGTTGGCTTATAAATTTGCATTTTTATGTCATTCGTATCGCTATTTTATTAGTTTTCTTTTATTTTAAACAGCTTCGGTGTAGACGTAGATTTCCGCCCGGTAATGAAATTTATCGTAAAGATAAATTTTCCTTTTTCGAAATTGATGGCTTCTTGGAAAAGGTATGCTTGAATTTATGTTATGCTAAGTTCTATGAAATCGGAGTTAGGGAGATTATGACTGGGAGACGGTTTTAAGATTATTTACTTCTGTAGTCTAAACCTTTAACACATATATTTTCATATTGTTGTTATTTAAGGCGGTGAAATAATCCAGATTTCAATTTATAAAGATGCATTGAGATTTGAGAAACTATATGGCAACTTGATAAAGATGCAAAATACAGATATTTCGAAGAAAACTACGAGTTAGTCTTCTCTAAACTTAGTAAACACGTATACTCATTCAGGAATCTACTAACCAACTCTTGAAATTCGAACCTTGAAATATAAGCACGCAAAGCTGTGAATTGTATCCGTAAAATAAAATGGAGATTTTAAACACCTAATGAATTGACCTTATTCTATTCGACTGCTTTCCCCTTTTCACTAATTTCTTGGATTATTCAATTGTTCCTCGTGTTTGATTACTTCCTCATTGTTAAAGATTGTAAAATGCATTGCCCTGCCATGAGTAAAGAACTCATTATCACACTGATTTATTATTCTCTTGTATTTCAAATATACCATATTTCGCATTTCAACGGAGTAGTCTTTGTGTATAGCCCAGTACTTTAAGCAAGTAATTGCTAGAATTGTCCAATTATTTAGGTTGCAAATTATCAAGAAAGTATCTCTTTTCGATCAAGTTATATCTGAATAGATTAAAATTAGCCAAAATGAATATGGGTAACCCTCAGGTGCCATGGTTTTAGAAAACATAAAATGCTTGAAATTCAAGAATATTTCTCACTTTATTTCAGCTTCAGTCCAAAAACATGGATTCACTATTTATTTTAAGTTCAGAATGAAATAACTACTGTTCCATGAAACATTTGTTGTTACCCTATTTTCTCTTCCTTTTAACTTTATCACAGCTAAAAAACCCGATTTAATCTTGGTTTAGACCTTTTGAGATTCATATCTTGAGTCGGACTTCTTTAAGAGGAGATCTAATTGTTCTAAGCTCTGATTAAATCAGCATTTTAGGCTTAATTCAGTATCGGAATATGTTGGTTTGCTGTATTAATAATTTTACTCATTGATATAAGTAGTGTGTATTTATCTTTTTTCAGGAATATTGCCATAACCTGTGCCTTGTTGCTAAGCTTTACCTCAAGCAGAAAACCGTGCACGAAATCGAACGCGTTCCCGCCTTTCTATTTTACGTTCTCACCGTGGCAGATGAAGCCGGATGCCATATTATTGGATACTTTTCAAAGGTGAATCTTATAAATTGTTAGATTCGTTATGTTGTGTTAATTTGTAAGGGTAATCTACTGATGTGACTAGTGACTGGGATAATCAATATCAACGACGGAACGGGAAATTTCTTGACTTATGATTCCTTATACTTAGGGTAGTCCAATCACGGTGTTTCCATATGAATACTTCCGAAGCTCATCTGAGAATGTTTTTAAATCTCTCAACTTGAGCAGAGGTAACTTGGCCACTGAATTGAGAATACACGGCTGTCATTTAAATCTGCTCGTAGCATTCTCTCCAAATCTTTTGTGTCTCCAGTGTATTTTGCCCCATTTCGTTGACATAGTCGTGCTCTATTCTGTGCCTCTTCGCCCCGTCTTCAATGAGAATATCTATTAATTTATCGAGTGGTAATTCAGAGTTTTTCCCGTTTAGGCACGAGCTTTTCTTGTGGTTTAGTCTTATGGGAATATTTTCTCTCAAGATCTGCTCGTTTCCACGGCAAAGTATCTAGTATGGAAGCTTGAGGGAGAGGGTGCAAAACTGAAATGTCAGCCCTTTCACCATTTACCTTTATGCCTAAAATACGGTATTTACATTTATCTTAGCTTTCACCTCAGAAAGGTCTGTTGAATGAATAATAAAGATTTTCGGTGATTGAGAATTGTGTAATGGTAGCGGGGATTCATGCAGGGAAATAAGTACTATTTTTTTATTTCTTTTAGTTTTCTAATTGTAGAAGAAAAAGCGTTATCGTCGTTTTCGCAAACTCGAAGTGGCGCTTTATTTTTCCCTTCCTTGTCACCCTCTCGCAGAGGAATAAGGAGAGGGGGAGGGGTTGCATTTACCATTGCGCTGAAAAGTTACTGCAAATTGAACAAAATTTGCCTCTGAATTTAGAATCTTTGCCTAGGCTACTGGCATTGATCCTATGTGCTCGTTTTAGCTTCAGAGTTAACTGCCATTTAAGTTGCATAAAATAGTGCTTGGGTGTGAAAATGGGCACAATTCAAATTGATACAGATAAGCTATTTATCAATCTTCCTTCGATAGATAATTCCCACGTTTTGCGTTTTTGTCTGCCACTTAGTTATTTCTCGACTTACCCATCACAGAACCCCCTCTCTCTAACGTATATTCTCTAATTAAGTTAGTTCAGGTCCTGATGAAAATGATTCTGTGAAGTTTTTTTGTTAAAGCTGGGGGCCATTTAAGTGGTGTATACAAAAAATAATTCGATAAGTATTAACCGCGCTTATTAGATAAGTGTTCCCATTTAATATTAAACAAATGTAGTTCAAGAGGATGATTGAGAAGTAACTTGTTAAACGAGCAAAATGCTTTATACTTTTATCCGTCTTATGAACGACTACGCATAGAGTAAGCATTGTTTGAATTCTAATCGCGCATTATCATTGTTTTTAACTTGTTAAGCCCTCCTGGGCTCTATTGTAGGAGAGTCTCTTGGATGGTGGCTCGTAATTTTCTTAGTATCGATCTGGCCTTTCACTTGTAATGATCCATCATTATCTTTTTCAATCGAAAAACTACTTTCTGAGCTTCCAGAATATGCCGAAAACTTGTGTCACGCAAATGACTGTAGGTCCCTTTAGCTAGTACCACTATTATTTTTATTTGAGGGAAGTAAAATAAATGGCAAGGAGACTTGGTTCTAATCTTTAAAGCACGATTTGAACACTCTACTTGTATCAAATGGCAGACTTTCGGACACTTATCATTAGCCCTTTAGTTGAATTCGGGCTTCACAAAAAGCACAAAAAGTCTAGAGGGAGGGGAACAGAAGAGTAATTCACAGATGTAAGACAGAGACAGACACAAAGGTAGAGAAAAAGGTAAGGTAAGGTGAGTACTGTGGAAGTGTAGTGAAGAGACAATTTCTCGAGGCTTTATGGCTATTTCTTCTGCATTCTGAGCCAGTTCTCCCAATTCTGCTCATGAAGTGAGTACTGTGGAAGTGGTCAAATATGACATAGAGTTGGGTCATAGTAGTTTGAAGTGAACTGCCGATTTATAGACTTTTGCCGTATGCGTATACGTTGCCCAGGGTGCCCAGGGTAAGTCTATCGCGCACCCCTGTTGACCACTCTATATATATAGCCAAAACTTACTAATCAATATCATCTACAATAAGTCGTGCTCTTATAACATATTTGCATTTTTTTCTTTTATAGCACAAACCGGAGGAACAAACTCTTCCCAATGTAAAACCCTACAACAATCTTTCCTGCGTTTTGGTATTGCCCCAATACCAGAGGCAGGGTTTTGGCCATATGCTCATTGATTTCAGTAAGTAAAGTCTACCTCTATCTATATACTTGGGCTATTTGAGCACAAGGTCATGTTAGGGAGTGTAGAACTTCCAATGCAGCATTTAATAGGGACACGAAAACTTGAAACTTTAAAGTTTTGGTGTTGAATGAAGATTTTCTATGTAAATCCGTGTGTCTTTTCACCAGAATGTTCATTGAAATAATAAATATGCCTTCCGTTCTCTTGGAACTTACCACTGGATGTCATTCAGTTCTTTGAGATATCAAATTGTTCCTCTCTTCGAGATTTGTTCACCGTTTCTCTCCTCCGTACTGCTTGTGCTAGTACCATTTGAGTTATCAGTTTCGCAGTCGTTGTTACGTTAACACATTTAAATTTGCCGGTCGTCTAAATGGCAAAATTTACTAACCGTATAAGGTAGCCAATAATTCACCACTATGTTGATTCACAAAGGGCCTGTCGCAATCTACTTCGACATGTAAATACGGTGCTCAAAAATGTGTTAAATATAGCGGCAATCATTTGCATTCTGTGCGCATGAGACAATTCAAATCTTACCATTTCTCGTTAAGTAAATTTTTCTTTCTAACATGGAAATTATTGAAAAGATAATAATGAGATCAGATCTTGAGACGTTGACAGTTGAAATTGTAAGCATTATTATTAATATTTCATGGAGTTAATTCCACTAAATACTTATGAATTTTTTAAAGTAGGCTTTCTTCTGTATAACCGGGAGCGCGCTGAACAATTATCATAAATTCTAACAATATGACAGGTTAAAATGTATATTTGTGCTTTCGTATTAATATTACTCACAAACACGAAAAATTGCAATGCAGTCCAATAAGGGCTAGATTCGGAGAGGGGTCTATTGATAGTGTCTGTAGTGTAATCAGGATGTTACGAGCTTCAATTTGTTTTATTTTTGAAAGTAGTGAATCGGTCACTTTCTTATTGAAGAACGCACTTCACTTTGCAATATTCAAATGTTTTAAAACTCGGGTTTTGTGCTTTGATCTTCGAGTTTTTGAATCAATTCATATATGCGATTTTCGGTGCTTTTTGACTTGTTGACTTGATGGAAAAGTTTCCTATACCATTGCCCTCGCTTGCGCCATCTTACTGCCATGAGCAGTCAGATAAGAATATGGAAGGAACTATATTACGGACTAATAAAGTCGTTTGATTTTTAAAATAGACCGCTAAGATCTATTCGAGGTGAAGATTTTTTAATTAATTTATACGGATTGAATGCTGTTAGGTGGTAATTCGTATTTCTCAAAGTAGTTATGGTCCTTTTGGCAGTGGGCATCGAGGTTATGTGATTGGATGGAAGTTCCAACCTCATCTGCATAATTGGTTCATTAGTCCTTCGAGTTTATATAGAATCCTGCCATTAGAAAAACAAATACACTGACGAAACCGTCTGCATTAATCAAATTTTTTAATCAGTTCTTCGCACTGTGGTTATGAATTCGCTCGAGAACCCGGGATAAAAGTCCTGCTATATATATTGGAAAGTCAAAAAGTTAGGGATGCGAGGCAGTGAACTAGACCAATTAAGTTAACATCTACAACCTGATAATCTTGAGCTTGGGACTTTATTTGGCGTCTTCCTATCAGTGGTGTTGTATAGTAAAAATCGGAATAAGTCATAAGGGCAGTGCCTAAGTCAAACACTGTTCTTCAAACACCGATACCACATTTTAAACTGCTCTGCCCTGTTATAATACAATTGTGTTCCTCTTAGGTTACCTCCTGAGCCGAGTCGAGAATCGATTAGGCACTCCAGAACGGCCTCTCTCTGACCAGGGCCTTCTAGTATATCGTCGATACTGGAAGTACATACTCCTTTCATTCATGCTCTCTCACCAGGGAAGAAGCGTCTCCCTTGACGGTTAGATTTCAATACCATACTCCCTTTGCAAGAATTTAAATGTACTCTATCTATCAATTGCTTCTTTTGTATGAACTTAGATATCAGTGACGCTACGGGAATTGTAACGAAGGATATTATCCAGACCCTCCTTGATATGGGAATGTTCAAGTATCTTAAGTCAAAGTACTACATTGTCAAAGATAGGGCAAGTTATTATTTTACTATTGACAATTAGGATAGTTGTTATTGTTATGACTGAAGCGAAAAAAGTAGTTGTTATTTATTCAAATTTTGTATTGTTTTGCTATTTATTTTGTCCTTTTTCTTCCAGTGTCAATTTAGATTCAGGAATTTGTATTTTCTCGCCGTAAAAAATTCATAGATCAACGCGTTACCAGTTGTTTTTTTTTGGTTCGACTTTGCCGAACTGTGCTCTTTCGAACGCAAATAATTTAATTTTTAATGAGATCTTAAAGAGATCACATCTCTGCATATTGTGCCAAATTGTGAATGTAGAGTCTAGGTGCCTGAGTATGATAAATACTACTACGATTTTTTAAAACTAGAATGTTGCTATAACAATCACCTACCTTGTCACATCTGATTGTAGACGAAGGAACCCCTGCAAATTGGCATAGTTTAAAAGAATCGGTGTTGACGCCACTCCCATCTCTGAAGTTACATGGCTACGAATTGACATAAGCTACGATTTGCAGCTGAGGCTTTTGTCTTCTAATGACGAAAAGATTAGCAGGACGATGTGTAAATGACTTATCATATTAAATCTAGTGGTGCCGAATTAGTGTATCAGTATTGCGAAATCCCTCCATACGGTCCCAAAATGGAGAGTAAGGACGGATGACTGTGATCTCGTTTTTAGTAACGAAGTTATTGATAGTTAATCTTGCTTAAAACCAGGAAAAATCATCTTCGCTTGAGTAAAAACAGCTGAGTGCAGATGTCTCTGCTAAAAGGCACCAATTGACTGTGATTAAGGGGTGGATTTAAAATAGAGGAGGTTAGTCAACCAAATAAATACTATCAAAGGAAGAATTGGAACTTTTAGCATAAGGGTGAGAAATGTAAGACGCAAGAGACTATCGTCTTAGCAAGTTGGATTATAAGATGAAGATTTCAGTAAAACAAGAGAACCCTTTCTCCGTTTTCGTGCGTCATTAATTCAGCCCTTCTGTTTGCTGAGTTCTTTCCCGCCTGAATTCAATTAAGGCGAGTCGCCTGGACCGCAATCTACGTCTAATTAGTTTTTTCCCCTCCACTTTCTTCGTTATATGGCAAGAAGAAAAAAAGATGTAAATATACCTAATCCCTTGTCAGCACCCGATAAGTACGGCGTTGGTGATTGTGCTTTACGGCAAGGTATTGATGTAATTAATGCCTATTGGGCAGTTAAAATGGCAGAAATATGCAAGTGAACCTAGTATTGGCTAATTTCAACTCTGAACGAGATTCTAATCTTTAAAATTTTAAAACTTTCTCTCTCTCCAATTTGGAAGTAAGGAGGTTTAGGAAGTTTTTATTCTGGTAATTCGTCTAGGCCCGTGGGCTATTCGGTGGTATGCGGTATGATTTTTAATAATGGGTATGACTGAGAGCGAGGAATCCTAAGTAAGCACGGGCCGATCACCACGGTGGTTCAGTTTTTATATGTCAGAGCTGAATGGCTTGGCTATAAGCTCTCTGTGAGAATCGAAGATAAAAGCTGTCTGGTGATATTGTTCGAGGCTAGGGTATTTACATTTGTTGAATAGTTCGGCCCTATTTTCGAAATGACTGATAACATGAAGTGAGACACCTTAGCAAAAGTCACTCGCCTTAAAATCGCGTAAATGTAATTCTTATTGGCTTAGTGATGTATACACTTCACATTCTTCACAGTTGGATCCTAAGCACTTTCGCTTTTAGCAGGAAGCACCATTAAATTCTATATCTCAATCTCTTTTCTAATGACTTTGTCCCTTCTTCAGGAGAAAATAGAGCAGATCCTCTCTCAAATTGGTCAGCCAAAACCCGATCGATTAATTGACCCCCAGTGTCTTTGTTGGATCACTGCTGCGGCTCCTAACTCCAAAGACTCCACGGATTTCGAACAACCCTCGCCGACTATTGCTGGATCTCCCTAAGCAAGAAAAAGTGCTTTTATATAACTCATTTTACCGATAAAAGTGGACGCTATTTTTGTATCACTGTATGTCTAACTTTTTTATCCAAATGATATATATTTCGCGATATGTATGTGATCAACTGCTTTGATGTTTGGAATTTTTTTGGGGGGAAGGGGGGGCGAGGCGGGGGCGGGTGGAAGTGAATAACACGAGCGCAAAAGTACTTAATTGGCTCAAAAGGATGTAATGGCAAGATGAAGTATAAATATCTTCCCAAAATATTTTTTTTCGGATGGATACACTTTAAGATCGTTAGGGTTTTAACTAGAAGGGAGAAAACGTTTTCCTTTTTTGTCAAGGAAGATTATGCAACGGTGCTCTTCTTATTTTGCTGGTTCAAATCTATTCAAAACGGGCTAGAAGTCGAGTTATTGAAATGTAACGCCCTATGAAAAAGGTATCTGAAATTTTAATTGTTGAAGAATGGGCCAATTTGTCGGCACACGATAATATTCACAAAAAATGTTCCTGTGCAAAGATGGAGTTGGACTGTTGCAGAAGTTCATATTCAAATGTGCGTATAGCATTCCACTTTGGAGGGAAGGGGGGGGGGGTTTAGGATATCAACAAGGTGGCAAGCTTTTCTGTACGCTATACCTCTTTCTGAAAATCTTTACTATAACTAAATACTAGAGGAATTAACCATTTAAAGTGGTGTTATCCGCTGCCTAATAAATATCCAATAAACACATTGCTATTTTTCTGTTAATATTTTCTTGTAATTTGACTTATCATAGCTATGTTTGGTATGTTTGTGTGGATAGGACGATTTCTTAGCCTATCGGAAGTGGCAAACGTACTGACCAAATCCCTCAATTTAATCGACTCTAGATTCTGCGGTTATGATTTATCTCGTATGTAACCTGTGAATTAGATCCTGATAATTTTTTTTTAACACTGGGACGTTAGATCATGATACAAAGAACCTTATCTACTAAATAAAAAAAACAGTAATAGCCAAAGTACGACTTTTTAATAAATGTGCACTGCTATCCGTTGGCAAATGAGGTCTACCAAGGTTAGTGCTCACAACAGTTAAGCTGGATATTGTAGTATGGATATTGTATGGTGAGGACTCATAGCTTTGCGCCCTAATTGGTTGGTTAGGGTTGGTTCCAATGGCTTAACCTCCCGCATACGTCGACAAAGCGCGATGTTAGCATGAAGACGTGGGTGATACGACCATGCATCCATTGAAATTGCGCAATTTCAGATGTTCGCTTTATTTTGATGCCAGGCAACTTAGAGGTGGTTATAAAATATGCGTCCTTGAAGCCGCACAAAATTCAAAACCCCGTTCATGAAACTCTGCAATTGACTTCGAGTGTCTTGAAAGCCATTCTCCAGTAGAAATGAACTCCTTAAGTATCCTGAGGATTTTGAGGATAAATAGGCACAAGAGGGACATTATTTGTCTTCCTCCCTATGTCCAAATCGTAATTAAGATGCGAATATTAACCACTTTGAATTTGATGACGCCAACCTAATCAAAAAGGAATTTTCTCATCATAGAATCAGGAAAGTTGCTTAGTTAAGAGAAAAAGAGCTAATGCTGCAATAAATAAGTCTTGCCTCGTTAAAATTCTGAATTTATTAAGTTAGCTATAATAGACTATGTCATGCGACAGTGTTCTAAATCGACGATACCATGACCAACCCTCAAGATTTCTGAGTGAGTCTGCGTTCCATTGCTCAGAGCTAAGCAAACAGTTAATCGTGTCATTTCGATAAATGCTTCCTTATTGCAGGTAAGTTCAGGTTGTTCACACCAACTAAGATCATTTACTATAAATAAACTACGCCTTTGACTTCCAAGCTGTTATAGCATTTATTATTTAAATTATTTTGAGTATTTAACTGGGATTTGCCAAAAGGTTTTGTGTACATGGATTACAACATCCTGTTCGGGAAAAACATTGGTATTTTAGAATATGCAAAAATTATATGAAGAGCGGAACCTTCGTACATACTCAAGCTAATGGAAAAATACAATAAGCTTAACAATCTTCATGTAGGTTGGGACAAGCGTGTAGGGAAGAAATTGACCGTGAAATTGCTCTTCTTGCTATCGCCAGATGTATACCTTCGTATATTCACTCGAGGTCAAAGGTTGTCCAACGGACTAACGGGGAAATTTTTCCATGAATATATATGTATATATACTGTCATCGACATGGCAATGCTTTCATACTTAACAGCCAATTGTATGACAATAATCGTATCAGAATAATTAACTATTGCCAATTCTCGGCAGTAGGAGTGGCTTGAGTAGAACAGAATTTTAATAATGAAAATTACGCCATGTAATGAAACAAAAGAGTATGAACGTAGGCAAAAGGAAGAAGAAGAAATTCTGAGTTCATTACAAGTCCCACTTCGTTATTGAAACATGTATAATTAACTTTTCCATTTGGTAAATTTTAGGTTTTATATTTTAAGCTCGTGCTTCGATTTATTTACTACCCTAATCTTAAAATCTTCGATTTTAATTTTTAGAATTAAATCTACTGCAAGACGTTCGTTCATTTATCTAGATTTATTGATATCCAATTAAAATAGATATTCAGCAATTATTATTTAATATCTCCTACGCCCTGATGATGATGATAATGATGATATAAATGGTGCTTAAGAATACCGTGTCGTAAGGCAGACGGTAGGAAAGAAACCTACCACAATGAAATAATTCTGAACTTTAAATGATTATTTTTCAAAAGTACTTGGAATCTCACTTTAATTTTTTGTCCCTCAGTTAGCGCGAAGTGACTATAGAATGTATTAATATAGACTAATAATTGGTACGTATAAAGACAAAGAACCAATAGGACTTGAGAGATTATGACTGTAATGTACCAAGTGATCACTTAACTGATCCAGAATAATTACAAGTTCACTGGACAGACAGTTACAAAGAGGCATAGAAGGAAATTGGAGTAGGAAGGATAGTATAATGATTGTAAGTAATAGAGGACTTCAGAGCAAAAGGCAGAGGCTAGTAGGAAAAGTGGTATATTGGGGGTAGCTGTTTGCAGGACTTGAACTTAGAAGTTAGAACGAGGAAAGCCGGACAAATGAGTGGCATAAATAAGAAAGAAAGAAGGAGACCTTCACAGATGAGATTACACCAGGGCATATATAGGCATAAAATTGACAAATATTCGAAAGTCTTAAAATCCTACAGAAACGAATTCAGTTGGGAATTTGGAGGCAAAGGCATAAAGATAAAAAATGGTTAAGGGTGATGTGTTTGACGACCCTGATGGGAATCCGGGATAACATAGGCTACTTTCACTGTGTTTACCATCTCGCCTGGGGATAATCAAAAGTCACAGTTGTTCATACGTCGCTCAGCTCTCCGTCGATATGCTGGCGCACATCACTCCGACAGCTTGACGGTTATGGGAGGCAAAGGCCGTTATCAATCTGGCGGTAATTATAATTTCAATAACATAAACTTAACTCATCTTTCTATATAATGACTATGATCACCGAAATGTCTTGAGTTACCTGAATTTTGTCTTATTTACTTCCTATAGTCTGAATCAAGTGAAGTCTAGCGATGTCCAGTGGACAGATGTATAATAGCATCAGAAATTTAGTCTTCACATCATTGTAGCAGAGTTGAAGAGTCCTATTTTACAAATGTGGGCAAGTGAACAGCCACAAAGGCCTCTTCTGCCTCCCTAACGCAAATCTCGGCCTCAATAGCTTAAAAATACACCCAAGCACCAAAAAATGGAAATGATGGAAAACTTCTAAAAATTTAATTTCAAATAAGCTTGTTGACAAATGCTTTTCAGAATTTCGAAAGCTACAGATATGAACGCACTCTACTCATGAAATATGCACTTTAGAGCTCACCACGCCAGTTAGCCTTATTCAACAAGGCAAAAATTGAAAGCCTGACGAATTAAAACACTTTAATGCCTTATCCTCCTCTCAGCACGTCCACCCTCCCTCCCCCTCCCTTCCCGAGCGCATTCACAAAATTATTGGAAAGACGATTACTTTTACGTTGCCCTTCTTGTTAGAAATCTGAATTCTGCTACACCCTCTGAGAGTTATACCTGTCCAATTCAGTTGGCCATTCTCATGAGGATGAACTGAAATCTCTTTTCCATTATCAGAATTCAAGAGGAAGGACGTTGTAACAAGTTTTGCTAGTATAAATAAGACTCGTTAATTTCAAAGAGAATACTAGAAGGAATTGCCTTGAAAAGAGTAATCATCGAAAAAGTAAACTTGATAGAGTAGATCTTGTATAATACAGCTGATCTTGTGGGTCTCTGAATAGATATGAAATACCCCAAAACGTTAGTAAAAGGAAGAATAATTGTAAGGGTCATTTTCTAAACAATGACGTCAGGAAATTGAACTAAGCAAATTGAGGAAATTTAAAGACCAGACATATGGTGAGAAGATAGCAAACAAATGAATTACGTTAAAACTAAATTAAGATTGTAGGAAAAACTAAACTTTCATCCGATTTGGAAAAATAATCTCACTCATATCATCATCTCTTATAAATAAAATACACTTGGAGAGTAACAGAGACATGTGAAAATTTCTATGTTAAATTCGCATTCTTAATCAGTTCTGAACTTGACTCATCTCTATAGAACCTGGAGGACACACTATGGAGTTTTGGATTTTGGAGAAGGAAATAGTAATATTAAGAATAACCACAGCGTCAGTAGCGCACTTTTTACCGAGTGAGTCTACCGTGTCATAGAACACGGTTAGTTTCCTATTGGCATATCCAATAAGCGGAATGGTCAACAGCACTGGTTAAGTATGGCTGAAATAAAGGGTGACAGAACTCGATTCCTTCGTCAAGGCAGCTACTTGATGTCACTCACGTTATAAGGTCAACGTCTTAAAAGCTCTCCCAATTAGCCTAGGGAATTGCTGTTATAGGAATAACACTTAATTTAACGCCCACGGAAGCTACTAATTCCCATCTCTATTTCTTTCCACCCTTCTTAGCTTTTCTTTTGGTTAAATGCTTTCGACAACCTAAACCTGAAGAAAAATTTGATATAATATGACACCCCGTATATGGTATGCTACATCGCGCGCCTTAGTTATCGCAAATGCAAAAAAGCAATTAGTTATAACAGAATAAAATCACTCTAGGAGTGTTAGAATTCAATAAAGAATTCAAAGTGATAAGACAATGAAAAATGCAAAAGAGTGAAGTTCAGTATTCGGGAATGGAACGATAAGCAAATAGGTAATAGGGACAACAGTTAACTACAGGGTTTAAATGCGCTAAGGAGGGCAAAGATACATATCACATGACCTCGTTTTATATTACTCTGACAAAAGACTAAATCATTATCGGTTTTATTGCTGTTACAATGCAATGAAAGTTATCAGAATAATGACCATATCACGATGTTTGGTATATCTGTGTTTCAAAACACCGAGATCTTATAAGTGACGTCAGCAAAAGGTGATTTTAATGCCATTTGCTCATTTACTTTGGCAAGCGATCAGAATTAATGCGGTTTGGTCGATTGCTTTGAAAAGTTCAGTCCTATTATTGGCCTATTCTTAATAATAAAATTCTGTAAACGTTTAAAAGAAAATTGAGACAGAATTGGGAAAAATCAACGAAAACCAGCTCACTTTTTGGATGAACGTTTTAACTTAATCAAACTTTTGCGAATTATCAAGGGTAATAGTAAGAAACGTGCATTTTGCAGACAGATTTTTGGTTTAGTTCGTGTCCAGACACAGTGAAAGAAACATCTCTGTAAGCTTTTTCCTTAGTAGACAAATTGTTTGAGATGAGCAATACATTTCATTTTATTGTTAAGGCTGAAAATGTCAAACCACGAAGCTGACAGGGAACACGTTAGACATTGGATGTTTTTTTCTCTGATCGAGCTTGAAGGCTTGATCAAGGCTACTAAAACTATGAACAAAATTTATGATCAAGTGCACAAAGTCTGCCAATGTCAGTGTCGGTTTAGAGGATCTAAATCGCGAAATAGGAATTTAACTGATTCCCCAAAACCAAAATGACTTACAAACTTTGACGATGATGTACTAAAATCCTTTTCTGAATCGAATCCCCCGTTAACTATAAAAGAATCATGGCAGAACCCCGCATGTATATGGTCAACTGAACGATCACACTTGAAGAACGAAGCTAAAGTGAATAGGATGGGAATTTGGCTGCCTCCACATCAACTCCCTTGTTATAGCAAAAATGAGCAAGGAAACACGCGCATTTCATTCGTCCTCCTTTAACGGCAAATTGTCACGGGGCGGAGAAGTGGATCGTTTAACACAATGAAAGTGGGAAAAAACGGTTGTCCCAAATCACACCCTCATCCCATCCCCTAAGCCAGGGTTTAGCTTTCGGAAATTTCCTTTATGTATTTGATAGAATAAACATGGAATATTGAAAAATCCATTAGGAATGCTGAAATATGCAAAGCAGTTTCAGGCGAAGCATAGTGTTATCAGTAATTGGAAAGTCTAAACTAAAAGATGTATCTATCAAAGAAAGGGCCATTTTCATTAAAACAATGCCGGCTGAAGTTTAATTTGGAGGTTCCACTGACTTAGCTTTCCCCATTATCGTAGTCTCACATCCACGGAGCATACTCTAAAAGAAAAATGCCAGTTCTTGCATGATAGAGATGAGATGACCTTGGAATAAACACATTTACTAGTAATATATAAATCTCACTTTCGCAAGAGAAAATATTTAATAGCATATTTTTCTCTTGATAAAATACAATTTCATTTTTGACAAATTTGTTTGATGGGACGCTGCATTCATAGGAACCGTTTAAATCAGATTTAAAGCTTAATTTCCATACGTATCACTTATTTATATCAAATGGCAGGCTGTATGATAGTTACCATTAGCCCTTTAGTCGAATTCGGGCTCCATAAAGGGGAGAAACGTCAGAGTCACAACAAGTCGAGAGGAGGAACAGACGAGTGACTCACAGAGACAGACGCAAAGGTAGAGGAAAAGGTAAGGTGAGGTGAGTACTGCGGAAGCGGTCGAATATGGCATGGAGTCGGGTAATGGTAATTTGAAGTCAGCTGTCGATTTATAGACTTTTCTGCCGTATGATTATACGTTGCCCAGGATGCACCAATTGGAGGCAAGTCTATCGCACACCGCCCATACGTATCATAAAGTTACGCCTTGGTTTAAAGTTTTGTAAAATTTTATTTTTTATATTCTTGTCGAAATCGCTGTATTTTACCTCATGAGCTAAAAAGTGCATTCAGGATATCGACTATCGATTTCCATTCACCTAGGCTCAGGGATGGCTAAGCTAACTTACCCGTGCCTTACTCACGCCTGTTTTTTTTTATACTTTAGATACGAGTGCCTGTATCATACGGTCTCCCCTTCGTTCTTTGTTTTTCTCTACCCTCTGCAGGGTATTCATAATTCCTAAAAAACGAAAAGATAATTTCATTAACTATTTTTCTGGGGGTGCTTCCGGTTACTACGGGGTCTGATGATTTGGAACATCTGTTTTTAGCTCTAATTTCAGTATTATTGTCCTCAAAATTTCAGTTAAACAAACAAATTTGTCATTTCAAAAATGTGAATAAGCTAAGAAAGATTTATGGAATCTTCATTTGCCATGGGACGTGAACTGTAAGGTATGCTAAGAACTTTTAACATATTTTCCACAAAATTTCAAATCAATTTAATCGGAAGCGTGTGACCAAGGGTTGATAATTATTTAGTTTGAAAGATATATCTAAGACCTCCAACTGAGAGGTTTATGAACGAATATTTTCATTTTATGCCTAATTGCGATTATGATCTAAAAATGGTGAGCAATAAAATTGCAATAATTTCTTATTTTAGAATTGGGAATTTCAGTTCTGCTCAGATTCATTTGGTATGTCTACAACTTCAATCGAAATTTTATTCTCAGCCTGAGAAATCTTTAGAGATAAGATTTTTAAGTTTAAATTGAATACCACCGGACAGGAAGACGGTATTATTGTCCATGTCCACGTAAAGCACAAATTGCTACTAATTTAATTACGTAAATCAATATGTATAATGGAAAATATCGAAATATTTCTGTAAAGGGTGTAATGGTGAGGAGAAGGGATTGAGAAAAGAGAGGTAAATAAGAAAGAACCTGCTCTATTTGAATTCTCGATGCATTGAATTATTGCATTCTTACAGAGTGAAAGAGTCAATTGCCCCATAGTTTAATGTTCAAATTTATTGATTTATATCGCAGACCCTTGTACGTTTTCATGGTAATGTTATTTAAATTTTGAGAACCACCTTGCTTTCCTGAGTGGTTGATTACGCAACCTTGATTCATGCAAATATATACATATATATCTATATTTATTTATTTATTTATAATAATAGGACATTTTCAAAAAGCCGAACGCTCAAGACAATACTACGGTTTAATTATCTTTTCACAGACCATCGTTAATCAATGAAGAAATGGAAAATTAGTAAATAACGACGGTTGTGCATACTTCAAGGGAGGCTTGGTAACTTGGAAGATACCAATGAAATTTGGTGAAAAAATTAAGTTAACTAGTGCCTGGTCTAACTGTACGAGCTCAGTTGTCACAAGATAGGAATGAGAGCGAGTAGGCGATAGAATATCTGATTTGGCAAGCGCGGTAAATAGACAGCGAATTTGTAATAGATGAGAAGAAATTGTGATCCAGTAGTTGAGTAAGGCTTAGAACTCATTTTTTTGATGGTGAGAAAAGATTGAGAGACAATTTAAAACCGATGGATAAATCGTATATCCAAATAAGCTGATAATCGGTAAAAAATAACCTAAATAGTCGTTTCATCTATACTAGAGCTTTCATGAATCTCAAAAAACTTCACGTTTCAAGTAATATCTCCCTTTCTTTTCTCTCTTCTCAAATAATCATAGCTTTCATACTGCGTTCCATCAGGACCTTCAGTTGAGACAGTCGGTTTTATATTTCCAAGTTTTTGGTATAAGTTTTTTAAAATGCCTCTGCAAAATTTTTCCCCTTACAGGAAGATTTAATTTGACCGTGAATAATTAAATTAACATTTTGCGTGTGGTCATTTAAAGTAAGGCTTAAATTTAAATCCCCAGATTACAAGTAGCCGAAGTCGAAGATTTTAGAAGTCTCAAAAGTGTTTGAGTTGACTTACAGCTTTCTCCCAAAGCGAATTGAAATACGCACCTGAGCACAAGGTGTAGTCATTAATAATACCTGGCTGCATGGTAATCGGTAGCTATCGATGATTTGTGGACATGGGAGAAAATGGCCGCCTTCTTGATTCCTATTTTCATCTTGCATACACCTTTTAGATTGTATGGCCTTTCACATTTACTTTCTCTATCAAAACGATATGCCTTTATAAAGGCATACCTTGATCACCTTTCCAAAGACACAGCTCTTACTTACTGTATATTGTATATTGTATTGACTGTATATTGACATTCCAACGCCTCCAAGCCACTTATCAACGTTTATTCGTTATGACACTCTTCTATAATAAGCTTTTTTTCCCACTCACCTCCTTTTCAGCTTAAGAGACAAAAGTCCAGAGTTTTGTCACTCATGCTCTCCCCATCACAAATTTCCATTTGTTTGGTCTCTTGCTGTAACTTTACCAGTTTTCTTTGTCCTATTTTAGCGGTTCTTTTTACAATAAATGCACTTAGATGTAGATGTAGATGGCGCTGAAATTGCTGCCACTAAGACCTACGGCTGACTCAGATCCGCTGTGATGAGCGATTATGGATGAAAACTCAACGCAGTAATGAAATCACGTCTGTAATCAATTGACATTTAATTGAGGAGTTTCAAAGATTGGCATAGGACGTATTTAATTAATTGTTTTGTATAGTAATAAGCACCGGAAATGACGTTTTAGTTAATAAATACGAAAAGTCAGCATATTTAAATGAAAACATGTTGGTTTAATTTTATTGAATTTTGGCGGATTAATAACAGTTTTCGTACAAAATAACCGCAAAGCAGTCAGGATCAACTTGCACCCGCATAACAATGTAGATAATTTTGAGAAATATTTTTGTTCCCTTATTAATAGCAAATTAAAGCGCTATATTCTTATAGTGGATTGGAAGCAAAATCATCGAGAATAAAGGAAAAAATATTGTGTGAAAACAAAGTAACTAATTGTTTTCCGATCATTATGAAGTGATACGATAGCATTGGTCCCCGATTTATTAATTCAAAAAAGGCTATAAAACTACTGATAACTTTGAGGATCTTAACGATAAAATTGAGGTAAAGTGTAATTAAAGAGAATGGATAGAAATAGCCTTCACCCTCCCAAATGCGCTTTCTTCCTCTCTAATCAACTTTGCGTATGCACACAACCAGCTACCACACATCTTCGCCACAAAACGAGTAACTTTTGACCTTTGAGCTTTCTCTTTGTAATTATTAAAGCTCTCCAGTCAACGTCTTCCTCTTTATTAGAAAGGTGGTGACTCAGAAAGGTTATGTAGTCTACCAAGTAACAAGCTATCATACACTCAGCATTCGATCTATAAGGGCATAATTCAACTGTTGATGCAATTTATAACTCCAATGGAATTAAAACGAGACGAAAATATCACTAATTAAAGAGCTTATTGACATGTATTAAGTAAAAGCATAAAAGGATGCCTTCTGTAATGACAGCTATTTCAAGAAAAACTGATTGTAATGAAAGTGTATGTCATTCTTCAGAGCATTTAAGTAAGTAAGCGATTATGGGTGAAAAACTCAACGTAGTAATGAAATCACGTCTGCGATCAAATGACATTTAATTGAGGAGTTTCAAAGATTGGCATAGGACGCACTTAATTACTTGTTTTGTATAGTAATAAGCACCGGAAATGACGTTTTAGTTAATAAATACGAAAACTTTTACCACTTCTCCGGTTGTTATTAGCTAAGAGTTAAGCTATTTAATTAGTTTGTAAAATTTTAGAAATTTCAGAATTTTTTATTTATCTCTAAGATACCTATGCTGGAAGAAAAATAGGATTGATCCGAATGGTATGAACCGATAATGAGTAAAACCAACTCAACAATAGGCTCTCAATATAGTAGAAATGAACTCAATCCGGTCTTTATTTTTTGCTTCTATTACGTAGTAATGGCTCGGGAAATCTCCGCAGTCGCATTATGTCCTACTGAATGTGGAATTATTAAAGACAAAATGGCATAAATTGCAAGCATAAGTGTTAGGAGACACCTCTTCTATCAAGGTCGAATACTTCAAATTCGCGTCAAATGTATTGAATCAATTACGCTTGAACACAAACACACTCTCTCTTCCCTACTTTTCTAACACCTCAAAATTATTAAAAGAATGTAGCTGTTGCCACATGAATAGTCATTGACTAAGCCTTATTAATTTTCTCTGGCAAAATCCTCTGATATAAAATTGCTCCCGAAATTAGGTAAGCCACCTCAACAGCGATGCGGAATAGGGTTTATTGGAGCTTATAGGCCACGCACATAAAGCTTAGTCATTAAAGTACAACTGAGGGTACGCCAGGAATGCAACGTCTTTTAATTGTTGGCTGGCTGAGATGTCTCTACAATCACGCGACCGCACTTTATCAATTCGCGATCAGTAGCACGCCTCACTTCCAGACTGTTCGAGTGCGCATAGTATTTCTTTGTTCAACCTTTGAGTAACGTCATGAATACCACAAGAACAATCGCCAAATACCGTAGCACAAAAATTTGTGTTAAAAACTAAAAAGTTTAAACATAATTAGGTTCTGCATTAAATCTAAGGCATGCGGACTAATTTTGTGATTTATTGAAAATAGAACTCCAAAATAATTAATTTTAGCCAGCGCATTAGTTTAGTCGTAATGGAAGTACGCTTAACTGCACGTGAGAAAATTCAAAAAAAACAATTCACGTTGAATCCTGAAGCATTATTTGTAATGTATAATTAAAGAAGATGAAAAAAATTTCTACAATAACCGGGAGGGGGGAGGGGGAGGGGAAGGGGGAGGAAGGTGGGTTCTAACATTATTAAATCTTCTTCCTACTCTGCTCCACTTAAAAATCACGCTGATAAAGTCTAGGAGTTGTGGCGACTGTCAAGACTTTGACCAATATATACTCCACCTTATTCGAAGTAATTTAATGGTAAAATAAAGTGAACTTTGAATGCTCTCGGAGGAGGAATCAATGTAGGACAATTTGCATGAAAGGCAATATAATTGACTAGCCAGCTACTAATTTGATCAGGGGATGTGTACTAATATCGCGTATATCTGAAGTAGAAGTACACTTTAGCCTAAATTATAGTGATTATGTGGGGTGCGCGATAGACTTGCTTCCACGTGGTGCTTCCTGGGTAGCGTATATTCATACGGCAAAAAGTCTATAAACCGACAGTTGACTTCATACTACCATGACCCCACTGTATGTCATATTCCACCACTTCCACAGTACTCACCTCACCTTACTTTTTCTTTATCCACTACACCAGAATACAGGAAATACGGTGGTATTCATTTGCTTAGCCAACGCACCCCAAGTGAAAGAGTGTTTACAATTGTTTGATCCTTCAAATCAACCTTAAATCCTCCACTGCATCCACTGCAATCACAAGCACTGCAGGCTAATCTATCTAATCTACTCCACTCTTCCTAATTAACTTTGATGCTTTCAACTATCCTCCTACTGGTACTGTAGTGGTGATTAGTATGACCTGACGAATAACATGAGCCAAATATATGATAGTAAATTGGTAGTATTACTTTTCAAAATTCAATTAGAATCCGTAAAAACGACGCACACTGAAGACTAATATTGAATGGCAGTAGTGACAATCCGGCACCCAGTCACGTAACAGGAGGCACATGATTAATTAAGATAGGGAAGCTGGAGGAAATGTAAACTGTCACTTGAAGGTTGAAGCAAAAGTGAGCGCAACACAAGCAATGAGTACAAACTCATTACGTACAGGACACTGCAATGCTCACAGTTATTTAAAACTTAATATATAAATAAATTACCTGAGGGTTTTGGGTCATACGATAGGGTCAAGTTCTTCTAATTTTCTCTGAGGGCATAACATCAACAAATCCTTGAGGTCAGCAGATCCATTCAATTTAGAATTAACGTTAGTTAGATCAGGGGATTTTCCAAACGAGAATAGTGAATAATTGAACATATATAAACACAATTGCCTTTCAATATGATATAGGGATAAATAAATAAAACCAATCATTTTAAAAGGAACAATCCACTCATTATTAGATGCAAAAGCTATATTTGTTTTTAATTAAATTATTTGAAACGATTTTTTCCCTTTCTATTATTACATTGAAAATAGTATTCAAAATAGAAGTTTTTGAAATTATCTCATGACCAACACGCTTGGGAAGAGATTTCCTGTTTTGTTTGGCATTGACTGCTGCAATTTACTGACTTGATAGGAAAAATAACAAGATCACTGCGAAAATCGAATGAACTACACCGTCATGTGTTCGCAATGGATAAGTTCTGAAAAGAAGTCAAGCTATTCCAAGATTGTTTTGGCTCCCTTTATCGGTTTTAAAATGCAGAGTCTTGATGGGAAGTAAGAGAAAATCGGGCGGCAATCCTCTGCCAATCTCAGTTACCTACCTACGAAGGGTACCAATTAACGCCTTTAAATCAAGTGACCGATAGGCTCTGAAGATGTGAGAGAATAGGTCACCGAGATATCCAGAAATTAATTAAAATTTAGTCCTTTACTGAACTATCTTGCAGATGCCATTACAGAACACCTGTGAAAAAATGCATTACGATAAATAACAATACTTAGTTAGATACATTTCTATCAATTACATTCCGCTACTCAGGCACATGCACCCGAGTCTTGAGAATCGAGGAAATCGCCGCTACAAATTCTCCTGACCAGAGTGATATGACTTTGATTTTGGACCATTCCTGATATTCGTGCTTCAACTATTCTAGAAAAATTCCAGTAGTAGTTGAATTAGAATAGCATTTTATATCTTTAGCTATTATGCGGAAAAAGACCCAATTTGAAAGCCAATGCCATGGCCTCTTATTCAGATCAGTGTGCTAGCATATCCTTCGGATGATCTCCATTCTCGTCGAATAGACATTCGTAGTACATGAATCAATAGGTCTCTGTACATTTATATAACCCTTTGGAAAATGTGTACATGAGTCTAGCAGATCCCAGAGAGAGAACATTTGGTCTAATTCTCGTAGTTTTGCTTTGTGTCAATTACAACTAATTAGATAGACAAACAAGGCATTTTGAGAACTCGAAAAGGTCAAAAATACACTCAAACATTGTATCTCAAAGAGGATTTATCTTATATCCGACGCTAATGGCCCGGATGTCGCTAATATTTGAATTCCACTAGGTGATTGGAAAAATGTTCAAAGTCGTCTATCTTTTCGTGAGAGTGTTAAGTTATCGACGTGATATGAAGATTAGACAACAGTTACTTGATACAAAAATGGTAATGAATTATACCAGAATTAGATGAAAGATGGAATTAAAATAAATGGATTCACTATGAAGTCGAAATTTGTTTAAAAATGTGGAGCAAATACTTAAGGATTAAAACGTATTTCTAAATAAACTTATGTTCCTTATAGTTCCTTTGTTCCATATTTTATAAAATTTGTATATATGTATATATAGTTTTTTTAAATAAAGAGTTATTTTCCGTTAATGTATTACAATTACCTGGCTCATTTATTAAGTAGTTTGCTTTTTTTATTGGCTTTTTAACATACTTAGGCGAACAATTTCTGTCTATGACAGCTCCGCCGCCTGAAAGGAGCTTGTCAGGACCCGGTTGCCTATCAACGGATAGTAACTTAGGCGAAAATGAGAAAATATTTCTATTTGGTGAAATTATCTAATTCTCATTGGAAGAGTACTAAACTCCAGAGGCCTGTTCGCCAATGGAAATTTTAAGCCCGCACTGAAATTGAATTCCATTCTCCCCTTGTTTAACCCATTAACGCCCGAATTATTTTTTGAAAAATACCCCCAACCGCACTCATGCGTGTCTTACAGCAGACTGATGTTGACGTGGTGAGTTTAAGTAGTATCAGGCAAAGGCTATTGACGTATTGAATATGCTTCAAACGGCTAGCGCCTTCTGTCACGAGTCTAATACCAACGGAGCTTATTTTTAAAGAGGACCGTACGGTCCCAAGGGCGTTAAAGGGTTAAAACCTGCAACTTCAATTCCTAGGTTAATGTGAAGGTCTATTTATGTGCCAAGTTAGATTATCTTTAGAGTACTAAGCTACCCTCAGACATGGGAAGAAAGGAGAAGTCTTGTATTTTAAATAATGCTTTTAATTATGAAAATGTATTTTCTTACATTAGGGGTGTGCAATAGACTTGTCTCCACGTGGTGCACCCTGGGAAACGTATACTCATACGGCAAAGAAGTCTATAAATCTACAACTTCCTTCAAACTACTATGACCAGCCTGAAACGAAACTCTAATAGGAGAAATCGTCCTTGTTAGGGCGAACCACAACTTCTGCAGATCCTTCAGTGGAATGCTGGAGGGATGTCACAAGACAAGAAGATTGAAATCCAGAAAATTCTGGATACCTATAACATAGACATATTCACAATCATAGAATCCAACCTTATGGATGACAAACTCACATATTATCAATTTCCAGGTTAAACCTTACATCTGCTACCTAAAGACCGGCAAGTGGCAAGTGGAATATTGACCGGAGTAAAAGAAGGCCTCCCATCACATTGTGAAGTAATCAGATTAAATAAATGGAAAAGTCAAAACCACTTCAAGATGTACGTGGTCTAAAATCCACCTCAGAATAGACCCAACTTCGATATTCTTAACATCTTATACAAAACTATGGTACTTGGAGACTTCAGCGCCTATTCCACCAGATGGGGCTATAAGAACAGAAACACAGCTAGAAAGGAAATCGAACACATACTTAACAGCAGCCCACTAGAACTTATTTACAGCAATGAGGATCCTGCGACACACCTTCACTACAATGGAACCAGAATAACTCTTGACTTCCTCCTGGTTTCAAGCCACATCAGCGAGCTCACACAACGCGTAATAATCGACGATCCTGGATCTGGTCACAAACTAGTCATTGCTAGTATTACCATCAACTTCAAATCCATGACACCCAAAGTGCCAACCAAGGTATTGTGGAAATTCAAGAAGGCAGACTGGCCTAAATTCGCAAACCTTTTGAAAACCGAACTAAACGCAAGTCTTGTCAACTACAGCCAACATCCCGTCAAACTATGCAACAATATCACCAATATTATAATCAAATGTGCAAAGAAAACTATTCCCGTGGCAAGGTTAAACACTATAGTTTGTTTTGGTCTAAAAACCTTGAGGAAATGAAAATAAAACGGAAAGCCCTTCGCAACACTGCCGAACAGACTGGAAAAAAGGAAGACGTACAAGTCTGGAGACGACAGTCGGCTGTCCTAAGGCAAGCCATTTTACAAGACAAACGAACTACCTTCAACACTTTCATTTCAAATATCAACTACCAAAATGATAGCCGACTCACATTCAAATTCCTGGGTAACCTCCTAAACAACAAGAAAAAAACCAACAATGAACCAATCCGCTTGAACAATAAACTGCTCACTACCAACTCCGAAATAGCTAACTCCTTCTCGAGGTTCTATTCCCACAAAAAATAGAAAAATTTATTTGTTAGGAACTCTTTAAAAGATATCTGGAAACAAGTAACAAAATTTGATGAAATTAAGGAAGACATAGCAATACCATATAAGGCACTTACTGAACCATTCAGTTCTCACGAACTCAATGCTGCGATAAAACAGCTAAAATGTAAACAAATCGCCTGGAGAAGACTGTATCCACCCGGAATTTCTAATTAGAAAGAGACCAAAATCCAGGGAAATCCTGCTGACACTGTTCAACAAAATACGGGAGACCACTCTCGTACCTACCCAATGGAAGGTTGCCATAGTAATTCCAATACTAAAAAGGGCAAAGACCCTAGCAACTTTGATAACCATAGGCCTATCTCCCTCACAAGTATGCTGGCTAAACTTATGTAGAGAATGGTTAACACGAGACTGACCTGGTTTCTTGAAACCAACAGCAATCTTAGAAACGAACAAGCAGGTTTTAGGCCACAAAGATCAACAAACCAACAAGTAGCCACGCTCTCCCAACATATCAAAGATGCCCTTGATGCAAGAAATACTCTTACAGCTGTATTCATCGATTTCAAATCAGCATATGGAAAGAGAACTTAATTCTAAAATTGGTGAAGGTTGGTATAAGACATCACATGTTAAAGTGGATAAAAGCATTCATTGGACAGAGAACATGTAAAGTCAGATACGGAAACGATCTGTCCAATTCGAATATTTTACAAATAGGCTTACCACAGGGAGCTCTCTTTTCAACATCTTCATCAATGACATAGCTGAACTGGTACAGACAGCTACGGGGGTCAAGTGCTTACTTTATGCAGATGATCCTGTTCTATGGTATTCCGCCCCCAAGAAGAACGCTCAGAAGAGGACGGAAATTGCCCTAAATTATGCACTCAACAGTGGCATAGTTATCAACACATCGAAAACTGCATACCAAACATTTTCTTTGACCCACCACAGCATAAATCCACATTTAATGTACAAGGATACTCCTCTAGAACAGACCAACTAGTTCACTTATCTCGGAGTGACGTTTGACACAAAGCTAACATGGAAAAACCGCATTGCCAAAATAGCAGAACGAGCCTCCAATAAACTGAAGGTACTGAAGCGCCTCGCTGGTAGCCTATGGGGCAATGCACGCTCAACCCTAAACACCACTTAGAAGATGTTTGTTCAGCCAATAATGCTGTATTGCTGCGAGACACTCTTTACAGCCTCTGAGGTGATTCTCAAACCACTCTAGAAGACGCACAACCAGGCATTGCGAATAATTACTGGAGGGATAATCAACACCCATTGGTGCAATACGTTCATCGGTCGAAGAGAAAGTCTTGGCCCTGTATGAGAAACTACTGCGCATTCCCAGTGACACATTCTGGAGCAGCTACGACAATAGACCAAGACACCTAAAAACCCAGGTTGACTTAATACAGAAAGCAATAGAACTGAAGAAAAGATTACCAACTACTAATAAACCAGAAAGCCTCTCTTTACTCCAAAACCCACTAGCAGTTAACGAAGTACCATTTTGCACCAAACTTCTTGGCCCCCCATCAGATCAGATACGATTATTATTCCTTGATACAATTAATGCAAACTATCCTGTAGATCAATGACTCCAGGTCTTCACTGACGGGTCCTGCGTAGAAAACCAAGCAAAATTTGATTCAGGTGTTTTCTCTGAACTATTCTCCTTCTTCAAAGCAGCGGAAGGTGAAATAAAGGCCATTAAAATAGTCGTAGGCCACTTGTACTGCCAGAATACTGAATTCACCAACGCAGTAATTCTATCGGACTCAAAGTCAGCAATACAGTCAATTGGAAACAGAGAACTACCCAAAACAGCTGAGATCCATGAATGCAAAAAACTCTATCAGCTACTCAAAGAAAAAACAAAGCAATAGTTCTTCAATGGATCCCTGGACACTGTGGCATTATAGACAATGAGCGCACTGACACACTTGCTAAGAAGGGGACAGCGATTTTGCAAGTTATAGACCGGCCAATATCTTCCTACACAATGAAGACCTTAATCAGGAGGGAATTCAATACTTTAAGAAGCTACGAACAATGGCACTCTCCAACATAGCCGAGTAGTCTAGGCTCGAAGCTGTTGCAGAATTCAGACTACGTATCGGACACAATTGCCTGGCAAAATATCTTCACAGAATAAAAGTATACGCCCAACTAACATGCTCCCTATGTGACCTGCAGGAGGAGATGAGGAGGACCCATCTGATACGGTGTCCAGCCCTACAGACAGCAACAGAAACTCAGAGATGCTGGGAAGCCAGAAGTCAACTAAAGGGCTAATGATAACTATTATAAAGCCTGCCATTTGTATAATAATAATTTTCTTACATAGACTGTTTATATAAGCTTGGCTGCGTGGTGGTCATTAAGTGCAGTGATAATCGCTTCAGTGATCTTACATATCCTTGTGTGAATATGGAAATCTACTTATCGACAGCACAGCAAACGCGGGATGAAGATTATGAGTTTCATTCGAGTGTACTAAGAATATTTGATTCGGCCTTCTAATAATTGAATGCAGCCATTTTATGCCTGATCAATGCATGCATTTGTGGATTCGTTTCTGTCATTAAATATTTAGGTAAAACTGAGAATAGCATTAAAAACTTGATATGGGTAGAGATAAGGTGTCCTGGAGCCGAATTTGTGAGAGAAGCGCTTTCTCGGAGTTCCTCCTGTTGATCAAAATTTGCCGAAGCTTTTAGGCATCCATATCGCAAGAGCATCTCTGAATTAAGGGAAATGTAAGCCGGTAGCTGCGCTATCAGTATAAAGATATATATCCAACGCAAATAATTCTTTTTTCAATTTCGGTTTTTAAATGGTGGACTTTGTATTAACCATGTGCACTACAGTTCTCTTTAATTACAATGTTCATCTATTTCCCCTGATTTTTTCTTGTAAACCCCCAACAGTATTTTCACTATGAGTTTAATGCTTACTATTTCTCGCAAAACTTCTAAAATCGACTATTGTTCGTTTGCCCGACCTCACTTTTCAGTTCTTCATCTGAGACTTCATGTATGACACATAAACGGTCGCCAAGTGACTGGAACTTAATCAAGTTACATTAACTTCAGGAGATCTGCTCCTGCTCACTCGCTGAGTCAGTATGCCCTGGCTTACTTAACATGTTTATTTTAACTTTCAAAGCAGAAAAAATCCCTCTATTGATAATATTTCGATCCGTTTCTTCTTTTAGGGGTGTCACCATAGAAAGATGCCTTTATGAAAATTGGCTAATCGCGTATTATTATCATATCTTAGTATTTACCAAATAGTATACCAAAATCAAGTAGTTATTAAATAAAAGCGTTTTGCATAGTTCCAATGTAAAAATATTTTATGAAAATGGAAGAATATGGCCGGTAAATGGATAAATTGAAAGCTGAGAAGACCTCTGCAAGCATGCCTCACCTTCCAGGAATTTATATTGCACCCGGGGTTCATTCGATCTGCCTTGGAGGACGCACAATAGTTCTACGGGATGTAGTCTTCACTTCCTCTATTTAATAAAACTCTGAAATCAGCAAGCTCCCTTTTCGAGGTCTTATTGGGTGGCGAAGTGTGATAGCTCATCCTCTTTACACCTTGGTATCGCTCCCCTCGCCACAACCGCGCAACAACTTCTGAGTATCGGCGGCTGGGCTTATAACAATGTGCAAACTAAAACAACTTTAAGTCCGATCTGGAATCAAACTGGATAATGCGACTTGAATAAAGAGTGAGTCTGATTTGTTGAAAGTTTAATTGGCTTCTAGCAATAATAAGATTAAGACTCTATCACACCGTCACCGTAAGTTAGATACAGAAATGAGAGATGAAATTTTAAATAATTCAGAACTTAAAACCATAGACTGGATACGTTATGAATTCGAAGCAGCAGATCCTGTCCAGGAGTTGGCGTGGCAACCAATGAATGTGAAGTTAAGCTACTTGAGGAGACAGACTAGGTGGTCTTTGAAACTTTTTACCAAAGTTAAGGTCCTTTTAAAGGCAATAACCTTCACAAAATACAGTAGCCAAGAGTTGGCCTATTTTTCGGGCAATTAGAAATAAATGAGAAGTGACGGGAGGGAGGGAGTTGGCAGGAAGGGAATCCGGTTGATTAAGAGCTAATTCAGAGCTAGCTGGATAATAAGAAACATGAGAATTATTGTATATTTAGAGAGACCAGTATGCTTTGGGCTATTGAATAATTTTTAGAGTGAGGAGACCCGCGAGGCTGAGTGTGTGGTCCTACTACTTTAATGACGCTGGGGTCATTTTAGTAGACTCCAGATCTTGGCATAATTAGTAAGACATAATAAACCAGGCTCCAGAACATGCATCCTAATTAATTTCCGCATTAATCAGAAAGCACTGCACTTAGTAACCATTAGAGTAATGCTCTGCATGGGAAAATGGGTAGATGATGAGGGTGCTAGTTTATGGCATCTAACCGGATAGTTTTCTATTACAGCAATTTTCTAGTCTCTTGGATGGGATATTTGCTAGATAAAGTATAAGTCTAAAACTCAATAATTCCACGTCAGTATAAATTTACAAAAGTCATTTTCCCATCATTTAATAAATTGTTTCGTGGTAAAATTTTCATACTAGGTGTTCTTAGCAACTAAAGGAATAAACTAAACATTATTAACAAATTTCAAAGTTATCGCACTCCCGCCTTAAATGCACTCGAATTTGGAAGCAAAGCATTGCTTTTCCAATGAGTTTGTTTGATAACATCCATGCGATCTGCTCAGGTAGAGTCCAAATAGACATCCGAGGACGCTTGCCTGTGTTTGCAGTGCAAGTCGATAAACGATGGGTGATTGATAATCTAGGTGGAAGAGCCATTCGAGTAAAATTATTCGATGTTTTGGGTTGGTCTATCAGTGAAATACGTAATAAACTTGGGGGAAAACTTGGTTTGATTCCCGAGAATGTATCTATGGCAGATTGGATGTCTCAAAAAGGTATATTTTAGTTTTCCCTCTTAATATTAATATCTTAGAGACGTCACTATGCGACTTAAAGTAACAACTGTATATAAGTAAGGGAGTAAAAAGACGATACTGTGAAAATTTCGTACAACAAAACTATCTATGCACTGTCGTTTCGAAATTTCTTTTAAGTGCGTAGATATGCTACTTAAGGCTTCATAGCATTATGTATTTATACATCTTGTCCCAAGCGGTTAAAAGGTTTAATGTTCTATTTTATAAATTGTCCCAGTACGGATGCTTCGCAATGAATTCCATTGCGGCTAAAACTACTACCTCGGTGACAGTGAGGCCTTTGTATAAATACAACACTCATCTAGGGGATAATACAAATATAATGAAGCTTAACTGCGTTGCCGAAGAGGAACAGGTAATGAAAATTTTAATTAAATAATAGATAAGTACAAATTTTTCCTTTTTTAACTTTTTCCCATTCCTCTGGCAAGTTAAAGGAGAATTGTTCTTAAGACATTCGGCCTCACAAAAGTGAACGGAAAGTTTGATCGATTCTAAGTAGAAAATCAATACCAGGCACAATAATAGATAGCTGACTTTTACTTAACCTTAAATCTACCACCAATTGATCTCTGCTTAAAGGGTCGATTTTCTTGACAAATAAAGGGGCTGGGAACCGAAACTATGTTGGGAGTAAAGTCAGCGTACAGGCTGGGTCTTTAGAGCAGACGGCATACGAACATTAAAGTATTGGCAGTAAACGCGCCTCTGAGAAACCTCACCACATAATTACAAAAGTATGGGTTATATTTCCTTGCAAGTCTACTTGCATAAATGATATAATTATCAAGGGGTTTTGAGTTCCGAATTACTGAAATTTTGAAACTTAAAAGTTTCTCATTCAAGTTACTGATCTAACTCAACGGTTGATACAATTTGTAAGAATGAGAATGGGATTTAGACGAAGAGTCCTAATAGAAATATATCCTGCGCTCTCCAGAACATCAACCCCAAATAATGGGTGAGAGAAAAATCGAAATAGTGGGCATGGTTACTTATTGTCATCGATTTTTCGAGAACGCGTGCCAGACACTGGCAATAAACCATTATTAAAACGCAGACATTCCACCTACTGATCGAATTTCCTCCCAGGGGATGTCGGTTTCGGAACATGTGTAAAGAGAGTGGTTAGGAAATCATACAAAAAGTCACGCGGAATTTTATTATGAAAGGTAATTAAAATACAGGTAAAATGACGATATCATAGGCAGATGCAGCATGGCTTGGATTTTCGAACTGAGTCGCTTCTGTCACCCCTTTTGTTTAAAAATTCTTGAATACTTTTTTTATGCTCTTATTGAACAGCCACAAGGTGGTAAATGAATCGCCAATTTGATGGCACTCAAATTTTCAACCATATTCATATCAATTTCTTAGCTACTCTATCTATCTTTTTTGTAGATTTCATCATTTATTTATCGTTTTCCCGGTTTCTGACCAACTCTTCTCCATCTGCAGCTCATATCACCTTTCATCTGTGGCACTTTAATCTGCCATTCTCTTTCGCAGTACCTCTTATTCCCCCTCTATCTCTGTTACTACTAACTAAAGTAAGATCTACTTTCTCTAACTCTTTGTTGCTATATGTTTGTTGATCATAATTTTATTCCACTACAATAGGTGCCTCTTTAGTCTTAAATCACACAACATACTGTTCAAAATGGAGTGAAGTTCATGTTTACCTAGCGGAAATTTCAAGCTATTGCCATGTTTTTTATACTTAAGTAACTACACTATCAATTATTTTTAACACACTAAATGCACTTCCAGACCTGACCTTATCATCCTCATTTTATACATATCTACATTTTAAATTTGTAATTTCCATTGGTGTCCTAAAGCGGTGAAACTGATGCCTGATTTTTTAGACGAAAATACAGTGGGAAGATGTGGAGGTTAAATAGGAGTGGTGGGCAGATTAACTGTATGCATGTTGGCGCCTCGAGAAGGTGAAAGCTATCTAAAACCGCAAGCATTATCGACATTATGTTGTTGTTTAGAATATGGAATACGTTTTTTTAATTAAATAGACTCTATTTTCTTATTTTATATATGTTTTAGATCTCTTCACTGATTCTGTACTCCTCTAAAAGTCAAGGACTTTCGATTTTTGGGTCTTTTTCCGTACCTACTCTCTTGAGGGGATAACAGCTGATACGGTATGCGATGCTGAATTTACGTTTCACCAACACGGCAATCTGAAAGCCCTTATAATAAACGAATATACGACATTTTTAATTGCGTATTCATTAATAGCAAAGAGGAACCAAAGTGCATAGCCAATAAATCCACTATCTCATCTGTACCACAAAACATGGAAATGGTATCCGCTATAAATGTAATTAATTAGCTAATGAATAAAAGTGGTCTTTCTGGCTCTGCCGCTATTAAATTACCCATATCTATACATTTATTTGTTATATCATTCATATTTAATTATACCAGTTTAACAATTTCTTTCTTTAACGGAGGAAACACTTCGTTAGAGTGCGATTGACTTCATAGCCCTTGTTATTTGGAGCGGTTTAAGTGATTTAAAGCATTTTGTGTTTTCGACTAGATCAGTTAATGTGGAAATCCTAGTGCTGTAAGTAGCGTGGTTAAAATGAGTCTTTACGAAGGCACGCCATAGAGATCAGGAAGGTAAATATGAAGTGGCGTAAAATCTTTAAGATGGGCAGACGGTGAAAGGAAAGGGTGCAAATTTTTGGTAGATAACAACAGTCTTGTCTCTGTCTTCAAGGCTCTCACCAAGAGTGATAACCACAATTGACTGGAAGGGCCAATGATCGCACTGAGACCCGTCTTCGACTTCTCCATTTGACCCACTCTGCGTATAAGAGTGCTCTTCATTCTGGTCCAACAAGGCTATGAGCCTTCCTTTGACATGTTTTTTGGAGCAAGGCTGATAAGAGTTGGGCAGGCTGATACATAACCATTCCTATCCTATTTCAAAATTTAAATTTCGAGTAATAAGTCTATGCATTATTTTACCTTTCATTTCAGTATCACTGGCCATCTATTTTGGGTAAACTGAGGCTGGTAATTAAGAGGAGTTTAGGTATTCCAGTGTTTACAGTCAGCAGCTTAATGCACAGGACATCCTAGTTAGAAATGAGGCGCCACTTATATATCGAGACAGATTATAGTAAATATACATTAAGCAGCACAACTCTTATTTAATTATATAGTAACTCCACTAGACATGCTAATATATTGTACAAATTCTCGACTTTGTTCGTCCTTTTTCAATTCTACATAAACACCAAAATCATTTTAATAACTCTACAAAGATGTCAAAAGTTGAGCTGACTCAGGCAGGGACGGTTATTTGACAGATACTTGGATTGTATGAAACTGGGTCTCTGTATTGATTTTCCTCTTTCTCGAATCGAATGTGATGGGATTTGACACGATAGAAATATGTTTTCAACTTTAACAAATCTTTCCTGCTCTGCCTATACACTTCAAACCTTACTTAATTTGAGATTTCTACCAATTTGAATTTAATTTTCATTGAGTTTTGGTGATCATTATTTTAGCTTTCAACTTGACTAGTACTTGGGATCACTGCGGCTTAAACAACAAGACCAGGGTTAGTGATCTGAAACCCACATATTTTACACCCTTATGGAGTTTATAAACTCAGTTGGCATGACTTTTAGATTAGTTAATTCTCGAAGATAATTGGTGGATAAAATTGAACTTTCTCGCCTCTACTTAACCCCATAATCGCCCAGCGTGCAATTTCAACATTTACTAGTTCAGCTCTTGTTGCCAAACACAACAGTCAGGTTCTACACCCGAGGCTATTATCCTCAGATCCCATTGGTCGACTAATATAAAGTCAAATTCTATTTAAAACGTCCAAGCCAATAATTACTAAAACAAAGCTGATCGGTACTATTCCCGACACACGTCTTAATCTCTATCACTTTTCATTAAAGACTTCCTGCCTTCTCCCTGTTCAGTTCTTAGGCTATTGTAATTTGCAATACAGGATATCTAAATCGATTTCTTTTGTTGTATGATTTTCTCTTGATTAGCTTTAATTAAATTTGCCGTGTCTGTCTTCTGGTGTTGCTTACCATTTATTTGTCTACGTTGCATTTTCAGCATCTTCATCTTATATTTTAATCTGGATGGGCAATTTCCAATAAAAACAGGACTCGTAACTGACAGATAACAAGTTGACCTCACAAGTATGAGAAAGATTAGTAATTGTAGTAGTAGAATCCGCCTGGATAAGAAAGACGCGTCTTAATAGAACTTAAATCCCAGTAGCATCTGAAAATGATTAAATCTGTGAATTCAGTTTTATTCAATTTCTTAAGATTTACAAAAATTCACTATTACTGATTCTCATGCCACAATAGTTAATACCGAATAAAATATAGGGTTAAATATTTTGAACAAATATTTTCTGACCATAATTCTCTCCCAATTATACTTAATTTAACGATTTGAAGGCATTTATTGTTTTTTAATAGATGTTTAAATAAAGTCATAATATAAATTGTGTATATAGTTAATTTGAGTAAAAGACAGCTAGTTTCATTCAAAGTGGTCTTAATTCAAAAAAGTTCATGAAATATTTAAAAAAAGATAGGATCTGCAAGTGTTAAAATAAAGATGTCCAATTTAGGTACTCTTCTTCGTCAAAATCTAGTTGCTATGCGACCAGTATTCGGGGGTGATGGATCCGAGGGCGACTCGGTATCCGCATAGAGAGTTCCAGGTGAAATAGTCGACAATGTCGTCGTATGACGCATACTTCCACGATAGGTATATCGATAGACCTCCGAATTATTGAGAATGTTTTCGTAATTTCTAATTGCGTTACTATTTAGCACTCCACTAGAATTGAGTTTCCACAAACCGTTAGCAGTTCTTCTGTTCGAGTTACGAAGTCGCAAATTCCAGTTGACCTTTGAAAGATCTGCTCGAGTGATTCGAATTTCACTGGTGAGATTTCGAGCTTTTGAAGAGAGGAAGTGAATTGATTCAAAGGCATCTTCCACCCAATTTCCACCATGACAATGACATCTGAGAAGACGAAATGTCGCACGCCTAAAATTTTTCATTCTCTTCATATAGAGTACCCAACTTGTGGCTTGCTGAAAGAATAGCAGTTGCCAACCAAGATCAGATACATTATATGCCATTCGTACAGCCATACGACCTTTTTCGCCTTCAAGGACTTCCGACAGAACAGTGGAAAGAATATAAGCAACCGACTGAGGCAGGGCGCTGATGACAACAATGGTTGAAAGAATAACTAGCAACATAGACGCGGCAATCTCCCTATTAGCACTTGTGCATTTAGACATTGATTCCCGTAGTAAAGCACTTTGTCGTAAGCGAAATAGGAGTGCAATATTTATAATAATAACAAGGATGGTTTGAATCAGACTAGAATTGGCAAGAAAAACATGATAAATTTGTAGGGTATTAGGCTCGACATGAACCCAACAAATGGTTTTCCCATTAGAAGGTCCATGCTCAACCATAATACCAAATGGTAGCATTAATAGTGCGGAAAGTAGGGTAGTAACTCCAACGGCCTCCCATGCCTTTTTCCTTGAAATTCGGGCAAATTGAAGGGGAAAGTAGATACAAAGGCAACGATCAAAGGCAGTTAGCAGGAAAATTGATGAACTGACACAAGAGGTGAAGGAATAGAAGTAACGAAAAATCTTACAGCTGTAATTACTTACGTTAAAGATAAAGAAGTAGACATGTGCTCCAGTAGCATAGGGAAGTCCCTTTGATGGGAACATCCATATCCAACCAAAAAGAATAAGAGTGGCGACATCGGCAGCTGAAACACAGGCGAGGTAAATCATCTGGCGGGAGGGTTTTCGAAAGACGAAAAGAAAGACATAGGTGACGAAGAGATTAGAAATAATGCCGAAAAATCCAACAAAGGGAAAGATGAACGCAGAAACGAAACCAAGCATGTGTGAGAGAATACAAGCTCCACGATAAATGGACGCATTTGCCGCGCCTGAGGCTAAGTACTGACAATCACGTAGGAGATCCCATGGGGAATCGAGATAAGGCCAATTGGGATCTTCTGGTAAGATTCCTGGTGAGTTCCTTAAAAGGGCCATTTGTCGTTTGCCTTGCTACTCACCGTGCAGTGGACATTTGGACCACTCTGAGCAAAATCATTGGCTGACGTAAGGTTTACCAATCAGAATAACCTCTGTGAGTTTGAACAGAGTTATCAGGTATTTGTTAATTCACCTCAAGTAAAATTTCGTTTCTGACCTAAAACTTAGGCTCAGACGGGTTTAAAACGGTATTTTGAACCAATATTTCTCGTGGGAATGTTTCTAGACTCCACTAGTAACGTAGAATTCTACTTGGGGTAATTGTATAAAATAGCTTAATAATTCAAATTTAATTCAAAGTTGACCATATTGCCAGGCTTTTAAATTGATGGACACTTTCGAAAGTTTGAAGTTCAGATTTAGCTCCCTGAGTTTGACCTTTCGGCTATGTTCAGAGCGTTTTAACGGGTTCGTTAAATTGTGTGGTTGGTTATACCATCTCGATATTTCTCCAAAAATGTCAATAATAGATAGTTGATAACGGTGTAACTATTGCAGTAAAATTAAATCACTTTCGATAAAAAATATTTCAATTTAGAGAACAAAGAGGGGAAATTGGAATGGCAAACAAGGATTCATATTTACCTCCATGTTTCATATTTTTCTATTTTGTGGCTGACGCGATAATTCATTACCAGATATAAGGCCAAATCGTTTTTAGCGCTCGATTTTTTCAAAAGAGGCTAATTAAAATTCGAGTTTCTTTTTTTGCTTTAGCATGTAAATATTTTAAAGATGGGACAGTAAATTGGTCATTGTTAACATGTTTAGTAGGAGGCATTTATTTCAAAATAGTATTTATTATATTATTAACTGGACCATGAGCTGTGTATGTTAATTCCGCAAAGGAAATCACTAAAGCGCTTGAAATGATGTCGTAAATGGTTTATGATATTAGTATGGGTTCGATGATAACCAGTGTGAAATTAACGGAATGGAGATCCCAAGAGATTTAGTGTAGCCAGCTAGATAAATGAGCAGAATTCGGCATTGTAGCCACCCAATTGTACAAATTTGGCGGGAGTATTACTAGAAAAAGCGTAAAATGAATATAAGGTTTCATTTATGAAAACCGATATATGGTCCGATTTGCACATAATCAATTTGCAAGTACCTTCCTAACCTAGCACACTACTCCCAGATATTTCAAAACTAACTTCTTTTTAGATATTCCTAGCTTCAGATCGAAATCTTTTAATTTTACTCTCCACATTGTGTATTGTTTTGAAAATTATGCAGCCCTCTATCCAAATAAAATCTTTGGTATGTTTCAAGTAGTACCGAACGCAAATTTTGCACCTAAATCTACATTTACGATGAATTGCAAGAATTTAGATCTCCCACTACAGTAGTAATGAAAGCGGTATAATTTACTTGTCATTATCCTTGTACTATATGCTTGAACTCCCTTTGTTCTCTTGCAGTCTAATTAGGTGTGCTCTAATGTTTCTGGTATTGACTATCCTTTTGGTTGACTTTGTCATATTTTGAGACAAATTAGACATAAAGGTCGCTGTTCTTCCAAACAGAATCAACACTATCTTACCTTCATTATCAAAATATTTAACTAACTTTGGTTAAATCCAGAAGCGCTATTGACTAAATATATTCAATAATTTTAAGCGAACCTAGCTTTGACAGTCACTTAATGGCCTCGGAGGGATTAATCTTAGGGGTCTAAATATCTATCAGCTCTTATAATAAAGATTTACATCCGTGGATAGCATTTTAGAGATTAGCACATTAAGGAGATTCACCTCAAGACTGGAATCTTTTAATAGAGTTCTTTTTAAAAGTCTTCAGTTACTAAATAAAAATGAAGAAATGGGTGTTAACAATCCAGATATTCCCCTTTTTTGGAAACTATCCATTACGGTAAGAAGGAGGAAGAGGTTGCTGGAATTATTGCCAACCGCTCATCAATTTTGTTAAATTCAATTATATGAAAATATCTAAGAATATGAGAATAGAAAGTGGAATTTAATAAAAGGAAATTGAATTAAGAGAACAACCAGACAGTACGTTTTCTCAAATTTCATGTTATCAAGTTTATCCGACTGATATTTTCGAAATTGTAGAGCATACTACGTGTCTTATCGCGGAGGAGGTGACTTAAATTATTTCTTCTTTAACACACACAGTTTTGACGCAACTGATTTTATTTACGTGAGGGATAGATTTCTCTGTGAATTCCGCAGTCGAAGTAAACCTTCGTTCTCACCAAATATTTACAAATCAATTTTTTTTAGGCAAATTAAGAGTTACAGATTTTGGATTTTGAATTCCAATATCGTTTTAGCTTATACACAAACCATATATTGTAATTGATACTTATCTTCAACACCTATTAAACCTATTGAACATGTATTGATTAAGGGACTGCACACTACTAATATATTTCAACGTTAAATTGGACTGAATGTTGCAACCAAACCAAAGAATCGATTAAACAACCGAAAAATAATACATTGATTACCGATAATATTTTGCCGTGAGAACCATTTCTTTTCGACACTTTTATATTTATAAGTATTCACATCTAGAGTGTGGGAAGAGTGAAGACCTGCAGCTTAAATAAGGTCTTTTATGGAGGAAAATATTTTTTCTTTCATATAGTAGGACCTCAGTGGTGGTCTAACCAATCCTGTGTCGATTTCAATATCCAATAATCGATAATTAAGTGTTTATGGGTTTCATTGTGACTAACTGTAGAATCGTGCCTTGAGTAAAACTATTTATACTTCAAGTAAATCACTATAAAAATAAATTTATAATGTGAACATTTTACAACCTCTGTCATTGCCATCATAGTCTAAAATTCATTTTCTGTATTGGAAATTAAACAACCAGGCTAATTAAGCAATCACTATATGCATCTTAATTGGGATTGCTAATAGCAAGAGATGCAGAGCATATTAGTTGTCATTGCATATTTTCTTCGAAATAATTAAATTAGTCAAAAGCTTGCAAACTATGAGTAGTTACTTTTAATTTAACGAATTTAAACAAAATACCGTATAAAAGATATGATTCGGGTATAATTGAAGAGAGTTCAATGGTTTGGGTGAGGAAAGAATGTGACTTTAATTAATACTTCATAGATTTAGTTGTTTCTAAGACCTCATTTCCTCAGGAAATTAATCACTTGAGTTGGGAGCATTCACCTGAGAGTACCTTGCAATGCATTTGGGTGAAAATTGTTTCAGACATTGATTTTCAAGAGAGAAGGCTTGCATTGTTTAGCTCTTTTCTTATTTCCCATTACAGAACATAGCGTGCACAAAAATTCAATAAGTTTAACTGATTGGATGGTTTCAAGCCGTTTGTTAGTAGGTAATAGTGAGGTATTCCTCTCTAATCGGATAGCCGAGTGATGATAGAGGTCAGCTTATTTTCAATTAATTCTACTTCAAATATATAATTCGTTTTTAATCAATATTTTTAAAAAATCGAAATCACAAGAAGTTTGAGCATGAAGAGGAGGGTGCATAGTTTTAAATATAGCAATTTATGGATCGATTGGGTGATAATTGAATCGAGTATTTTTTACTAAGTTTCAAGGATTTCATTCAATTGTATTTTTTCCTCTCAAGTCTGCTATGCATAAACTTGGTTAAATTTGCCCGAAAGCGGAGAAAAGCATACATTCAGAGTAGGATAAAAATTGGGCGGTGGAACAGTTTTTGATATTTGGAATTACAGCAAGTAAAAATATGCTCTATTTATATTAGTAATTTAGGGGTAAGCGATAGACTTACCTCCACGTGGTGCATCCTGAGCAACGTATACTCATACGGCAAAAATGCCTATAAACCGGCAGTTCGCTTCAAACTGTATATCATATTCCACCATTTCCACAATACTTACCACACCTTACCTATTTCTCTACCTTTGTGTCTGTCTCTTTTACATCTGTGAATCACCCTTCTGTTCCACCTCCCTCTCGGCTTTTTGTGACTTTGATATTCCTCTCCAAGCCCTCTGTGAAGCCCGAAGTAAACTAAATGACTAATGATAACTATCATAAAGCCTGCGATTTGAAATAAATAAATAAGAGTAATTCAAGCATCTAACAAACTCTGCTGTCAGTTACTGGACATTGGTGAACCATATTAACATTCTGTAGCCAGCGTACCTATAGTGAAGTCTTCAATATCATTCAAGAAACATTTGTCAAGTTTTTGCACACTTTTAGCCATTTGGTTCAAGCAAGAACCATCATGATTTCCTTCGTTCTCTTACACCTTCATCATATATTGCTCCATCAGTAGGCCATCTTTCGATAATTTTCATTTAGGAGAGCACTTTTCGGAGAGCAATAAAATATCCCAGTAAGGACTTGGGAGGGAGGGGGGGGGGTTGGGATGGGCATGATACAGACATAAAGGTAGTTAGAAAAAATTGTTCTTTAGCTTGGGTTGTGCGCTGTTTTTCTACTCGGATAAAGCGCATTTATCGCAAGGTATAATAGTGCAATGCCTGAATTCTGATGCTTATACCCTGGAGCCCTGAATGAATTCAAGTTCAAGGTGTCCAGAGGTTAGTGATCAATTTAGTTCTTTGAACGGTTGGCCAGCCACTGTGGGTGCATTTTTCACCTAATAGCCAAGATAAATGGTCCATAATAAGCGCTAAATGATGAGACACTAACTGTCAAAGAATTAAATTAATTTAAAGTAACCTTAAATTAAAAGTGCATCTTTTCGCAACTTTTCAATTTGCCTCGCGGTTATTTGGGACAAATTAATGGAATGACCTTTTAGAATAATTTTATTCAAATTTTCCCCTTATTTACCTGCAGTGAAGAAATCTGAAGCACATCATAATTCAATCGCAGTGGAAATTAAGTTTTTTTCGAAATGTTGTAGGGTATTTGCCATTTGTTGAGTTGGAGCGAGCTAGACCAAGTTGATTTTGTTATCAACTTTCAAAATACTCGTTAATCGTCTTTGAATCAGCTCTTCTGTGTATGACTCATCACTCGACATTCAAGCGAATTCTTGAAATTGCTCCAATTTCTGACGTTGGTAGCCGCTTTTGACTTATTTTTCATAGTACTGAGTTTTCTTACTGTTTTCGTAGCAAATTTGTAAGCCAATTTAGGAAAGCGTTTTCTAGCAATCGTTTTAGCGGTGTAGCCTCATGAAGCCTATCGTGTGAGAAACTCCAAAACTGCAGAGTTTGTTTATATGTAAAATTGGTAGATACAGAGCCTTCAATAGGTCACAGCAAGCGTTGAAAGTGTTCACCATGATCTTCGATGCACAACCAAGCTTGTGAAAACACGTTTTGGACAACTTTGGCCAATTCATTTGGTGTGATTTACTCAATCAAATTGAGAACGTTCATCCTCAAATCTTCGTTGCTGTAGGTTGTAATGGTTGCATCACTCTTACTTTATAATTTAGGCCTCGTAACTGTTCAACTTTTTTCGACATGGCGTCAATTTGATGTTTAATTGGGAGGATAGGGGTGTGGTTGATTTCTGTGCACTATTTGGCGGAGTCACATGAGCAGTTTGAATACCGTCCAGGGAACAGGCAGGATGTACACGTTTAAGTTTGGCGTCAGCGACTGAATCGGTAATTCTAAATTTAAAATTCATTTTCTGGAGAACAATTTTAGCAAGAGCAACTACCAGTGAATATTCTGTGATGAACATTTCATTTAAAACTACATCTATCACTTTTCAGCTGTTTGATCTATAAGAAGGAATGTTAACTTCCTTGGAATGTGTACATATATCCCACTTTACCTCTTCTGTAAACAAAGGTTTGACTCATTGGTAAGAGACAAACCCAGATGTGATTCCTGCCTCAGCATTCTGTGAAAGAATGGCTTAGGTTAAATTCAGATGGGTATGTGAAAATGCAGACAACTGCGGTAGTCTTGGCATGGATAACGAACAATGATGGCCAATAATAGGTCATATGTATTCAGGATGCAGAAGAATTCAGCCCACTGTCACACCTAAAGGAAAATGGGAAATGGTTGTTAACCAATTTGTACGACAACACAAGTCCAGATCTTTACGTGATGGACTATTATGGATGCATTGAAGTCTGTGTAGAAAGACACAAATCTCCATGCCAGTACTACAACAGTCAACCATTTGAGGAACAGAAATAAAAAACTCCTGAGAGTCTCCCTATGTAAGGTGTAACACTAGCTTACTCCAGGTTCTGGAGTTGGGATCGGATTGAGTCTGCAGTAGGTTATTTTTCGACATTGGTAATATTTTCCTTGTCTTTTTTAAGTTATTTTAAATCTTCTGGACATATCAATCATTTTTTTTTCCTGAGGAGATAGTCAGATTTATCCTGGATACCCTGCATAAGAACAACCTGATTTTGTACTTGGATGAAATATTAATTGAATTAGTAGTACTGTCAATTCAAATTAAGTAACCGGTCAATAAGCCCTTTAAATCGGGAAGTGTAATTCATCCTCCAATTCAGGTGGTGAATCGCAAAATACGAATTTTGGAAATTGACCTTCCCATTGAGTAAATATGTCCGACCGAAACCAGAAACCAAAGTTCAAGGTCTTTTTGTTTTTTTTCCATGATAGATAATTTTGATAGGTTATTGATTTTAATAATTATTATGGACTATTTTCAATTTAAATGAACTACTTAAAAACATTCAGATGTTTTCTTCCAGAATTTCCCCTGTTAATTTGTGCTGGCTTGCAGTTCGACCGGTTATATTATCTTCATCACCCACGCGCTAAATTATTGATTATTCAATTTTTACTCCCAACGTTTGGGTGTGTAGACCAACAATGAACCAAACAGACAGCCAGTCATTTGTCAAATCTACTCTTGAGTAAAATGTCAGATTTATTCACCTTCTCCTTTCCTCTATGTGGAGTCCGAATAAATTTAGCTTTACAGAGGAGACAACTGCGCTTTATAAAAGACTCCCTTAGACTTTTTACCATAGTGTTACAAAATAATTTCAGTCCTTTAACGTTGTTTAACTTTTGAAGTGTCCAACACCCTGTTGTTATTTTTAGTAAACGATGGACGCTGATTTATGGTTACTTTATCAAGGTTTCGAATCACTTTAATTAAAATGCAGACACAATTTCAAGACTTATACTTTTAACACTTCCCACTAATTAATCAGGCTTAAAATTTAGCAGAGAATTTTGCCAAAATGCGCAGTTTGTTTGGTCGGAACAAGGTGATGATAAAGAGTGAAATGATTCTGAATGCGAAGTTAAAAATAACAAAAGAATTTTGCTCCAATTATTTACTTCAATTATTCAAAAGAATAATGGAAAATGCTAATGGATAAACTACTAGTTATTGAGTTACAGGGGTGTTAGATAGGAGATACTAAAAATGTTCGAGGATCTGGATTGGAAGTACCACATACGGTTTAGGTGTATACGTGCACATAGAAATCCATGGAAATGCCAATAATCACCCAGAGCCATAGTTAATTAGATATGGTTAACTGTTTTTCCTTAGGTCTCCTTCGAACGTTTTTGCTAACCTAGTGACTTTACATATTTTGTTCTGTCAAAGTTACCCCCTCCCTCCACATCCCGAAATTAGCCAAACTCTGTCACCAGTGTTGAGGACATAGAACGTGTAGAGATAATGCGTTTATTGCAAACAATGTCCTACTACAAAACTGATCAGTTAGTAAGTACCTTGACCTCTACTTTTACTGAATATTTGTCGCTGATTAGCTGAAAAGGCTTATGCACGTACGACTGCACTTGCTCGCTGGGCTATAGATGGCATGGCAGCACTTTCCAGAATATTCTAGCCATTGTGGGGTTACTTTGGTTGTCTTCGAGCGTTGTACACCGCGCAAATCTATTTTTAAAATATATCTTCCTCCTATTACAAATATAAAATTAAAAGTTGTTTTTCCATGTCTAGCCTAGTTATTAAATGAAATCATTGAATATTCCCTAACTTTACTTTTATTAATTAGAATTGATGCAAATTGTAGCGAATTGTTACACTTATACTCAGTAATCTCTATGGCAGTTGGGAATGGCTCCAGGGGTTAGCTACCCTACTTCAACAGTATAAAGAAAACAGACGTATGACGTGGAATACGTCTATTCGGGTCGTTTATTGGTCGTGTCCTGTCCGTTGGGTTGCGTTGGGGGTGTGTTGACTGGCAGGGAGCTTAGCCATTATAAACACTCTCGAGTACGATAACAGTTATTAATTTCATTCGTTTTGATAAAAAATTCATATTTACGTCTCCGATTTCGCCTGAACTATATTCAATCGATACAGATGGTGCATATTGATTATCAATTTTGTATTCATATTTCCCGATAATTTTTCCTCCCTCACTCGTTTTCTTTTTCTCCACTTTCCATTGCCTTTGCACAATATGCTTCGACCACTTTCCACTCTAGGCTTTCTGCTTTGAAATAGAGGCTGGTTGTTGATGGTGAGTGCCTTAGCATCAACCTTTGTCCTAGCAACGCATCCATTTGTAACCATGAGAGAGAATATGAAAAATAGTTTTTCGAAGGATGATGTTGCACTTTCTTGCGTAATATTCACACAACCAAATTTGAATTACAGCTGTGCAAATACTACACACAGTTTACACTATTTAAATACTTTTTAAAAGTTCAAAGACAGATGGCGCAAGTTTTGATAAGATAAATTTAAACTGACGGCTTGATGACCCCCAAGTCCATTTGGGAAAGTGTTTTTCAACAACTTTCATGGCTTGAGGGGCTGCATCGCTCTTTATTAATTAGACTTCACCAATGCAACTGGAAATTCTGCTCACTGGGTGTGTACCAATAGACATGACATCCGTGACCTCTATTTTCGAAAAATACCCTATCTCCCTGATCCCTTGATGAATATGAAAGTTATGATAACACACATCACTTTGAATGTCTATTATCTTAAATCCCCTAGGCTGCTATTGCCTAGAGCGCTACAAACAAAGTTTGCAAGTCTTAATCATGCAAACATTAAAGTATTTCATGAAAAATGAATCGAGAGTGGAGGTCGAGTATAAGTACGCATCGAAACCGGGATATCAGGTGTCTTAGATTATTTAGATGCTCAAGAAATTGAGTTGTCCGAGTTCTCATAAGGAATATTTTTTCACATTTCAATTTCCTAATATTCAAATTTCATGATTTCTCCTCAGGCTAATAGGTGAATTTGCATTCACGTTACTCAGGGCTTTAAAGTTTTTGAGCAAATGGTTGGTTATGCCACCTCAATTTCAATCGGATACCTAGTAACTCATATTCCTGGAAAATAGGTTCTGATTTAAATCAGAAAATGCGGCCGAAACACTTTATGATGGAACAATATTCTTCAATTTTCAATTCTCACAAGAAGCAATCATGTGGTTGGGGAGTGAATGGTACTGGAATCATATGAGAAGTTCGAAAACCTCTGCTAAACGATCACAAATAAAGATTACATATTTTAATATGAATCTTTTAAAATTTGCTAAAAAGATCGGTTAAGCTAATACTTGCCGAGGGTAAAAACCGTTCGTTTACTTTTGGACCACTCCATTTAATCAATGTCTTAAGATTCGAATATCAGAGTGCTTTTTCCAAATTCAAGTTCTTTTCTAAAATTAATCTTGATTTATGTTTTTAAAGTAAGATTATTTGTGGATTATCGCATATGTGTGTTTATATTTAGTCATTCAAACTACGCTACAATTTATTTTATTGATGATCGGTGTAAGATATCGAGTTATTATTAAATTTGATGGCCTGGGCTCTCCAGACATCCATAATGCTCAGAACTTTTAAACGACTTGCCAAGTACCTCTGCCTGCCTAGCTGATATTCTATATATTGTAATTAGAAGAGAAAGTCAAATATTTATCCTTGGAAAAGCAGTTTATATCTTTAAAGCTGGCTGAGTGTAAAAATACGAATTACGCTATAGTGTTTATATTTCGAGCTGAACTGTGTGCTCAGAACGAGAATTTGTCTGAAATAATGGTACTCATTTTACTAAATTAGGGAAAAGTTAAAATTCGTCGTTGTACGGGTTACTAATCGAACGCATGGAAGTCATGTTATCACAAAAATTGTCTTGTTGGATACATCAGGCGTGTAAGGAATAAATTTGCCATGCAATCGATCTACATGCTTGTTCTGGCCCATTTGTCTTTGCATAGAATTATTTCCAAAGCAATAGCGCTCAGTAAAAAGAAGAGAAAAGTTCCTCAGGATCATGACCCTCAGAACTAATTATGACAGGTCAAAGGTGGAAAAGAATGGCAAAGTGTAGAGAAACAGCTTGAAGGTCACAAAAGGCTCTCTCTCCAATTAGCTAGTACTCGAAAAATATTTATTCCCTTGATTAAAAAATTTAATTCTTACTATTGAATTACCGTTCTTGGTTATTAGAAGAAACAGATAAACTGAAATTCCATGACATTTGTAATTATATTATATGATGTGCCGTGAATTTGAATGAGACAAGGATAACTGCAGTCTCAGCTTCATTCCCGAAAATCGACATCCATTGCAATTATTGCACAATTTAAATGAACTTCAAATGCAAACGCCATGTCAACACAACCAATCAGAGCTCATAAGAAATATTCATTTGCATTCTAATTTGTAAATGCATATGATGACCTCCCTGCTAACTAACATAATTTGATTATTTATGATGGAGGGGAGCAAAATTTCGTCGTCTAGCAAAGTTAACAAGAAACTTCTGAGCAAAATGAAACATTCTGTTGAGGCACAAACAATCAGGTTTCTTTCTAAAGAGATAACGTTTGTCAATAACAAAAGCATACAGTAGTCCAAATGACACCCCTTGAGTCATGCAGACGAAATTTACCCAAACAGTCATTGTTCTCGGATGTGTATCATCCGCCACCTACCAAGGTGAAGTGAAGTGATGTGATGTGATTCCTCCCTCAGCATTCTGTGAAAGAATGGCTTAGGTCAAATTCAGATAGGAATGTGAAAATGCAAACAACTGTGGTAGTCTTGGCCTGGATAACGAACAATGATGGCCAATAATAGGTCGTATGTATTCAGGATGCAGAAGAATTCAGCCCACTGTCACACCTAAAGGAAAATGGGAAATGGTTGTTAACCAATTTGTACGACAACACAAGTCCAGATCTTTACGTGATGGACTATTATGGATGCATTGAAGTCTGTGTAGAAAGACACAAATCTCCATGCCAGTACTACAACAGTCAACCATTTGAGGAACAGAAATAAAAAACTCCTGAGAGTCTCCCTATGTAAGGTGTAACACCAGCTTACTCCAGGTTCTGGAGTGGGTCAATGAGTCCGAAAAATGAACTAATACAATGTAGGATTGGCAGACGGTAGGGAGCAAACGCTGACTAAACGTCAACGTTGACTAGGAGGACACAAATCCGAAAACTCTACCAGTTTGGACAACCTTCGTCTGCATGACTCGAGGAATGGTATTTGAATAAATGAATGCAATTCAGGCTATCTCTCATTCTATATTTCGCGCTTTTGATATCGACAAAAGTTATCTCAATGGAAAAGAAATTGATGGTTTGTGTCTCAACAGAATGTTTCGGTTCGCTCTGAATTTTCCTCTCGGCTTTGTCGTACGACAATTTACGTGAGCTTTCTCTCTGAAAAGTTCGTCTTTGTGACGCTTGTATGATCTTGTGTTGGCGAAGGTCTTCATTGAGTGAAAACTCCATGATAGGGGCTGAACATTCAATAACTTTGACAGCAAAATTCGAATATCGATGCCAAGTTGCTCCACGCCTTTTCTGTAGTCGATTTTCGCAGACATGCTTCCTTCATCACAAAATCAATTTCTCCTGTACGGTGCTACACCATATTAGTACCAACGGCTCTTCTTGTTTATGATTTGTCCACCTAACTGCTATTCAAGTTTTCCTAATATTTGTTTCATATTTCGGGATTCATGTTTTATTCCCATTAGTCGATCAGAAGAGGGATATATACTGGAAGGGAGAGTTTGGAATTGTGGAGGGTCGGGGCAGAGGGACTGAACGTCATGAAGTCATGAGAACCTTGAGTTTTTCTTTTGGATTTTCAGATCAAGTGAATTTGTAAGTTAAAGTTCAATCAGATTTGTGTCACATAGTTCTGGCATTTTCTTCTTAATCAGGAAAATACGAATGACTAGGTCTTATGTTACTTCGCAACATCGTAAAATTACTTTCCTTTATACTAAGTACAAGTTAAGTTTATTGTAGCCTAGTTAAAACAAGAGATCTAGTTCGATTTTGAGATGCTCAAATACACTGCACTTATATTTACAGAAGGTTTATACTTTGAAATATAATCCTTAGTGAAAATACGTAAATGCGCTAAAACACTTAGTAAAGTGAATATAAAACATTGTTAGAAGTAAAATGTTTGCTTCCCTGCACTAAATAAGCATTGATAACTCTCCCCAACAAGAGTATTAATAGAAAATAAATATTATATATCCAAATGATATTAGCATTAATGAGTATAATGTTATTTATTTATCGCCTTTCGCTGCCGTATCTACCAGATTTTATTTCTTCACTTTAGATTGTTACCCACACTAATAAAAAATGCTATACTTTTAATCGTGGCAATCAATTAAAATTATTAAGCAAAATTTCAGCAATTAAAATTAGGATGGATCAGAATGACGTTGAGAGCAACGTCAGCGTATCAAAGAGTTTTAATACATTTGATTTTTCAAATCAGTTGCTAATATTTAATAAATGGATAGTCTACATTTCGCGCTCTTTAAATTTTATGATTCGCTCTATGAATCCTGCTTCTCTATGACGTCCAGCGTCCATTGAAATTTACTTTTAGATCATGGTTGATCTCGCTTCGACAATTACCTTTTTCAATGATTGAGAAGACAAATTGAACCTACATGATATTCAGAAGCAGACCAGAGTATTGATACCTAACTATTCTCAGTTGGAAGAGGTTTAGATTACAATTTTTCAGAGCATTTCTTTCCCACACTGCTCTCTTTCCTGTCCAATCATCCAGATACTAAAACCTTTTCAGTCTTTAATAAAACCGCAACTATTCACCAGGTCTTCCGTTAACCAATTGCATAAAATTGGTTTCAATATAATGAATTTAACTTTAGGAAATAATTTCTCCTTTTGAGATGTTTGCAGTCCAGATTTAGAGGTAGTAAGGGGTTATTTGGAATTTTGAATGATAACTTTTCTTCCTTTTATAAACAAGTGCCGTTAAAAAGAAAATTGATAAATGAAAATCTAAATATTTTTTTTATTAATCTAATTCAGTAAGGAGAAAAATCACCTTTCTTAAGAAATGTTGCATTTAAAAGGAATCATAAAAGTTGGCTCTATTATAAAATTAAAGTACATTATCTGTTCTATTCCAGAGATTGTCAGAAAACCCACATCGGAGCGAGATTGGATCACTTTGATGTATTACACTTATTTTAAATTATATAGAGGTATGATGCAAAGGTAGTAAATTTACTAAATTGTAACAAGGGTGAATATTTGTAAGTTACAGGGAACTTTACAGTTAAGAGCTGCTTAGTAGGATTGGATATGCAGTCTTAGTCATCTACTCACGGCCTACCATTCTACTTTCATGGCCTTTAAAAGAAAAATTTCTGATTAAGGCATCAAGAACACCTTTGATTTGACTAGCGGACAATATCTAAACAGCTAACAACGACTAACCTATCAAGAGCGTAGATTTTCAAAATATCAGACTTTGGGATGGGAACGCATCGCTCTTTATTTGCAAGGACTGAAATTAAGGTGCACTTAACTTTGACAATAATATGGTCATAAAATACATTTATTGCCGCATGATTATTCTTTTTTTAGAAAATTGTTTCATTGTTTCATAACTCTCTCGTGGTAATGAAACGTTGCGATTGGTGATAAATATAAATAACCTCAATTCCGCGAAAATTTGCAGTTGTTAAATGCCGCGTGCAATGAAACACCTGGAATAGACCGCGCATTACCATTACCGCCTATTACATGGCGTGATAGTGCCTATTTGTGACGAAAAGGTTCAATATCATTGCCATATTCAAAGTTTTTATTCAGTATCTATGATGAGTTTAGATTACTCACAGGAATGTTAAATTTTGTTAAATATTTTGTAAATGAAGCGTATCTTATATTGTGTGACTTGCTGAGAATATATGACAATACATCAAATCGACTGATGGCGGTAACTGCTATTGTTGTTAAAGGGGACACTCTCTCCTCCCCTAAATAATCCTCCTATTTAATGAAAGTTCTTTTCCAGCCTTTTAATTTCAAACTTTTAATAACTTGTTATGTGAATTAATTGCTCCATATAACAGGTACAAAATATGAATTAGCTGGCTGCAAGAGTATAACGTGGTATCACTAATTTGGGATTTAGCCTGTTCGTATTGGTAAATACTATACTTCTCAGAGAAGATAAGTGTCAGGTATCTACGTAGGAACCGCATATTATACAATAAATTGCGTCTGGTTTTAAAGGCCAACGTTGTTTTAACCAGACTCTAGAACTAAAGCTCAGATTAATATTTAAAACGTATATAACTCATTACACATTTATAATTTCAAATGTGATCAACTCTTTATTCGTTCGACTCATCATTTATTACATTTCTTCCTGAGTGCTTTCTCTATATATTGTCATTTTAAATATTTCAATGTTGACGCTTGGATTGAGTTAGTATCCTCAAAATCTAGTACTGACCTAGTACCAAAGCTAGGAACCGTCTCTATTAAAAGACAGGGTCATTTGAGCTCACATTAGCGATCACGAAATTGGTTTGTCTTAACAATTCACTAAATTGTTGCTGTTAGTACAGGAGTTATCCTGGAATAGCTGTCTTGTGCGGTCTTACATTTATTGCAAAATGGGAAATTTTTTTATATAAATCCGCCCTCTTCCTTAAATGAATATATTATTATAGAAAACAAGCAATCTAAGAAAATGACATTACTCATGCTTCAGTAAACATGATAAATTTCGGGTGACTGAACATATAACTCATGTTTTTTTTAAATAAGCGCATGTGTGAAAAGTAATGGATTAAATATGAACTTTTTAAATTAAAACAAATTAAATGTATTATAACATGAACAGACTCTTTTAAATACTTCAGAGTTTACCTAATAATTAATTTTATTCATTGATTACGCATGTTACATAATCAAAATAAAATCGGCATCTTCAAAATTATTTCGGCAATTAAAATCGATTATTTCTTTATTCACTTTATAATGATACATATAGTTTAAATGCACTACACCATATATTGAATTCTCAGGTTATAAGTTAACGCAAAATTTGTAAGTTATGGGGATTCATCAGTTAACTAAGGTTATCGGTGATCACGCTCCCAAGGCTATTAAAAATGGAGAAATAAAAGCATATTTTGGTCGGAAAGTAGCTATTGATGCTTCCATGTCTCTATATCAATTCTTAGTCGCCGTTCGTAGCGAGGGCAATAATCTGACTAACGAAGCAGGAGAATCCACCAGGTATGCTTCTTGTTTATATCCAATATTTTTTATTCTGATAGCCATCTCATGGGTATGTTCTACCGGACAATTCGGATGCTCGAAAATGGCCTGAGACCGGTATATGTATTTGAAGGAAAACCACCAAACCTCAAATCTGGTGAATTGGCCAAACGTACAGAACGCCGGGAAGAGAACGCTAAGCAGTTGAACAAAGCTGAAGAACTTGGGGACTCAGAGGCTATTAATAAATACTCCCGACGTCTTGTTCAAGTCACCCCTCAACACAATGAGGATTGTAAGTATCTCTTGCGGCTTATGGGTGTACCGGTTGTGGAGGTAAGATATGGATCGATTAATTTGAATCTTTAGGCTCCTGGTGAAGCGGAAGCTCAATGCGCAGCTCTAGCTAAGTCGGGAAAAGTTTACGCGGTCGGTACAGAGGACATGGACGCTTTATGTTTCGGCGCTCCCGTTTTACTTCGTCATCTCACTTTCAGCGAAGCTAGGTGGGTCTTTATTATTCTTACCATCAGAATTTGATTTCAGAAAGTTGCCAATTCAGGAATTCAATCTGCAAACAGTCCTTGCCTCGATGGATTTAACAATGGAACAATTTGTTGATCTCTGTATTATGCTTGGGTGTGATTACTGCGAAACCATCAAGGGTATCGGACCTAAGAAATCCGTGGAACTCATTCAGCGCTATAAATCCATTGATGCTCTACTTGATACTCTTGATAGAAAGAAATATTCAATTCCTGAGGGATGGATCTATAAACAAGCAGCTCAGCTCTTCTTTGAACCTGATATCACAGATCCTGAAACCATAGAGGTAAGACTTCTTATTTTATATATAGATTTTTTTAGTTAAAATGGACGGAGCCTGATGAGGTTGGTATAGTGGAATTTATGTGCGTCAAAAATGGTTTCAAGTAAGAGCTCTCTTTCTTTGATCTGTTTATTTTCTTCAGCGAGGAGAGAATAAGGAATGGAGTGAAAAAGATTCAGAAATCCCGGACGGTTTCTACTCAAGGTCGTATTGATAATTTTTTTACCATCAAACCTTCTACCTCTCAAGTTAAGGTGTGTTACCTTTTTTTGTTTTCACGTGTAATCCAAGAGTGTGATTGGATAGTTGGATGAAGGTAGGCTAATCACCTGGGAATGTGTTGTTCCAATTCTTCAGTAGCCATGTGCTTGTTGATATTCACCAGACTGTCGCGTCTTATATACCTTTAGTTATTTTAAATAGTTTATTATTAGAGTTTTAAAGCACCAGGTTCTCTAACAAACTGCTTTAACCTGTTATCTCTGGAGGCAAAGATGTTCAACGCTGATTATTGTGCCTAGGGTCTTTCTTCCGTAACTGGTAAGCATTAATAGTCACGGGTAATATCTATTAATTTTGTGACACATGAGTTCACTTTAGGTTGACTTAAAAGACAGTGTTTAGGAGTACGCTAAGCGCTCTCGACATAAAATGGAGGTTTGAGAGTCTGTATTTTGGTTGAAGGTTTGGGGTGATTCATTGCTGAGGCTCTTGTTCCCATCGATGCAAAGATCCCTAAGAACTGTCATGCAAAATCTTAGATCGTAGATCTTATACTCGAGTTTAAGACATTTTAAGTAATTGGTTCGCTGTATTTTATAAAGTGTTAATCATTCAGTTAGTATTCTCTTCATTCTATTCCCAACAATTGTACTTTATTTTCTTTCTTTTAGGCGAAGGAGACCATCAATGGTAAAAGACCATCAATGACACCTAAGAAACCTAATCCAAAAAGGAAAAAGTGATAATGATGATGAAATGGACTTTTGTGGTGTATTTTCACTTGGAAATAAGTTCTGTTTATGTGCGTTTGTGTCATTAAGTTTATAATTCTAACTGTCATTTGCATTTAAGTAACTAAATGGAAAATAACTATTTTTATACAATTCGCTAAGATTTGTCTTTTACTCAGTGTTTTTTAATGAGTTCAATGAAAAGCTGTGTGATGGACTAATGCGCTTGGGTGTCGAGAACAAATAGCTGTCCCTTCATGGTCACGGATATTTTTAGATTGATAAATACATCGTCTAGTACTTTTATCAAAAGTCAAAGCAATTGTTTCTTGGCGGCTACATAAACGTCCATCAATTGCTTGCGCTTCGGTGGTATTGTATTCAAATGTGGGTGTACGCAAAGTCAGAAGTAATGAGGCCATTTCGCGTCCAGCGCCCTGGTAATTTTTGGTCAACGAGAGGATTGGTGGAATGAGGTCAGTTGCCGTGTAAGTTCCCTATGGGTTTCTCAGGTTGTTCAACACAACGATCGCGAATACCATAGGTAATCTTGAATTCAAAGACTAGAAGAAGTAATTATAATTTTACCTGGCATCTTTAATTCACTTTGAGTAGGCGGAGCTTCGAAAACTAAAAATATTCAGCTATCTATTTAAGTTATAGGCTGTTGAATATAATTTAGGATTACTTTGCCTTATCAATCATTGGAAGAAAAAGGGTTAAGTTAAGCGTTGGACATCCTGGCAAGCGTTTGCTGCAATTCAAGGAGCGAAACCGGAAGTCTGAAAAGCGTGATATCTTGACGTTCTCAGCACCTTTTCGACTCCCTCCCCTTCGTAATATGTGGAACCTTCCGTTAATCGGCCTCAGTTGTTTGCCACAATTCCTAGTACCGGGTCTATTTGATTAGTAATACTGACTTCTACTCGATCGCACGTGAGTCCCGTTGACTTAAAAGCCTTTACGTCAGAATAAGCATCCAAATTAAGCTGGTTTACTTGCGTTGCCAACACTTTGTTCATTCACTAAAACCTGAACGAAACTATAGCATTTGCATTTCTGTGAATCATGAGTTGTGTTGCATTATCTCGCAGAATCCTCTCAGCTTCCCCCCTCCCCCCAGTCTCCCAAATTGTTCACCAGAGTAATCGTCCTAACTGCATGCTCATTTAACCAGGTTTAAGCAGAATTGCTTCGTGGTTGAACACTTGTCTAATTTGCATTTTGTTACCCATTTGGGGATTATTGGGTGGTTGCAATGGTTTCTTCCACCGCGACTCAGACACGTGATGCTCCCAAATTTTATTTCTATTGCACAAATTATTTGGTCTGCTCACAATTTTTGGCATTTGATGTCAGCAGTAGTCCTCAGTCTTAGTCACTAGCCTCGACAACATGACTACGAAGAGGCAAATAGGTGAGAATAGTAATATTACTTTCCCTAACTCTAAAAATTTGCATGCCATAGGTATGTGAAATGCTTAAGTAAACTTCAATCAAATTCAAGCGGTCGTACGACATTAAACATTTACTCACACTAAGGATAGAAATTCAACCACGCATCTACAGACAGATTCTCTCCACAAATCCTCCCACTCTGCTTTGGCAGCTCTCTCTCCATTAAGACCATATAAAATACTATTCTTAGAAGACACTTTGTCGGCGGCTTTGTTTAGTGACCCCTAGTATTCAACCTGTAACATGCCTTTTGAGGTCTAATACTATGCTCGCAGTCTTCCCTAGTTGATTGCGGAAAGCACACCACTGCGAGACTACTTCTGCAGTGTGTCTGAGAATTGTTGACATAGCTTAACATACCGTTGTCAATTGCTATTCAGCTAGGAGTTGGTGGATACCCAACTGGGGAGAGCACCCCGTGCGCCTGGAGAACAGTTGTTAACGTGCATACTTGCAAAATCAGAGGTCAAGAGCCCGATATCCACCTATGAAAATCCACTGAGCAGAAAGACCAACTACTAGACTGTGACAAAACTCCAGCTTCTGTTCGTTGATGTTACTTCAATAAGAAATTGTAATATAGTCCCGATAGCAAATCAGTTCACTGTTAGGCATATATTTGACACATTGATTTAAAATCAATTATCACACAGATGGAGAGTATTATCGTATTGACTGAGGAGTGTATTTTAACGTCCCTTCCCACCCTTTCCTTTATTCTTATACTTATTTTTGGAAGACTTGGGAAGTTTTTCTTTTACCACCTCCTCCTCCTCATCTTTTTCGTCCTCCTGGTGTTCACCGTTTACAATCGCAGCACCTTCACCTTCGGACCTCTCTTCTGCTTCTTCTTCGTCTTCCTCCTCTTCGGTTTCAGTTTCATCTGCTGAAACCTCCCGATTCGACTCCAACAAATCCTCCATTGTATTCTGCAAGTCCATTTCATCCTTGTCCGATACGACTCGAGGCTAAAAAAGAAAAGGCATTAAAAACAGAAACACCTTTAAGCACGTTGCTGCTGGTGAATTGGAAGGAGTCTAAGGCAGCAGTAATCCTCGTATACAGTGTATAAAGGAACATAAATGTGAGAACATGGGGTTAATTACACTCCCAGATTAACATTTAGGATGTGGACACCCTCTCCGCCTCCCAATAAATGTTCAGCCATTGACTAATACCTATCATGTTGTAGTGAAGAATTTAAAGAATAACTTTGCATCAGCCGATTTTCCTCTATCCTACTTGGTCTAAGCCACCAAGCTAGTTAACACTGCACAAATGGAGATAAGATTGGTAAACAAATGTAGTGAGATTTCTTTCAAGTTTGAGTGGATCAAGGCACCTTACACGTTTCAAGAGCAAAAGCGATCGAGGCAAGGACTCCTGCAAAACAGAAGTCCACAAGCTTTGTAATGGCCTCCCGAGTGGTTTAAGAAGCTCCAAAGGAATGCTTGTGTTCGAATCGAATTTCAAATAAAAAGTCATGCCAAATGCACTTTTCTAATTCCATTCTTTATATCGTTCTTGGGTGTGTTTGTAATACCACGGAAAGCAATATAAAATTACCATCTTACAGATTATTGACAAATTTGGGAAAAAATAAGGCAAATTTCCCCAGCAAACAAATGATCGTTTTGCTAACAATCATGAGACCAAATAAAGTATCCACAAGCACGTAATTAAGTATAAATTAATAGTGCTATTTAACATAACTATCAATTAAAAGTACTCTGTTAATTGTAGTGATCGGTTTATTACTATTAGTTATCAACAATGGCTAAGAAAAAATATTATTTTGAATCCCGGACAAAATCAAGACAAAAGGTATTTCGAAGATTTAATAAGGAATAAGTCAAGAGCAGGGTCTGAATTCAAAAGCTTTCCCCTAATTTTCATTTTGTATTCAATAGTTCCGGAACTTCTACAAACTCTTAAAGGAAAAAGTTCAATTAATGGGCAATTTGTGCCGGTATTTTCTCATCTCCCACATATTTGAGAACAATCCATAGCACCAAGCATGTACACAGGCGATTTTCCGACTTAATAGTAATTGGAGACTTTCTTCAATTTGGACTCAAAAAACCAAATCACATATTCCTTTTCACTTAGCGCTGTAAGTCGCAAAGAGTACGCAAATACGTGGAAATTTAAAACTCAAAGCGGATAGAACCAACAACTTAATGTGGCTAGTTAGAAAATAACGACGCAGACGATAGAAAAGACTGCAACCAATCTACTTAATCGTGGCAAAAATAGAAATCTGAAACTACAAAATAATATATGGGAAAAAACTATTAGAGTTCTAAAATTGGTGGCAAATATGCTTGATAAACGTGAGAACTCAGCCAGTGTAAGGAAACCACTGTGTAGACCACCAAGCACGTTGCTACAGAATGGTCGTAGGTATGACCAAAGTAACAATCCCGAAAGCCCAAAAATGGACTAGCAGTATGAAAGTGGGGTCATGCCCCCAACAAGATTGCAGCTTTTAACGGTTGCCGATTTACCTATCTTACTCCTCTAAATATCATAACCTTTCATTTTATCTTGCTATGTTTGTAAGGTGACCTACGATAAACGCCACAGACAGACAAAAAATGCTACGATTGAAAACAGAGCCCAACATTAAAGCAAAATTATTACTTTCTACCACAATTCAACAGATAATACCCGGATTTGGATTTTTCACAGAGACTAGAGAATAATCACGTAAAACCAACTAAGATGGGTGACAAAAAAATAAATTTAATAACCATTTCTCATAAAACTGAAATCCCATTAATACCGGAGGCATTTTTAGATTGAAAAAAAACAACTCGAAGAGAATTTAACCTTAAATCAAATCTAATTTATATCGAGAACCCTATAATTAATGAACTAGTACAAATTAGAATGACCCGAAATTAGACTACAATACAACTACAAAATTAAGTCTACTAGGTTTATAGTTAGGAATTTTCGTTGGTCGATTTCGGAGAGAAGTTTAGGCTAGCCCCCAATTGAAATGGATGTTTTCGGTCAGACATTATTAAAAATGGCACTATTAGGACAAGGATTGAAAATATTATTCAATTATAAGATTTAAGAAAAGATAGCCTCTACAGTCAAAGACGTCGCAATACGTACCCACTAGATTTAGAATGAATGAAAGATTCATCAATTATTCCAAAACCAATTAATTGGCTGAGCAGAATAATTCCTTTATTTCGACTCCCACAAATAATTCTAAATAATAGGAAATAAGGCAAAACTGTGCAGACGATACATGTCGTTAAACGTATCTTGTTCGCATACACAATCATATGACCAGACTAATATTTATAATCTCTGCGAAGTTACAGATTTGATCAATTAAAATGTGCGAACAAGCTTTAAGTAGGGAAGCAGAGAAGACCAAAAATGGCAGAGGGAATAAAACTTACTTTAACTTTCAGTTTGAAGAAACCCTCCTGTTCATTAATCGATTTTTCAATCGCTTCAATCGCCGATTCCATTCTCGCAATACCCTCAGCAATATCAAGAGTTTGTGTTGTCATCACATACTCAGGAGGAGCAATCAAATTAATCTAAAATAGGACTTTTAGAGCAATAGCCATAAAGCACTCGCAGAGATCGTATAACAATAGAACTTACATTAAAGGCAAACTTCTCATTACTGAAACCCAAACCAACTTTAAGAGCACGTCTTACAGCATCAATGCCTTCGTAGGCAAAGCAGGACACTTCAAAATCAGCACGAATTTTCGCAGCAACGGGCATTAGCTTATGACGAATATCTTGCAAAAGCATTTCCTTAGTAATATCATCAATGTCACACTCATCTAAAACGGTGGGATCACTAAAAGAGACGTAACGCATGCGTATTAAATGAAACATAAAGTGAGCTGGAAAATAAAATAAAGTATTCACTCACTGAACAGCCCGTTTAAATGCCTCATGAGAACCACCTTGACCTGCATACTTTCTGTCAAAGTACCAAACAGTTTTGGCACACAAATCTTCGAATTGACTGTTTTCAGTGTAGCCAAGCTTTTCCGCTACATGCCGAACAATTTGATTGATCTAAAGAAATTAAACATATGGAAGTGGATAAAACTTACGGCTTTCGCCTTAGCAAACCGACTGTAGCAGACCTTTATCTCATCAAATGGTACCTGTCTCTTAGAAAGATCAATGTAGCCTTTATCTGGATCAACACGAATGACGATAACAATGTCACTGCGACCGACACGAACGAGTTTGTTAATAGATCGAATGCGTCTTCTGGATAGTTCACTATGGAGGATCATTCCGAGAGCATCATTGTATTCCGGTAGATTAACGTAGCTCCCACTGTTGGTAATACTTTTTACAACTGCAACAACAACTTCATTTTCTTTGGGAAACTCATTTTCGTAAAACCGGCACGATAGAGCCATTGGTTCGATTTGTGAAAGGCGCGCAAATATGAGTTAACATAAAGTCATTAAGACATATCAACAAGTGCTAATATATTATAGTTATTCCGTGATTTGTCTTTATTTTTAAATTCAATACTTTTTCCTGTTTCGTTATTAAATAACGCTCTATGATCCAGTACTTATTTCAGCAGGAATTTACTGCAAAGCAAATAGGCAATTGATAAAGCACGGACCTTAATTTCCATTGATTTCATTTAAATTCCAAACTCGCCAATATACAGCTACACTAGAAGTTCCTAACTCTCCAACTCACTCCCCTTACCAGCAAATAACAATGTGCCAAACTCATCAGCCGACAGACTTGTTTTTGTGATGACCGAATTATTAACTAACCGGTAGGATAATCCACGCCCCACGTTAAAACAGAATTTGAACAATTCAATTTACCAACAAAGTTGACCATGAGTAATCTAACAGATTACAGACCTTCCCACCGTCCTTCAAGCCTTATCTTCAGCGAGTACAGTGAACAGCCTAGGATCCACATCTTGACGCAAGTATGAACAGAAGCGCACGCATTGACTTCCCACAATCGAGAAAAGCAACTAGCATAATAAAACTATAATATACATAAGGGGAAGAACTATTTTTAGCGAAGGAAATGCGTTCAGGGATCTTCGTTCATCTACATTGTAACGCCACTGGAATGCAGGGAGATGATTCGATGTGTCCTTTTTTCACTTTCCACTGCTTAACTGTACATAAAATTTTAGAAGTATCAATTACGAAGAAACGAACGTCCAAGCTTAGCAAGGACGTAGGCTCCAATCAACAGAAGAATTAAGAGATCACGACGTTGTTGTCGGGCCATGGTGGTTTCTAGGGCTGCTACACGAGAAACCAACTCCTGCATTTGCGTCTCCATAACTTCCAAATCCTGCCCGCATACCGCTGGTTTAGAGTGCCCCTCAGCACTAGCATCAACATCCACTAATGTTCTATCGTCATCTATAGTAGCATTTGGACTAACACGACGGCCACTGAAAGGGAAAAATATACACTACTACTGATGAGGGTGTAAGAATAAGTATAGAAGTATGGAGGAATCATAGCTAAATTGGTTCACAATTATTAATAGAAGTAAAATAGGACATTTCAAACATTCATAGGAATACTTCATAGAAATGGGCACTATTCGAGTTTCTATTAACATCGCCATTCACAGAAAAAAGAGTGAACCATTACCCATAATGCAATCTCACTTAATACAGTAACGCATCAATAAAAGTCCAAATCTAGGAGAAGCGTCTAGAACGCTTTTCACTGGTAGAGGATTGATAACCTGTAAATGCACTCGCGAGATACCCACACTTAAACATCTTGTTGACAAGGCCTAACCGGGGTGGTTGAACACCCACACCACTAGGTATTGATTTTGCAATCACTGACTTGGGAGACGCACATACTGCGCCAACTACAGTAATAAATTTTATTATATATGAAATAAAAAACTAAGAGGCATTTAGTATTTCTTTATTCCAGATAGAGAATTCTTACTTAAACTATTTTTCTCATACCCTACAAAAAGCAGACACGGGTCACCAGAACGTCTATTTTGGAAGTATTATGACGTATTCGCCTTCCAGCTGTCATCTATGCTGGCGTATCTAAGACATTCTTTGTATACCCACATTACCAAATTTTCCACTAAATTTGAATTCCCTTCGTTTTGTTCTATGTTCGCACAATTCTCATGTCAACTATTTCATATCGTCGCAACTCCCTTGTTCATTCTCCTTGCTTTCAATAAAGCTATCTCTTCTTTACCTTATTGTGTGGTGGATCGAAAGAACTTAGAAGAGTGAAAAGTCAGCTGAATTCCTGTAGCACCAAAGATAAGTAAGCAATCACCTATTGATGGTTTTATAATTAAAGATCTTGTATTATTAAGCCGTTCATTTGGCAGTTACTTAACCCAGAAGTTTCGTACAAAAACAGACCATTCTACTACTGATAGGTAATGACAGATATGGAAGATTCGTTCGTGGAGGGTAACAAAAGAAAAATAAAATAACAGAAAAGCAGAAAGGAAATAAAAAACGTCTGCAGTTACTTCTCTTTTATCAATTGATTATGCAAAGATACACTTACGCCTACCATTTTTTCGAAAAAGTGTAGTTAGTGCAAATGTTTTTTGCTCTCGGTAGAATTATTCGTGAATTTTAACAAGATGAAGATAAAAAACGAAGGGTTAAGGCTAGGGGAACTATAAATACAATTAGATTATGCAATTGTGAAAAAAAACATACTGAAAAAGGCTGAGATTGCTGTTTTCTCTACTTGGGTCGATAGGGGTATATTGAGGTCGGGTAACGCGATCGACATCGGGATAATCGACCTGACTCAAAACGATAGACTCAGGCGGAGGTTCTAAACTCGGTCTTGAAGCAGGGAATTCTATGTATTAGAAATAACTTTAATATTAGGTAAAAAGATAAATATTAAAAATTGACAATATGTAACCAATGAAGCTAAGCACAACGTAGTGACCGTTAAATGTAACAAACACTCAGGAAAATGAAAATCTTAATTACCGTATGGATATAACACATTGTGGGATAGATTAGAGCCTGACACAACGACTCCCGATGAAGAATTCATAGAAGATATATTGTCGGCAGATGAAAACTGCGGTATTACGAGAGAGAGCCGACTTGGAACTTGCATTCGGTTACTGATGTCTGTTGCATAGTCCAAATCTATCATATTTCTGTTAAAATGTGCATCCATATATACAGAATAAGCTATTTACTGCATAAATTGTTGAAGAATTTGCACTTTTGGGTCGATTGGACTAGAATGAAAAAGGGTACTTTTAAGCCCGTAATTATCAATCAGTATTTTCGATAATTACTGCGTTACCTGATTTATCTAAGATTCGCTTTCATAAAAAAATAAAATTTATTTACTGCTTACACTTGCAAATTAACCATACTTGATAACCCATTTGATCACTGGAGAGAAACACTATTTTAGCTCATTATATAAAATTATTTGCATTGCAATTGCACATAAATAAAAAAACTATATGTATATGCCTTGAAGGTGTGGTAAAAATAGATAAAAATAACGTCACTTAAAGCATTTCTTAATACTCTCCTTGGCGTTGATATAGTCATAGAAGACCTAGTTTCGTGCAAAATATTGAAAAAGGAAACTTTAAAGATAATTCAAATCAAGTATGGAGTAGTTAGCCGGTCTAGTTTCATTACCTACTTGTTGCGCCCTGATAAAGCTAGATATTTCTTGAGCATAAAGTCTTTATTAGACATTCTTGTAAGTGTTAATTATTCTTTCCGCGATTTGTGCCATAGTCCGCTTCTCTTTACTCTACAGTTAAAATTTCCCTATCTTTCTTCGTAGCTGACCCTGTGTATCCGTCAAAGTTCAGTGTGATTTTCACTATCGATTGCAAGAATTCGGGTTTCTTCCCTTGCAAAAAAAATCTGATTGTTCATTCGACAAAGCAAGAATGTTCAGTTACTATTGAAATTTATAAAGTTTGGGGTCTGAATCGGGGATTTATTGAATAGCAATATAAAAGTAACGAGATGGTGGACTTATGTTAAGAATGTGACTCTATGAGCTGTCTTTTATATATTAAATTCGAGGTTTCAGTTAGTAGAAACACGATGCTGACATGTAACAGAAGCTTAAACTGACTGATACAATTTCAACTTGACGGAAGCCTTGATCACTCTCACTGATTAGCTCGCCAGTAATCAATCAACCCATTGACATTTAATTTCAATACCAGCAACAATTGTTTATATGATGGAGTTCATGTGTTGAGAAATCCCAAATTTTAAAGAACATAAATTGAGATTTTCTTAAAGGCAGCTTCTTTAATTTTATTAAAATCATAAAAGAGCAACAAATTACTCTTGGTGCTATTAATTCTTTGTCTTTATTTTGCTGCCCTCTCACTCCCAAAAGTCCGTGATCCAACGAAAGAAATGATCAAGATGTTTACCATCGCGTAATATGTCTTCTGATCGCTCTCGGGACTGTGACGGATTGCTGTCATACTGAAGATAATAGCAGTTTCCTACAAAGTTATGATTCTATTTAATACTTCTTATCACTCCTCTCTTTAATTCCCACTTCCTTTATGAGCTATTATTTAACCAACTTTTAAATATTGTATTTGGAGTATATACACAATACAATTTACATGATTTTTGTGGTTGAATTTGCGTTTTTTCTTGATTATATTAGTAATTAGTGCAATGCTAAGTGTCTGAGGCTAAATAAGAGCAGTAGAGCAGTAGGACAAAGTGCGATATTGTTCAGGGGAATGAGTTCTACTAAGGGTAGAAATTAGAGTAGAACACTGAAATTGTACCAAAATGGGATTTTCGTCAGGATTACATGAATTTGCATTCTCGAGTGTAGTTCATAAGTTTGAAATGCTCAAACTGCAGAATATGTTGCACCTTTCTTAAATAACCTAATGTTCACCATTTTTCTTCATTTGAGTAATTGGCCAACTACTTCAGTAATCGTTTTCCTGTTTGAATTGCTGCTATCAGACTGTCTGGTTACAGGTTATACTATTACTTTTATTATATTTATTTAGAAAGATCCACACAAATTCATTTAGAAATCAATTAAGCAATGTATATCAGTACTTAAATTTACAATTATTCTGAACACATACGTATACATATTTTCGCTTGCAAATGTTTAAATGAGCGTAGTTTTTGACAAATTGGCATAACATTAACCCTAAAGGGTCAGATTTCATCATATAACCTTATCTTAAAATTCATGTCATGTACATTTTCGGAAATTTACAGTTTATCCTTGGCCTGCTTCGCAAAAGATGTTAATGCCTATTAACAGAAAGGTAGTTGAATAAAATTTACCAGCATATTTAATATTTCAGAAAGATGCTTAGAGGAAAAGAGTCTTTAATGCAATGGATGGGATTGTCCATGAGTTGGCAAACAAAAGATTTCCTCTTTCACCATGAAGATTGCCATTAACACATTACAGTAGAGAATTGAATGCGACTATGACGGCGTGATTCAATATGTCAAAAACAGCATGATGCAAAATTCACTCTCTTTGAATGCTCTAGCGGATTGCTAAACTGATAAGCCTTGGCTTATCCACATTAGTCTCTATGGCAATATGACCTCAACAAAATAGAAGAACCAGACATAGGGCGTGTGTAGCTGACACGGGGCTTAGTCATAAAATACAATTTCGACTACTCTGGTCATGTCGAGACATGGCTGAGAGGTCTCTGCGCTAACGACTGCACACGTCCCCTAGCGTGAATAGCAACGCTGCTGTACTTGTTGGCTATGGGATAAATAGCCCGACACTCTTTCCAGAATGTTCTGGCACATGGTTCAGTCGTGTGAGCGTTGTGTTCTCCACAATGCCACCTTACTGGAAAAGCACTTGCTTAGCATCGATATTCAATAGATAATTAGCACCATGTTTCTTTTTTCGAAATTTAGATATTTTCTCAATGTGCGCCTATTTTGCTCTCTGTACCATAGTTGGTAATGGGTGAAAGAATTGGCAATAAATAGAAACATGTTTATTGGGGAAAATCAACCATTATAATTTTATGCGTATATGACTATATATTTCCGGATAAAAAATTGGGAACTTCCCTCGGCGTGGTCTACACATAGTTATATTTAAGAAAGGTACGTTCAATAAAGATGGACGTTTTTTATGAAATAATCTCAGAGTTTTCCTCACAAAATCGTCTTACAAAATTTAAATCAATGTATTTTCATTTTGGTGGTATATGAAAATATTTGGCACTTGAGTAAACTGAGTACAATCACAGTATTTCACCCTAATATGTTCACATCGAGTTTGGCAGTTACCGATTAACATGTTGAACTCAACTCCGATTCACGGTGACCCAGCTAATTTGTTTGAGAAACTCAGTGCAAATGCCTGTTTCTTACACTCACACATTCTTCAGTTTTGTTTTTCTCTTCTCACTCTTGAAATCAGTTTCTTCCTGTCTTTCCCATTTCCTCAACTTTCGCTTACTGCTGATCCCCTCTCATTTCTTAGCATTCTAATTTAGTGAAGATGATTGTTTATTTTTAGTCTTGGCAACGATCTAAGGCTAAACAAAGAAATCTGGAACAGTCTTGAAGGTGAGGCCGTGTTATTGATCTTGTAGAGAGCAAGTGCAATCATGAGTGCAGAAATCTCTTGGCCAACTGGCAATCAATAGATGATGCATTGTTAGCCACCTTTTAAATGAATTGTAATGACCATGCATTTGGGTTGTGACCCACAACCAGAATAAACTCTATTCGCTCCATACTCTCTGCCCTCTTGACATTGTTGGGGTAGCTTAGGTAATTTGGGAAGCAAGTTCATACTAGGGGCTTTGCTGCATAGAGATTGTTGAAGTTGTGTCAAGGCTTGTGTGTGTAGCATCCGCTACTATTTTGACTCATGTAAAGTATTTAGTGTTTTCATGAGATTACGCGAGAGAAGAAATTAGATCAGGTGACTTTTGCTGGTCGTATTTACCAATAAGAAACTGAGGTTATTAGCAAATAATATGCCAATTCAGTTATGCTTAGTGAAAAGAGGTGTGGGACATGTCATCGCATGAGCACACAGCGTGACTTGAAGGTGCGGCCGTTCAACTTCGCATACGGATTGAGTGCGAGGACACACAGCCGATGGCCAATCAAAAGCCTCCGCTCGTTTTACTTAATCCGCCATGTTGAATGACTAAGCTTCCTCCCTTGTTACGCTCCACGCCATGAATGCCTAGAATAAACGCGTGCCCTGGCTACGTCTGTTTCTTCTTAACTTTGCAGTAGCTTAGCTACTTCAGTGGGAAGTACCAACCAGGAGAAATTGCCACTGAGGTTTCTGAGTACATTCAGGCTTAGTTAGGTAGCTAATCCGCTACAGAAGACAGTTTAATTCATGTGGATTTTCATAGTTAGTTGTACACTTTAAAGTCATACATTTTTGTAACTCCCTTCTGCAAATCATATACTCCTTTAATTTTTCAGACAATTTATTATTAATATAGTTAACCTATTTGCTTATTGGTGATAACCAAGTGTAAAATTTAAGACAAAAGTACGTAAAGCCTGTAGCCGATTGCTACATGAATAAGCCTTGACTTATCCTCGAGATCCACCTCAACAATATAGAGGAAACAGACGCATGATGTGGAAAACTTTCGTTTGGGATATGTCTGTCACAGAGCTAAGTCATTTAAATGCAATGAAGAGTTTGTTAAACAATGAAGGGACTATTGATTGGTGGTTGACTGGGTGGCCTCTGCGCTCACGACCGCACTTATTCCCTATCCGAAGTAGCACGGCGGCACCTTCGAGTTTGTTTGAGTGCGCATGAGATTTTTTGTTCAGCTATGATAGCGTTGCGCCCTCAACAAGCTAGAATTCCCAAGTGTCTTGAGAAAAGAAGCCTGTGAAAATTAATGGTTGTTTTCGAATATTTTAGTAGACAAATTTTTAATAGCGTTGAGGTGAGTTGCTTTATGCCTGAGTCATTCGACTAGTCTATTTTCCCTTCCTCTAAAGCGTCTTAGGATACGCATCCCTTACACTCACGTAAACTATGGCATTCCGCCAAGTTGATAAAGTATTGTATCTCTTTTAAAAGTCAGGATGGAGAATTTGCAAAGCAAAGCTACCTTTTTTAATCATATCCTTGCTTGAATGAATCCTCTTATCTTCTATCTATGGGCAAATTGATTTTATTTATTCTGATCGTTACGGTTAACAGATTGTTACTGTGGACACTTCGGTTGGCAGTGTGAAGTGCCAATTATATGTCAATTAATTTTCAAAAGGATTGGGAGATAACTGAATCAGTTTTCATGAAGTCAAGCTTTATCTGACGTCTAGAGATGAGATTTAATATTGGATTGATCAAGATGAAAATTGGTTGCATGCTATCATTGCCCTTTGCGAGTGAATAGAGTTATACGTCTTTTTACCGAGCATCTATTTAGAATCTGCCTGAAGTTGGATTTCCCAATGCATTATCGTGGTGATTTAGCGATACATATTTCGGTAAATGGAAATTCAATGAGTTATTGGTCACTATTTTCTAGTATCTTTAGTCTTCGTATGGATAGATTTACCAGAGGGAAATGTTCTGCTAGAACTTCAACTCATGTCTCTCACATAACAATTGCTATGCTATCATAAGGTGATTAATGATAATATTAAGAAAATGATTTGAACATGTGAAATCAGATTGAAAATCTGTGATCGAAAGTCGTAAGCGATATCTGCCCAAGTATGTGACAAATCTATTCGGAAGCATACGTCGTAAGTTCTGTCACTCTGATATCGTTGTGGTAGCCAACTTTGGGAGCAATTTAAAACTAGGGGAATACGCCATAGTGACTGCTGAAATTTAGTTCAAGCTTATTTTTGTAGTAATCTGCAACACTTTCAAGTACTGAGGAAACTGACAGAGTTTGCCATATATTAAGAAACCTACACCATTTTGCAAGGCAGAGTAAAATAGATAAAGTCCCTAACTTGATCAAGATTTTGATCGCAGGAGGGGCAACCGTATGAATTTATTTATTTATATCAAATGGCAGGCTTTATGATAGCTATCATTTGCCCTTTAGTTGACTTCGGGTCTCACAGAGGGGAGGAACATCAAAGTCACAAAAGTCGAGAGGGGGAACAAAAGAGTGATTCATAGATGTAAGAGAGAGACAGTCACAAAGGTAGAGAAGAAGGTAAGGTGAGTACTGAGGAAGTGGTGGAATATGACATACAGTGGGTCATGGTAGTTTGAAGTCAACTGCCAGTTTATAGATTTTTTGCCTATTGCCCTTATCGTCGCGAGCAGGATTTCAACATGTGCGAGAAGACCTCAATGGGTTTCTAGTCCATCGTCTTAATCACTCAGTCATCGCGAAACAGACAAACAGAATACCTTTCCTACACCAAAAGAAGACAAAAAATGAAAAATAAGAACGAAGGAATTTCTATGCCTATTTCGCGCATAATTGCAGTTAGAATGAATGGTTCATGAAGATATGAACAAAAGTATTAGTGGTTAAGAGGTTACATTATGGAATGCAGTAAAAGTGCGATATCAAAGAGAAATAGACTGCCATTATTGCATTCAGGAAAAACTGCGCTTAGACAAAATAATTACACCAATTTATCTTAAGATTCCACTTTGTAACATCTGCATATAAATAGCAATTCAAACTTCCCTCCGGAAATAATCAATAGTATGAAAACATAATAAATGAAAAAACCAAGACTAGACGACAGTTTTGTTCCTGAAAGACCTTACCTATGTAATAATTTTGTTTTTTCAGAATACCCTTAAAATTTAACACGCAAAATGAGCTTTAAAAAATTGAACTGGCGTTTCAAGAAAGTTCGGTGGGTTAAATATGTTGTTAGTAAACTTATATTACGACAGTTAAGTAAAGTATCAGGCCAAGGATTTATAAATAAATAAAAATAAGGAAGAAATTTTACTACTGTGATGACCTGAAATTTAACATTTGAAGTCCTCTTCGAAAATTCCACCTATTATTTTCCCGTTTCATGTATCTGGAGGTGATACCTCTATCTGATTAATTTACCCCATCGTTATATTTGTAGAGTCGTGAGGTGACCTCATTAAATGTTAACCACCCAGCTTGTCCAACTCACGTGCTTTCAGTATTATGGGAAATTATATGAGTATGGTGCAGACGTCGCTTCTCTATTGGAGTCCATGTCGGGCAGGAGACATAAACATTGAATATGGGGAAAATTAAGGCAGTTCGATCTGGTGGATCGAAATTCTATCTACTAGTACAAAAACTGAAAATTGAAGTTTCCTTTCAATTAGTTGGTATTACCCCTTTAAAAATCAAATCATATGTATTAAACTCACACATTAACTCATATACACCATTCAAAAATGAAACGGCAGGAATTTTCAGAGATATAATCCTTATTAATTTCAACGCTAAGTTAAACTAATATTAACAATTAATACTAAATAGTTTCATATAGGATGTGAGGAAACGCTTCATTGTTTAATTTATGAGACTGTAACTCAGTTAATGCTTGGTTATAGACTGTCAATATATAATATATATATATTTAAATGGCCTTCAAAATTTAATAAGAAGTCCTGTCACTTTAAATAGCAAAGTATGAGCCTCTCGAATAAATATTTTATAATTTTATTTTTATAAAAATTCAGATAAGCTCGAGTGTTATAAATTAGTGCTGTCATTGCTCACTTACGAACTCTTCAAATAACCAATTAAGCTAATTGAGGAATGGCCTTAGCAAAGCCTCCAGATTGCCTTAAAAAGTTTAACAGAATTTGTAAAGTAGCACAAGATAATGAAGAAGTCGACCCGATTATCACATATTACTGTAAATATCCTTTTCTCTTACTTTCTTTAATAAGGTCGTTTGTTCGTGGTTAGTATGGGACTTAGAGACGATTCTAAGAACAAAGATGCCCGTGAGTTTATAGGCAAACTTTTGGATTACCTCGATGCTGAGAAGAAGGCGCACGCAACGGATTCAATGTACACCGAAGAACAAGTTGGATTACAATATGTTGAAAATCAGGCATTAGATTTATTTACCACAGCATTCAGAAGAGACGAGAGTGGAGATTTTAGCAAGTAAGCATGCTAACATGTATAAGTAAATTCGAGATAATTTTTAGTGCTACTATTAGTGGTTTTCTTAATGCTGCGACCCTGCTTGAAGTTTTGACTTTGAATGGAGAGACCAATGATGAAGTAAGTTGTTTTTGTTATAGTATTTTACCTATTTTTTCTTAGTTGACGAATGCTCGTAAATACGCCAAATACAAAGTTGTGTATATAATGAATTGCAAGAAGAACGGTATCCAGCCAGTTGCAGGTCCTTTAAAAGAAGGAGATGCATCTGTTGCACCAGGTAAAATTGATCTTTTCTGAAACCCCAGTTATTAGACATCGCGGGTCTGCGTGAGCAACCCTTACCACCGAAAGTAGATAGTCCAAAGTCCTCCCCTGAGCCCTCTAAACTACCAGCCAAGCACACTGAACATGCGTCAAATTCTGATTCAAAACCCGTAGGAGGATTACCTACTGAATCTTACGAGAATGCAACAAAGGCAGCTAAGTTCGCTATTGGCTGTTTGGAATACAAGGACAAGGATGGAGCTATTAAGTTCCTTCAAGACGCTCTTAAGCACTTAACAACGCACTAGAATTCTCACTTTGGAAAATTCTTTTCTTCTATTTGTTATATTAACTTTTTCCCATAATTTATTTTCTACCAATATTACGGTTATACGTTTTTGTAACTCTTCTTTCGGATTCAAAATCGTGAACTTGTGTATGCCATTTGATCGCTTCGTAACACTCGAAAACTAAGGACATGGGTTATTGCTAACTTTGTCTGAGAAGTACCAACGAAGCAGACTTGGCAGGATCTTTCGAGTGGAGGAAGCAAACAAGTAGTAAAGACCCAAGACGGGAGAAAAAAGAAAGGTATCTACACAAATATTTGTATTTATCTACCTATACAATGAGTCTAGCTGGAAGTAGTAATTCCAGTAGAAGCTTCATGTGAATTTTCCGAATTTGTATCTGCGTCTTCCACGCGCTCACAGGGGGCAATATTTCCAGCAGGAGAATTTTTCAGGAAAAAGTAGAGTGGTCTAAAAATCAGAATAAGGCATAAAAGAAGCCACGAAGTAATAGTATAAAGCATTTGGAATGCTAAAAGTTGGGCCTAGGTTGTGCTGCGCTATTTGAAAGAGGTGAACATCATTCAAAGGAAGCAAAGTAGCTCTAGCTCCGATAGCAAGACTGAATTTGGCTGGGTATCTCCTAAAATTAATGACTTTAAAGCAGCGAGATAAAACATAACCACCCGCGAGGATGTCAAGAGTTGTTTTTGACAAATATACGAATTGGACAAAGGTAATAGAGTAAAAAAGGAACAAATAGCAGAAGTGGGCAGTGATGGGGAAGTCCGATTGTGAGAAACAGGCGAAACAAAATACGCATAAATGGCTGTCCAGTTTTGACCTATGTGAGTAAGAGCATATTGCATTCTTTTGTGGCACTTTCCTCGACCTTATTGAATTTTAGTCCGTTCCTCGGTCAGTCTTTGTCCTGTTCTTCTCTGGTTCCCATTAATGAAATACATCATTCTTTAACTTCCTTCATGGTGAGGGTAATCTGATAGGTTAATAATGCTAGAGAGAAGGCAATCTGAACACAGAATGAATACATAGATTATTGTTGCGTTAATCCCCGACTGTCTTCTGTCTCTGCTTGAGAGAGTGAGATCTTTTCACTGTCTTATAACTGTAGTCAGAAAAATAAGTATAAGAATGAACTCGAAGTTGAACTCATGTAAACTTGTGCCCTTTTAGTCACCAAATGCACTGAAAGCCAGGATAGTGGCGAGGCATCATGACAGAATCCTTTAAACTTGATGACTTCGAGCGTGACGAAATGAATAAAATTCCCAGAAAAACTAGGATTTTGGGATAAAGGGACTCTATCTGGAACTGAAGAAAGGTGGAAATCTTGCTTTCATCCTCTCCTCGGGAAACATTCCGCTGGAAACCATATTCCATATTATATACTAGAAATGACCTTTAGTTAACATAATATAATAAGCATAGCATCCAATGCATAACTATCAGAACTAGACAATCAGAAGTGGGCCGAATCACTTACTGATTAGTCCCCGACTTTGAAAAGACCACGCGTTCACAATCGCCATTGGGTAGGCATAAATCGATATCAATAGCAGGGCCACCACCAGCAGGATAAGGTGAGACAATTCGGGGATGAGTGGGCACTTCCTTGCCGTCTGAACCCTCTTTTGTGAACCGTCGCCAGTCACCACGACTCACTACGAGGTAACTGAAAGCCTCTTCACTAGTATAAGTTGGATCCTTGGCAGTAAAGGAAGGAGAAATGTGAAAAATTAAACATTGAATATGATGTTAAGAGTAGTATGAGTTAGTGACCGATGAGCTCACACAGTTAAGGCGCTTCTTCTAGCCTCATCCACCTGTAAGAAGAGAGCAGTGAATCTAAGTGTGACGGCGTGTCTCATAAGCTAATTAAACCAAATGACCACATTTCAATTTTATTTTTCCCCGCAAAACTATGTTATGTGATATTCCACTTTTTACGATTTTAGCAAAGCAGAGGGAAGGTTCTAGAAATTGGATTAGTTATAAAGATTTTACCCACTGCGTTGAAAATAGTAAAATGACGGAGAAGAACCGTTGTCTGAATTACAAATTAATCAGCCTCTTTCCAGGACCTTAGACAGCTGACAGTGGACAGCTATGATCACATTATCATTATACCAAGTTCAAGGAATTAGAAATTCGCTTCATATAAAATAGATTATATAATCATTAATAAATATTGCCAATTATTTAAGCGAAAGCTCCGTAGGAAATTTCACTTATCAGCAAAGAACAATCAAAACAATTGATATTATACGCATAATGGGGTACATAGTGAAAAAATTCAGTTTCAGAAGAAACCAACTAAGAAATATGTAGGATCTCGAATCATAGCTATCATCCATATTGTAAATACCAGTCCATTTCACACCGTTACTCTAGGTAACCAGTTATTAATCTTCGCGATTCCGCCTAACTAGTAGGAAGACAGACAGCCAATTAATACCTTTAGTACGAATTTTCTTCCTCTTAATTGGGAGTGATATGAAAAGATGTCAAAATATCTACTATTGACATTCTCATTCTCGGTCGACTTCATCCACAACAGGTATCGAGCAAATTCTTCGATTGCTTAACTTAGAGCAAGGACAGCTATACGGTAAGTGGAACACCGAAATAGACCATTATTTGGTCGATGAATAACAAAAAATGCACAAATATGATTTAAAATGACACATAATGTGAACAGTGTAATTTATACTATCGTTATTAATAAAAAGACATCCCGTAGTGGCAAAATTACCATGGACATAACGAGCGCCAAATTCAATGCAACCGGGGGCAGGTGGACACTATTTAGCCTATTTTGACTTTATTACTCATTATTCATATTACTATGATTCATTTATCGACTTTTATTCACTTTATTGGCTCATTCGCATAGTTGTAAGTACAGCCCACCATACAGGACCAAAAAGCCAATTTAATTAAAGATCGGATGCAACTGGACAGCGAGATGCATAGCTTTCAATTTCTAGAATATTGAAGAACGCGGACGCTGGAAGGCATTTGGACATTCTTTTCAGCTTTTACCTAGTACGACAATTTATATATTTACGAAAACATTCCATTGAGCGTGCTTGAATACAGAAGAGTCAGATGAAAGTATGCGTCCGGTAGCGCGAAAGATAAGTTGTTGAATCCGAAAGGAAGATTTCGAAGTTAACAGGATCCGGTTTTACCCTAAGTTAAAATCCACATGGCACTTCCTCCCAACAAATCAAAGAACATTCGAAAAAGCATAACTATCCCCTAAGTAAAATAATATAACTCACTTTTGTAAGTCCAAATTGATAGTACTTCACAGCGGATTTGCAACCGAGACCAGCTCTGCCGCAAGAAAAGCTATGAGGACACTAGGACAAGGGAGAGAGAGAGAGAGATAAAGGATGCAAAAGGAAAACTTATGATTATCGATTATTAGCTTAAAAGTAGAGATCAACTTACAGGAGCAAATATGTGCATTTCATCACCACCATTTCGAATCTAAAAACAAAAAAATTTGTAAAATTGTTTTGTACTATTTATTTATCGAAAATTTACATTTAATCATTACTAGTGGTGCATCAGTGAAGGTAAGATGCTCATTAAAAAAATACCTAACAATCCCATTTAGCATTGCTCTGGTCCCAGGTGAAGTGAATGACCAATTAAGAGGAACGGAAGAATGCAGTTGGAAAGTAAAGCAAGGCCAAATCCGACCCGCAAATCCGCTTTACAAGCAAGACCATAGTAGGCCTTGAGCAAATCCCACCCCCCACTTTCTAACTAATGACTAACAGAACACAATAGGATTGGGCTTATGAGAAGGTCAAACAGTTGAGTTGGTTCGCACGCAGTAGAGATAATCAAAATTGTATGAGAAGGGGAAGAAATAGGAAGTCAGTGAAACCGAGTGGAACCTATTAAGGCACGAAAAAAGTGAAATAATTTCGAGATTTTGATTCATTCATTAGCAAACAACTAGGATACCCACAGCACAAAACTGTCAACAGTTAGCCCATAATGTAACTGCCTTAAAGAGACCTGATTGTCTGCTATTTTTCCCTTCAAAACTCATTGTATCAGGTACTAAAGTTAAAAACTTTATTTATGACCGCAGAATTTGGAATCGATTAAAAGATATTGTTCTATTCATACAAATTTGCTAAATATAACTGTGAGAACCAATCTAGATGCCCATGAAATATTTGAACGATACCAATTCCTGACTCTAAAAGTTCAACTTCCCACCTCAAATAAATTCGAGAAAAAACAGGAACGTGCGAATGTTCGCAGAAGAGAATAATTTTCACCATTCTTCATGTGCAACGATCAATAACGACACTATGTACTAGAATTTCCATTGCTTTAAATCGTATGGAGGGAAATAACAAAGTGTGACCACCACAGACTAAAAATACATCATACATCACGTGATTTTACGTTCTGTAAGTTTCATATGATGACAAAGCTAATTTCAACTGAAGGACTGGTACTAACCGGTGAATGTGCAAATATTATCAAAAAAGCTATTTTTGGCCCTAACGAAATGCCCATTGATTTAAATTTTATATAGCATTATCATTGAACTATTGACTTACCCTTAAAGCGTTTATTTGAAGTAATATGAATTACTGAAATAAATTTTCGCTAACAACAAGGATCTGCTTCCATTATTGCTGGGTAGCATAACGGGTTACCTATGTATATACATGGTAAAATAAAAACCATCGCTTCTGGAAAATTTTAAGTAAGTCGAATTAGAAAAATTGACAAGCAGTAAGGCCGTGAGAAAATTGATAAAGTGTTAGTAATCTGAAGAAACCCCACACTGGTGGGCTGAATTTTATATTTCTACCAGCAAATAAGAGGCCAATTATATGGTCACGCCTATCTGAAAGAAATGTTTTATTCATCAAATATACCTAGTAAGACGGAAAATTACAATAAATAGACAAATTAAAAACACGTGACCTAGAAAAGTGCGAGTATGAAAGTAAGAAGGGGTGAGAGGGGAGGAAAATCTCATCGATGAACAAATTTATGAAATCGAGTTAACATTTCCTGCAAGTGTTGGGAGCTACAAACAAAAAACCGGAAAGTTTAATTAGAATTTTGTGAAAACTAGGAAGAAGGAAACAGTCCTCAAATCCAGTAATTACGTACCTTATGACTACACAATCTTTTGTGCGATAAGTACAACGTCTACCGGAATTGCTTTCAGTTATGTCTTAGTTTGAATTAGACAGAACTTGAAACTCCAAACAAGTAAAATTAACGCAGTGATCAGATTAACAACTAAAAAGTCAAAAACCCAGTTGAGAATTTGGGGCAAGCAACGGCTCTTGAGACATGTCAATTTGAGCTGAGAACATAGGAGAGGAACGAAGAGAGCCCTGTTAATTAGAAACTCTTACCTGTTTCAAAAGCGATAAAGCAAAACGCTTAGCTGAAATGAAGACCAGAGTGACCCAACCAACCCTTGTTTGAGAACGCGAAATTTGTTATGCAAGTTTCTTATGGCTATAAAAATATTAGATCCGGTGTGTGAAATAAATTACTGTAAAACAACGAAACAGTTCAAAACTCTGTTAATGAAAATTAATTATCTTTAAAACTAATATCAAACAAAAATATACTCCTCAAGCATACTAAAGGCATTGCAATTAGTACCACAGGGAACCGAAGAACCAAGAAGCAATAGATCACATCAAAAATTCACAGAGATCTTGAACATACCAGCCAATCTCTAGCTTCCAGTAGAGCAGTATGTCCTGCTTTAGTGCCCTCTTCAATTAGGACTAGAAATCCATTTGTGCGAGACCACAGACTCTCAATAATACGTCTACGATCGTGTTCTCCTGCCATCTCGAGCAGTGCATAACCGCTCATAACCAAGTCACCAGTTATCTACAAGTGGGAGTGAAAGTTGATAGACGTAAAGTGTGTTACTTAAACCAATAAGTAGCAATGAACAAATATGTTAAGCATACCACTTAGTAATAGAAATAACTTGAAACATGTATATAGCAAAATCAATATAGTTTAGTTAGCTTTTGTGATTTCGAAAAAGTCGATCTCTAATATAATGTCTGATTTTGCACTCTTTCGAAAGACTGGCAATTAGCAAACCTGTAATTAATAGGCGGGAAATTAACAACAAAGTATCTTCAAAAATGTTTAGGGATAGTGTAATTAGACAAAATAAATACCATTTTCCGATTCTTAACCATCAGATGTTTACCATTAAACTAACAGATGGGAACCCTGACTGTCCTGCCCATTCAAAAAACGTCCTACTTATCGTAGACTTAAAAATAATATCGTGACACGATTACAGCAGCCTACAGCTTCTACGATACCTTTCGTATTAAGCTATTAGCCGTGAAACATCCCATACCATTAAATTGCCAGTCCAATGGTAGCAAAGAGTCGGAAGGCCTTAGAGTAAGCGAATTCATCTAGTCAAGTAAGATATAAAAAGGCTTATGGTCGAGGGGTGTGGCTCGCATACTTTTCAACGGCACAAAAACAAAGGACAGAGTCCGTAGGATACACTCTGCAGCCTAAGAGATCACCGTAACTATGATGTGTGATATAGCGATATATTACCTCGTTTGCCACTATACAAATAATCGGTTCTCTTAGCACAGACTCCTACAAACCAAGCTAAATTAGGATTTTCTAAAACCAGATTCTATGATCAGCACATTATCCTAGTAACAACGATAATCCAGTCTGGTAGCTCGAGTCCCATCTCATAAAAAGGCCCTGTTCTACTAACAAATACATAATAAACCACAGGATTCAAATATACCTATTAAAGAGGGGCCACTAATTGTAGCTCAAGTTGTCAAGATCTTCCTCAGAACTCTTATTAATTAAACTCCCCTTTGAGTGCACCAGAATGGGTGCTGTTGTTCCCAGTTCCATCTACCTACTTGAGGCTGTAAAAAGATAAATAAGTCGAGGTAACTAGGTATATTGTCTTGAATTCATTACCTGAATTGTCTTGATCGAGTTCAAATATTTTAAACTCTCAATGATTACAATCGTTCTTTGCCATGAATTTTGCTATGGTGCTACTTTGGCTAACACTTCATGGCTGTATCGAAATATGGATTAAATTCAGGCGGCCAACAGAAAAGTAATTTAAATCAAGTCGTTTCTAGACTCGGAGTACTACTGATGCAACCAAATCCTATACCCAAACGTTACACAAGGAATTTCTTCACGGCGCATAACTCAATACTTCCAAAAATCAAAATGAGTAAGATTCTTTATACCTGACAGTCGTCATAGCTACAACCCCCCCCCTCCGCTTCTCTTTCGTTTAGCATCCATTATGCTTATTTTGCCAACTATTCAGAAGATTTTAGAAGTATCCAAGTTTTTGGGCCTCATCATGGCAGAAGAGGATGCTGCAGAACTATTTAAGTAGAAGAGATAGTAGTAAGTAGACTTACATCTACGGAAGGGAGGAACCGTCGATGTCGTACGCCAGGAAATAGGTAGGTGTTGGGCGGGATACCCTGTCCTCGTTTGGCCAGAAGGAATTCAGAAAGCACAGTCATTGGCCCAGAAGCTTCGACAAGATGATGCTCACGAATGCAACCTGCTGGCCAAATTGTGTTGGCTGCCCTTTAGGAAATGATAAAAATTAAATTTAGTTAACTGGCGATGCAGGTGCCATTGAAACTAATTTGAGTATTAGAAACATTAAATCGAAAAAAGCTGGTATTGAGCATCGAACAACAAAAAACTGGGGATGCAGACAAGCCAAAAATCTTGATCACGAACATTCCAAATTCCTGGAAACGCGGCAGAATATTTGGACATCTGAATTCTAACCACTACGACATCGAATCACGAGTAGTATGATACAAATTTTCAAATATTAATGAACTCACCAAGCATACGTTCCAAGACCGGAAGCAAAATCAAAAAGGGAAGTTGGGACAAATAATGGTGCACGTTTCCTAATCTCATAAAGAATCCTGCATGCAACCGCAAAGTTCGGCGCTAAACGTCCAACCAGGTAGAGGAGACTATTGCTTTCATTGTAGCTGAAATAGAGTTAAATCGTTCTATTCCGTAACAACCATTCATGTAATTTGATTAGCTAATAACAATGCATAGTCAGAACAAAACACTTACTTGATAGACTTCCAAGTAGATAGGCATTCCGCTCTAATCTCCCTTTCACTTCTAGCAGAGCCAATAAAGGGACTTTCCATGTGATATTGTAAAGCAGCTTCAGTTCCGTCGTCAACTTTAATAAAAGAATGTTCAGACTTCCTTGCTTGTGCTTCACGCTGTTTCTCTATCTTTTCAATGATTTCTCTCTAAAGGAAATGCATTACAAAAACATCAGGGAAATGATACAGACAATGGAACTGTCTCACATAAAGAGACCAAACTGAAAATTGAACAGTTCTTAATATGTTCCAGGATCGTTACTTAATCAATGCTAAATTCTCCAAAAGTAAAAAGCAAATATTTATTTAAAAAAGATAAACATACTTCTGTTAGGAGTTCTCTTTCATGAAGATGATTGATCAAACGGGTTGATAGCTGTTTGAGATGTTTGATTGAAAAGGTATTGTACTCCCGGAGACAATCAGTTGCTGCTAAGTCAAGTGAGTCGGGAAGAGTTAAGGCTGGGAGTTGGAGGTAATATTTATGCCTCCGAAGAGCATGTCTGGATGGGATCTCTGAACCGATCGCATTCGAACCCTCTTGGAGTATCTGTTGGGGAAAATCTGAGGCCACAATGTATTTCTGAGTTCCAGATACGGTTTTCTGAAAATATTTAGTTAAGGAGGCAGTGGCGGCTTTCATTAACTTGGAGTAAAAAAATTTCGTTAGCAGATGATTAGTTATTCACGAAAATAAAGTATGAACAATAAAGTTGTGGAAGAAACGTACAATGATTATGACAGCTATAGTAAGAAATGCACTTGGAAATATAAAGTACTGTAAAAGTAGTTCATGTTTGGAAGAGAGAAAGACTGAAGCAATAATTACCGTAAAACTTGGTTAAAAGTTGAAGTTGTTAATTTAAAATATTACAGTTCGCATAAAATGCGGAGGGCTTAAGTTGTGATTGTGAAGTCCGATAATTTTAAATTAAATTATAATACATCTAAATACACTTATATGAACTAATAAGAAGTAACTGCAGAAGAGGTGACCTAACTTCCATAAACCGATACTACTATGCGTAGATAAAAATAAATGGAAAGGTAAAAATTATAGTAAATAAAAATGCGAGATGCATACAGAGGGGATTATGAAAATATGGCAAGGGCACGAGAAGCAAACCAGACAGAGCACATATGTACTGGACAGAAAAATAATCCCGATAAAAGATGTTATCAAGAAATTAAAATAACGGAATAATTATTTTTTCTTTTAAATGTAAGTCTTTGCAATTTTTAAAAATTTAAATAACAATACTTATTTTAAATATAATTTAAAATATAATGTTTATGTTTTTTATATTATTGTACATCTTATTAAATTCTAGGACGAAGCTATTGTTTTGATGGATAGTGACAACTGTCGACATATCAAGTTGCATTGGCTGATCCATTTTATTTATTTTGAAAACAATAAGGAAATGAATGGATTGGTAGACCTTGACAAACTTCTTAATGATTTCCAAGAACAAGAAGCAGGTTTGCAAATATCAGACTATTGCTACTCTTTTGATTTTATGATTATTAAAAGTTGGCTTTTTGTTTTATTGCCTTTTAATATATTTTGATTTTTCAGTATCAAGGGCCTGTGTTAAGCAATATAATTTTATCGAAAACAAATCTGATGACGGGTATGCTTGTCTTATTGGAATTAATCCCACTGTTTCGAAGCCTTTTTGCCTTTCCGTGTCCCCTCATTCATCAGGCATAAAGGAAATTACGTATCTTGATAAAACATCCATGGACAAATGTACCTTTCCTGAATCTCAGGACTCAAATTGTTCTCTTGAAACAATTGAGTCCTTGCAACAATCCACCTTTTCATCCACACTTCCGGTGTATAACAGAGATGAGCATCAAATCAGTTCGGATGCTCGATCCTTTCATGAAACCCACCGCGTCGGAAAATCCCTTTCTCAGCTTGCTCCTGTGGATCGATCTTCTCAGGATTTATTTAATTATTCCTCTTCTTTGAAAAATAAATCAGATGTCAAATGTACAATTTCACCTGTTCAAGAAGGTAGTGTGAATCCGGCTAAAAAGCTACAACGTTCTTCCGAATCTGAGCAGATTGGTCTTGTTGGAGAAGTTGGTTTGTCCTCTCGTGAAGTTTCCCCACTTCGGGATCCGATAGAACTCAATGAAGGTTATTATTTGCCTTTTATCTTTAATTTTATTTGTTTTATATTTTAAAAGCCAAACTAACGCTTGATGTTTTACTCATATTCTTAAAATTTTATAACGCTTTCCAAATTTGCCCACTATAATGAAGCAGAATAAATAATAGGAGGAAGGTTGGCTTTTATGGATATGTCTTCCATTCTGTTTACTTCAACGAGTACATCTTTAATACTATCTTGCCCGGCTTCTTTCTTTTTAAATTTTAAATAGATGTGCGTATTTTCTTTGTTCTGTTCGCTTGAGCCGATGGAACTTGAAGAGCGTTTTCGCCAAAATAAGATTTGGAGTGACCTGCTCAGCAAAGTGGGAATCTAACTGGTTTTCGCCAAAATTTCCAGAAATATTTACTAACAAATTGCTTAATGCGTAGACTATCTATTTTCTTCAAGAAGTTATGAAAATTTTCATTTTCCTCATTTGATTGCCGCCATTGAATTCTTGTCAACCTTTTTTCATTATTTGACTATTTACGCTAGTTTGATTTGATTTCAATTGTACGCATTTACCTTTAATTTTTCAGTTTCTAGTGAAATGATATTCAAAATCATCAAACTGCTGCGCTTCCTTTAACTTCGTCATCAAGTATCGAGTCCTTGCATTCTGCCTTTTGCTTTTTCCTATCACCTAGTTATAGCATTTATTTTTGCCAAATGTCCATTTACAGCCTAAAATTACTATTACTAATAGTAATGCCAGTAATTAATTTGCGCATTTATTGGTTTAAGTCTGTGCAAATTGTTACTTTAATGATCAAAATTTCTTTCCCAATTTTTCTATTTTCCTTTCGCTTTTACTTTCATACAATTTGTTCTTTTTTCTTCTGTAATTTTGGAACGAAGTTCTCCATTCGCATCTTCTTTGACCTGTTCTTAATGAGCATTCACTCAATTCGTGCATGGGAAGACTAAAGTGACCTATTGAGCAGTCATTTGAACAAACTTTAATCTCATTTTTAGTCATCTTGAGATTTCAAAAGTACAATTGGAAAGCGTTTGAGATAATTGCATTGATTACTATAAATGATCACTGTAATCTAATCATAGTCATGCTCTAGTATTTTGTTTTTTCCTGCCTAAGGTTTACAGATTCCATTCCTTTTGTTTATATTGTGTGGAAAGGAAAAGTCGTCAGTTTCGTCTTTCTTTCCTTTTCATCGTATTAGCTCTATTCTGGTGATTTACTATTAACTGTTCCACTTTAAAATATCACAAATCAATATCCCCTCACTAATACGCTCATAGGTAACGTATCATATGCTTAGCATTCACTGTCTTTCAATGGTTACTGTGAGCGTCTCAGACTAAGATGGTCTCTTCAGAGTATTATACTACTTAAGCATACGGTTATTACATAATGAAAGATGGGAATGAAAATCTCGGAACTCGTTTAGCAGTGCCTTTTCCAACGTTAATCTTCTGTAGAATTTAGGGTTATAGGGCCTTCTTGTTGAGGGACTCGAATCCTACCACCATCTATATTATAGCCAGACTTAACTAGCGCGGTTTGCCAATCTTCTTATTGGATTCTAGCCGGTGGGAATCGAAGTCGTGGTTTCTGACTTGGCAGATGTGCACGATGGGCAATACGCCGCCACCTACTCATCATCAAGGATACAATTAATCATTCAATATCCTAATCTTAGAACAGTGGTAGAGTGCTTAAATCGAAATGCTTAGTTATTGTAATGCGTGCGCCATACTAGCTGCAACAGATTTTGGTTGATTGAAGTTAGAGCAATTGCCACTTTGAACATTTTTATTTGCACAGAATAGTTAAATTCTGCCTATGTATCACTCATCTCAACTTCTCATCTCTTTATTACGAACAGGCACTAAGTCACGCTTGGTTGCATGAAGCTTAAGTTATATGAAGAAAAGAGTGAATTTCATACTAGAATTTGTGCACGAAAATTGTTGGTTGCAAAGTTGGCATTCTTTGGCTATTCCAGGTAAAAGCTATACTGAAATGAAAGTGGAAGTCGTGAAACTACTAATTCTTCAAAATCACGTGATTTTATATGTTGATTATCTTCTAGATTCCGATAACTTAGATATGGATTGTTAACTATTTGGCCATGAAGTTACGAAAAATTCCAAACTCTGTCAATGCGAATGTTCTCAATTATTATTAAGACTATTCTCCAATTGAATTTAATTATGAAAATGTTAAGGCCAAAGAGGAGGAACGTGCAATTTGTGACACTCAGAAATATCCGCACTCTTCATGGAGTACACTTTTTCATTACCCTACTTTCCTTCCTATTTGATCGCTGCATCATTGAAAGCTGTGCATCTTCATGCCCAAATGTTTTTTGCTGATCGTTTGAATTTTTCAAATAGACTCACTGCATTCCCAAATAATATGTAGTTATGAAACAGAGGGGGAAGGGCAGTGGTAGTTTGATACCGAGATCCTATATCAAGAGTCCTACCTTTTTCTATTTCTGGAGGTTGTTGCATAAGGCAATGTCTCAATGTTCCGAGGTCATCATCTACCTCTCAGGTTTCATTATAGGATGATATTGTGTCCGCCATATTAATTGTTCGTTCACTGTGGTTGATAACGCCACCTCGATCTATTTACACAACTTACAGCTTAAGCATACTAACGATTCTTTTCAATAACAAGTGGTTCTGCTTCTTAATTATCCTGCAGTACCTTTTTGTGGGTTTTACTGCTTTTTTCCTATTTAATTTACAGATTGTAGTAATTTATTCTCTTAGGGTTTAAGTGCAAAGGTGATAGGTTGCTTACCTACCTACTCCATGGTGTAGCTGAGGGTGTAGTATTTTCAATTAGACTCGTAGTGTACGTCGTGGCTTAAGCGCTTTTTCACTTTCGCCTTGACCTCTAAGTTCTGGTTAGGATGGTTTGCTCTTGGATAGTGCTGTAGTGGTGTACTGCGTAGCTAATGTAGCTACGCATTTTTATGAATACGCAAAATTTATCAAGATGCGTAAATCTGAAAGAATTTAAAGCCCATATGGTGTATGAGTGATGAAAATAGTAAGAAGCAGAGTTGACAAATGGCAAGAGTTTCATGTCCGTCTAGTTCCACTTAGAGCAATAGTAATCGATGAGTACATAGCTTGTTCTCGCCAATGGTCGTACTGAGGCCCCAGTTTGTCTTCTCCACTTTGGCTACAAGGTTGCCAACCTACTCCTGACCCTCTTGGAGTGCTACTAACGGTAACAAATTAGATTTGTGCAATAATACTTTAGCAGTAACATTTTATAACTTCTCCTGTGTGCTGAATCTAGCTATTGTGTGCTTTAATCTCTATCTACGTTGTGCGTCCTGTCTTAATTTCCTTTCTATTTGCTGTGTAGATGACTCAGGCTCAATTTATCGATTTCTCCCCTCATTTTAAACCTGCATTTTTGTTCACTTTTTTTTCGAATTAACTGGTTCCGAGTTTGCGCTCACTTCTCCGTTTTTTCTCTAATCCAATACCTTGTCTCCGACCCCGTTTCATTCCTGTCATGTGGTCTCTGGGTTCATGTTGTTGGAAAGAGCATTTGCACAACTATAAGCGCATACAAATATAAATACAGAGATTAACTAGTCTAGTCTCTGATTTGTCCTAAAGGAAGCGCGTACTGGACCAGCACAATTTGTAGAGCTTACGGAGCTCTGGTAGCTTTGAGTTTTTAACTGTTAAATGCTATGCAAGATCTTTTTGCCATAGCAGTCATTAGGAGAAACAGACTAAGGTGAATTGACAATGTCGACTCTCCTCGATTAAAAAAACGGTCGAATTATAACATTTGTATTTTGGAGCACAAGTTTTCCATTAAGTACATATCATACTACCCGAATCCATGAGCGTTGTTTTGATAGCCTCAATCTTATCGATGTTAGATTTACTGTTAACCGATTTCAGTAGCTTTTTCACCGTTGAAATTAACCATTTTACTTTGCTGTGAGTTAAACTGTAGTGATATTAATATGCTTTAAAGCTAACTTTTGCTATTCTATTTTCGGTTTTCTGCGTCATTTGATTCTCGTGGTATTCAGAGGTAATTGACTTAGTTACTTAATAAAATGATTTAATTTAAATGAATTATGTCTTTTTGCAATCGGCAAGAGTATTTTAACATATTAAAAGGTTTTGTACCATTATACAAGTAGACTTATTAATAATATTGATTTCAATTTTTAATATGCATACATGCGCGGTAACCGATAAAGGCGTAACAATTAAATCTCGCTTTTTCTCTAATCTCTGGGTCAATTTAGGGAGTCTGGTTCTAACAACACTAAGAATCTCAGTAAACAGAAAAAGAGGGAAAGTAAACAGGATAAATGTTATTCAGATTAAAATAAAAGTTATCATAGGTAGGGCGCAACATCCTTTAAGAAATACATAATAATCCAAATTTTGGAGGAAAAAGTCATTTTAAACAAAATTTGTTTCAGTTTGGAGGGGTGTGCGATAGACTTACCTCCACGTGGTACACCCTGGGCGACGTATATTCATACGGCAAAAAGTCTATAAACCGACAGTTGACTTCAAACTGCCATGACGCAACTGTATGCCATATTCCACCACTTCCACAGTACTCATCTCACCTTATTTTTTTCTCTACCTTTGTTTCTATCTGTCTCTTTTGCATCAGTGAATCACTCTTCTGTTCACCCTCTCTACTTGTTGTGATTGACGTTTCTCCCTCTGTGAAGCCCGAAGTCAACTAAAGGGCTAATGATAACCATCATAAAGTCTGCCATATGATATAAATAAATACATATTTCAGTTTGGATCAGCAATGGCTGTGGTTGATCATATTTAAGATTCAAGTTTTTGATTTGCCTATTGCACATTCGTATTTGTCTGTTTATTGGCAAATGCGAACTTGGATGTCAGCTTAGCCTACTTCCAAACCTTTAGTAGCAACGTACATGCCTGCTTACTAGGTCTGAATGAGGCATTGCAAGCTTGATATATATTGAAATATAGTAAACTAACCTTCGTCTTCATTTTCACAAAGCTGGTAAGCGAATGTTGCTTTAGTTTGACTTTAGCACATTTGCCTATCACTATTAACACCATTATTGTTATCATAAATAACTTACCTAATATATACCATCTCGTGGTTAGCAATTATCGGAGGAAATTTAATTTTTGTGCAAGAATAACTGCAGGAGTGACGGTTTTGGAGTTGCGGTCCATCGAGTCTGGTCTCAGGTATCATAAACTGAGTGTGATTGACTTCCTCTTGTCAGTAAGAAGGTATCCCTTTTGCCTATTTAAATAGTCATATCAATCGAATTGCAGGAGGAATTTTTGATTTGTCGGATCTGTCAACGAACACACGGTTCTCGCTTCTAAAACGACAAAACCCTCTCTCAGGGGAATTAGCGCAAGAGTTGAGAAATTGTTAAATGTATGAAGAAACAATTTTATACTTTCATTGAGATTACTGTTTGAAGTAAGGTAGACTGGGAGGGGCGTATAAAAGGAATAAGTCCAGTCATGTTTTTGCGCTAGATCAGTACTGAGATGACCGGGTGAGTCATCCCAATTTATTTAGCAACGATGTAGGGTTTTTGTATAAACATATCTTCGCAACTTGTCGGTCATGTTTGGTCGCTGATGTTTGCTTACTGGCTGACATCTGTTTGGGTGTCTATGTGAAAACGCACTCTCACACCTAGACCCCCATAGGAAGTTCTGTTTTCGATATTGTACCTAATTGCCAGATGCTGCTTAACATCTGCTGCCTAGAGCATTGTTCCACAGTTTGCAACGACACTGTTACTTGCTCAGTTTTCGAATGCTTTACGTTATGAACCCACTAATCGTGTTGCTGCTAAATAATTGGAAGAAGGACCAATAAAATAAATTTAAAATTACGGTATGTTTGATCACGCGTTCCTCTGATAGAGAAAACATGCAGAAATAAATCTTCATGACTAATGTTGTCCACTGTGGCAAGATTGTTATCTCTTCCTAATGCTGTCTTTGATCCACTTCCCTATCTTGGATATTCTGATTTTCCTTAGCACTCTTCTTCACTATCCAAAAGATGTTTCTATATAAAGCCGCCTTCAGACGACTTTTAGTCAAAAAAGAAGGCATTTTCTGGTGCCATATATTAGAACGTCATTTGAGTTTTTTCAAGGAATCATTTAAGATAGTGGCAATAAACAGTCGAGGTTAGAAATGACAAATACCCCGAATTCTTATGGACTAAATCTCCCTACTTTGATGGAATAATAAGCAAGCATGTCTTCCATTAATGCATGAATTATATCTTTAGCAGATCATAACGACGATGAAGCTGAAGGTATCAACATAACCCCTTCACCCCAAAGTGGTCAGAACATTCCTCCGTTACCCTCTCCAGTTGCCTCTCAATCTCCCCTATCTTCCCTTTCTCCTCCTGAATGGGCCGCTGATACAAGCTCTTCCGTCTGTGTTTCCTGCGGTGCTAAATTCACTGTACTTCGTCGTCGCCATCACTGTCGAATTTGTGGACGTCTACTCTGCGCCACCTGTACTCCTCACCGTGTTCCCCTGCCCCCATCCTTCTCCAATCATATTCCTCTTTCTCCTTCCTCGCCTGAGGGGAGTCTTCTTCGATTGGTTGGTTCTGGATCGTCTAGTACGAATGGTGCAAGCGGAGAAGTGAAGCTACACCGTGTGTGTATTGACTGCTTTAGGAATTTTTTTGGCGGAAGTTTGGTGTCCTCGACTGTGGAGAGTGTGCAACAACAGTACGTCACTACCACTCAGGCCCCCACTCCTAGTAAGTTGCGCTTTCCATAATTTTAATTGCCTTTCTTATAAGAGGTGATCCAGGACACTTGCCTTTATCTATGGCAATTGTTAGCATAACCTATCCTCACGAATTTGACGTGGTTGTATGCATTAACTCTTATAATGGAGAAACGTCTCCATTGGCGTTGCATTGGTGATAAGTCGATTAAATAACAATTAACTCAACTTTGATACGTCATGTGGTATTAATTGAGTGAGTTTTGGGCAACCGAAAACCCTGTCAAAGTGCTCTGTTAAATGCTACTTAAGTTAAATACTCATGCTGAATGCTAGAAAATGAGTAACAACTTGAGGTAACTGTGAAAGTGCCATTTTAATGCAAATTCTGTTCTTGGAGATGTTTTTATTCTACCACTGGTGTTTTCTGATATTATTAAAAATTATTAACTAATGTGATTGGAACTGACATTCTATATGGTGGAGGTTTAGCTATTTAGATGCCTTAAAATGGTGATTTGAAGTCATTGTTGTCCGTTATAGTTAATGACCAGTGTCAGTCGTCCAGTGGTCAAACTCCACCTCCATTGGTTAATTATGACACGTAGATACAAACCGTCGGCCAGCTTACCCTGTTTGTTAGGCATGGTCTTTAAAAGTAGTTCCTACGACAACAAAATTGCGTTTTGTTTATTAAAACACAATTGGAATACACGCGGGATGTGTCGTTAAATTGGGACATATTCACCTTTCTCTTATTTAATTTTATAAATCAAAATTTTAATTAGTATAAAATAGTTAACACTCACTTGTCATTGATTCCTTAAAGAATTGAAGCTAAAAAGTTCAGACGGTACTCGTCAGTTTAGGTGCGAAGGTCATCTCCTATTTTAAAAATTAAATATGGTTGAGCCGTTTCACATCAAGTCTTTCAATTTCCCTTACTTGAGGTCAATTCTTGCCGTGATCTTCTTAAGTATGACAACGGAGTTGTTTCATTTTTAATACCTTCCGCGTGCTAATAACTAGTGATTAATGCCATCAAGCTGGCCATAGGTGTATCTCAGGAGATATTACGTTAGCTCTAACCCATTTGGCCAAAGCTACTTTAGAAATTAGACCAAATATGGAATCTCTCCACGAAACTCCTTTCTCCAGTGAGGCAATCACGAATTAAGGAAGATCAAACGCATACTGGACAGTTGAAAATGAATAAGGGCGAAATGGGGGGCCATGGAAATGCCTCCCACAGTAAATATCACGTTTTTGTTATTACTATAGGTAATAATAGTGGTAATGTTTGGTTAAAATGAATGCCTGAGTGTAGCAGGGCTGATCAATTGTTTTTTTATTCATTTGGAGGTGTTAAATTAGACACTGAAAACTGTTTAACAGAGGATTATTTGTGACTAGTTTTCCTGTATTTGCGGGTTTATTTACAATTCGATTTATATATTATAAGTCAATGAGCAGGTTGAAACAGAAGAATTGGAAGTTGGCTAAGCTATCAATCAATAGGGAAGTGTGCACTTCAGCATCTAGACCAACATGATCGCAAGGCGTGGGCAAATTTGGAATGTAGGATGTTGGGATATACACATTTTCAGGCCGCATGCTCCTTGTTGACCATTGTGCCAAAATGGTGGCCTTTTCTCATCTAAAAACCCTTACACAATTCCTTGTTCACCTTTCTACTTGTTCTATTCCTGTAGGCATTAATGCTCATTGGTTAAGTCGTTTTTGACCACCGTTTGCAAAACAAATAGACGTTCGCCTTCAGTATTTATAAGAATTTCTAAACTCTATTATAGGACCCGTGACCTTGAATTTTCCTTTACACCTCTTCATGGTCTTTGCATCGATCAGATCCATCGCCATTTTCGCATTCATATAGCTGGTTTCCAAGGGCCCTAATATGTTGAAAATTTGGCACGTTTTTGAAAGTTTCAGCGCCTTAATTATTGTTTAAATTTGGCCTCTTTTGATCTTAATCCTACGCACAATGTACTTATTAATTTTAAAAGTAGATCCCCTCTCCTCATACTAGACACAAATTAAGTTAGAGATATGAAAGAGTGCATTAATTGCTACCATCGTCACTGTCTAACAGAATTTCATTTCTCTGGTTTTTACTTATATTTTAGCAAATCCTTCTGGAATGATCCCAACCATTGAAGTTGAGGCACCTTCTATCATGGCTTCTCCTACGGTGCATCCCCCACTCGAACGTCGTATTCTTCCAGCCTTTGCTCTCCAACAGCTGAAAGATGAGGGTCTTTTGCCACTACGGAATACGGAGAGTTCTTCATCGAAGTCTCTGTGGCCTCCGTTGGTTGTTTCTACAAATCCTGGTGAGTGTCCCATGACTCTTGTTTGCCTATTTATCAAGTTATGATATAAGTAATTGTGTGGGAGTTGTTCAGTGCTCCCATTCGTTTCTTTTCTCACTCTTCTCTGATGAACATTCAGTTAAACAGTCTCCTTTCCTATTGGTTCAATCACAGACAGCCGACCTCACTATAAAGAATTACTGCTTGCAGTTCTTGTATGATTGTTATAGTTCTTAGGAAGACCAAAAACACCTTATACGTTTTAATCCTGGGGAAGTAGGTGCGTAAATAGGGCAGCGAACGAGTGTGGTGAGGAATGGCACGGGGGAGAAGATCAATGATAAACAGATTATCTAAAAAGAGCGTCATCGGTATTACTGTTTGAAATCGTCGAGCTGTACGTGCGGATAGAGTTCACTTTGTAATGTGCTGTTGCTCAATCTTCATCATTTATCTTCTAGGTTGGTGGGTCTTCTTTGTATTCAGAAATTGTTAACTAGTCGATTAAACTACTGTGGCTGTCTATCATTTTCTCCAGACTTGGGCAGTTAGTTGAGATTATCATTGATGCCATTTTACTTGTAAAGTAGCAATTCTCAAACCTCCATAAGTAGGCGTTTTATAAGTCTTATATCGAAGGAAGGGGGACATCATATTGCCCCCATGTGCGAGAGACTCGAATTCGTTCACCTTTGATATATATTAGGAAGACTTAACCCTTCAACGCCCTTAGGACCGTACGGTCTCCTTTCAAAGTAAGCTCCATTGGTACTAGACTCGTGACAGAAGGCGCTATTGCTATTTGAAACATGTTCAATACGTCTATAGCCTTCACCTGATATCACCAAAACTCATCACGTCGGCAGCATCAGTCTGCTGTGAGACACGTGTGAGTGTGGTTGGGAGCATTTTGTAAAAAATAAATCGTGCGTTAAAGGGTTAACACGTGCGGTTGGCTATCCCGCTCACCGGAGTCCGCTGAAGGGAATTGAACCCGTGACCAATGTAGCGTTGCAGGTGAGGTGGAAGAGAACTAATGTTAAATTTTCAGTTATTTAAATGAAACACTTGAGGGTATAGTTGTTACCCAAGTGATCACGACGACAAAATATAATATAATAAATATAAAATAATAATTTCGTTTCTTTTCATTATCGCTTTTTATAAATTGAAACGAGTCTTGAAAGATCGTTTCAAAAATAACTGTTTATTGATGGTAATTCCCGATGGGGCATTTTTGGGGGTCCTTTTTTTGGCCATGATCGCAAATGGCTTGAGCTTTTAGTCACCAATGCTGCGATTTTGAGGTCAAAAAATGAACAGTACTAGTAAAACTTATTGCAAAAAAATAAAACGCCACTCATCAAATAGACAGTAAACTCATTTCTCTTTTCAATTGGTTGTATTGATTGGTGCAATGTTAAAAATATCGCCGCTAACCCAATCATCTTGCACTCAGTTGCAAGAAGAGACAACTTAATCACAGTGGCTTGACAAACCGCAAAATAAGTCCGAATGATGTCGAGAGAATCCTTCCCCTCCGCCCTCCCCCCTCCTTGAATGTTGGGTCATTTAGTGAAAATTGAACATGACGATAGCATTCACTATTCCGACAGCTCAGTTGTTGTCCAATTCAAATGAAGTAGGGCTTGATTTTTTTTCCTGATTTCATTATCCACTATCCATCTTGCTTGTTGTTGCTTGCCCCGTGTTTAAAAGTACAAACTTTTTATATTGGAAAATAATGGTAATAGGAATATACATTTTGACTTAGGGTTTCGAGGTTTGGATGTACCTAGGACTTTAATTAATATTTTATCATTGATACTACAATTGCTGAACTTATGAATTATACCCAAGATTGGGTTGGTGTATTTAAAAATGAGTCCAGAAATTAACAATAGAATAAAATTCCTGATATTTGAATTAAAGAGAATGTATTGACTTGTAATAATGCACAGGAATGAAGTAATGACACTGTAGTCTGAGTCTCAGTGCCCCTTATAATATCAAATCGGATATACGCATGCTGGGAATCGTGAACTAATGTACTTATATAGTTGATGGAATGTGTCTTTTGGTTAGCCAATAAGAATTCGGTTTAACCACATGACGCGGGGGTACTAAAGATGCTAGGGTCACTCGGTAGAGCCGAAATTACTACCTCATCTCATAGAGGAAGAAAATCATTTGAAGTAAATATCAACTAACCTACTTACTAGGATCCAATTGTATAGATTTATTTTATTGGAGTTCATCAAGTCCCTTTATTAACTATTTGTTTAGCATTTTGTTTTTATAAGGTTAAATTTGCTTACATAATTTTCCTCTGGTAAGAAGTTGAATTAATCGTTAGTCGACTATCCCTTTTCCACTTCAATGTAACCAGCAATTCAATTCGAAGTCCAATATTATAGAACTAGTTCTGGAAACTGACGTATCCGAAGATAGAATAATGAGGCTTCTGTCAAGTGATGACCGTGCGGTAACCTTTGCAATCACCCGTAATCTGCATATTCGCGCCAGCATATCAGTTAATGGTGAATTCTGGAGTTTCATCTCCCACGGCCTATATAGTCTTGGCCAAGAAGAGATTTGTCTTCTACTTCGTCGGAGAAATGGTGAATCGTTACCGCCCATTGACGTCCTATGGTATTACCACTTGCTGTATCAGCTCGCTTTCAGCCAAGACCGTGGAATCAAAGCATGTAAGCAATATGCTACTCAATTCATTTTCAGTAGATTGTATTAAATAATAAATGAGATTTCATTTCAGCACATCGGGTTCCCTCAACGCCCTTCCCATTCGAGCATGGATCGTGTCTTCTTCTCCCGACTCTTTCTAAGCATCAACAAAATGATCATGAGCAACAGGTTTCAGAGGCCCCGTGGTTTGGTGGTGGATGCTATGGTTTCCTCTTTATCCATGCAGTCGAAAAGCAGATGGAAACTCTTTCTTTCCTTATTGGCTTTTTCCCACAACCTCCATTCCTCTTTGCCGTTCTTCTGCGTAGTCCAACTGAAGTTGATCTTGCCACTTTGCAACCACTGAGACTTTTGCTAGCATTAAATCTCGCTAATAGAGGATCATCAGTCCCTATTTCAGACCGTGACAGGTGTCCCGTGTTTGAGTCCACAAGTACTTCAGGAAACAGTGTTCTTTCTCTATGCAACAGTGGTGGATTAGCATATATTTCAATACCGGAGATGAATATTCTATCTTCTGGATTGGACAATTCTCAAGGTGAAATAAAATTGCAGATTCTGGTGAGTTCAAAGCAATACTTCTACGCATATTTATTATGTAGACCGGATTATTTATATTATTTCCGTTTTAGCTCCGTCGTTCGTGTCATGAGTCCGTTCGACGTTCCTTGAATTTAGCTGCACATGGGGGAAATCTTCTTTGTCTTGGTGGTGGTTTTTGTCCCAATGCAGACTGTCATTTGGCGGTTGCGGATTCCAGTACTGGTCCAATTACTAAATTCACACCTCCAATCTCTTCTGCTCGAAATAATTTGGTTAGTTTCTGTTAAGTGATAAAGCTTTCAATTCTCATAAAGCACAAATCATTTAATTATTGGAAGCAGCCCAAACGAGAGCAACAATGGAATATTTCAAGTGAGGGAATTCCTTGGTTCCTCGGGTTGCTCATTCTTTGCCGATGAAGTTCGGTTAGTTGTGTTAGGATCTAATTTCTTGATGTTTCCATTTTAGATGAATAAATTCACACACCTTTGCTACATTCATCTTTTATGATAAGGGTAAAGCAGCTCCATTGACTTTCCCATTAGGCGAGCAGTAATGATCAGCTGTTCCCATTTCACAAGTGTCATTGAGTCATAAAGTCGCAAATCCTTAATTGTCATTGTTATCGAATGGAGAGGCAAGGTGGGCTAATTTCTTGATATGATCTTTCATGAGTTCGATCTGCATTTGCCTTTTACATCTTCAGATTACTTGAGAAGTTCATTTCTGTTGACAAGTGAATAACAATTACGTCGATTTTCGTGTGCGGAGATTTGATTGGTCATGTAGTTTCCTGATCGCGTATTATTTCACAATCCAGCGGGAAGTTGTGCTATACGAAGGAGATCACAACTGAAGTTTCTTCATTTCTGAAGAATGTTTAGCTAACATAGGTTGTGGTTTATGGTTTTGAAACCAGCTGGCACTTTGTTCTGAGTGAATGAAAATGTTGACTAGTTGGATGTGTATTGGATATCGTGAGCGTGAACTTATTACTTGCCAATCCATCAGTAATTTGTAAGATTTTTGATTTGTTAGAGAGTATATTTTATTCTGGTTATTGATTAACCTCTGAAATTGGTCTTTACTCTCAAGGGGTTTCTTTCGGCTTTCCTGCCTACGGGCTAAGTTTGTTTTTACATTCAGAGCTACTTTACAGGTGAAATTTATTGCATTCACTTGAAATGAGTAGTATTTCTTGAAAATAGGTTTTTGCTTCATTGTTTGATTTCTAGTTGGCATTAGTTGGCGCATAAAGCCACCACGATGATATATGTGTATATATTTCCCAATAATTCTGCATTTTTTCGTGCCCATTGGTATATTAATATGATCTAACCGCTTGAAATGCATGTATTCCATTTATTGCGCAATTCATTCACCCCTCCATTTCGTACACGCAGAGTTGTGTTGTTAAAATGACAAAATTAGTGTAATAAATTAATCAAAATTTAATAAGCTTTTACTTAACAGGCTACTCCGTAGATTTCATTTTAATGGGTTAGTAGATTATGGGTGAAAATGGAGGGCAGAATTTTTTTAGGCTAGTTTCTATTAACTCACACTTCTAGCAATCATGAATTCCACTGGATTGAAATTGTGTTCCAACAACGGAAACAGAAATGGTCATTAATCTAAACTCGATTTTGTTCATGTGCTCTAAAATGTCTAGTGGTGATAATCTTAAGTAAAGCTACTTTAGAAGACAGGCCATATCAGGCTGAATATCCTCTCATTGAAGAAGGAGGGATTTAAGACATCAGTACTATGGAAGACTACGAAATAAGATGTGCCCTGAGGTGCTGACACGTTTAAGTCTGTGTAAGTTTTTGTTACGCGACTGTAAAATGAGCACGCCAATCATAGATCACCAATTGACAAATATGTATAAGTCAACATGTGCGCCATACATAGAGATGCAGAGTGTGCAAGTTCTACCTATCTTCGAAATCAATCGAATTTCAGTTTTTTTTCTGTATGGTTAAATCGTCCTTTTAGTGTGCGTTGCAACTAGATTTTAAGACAGTTTTAGGACAACTGGGGTGATTGTCAATAATTGTAATGTCGTTGCCTTCCTTAATTTTGGAGTGCTGCATAAACCCATTAAGTTTGTAGGAATCGGTACTTAAATGCTCTAGTATCGATAAATGGATCGAATTATTGCTACTGATGTATTCTAAGTATGTACATTATTATTTAGGTTGTTGGGGCATCCTTTATAATCCTGCGGTGTGGCGGAGGACGTTCAAGTCTTTCAATTGTGGAAGACGGGTTTGTTGCTCACTTGACCAAAGAACAATTCAAAGCCATTCTGGTTCATATGAACCGTGCTTCTTCAATGCAACTCCGAATCGAGTCTACTCAGCCACTACCTGAGTCGTTACTGTCTTTGCTACCCGACTCAGAACATCCCCCGACTTCTAATAATGGGGCTCTTATAACCCTGAATTGGGTTAATGAGTCAGTTCCTATGCATCCTACCTCGTTACATGTGAGTCCATTAATCTTTATATTGCCTTTGGAGAACATCGTTTTCGTAATGTGCGAAATTCTTAGAAAAACTTTGACGCAATATCAGCCATATAACTTACTATATTTGTGAAAAAGAGATTCAGGCTATGTCGAATTATTAAATGCAAAAAAATGATTGGTTCTTGTAAGGCACAATGATGAAGGTGCGCAAATTGACCTAGTTGGAACTCCTTAAAATTGACCCAAAAATCATAGCAAGTGTACGCCATGTCTGGATCACATCGTATTATAATTAATTAATTGCACTTAATTGGATAGACAAACGGGTCGCAAAGTTGAGGAAGGGGAAGAGAGAAATTATACTCAAATAGTCATGTTTCAAAAGGGAAATTCATCAAAATCTCCGGCGCTGAGAGTTTGGTCACCAAAATTTATAAAAGGTATGCCAAATTTAGGCGAAGCATTATTACTTTTCTAAGGCTTAGACTCAGCTGTTATGACGTGTCAAGTAAAGAGAAAGAGAGACGTTATTAGTAAATTGCGTTTCCTTTCTCTATTTACTTCGTCCATTTGGTTTTATTCTTTACTTCTATATATCCTCAAATTACAAATGCGAATACTGCTACCTTTTTATGATATAATTATTAGAATTTGTACTTCCATTATATGCTGGACAATGGTGTGAATGCCTGACCACAGCAATCAATTCTGCTCAATAAGAAGGCCAGTATAATACTAATTTCTCGTAAGAGGTGTTAGCTGAGTGCATTCTTTCATTAAATTAATGCACTTGGAAAGCATATATTGCGATTAAATACAGCACATTGGATTGAGCTCTCTGAACTTAATATCCGTGATTATATATTGTCGGAACAATGTTTAGGACACAGTTGGATTCGTTACTATTCGATTGCAAGTAGAATTTAATCTCCTGAGGGAAATTATTAAAATTCAACTCTCCCTCAACTGTCTTAAAAGGTACACTTCTCCCATTTTCAGAGCAATTCGCTAAACTCATTCATTCCATGTCATGCGCCTCTACGAGAGCATCATCCTAAGCTCAGCCATCTCATCATGTCAGGGAGTGCTCTGCCTCTGTTGCTATTGCGTACATTTTTAGTGCTACCGTGGAAAGGCTGTAATAAGCCTTGCTTTTACGTTGACCGATATTTGTGGAAATGTTAAATCACTATCCTTTTGTATCGGTATGAAATTAATCTAATTTAATTGTATACATTTGGCTAATTCCCGCTATTCCTCTTTTATCGATTAGTATTCCTGTATCAATGGCCGTTCTGTTGAGCCCAGACGCACTTTCATAATTCCTCCAGAACACCAACTGCGTCATTGGTTGATCCGTCATCGTCTCTCTGATCCCGAGGCATTTACTGACCCTTCTCCCACTCCCTTAGCACTACCTCGTGTCGCCTGGACACGGCTTCACAGTTTGGCTGATCGTCCGGTCTATGCTGTGGACAATCGGTCGGGAGAGGTTCTAGATTGCTTCGCCGTTTTCAACGCAGTTTCTGCGACATTCATTAATGTGAGTAGCTTAAATTTCTGCACGATTGTAATCACCGTGTCTTGCTTTGATATTTCTTTGTCTTTTGTTCTCTTTCGTTAAGTTTCGCTAGGTGCCTGTTTTTCTGAGTTGATCTCCTAATACATTTGGTAGAATTTTGATCACCCTTCTGACTAAATTTTACCGCTTAATGTTGTTTTCATGCAAGTTTGGTCTTGGTTATCTTTCTATCTACTGTCTTTTATTAAGATCAGTAAATCACACTTATCACCACATTTAATTAAATTTGGCGGCCATAACGCCATCTCAATTAAACAAATGCTCTCTCTCATTTTGATTTGGATGATTCTATTTCAATTAGAAGGTAGTTATTAGCTAGAGCGCACATAGGCAATGATTAATTTTATTAATTAACTTCGATTAATTAGTTTAATTACCCGGCCAGTAATTGCCTTCAGGCCGCACGTGCAAGACTGTGCCTTAATCCTGACCACCCCCTCTCTCTCGGGTTTTCCCCTATCCCTACCTTCGTCACGGAGCAGTGGATACTTTTTTGTTGCTTTGTTTGACTTCTTTCTTCACCTTCCTTCAATTTATTCAATTGGTAATAAAATATCGTGCCTTAGGTACTGCACAAAAGTTGAAATTATGACTTCATTAAGTCCCAAACGTGGGGTTTTAATGAAGAAGCGCACCTTTGTTCTTGACACTTTCCTGCAGCTTTTCAGTCTCCTTCAGTTTGTTTTGCGCATAACTCATTTCTCAGATTTTAAAATTTTATCGATTGCCCTTCCTCCTCCTTCTCCGCTAACATCACCATTTTGAGAGTTTTAAGGTGCCAATTAACCATTTTCTCAACTTGTGAATTTCAAGACTGCTTATTTCTCCCAAATGGCTACAATTTCCGCTAATTGAATATTAATACACCACTCCAGGTTTGGCCTTCGATATCTACCTTATATAGCACGCCACCTCATCGGGCTTTGATGTTACCCTTGCGCCATTTGTCCGATAATCCCGGATGCAAAACTGCTGTGCTTGTTGCGAGAGTCTTCTTGGCGTAGGAAGATGAAAAAGGGATATTTGATTCCTTTGGAATAAACCGAGGTCGTCCTGTTTTTTTGCCCTATAACATTTTCGGTGTTAACGTGGTTAACGTGTTAGCGGTGGTTTAACGTTCTATACAGTAGATTTCTTCTGTTATTCCCTCCTCACGCGATAGACTGGTTCTAGTTTTTGATGACCTAGCTTCCTTGAGATTATAGTTATATTCGAAGCGGTTACTAGTTGTAGACTTGCATGATTTCCTTTCATTTGGAGATTCACATATTTCCGGCTTCCCTTGATGTTGCCATTTGTGGTACATTAGTTCATATCTATAACGGTGATTCTTTTTATGAAAATTTTGCTGATTTTACCCTTGACTAGTCTTGGCCGTGTGGTTGGTGGACGATTAGGATGTTCTGCGAAGGCCAATACACAAAGTCATACGTTGTTTCTAAGCACGTTTTTGTGAGAAATATCAACCTTTACAGCATGAAAAAGGCGAAGACGGTTTCTGTTTGACAGAAGGATTCGGTTGTGTCACAAACTTTGTGCATTGAGTCATTGATGCGGACACTTTGTGCACCAGACGCATGGACATGGTGTTCGGAACAATGTAAATTGAATCCCTTCTCTAACCATTTATCGTGGCTTCACGATGAGATTTTTCTTCAATAATTTTATCAAAAGTTAATCCTTTAAAACGGGCATTAAAGAGGGCAAATCCTGTTTAGAATCTTCTATTATCTGCACAATTTCAGAGTAATTGAACTCATCGAATTCCTCGGATAAGACGGACTTTGAGTAACATTCATATTAGACAATTCCCGATTTACCGATTAGACAACGAACTTTTCTTCTCATCTCACTTCCGACGGCTCATCTTAAGCGTACATTTAGCTTCATTGTACCAGGATTCAAAGTATTTGTCTGATTTAAGATCACGGCTGCACTGATGAATATTTGTAGTAACATCTTCACCTGGTGTATAGGATTTAATAGGAAAAGATGAAGAAAATGTGGGAATTAACTGTGATTGGAACGTCCACTTGTTTGGAATATTCACATTTAGCCGAGATAGCTTTTAATTCTGCAGAAGAACTGTCGAACCCTTCAAAAATTGTATAAAATTTGCAAATTGTTGAGAGACTTGTGAAACATTTGCTTCGTGCGGGATAGAAAATGCCACTGAATGGTCGTAATTCGCCTTCCAGCTAAATGACAACATGGAAGTGAGCTAACTTTCTCCATTTTTTCAATCTTACGCCCATCAATGACCCTCTATTGTATTTTAATAATTATTTCAAATCACAAAGCAATCAATAAGACAAGTAATGATCATCTAATGTAGTCATTTTACTTTCTTTTGGATAAAAGTATTCAAGTTTGTTCAAAGTTTGTATTAATAGAAATGACAGTGTCTTTCGCAATGATTCCATTCAATATTAGATATTCCACATAGTCTTCTCCGAGGGCAGTTTAGTACATGCCAACGTGAACTCGGTTATACCAAAGAACAAAGTGGTCGGTCGTTCAGTCAATGTTCTGAATTTTTTGCCTGGCGTTAGCCTCCTTGTGCTCCTTCCGACGCCAAAACTGCTCTGCGGAATGCAAAATAATTCCGTGAAAATAGGCATCATTAAGAATCCTTATTTGAATATAACTTTACAATCAATTACGGAGTTTCGTGGATCTCCCAAATCGATGTAGTAGATGCTATGCTTGAATATACTGAATGAGCATTTTTTAGCATCGAAATTACTCAATGAATTGAATTGGGTACCAGAGGTGGAATTCATGCTTAATGTAGGGCTATGGACATGAAAATTACTTTAAAAATGGACAAATTTTACTGCCAATATTTTTTTCTTACACAAGTGAATCAAGCCACGAACAAGCATCACTAGGTGTTTTATGAAATCGCATCTATACATATGCATCTTAGACTTCACATGTCTGTTTGAAGAAATGTCCTCAGCACTTGACTTGGGAAGAGAGGAGGTATCGTGAGCCCGCTCTTGTGAGAAACTCACATTCTACCACTTCTCTTGTTGATCAAATCCAACCATGACGATTGGCCACTCTCATCAATCCCCACTCATTGATATCATAACCTCTTACTTCTCAAACGCATTTTCTGATCACTGCGTCTTCAGCGCATGGGTAGTCGCTTGTAGTTTCGTGAACCACCTCAGATTCTTCTATCGAACCTGCCTCCTCAATTTTCACATGACATTTCTTCATCCTCTGCATTGACCCAAACATGCAATTCTGCAATTTTATTTCACCAAATTTATATTAGCCAATGTTAATCTAACAGAGCAGAGCTCAATGTTAGACTTAGTCTGCGGTCTCTCTCTAAGGGCACATAGGCTTATTCTTTCTATCCTTTAATAATTTAATAATAATATAATTTATTTATGCCTGTGTGGTTTTGATTTTCCATGGTATGTGAATTGATGTAAGTGGTGGTGGTGGTGAGCTATTTATCATTACATAGGCAGGTTTCTAAATGTCACTCACTTCTGTTTGGTGTAATTTAAGAATGGGTCAGAAATGTCATCTCTCTTCCGTTTGAAAAAAACACCTTTATTTAAGGAAACTCGGTGAAAAATGTAAGACGTTGGATAAGTTTGAATGCATCATTATTAAGATAGGCGGAGTGTAAATACAATCCCAGAAATAGGTGGCGCCATTTAATTTGCAATAGGTCTTTGGTTATCCTCTCCCAGGGTGTGCTTTTACGGGCAGCAGCAGCAGCGTTTTTCTTAGTTAATTTTGCAGAGGTACTCAGATTTTACTGATAGGTGAATAACAGTAGGTTCACTTTGTCCTCGATATCTCAATTCCTTGAGATCTCTGAGAAAGTTGGATTGAAACTTAGTTTTCAGTGTAAATGGAGAAGCAGATGTCGGTTTTCAAGTTGAAGGACTTGTATCATCCTATTTTCTTACCTCTTCTTTTAATCTCCAATTATAATCTCCACTTTTAAAGAATATGAGCTCTTTGATTAAACAATCATAAAATAGGGTTCTAGAACTGTTGGGAAGCATGGATTGGATGCCTTTTATTACACAAGAAGTGGTCGAATCAAATTTCGAGTTTACCCTTAGTTCCTTTTTCTACTCATCGCTTATCGATTTTTACTCCGTTTCTACGCTTTTAACTGACCCCTTGATCTTTAAGTAATTTATTGATTTTCCCCTTAACTTCTAACTCCTCTTACCCTGTTATTTACTTTAAAATTCGTCTTTATTTCACTCTTTCCCAATATCAATTATCGTCTGGCCGTCGGCATGAACTTTAGGTTTAACTGGTCTTCTCCATTTTATGCCGGTCTCTATCTAAGCTAGATCCGTTGACTTCCTCCCTCCTTCCTTCTTCACGTCTATTTGATTTTGCGATTTATTTTAATCAGGCGAACGTCGTTGGCTTCCTCTTCCACTCGCATCCTCACACACACTGAGCGCGCGCGTGTTACTTAAATCTATTTTAACTTAATTAGTTAAATGAAAGAGAGTTAGAGTTAGAGAGAGAGAGAGAGAGAGAGATTTGGCCAAAAGAGAGAAGAGGTTGAGGTGGTGAGACGCGGTTTAAGCAGATCGCATCCTTTGAACGGTTTCACCTACAGCCACAATTTCAGTCGCCTCTAGCCAATATGCCGCGAATTCTATGAATATCTTGCAACTAGATGGTAGGAGGTGAAGAGCGATGAGTATAAAAAAAGCGGTAGATGGCGGCTAGAAGAAGGGAAAATATTCTCAACTGCCTGGAGGAAGCTGGAGGGGAGGAGAGGGCGAGGGAGGAGGGGGTGGGGTAATTTAATTTTTAACGAATTTGAGATATTTGTTAATTAAGAAAATTACAACTTCCACAGAAGTTTGATAGAGTTAAATTGTGCAGTTGGCGAAGAATTATGCGAAATTTGTTCATTGTCTGAGCAGAGTTTGAACTGAACTCCCCCAAGTCTTTTTATAGAATAGCCTAGTCCAATACTCGCAATTCGGGTAGAGAGACAAAATTATAGAGCTTTTCTGGTTTTCCCATTTATCAGGCAGGCTTCAAAAGTGCGCTTGTCAATTCGGCTCATTGCGTGTACATCGTCAGCTATCGAGCGCATAATCTCTGTCATTGCAGACGAGTAGTTTATTACTCCAGCCTCATTCACACTCCTCACATGTTCGTACTGGTACTGTTAATCGTATGACCAGTGTTTTAAATAAAATGTGACAATTCCTTAATATAATGGCCAAGAGGCCTTCGGTTGAGTTAAAAATTCATGCTTTGCTGCCTGAAACAAATGTTCATTGTGATGAGTGACAGTGTATACTAAGAGCCTGTTCTCTTTGAAGTGTGGCGTAAGATTTTCAAGAGAATGATGGATTTTTTTCCAGATTTTATGACACGCGATCTCTCAAATGCACTACTTTATAGAGTGAGTTCTGGGCGTTGCTATCGACATGTACCCCTTCTGGCGCGGAAGATCTGTATTCGGCAGGCAGTGCGATCAACCAGAATGAGTGTTAAAATTCTTCCATTCGGAGGGTTTAGAAATTATTAGACCACTTAAATTAGCATTCCGAGTCCGACCGCAAGGACGTTAATCTGTTGTCTTCCAATATTCTATACCTTTCTTTCATAGTTCTATCGCTCTTGAATATGGAGCACATAACGAGCACCAATTAATCGGCACTTTATACCCATCTTTACGCCTGCTTTAATAGTAATATTTCGGAGGGAAATAGGTATGGTTTTTTTCAATGCAATTATTTTTCATTTACCACCTGACTCCACCTAAAAACGTAGATAAGATCGTGATGAGTTAGCATATTTTTGGATTCTAACCCTCACCACCCCACAATCCCCCCTCCCCTCCTTCCCTGTTGGTTCCTTCATCAACTTAATTCCCTATTTTCCATCTTTAATTTTGGCAAAAAACCCAAATATTCGCAAGTAATCCAATCCAACCTCCAATTCTGTCAGAGCAAAAAGTGGTATTAAATAATCTTTCATGCCTAACGTATTTGACAAGTATTAATTCACTTTGCATGGTATCGATTTCGCTGGGTGCTTCTCTTGCAAGCCTTCTTCAGGCTATCATTATTGCTATGACCTGTAGAAGCAATCGTTTTATCCAATGAGTAGTCAGAGAGGGAATACTATGCTTAGTGGCTTACTGCCTCTAACTTCTAGAACCAACGGTTATTTGCCTATTTTTCCCACTTAAGGTGATTCTTTCCAAGGTATAGACGTCAATTCCTATAAATTCCTTACTGTTTCACTTGAATAAAAAATTTATTAGTTTGGTTTTTGACGCAATGACCTATGCTTAAATTTGTTCGACCAGTAAGTTAAATTGAGATGTTCGATAAATTGTTTTAACATGACATTGTAGACTACTTTTAGAGGTTCTGTCGTGGTTTAGCATCTGTAACTGCCAAGAGTCTTAGCTTATTTACCTCCCAGAAGCACAGAATCGTCCACTTTGTCAGAAGGAGTTTACCTCACTTTGTAAAATCCAAATGCTTTAAACCCTAGTTTTTATATTATTCAAGCGTTTCGGTGTAAGTTGGAGTTCGTGACATTCAGAAATTGGTGAATAGTTGGATGGGCCGATTAGATTCATGACCTGGAAACCACCAGCTTGTTAATATTACCTCCCCAGTCCTATTTCGAATTCCTCTACTCTATTGAGTAAATGCGCGCGCATGCTCGTTTGTTTGAATTAACCTTGGGAATTCTGTTTTGGAATTCAGTAATTGTGTGTGAAACGATGTTTCTTGTGTAACTCTTTTTTGTGTCTTAAAAATCTTTCTTAACGGATTCATTGATGTCTGTGTGTGTGTCTGTGTGCCCGTTGATTAAAAGAAAGGACAAAAGAAAATGATTCCCATCGCGCAAGCGAAAGCTTTTTCATTCGTTTTGCATTACTGAAATATTGGAGTAAGACCCTTGAGTAAGTAATGGAAAGTGGCTTCTTTTATTTGAACAGAATGTTGTATGCATTATACTATCAAGACGGGCTTATCATTTTGGATTTGATGTCACCATTGAGAATGGAAATCCGGTGTTCGACATTTTACCGCCCCTGTCTTTGATGCCACATTAAGTGGCCGGTAATTGGGTACTAAAAGTCCAGGTCAATCTTACTGTACCTGAAGAACAGTCATCTCGTCGATTTTACAGAAGCGTTGCTTTCTTTTTCGCGATAATTCACATGCACTCCACTAATTTCGGGTAAATTTCATTCCGTTGAGACGTAAATCTGCTCTTTGGGTCCTTCGGCCATGCAAACTAAATCGTTTTCCGCTTTTAACTATTGAAATCAAGAGCAGCCACTATTCAAAATTCTGCGGATCTGACTCTGGCCTCATGCAACTAACTAGGATGTCCACATTGATATGCTCTCAATTAGAACTGCTCAACTACTAGCCAAGTTTGCTTTAAAATTAAGAGCTTCAAGAGTTCCTGAATGCTCTTTGGGTAGAGTGCCCACCTAGATTGAGGTATGCCAATGAGTGTAAGCTCAGTACCGGAATAAACCAAAAGCGGGTGGGAGGAGTACTTATCGATTTGTCAAGGTCTTCTTTGACTTGTTGACCTGAATCACTTTATAGAAGTACCTACAATTTCTCCTAATTAAAATAAGAAGAGAAGAAAGTCACTGACAATATTACCAATTGCCTCACCAAATTTCAAAACAGTGGCGAGTGGCGTCAATTTAATTTATTCAAACATACACAAATCTTGTCAGAAACAAACACACAGTCCATTCCTTCACTCAAATGGCATCATTTAATGAAATTTTAAGGGGTGGGGTTTGGGGGTGGGGGTGGGATGGACAGTGGATTTCCATATGCTATTCTTGATTCCACTGGCATCTGGGTGTGTTTTGATTAGATAGGGATTTATGTAGGTGTTTGGTTGTGTCATTAAAATGCCCGTCACATTATTTATGCATTTTTGCTCTGCCCTGTGAAGTGTGTTGCCTGACTGCAGTTGATTGAGTTGTTAGTGCCTTCATTAAGAAGTGTGTTAGGCGAAAATGACAGAGAAGGACTTGGTGCCATCATGACGGACGGGTATCATCTATGCCCTGCTTAATAATAATAGTGATAATCTGCAAGATAATTGCAAATTTAAAAGAGTGCTTGTCTCTTTATTTCTCCTTTTATGGTAGGCATATTCAATTGAGGAATTTATTTTCTCTACCTAAATGTGTATCAAGAGGTACACAGTTTGGTGGGAGACGAAGCAAACTGTAACTCTTTCTCCCTCTCTCTCTCTCTCTCTGGGATAGATTAAGTCCACATTTTGTTAAACGCATTTAATAGGTCGATCTCTCCTTATTGACTGTGATTAATTATTTCTCTCTTTTCTACACAAGGGAACAAATGGATTTACAAATTACTTCAATTTGAGAGGAAATCGTTGAACAATGTCGGTTCAAAGCTGATGGATTTGGGAGTTAGCGGAAGAACGTGCTAATTACTCGATCTTTCAAGGCCAGATAAATAAGTAGCATTAGTATTAGTGGTAGTAGCATGTATTTACATATACGTATGTAGCCTTATTTCCACGTTTATTACTATTATATTATATTGTAATTATTGTTTTATTCGGTTTATTTGTGTACCGTGTAATTTGGCATTAATCCTTCCCTTCTTCTCTTTAAATTGCGCGCCTACCTGTCTGCCTTTTTGCAGCGTTTGTCTGACTGATTTATCGATTTCATGCTGAAAATTTGTGGGCTGGATTCTCAATCAGAATGTTGAGAGGAACTATACTCATTCACTGCACATTTTTTTGTCTACAGCAGAGGCAATTATTTGCCTTCTCACAATTATTCATCAATTTTGGGCACTTGAGTAATGTGTTGTAACAATGTGGTTTTTAAGAGGAGGACATTGAGTATGAAACGAAGCAAGCATTACGCTTCTCGAGAGCATAATTCACGGCTTCATGTTTCAATAGTCTAATGGCCGAATTTGGGAATTTCTTCACTGTTTACTGAACGATTTCATCTTCATGATGTTGGGAGCGCTTATAGGCTGCATTAAAAATATAAATTATTGGTTAGCCACCAGACTGCTATTAGCTCACAATAGTTTTACACGGTGGAGCATGGGTTGTGAACAAAGACTCATTTCATTTATTAATATTTGACCGCATAGTTCTTTTACGCATTTGCTAAATTGGTGTTTTTTTTCACTGGGTCTATTACTAATAATTTGAATTGTTACTTTTACAGCAGCTAATCTGTTGAGTCAAATATCATTGACCATCGAGTTCTCGTGTACAAAGTTCCCCTCAATCCTCACTGCAGTTTAGGGTTGTAATCTTTCCTCTAATGAAGGCAATTATTTTTGGAACCGTTACATTTCTGCATGCCTTTCATGCCTTTAGTATCACCAGAGAGTTTCTTTAATTGCACTCATCAAGACATTTTCGTTCTTTAGTTATTCTATTACATAGAAAATAGATGCAAATGGAAACTCTTCAAACGTGAACTCGCGAGCACGTGGTCACGCAGATACTTCTTTTATTTCCTACTGGCTGTGATAACTGGCAAGCAGTGCAAGTATTAACTTACAAATCTGGCCAAATCCAATTCCATAATTTTTGGTCAAAGCTAAATTGAACCTGATTTATTCTTTTTTGTTAGCACTCCTGTCAGTCTGTTTTATAAAGATATATACATCTATTTTTTCCAAATCAACGAGTCTGCTATTTTAGGGGCGTCAGTTGCAGCCTTTTTACAACTGCAGCAATTAACTTTACTGTGGTGGTGGTGGTGGTGGTGGTGGTGAATTGATTAAACTAACTGTATGTTTTGGCTCCCCTATTGGCAAGGAACTGTTAGTAAAATGAGAGAAATTTAAGTACCTTTTCGAGAGTAACTTGAACCTGTTTACTTGGCTATTGCACTCGTTTCAGGCCATATTTCCGCATGCAGCACTATTGAGGAAAGCAAATCATCGGTCTATCTCCCTCCGAATTCTTCTTCAACCTCCAAATACATTCAATTTCTTCATTGGTAGCAATATGAGCCCCTTGACAAATCAATCTATCCGTCAAATCGAAATGGGTTTATCCCGTTACTTAGAGGATTCTGATTGGTGGAAGGTAGATAATGCTCCAATTGGCCAAGAGGGAGCCTGGAGTCCTCCCCGACCATTGATTTCTGAACCAGCTTATGTCAACGGTGTTGATTCAGCCATGATACCTCTCCTAGATGGGCTTGTCCATAATATCTCTTGTTCGTGGTTCTTTGATGACGCTCAAGAACAGTCCGAATCAGCTATGATAGAAGAAGATGGTCTTACTGCCCCTGGACTTTTACTGGAATTTGATTTTGACCTTCTTGATTGATTGACTAACTGAATGACTGATCTCATTTATATGTGCATTTTTCGATGTGTTTTTTTTCCATCTTATTAACACTCACTTCCCTCTGTATGAATGTTTAATTTGAAGGGGGACCGTTAAGAGTGTAAAAAACAAAAGAATCTTTCATTTTATCTTATTTGCTCATCTTATGAATCGTGATTTTTTAGTGAACATCGAAGTTGTGTAACGATATCCAAGTATTTTCATAATCTCGCTTTTCCACTGGGATGTTCCTAGGCTACTGCTGCGCGCATTTTGAAGGATGAAAGAAGCCGATGTCAATGTCGCTTTGAGATTATATGTTTAAGTAAGACCAAAGGAGAATACATTTCGGAGAATAGCCAATGTCTTCTGCTCAAGATATTGGAAGTAATCCATGCTGCTTCTCATCTTGCTTCCTATGGAAAATTACTCAGTGATCTGACTGTATATTTTAACATTTTAAATGAGTATTAATTATATAATCGTTTACGTATCAAAATAAACAAAGTGGTTGCTTAGATATATCCTTAATGGTATTATTTTGAGGAGGTGTGGAGGGATATTTGATCAATGGGATTTGAAATTTCGTCTTTTCGGAAGAATTTAAGCTGAGCAATTTTGATAAGACTCACATTAAGTCTAACTTCATAAACTTAGAAATTCGGAAACTTGACACTGAAAATCCTGGTTGCACCTGAGGAATAGCATTGCTTTGCAGTTTCGTACACTGCAATTTCACTATTGGTCCTGCATGACCCTGGTTCTATTATCAACCCTCATATAATCTCTTAATTTGGAGATTGTGAAAGATGGTTTCGGTAGTCAAGACTACACGCTGGACGAGGAAAGGGGAGGCAAGATTGTCGTAAGTTTCACACGTCTTGACTCCTAGAAGAGGACCGTTCTGGACTGGTACAGTCCATATTTGAAAATGTCTTAATGAATAATATAACAATTCATTTTGCCTAACAAATATTGGTCTCTATGAGGGGATTTGAATGTGGGAATTATAATTTTGTATATACTCAGTTGCACACTTCCTTAAGATTCATCTCTACCATGGTCAGTATTGCTATGAGATCAAGTTCTGCCTCTACGATATTACAACGGGATGGTCATAGGAAAAGAGATTCCGTGTGAATTAACAGCATCGTTTTATTTAAAAGCAGTAATTACAGAATATTATGCAAGAAAAGATACTGAACGTTCAATGGTTCACGGTAAGTGCTCAGTGTTTACCATGGGCTACGATACACAACTCGAAAGTCCTGAACACGACTCTTTTATCTTGGCCATACTGTAGTATAGTGTATTCGCCCATCAGAAATCTCTTGTTCACAGTGGACTGACTTAGAGAAGAGGTTAAGACGGTATAAAATAAGCCCGAGGTGACAGGAACGTTGTGCAAAGGCATATTGATTACAGGGCTGATTCGATTGAGAAAACTTGTAGAAATTTCCCACCTCTTGAAAAAAACATAAACACCCAGCTATGGGCTTTGTTTCGTCGCGTTTCTATCTGATTACATATTTTCTTAATGCCAATTTCCGTTGTTCTGCAAAGAAGATTAACTTATTTAAGTTTTCCAGTTTATTTCGTTTATCTATACTCAAGACCTTGTTGTGATAAATTTTCCCTGCTTCTTTCTACTAACAGGGATATCTATAGCTAATGATCGAAGGTCTTGGATAGAAAAAGCACATGTTAAAATAGCTCAACTCCCAGTAAATTAGTAATCGGGTTTTGAGGTTTAGTTTGACCAACCGTTTTGTAACCAAGGCCCATTCAGACACATGAGAGATTTCTGCGTATTCTGTGAGTCCTGCGTGTAAGACACGGAGGATGGACCTATCCGAATTTAGATACCGTTTAAAATACCACAAAAGTTAATTCGAGCAACATCGAGATTTGTGTAAAAGTGGAGGGGCGTGGGGTGAAAATTTTTTTGAAGTTAATTTGAGTATAGGAAAGGAGAGATTTCTTGGCATTTGTTTTTCAAGAACTTGGAATAAAGTGATGGAACAGAAACTCGATTGTGCACAAAGAAATCGAATAAATTTTGTGGCATAACTGAAATCTTATTCCTTTCCCAAAGCATAAGAATGGCGGATTTAGTTGAATTCGATTTTCCTAGTGCACATTTATTGGAGCGATCAGTATAAAAGATTTACCTAATTCTTATTCTATTGCCTGCAATTTCACGCTTTTGGCAACTTTAAGCTCGAATCCAATAAATAGAACTAACGCATTATATGGTTTACGATTAATTATAAACGAAACTCTTACCCGGGACTGACAGAATATCTCCTTTAAAAACAATTTAATCGGAAAACCAGTGATTTTTTTGTCATCCAGGTCTCCAGTGTCTCTCAATAACATGAACTTCCTTTGAGACATGATTACTGGATCAGGAAGAACTTTGCTTTGTGATCAAGTGTATCCCATTTGGCTAATTAACCAGTGGTAACTGTTACAACACCCCATGATATGAACTCTTTGACTCTGTCTTCATCGCATTGTATTTCTGAAATTCAATGACGGAAATATCTAATTAACTCGGTCAGTAGGTACATCGAATTTTCAACAGCATGCCTCTTTGGAGTCTTTATGAAGGCTGCTTGTCTATACTCAGAGCAAACACAGTCTGAACAGACGCAGTTGTGCACCTAATGTGTTTGTAAGTAGTAATTTAATTAATTGTGAATTAAGTAAAGCATGATGCAAAAGCGTTGCAGAGAAATAATATATTTTTTTCCAATTTAAAACTCAAAGTATCTTTGAACACTGCGAGAAGTTCAATATTGCGGATATACTTTTGTAGACCAGTGATGTGTACAGAGGAATTGCTCGTGAATGCTTCTGAAAAATCGTCCAATCAAACAGAAATAAAAATTTCTCCATTAAAAGTCTCTTTTTGAGCCAGCACACATCGATGACAACTGCAATGTACAGACATATTAGTCAGGAGGCCAAGCAAGTCGTTTATAAAATTGTTGTAGTACAGCCTTCTACCAATATTCATTGCAAAAGCAGAATAGAGGGAAGATTAGACAGATATTATTATTAGGAGACCAGAAATTGAGAGGGAGGGGGGGAGGGCGGGGGGCTGGGACTTAGCATGGGATGGAGGGAAATAAACCACGCAACTGCTAACACAGAGGTCTGCTCACAAAGTTCATTGGCAGGGAATAACATGACTCGATGGAATGGTTCGGAGTAGTACTGATGGGGGAAAATTGAACCCAGGAGATGATAATTGTAGGGCCACTCAAGTGATTTATGCACACTAATCAAAATAGAGTACTTGAGGACACACAATGTTTCTGCAAGAGTGCTTAAGGTAGCGGCAATTTTTGAGCCCACCTTTTACCACTGTTGTCCTGAGTCGTAGATGCTTAAGTCCAACAGAAAATCTACTGATAACCTAAAAACAATTAAGGCAGCAATTATTATCCCACATCGCTCTGTCTACTATAACTGATTCCATGCACCTTAAGTCAACTGGAGTACTTTGATTTAGGGTTTGAGTCCTCACTTCTCAACTGGTCTGGTTTTTTGAACCAATCGCTTCTCTCTCCTCACTCATTGTCCTCTATAGTACTCTTGTCCACCCAATCATTTTTAACTGACACAATACACAAAGATATGATCTAGTCAAGACTTGTTCTAGCTCTCTTTCTCTCCCTCTCATCTTCAAGGTCTTGATGTCTACCCCTCAGCACATCACATTTCCTTTCCTTCCAAAACTAAGATGCAGTGAAAGAGGCATAAACGTGTTTGACCCATGGTATTGAACTGACATTAACATTCATCAGCTCAAATGAACGATGCAAGTGAACTAAAATACACTTGAGTCTCTTCTAATCAAATTTATTAAGCCACCTGCTAATCCCTAATTGAAAGAGTAACTATCACGCAGGAATAGATTTAATTTGGAAGAAAGTTGAACTTAAATATTGAAAAAGTTAGGGTAAGTCATGAAAAATACTTTTGATTGAACCAGTGTGTAGGATAACATCGTTATTTTTAGTGATCACATTTACTTACCTTACAACCATTGCAAACCCTAGAAGAGTGATTAAAAAGTAACTGGGTGTTTTCTAATTAAAATTGTCTAATGGTTTATCAATCTTGTCGCGAAAGTGGAGCATACTACGCATATAGTATTAGGCTTTATTGAGGTCAGAATGATACAAAAGTTTTTTTTACAATTTTTGAAACGACTTGGAACCCACAGAATCAATACCCTTGAGGTTTGGATGTCAGTTACCGAGCCTCTTTGCTTTGATCTGAGAATGTACTTCTGATTTGTGAACTTCATTTTTTTGCGCCAATCATATGAACATCCCAAACGCAGGAAGTAATTTTTTAATAAGTTATTCTGAGATATATCTACGTTTACTTGTTCTTTAAATCAGGCTTCAGTAATCAACATCAAATTAATTGAAAATCAGCTCAAGTGGCGAACAAATTGTATTTTGACTAAAAAATAAGACAATTCAACAAGCCGACGCATTCCTCGAGAGAGAGAGAGAGAGAGAGAGAAAGAGAAAGAAATGCGCAGTCAAGCCGTCTCATTAATTATTCACATCAATTCCTGATTAATATGTAATTTTAAATTCATTCTTATGTAAATTTAGGGCCGCGCTTCAAGTGACATTTCCTCTCAATCCTCAATTCAGCGCGAAAATGTAAGTTAAAAAATTCACTACGTTTGCTCATTAACTGTTCATCGAAGCAAATTGTAATTTGTAACTATCTATAAATTATAATATTTCATTATATATTAATAAATAATTAACTGAATTTTTGTTTTCATTTGATTTGGATAACGGAAAACAAACTCAGTAAGTGCTAAAAACTGTATTATTCAAATAAAAATTTTATCTTTTATACATTTTGCTAAACGCATATATTTAACTTTTATTATGAATTTTTATGCTAATAATACTAGTTTCTATCGGATAAAATTTCTAAGTTTAATTAATCAACCACTCGCAAAATTATATTGCACCAGTTATTAGACCAATTACAGACGAATGCGTAATGAAACTTCGACAGATTAATGAATGATGTACTACCAAATCCGTATGATTGGCTGCGTCCCCACTTACACCCCTTATTTCAGAAACTACTCTGAATCAATTAAGAATGAGTTACGAATGAGAAGAAGGTAAGATAATTAAAAGTGCATATCTAAGATTTTTCTCTCTTAATGATACTCTTATTATCCTCAAATGTTATTAGCATTATTACTTAGGAAAAAACAAGAATTGCAAAACTTAGTTCAAAATAAGTCGGCCTTTTTAAAGATAGATTTGGAGGTGTAGTTAGGGATGAAAGGAGAAGCTGAGGAATCACCTAAGGTGATTTCTGTGTTCATTAATTTGTGTAATTGTACTTAGACGGTTAAGTTCCTTACTCCTGGCATTGCATTTCTGAAGAAAAATTGAGAGATCTGACAGCAAGAATATTTAATAAATCTGATTAAGTGGGAAGTTTATTGCTTAATAGTGAATGGCTACAATCAGGATTCACCTTGAAGTTCTTCTAAAGAATGTTTCAATGTTAATTCTCTTCTTTGAACTAACATCTAATAACTGTCCTTAGCACTCCCCTCTTTGAGTCAATGACCTTTCCAAGACCAGCAGGAAACAACAGCCATTCTCGAGTGAGAAGGCTAGGAATTAGTCAGTACCACATGGGTACTGAGTAACTGGAATTGAATGATTAGAAGAGGGAGGCGTAGATGGAGGAATTTTTGAAAAATTTAGAGTCGTCAGAAATTATTACGAAGAATCTGATTTATGTAATATAACCGAAATGAAGTACACGAGGTCTTCTTTCATAGTCGCACTACCTTGATTAGTAATACTGTTCCAAATGTTCGGAGCTCTTTGTTTAGAGATGATGTTGACATTTTGACCTTTCCAACCTTGGCCAAGTACTATCTCTTTAGTTGCAATTGAGTGGGTTCTAATAAACAGTTAGTGGGATTCAGTAGTGGTCAACAATTGGAGGCCTTAACATAAGACCTAAAATTTTTTGGCTATTTCTTCTCATTTATAATAAATTCGCAAGAAAAATTAATTGTGCGTAAGAAAATCTTGTCTTCTCAGCCATTTGGGGGGGGGGGGGGGGGGGGAGGGGGGAGCACAACTAGCTCCCCGAGTTTGGATTCAGGTAGTTTACTTTCACCCAATCGGCATATTTCATTGCTATGTGCCTTCCCTTAAGTTCTTGAGTGATTTCCATTTTTCACCACTTCAAAGGATATGGATAGTTGGATAGTTGGGCATTCCAGTTCAATACATCTTCTCCACTGGCTCACATAAATTCAATAGTAACACGACCGTGGCTTAAGGTCTGTGGCTCCCAGATAAAAGGGTCGTAGTCAATTTCTTGAAGACCTATCAACGTTGGAGGCAGTTATAAAAAAGATTTCCAATTAATTGGAAGGGTAACTAATTCCATCGGGTTTATTTATAACAGTGGTTCAAGAGGTTATGTACCTTGATCCAGCAGAAATGCATTTTTGTGATTGAGCGAGTACAATAAAGTTTGTTTTTTTTCGTTGCATATCAGTGCTTACGTATACTACCATAATAGAATAAAATAAAACTTTGAATTTATGAGATTTTGTCACAAAGTTTCAAAAGTGATTGTTAAATGTAGTGTAAAATAGCATTTTCATATAAAAGCAACGAAAATTTGCACATAGCGTTATTGAAACTGTAGATCATATAGGCGCAAGAGATAACAAACCACAAAGAACTCTTGAAAGTAATACTATCAATTGTGGAATGGTTTACGTCAGTAGTCACTGCTACTTCATTGCCAAAATGCCATTTGCAACCTCAAAGAACATATTTGTCAATCTGTAAATGGTAATGATAGCTTGTAAATGTCAAGAATGTGCTGACAGTGATGAACATAAATGACATTCCCTAGCGCCTATCGAATCCAATAATTAGCATCTTTTCTGCAATCTGACGGATTAAAACAGAACTAGAGGATACGTGGAAAAACGAATAAGTGCAAGTCGCTGATCTTGGAAAACCCAAAGTCAACCATAATTGTTGCCCAATTGCTTTCGAACCGAAAGCTCTCAAAAGTGTTACGACGTAAAGGTTTGGAGGCACTAAGGTCTTAGTCGTGAATGGCGTTAAGTAAAAATGTTGAAATCAAATCAAAAAAATCTATTTTACTGTTTTTTCCAAATTTTATCCAAATCTAAAGTATATCCTTAATATTGCCACATCTCCAAGTAGACTGAATAAAAGCACTATAAACACATTTACAGAAATCAATTGAACAAAACGATATATATACTTTGATGAATACGGGTAAATTGACATATTCTCTAAGATTTTTATTAGAACGTTGGGATGGTATTTTGACCACTTCCATTCTGATCTATTTATACGAGTAACTTCACCGGAACCCTTAGAATTTGCTTAGCTCATCTTGAGCTTTTCCGATATCTCGCTGGTCGGAGTATTATAGAATTCTCATTCAAACTTTTACATACAAAGATGAGAATTTCCATTCCTAAAGTTAAGATTTGAATCTTTTTCTCCTTTATTAGTCTATTTAAATTAGTTTAATGTAATCGTATGCATTGTCAAAAGGTAGCAGAATGCAAAATTCAATAAAATATCTCCAATTGGATTGGGCATTTGGAACGACCTTGAAATTTACAGTAATCTAGCATTGTTTCACAAAATTATTGCTATTTGATGGTCTCTGTTCAAATTAAAACGAGATCCCTGTAGAAAATTACGAGAAAAGTTGTACATAATTCGTTAAACTAAAAAATCAGTTGAAGTTCTTTTTTCCCATTATCTAGTTATTTTTGAACTTTAGAAAAAAAACATATTAAAGTGCTTGTAAAGCAGAGGTGTGAATGACCATTTTATCAATTACGTTTAGAAAATTATCCTTAATTTGTACCAGTAAATTGGTTAATTATGGGGTTACACATATTAGAAACATGTCGCAACTTGAAGAGTAAAATTAAATAACTTTTGTGGGATTTAATTTGAATTTATTTATTACTACAATCACCATTATGTTTGTGGCAATTTCTTGGAAAGAAATTAAAAAAAATACTGAATTATTTATTTAAACACCTCTGGTTTTAATAGACGGAGAATAGTCAAATTGGAACTACTTACAGAAATAATTCTCTTGAGGGCTTATCAGAGAAATGTAATCAGTAGCATAAAAGGGCTAGAAATACAGTTCAATTAGTGTTTAATACCAACCATTGCAGTTGGTAGAAAGTAGAACAGTTTAGTCTCATCTGTAAAGAAAATGGCTTTAAAACTTGGTTTTCACGTCCTAAGATTGTGAAGAAATTATTTGAGGCGGTATAATCGAAGTCCAGATCTATTTCTGACAATAAATTATTGCTTTTTAAGGTTCCATATAAGCTAACCTTGCAACCAAAAACTTGATTCACATATTGCGGTTATTCCTTTACTTAGTTACTGACGGTCTTTCAATAACTGCAGCTTATACGAGGCGTTTTTACGGCGCTGTATCTAAAGATTTCCAATACTGAAGTATTATGGTATTGGTGGGTTCTATACAATGATTTTAATAATAAACCAACAATTCTTCGATCCAGTATCACTGTAGTAAAATGGTTTCTATAACTCTGTAAATTAGCATATTTTGATAAAACATGCAAAAATTCCTACTAGTTAAGTTCTGTGAAATGCAAATAATAAATGTATATTTGTTTATTTGTTCGCATATACAGATGCTTAGTCATGGTTGTCGTGGTATTATTTGGGGAAGGGGAGACGGATTTGGTTCGTGAGATTTGGACTTTCTACCTTTTCACTACATATATCCTGAAAGAAATTGTGATATCAAATAATGGACTGGAAATACTCGATTAAAACTTGATGCTACCTCTGCAGTCGAAGAGTGATATAGAGCGTTTTACATTTCCATGATATTTACAAGATTTAAATTGGACATGGAAAGTTGTTTTTGCACCCGAGAAACAGGAGTCTAAAATGGCTTTCTCTTAGATGGACATTCACAGCTTTGAAGTTCACTGTTTTTGACCAAGTTCTAAGGAGAAATACATCCACTTTCACATTTCCTCATCCTTTTTAAACGTTGGAATTCGAAGTCAGCAAAGAACTTCAATTAAGGTGGATTTACTCTTAGCTCGAAATCAAACAAATTCTATTTAATATATATATATATATATATTTATTTATTTATTTGGCGACACATTGACGTTGGATTTGAATAAAAATTAATCTGATTAAAGTTGTGGTTAAAATATCACAACAATGGCTTGATTAGATATGTTGAATCGAATCGCATACTTGATTGATTATAACTCATAATATCGATTAATGTAAACCTATAAAATGAATGTGTTCAAGAAGTTGTTAAATTAACAGCGTATTTCAAGAGTTAGAAACCGGTTATTCGAGTGCAAATATTGTCGTGGATTCTGAGAGAATCTTACGTTTGTTGGCTGACAAAGCTAATCAAGAGCTACTTTACAACACCCAAGACCACAGGTTCTGGAACGGTCTGAAACGAACATTTTGCAAATGAAAATTGCGAACATGTGTATTTTCTTCTTATTTCATTATTTCAAATAAAGTGTTCAATTATTTGACTTTAAAAACTAAGAAGAAAAGGAAGACGCAAATAAGAAAATTTCCGAAAAAAGGTGGAGCGAATTTTATTATCAAATTTCTAAAAGTTTTCAAAATTTTAGCTATTCATTTAATTACAGAGTACTATACAAAATTATTAATTTGTTAAAAAATATATAAATGGAGAACGTCAATGGATCAAATTCGTCATTTATCATTCCCTCTCCCTGATATATGTCCTACTTTAACAGAGTTTCCTCTTTATGAAAGTATTAAAGTAATGTTTTGAATGATTGAATGCGGTTAGTGCCAAAAAACCATTAATAGAAGTTTAAATAAGAATCATTTATTAAATTACCTTTCGCATTCTTTATCAAGTAATGGTTGACTAATGACTTACCTAGTGGATTGGCAGAACATACCTCTTTAATGCATTGGAATGGAAGACTAACCTAATACATTTAAGGAGATACTTAAACTTGTTGAGTGATTGAAATTTATGTTTTTCCTACTAAGTTACAGCCGCCATAAAAAGACGCAAATTTGAAGTCGCCTAATTGATTCATGGTTTATTTATTGTTATGCTGAAGAAATTTTATTGCTCTATTAAAATCAGTCTCTGCGTTATTCCTTCATTAAAACGTCTTGATTGGGGCCAACGTAATTTTAAAAAGTGAAACAAAATCTTGTTCTAGAACATAGATTTGGATTATGGTAATTCTCTCTGTTCACCTGGCTTAGGAATTTCTCATTTAACCCTTTAACGCCGTTAGGACAGTACGGTCTTCTTTTAAAATAAGCTCCGTTGGTACTAGACCCGTCACAGAAACACCATTGCCATATGCAGCATGTTCAATACGTGTCTATGGCCTTCGCCTGATACCACCTAAACTCATCACTTCGACATCAGTCTGCTGTGAGACACGCGTGAGTGAGGTTGGGTACATTTTTCAAAAAAATTATTCGGGCGTTAAGGCATTAATATTTCTAATGACAGACTTTACTTGATTTATCAAATCAGTGCGAATGGTTAGATTTTATCCAGTGTGAATTCTGTTGAGCTGAAGTATGATGATGTCATTTAGCCTATTGCCGTGTTATTATGTTGACCACTGGAAAAGATGAAATTAGCCTTCCCATAGTAAAATATTGTCTTTCTAGCTCTCAGTTCTAATGACACCACCAATTGGTATGGCCAGTTTAAATCAAATTGGATTATGAAATTATAGGCTTGAACTTTCCCTCTTGACAGCAAACTCCTGCGCAATTGTCATCCAATTGCCTCAAAATTTAAGTTCAAATCTTAAAATGTAAGGAAACCAATTTTTCTAACAGTTCACTGCTCTAATTAATCGCTCTAATAGCAAAACCAAAATTTGATCCTCAAAATGGATCTAATAAAGAGAAAAAAAGTTTCGTCTAATGTTCATCGTTCAATTTCGGTTCAAATCCAATAGCGGAGTAATCAATCTGATCAACGCCGATTGGCTAAAAGTATGGGAGAAAATGAGAATCTAATAAGAATAGCGGTAAGATACCTGCTTTTCTTCCTTGTCAGTTTTCATTGACTTTTTCCGTTAAATGTGTGAAGTTATTGGTCATTGGAAAATATGAATTAATCCGGAGAACGAACTTTGCCTGAGAATGGAAAGTTGCTTCGCAAGGGGTCTCTTTGTGTATCGTACATCCATAGGAGTTGGTAGAAATGAGCAGTACTTATCTTATAAGTCAAGGTGCATTAGTTTATCTACCATATAATTGGAATGTTCAAGAAACAGGAGGACAGCCTATCATATCTATAACTCTTCAAAATCGAAATATCGATCATGCAATTTCAGTCAAGGGTTCTTCTGAGTCGTAAGTGAAGAGGCATTAGGTAGAGGGATTACCGTGTTTTAAAATCAAAACACTCGTCTCTCCCTTCAGATGTACTAATTGGTTAATTTCAAAATTCTACTAATAGTAGAATATCCTGGTGGTCAGAACTTAAGGTTTCATGAAGGTTCCCGTGCGTTTAGAGCTTATAAGAACTAGCCTATGGTAACAACTGGCAACATATCAATATGATTCCCAGACTAGAATGTCTTTAAAAAAGGGATATGGTAAGTCAAAATGGGAATTTTAGATAGCAAGGTAGAGTTTTGATTGATTAAGAATTCGTTTAATTTGCTTAATTGAGTAAGAATTTCTGAGTAAGCTTTCAGGAGGTGTTTATGAATGAGTGTTCCAAGATCTCGGTGGCATAGGGATCGTCAAAATCACAATTAATAAGACCTTAACGTCAAACATACAATGACTCTTCTACCGAAACTTCTGCGAAGGCTCAAATGACAGTCAAACAACTCCGTCACAGCGACATTCTCATAGCACCCTTTAGCTTTTTCAATTATCTATCAAAATTAGTAATAATTAGATAGACAGATACATATTCTTGTTCTCAAGCACACATTTACCTGGTTCGCTTATTTGCCACATATACACAATGCGAGTGCAACCAGATCAGATATGCCTTCACGCTGCTTTCTTCGAGCTACAACAGCCTCGTAATGTTCATTGCGATTCCCCAGCTCATACCAAATTATTTTTCACGGTGCTCAGGAAGCATTGAACAGTGATCATAATCCTCTTATTTTGCTGTCATGCGCGAATTGCCATAATACATATTTGCCGTTGATAATTCTCACTACCTTCCTCTCTGCTCTGCGTAGCTTACTATTTAATGACCCTTGTATTTAGGCCCACATCTGAAAGCGAAGTCAGAATATTCGGTACTTATTATCCAACCAATTGGACAGAGTTGGTGCATGCATTAGTCATCTAGTCATGTTCTGAAATTCCATTGCACACCCTCCTTCCCAGGAAGAAGAGCCAACCACTTTTCAAGGTTCTGCGGGTACTTTCAAGGAGCTAAAAAAAGTGGTTAGGTAGACACGAGCTATGTGAGACTGCTATTATGATTGTACTCCTTCACTCTCCAGCTTCCATTTAAAAAGGAGGGAAAGGGGAAAGAGTGATGGAGGGATGGGGGATAATTGCGAGCTCTAAGCGTGTGTATCGGTGTTGGCTTAAAGGACAATTGAATCTGATATATTTTAAATAGATGCACGATGCTGGCCACTGATAATCGAACTTGTGAGTAAATGAATGCTGTTGTACCTTCAAATAGGCCAGAGCAGTGTGAGGATATAGAGAATGGCAGTTCGATCTGATAACTAGGGTGTTTGGTAGTTTGAGCTACAAGAGTTCAAGAAGAGTGAATGTGGCATGAGGAAAGAACCGGCGGTAATTCATCAACTTTACCTAAAGGTAAATCAAATTGACCCCCCTGCCATACCAAACCGGTAGGCCTGCTATCTTTCTTCCAATCAAGAGAAGGCTGACGAGAACCTTTGAACTCGTTATTATCATATTTAAACTGCAAGCGATATTTCAGTCGGTTAATGCAGTGGATTAATTTTTGTATTGAAATAAATACGCTGTTGACCCGCTTACAGGTATATGTCCTCGGGCTTGGGAAATCTACGTTAATAAGCATTCATGGTAAATCTAGAGGAGTTCATTTTGTGAAATCTCAAACATTTAAAGTTAGTAAATATGAACAAAAAGGCGAAAATATCGTTATGCTTAGACTGGACTGAAGTTATATGTATATATGCATTATATTTTTTTATTTCAAAACATTTTGAATCGCAAAATTAACTAATGGCCAATATTAATTAATGCTAATCATATGTAAATGGTCAGAGGGGAGTGAAAGAGCGTTTAGAAAGTAGCTTTGACAGAAGTTGAATTATTAACTGCCTTATTGACAAGCAAAAGAGAAAATATGGCTATTTTAGAAAGGCGTTATTATCTATAAAGATGACCTTCAATCAATAAAATATTTCTTTTATTCACTCAAGTCAACGCAAAGTAATGCGTTTCAACGTAGATGAATTTGAATGCATTTAAAGTTGCCAATACTTAAGAAATTTTCAAGTAAATAGCAAGTAAAATCGATGGTTATTAAATGAAAAGAACACTTCCAGAACTGGCGAGCAAAGTTTAGGTTGAAAGATTCTCGAAACGCTTTGCTTTTACATAGACGCTAGTTAGAGCTGTGAACAGGTCAGATACAGATATCAACAAGAATCCAATTTGCATAATAATGGTTTATTCATATATTAACGTAAAAATAAGTAAAAAGATAAGTGTACATACATAAATGAAGTTGAAGCAGGTGGAATGTTAATGTCAAATCAATCTTCTCTTCACAAAACCCCCATTCTGCATATGAACAACCATCCACCTTAATTGGAAGATCGACTCAGATACATGAGGGGAATGCTATCGAGTCACTGCATTATCTGGGGTTGCGTACGCTTATTTTGCGTCTTTGCATTGAGTTGAGGCCGACTGGGAGTGAAAGAACTGTATGGTGGTGATAGTAAGTAGCCTCAAAACTATTTAATGAATAACATTTCGTAATATTAAAAAATTCGAGTGAATTATTTGTGGCTCAGTTTTTTGTCATCTCGAACCCAACAATGCTATACGGTTTCTAAGTCGTAGATATTGCCACCATGTCGTTTGGTGATTATTGAGGCGGTACATCACCGATTGCCGCCTTTTCAGGTACATGAAACATTCTCTAAGTGGTAGATGAAAATCACTTGAACGAGGGTTTTATGTGTAGAACCACTATATATATATATATATATATTGTTGAATGTTGAGCTTAAAATGTGGGATTTTTTAATGACACTCCTATTATATACATTGTACTTAAAGTACTAATATGAAAGTACAAATGTGGGCGCTCTTTCACCTTCTGCGGGGTCTTTAGTATGCTCTCACAATTGTTTTATGCAGTCTTCTTAAATTCTGGTTCTTCCGATTCCTCATTATTAATAGGCAAAAACTTTAGTTCTTGCGGTGACCGGTTCACTATTATATGCCTATTTTATTTAATAAGTATGGAAATATTTACAAATTTACCTTTTGAGTAAAATTTATTTATTTACATCAAATGCCAGGCTTTATGATAGTTATCATTAGCCCTTTAGTTGACTTCGGGCTTAACAGAGGGAAGAACCGTCAAAGTTATAAAAAGTCGAGAGGGGGAACAGAAGAGTGATTCACAGATATAAGACAGAGACAGGCACAAAAGCAGAGAAGGAGGTAAGGTGAGGTGAGTACTGTGGAAGTGGTCGAATGCGACACACAGTTTGAAGTCAACTGCCGGGTTATAGACCATTTTGCCCCACGTGCACCACGTGGAGGTAAGTCTATCGCAACTCCCCCTTTTGAGTAAAATGAAAATGAAATTGAGCAACCAGTCAACGAGCCCTGGAGACTGTGAAAAAAAACCGATCAACTACAATCTGAAAACTTTTAATGACCACATTTCTTATTCACTTCGCTTATTCTTAAGTGAACTTTGCGTAGTCATTGTCCGTTGCACTCACTAAATGAAAACAATGAAATAATTTTTTTTCGGCGCTGTGAATTATGTCACAAATTTAGGGCTAAGGCAAATTAATCAAGTCGCCGAAGAGATTTTTGGTTTTTGATAGTGCCGTCAAGGCTGAAATAGTCAACATCATTAACTAAATGGAATACAAATGAAAGCGGTAATGTGCAAAGCAGAAAATTTCATGTGAAATGCCTGTTATCAACAAAATTACAGCATTTTAAAAGGAATAAACAACAAACACTTATAGGACTCAATTTACGATTATTTTAAGCTTTATAAAGAAACCAAACACTGGAATGCCGCAGTTCAAAACATTTTCCATAATTTAAATAAATATCACCTTAACATGAAGCATCAACTATGTTTCTGTCTGAGAAGGGACATGGTTATGTCTGTTCTATGGACTAAATTCGCCCCGCCTATATTTACACTGTCTGGTGTTCTCTGTATTACATTTATTGATAAATACAAATAAATAAATGAATATATATATTCTAAATTGGGTATAATTTAATATTCCTTTCCGAGGTAAAGATAATTAAAGCAGAACCAAATAGTCATTTTTATTCGGTTATCATGCTTGATGTAGAAAATATATGATCTGTAGACCACCGCATTCATTAATGAAGAATGGAGCTGGTGCCGTTTCATCATAAATAAAAATACAGTAAGCTGCTTGCCAGAACTCATTAACACAAATTCCAGTAAAAAATATCAGCTCTCTTGCATCCCATAAAAATTTGAGTAATTTATTGCCGATTTCGTAACTAATTAGGCAATTTTTACAACCAGATAATTAGCGTAAATTCGAATAAAATGGAGGTTAATAAAGAATTAAAAGTTCATTATAAATACAATGTTAATGGTAAATTTAAATAAGCTAATTCACATAAAATGGCTCACAAAATCACAAGGGAAGTTTTTATTAAGTCATTAAATCATCAATATAATTTATCGGTTCGAGATTTTAATTACAAAAAATTAATGAGGATATAAGAACGATTTCGATAAAACGCTAGTTAATTCGTTGGATAATGAATTTTTTTAATTTAAGTGCTATTGACATTGTTGCGAAGGAAATGGATTTTCGGTATATCCTTTGCAAAGAAAAACCTGATGATAGGGGTCTGAAGTTCAGTGAACCGAGCCTTTTTGGCAGTATTTGAGTTGGGATAGTTGTTACTTGAGGGCTGCATGTTTGCTGTGACCTTATTCTCACATCTATGTCCTCTTTCCGATTCCCATTTCACAATTCACCTCTCCAGAATCCCCAGTAGGTGTGACCCCACACTAATTCATCTCGGATGATTGTACGTTGTGTGATTTATATTTCATAATTAAAACTAGACACATACTTCGAAAACATATTCTCTCAAACTTTTTGTTCTCTATCAGTGCTTAGACTAATTCTACTGATTTATAATAGCTTGAATAACTGACAGCTCAGTTAATCTAAGAAACAGAGGGTGGGGGAGTAGATAAATGACGAAGGCTTTCTCCTGCGACCAGGAGAATTTGAACTGGTTTGCCAAATTCAAAATATTAATGACGCTAAACCTTTGTTTTTGATAGTCTATCTGCAGATCAAATAACCCTCAAGCATCTTCATGGCTTAGACATAACAAAATGCAGACAAAATTCAAGGTAGATTAAAATCGTTAATTATTTTCCAAGAACATGTCGATTTTCAGTAAGCCCACTATCATTAATATTGCAATTAACATTTTTATTCATTTGCTTACGTGGTACTTTACGTTCAGTGTGTGTAGCTAAATAAACAGAGAGAAAATTCGTTTTCACATTTTAAATGGAATCAGAACTGAGATTAAGTGAGGTATATCTCTCAATTTCTCGTGAAAAGGGAAAAGACTCTATTACCTACATACAAAAATGATGGAGTGAAGAATATAATTTAAAAGAGAAATGTAATTAGTTAGAAGAAGTGAGAATTTGGTAATCAGAAGAAATTTATGTCCATCGAAGACCTAAAATGATCGAGTTAATAGCTATTTCACATTTCAGCTCCTTTGAATTTGCCCTTTCCTTTCATCAACTTGATATTTGTAGTAAAAATTGGGGTGAAAAGTCCGCATTCGATTTTGCAGCCACCCTCCGTCTACTTACTTTATAAAGGAGTTTACTGATTATCTTTGGAATTGTGATAATCAATTTGCCAGCACCTTTCTTTACCACTTCCATTGGTAAATGGTCTAGGATTTTGATAAATAACACTAATTTCTCTATTTTCAGTTGTGCTTGATATTCACTAAGGCATGGCAACTTCAAGAGGACGTTGATTTGATACTCGGTGTGAAAGAATCTGTGATTAATCTTACAATAAAATATGAAACATTGATCGTTAGATCGTCTAAAGAAAGATGTTTTGATTTTTTCAAAAAAACTTACTTCTAAATAGCGTCTAGGTTTGAGTTTTTGCCTAATAATGGACGAAGTAGTTATGAAACAAAGAATGAAGTATATAACGATTGAGAAATTACTTATTGCAATATTTTTGAAAGGAAGGATTGATCTATAGTTAAGATATGCTTTTGGGTTACCGCTAACACGGCATCTCGTAGCCAACTATAGCTAATATGTCGTGGTTCTTAAAGGAAGAAAGGTAGTATTGCACAGTAAAATGCATGGTTCTTCATTAATCAAGTACTTAATTTAGATAAGAATTAAAAATAGAAAAATCGATTAGTTGGACGATTAGTCTGTAATTTGTATCTTTCCTTACAAGAATGGTAACTGAAGAGTCCCCCTCCCCCTGCTGGTTATGTAGTGGTGCATATACGCTTCTGTCAACTCTGAGATCAATGCTTAAAGATTTTCACCTATTGATGTAGATGGTCAACCGCATTGGCTAACTCTGGTCAAGAGGCGACTTGACTGAGTGTGTGGTTCTAATGGCAGAGTCTCCTTGATGTCTTCGTCCACACGAGTCTAGCGTTTTGAATACTTCTCATTTTGGACATTGGAAGTACATATCAGCCAAGTTATGAATTTCATGAACTCAGTCTTGAATATTCAAAATTTCACTATCTCATCCAAAGATTTATTGCTAAAATAGACAAGAGGGTATAACACCTATCAATTTTAAGGAACTCTAAACAATGCGTTTTCATTTTAAAGATAAGCGGGATCCAATGCACAATGAAGGTCTAATAATTAGAAATTGTTTTTTTAAAGAATATTTTTCTGCTAAAGGTCTCGTAAGTTAAAGATGCCCATCTCGGCCATAAACAAACCATAAGTATAATACTGCGATTTCCACTTAAGCCTAAGTTAAATATACGACCATCCAACGGTCTGCGTATATTGTTTTTAACAGCATTAAATTTGCGCACATATTTCAAATTGAGTTAGCTAAGAGAGAGGCCTGCAGCCGAGGAACTTGTTCAAATAAAACAGACCAGGAATACACATAAGTCAAGCATTTAAAATTTTAATAACAGCTACTCATTTTGATAGGCAAATTATTAAAAGATTTACTCTCATTGTAAGTTAAATTGCGTGCTCTGATCTGAAAAGTAGAATGAGATTAACTTTCTGATTACTCCTTTCTCGAAGAAAAAAATGAATCTACGGGACTGAATCGGCTTTATTGTTGCATTCAATAGAGACCACTTTCTATTTTTGCATTGTATCGCAGTCAGAAATATCAAAGACCTCCGTCGAAGCACGCAATAAACCGTTCACAATTTGATTTCTCCTCCTTCTGTTATTCGTTCTGCCCTCTTCGTTCCGTTTTATCTTCATTCCTGCGCAATTGAATTCCATTTCGTTCTCAAACCTCTTTTTCAATTCTTCTGAACTCACTCTATTATTTAACATGTTGAGCTGGTAGGGGGTGGGGGGGAGGGTGCGGAAGGAGAATATAGATGCTACTGGTATTTCAACTTCCCCTCTCCCCAATTTCTTTCCCTAATTCGTTTTTATTTATACGAAATTAGAATATTATTTTCTTGCTTTCGGACCGTAGTTAAATAATTGAACTGAATTTCGTGATTAAATGCATCTTCATTTGAATTTATCTTGGATTAAAAATATTCCATCTCCCCCAATTGAGTATATACCGCATAGGATTTGAAGTAGATGATTGTGACTTGACATAACTTTAATGCAACTGCTGACATCTTGCACAGCTAATGTGTTGATTCAAGTCAAATTCTGTTAAGTTTCAGGGGAAGAACTTGACCGTTATTCATTATTTAATGGCTATTGGAACGTTTACTAAAAATTAGTGTCATAAGAGCTGTTTAAACAGTTGATGAAACAATTTGCCTGCGCAGATCATTGAATGCACGTATTGCAAGTGGATCATGTTAGACATCCAGATGGAAAGAGGATTAAAATTTAAGCTGTCAATTAGAAAAAACACTTGGAGAAATTGTGTTGCACTGTTTCAAAAACAAAAAAACTCAAATATTTGTAAGGAAGACGATTAGTTGTTTAAAAATTTATAGAAATTTTATTATACAATAATTTGGCACCACTAGTCCAACTTGTCTTTTGATTATGAATCCCACAAATTATAGCTATTCTCGAATTATTTAACATCAAACAACAATGAAAAGTGTGTGCATAAGGTGAGAAAGGTTTGAGGGGGAGGTTTGTCTCCATGCCAAAGCACTCTTTCAACTGAAAAGCTGCATAGTAGTAGTTTCATTTTTCACAGGTCTGTATGCATTCTCTTTCACTGTCTATTCATTCCTGCTCACTCTTATAATGATGTTACCCTCCTCTTCACCCTTCCCTCTTTTCTTGAAGGAAATTATTGAAAAACGAATTGGAGGTAACATTATAGCGTTTTTGATTGCCCTTCTATTATGAGCATTAAGAGCATATTAGGTTCAGAATCTTTTCTGCGAATTCAAAATGAGTTATCTTCCTTTTGAAGACACGGTTCAGTTGATATTCAACTGATTCCTGCTATGCACCTGAAAAGTGCAAAGCAGTCATTATTTAGACAACCTAAAGCCTTATGAAACACCTGGATCTCCGCGATCCTTAGAAGAGCCATGTTATTCAAAATTATCAAGCAGAGCTGACAATACTTTTGCTATTGGGAGCATTTAAACAATATACTTAAATCTAAATTTCCACAAGGGCTTTTCTTCAGGGCTGTTTTCAACTGAGTCCTAGATTCTAAATTCAATGTATGATTAGTTCAATGTCGAGTGAAAAAAAGTACTTTGAGTTAGTGTACTAAGTCTGTGGGCACGAATGGAAATAAGAGTACTTAATTTGTAATATTTTATTCTCAAGTTTCAAAATATTTAATTTTTTAATTAGTCGACTCATATCACTCTGAGGGGACTAAGTTTGCCTGAAATTAAAATTTTATAAAGGGTATGCAATCTCAATCTTCTAATAAATTAATAAAGTTAATTAATGTAGAAGCTTCATTAAAAACTCTCATTTGTTTTAATTAATTAAAGAATTAGAATTTATCCTAACTGATGCTAAGTTAGATAGCAGGCTCTGCCCACAAATCTATTTTCGAAAGCTAACTTATTTTAATCAAATGAGTATTCAATCTAGAAAAAATGTAAGCAAAAGGGAAACTTTCTGTGGATGGAGAACGAGGTTAATGTATTTAATTTTTCATTATTTGCGTCGTTTTAACCAAATTGGGCTATGAATTATTAGTGCTTAGTCATCTATTCAATGTTGTTTATATACAATATGAAATGACGCATGATTGAAAATTTAATTATTCATTTTGATTGGTGATTACTCACCCTCGCATTAGTATTCAGTCTTAATTCAATTACTCATCAAGTTAAGTCCAGGTGGCTGTGTTTTAATTTAACGCATAAAGGCCACTGCACAAGCAGTGATATCTACAAAACTAACCCCTACCCATCTTATCTGCCAAAGCCATCAAAGAAGATATGTCGTTATTAAATATCTCATTTTAATTTCCAACAACGATAGGCGCATAAAACAACTCGAATATACGTGCTGTTTGGTCATAAGTAAAAATACGCCCTTCAGTAGTTTTCCAGTTTCCATACATACAAAGGAAGGTTAAATAAAAATCGTAAATATCTAGTTAACTACATTAATAATTTACTTAGAAGGACGACCTTTACTGCATGAGTAAACTTTAATGAAGTGTGAATGGTGAAGTAGAAGTGATATCAATTATCTGTTGAATTAGATCAACTCGGTAACAGACTCTGAAAATAGCGAACCTAAGCTTAGAGAAATGTCTGTGGAACAAACATTGATGAGTGAACAGTGCTCCCTATGAGAAAGTAGTCAGCTTCATGCTCCCCAAAATCAAGTGTACTCTTCCCTCCACCCCAAAAAACCACTTTTGTAATATTCATTTCGTTATTTCGTGTGTCCAATGGCCATTCCTTTATACTTGAGTGTTCGCAATTTCAATGATTGCGAAGAAGAAATTGGCCATGAAAACTTTCTTGAAAATAGCACAATCAGATGCAGGCTGTCCCATTTTTTTTAAAGAATTCAAGGCTTCTCTCTGGAAAACGAGATTGAGAGAAAACGTAGCATTCCTAAAATAGATTTTTAAATGCTTACCACTCGATTTAAACCAAACCTAGGGATAAGAATATCAAAGTGTATGGTAGTTGATCAGTTCTATTTTCGAGGCTTTTTATGATCTTTATTTCTACTTTTTTTCTTTTATTTGACATTCTAATAAATAGGCCTGTTGAAATGTTCCGATTTCAATAGAGGTCTTCACCAAATTGAGATGGAAAAGACAAAGTTGATCTGCCATTATATAACCACGTGTGGGGTCGTTTATCCTCAATCAATTCAATTAACTTGCGTTATCATTGATCTCAACCTTCCCTATGACATTTTCCACAGGAATAATGAGACGAAACTTTCAATTTCCTTTTTTTGAAATTTACGACCGTACTGTAACTTGGATTATCAGTGAAGAAATTTGGCTTAAAGGGGATCATGAATTGAGTTATTTTAATGTTGTGTTCGTTCAGCTTTCAAAATTGAATTTCCTCATGTTTGTACTCCACAAATTAGTTTGAATCCGTTTGAAATAATGCTAAAATTTAGAAATTATCAAAACCCCTGTCATACAGTGGTTAGTTTACACAGAAAAGGCAAATATGGAGATAGAATTGATTAGTTTAAATTATTTAAACTCTGGCATATGATTTAAGAAATGTTTGAAAAAAACCTTTAATGCAGTTACAATGGGCCTTCCATGGTGAACATACAGCAGTGCAGCAATTGTTAGAGCAGTAGAAAAACACTTTATACTTTTTAAGATGGATTTTAATTTCCCTCTTAAGTTTAAAATCAATAAAGAATCTACTCAGCTGTCATCTATCTTGTATTAAGAAGCAGTTGAATTCAAGTTATAGGAGGTTCAAATTTTTTTCCCCTTGTGCCTGCTGATTCTTAAATCCATTTCTGTTACGTTGAGACCGCAAGGTGCTGATTATTTTGTCTCCACGAAAATTGTGAGAAAAAGTGCATTTAATAGGGAAACTAACCATCCTGATTAGATTCCAAAAGTCAAATGAAGGGCAATTCTCTGGTATCTGATCTCCTCCACCTATTAAAAGTAGAAACTTCGGCTAGTCAACTCTTCTTGCTTCAATCTTTTACTTTTTTAATTGTCATTCAGAAAATTATTTGATTATCTTCTCATCAGTTTTCCATTCACTATTAGTAACGCGAATATCTCTGATCTGTGTCAAGTGGAACGATTCAAACTGTTCGCGGTTAACTAAAAAACGATGCTGAGAGCGATGTTAAAAAGTCCCATTCCATTTGAATTTCTGGCTTTTGGTTGGATAGTATTTACTGAATCAATAGTCCGCGCCCGAAATTTGAAACTCGCGATTGGTCTCTAAGATTGGTGCAAATTTTTTGTCTCTTTGGTATCCAATCCTTATTAATTGGATTTCGATAATTATAGTCGGTCTTTTTGACTCCGTTTACCTTCTCTAATAATAATTGATAGGCAAAAATGAACTTACATGCTATTTAGCCGCTTACGGTTGAGATGCATACAATGTGTTAACTAAGGGAAATTGTTAATTCATGTGATTTGTGTTCAGCTTTGAGGTATTTTGAATTAACTGCAAAAATAGTTAGTCAAAAAGGACTGATTTAATTAGTATGATTAACAATTACGGGCGACTGGGAAGAAATTCTCTCTTCACAAGGCCAATTTTACAGAAGATATCCGGGAATGAGCAAAGGAATTCAAATTTGACATTATTTAGAAAATTCAATTCTGAGCTCATAGTGTAATCTGAAGTAAAATCCCTGCGGTTCGGAAATGAATTTAATGGCCTTCGAATACAGCTGTTGCTATTAAAATGAACATGTAGTTCCATGTCAGCGGTCTTATTGAAACCTAACAAATGTGAAGTCACAGTTGTGATCACGCAAAACAAATTGTTCAAGAAAATTAAAGAAACTTGACAAGAAAGTCCGAATATATGGTACGCCGTGATAAACACGCGTGAATCAACGAAAGGAGATTCACCAGGTTTGGGCTTAAAATAATAGGAGAAGTCACAAAGTTATAAGAAGGAAATGCCCTTTCTATATTATGTTATATTTAATAAATTTATATGACGACTATATTGTTATTTGTAGCGGGGTAAACATATTACCTATTCTTCCTACCAGATCCACTATCGAAATAAATATTGAACAATTAATACTATAGAAGCACTACAATTCAAATTCTTCATCGATTTTAACAGCTATTATTTCAAAAATATTGACGAAAGCCTTCCAAGACCGTTCCATCGTAAAAATGGTAAGATGAAAGCTGACAGGCGATATGAATAATTCTATTAGGAGAGAAAAGTTTTAATTTGCAGATATTTGAATTTAAGGTGAAAAAACAGGCATTAAATTAGATAAAATTAATTGAAAAGATAATCGAGTTTTCTTTTTGCTTTAGGCATTCAGCAAAGTCAACTAAAAGTTTTGTGTAAAGAATTCGCAAAATATAGGAGAAGTTGGAATAGTTCTTTCGATTCTAGATAACAGTTCAGCGCGCTCAATTGTCTTAAATATGCTTGACTATGTTTACTGAGTAATGGGATGGTTGCTAATATAATGCAATCGGGAATACTGAAATTTTTGAAGTTACATGCTAATATCCATACAATTCTACAGCTTTCCTTGCTCCTCCTCAATTGCCCAATAATTTAAGTTAAAAATCTATGGACAAAATGCTGTCAAAGTACCAGGAAAGCTAAGTTATAATTTAAATTTTATTTGCACATATTCGTACAGACTGGCCAGTTAAAATGGCTTGGCTTTTCGAAGACTATTGGATGAAATAGTATACGAAGCCTGAACAGGAACCATCAACACCAGATGGATAGAAGATGGTGTATGCAGGATTAACTTGGAAACTTTGGGTTATGCTCTTTATCAAGGCTTATGATAATCAACAGCCAAATGCTCTTCTTAGGGAACTCCTCCAAGTGTAAGACGCCACGAGTGAATTAGAAAACTAATCCAAAAATGCCATAACATTAAAATTAAAAAGAAAATAATAGTATTAAGTATTATTTTTCAGTTCAAAAAAAGGGTGACAGTAATTGATCGAAGATTTCGATTTGCCATATCAAGAGCGTTGTACACCTAATTTATACTCACACGCTTGGGGATATAGCAAAGTGCAGGGATATTTTACCTCTTTCTAAGTCTATAATTCCTTAACTCCTCCCCACCCCCCTTATTCTCACACATTTTTAACTTCAAACAGAACAATACCACGTGTTTTCTATGAGGTGTTCATAGATCTTTTGTACGCAGTTCTCAACACGTGATAATATAAATTCATCCTTAGCACTTGACAATGCAATGAATTGAAAGCATATAGCTAGTGTGATTGTGCGCACAACTGGTGAAAATACGTTGGTTGGAATTTCACTTTATTTATGGGTTAACTTGGAGGCGTTCTATTCATGACCCTATTATAGCCACTATTGTGTTAAATTCTTCAACTGCTGCTCCAAAAATGATATTTTAAAGCCAATGGTAGAGCCTTTTACCCTATTTTATACTGAGAACGTAGATACCGTTTGTTAAGCCAATTAGATCAATTTGTCCTAATACGATTGAGACAAATAATGACATTATCGTTCATGCCAAAGAGTAGAGGCAACTCTAGAGCTCGAGCAATAAGACTAACCTCTCTTGGTATTTAAGAGTTTGAGGAGACTTGGGGAGCACGTATCCGTCCGAGAATAGTATGTAAACCGATCGGTGGAATAATTTGATTTGTCCCCTTGTATTTTTGGTAATATAAGCTATAACTTAACTGAACTATGCTCACCAACAACACTTTTTATTAATTAATTAATTTTAACTGCACTTTCGAATTCCTATACCGTCTTTTGTTTTGAATTTGCTTAAAAAATACGGTACTAACTTTTACTCATCAGATGGCACCTTATTTAATGGAACGACAAGAAAGCCCAGAAGGTATGCCACGAGGAAGGAGTCAACGATATCTTGGCAATGCAGTTAGGAAATAGAGAATTTTATTTAAATTCATTTTGGGTGAATAATATTTTTTGGGGATGGGCCATTGTTCAAATGTTATAAATTTAATCTCAGATAAAAGGGTGGCATTACATGCTAATATATTCAATGCTGGTTGGAAGGTCGATTTAATCTCATGGTTAGTCATTCCCACTGTATTTAATTTGCGTCAGCTCATGGTGATGTAAATGAGATTTGCTTCAGTAGATTTTAAAAGGCACGGTTCATAGCCGTTCTGTCAGGATAAGGGATGAGAGAAATTGATTGAAATGTTAGTATTCGTAGCGTTGGAAATAAACATCTTTTGGAAATTAATCAGATCAGCATAGGGCTTCCTTAGTGAGTGACTTGAGTTCGGCCAATACGTCTAACTTCTGTGGTTGCACATTTCTATTACTGAATATAGGTTGTTGGCCTCCGATGCGGCAGAAATGTATGTGACCAATGTCGCACTTACGCACTGTCACAAATTATGGTAAGCTAATTCAGATAATATTGACTAGCTGCATTGATCCAACTAATGGAATGATTTAAAGGTGCTCTGATAAATAAGTAAAAGAGCAGTCCGAAATTGTGATAAGTTACAAGAATTTACTCCTCAACATTCCCATATTGTTACCAAATAGGCACCAGACATGATAGATAGTACTTAATCAGGATGATTTCGTATATGTGCTCAATAATTTTTGACAGTAATGTAAGATGAAAGAGGCTCAAGCTTAGAAATTATTGATAATGATTGAATGAACGAAGCTTATTCGTGTTCATATTAACTCCAAGTACTCATTTTCCAGACTAAACTACAAAGACAGATTTTGTTGCAGAGAATGATAATTGCTATAGTGCTCAAAGTATTGTGGGAACTTTCATAATGAGTTCGGTAATTTTATTAGGCTAGAACAGGTAGAGGATCCGCAAACTCATTTCCAGTACGATCTCGATGTGATTCAACGAATGGCTGTAGCTCGAAATGCAAGTATTAATAAAAGAAAATGAAATAGAGAGATTGTCTGAAGCCCAAGTGGATTTTTCGCGTATAACTCAAACAAATAAGCTAAATTTTCTAAGCCTAATTTAGAAATGCAGTCATTAGCATCTGAATTTTATATGAAATTTAATCAAACATCACCCATTATTTTCAAGAGATCGTATACGATTTTTGCTCTCACTTAATGTTGGGTAAATACTTCCTAAATTAGTAATTCTTGTCACTGAATGAACTTAAATTTGTTATTTCGTAGTTTCAAACAAAAAATTGAATACTGCATGCATTCATACTACGTCGTTTGAAATGTACTTTAATACGAATATTTACAAACAAAAAAGGTTAAATTTGTCGTAATCTCATTCATATTAACTTGGAAGTTTAAAGTTCCTGGAATTTAGTTTATTTGGAGAGATTACAAGATATAAAAAGATATTTTATCAAGTAAAAGTGCGTTTTTGAACATTCTTGGCCATAAATTAAAGCTTCTTTAAGGACTTATCACTTCGGGATATTTTTTGCAGAGGTGGGAAGTGCAAACGTCTGACTCAGAAGATTCTTGATGGTAATCCATCGTCCAGGTGTTATTGAAGAAAACAATGCCTTTCAACTTCTTTCCTGCTCTCTTAACTCTGAATTTATTTTGAGCTGTTAAGAGCCAGGAAAAGCTTCTACAAATTCATAGCTATGGTGGATGAATCAATTAATACCGATTTTCTATCAGCTAATGTTGAGCAATATTTTAGGACTAAAATTTTTGGTCAATTCTACTTTTTGATCCTGAAAGAAAATAGTAAAATTATTGCCATAACTTCAGATATGGACGAGCATTTCATGTGATTTCACCAATTAATACCTATTTCCATTTTATTAACAAATCATATTTAATAGAAATGGTATTTTTGAAGATGGACTTTTATCATGTGTTATCATTTTTATTATGTATTTCAATCATGTTCTCTGCAAAATCATTTTAATTCATTTGAAGTTAAAAATACATTATTCATCCGAGTGAATTAGATAATATGGTTTTTAGATCTATGATAATAATGCAAGTTTTCTTCAGAACGCAAAATAACTTAATCAAGCCCGAATATTTGAGGCCATTTTGTATCCCAGTACTAGCATTTGGTGAATGTGCTACAATCTACAATTCGATGACAAATAGCAAGGTAATTAAATTTTAACCTCCATATCTAATGTGATCTATCTGGTTTTGGCACCTAGAGGGTACAAATTCACCTAGTTGGCATGCTCAGTTATTGTGGGTTGATTACATCAATGGCCATGAATTTCCATTCAGGAGAAAGCATATGAAACAAAAAGAAACAGAAAACGAATGCATTAACGTAAGAACGGAGGAGGCAGTGTAAAGTAGATTTTGAAATAGGGAAGACACAGATTTGTCCGTTTTCTCATTAGAGGCATATTTGCAGCCTATTATCATGATGACCGAAGTTCGTGAGAGAGAGGCCTATAGACGACATTCAAATCTTGATGACTAGGAGATTTTATTCTGTGGTGTGTCATGGGACCTGAATTTTGTGATATCTTATTGCAGTCAAAGAAGTCGGTTGATGCTAACAACGACTTGTTTAGCAGGGCAGAGCAATAGCCCTATTAGTATTAAACCATCTAAGTTTTTTGAGCTGAAATTTCATTCAATAACACTGAGACGATACCTATCTGAAAAAATAAACGGTTGGATGATTCCAAGATCCTTTTATTTTCATTTCTCCAGATTGGATCCTATGTTTCCTCTTTGAATTCAGTTGGTTTACCAAATCTTCTTTCTTAAGATTATGAATGAAAACATTATTTTTGCATTGAGGTGAACGACAATAGTAAGTTCAACTAATGCCTAGGGCCCAAATTTAAAAATATCAGATTGGTGCACAATTTCAGTGACTATTCCGTTCCATTAAGGTAATATAATTAAAGAATTTAAGTATGAAATCTATTAGTAATCTTTAATTCAATGCCGATCACCCTATTTTTAGATAGCATCCAACAATTTATAAATTAACTTTAACGAAAAAAAATGTGCTTAGGGTCAATTTCTTTTAGGGCAGAGGTTTTGCAGGTCCCTAATTTTTTTCACCATCACTACTGAATGGCTCATCAATTTGATAAATTTTATTGAATTTTTAAATTTTTGATAAAGTTTCAAAGATTGAATTAGCACTTATCGCCTTGCATAAACAATGCATTAATTCTTTACCCTCATCATCATAGTCTATTTGCAACTGTCAGTAAATTTGTTGCTTTACAACTAACGCGTAGTTTTCAAATTAAGTCTGAATGAAACTTAAAGGCCTATTTTTGTGTAATTGAAATTGTATCAAAATTTATTTAAATCAATAATTTAAACCAGTCTGGTCAATTTATCAATTATTCATAGATTGTGATGAATAGTTAGGCAGAGGATTTGACATATTTTCCTTTCAAATACAACATACTGAAATCCGTCAAGATTTACGTTTGTAAATTTGGTAAATTTGATCTACTATTGATATCTCGAGATTGTTATTATTATTTAGACAATTTTGTCGAACTTATTTAAAAGTCTGAGGCTAAAATTTAAAAGTTGAATTTCAAGAATAATTAATTTGCATGCAATTCTTAAAGTTATGCTTACAAAGGACAATTAATATTTCCATACCTAAACATTCTTCAAAATAAAATAACCGTTCCCAGCTTAAGGTTAATATTAATAATAGATTTTAAAAAAATAGCTTAGTGGGTAACAACTTTTGAATTCTATTAATGAATATCTAGTATCTGATATGGCTAAATGTAACTCAAAGCCCACTGGCAGCAAGTAGGATTCAAATACGTTGAAGCAAGCTGGTCATGTCCTTTGCAACGCCACAGTTATCTTATGTCCTCACTTCTTGTAAGTAAATATTTTCTCGATTCCTTCAGAGAAGTCCCTTGAATTTGAATTTGCCTGGATTGCTAAACATAAAATAGATTAGCTGGGGAAATTTTGAGGAAAATAAAGTCTACAAACAGCCAACGACATTTCTAAAATTAAAATCTATATAATTGCTTATCAATCGTAATCTAGTCATCTAAAGCAGTTGAAACTTGAGGAACTAAGAGGAAGGACCTAGACTAGAAGAAAGGGAGAGGAATTTAAATAGAGAAGAGCTGGTGTAAAAGAAAGGAGAATTATAGACAAAGAAGTGTGTTTCAAAGCTCAATTTAAGTAGAGTAATAGTTGATAACTCACCATAGCAGATTGGAGTTAAGTGCAGTTAGCACAGGTGCTTGGGGGAAAAAAACACTTTGGGGTCAGCAGTTTTAATCTAATAAGCGATTTGAAAATAATTGGGAGAAAACTTTTGAGCAAAGACTCTTCAGTTTATGAAGAAAAATACTTATTTTCCCTGATCGACTGCGGATATAAAGTCCACAGATGAATTGATGATACTTTTGCTGGTTTGTTTGGCAAGAGTCTACAGGAAGTCTAGTATAAAATGCATAAATTTAGAATGGGAATCATGTATTGTCTTCAAGCACAAAAAATCCCCCCAGCGGCACTGAGGCAGTTCAGTTGACTTCTCAACTCATCAATATTAGTGATATTTACTTACGGAAGGTGCATTTTGTCAGTCATTTCTTATGGTGCCTTACTGGAAATACTGCACGACGGTAATTTATACAAAGAGACCTATATTTTGAGGGTTTCCTAAAGAATTCCTCCTTTTAACTGCTGAAGTACTGCTACACGTGGGTGTGAGAAACATTGAGGGTTGTCTACGGCTAAGATTTCTCCAGGTGATAGTGAAATTAGGTGCTTGTATTTAAATCTCTAACCATTTTTGGGTACAAGGGGTTTAGAAATTAGCACGTGGTTTGCAAAGTAATGTAGGGAAAAATTTCGCAGGGTCAATATAAATGATAAAAGAGGGGTGGAAATATCGAGCTACCGTATTTATGGAGGGATAAAATGATTAATGAGCAAATTGTGACAGGGCGCCGAATGCAGAGGCTTGACAATGTGAAATGTGCAAATGACTTTCAATCGGTCTGATTTTGCAAGACTAAATATTATCATTGAAAATATGTTTACTGCGTCGTGGTGTTTCAGGTTAACGCATGGTTTAATACCTATGATCGGCGCAACAGGATAAACAAAGGTGGAATATTTAATTAAAATTAACTATTAGAAACAGAGTTGGTTGCGCATGAATTAATTACAATGCTCAATTCGATTTTATAATTCCACATAAAGTGGCAAATTCTCCCCAATTCTGGGATCAGCCATTCCCTAAAACTGATAAATTTATTATTTTTAATGCATTTCGCTGACTTTTCACAATATACGATTTAACGTGAGAATGATTTACTATAGTAATTAACCCAATTTTGAGATTTTTGGTAATTTTTAAACGCAATGGAGGAAGTTCTTGTGTAGAAATATTTGCTAAAAGTAAATCCGTCTTTTTATATTACCATAGAGATTATTGTTCACCAAATAATACCAACATTGGCGATTTTAAATGTCCTTTTCTGGTGGCTTTCAGTCCTCAATGACAGCGCTGGTGAAATAATCAACTGCAGAAAGTGATGGTAGGTTGACAAGGTTTGTTTGCAAAGATGCAAAAAAACAAAATGGCACAATCAGTCAATTCTTCTTAGTTAGCCTTGTTCCACTTTGTTTCCACACGTTGTTCCTCTTCAACTCCTCTCCCACCTGCACTTTCTTCCAGCTATTCTCTCCATCTTTCTCTCTTCCACCCTCATTCTTTTTATGACTACCCAATATGTCAGTAATAAAGCTCAACTCTTGGTCTAATGATTCATTAAAGACTCCTCTAACATACGTGCCTTTTGAAATATCATTGATCTTGAAAGAGGACAGTTCTTAGCCTAACCCTATCAGTGATTCATTTTGGTCATTCTTAGGTTTCACGCTAAACGTTAAGGCGTATTCTTAAATCTTTTGAGTAGGTGTGTATCCATCTTTGAAGGATGCATAATAAATGGACAATATTTATTGAATTTTCAAAAATGCAGTAAAAAAAATTTGGGAAATTATTTAAGTGTCCCTCGCCTTACCCTCAATCCGTCAGTTCAAAATCTTCAATCTTCACATAAGCTTGCTTTACTAATATATTATATAATATTTCACATTGATAGATGCTCATTATTTTGAACAAAGTTTTATTTAATCATCTAAATTATAACTGAAATTTTCGGAAGTGACTTTCAACGCGTCTTCATTGAAAAATATGAACCTCTACGTCTTCCTTTTATTTACAAAGTCAAACTTTTCACTAATGCGAGATTTAATAAATTCTCCTTTATATTAGAAGCACTTAACATCTGTTCATTCTTCTATCGTTTTGCAGAACTTTTTAACGAAAAATAAAGAAATTTATTCTGGAAATAAAATCTTCAGTTGGATTACCAAAAGATGGCCATTTGTTCGCTTGTACATAGGACTGCTATAATATATATATATATATATATATATTAGTTGTGGAGATTTTTCTTATCCACCAGGTACAAATTTTTTAACAATTCACAAGTCATCTCAGAACGTTCGATTGTCATTTGACGCCTTCTCGGAAAGTCCTTTGAAATGTCACACATTACATTTAATGTCAATATTGTGAATGATAGGCTTGTATTTTGCTTTTTTTAAAACCGAAGCCTCTTTAATATTTAAAGGCTACAAAATGTAGGAATATATTGCCGAGCTAAAGTAATTCAGTCGACAGTTCAGCAGAATCTCTTCTTCTTCTGCTGACATTAGGTGTTTGTCTGCAATCTCATGCCTCATCTTTTTCCGTGTAGATTCCTTTGAGGTGGACTTTACGCTGTTGATGACTATTTTAAACATAACTGATTAATAGATTCAAAAAATTCTCGATAGATCTGTATGGCCATGAACGTTTAAGCTCATGAAATAATATAAAAACTTGACTAATGCCAGCAAATTACAGTCTCTATCAGCTTAGAGTCCTGCATAATATTAAACGCGGCATGTCAATAGCATTCACTTTTAAGAGATATAAAATTTGAGATAAATGATTTGTTGCCACGTTAGACATGATTGAAGTGATTTCTGAAATGTGACAATAATAAAGCACTTGAATGCAAACGTTAACCTAAAATTCAACTTCGAGGACAACAATGCAATATAACTTTTCTAGATTTAATTAAATTTTCGAGCGTCCTCAAGGTGTAGAGGGCAATGGGTTGCATATCAGACTCATGAAACAGAAGTTCCCATTACATGAAGTAATTGGGGATGCAATTTCCTCTCGCCTCTTGAATACATCTGAATATCCAAAAACTGTGTTTTAATTTAAACGAATGACTTATTTCCTGTTCACCTCACAGAACCAAATATGGTCTATACTCATTAGTAATTCCAGTGTTTTAGCTTAATTTATGTTAATGTAGAAGTTGCCTTTTTTTCAGAGGCCGTAATGAACAAAATTATGCTTTTTGTTGTTAATGTGTTCTTCCTTTCCGCTTGGCTGAACACCTGAAATGCATACTTAACGCTAACTTTAATGATGTCGGAAGTGGAATAGGAGTGTAACTAATATTGGCAAATATTACGTGATCCATTCAAACACAGACTCTTTTGTTAAGTCTAACTTGTCATTTACCTAATTAGCGATTTGATTATATACACACATACATATTCATTTCGAGTCACCATTATATCTCAACAGCCGCAAAAAAAATGTTCACTCTGTCTGAATTTGCAAAACTCCTGCCACCGCACCTGCTTTATCAGCGTCAGAGTCATTAATTAATTTCTTTTCAAGGTTGAAAGAAGACCTTGTACAAACACATTGCCAATATAATGACCCCTTCTGACTGCAGTACACCTGAAGGCATGATTTCCTTCCCGTGTTTCTGATTGCCAAATTAGTTAATAGATCGGCGCTTTTCGATTCTAAATGTAATTAAATGTAAAGGCAAACAATAAATACAATCACATTAAAAAAGTATTATTAAATTTAAGATATGAAGTAAATGGTATTACGTTTATTCATGACCACTAAATGGTGAGGCAATGAATGCATTATTTCTTTTAAAATGTACCAACTTGGTAACTTTTGGCTTCAAGTGAATAACTTCATAGTCACTCTATCAAAGGACTTTTTTAAGCAACGGTCCATGGGAAAAGTATAACTTTCAAAACTTCACTCTGAACAGTCTATTTGCCAAGAAAAGGTTATAATAAGAAGAATGTAACTTTCGAAAAAAATGTAAACAAAATCGCCCAAAATGTTATCTTCTCTTAGTTTTGAAATCAAGTATATGTCAGCACAAATTAAAGATTGCTTACACTTAGTCAAAATATGAGAAGATGAATAATTGCTCCAACGCTTTGTTGGAAAAGATTCTCTGGAGAAACTTGACACAATACTGTACAGAAGGAAACGAGATATTTGAGAAATTCCTCAAGATTCAAGTATGAAGGCCACGAGATAGCGTGGAGAGTGTTACAATTTTCACCATCGAGTTGATGAAATCTATAATTCCTATTATAAGAGATATTGTACAACAGCTTATCCATATATATGGATATGGATTGCCTGTATAAAGTTTGCCACCACCTGGGAGGATTGAATGTCATCAAATTTCACTAAGTTAAATTGTCATATTGCGCCTTTTACGGTCTTCAAAGCTTTATATGATGCTAAATAAAAGTTGGTCCTGGCACAACTTCAGAATAAGTTTTTTTCACCAATTCTTACTAAGTGCAAAATTAACGAAAATGAAGTATGCTTCTGGTGCTAGCTTTGCGATTTCCAAATATTCATTTTACACTACTCTCCTTTAGGACCCCAGGCAGTATTTTAATAATAAAAACGATTTACTTGAGCTCTTAATGGAGAACAAAGCAGGACAGGTCTCTCTTTTTTTCATTTGTTTATACGTGTTCCACTCCACAAAAGTCTCTGGTCGTTGATTTATGCATAAAATGTCTTGGATTCTGAACTAATCTTCACTGCAAACTTTTATGCGTTTATTTGAACTTAATACTAGTGCTGACATTTTCGAATAAGTATCTTTAGATTCGACGTTCTTCACGCCATATTTCTATTACTTACTGCCAATTCCAATTCATTTTTGGCTATTAATCAATGTACATTGCTTTTAAAGTTCTTCCTAGTTCTCTTAAAATGGGAATATTTTTGAGCGAATTGGAACCTCCCAAAAAAGTAGTATAAGGGCAAGTGACAAATTATGTCTAATGTAAACCAATCAGAACATCTATAAGCTCGGTTTTATGGCAGGATCATAATAGTTTAATAAAAATTCAATGAGTATAATTGTTATCTCCCAAGCTAAGAAATTCAGTCTGTAAAGAATCAGATCAGAAATAGTGGAATTAAATGCCATCGATTTTGGGTAAAGGACCGCAGAAAGATTGCTGACAAGATCAGTGTTGTCTCAAGCGGTCAATAACTGAATTAATTAAGTCGTACAAAAGATAGGAGTGATTATATCGTCATTTAATTATCCTCATATTTTTACTATAGGCTACGGAAATTAGCCTCTTTCAATTTCGGAAGAGATAAAATTTTAAACACCTAAAGTCAACTGTCAATTTATTGAAGATGAACCGAGAATAAAATTTTGAATCTCTGAACCAAATCAACCCCACCTTACCTCACAATATATGCAGGATTCAAATACTGCGTTTGGGTCTTCATATGAAATTATTGATTGAAATTTGCTAAAAACGCTCTAAAAGAAAAATTGAAATTTTGCAATTCTTTGTTTATTCTATTGATTAATGTATACTTAGAGTAGAATTTGTTAAGTATGCATATGAGGTCACTGAATTGACTTCTAGTTTGACATTAAATCACCTACTTAACATCCACAATGTTGCTTAATATGGACAATTGATGATAATATTGCAAGCCATTTGAAAATTACACTTTATGGGCTTACAATTTTAGGGGTAAAATGTTGAGCTAATATTTGCTAGTGATAATTTGACCCTACAAAACGTTGAATAGGCTTAGGTATACCGTGAATGCTATCTTTGATAAAAGGGAAATCAATTCAAACTATACCCTCTAATTTACTAGAAAGATTAGAAATGGTTAGAAATAAAGTGAACCCAAAGTTAACAGTGGCTGAATTTAGGCTAATTAAAAAGACACTATTCCTTATCGCCACTTTATGAAAATTTCGGTGTCCATAATAAGAACCTCGAAACACTTGCTTAAGTACAAACCCATCGGAGTATAATTTTCAACTTTTGTGATATACGGAGGAACAGTATTTAGTGAGTCATATTCAGGAATGCATAGCATATCGCGAGATGTTCCTTTGGGAAATTCATAAATCGTATCATCGATTGAGTAGAAGTGCATAAACACAGAGCTATAAATTGGTATGAATGAGGGTCATCGCGAAGACTACTAGGTTTGCTAGATGTGTGGAGAGAGGGTTTATTCCGGTCAAAAGTTTCTAAGCATTATCTGCCCATGGAACGGCAGTAAACAGCATGTCTGGATATTCGAAAGGTTTGGCACATTTATTATTATGAATATGTATGTATAAATGAAGGAGTGAGTTGGAATAAACTGATTAATGAAAACTACTACAGCTTTTTTGAAGTAATATTAAGAGCTTAAAACCACGTGGGATGCTTCTGCTTCGCCGTCTTGGAAGAAAAATAATAGTACTCTTAGCACATCTACCATTGTAATTAAACAACGAGTCAATAAGCGAGGGGGTGCCTTGGATAAGAATTGGCTCATTAATGAAGATGGGAAATTAGAAAATTTGGAGTTTGAAAATTTAAGCATCCATAAACAATTTAAATAAGGTAGGGCCTCTTTGCACCCCGACTGTACTTCCAATATTTATATTCTAGATCATTTCCCTCATTACTTCCTGGAGCGACTGCCAACCGATCTCAGTTTCTCTCTCACAATGACAAATCGGAAGTATTTATACCTTGTGTTGTAACAGTGTAAAATTAAACGATAACAAGGCTATAAATTACTATTCCTGTTACTTCAATTAGTAATAATTGTTAGGAAGTGGATACATTCAGACAGACGTACAAATTACTTATTCAGGCTTACATATTAAGCATAGATTATGAAGTAATTGTAAGTATATGATAATTCATATTCTTGGTGGTTGTCATAAACGGTGCTTGTGAAATTGCTCGTTATTTTAACACTTTAAATCATCTTCATATAATTTTAGAGAAACGGAATATGAGAAGAACATCTGTGAAATTAAGTTTAATTGCAATTTACATTATTAAACTGTAATAGCTCGGGTAATTTCTCGGGTCCTTATCCTTATGGGTTTGCATGGCAATTCTTGACGACCTCAATAGCAAAATAAGTAAATATCTTCATAAAGAATCATTGCCCATTTGAATTAAAACAAGCCTTTTACTAGATTTTTTAGCAAATATAAATTGGTATCTTCTTGAACAGCGTTATGGAGAGTTTCTTGTCGATCACTCTGTATGATGAAATCAGAAGATATGTCCGTTTAATCAGTAATTCAATATGACCTTGGCAATGAATCACGTCGTATCCGTTGTCATTGTCGGGTGATGTACTCTAAATACTTCCTGTATTATTAAAATTACACCCCAATAAACACACACACACAATTACAATCAATCAAAACGCATTGCACTAACAAGAAGAACATTCAACGTTAATCAAATTCTGCTTACTCGTGTGAAAGGAATAAGTTGAATTGCTATTACTTTTAATGTGCCCACCTCGTAATGCGACTTTAAAATGTAAAACAGATAATTTTATAGCAATAAAAGACCATTTAAATGGCCACTGGGGAATGCTTCAAACGGTTCCTTGCGACGCTTGATGGGTTAGAGCTTAATTATCAATGTGTCTAACAATTGAATTCAAATTAACCATTAAACGTGCTTGTTTGAAATTGAATTTTAGAGATTGTTAACATCTCCAATAGATACTACGATCCTTAGTTTTAATGCTGACGTTTATGTTAAAATCACAAAGGCGGCTGTTCCCTAAGTGAGTAGGTAATCAGAATGCCTTGTGCTTTGATTGGCTGAGTAGAAAATGCTATGCAAAATTGGTGATTTATCGATCTATTAGTTGCCTAAGCTGCACTTCATTGGCATTTATTTCTAATGGACAAACTAGTATTACGATTTTTGGATCGATTCCTTTAAACATAATAACTATTACTAACACTGCCAATGCAAAAGGAAACTTAGGTGGAGTGTTTGAAAGCACAAAACAGTCAAATTGTCCAGTTAGTGATAAAATGGGTGAAGTGAATAAGAGTTAATATTAAATTCGTATTTTTAGGAGATTTATTTAATTTTAATTGTAGTACAGTGAATGGTTCTATTTAATATAATGCTTAAATTTTTATTGTAATATGAAAATATTTCAGATCTTTATTTGTCATTTTTCATTTTTGCCAACTTAAATAGCATAATCTACTGATAGAATTGATTAACTTGCAGAAATTTGTATCTTTTGGAGTCAAACCTCCAAAAAATAATCAACATTTCGTATGAAAATAGCCAATATTACTATTAATTTAAAAATATAAACTTTCGGTTTTGGTGCAACAAGTTGATGTACAATTTACTTTGCTGCATCTAATTAATTAACAAATTAATTGGCGCGCGCTTTGACGAGCACAGCGTCGTGGGCCCGTTTGATGCGACTAATTTCCTGTCAACTTGTTGTGAGGAGAAATTTGAGTCTGAGGTTAGCGTTGATGAGGAGAATGAAAGAGTCATTAAAAGATGCGGAGTTAATTATGCTCTCCCACAAATTAACCGACATTGTCGTAAATGCACAAGGAAAGAAATGCCTCTTCATTTATAAGTCATTTAAAACATCCTATTGTTGGTGTGTGTGACTAATCTAACACTTCATGAGCATTTGCGAAGAACCTATCAAGGCTTGTATCAACATTTCACATGCAACATTCCAAGAGACCTTATTTTCAAGCTCTAATCCTTAAGGAAAATTCGGTACTTATTCAATAAGTGCGCGGTGTTTGAAAGAATCGGTTAATGGGGTCAGAGAACCAATAGCAGGAAATATTAGAATTCGTATGCTTCACCACGTCCTCAGAGATAGTCTAGTTTGCTCTCGACAACTTAATATTCAAATTTCTTGAATTGAACCCAAGATTCAAAGGTGATTTAATGCTTACAATGACCGAAGTTGTTGACTGATTGACTTAATTCAGCAAGTTAGTGCTTCCAACTCGATTTACTTGTTACATGTCGTGGCCAAAAGCAAGTAACAGACACTAGGAGAACATAAATTCACTTACTATGTATATGAGTGATCAAGCTTTGCGTATGGCTTGCGTGTCACCTGACTTTTGGAAGCACTCATACACTCACTGTGTCTATATTTTGAACCATATTTTCAAACGGCCTCAATGATACCATTTTTTACTAAGCTTAGTGAGCCGGCACAAAGGAATAGCTTTCAACGGTAGATAGAGTACACGACACTCCGGTGGCATATAAACCTATGAACAAGATTTTTGACCGATGAAGATGCACTGGAATGCTGTTTTCTCATGAGTTCGAGATGGGTGCATATAGGCCAAGAAAATGTTGATCATTCAAAATGCTATAATTATATTATTTTAGACTATCCTGATGAGAAAGTGGTGTGCTTCGCTTTTTTGAGAACAAATTAGTTGCCCTCATCTATAAGAAATACATTGGACGAGTGGCATTGAATGGAAGATTTGATAGCCAATAACATCCTGAATTTAAATGAAGAAAATTAATACTAATTATTGCTTAATTCCCCCTCGATTATTCTTTATTGAGCTGTTTTGATGTGTCTTTCGAGCGTTTCAATGCTCCAATACTCTGCCAATAAATATGGCTGGAAATGCCTTCTATCACTATTCACTTTTCAGAATAGATAACTAGTCAGCTTTTAGTCCAATGGAATATTGCAGTTCACTTAATTAATTTTATTAAGTATTTGCGAATTGAAATAATTAATTAATTAAATAATTAAATTCCAATATAAAGCAGGCTCGTTCAACAGATCTGATTCTTTTTATCTATTTAATAAATTTTAAAATATATATTCCTAGGTTTATTTAATTATTTATTTTTGATAAAAGGCTAGAATGAAGAAGTGTGATCATTTCCACATGGAAACCGATCTTAATCAAAACGCCTAGTGTTGACATTTTTATTCGGGATGAAATTATGAATTTAGTAGGAAAATCGGTAAATTTATAATAACGTTAAAATTATATTACTCAGTCAAAAACTACATAATTAGTCTTTTGTTTAGATCCAATGGGAAACATTGGTTACATCAAGAACATAGCAACATATTTTCGTTATTTGATATCTAATTCATACATATTTAAATGATATTAATAAAGAATAAATGATATATTGCCAAAACTTTTTTTTGAGTTTCCAGTTATCGAAATTAGGTAAATCTAAAGTTCCTCGGTTTCACTGACTCTTTGCAAACGCATAGGAGATCAGGCAACTCTAGCGAACAGAGAATCATCTAATCAAAGGCATTCCATAAATTGACAGGGCTTCATGCCCAGTGGATGGGTATTATCAGTGCTATGTAAAAACATACTGGTTACAAAATAATTTTCAAACTTTCCACCCGGAATTTCAAAGCAGCGTTGGCTAGAAAGAATTTGCAACATCATGAAATGTAATTTAAATGCAAACAATTCGACGATTTCAAAATTCAGGTAGAGTATGGCCTCGATTCTGGACCAACTCTAAAAGGTCACTGATTTTGCCTAAATTGCATCTACCAGCCCTTTTGCTTGGACCCTCCCCACGTTTAAAGAATTTAGAACTCGTTTGTTTTGCTATGGAGGCTAATAATCATAGTAATCGTATCTAACTGCTATCTATCCTTTAGTGCTCCTTTCAATTTCTTTTGCAATAAAAGCATACATTATGATATTTTAATTTTCAATAAAACATTCCGTTATATTCATTAAAGGAAATTTAATCAATTTTGTGGCCCAAATTTGTGCAACGTTTAGTTTAAAAATGAAATTTTACCTCCTCTTGAATTCCTACGACGATTAGAAAAATAGATACAAGCCCTGAAGTCACGCGCATATGCATAATCACAGAGATTTTATCTCTGGAGACACTCAAATCTCGCATTCCCACCTGTCTATTCCTCACAGTTTTCAAAAAAAAACAATAAAATGTCATTTTTGTTAATTTAAATATATCTCTCCTACGTCACTCCTCGCCCCATTATCTCGTGGGTAATTAGGTAGTAGTGAATACCTCTTCATTAAAAACTGCATGAGCTTTCAATTCCAATCAACATTAATTAGAGACACAGAGTAAGCAGTCATTTTTCAAAATACTCGTCCTCACCCCACAACCTTCAAATTTCTTATCTGCTACTTAGTTAACTTTCATTATATGTCAATTAAAGTTAATTCAATAATCAATTGAACTCACACTACCTTGAATTCAATTGCAAAAAAAGGCATATTATTTGTAATAATTGAAACTTTAAGGGGTTAGGAAGTAAGAAAACAGCGTTTCAATTAATCAAAATGGTTCTCACGCTAGAATATAAATATCTATTATTGCAATGTGACATTTCACTAGGATGGGATGACAGCGATAATTAATGATAAGTTTCTAGAAAGTGAAAGACAGTAATTACTCCCTTAATCCGCGTAATTAAGCCGTAATTATCCTGAAAAGTGGTTGATTTGCATCGCTATAATTACTGACTAAATTTATTTTGAGTTTACTGAGTTCAATCACTTCCACAGACTCTTGTAAATCTAAACAATTAAAATTCCAACTTTTGCTCACCTATTATCGAGTATGCCGCATTTTAGACTATCGATTTATGAGCGGACTCATATTCCATAAACACCCTTAAACGAATCTGATTTTATCGATTTCTTGAACCAACTTCGTAACTGAACCGCAAACTAACTGATTCATCCTGACGCAGAATTAGGTAAGTGCATTACTCTGATTTGTTGTTTTTCTCATTGCTGATTTTTTTATGGAGGTAACTTCGTTTTTGGCGACTTGACAGCAGGCATAAGCTGATGTTGAAAATCGCAAGACATAGCAAGTGAAATATTCAGTGAGAATTTACACACTTTTAAGAGCTGCTCCAATTAAGGCTCAACGTAATTCATTTCCAATTTCATTGCTCAATAATCGTATAGATAAATAAGGGTGCTTAGAGCAAACGAGTGGGTGTTTACATCAAATAAATACACCTATCATTGGAATTTGACATCTATTAATCATAGTGAGTAAGTTAGAGGTATCATCAAAATGGTTCAAGGTTAACATCGCTTCTGTTTATTACATGAATAGACTCAAAGTAGTGAAGTGGTGACTTGGCTCGAATCGGACAATAAGTGTTGTAGTGAAATAAGCCTTAGTTCGCCAAATCTGAAATAGTTGGTTTTAAATGTCATTCGACTAATCACGTTCAAGTACTTCACAATTCAAAGTCAGTGGTTTCATAGGTAGGCTTTTAGTTGACAATTTAGGCTCACGGTACTTTGTCATTATAAATTAGTGAGGAATATTAATACTACAAAGTCTCTCTGGAATTTTCCAGTTTTCTATAATTTCCATCGTTTTAAAGTATGCAGTAAAATGTCTGATTCCAAACACACTCTCGGTGACCCCACTATCCAGAAAACAACTCTAACTGTCTACAACTTCAATAATGTCAATTAAAGTTGACTTATTTCCTGACTTCAATTTATTATTCTACCATTAACCTGTAAAAAAACTCTACTATGTACTGAAATTTAGCACGGATTTAATAAATCATATATATATATATAGGTATTCCATTCGCGGATATCGGAGCTGATATTTAAGTCTGATGGCTGTTATAAAATTATTTCTTGGGATAGGTTTGGGGATTATTATTATTATTGAATAAATTTTCAAATTATTAATAAACAAGGAAATAATCTATCGTGAGGTGGGCACATAACTTTATACTTATTAAATATTTATATATCTAAATTTGGTAATGACTTAAATTTTATTAAAATATAATATAATCTATTTTGCGTCAGGTTGAGGCAATTCCTCCAAAACCACTCCTTCAATTTCTCCTTACACTTAACCTTCATTTAATTTGCAGGCACTTATGTACCTGAAGTGGGAACCTACAGTCAACGCTAGGTTAGGTTGATTAAAATATTTTGAGGTCACAAGAGGTATTCTAAAGTCATAATTACCCACCTGAACCATTGATACTCCTGTGTATCGTATAGCAAAAATTTCAGAATGTAGCATTCACACTTCTAAATAGATGTCTTTCACAATATTACTAATTTCTTGATATCTTCAATTCACAGGGGGCAGAGTCGATGTACATGTGAGTTCATTGGAAGGTTTAATGTGTAGTACCTGAGTTACTCAATTGGCAAACCTAGTTACTGATCAAATATTTACTCTAAATGTATGAAGTTGACAGGCATTCTTTTCATTTAAAAGAAAATCAGTAATTAATTCTTCTTTTCAAACTCTCGGTGTTTTTTAAGTAACGAACAGATTCTGTCTTCATTCAACCCATTACGCCTTTATTATTCAATATGGGCAGGTGTAAATTTTGCAATGACTTTTAAAATTTTAATATTATAACATTATTTATTTTATACGCTGCATTAAGTGTCACCCCACTTTTCCTCACCTTGAGTAGATCATTAAACTTTTCATCAAAATAATAATTGAAAAATCTATTCTCACACTCTTTAAGATATCAAAAATTAAAAATGGCCTAGTTCGATTTAACAATGCTAATCACTCCCTCGGCTTTTGTCTAATATTGTGATGATTTAAAGTTTCGAATTAAATTTATGTTACCAAATTCTGATCTACATCATCGCCGCAGAAAATTATTCAAGCATACATTTAAAATTTGGGAAGGAACTTGAACCCTTCCTCTTTGTATATAAACGTACTCGTGAACCCAGTGTAAAAGGAGCGCATTTGAACATCCAGATTAGTGCAAAAAGTGGCAAGTTGGGTGCTTCCAGATTGCAAATAAAGTGAAAACTTTCAAGTCTTGACATTTTTACCCGATTTTTCTTGATCTCCTGACCCCTTCTCATGCCATACTGTGCGCGCGCCTCTTATTCCACCCTTGATGCACACTTTTCCACTCTTAATACTTCTGTGACCTTCTTGCATAGTCATGTGCTTTAAAACCTAGAAGCTACTCAAACGTTACATGTTAGGAAAATTTTAATATCAAAAGAAAATAAATATTCCAGTTACTCTCGAGCAAGTTGATTACAATAAGTGGTCAACTCAATTTCAAATATGACATTTCTTATTACCTTTTCATTGCTTGTCCGTCTGCAGGCTTCTAAGCAGGTTAATAATCATCTAATTTTGTCATATTGAGAACTTTTCCTCTCCTCTAAATATCGGTGGTAGGAGGATATATCCTTGATTGAAAGGAAGAGCGATTGAGGTAGGTGCGTAAGAACGTGAATTGCGAGTGAAATTATACTTCCTTAACAGAAAAGGAAGTTACGCAGGGAGGAGAGAGGGTGAACATAAGGATCTTAGTATCAGAGGTGGAATGGCTACATTTGGGGGTGAGAAGTAATGGGGGGGTAGGGGGGGGGGGGAGGGAGAGAAGGATAATTATCTTCAGAGTGCCATATGGAATGGGTGGGTGGCTTGGAATACTCGCTCTACGTGTGCGGATGGATGAATGGTTGCCATCTGTTCTCTTCTCGCAATTCTCTCATAATTTGCAGCACCACGTAATTATCATCTTAATTAGCCATCCTTCTAGGAAGTTATTTTTACACTTTCACTCACATACGTCTGTGGATACACCTATTCCTGTAATCTCGTTATCTTTGGTCTTAATTCAAGACGGACGCTCCAAATAACTAACTCTATTTTTTTATTTCGACGCTCACTTTCACTACTTGGTCATCTAATTTTGAACAAAATGAGCCGCCTGAGATCCAACTCTAAAACCAGTAAAACAGATCATTGGGAATTTAAATAAATTTGACCATCTAACGTGACAGAATGAAGTGACTTAATTTCAAAGAAATGCTGTCAAAATTAAACTTTTAACACACCAAGTAAGTTAAAAAATTGGATTCTCAAATTCTTTGTATCAAAAATTTTCACCATTTTTGATCTGTATATGCCCACGCACGGTGCTAATGTATTCTGAAATATGCTATACCCTAAAAGCATCAATATGTCCTCAAACTCAAACCTATCATTCAAGGAAAACCTCGTTGCGTATAGTTGAATGCTGATTGACTATAACTGCGACAGTATTTAATTCATCGACTACCTGTGCGAGTTAACGAGATGTTTCTCCCAAATAACTTCGTCATCTAAGCGCTGCTGAACACAATAATGGTAGTCATTCAAATTTTTCTTATAATTTTCATTGTCTCACTAAATTCAGTATGTAATAAATATAGTTTTGATTGTCATTTTTGGCATGTTATTTAGTCACTTTTCTACTTAATAACAATAAGTCTAATGCTACCCGCTATTAAAATAAGAGCATTCAGACACGGTCACCGTCCACTCTTCTACTTTATGATTTGGAAGGACTAGATCGTAGCAAGTTTAGTCTATCCTACTAGAACTCTAATAAGAATCTACAAGCTTGCAAATTCAAAAGGCTCTGATTAGGCTTCTAAGGAGAGATTTAGAATGGTTAATTCTGAACTAACTAACTCCAATTTCCAAGGGAATCGCCAGCACACTTTCTTAATATAAGTAAGTGCTGACAATTAGAAAGTCTCAGAGAATTTGAAAGATATACATCTTGAAGTCCGAGTCAGAATCTTGATACAATCATTAAGTTAATGGACTTGCACTGTTACAACAAGGATAAAAGGTGTCAACGAATGCAAGTCGTCCAAGTTGACTCAGTGACTGATAATGACAGTTATTTGACCTTGGTGATAATGAAGTTCAACGTTATGGTCACATTATGGCGTCTTCTTGGGATTCGATCTAGTAGGGAAAAGGCTGAGGTATTGGTTAAGGTGAACTAGTTGTATGATAAGCAATCTTTAACACATATTATTTGTGATGACTAATTTAGATTTAAAAATTTAGTTTGACATTTTATACAAAACGATCGTCCCTTAGTTACATATTCGATTATTAAATTTTTGACTTTGCCCTTTCCTGTTTGGCTTTAATTAATTTAATTATGAAAGCCAAATCTAAGACATAGTGAGTGTCAAACTCTCCTGAAATAAAGGTGAGCGGTTTGTGTGTGTTTTAAATCTCCACCATGACAGTAGATAACACTGTAAAAATTCCAATTTCTAATGTTAAAAATAATTGCATTTATAATTATATAATCATGTTTTTAGATTACTAAGTGCATGCAGCATAAAACAAAACTAAAAAACGGCAAGTTATTATACGCATTATGATTTTTATGAACACTGAAGCTGAACTTTCATATTCTGCCAAAACATGCAATATCGGTAGTTTAAAGTATGACTCATCATCTATGAAAACGTCGATGTTATTCTTGATCTAACTGCAGGATAAATTAACTTGAAATAAACATATTTTCTACAACTGACCATTTCTCCCATAAGTAGGTCAAATATAAGCCAAGTTGTAATGCGTACGCTGTATGAGCAAGTAGAAATACTCAGCCTCCATTGCAAAGATTACCCTTTTATTGCATAATTATGACTCAAAATAGCCAATTCTTTTGCACAGTCTGAGTGATGAAATCAGTAAGAATCGGAGGTTAACTGGCACTATAGGCCATAACATTGGTAATGACAAATAGGATTTTGAAAAATCACAATTATTTATTAAACTAATTGCATGACCCATTAATATAGTTGAATTGAACTAGAAATGTCTGATAACAGCCAACTTGAGGCTTCCCAGAACACTGTAAGAAGATTCATCTTGTGACTGCGCTCTTGTAGAACCATTTTGTGTGGATAATTAGCTCAGCGGATTCTTCTGAGAAACTCCGCCCCGGTGAAATAGATTTCGTAATTGAACTGCTACAATAATTTGTACCCTTTATATGCTAATGAAGCTTTAAATTCATTGGGTTTTAATGAGAACGAACGAAAAAAAAACCCAATTTCGGTTATAATCCATCAGTCACCTGATCATGCAAGTCTTTAGTTTGACCGATATGTTTGGCCTAACTTGCCAGCCATAGAAAGGAATTGGAGCCCAGGCAACTAGTTATAAGCGGCGTTTAGAAGAAAAGGAAGCTGTATCTGGCATCAACATTCGTAATGATCAATTGGAGCTTTCAGTGACTTGCTTCAGGTTGATTTTATGACCCGATATATATATGATTTTATATATATATATATATATATATATATATATATATATATATATATATATTAAAGTAAGTAAGCCGCGAAATAGACAACAGTTCTTGTTCCTTTCAGCTGATTAGCAAAGAAATTAAACCTCGAATCTCAAAAATTAAATTTCCTCATTCATTTCTACATTTAGGCATTATCTTCTTTAAATATTATAATAAGCGCTAAAGGAAAATACAAAGTAAAATCTATTCATTATCTTATAATGAGGAAATTTTTTCATATGGTGCTACCTAATTATCCCCTACTACGCCTCCGTTCGCTTGCGTAAATAGTGATTTGTCATTAAACCCCAGGGAATAGATCCAATACAATCCTGGTGTTTATTTGTAGTTGCAAAATTTTAGTTACAATTGTTGTTGCCACCCGTTATGAATGTAACATGACACAATTGTGTTTAAATACAAAAACACCTAACTGCGCTTGATTAATTAAAACCTTCTGCATTGAATGATTGCAGCTCGCGAAGGTCTCTAATCTATAACATTTGGCTATCTCATCTGTACTCTTCTGAAACTGTGGTCTGTTGAATATAAAAAAACAATTAATTTTACTCGCTCAACCACTAGAAGAAAGATGAAATGAAATTGGAAGATTGACCATCGTTATTAGAAACCAGGACAATAAGTAGTGGACCACGTGGACAAACATTTACAACAATTCAGGGAACAAGTCATGAAACCTTGAATTGTGCAAAAGTAAACTTCCCATTTTGCAATAGGATGCCCAAACGAAGCAAGAACTCTTTGCTACTTGGGCGTTACTCTCAACGCAACTCCTTAACAACTTTCTATTGACTGATTTCAATTGCTTTTCACAAGCAAATGTTGTAACTTTTGTATTTGCGATGAATAGTAGCAATAACAATTCTTCATGAATAAGCTCTTAACTATACCTTATTGACTTTCAATCAGAGTCCTCTGGTTAAACCTATCCTGCGCATAAAATATTGAGAACACAGAAGGTATGGTAGGAAGGGCTTTGCTGAAAGTTTAAATAATTGTGAGTACAAGTAACATGCGATCGGCAGAATATTTTTCGCTGATTGGGTGAGGGGCCTCTGAAGGCACACCCAAGGTTGGTCGATAGGCAACCGCATGTTCAAGAATAATCTATTGTGCAAGAGATCCCTTTGATCAGCCTTGACGGCGTCGTACACATCAAATCATAATCCAATTTTCTAAAAGACAGTTTAATCTGACACCTTGTTTGAGTTTTCTCATATATTCTTTGTCAGGTGACACTGCCAAATATTGAAAATTTTGCATTCGGCACAATTTTTAATTATTGAATTAAACATTTATGCACACAATGTAACTGGAAATAAGATAAGTGTATTTGGGAAAGCGAAATTAAATTTTGGAAATTTTTTTGCGCACTTACACGTGTTTGAACATATTTTTTGCAAAGTGTCAAATAATTAATATTAAATTTAGGAAAATTTCTACTAAAATGTGAAGGTTATTTTTGAAATTTTTGAGCCTATATTAGGAATTTTGGAAATTATTGAAAGTAGCTCAAATGAGGAAAATTAATAAGTCAGTAGAATTTCTAGTGTATGTACCAATAAAAGTAGCGTTGGAATGCTCTTTATTAGGTAGAAAAAGGAGTCTAACAAATGGTCCAATTGGCAAAAAGAATTGATTTTTTTCTGATATTCCGTTTCTACACCTTTGAAATCGGGTGGAATGCACAGTATCGTATTGAATAATCTTGCCCTCTAATCCATTGGAAGCATCTAAGCCAATTTAACTGGTCTGAACGTCTATCATTCTCCGAAATTCCAGGCATAAGTAATGAATATTTTGCCCAGTAATACAATTTACTACATTTGAATTTGCACCCCATGGAGTAAATACGGTACAACTTGAATTTAAAAAATCGACCCACCTGTTCCACTATTTATCTAGTCAACTCTTATGCTTTTTAGTTGACATTTCACACAAATTTGTAAAATAATTTTACCTCTCAACGGCCTCTAGTAATGAAATTAGCATCAAATGTCTTAACATGCTTTCTACTTGTAGAGTGTGCATTTTCTGAATACGGTTTCAATATTCCGGCCGACAGGTAGGAACACATCTGTGAGGATAAGAGCGCTGGTGCATATATGCATTCAGTTTTCGTTTAAATTCTTTTAATTAACTTAACTCTGTCTCAGTAGTGATCATATCCGATTTTGCGACCAGTTTAGTGAAAGGCATAAATGTTAAAATATGCAGATATGTCAATATCGATTTCTTGTTACATTCCTAACTAGCCACCAATCACAGGTGGAGTTATGATGAAGTCGCATTACCTTGACAGCAGTATTCAATTTTGAACTTTCGCATTTAAAGATAATAACGTCAATAATGAAAATTGTGGAACAATTTTTTTTTTGGTTAAACAGGAAAAGAGCCAATAAATTCTTCCATTTATTTGACCAAGTACTTAGGGAAAATTGCGGTTTCTTTCTATATTTTTTCTGATTAACTTTTAAGTAATTTTTCTTAACTCCCCATTTACCACTATATTTGTTGGAACTCTCAACGGTTAAGGCAAAAAAACAATTAATGATATTTAATAACATTTGCCATTTATTAAAACATGCAATGGGAATATTATATCTTATTTGCGCTATATGCTTCATTATGTGAGAAATTCAATTATAAAAATGAAAATTTTCTACAGTTGCATACATCCTGCACATACCTAAAGTTCAAACACACTACAATTTCTATTTTCTTATCATGATTACCTCAAAGTTTCTTGCTTTGGTAGAGTTTTCAAAAAGACCAATCTTTAGCCCATAAGCAATTTTGAATGGGGTTGCAAACTTTTAAATTAGCTCTTTGTCTTATCAATGAGTCTCTCCTCAAATCTCAAGCAAGGTGAACTTTGAAATATGCTCTTAAACGTGTCTAATTGTATTTCAAGAGGCCAACGGGGTATAGCAGCTGCTCAGGCTGTGTCTATGAGGGCATTGAATGAGTTAGGAAAGGAGAGACTAATGAGATGATAAATTAGAAAATGGAAGTTATGCCTTTGTGTTCCTTGTTTGTCAGATGAACAACCGATAAAAGTTGACACTTGACGACATGTATTGTGTAGGTGTAAAGTTAAGCCTGTACGATCGAAATTCGTAATAAATGAATTTATAAAATTATTCGGTCTAGATTATGCCCAACCTAACCATTTTATAAACACTCAAGCTAATTGAGAACTAATTGTGTTTTAGTGGTTGAACAAAAATGTGAGCAAGTATAAGAGAAAAGACATAGCAGGAACGTGAATTTAATAGGTACATATGAGAAGAGTTACAAGCTTGCTAGATAAGTAGACGACAGCTGTAGGTTTAGCCAGAGGATGAAGATGATGGCAGTTGGAGTTGAAGATAAGGGTCGAAACTGCATGAGAGTGGTGTATAGTGGTAATAGACGGATGTGTATGGAAATAGTGTTAGCAAAAAAAGGTGATTAGTCAATGTCACAGTGAAAGTTTAGATGTCCAACAGTTGTATGAAAAGTTAATTGTGAGTTTATGATTTAACGATGTCTTGTCACTTCCTAAGGTGTTTGTGGGATATCTTGGTGCATGCATGGCGTCATGCACCTTAACACAGCAATCTGCCCAGGTGAATTTAGATGAAGTTTGGTCCTGCAAGAAATTCAAACTTGCAACTGGCACCTTGCGACAAGTTAACTATACAAAGTTTACTTATCATATAATATCTATGACCCTCAGACTTAGCCATTTCTGACTTAAAAGTTTTGCGTAAATTAAGCCCCCCTTAAAATTAGTGGATTAAAGAGAACAAATCTCGAGGACAATAATCAATCATTTTCAATTGCGAAAAAAGGCAAAGCGATCTTTTTCTTTAACTGTCGTGAAAAACTGTTTATAATACGCCAAATTCATTCCAATGAATTAATAATTAATTTCAAATCATAATTTTAATTAATTAATTATTAATTTAACTGGCAATTACTTCTAATTAGGAATTGCCCATCAGACCATGCGGAATGACTTTAGGAGTGATGATATTCAGGAATGAACTTTTGGCGTTTACATGTCATTCATTTTGTTTCACAAAACTTGGGAGCGGATAAATACCATTAAAAAAAGTGGGTGAGCAAGTTGAGTCATTAATGAGTAATATAATTTTATTTATTAATAAATCACTTAATGCGGTAGGGGGAGTTTATTAATCTAAACAAACAGCATCGTATAATACACTTTCCGCAGTTATGAATGGTTTATTTGACTCGTTTTGTTTTGTATATAAAAAACTCTAAATTTTGTACTATTTAAAATTCTTTATTCATAAATTTAACGAAAATGATTCACCTACGCAATTGATATATCACCTGTTGTCAACTAATACATTAAAATAAATTGGCTAATTCACTGCATTATCTATTAGGGTGTCTTTGAAATTTTTATTGAAATTCACAGAGTCAAGGTTAATGCAATGTATGTGAGCAAACCTAAGATAGATAATTGAAAATAAATGTGATTAAACTAAGATACCATAACGTAGGTGCTGCTCTTCAATTCGTCATGACCTATGAAATTGGTCTGAAAATCCCCGAGTAAACTTAAAAAATGACGTTTTTTTTAGTGGTTGTAGCCAAAAGGAGTTTCTTTGACCCAAATTCTTTCCTCGGATCCCGATCTTGGGATCTTCAATTTTGTGGCTAACCATCCATCGGCAGTTTGGATCATGCATTCGAAGCAATCTCCTTCTAGTCCAGATCACAACGTGGTTGCCAAGTAAACTATTTCCATTTTTGACCTCTTCTAAATTATAAGGAAAAAATAATTCACTCTCTTGCAATGACGTAGTTCACTCATTGCTGTGTATCGGTATATTAACAATGTTTATTCTCACTGTTGGAGAGAATGAATTAATCAAAATGTGTCAAAAAAGGAGGGCCGTCGCCTCATATATTTTTGATTGACGCCTACGTTTAAGGCAAAAAAATATATTATTGACTTCTAGAATGCGTTGTCATTTCTGAGGCCCAATAGAGTTTGGTACAATTACACACACACAAATTCAAAACAACTTTACAACTTAGTATTTAATTAAAAGTGATTAACAAAGAAGTTCAATAAATGGCAGACGGAATGGAATTAAAAGGATGCTGAAAGTAAAATCATGGTATCAAAAATTTAATTACAGTTTTTTTATTTTATTTTGAAATGAAGTGTACAATGCTTTTCAAATGAATAGCTTAGTTGTGGCATTCGACCTTGGATTGGAGGTCGGACATGCCACTTCACACATTTGTTTACCAATTGTTTTGAGTCAGCAAATCTCTGTAAGTTGGATTTCTAAGTAGTCAAAAAATGTGCATTTCAAAACCTTTAAACATGGAGGGATAACGGATGAGTCTGTTTCAACTGAATCCCAAATTCATTGACTTATTCACTTTTTAACTTATGCGTGAAAATCGCTTGTTCTTCCAGGTGCAAAATCTCAGGATTAGGTACCTGGATTCCTGAACAATAGGTCAAGCTTGTTGTGGTTGCTCCATTTGCCTTCTTCCCAATTATGCTCTCCTTATAAATTGTCAAGTTAGCTTATTAAGGCAGAATTTTTGCGATTAGTAAATATAATTAACTTGTTTAACCAATATAAACACATTAAAAATTTTGAAAATATTGATAAATATGCATTTATTTCACTTAGGTAACTCAAGATTCTAGTGCTTATCTTATTGTTAGTTCAGCATCAAGGGAATCACTTTGCTAAGTAAAGTTAGAAATCGTAAATAACAATCACATTGGCCAAAGAATATGTAATATGTATGAAAAAAATAAAATTAATAGCAGTATGTATGATATAATTACGTATTCGAAAGGGAGGTATAAATTAAAAATTGAATACATCTGATTCAGCTTGAAATATAAATAACCAAATATAAAAAGTTTATTTCGTCTTTCTTTGTAATCACGTGGGCACTCATGTTGCCTGGCCATCATTTCCATTATTTTTAAATGTATTAGAAAGAACTAAACATTTTTTCAACAAAGCAACAAATTCATAGGGCGATACAAGGCTCTTAATGTTATCTTTTAGCTACTGAAGTTAATATTTATCTACCTTCGGTAAAAAAATGATTAGAGAAAGTTGTACCTCCAAGATTTATTTATTTACATCAAATGGCAGGCTTTATGATAGTTATCATTAGCCCTTTAGTTGACTTCGGGCTTAACAGAGGGAAGAACCGTCAAAGTTATAAAAAGTCGAGAGGGGGAACAGAAGAGTGATTCACAGATGTAAATGAGACAGACACAAAGGTAGAGTAAAAGGTAAGGTGAGGTGAGTACTGTGGAATTGGTCGAATGTGACATACAGTTTGAAGTCAACTGCCGGATTATAGACTTTTTTGCCGTATGAGTATATGTTGCCCAGTGTGCACCACGTAGAGGCAAGTCTATCGCACACCCCGTACCTCCAAGATTGTTCCAGCAAAACGTTCTTCACTTATGAAGAGGAGTATTCTGCTGCCAACCAATCCTTAGAATTCTGATGTCAATCAAGGTAATGCTTAGTTGATCATTGGTTCATTGACCATGTCTTTAATGTCAGAGATCACGGGTTTGATGGCTATCGACATATACTCAGTAAGTGGAGTGTCTAGTCTCACCGATTAAGTCTGGCTAGAATAGAATGTGGCAGAATTCTAGTCTTCTGTCGGGCAACGTCGAGGAGCCATTCTCTACCCAAAATGAGGGTTGGAAAATGCTTTTCTTGATAGTCTAGAGAATTATTCTCATTACTAAAACTGGTTTGTAAAATGCATGTTAATATTAGTCTTCTTTCAAAAAATCCACTGGACTGTTCTTGAAAACTAATCTCAAAGCGGAAGTAACTTCTAAAGATTCTTGACGATGTGGAGGATAACGTGACTCAAGACACATCTTTAAGAGGGAAATTCTTTCTCCTTCGATAAATACAAAGTCGAAATCCTGCTTTTTTAACAGAAGGATATTTCATGTGGTTAGTATAAATTTTGAAGAGAAGATTTTTTTAAGTTCATGCTTACTTTCAAGAGTCAATTGTCGCTTTAAATAAGTTGATGCCACTTGTGATCGATAGGCTAGACGGGTGCTCCTGATACATGTAGCAGTTTTGGATTAATGTCTGCAAAATAAGACGAGACAGCTTCACTAAATGGTACCAATGTATCCGTTTACACTCCGCACGAGACAATCTTATTGAAATACTCCTAGAAAGTGTGAGATCAAAGGACCCAACTCCATATTTAAGACTGAGTTGAAAGATGAAAAAATCAAATTTAAATCCGAGGATATGAGGAAATATTTTCCAAAACACTCCACTATTTCTATACAACAATTGAGGAAGCACGGCATCGAGGCACCTTTCAATTACAAAACTGAATCCTCCTAAATGAATTGGAAACATAAGTTGACAAAAATTTGTCATTTAGCAAGAAACTTTCTTTCACATTATCATTGATTGCCAGAAATATCTTTGGCGTCTTTAAATACAGGGGAAAGAGGCAATAAGATTGTTATTTAAAGACTCAGCAAACTAATGAAAGACAAACTACCGCCATCTGCGCCTATACTGGTTGAATAAATGGTGAATATAGAGAATTATATTGAAATTTTTTGACATTTCTTGGCAATGTCTAGTGCACTAGAGGACTAGTGTGAGTGCTCTTAGTCGAAAGACAAAATTTTTGGCCCTTTGAGCACTGAATATGGGGAAATAACCCTCACCCTCCTCCAGGTGTCCGCTGTTCAAATCATAAGATTTAAATACTATGACATTGTACATTGTGTCATAACTATTATAAAAAGGCAAATAACTTTATGAAAAAGTTCTTTATCAATCTCTCGGCGCGCCCCACAATTCCACGTCCAAATTGAATTCTCTCCAACCCCTTATTTATTGTTTTCTCCAAGCCATGGTCAGAAGTAATACGAGGAAGAATAATTGGATTCTATCTATTTAAAAAACGAATAATTAAGTACAATAAACTTCCAGAATTTCAATAATCAATTCCGTCTTTTATGAGACAGCAATTAAAGCGACGGAGAAAATGCGGTATACCATAAAAAGTATATTTTTCAACAATCTTTACCATTTCCGCCAACAATTCCTTCAAAATACGCACTAATTAGCATATAATAAGAATATATCGAATCTAGTCACACCACTTTTTAATTAAATAATTAAACTCCTCTACTGGAAAACCAGAATAAAAACAAGTAAGTGAGCTAAAATAAAACTTTAGAATATTGATAACAGGTTTTGTTAATTTAATAAATTGATAAAACAAAGTGAAATAGCATTATGCATACTACGTGTAATAGCGAACCACTAGGAACGTGTGGTGGATTGGGGCACGAATAAACCCTGACTTATCTTCAGTAATCTCTATAGCAAAATTCTCTGCCATGGAATGGCTCCCGAATTCAGCTAAGCTGCTTCACGATATGGAGGAAACAGACGTATATCGTGAATAAGTATATCGAAATTGTGCATTCTGCGGTTGTTCTTCCCTGGCACAGAGCTTAGTCAATAAATACCGTTTTGGATATGCTGAAAATTAATTATTGATTTTTCGAGAGGTCTCAGCGCTCATGACCTTATTTCCTGCCTAACGCAATTAGCGTCATGACCGCACGTTCCAGAATGTTTGAGAGCGAATGAGATTGTTCACTTTTATCATGTCAGGGTTGTGTACTTCACACACGTTAGATAGACAGGCAAATAAATAAATTAAACGTTTCCTATTATTTTAAAATTAGTCTTCAGTGAATCTTCAATAAATAGAAAACGTCGTTGCCATATGGACAATACTGGTTACAGGGAGTATTCACTTATCTAATGAAAGCGCAATATCAAAAATCAATGCAGAAAAAAATTAAAAAATTATATAATTAATTAATGTTCATTTAATAAGCAATTCGCCGCTCCAACTTTCTCAACTCCTATTTCATAATTTGTTCTCTGGATGACATACCAAATTCTTACCGTGTTTTTATTTACGATGATCCCTCTAGCCATTTCTGTCTAGTTCTTTCCTCAGAGACCCTAAAGAGGTGGCATCACCCGACATAATCTTAACATCTTTACATGAATTATGTCATAATAGAGCACGTAGCCAAAGAGGTTAATCAAAACTATCCAATCAATTCAGTAATTGTGTTATCAGTCATACTACTCTTAATTCACTCAGCAATGTAACAGAGAAACATACTAACCGAAATTCTCAATTTTGTTAATAATGAGCTAAATTATAAAATTTTTATCAACGGTACGACCTTGGCAAAAGGATAAATAGCTCTCAAGTTCAGGGCTAATCAATTTTGTAACCAACTAAACTCCATAAGTGCACTTCAAGCTTTTAGCCTTCTCATTCTCGGTCTAATCTTCTCTTCAGCGTTAACTACTGAAGGTTGTTTCCAAGTATCATGTTTGTGAAGGTTTTTTACGAATCGCTGAGAAGTTCTAGATTTTCAAATAGTCGGTATTTTTGCCTTTACGATCAGGAAGTAACTGGTATGAACTTAAAATTAGCTGTTTCACTATTATTTTTGCTCACAGTAAAAAATGTGAGAAACAGCAGAAAGTCTACCAAATGACAAAGAAGGAGGTTCAAGAAGATGCCGATTGCAATGTTGCAGTATCAAAGAGCCCCTACTCCATTCGCCTTTTGGAAACGATTTCAACAAATTGACTAAATAGGAAATGCGTGTTTCAAAATCCAAACTTCTTTATTTCTCAACAGGAATTGGAATGAATTTATGCCTACAATCGGTCTTTCCACTGCAGTTCACTTTTTTTCTACGGTGGTATAGGAGGCTGAATGATTTTCATGAGTCTCAACAGTCTACAGTTTTAATCTAATTCACATTAAATGTCTTAGTTTATTCTCATATTCTTGAATTATTAATGCAAAATATTGATTTCTACAAGTGGCAAATTGGTTTATGCCTATAGGCCATCCATTTCTTTTGCGCTATGCTTCATTTGCAAGTGTGAAATAAATTGATGATTTACCAGTAAAATGAAATATAATGAGATTGCGACTCTCACTCCATTGAATTTCATGAAACCGTTACCTCTCAACCTCATCCATCTGTGACTGAAGTTAGCCGATATGGTACAAAGTTGAAATCATGCAAAATTATTTGAAGTAACTAACAATTAAAAATGACAAGTAATGACATCTGTTGAGCTGCTAATATGTGTTATATAAAATTTCTTATAAGCGATTTGATAATTTAATGGATCGTTCAATAATCAACGTCATAAACAATGAGGCCTAATTAGCTTCCAAATGGAAGTGTTTATAAAATAATCATTAGGTTTAAAATATGTAGCTTTGAGGATAAAATTACATTAAAGTGTCTCTCATTTTCTCATCTATTTGGTTTCGTCTTTGTCAGAGGCTCCACACACGACTGTTCAAAAAATTATCGTATATTTTAGATGTGCATGTTCAGATTGATAGGAAATTAAAGAAAAGCAAACCAATTAATTGAGTTCCAAATAGGCGAAAATGTATGTGCAAATCAAATAGTAAATTCAATCGCCTTTGAAATTCATCCTTCCCATAGTCACTTAGTTAGTATGCAGTCATTTTGCATATAAAATCATTTGGGAGTACATAATAAAATAGGATAAAAATCAATAATCTCATAAGTTGGTGGAAAATTATTTGTTCAATTTAACTCTATAATTAAATCATCGCTTCATGAAAATAATGCAAGGACAGTCTATAAATGATCAGTCAACAAATCTGAAGGTGGTCAAATTTCATTTCTCGATATAATTACTTCAATGCATCTGCCTCATTTTACCGCATTCTCAAAACCCTCTTCTGACCCTAAAGTCAAAGGAGTTTTTGTAGTGATATCTTGTCTGATGGATTAAGAACGCAAAATCAATCTGCTCCTTGCAAATTACTTTATTTTGCCAAACATTATCACAACCAGATTTCCACTAACGTCTGTTCCTTACACATCTAATTCCCAGTTTCCATTCTTATCTTCTTCACTTTTTCAATTCATTTCCTTAAGTTAGTCTGAAGAAAGATCAGGATCACTTAGCCTAGGAAGGAGCACCTAGTCTAACTTTGTCGAGTTCTTTCAGCGATGGAATTAATGCTGTTATACGTATCTATTACATTGACCCGTTCAAGCATTTATAAGAAAATGTAAGAAAACGAAAACTCTATTCGTATCATTTTTTCAAGCAAATTCTCTTCTTAACAAAAATTCTTCAAAATTACTACTTCCTAGTAGTTCAAAGTTTAAATAGCATTTTTAACGATTGCATGGTAATAAACATCTTTTTGCTTCAAGTCTACTTAGACAATCAGTTAGGCCCAGTGTGAAATAAGCTGACTAATGCTAAATATCTAGCATTGAAGTAATAAGCATTGTACTTCTTTCTGTCAACTCATCTTAAAATGAAAAAAATTCAATTTAAATATGTCGAGAATTATTAGATAAAATAATACACACTAAGTCGTTATGTACCTAGGATTTATTACGGTTCAAATTACTCAAGTTTAATCAATTTTACTATGAAACAATAAAATTTCACTGCTGCCTTTGATAAATAATTAAATTTTATTCTAATAATAACCGTTACAAAAATATTACTTGGCCATTTTATACTCCTCATAATACGTGCCTTCTACAGAGACTTTCCAATGAACTGCAGATAAGAACATTAGCTGAGTCAAAACAACCATTTTAAGATGTTCATTTGTTTCCCAATAGATTAGAATTTTCCGTAACTTGGTTTTAATAATTGCCAAAGGCTCTACCCAATAAGCACTCCCAATGTAACAATAGGGCATTATTTGATTATTAATCTATAAGCAAACTTTCAAACTGACAATTCCATAAAATTATTAATATTTAGTCATATACTTGTCTCTTGGATCTGTGCATCATTCTTAAACGGAAGTTGCTATTCAGGACATCGGACATCCAATCATCACTGTTTTTAGGCTTCTGGTAAAAGTAGCTCATTGATCAGGGTAATTTCATTCTACGCATTTTAGGACCATGACTGGCAATCACGGTTGTACTCTATCGATGATTATTTTAACATTTACTGAAAGTAATCCTGAGTTGTAATCATTGAAAGTTATTAATTTTGATAAGTTATATAATTGAGATCCACATCTCAAGATCTTTAAACATCAGGTCAATACAGGAATTTTTTCATCTTCATAAAAATATGGTTGCGTTGTCCTATTTATATGACCCAATTCTTGTCTGGGGCGAATTACCAAGGTGACGAAGTTGCTATGCGCTATTTTACCCATTCATTTGAAAGCATTCTCGTGCAATGTATAAACTCTAATTGCAAACAAAAGCTTGCATAAAGCTTACTAAACAAATAAAATGTATGAAACAATGAAAGGATACCAGTCGAATATCAAAGAGTGATAAAAACATACGGTTTGCTCAAAGGTTAACAGTTCAACTTCAGCTGATCACCAGGAGAATATACCATATACTGTACTTGGATTATAGTACTTAGTAGAAGATAGAAGTACGACCTCAGTAAATAATTGGAGATCAATAACAAAACGTCCTCCGTGGGGGTTGAATCTCAAAGCGGACTCGCAAATCCTTGACTTATAATTTACTCTTTCCATGAACACTAAAATCCAAAATGGGCAGATCAACTCAGTAAACTTTATCGGGCTCCTGTTCCAAATGGCATTTGCAGATCGATTATCCGATCTTTAATTGTCTCTTCCTTCCTCTAACTAAGATAATCTGCCTCAAACTTAAATTAATCCTGTTTTAATATGGCTTGTGTACCCACCTTGTTCTTATGGTCTCTTTCATTCCAGCTCTCATTTCCATCACTGTTTTGTTCGCCCACCTCTTGGTCTTCTCAATTGGGAAGTACTGATGTCGATGGCTGTCCATTAAAGAGATCGTAAATCATGAGGGAAGAACTTGAATTAATAGAGCTGAGCTCTTGTAACATTTCAAACCCCAGACTCAAATACAAAACACATATCTTATATGTATCCAGAGTGTTTAAATAAATGTATACTGTAATTACTTTGAAATTACTTTGAAATTATTTCCCACAGCAAATAGGGGATAAATAATGAGATATTTCAACCTTGAAAAATTTACATATTAGGATACTTGATATCCAATTTTATCCAAGAAATAATGAGAGTGAACTTTTCTTCACATTATTTTCTATTTCCACTCACACACTTTTAGAATACTTTGCAATTTTCAGAGTTCACATGCTTGTACTTACTAAAGAGCTTTCAGTTTAAGCCTTCTCGTAAGCAATAATAATAGTGTATTGAAACAATGCTTTTGTGTGTTAATTACAACAAAACGTTTGACAGTTAGGATTGAAGTTGTCTACGCTATTACACTTCATTATTTTAATGAAAATTAAACGAAATGGCTCTTTTATCACAATCGTCATCATCCTTGTCAGTGCAAATTGCCTTTGTGTGTCGTAACATGTGCAAATATTTTTATTTAATTTTTAATCTAATTAATTAGGTTTTACTATGAATTAATTTTGATTTCTTGTGATTTTTCTCAAGTAGGTCGAACAAAGCTCTTTTACTACCCTTCTGTATATTCGAGTATTAAAATAATCAATAAAAGGCTTAAAGTAATTTGTCATTGACAAAACCACACAAAATTAAATTGAATAACAATTGGATTATGACATGATTGCCAAGCCCACAACTACTAACTACTGATACCATCAAAACCCTAAATTACAAACGAACTTTAAATTATTGGAACTTAAATTTTAAAACAGACTACCGCTTACTAATGATATAAACAATATATCTCTTTCTCACTCTTAATATATCTAATCAAACAATAAGCTTTAGTGTTTGACGTATATCGAAAGTAAACTATGGAAAAGTCACATTTCGGTAACTATCAAGTTTATTTTTAGGTGGAATAGGATTTCGATTCACGGAAGTTCACTTTATTGAAAAGGAACTCATTTGAGCATTGCTACGTAAAAAGGTTTTTCACTATAGGAAATAAATCACTATGGCTCTCTAATCCTATAGATGGAAATGACATTCTGCCTCTAATACTTGGTATATTCGAATGCACGATCTCCTCTGCAATCAGACCAATTCGGAATAAATAATTTTGAATAAATACAAATGTTTTCCTTATGTAAGTCAACATTCCTACCAATTCCCTTTCATGCCATAAAAATATAAAAGCCATTTTGACACTCTCTAAATTTAATAAGTTTGAAAATTGATATTTAAAATGTCATACCTTTAACTGGAATTAGGTAGAACTCGTGACTACAAGACTGAAATTGACCCATATCTATTTCTCATTCCCAAGGAAAAAAAATTGAACGGAGAGCTATGTAGAGCTTGCTCTAATCGTATCTAAAATACAATCTTTTCTTCAAACTGATTAAATTTGAATATAAATCATGATTGTTTTAGTGAGCAAAGTTAAGGTTTGGATTTCAATCTTGGCGCAAAGTGGAAATAGACAATTATGCACTACTTTAAAGTAACTTCATACAGTTTAGTTCAAACATCTGCTTTCGGAGATCCCTTTCTTGACCTCATCATAAAATTTGTATTAATGCTAAAACTATATATTAATAATCCCAGTCATATGTTTAAAGCACATATTTACTGACTGGTTAATAACTATTCAGATATCAATGGCTAAGATGGCATTCACTTGGATGATTAAATACATAAAAACCAATTCCAATTATTACTTTAAAAATTCAAAAATTCTCGGTATTGCATCTGTAAACACGGAGTAACAAGATATTTTTCTTTCATGGAGGAAATTTTTATTATAATGTTGAAAGTTATGAATAGGGTAACAATTCATAATTATCCAGATTTATCTAGAATAAAATAAAATTATTTAATTAATCGTAAAGCAAGCGCTAAGTTTTCACTGGATGGTGTATAATAGTAGTATCAAAATATATAAATTTAAAAATTAAAAATTTTAGTACTCACTGTTTTATAGCAAAAAAATGATAATGTATTCAGCAACATATTTTAAATGTCTTCATTCCGATTTCAGTAATTTTTAAGCAACATCCTGTGTTGGGTTCAATTAACAAAATGTATTGGGGTGCTAATTGCTTTATTTGATTAGATCTATTTTCTGGGTATGTGAATGGAAAGGCGTTTGTCCTTTTGACCTCCCTAACAAACCTCCAACCAACTAGCGCATTCACCTACCCACCCGCTTCAAGATCAAAACCTTTTGTCTTTCATTATTACTCACCTTGCATATCGGCCCAACTATATTTAACATAAACAGTTTACGTATAACATATGTTTGTTCAGTGGGATGGATTGAAAAGGAAGTCGCCATATACACCTTCAGCTGCCTAAATATAAAAAAATTGGGCGGTTTTAGGCGTATTGTAAGGTTAAGGAATCAGTTCAATGAGAGGAAAGAGTGTGAAGGGTGCCCAACTTGATGGACTCTTCAAATCGGCAGGTTATTTAAAGAAGTCTGAGAAGTCTAGGAACCAGCATCGAAACGCTTTGATTTATTTTGAATTTTATTAAAAACATCGCCGCTTTTAGTATCCAGTTTACCTTAAATACAACTTTAAACATTATTAAAATTTAAGAATAACAATCAGTTTGTTAATTGACCTTCTCATTATCTGAAATGAACTTGAGACGAATTAAGAACTAGGACTTTCTCGAGGATTGTGAAACACTTTGCACTTTGAGTTCCAAGGAAATCTTAAATTTTATAACCAATCGAAGTAATTCCATTCTTCTCATCATAAGACTACCTCAAAATCGAAAATGTCGCAGCTCGTATTCTCGATGCCATCAATGACCGGTTATTTTTTGAATGAACAGTCTATACAGAGTAATATAGACACCTCACTGGTTGATCACCACAAACAAATCAATTAATTATTTAGATAGATAAATCGAATTAAATCAATATGAGGTTACTTTAAAACACATTTGTGGTCCATTAGTAAAATGTTACAGATTTTGATGATGGGAAATGTCTAGATACTGTACCACTCAAATATTGGAATAAGGGAAGAACGGGAAGAGTAATGAGGTCAAAACATCAAGAGTCCTATTTTAATTCCGGATTTATTGAGTCATCTATTTTTCCATTTCGTTTCTTAGTATTCCAATATTCAAAGTTTCCAGAATGTTTACGAGGATGTTCATGCTCATGACGATTCAACTGAGTTGCTTGTTCAGCCACTTCAAATTATGTAGTTCTTCTTGCACCCAAAGCAAACACTGACAACAGCTCACAGAACAGCCCACTCAGGCTACTTATGGACAGACAATCCATGTTTCACCTATGAAAAAATCGATATAGCCAGAGGCATTCACAAGGATTGGCATCTATTGCTTGTCGGTTTTCTTGTGTCTTCCGCCATTTTCAGTTCTTTATAAATAAAGACAAGGCAGACGCACTCCTTAAGCAGACGGTAGTTTGGAGGGAAACTGGCACAGTTGGGGTCAAAATATGCATTTAAGTGTAGCCGCGATTGACCATATACAGACATGTGGCAAGATAAGTGGTAAGCCAGCAGGTGTCGGAAGCGGTTGTGTCGGTCGACAGGAGAGTGACCACTTATATGCTTCAAACATTTATTCACTAATCAACCATTTTTGGATTGCTTATGGTAAAAGAATGTGGCTACTAAGCAAGCTGACCAATATAATTCAAATTGGAAAATCAGCTTTTGTCAATCAAGAGATCAGGTCTATAAATACTGTATAAATAGCACAACTAAGAGACTTCATCTGAACCAGGTCGATCAACTGGTGATGGCAAGTTAAGTTCAGGTACTCCACTTTGATTGGGTCATTGATATGGAAATCGGAAATCGATGTGACACTTAGTTCCCGGTGAAAAATATACCGAAATTGAAGCAAATAAGTAGAATTTAATGAATAATCGATTTAACGTTGAAATTGTAATATCTACGCCATGTCCGTCACTGGTGATCTTCATCGTCTTCCCCTATCAATACCTACACCACATAAGCAAGCCTACATGGTTACCAATTTACGTAATAGAGCTGTCTCCTACAATTATCATTATTGATTGATATTGGTAGGCATTATCGTTAGTTACTCTATTGAGGTGAGGATTATCCAGTGGAGTTATCATTTTATTTATTAGGTAAGTTCATAATGAAGGCGATGACAGAGCATTTTCTGTGGCCCATCCCACACAATTACTGCCTACATTTGTTAGGGTTAATTTTTTTCTATTTGAGCAATGAATGAATGGGTGAATGAATAGCGGAGATTAAAGGGGTAGGCGGAGAGAATTGATGGCTGAGTAAATGCACGCTAGTATGAGGGAGAACGTGTTAAATAACAGGATTCTTCATTGCCTATGGCTCCAATTGTACGGATTGAAGCGTACCATTGTGTTCGTGCGTAAACCAATGGAAAATAGCGGTGTGACTATCTAAATAATTTAGTCAAAATTTTAAATAATGGTGCAGTAGGCATCTTACGCCTTGGTGCAAAAAGAGATTGTAAGATTATTACCCATCGGGGCACATCCGGTCCTATTGAAAGCTAACGACATGGATCAGTTATGGTCGGTGAAGGAATGGTAGAACGCGATCTCTATCCGGAAAACCTTGCTAAAACCACCCTTAACGAGCTTTTGAAAATTCTAGGTCCTCATAAAGTAACACCAGCCTTAACTCACGCAGTTGCTCTTTCATGAGAAAAGTCACACTGAAATGTCTGGGGCAATTTTAGAAGGTGAACTAAAATTGACATCATGTTATCTAAAAAGGCGTATTGAACAACCACCTCAACAGGCTTTATAACATTGAATTTATCCTCCACAAATGCTTGTTCCCTCCTGTTACTGGTTGGTTGACTATTTAGAATAATGGTTATTCAGAGCGCGTACTTAACACTAATTCTGAACACACTTGATTATCCTTTGCTACTCATTGCGTATGATCCAAATTTCAAGATTCAACACCTAGGTTCTAGTGTGTGTTTTGGCCAGGAAATGGCGTACTTGGCAATAATGTAGTTCCATTCCGATAGTCGGTGTGCTTTAGTACTCAGACCAAATAAGACCTTACATCCTTCTGACATAAATATAAAATTAGCTAGATGCAAGCGGCTTTCTTAGGTGAGAGAGGAGGAGGAACTGGGAGGATATAGGAGGATTCCGTACCGAGCAAGGACAATTCCGGGTTAGGAGGAAGAGACAAGGTGGGGTACGATAATGCGGTTGACTGACTTCCCATACCTCTTTCATTAAGGTGTAGATAGGAGTCAGAAGGCTTGGATTACACTGAGAGATTGAGCAGATCTGAGAGCCAGGAAGCATAACTATCACAGTGCCCTAATGTGTTCCTGTCCAAAATATGCAACGCTTATTGGCTGGCTGATAATATAGAATATTTGGTCATATTAGATCAAAATTTTGTCCGAGAAAAATCTTATTTAGCTTACAATCCTCAAAATATTGCTTTCGTTTGAAACGGACAAATAGATATGTGTCTTTCCGTCTGAAATGTTGACACTTGAAATATTTTAATTTACGAATCACTTGCATGCTATAAATTAGGAACGTGTTTCTGAATTCAGGTTGTGTTCAATATATAACCATCATTCTGTCTGACAATCGAGACTCTGTTTCCAAGATACCTTTTAAATGTTTACGAAATTGTTAAAATATTGCCACAGTAAGAAATTCGAATACTGAATTTCCTATTCAAATCAATTGAGTGGCCGTCAAGAAGTAGCATTCGAAGGTCAGGGTCATGAATCTTGCAAACAAGTTCCTAACATTTTAAGAAAGTTCAGGCAACTGTTTAATCACAAATGAAAGTTCGAGAAAACTCAATATATTCGTTCTTCATATATTGCTAAATAGTTTAGCCGTTTTATTTCTTAAATCGCTTGTTATTTCCCTCGGTGTATAAATTTTTTTATGGAATGATTAATAAAATTTTAGCATCTGATAAATGGCTTGAATGCCATCATATGATATCGCCGTTAGTGCATTAATTTCTACTGAGATGCAGGACATCTGATTAACGTAGTTAAAACCGCCTAGAATGTTCCAGTTCAATCCATTGAAGTAAAAAGGGTATTCAAATGAACACTCGTGATTTATAATCAACTGTGTACTGTCAACTACACGCATACATTAACACAATCTGATGGATTGCAATTCGTCCATCACATAACTATAGAAAACAGAGAGCTTTATGAACTGAACTTTTAATCACCGCACACACCCCTCTACTCCCTCATCTATCTCTCCCTGCCACTGCATGCCTTCTCTTTGTTGTACCTCTCTGTACAATGTCGCACACACACACACACACACACTCGAATACCATGCGCGCTAGCATAGCTCGTAGGGGCGCCAGAAAGTTTGTGTCACTGTGATAGTCGTGTGTACTGCTATCTACCACCCATCTTTATGTCCCATTATATACCTCATGCCAATAGTTTCGGGTTCTCATTTAACAAACTCAACATGTCCCTACCTCGCCAATTTCGAAGCTTTTAAAACTTCGAAACTGCTACTACTGAAATTGTGTGCAAAATAACTTTTGCATTTCATTATTTTAGAAAGGTAGGGTGCGCGATAGACTTACCTCCACGTGGGGCACCCCGGGCAACGCATACTCATACGACAAAAAGGGTCCATAAACCGGCAGTTGACTTCAAACTACCATGATCCCACTGTATGTCATATTCGACCACCTCCACAGCACTCACCTCACATTACTTTTTTTCTACGTTTGTGTCTGTCTCTTTAACATCTGTGAATCACTCTTATCTTCCCCCTCCCTCTCGACTTTTTGTGACTTTGATGATCCTCCCCTCTGTGAAGCCCAAAGCCAACTAAAGGGCTAATGATAACTAACATAAAGCCTGCCATTTGACATAAATAAATAATTAGAAAAGTGACCTCTTCCGGACAGTACCTTCATCTCTTTGTTTAGGTTGGAAGTTAGTCCAAATTTCTTCTGAGTGCCCATCAAACTGGATAGTAAAATTTCTTCATTACTGCGTTTCTCTCGGAAGGTTTTAATTTGTTAATATAACACCGTCTTTTGTGCTATAGGATTTATCTCTTCTTCTCAATTTTGAATTAGCTGCAACTTTAATTAATTTACAAGAATTATTCAGAGATTTCTTTTGTTAAACAGGATAATTATATTATCTAATTACTCACAATCACGGTTGTAATTGATCCAGATCCTATGAGATTTGACTACTAAATAACTTTACCCTTGAGATACTTCATAAAAATTAAATAATATATATTTATTGTGGTAGCTGAAGGTCATATAGTGGACGGTTTTGCCTAGACTTGTCGTTAAGACATTAGATACTGAGGAGAATTTGTGAGACTTTATGTAGACACTTGAGAGGTTAAATTACTAATCTCGAGATTATGGATCTACTCTGCCGACTTGACGTAATTCTCTACATCCATCATTATTTATGCACCAACAGGTATCCCGTCTGTGACCTTTTCACATTGTAGGTAAAAATTTTGAAAACAACTCCGTTGGTAAAATCTTGCGATTTGTATAATCTGCCATAAAGTCGGAACCAGAAGCCAGAAATTAGAAGAGTAAGTACAGAGAATTCGTAAAGTTGTTAGATTTTTCGTTCTGCTTTTTCATTACACCAACACGAAGTGTCTGGAAAAAGAATTATCGAAAGAAAATCGAAGCAGGGCTCTTGAAGTATTGGAAAGATCAATTTTTCGTCCAGAAATGGTTAGGATGCTGTTTTCAAGGCAGACGTCACCTTCAGTCTAACCCTCATCAAAACAATCATTTTGAAAATCAGCTTCACATATTCCTTGAAGTGGGGAGAAAGGAAGTAATTATCGAAAATTCCGTCGATTAGATTTCTTTAAGCTCTGTCCAAACAATTTTCAATTTCTGCAATGACCAGAGTTTCACTTATTAGATTGGTATTATTAACACTATTTTTCCTAAACGGTCATATGTATTTTGCAATAACCAAAGGTCAATATCTTGTAATAAAATTGGTTAGGTGATTAATACATACTCCATGCATATTAAACATCGTTTTTGGAATTAATAATAAAATCATGCCTCAAAATCAGACAGCAAGAACATTCAAATCGACTTTTAATGGGTACTCTTTCTGTTACAGAGCAATAAATCATAAATTATTAGTTAAATATGCAGCAAACGAGACTATGTGTGAAGTTAATTAAATTAACGAGGTCTTTATTTCAAGCGACTTTCGATCCGAGATATATTCACCAGTCGAAATGAGCTAGTTAAAACGAAAAAACCAGAACTATGGTGAATAATCAGATCTAGATTACGCCGAAATTCACAATTCGAAAGGTGATGAATCTTCTTGCTCCTTTTTCGTGCGTTTTTTCCAACGAAACGGGTATTAAGCAGGGGACTTATTGTTTACAAATTCAGCTTTGTATTATTAATAGGGATAGGGTACCTTGCTGAGCCATCAATATTAACCCTTTAACGCACTTAGAACCGTGCAGTCCTCTTTCTAAATAAGCTCCATTGGTACAAGACTCGTAACAGAAGTCTATACGTCTATAGCCTTCGCTTGATACCACCGAAATTCATCTTGTCGGCATCAGTCTGCTGTGAGACACGCATGAGTGCGGTTGGGTGCATTTTTCAAAAAATAATTCGGCGTTACAGGGTTAAGGATTACGTTAAGCTTGGTACTTATGTGTGCTTTAAATTTTAAAACAGTAAGTGAATATACGATAATCCAAGCATAGTCCTCTCTGTTTTCGAGACCTAGTCATTCTCGACAGGGTAGAAATGATGTAAACCATGTTTAAAGTTCTTTGAACACTGACAATAGTCATTATTTATTCTGATAAGTATATACTTATGTTAAAGCTGCCATAGTAGCTTGATTAAAATCACTGAAGTACTAAACGTTTCCTTAACATATTGTCTTCATCTTCAATATTCTAATCTACTTTTAAATTAAACTCAATGATTTTATGGTGAACGGCAAGAAAATAAGTACGTATATAACCAATAGCAAAAAATGGAGAAAGAATGACCAGAAGTATGTGGGGAGGACATGGCTGAACCGAGGAATCCCATGCACCCTCGATCATTGTTTAACGGGCGGTGTGCTACTGATCCCGTAGCCATCAGGTGTGGCCGTGTTGCTGATTACGTTAGGGAGCATATGTGGCCTCGAGTGCAGAGACCTCGCCACCAATCAACAATCAATAGTGACGGTATGTGACTGTAGCCAAAACCATATTTAATGACTAAGCTCTAAGCCAGTGACATCACAACCCGAGTAAACGCCTTCACTTCATGTGCTCTTTCCCCAAAAGTCAAGACTTATTTGTGTAGCATTCACTACAAGTATAAATCATATTCGGAGCACCAAAAGTGACTCACTCTCCATTTTACTTTCAGAAATCAATATTTTTACTTAACGGTTATTGTCTATTGCTTATTATTGTTTAAAAGGTGCGGAGTTAATTGTCGTATTGATTTATTTTAATGATTAGTCTCAACTTTTCAATATTTCCTGCCAATTTAGAAATGCAATTCATGTATCAATAAATTTTTAGGTGCTTTCAAGCTATTTAATTTATTTTTACTCACGTAACATTATTTGATTTTTTCATCATGTGGTCTCGCCCTCCTTATGTTAGAACAGGCACTGTCGTATTCCAATTTCACTCCCCAGATCCAAATTGACCGGCCAATTCGATCAAAGCCACTTTTTGTGAGTTTATCCCACGAGGAATTAACAAAAAAATTAATTATATTAAATCTTTTTTAAAGATTCCCTTTCATTCATTTGTGAAATCAGATTTGATCTTGGGAGCGTCTACATATCATTCCGCAACAATTTACTTCGCATCATTGTATCACAATCCCATAAACTTTATTCATGAAAAACAATAAATTAAAGCATTATTTAATTAAATTATTTATAATAGCTATTTATTTTATGAATATAATTATTTACCAGTGGATATTGGCATATTTCTTAATGGTACACTATAAGTAATAAAACGCCAAAGGTTCGACGCCTACGGAAATGAATGAAGAAGGTATCTCATAAATTTATAAAGCTTACCACCATGGTTCAACAGCTGGTTACTTGGCGCTGAGTCTCGTGAACAAAGTGAACTCCTGGACCAATCATTAGTGATCGAATATTTGAAACCTGAACTACCTTGCAAGTAAATATTACATAACCGCAAGTTCAAATATGAAGTGAAGTATGGTTCTCTTAATACCTTGACTTTACACCCGACGCCCACTTATCCCCTACTCATCATCGTTTGCCCGCCCACAATGCAAAATGGTGAAATTTTGCGACTGGTAATAACTCCTCGGGTTGTTTTTAAAAGCAACTGCAAAGCTAAATTTTTAATTGGAAATTAGAATTAAATGCATTTACTGGCAACTGCATCATTATATTTATAAACGCAAGGGCGATGAAACGAAAATAGTTCGATTGTGAGTGAGTTTTTGTTACTGTGACATCAAATCTAGTTCTTCGGTAGACAATGCCATTGTATATCATTTGTTGTCAAGAACGAGCATATAAGTTACTTCAATTTACGAAAGAGTTTATAATCTTAGATGGCAGGGGATACAGGGAAGTTATTAATTTAAGGGAAATTAGAAAAATATACTCATACACTGTCGCATTCAAACTCCGTAAACTCCGTATTTATGGGTTTAATTCTCCAATATTTCTATAAACGCTTCATTTTCTTAGTTTATCAGTCATTCGTTGTTATCACAGCTGACGACTGTATTATATGTTTTGATCCAGTACGAAGGATATCATAATTATCTTTCAAGTTCTCCCAGTAGTAGCTTAAAAGAATTCATTTTGAGTTGTGAATAAGATAAACTGATGAATTCCAGTTTTGAAATTACGGTTTTTACATAATCTAGTTGCATTTAGAGCTCTTACACCCTTAAAACTTCATTCCTTGTGGTTTGAGAGCGCTCAGTTGGGTATTTGATTAGCAGAACCAAAGCAAGTCGATGAAAATTGTAGGAGTTGTCATTTTTAATTGCAATGGTTGATATTTATTCATAATTTTACCATTTCGCATTCCATAATTCAATTCTTATAGTTACTGAACCAAGATAGCTGAATGATACTACCTTCATTGACTTTGACATATCAGAGTTCACTTAAATTCACTCCTAGTGTACTTTAATAATACTTACGAATGTCAATTTTCAATCTTTGCATCCTGTGATCTGAATCTAATTTTTGATTTGACCTTTGAAACTAAAATGTTAGAAGATCTTCCTTAGAAAACAAGATGAAATCAGTAAATTTAGCCTAACTATTATTTAATTTCCGACCTTTCTTTGGAGTCATAAATCAATTGTAATAAGAAGTGTTAAGAAAATCCTTCCCTCTTTAAGATAAACTCTCTTAAGAAATCGGCGTCTTGGTCAACCTAACTAATTAATGTGAGTTACGTTCAGACCGGAATCGAAACTCTAACTGACATTTAGTCATAACACTGGAGTCGCCTGAGATGAAACGTATTAGTCGGATAAGTCTGCGGGCTTAAATCAAGGGTACAAGCCCTTTTTACAATCACCATTATTAAGCAACAACTACCTCCTGAAATGTACTAAAAGTTTTAGATTTAACAACCACAATAATTGGAATACGTAATGCTAATTGAACGTCAGGCACGTTTCAAATTGAATTAACTCTAGTCAGTTGAAATTGAATATAACATCTCAATTCTATGGGTTATGTTATGGGCCTCTGAAATAGCCTCTCAGTATTAGCCAAAAGCTCCTTTTTACTCAGTATACGCAAGTGTAATTATCAAAGTTAAGTCTAATAATAACTTCTTGAATATATTTAATTTTCTACGCTTTTCACAACGAAATGAAATTATTCGATCATTTCTAATAAGTTAATTAGCATATTGAATATATTATTTAAAACTTATCAGGAATTCTAAATTAATTAATTTGTGGTTAATTAAACTATTCAGAATAATCAATCATTTTAATATATTTAAAGCTGTTGTTATTAAAGATGTAACAATTTAAGTGTTATTTGGAATAACAAATATATTCCGCTGAGAAATTGTATTTGTTCGTGAAGGGATCAATTTTATCGATTTTTCACCGAAAGATGAATCATAGTTACCGATTATTAATGCCTTTACATAAATCGATACTTGCATATCAAATAAAAGATGAGAGATTAACAATGGGGTGCTTTTAACTTCTCTCTGATATTATATTTTATTGCGTTTTGCAAAAGCACTTTAGGACTTGAGTGAGGTAATAAAATAAACCTTAGCACTCTAAGATAATAGTAAACTAATAGTATTAAAATAAAAATGGTCAGTTTTTCAGCATCTGGTGTTGGTTAAAGTTAATTTGCTGATAGCCTAGATTCAAACCACTCCTGGCCATGGAAACTGTGATTCGTGAGTCATCCAGCAACTAATCAATGAGAACTAGATAGTTATTCGAGTGGAAATTAAAAAAAACGAGGTCTATAATTTAGCAAAACTCAGCTAAGCAGTTACGACTTATGCTGGTTGGGACAAATTTAATTGAAAACATAACTCAGTTGTTGATGAAAATATTTGGGTGACTTTCCACTGCAAATTTAACACTAATTAAACGAAAATTTTTGGTTGCTTTAAAAAATAAACTTAAGCCTAAATAAGCTTGAACTGAAGGCGATATTTGTAATTATTCTAATTAAATAAGATGTGGTTGTTAATTCCGGTATGCTATGTGCTGTCACTAAACTGAGTCAGATGTGTATAAGGAATTAATTAAATTCCACCGTCTATCTCAAGTGAGTCAAGTCAATTTTAATTTCTAATTAAAGGCTTAATCAAACTGCAATTAACGCCAATCAATGCAACCAAATCAACTTTCTCGAGAGGCGTATGTAAATTACCATCAGTGATTCTGGTAATAGAATGACATTTTAAAAATTATGAATTCGGCCTACACTATTTTCACTCCAATCGGAGGTATTCAAAGCACTTTCAGTGAATTCCAAAATAACCATACTAAAACTCATCATGTTAAGCGAATTCGTATACTGTTTTAACTTATTTTCTAGCCCACAATAAAAGCTATAAATTTCGAGATTAATGTACTATTATTTTATTCAGTATATTTACACAAGGTAGACGTTGACACCATAACGACAAAATTTGGAGTGGATCAAGAGGTCTTTTTGGGATGGAGAGGGAGGAAGAAAGGAGATACAAATACACACGAAATTTTGGGCAGAGTTTTTAAGAGGGCAAGAATCCGTGCTCAACTGATAATCACAGGCACACAGGACAAGCCAAAAAATTGGATGAATGGGATAGGGTGAAAAAAAAACAACGTCCTCAATTCACCGGACTCAACTTTGAAGGCAAAGAAGGTGGGGGAGGGGAGACTAAAGGTACCTGTGAGGCTAAGGTCATATCCCCAGCAGGCAATTGCTGATTGGCTGACGCTGCAAATTGAACAACTCGTGAAACAAGGTTACAAAATGAGTTTGGAGATAGGAATGGAGGCGGAGGACCTGCAGGAGGTAGGAGGGAGGGATTGGGTGATGAATTATCGATTAGTGCAGTAGGAGAAACACTAGGAGGAGGAAATTTCTTTAATCCACCAGATGATCCTCCATTACCGGAGGCACTAACGCTCGACTGATACTGGAAATGCGTTTTCAGATGTGAGAGAACATTACTCATAACAGGGTAGCGATTTCTTGCGACAGAAAAGCGCACAGCACATGTTCGTTCGCGTTTCTCTCGACAGAGATGGCAGTAGAAGATGCCAGTCACTCGTTTTTGACCATTTTCACCCCCACCCGTGACCTCCATCTCCATGTCAAAGTGCTGCCCACGCACAAGATTGGCGTTGACAAATTGTCGAGCGGCTAAGCGACATGCACTAGCAGAGGAGTGTTGAATAAGCCTTTCCACATCAATGTTATCAGAAAATGAATACCTTGATTGAGGAGAGGTGGATTGAGATTGTGATGGCAATGAGAATCTGCCTCCACCCATACAGTCAAGGAGTCTTTTACATTCACCATCAAAGGAAGGGGAAGGATTTGGCAGGGGTGGATGATTCGCAAAAGGAAGATTATCTGTGGAAGAAATATGGGCAGGAGGAGGAATGAGATTTGAATCAACTCCTCCGTTTGCAAAAGCTGGATCTGGAGGACTACCTTCGGAAGATGAAGCCATAGATGATACACCGGGATTCGAGCAATCCGTTTGTGTAGCAACATCAGAAATTACATTATAGGGGGTAGAGGGTAGTGTTAGAAAACCATTAGATCTTTTCAGTTCCTCAACAGCTAAACGAAGACCACAGACAACACCAGCAGGCAATTTAAAATTACTCGGATGTCGAGCGTACAATGGGCCAAGGAAATGCTGACGAATTTTGTGAGAAGCAATCAGAGCACAAGTAGTGCCTACAAAAGTCTCCAATTTTCGAATATTTGTCTCGTTATTCAGGCAGGAAAATACGACTGCATTGTCAAATCCCGCCAATTCCAAACAATGTATGACGTAGTCAGCTCGTATATATTTTCGAATTAATTCACGGAGAGCTGGGTCCATGGGATTTGGAGCAGCTGAAAAATAGTGATTTTCGTCGCCTTCACCACCGCCTTCCTCACAAACGGTGTACTCTTCATTCTCATCACCTTCTGAAAAATCCGTTTCGCCGCCTATGGGTTCACCTGGAGATAGACTTGGTTTGCTTTCTGGGGCCCGATGTTCTAGGGTCTCCTCTTCGTTATTATCGGAAATAGAGTTAAATGAACTTTTTATTCGCTTTTTGAAGGAAGGCTCTGAATCTTGCTCGAAAATGCTGCGCTTTCGCATGTCGACTACTTCATCATTACAGTCCATTTTCATTCCTAAAATTAAAGGATTATAAAAGAAATTTACTCTGGAAAATCTATGACAAAAATGTCCTCAAGACAAAAAGGAGACGAATAAATATACTACTAATTCCAATGCTAGCTTTTTGCCGAAATCAATCTAAAATTAGTTCTACATTCAGCTCAACAAGCAGAAAAATTGTAATTCTTAATTATTATTAGTCGAATTAAACGCAGCCACAATAAAAAATATACATTAATACTTACCACAATCCGCGAAAACTTATGACCTCAAGATGGATTAACCCGAGAACTCCTTTATTATCTCTTAATAAATACGAATAAACATTAAAGGACGTTGCGATTGGATGAAAAATGCCACTAAACTAAGTCATCATTGGCCGAGGTCACTAAATACCCGATTGGTTTATTCAATTTGAATAAAGAAATAAATATTATGGGGTTAATAATAGACAAATAATTTAAATTTAAGAATGATAATGCAATTTAATATAATGAAAATCAAATAAATACAATTAACAAATTAACTGTAGTTTTAATAACTGTAATAAAATAAGCACATAATTTATTTAAGCGGTAATGGACATAGTCCTAAAACTATAAAATATTCTGTTTTAAACATTACATAATGACGTTAAGTTTGCTCTTAGAGGATTCTTTTGATAAATGGTATGATAATTTTCTTAAGGTGCATAAATTCCGCAGAAAGTCTGAATTCGATTATCGTTCGATGCCGTAAATGCTGAAAGCTTAAACGAATTGAGCCCCATATCAAATAATAAAATAATCTAGCACAATACATTTTCCTTATTGATTTCATTATGTAAATATGACTTAAAATGCTTCAAATTGTTAATAAATGCATAGATTAAGACTGCCACGCACTGAATATAATTTGTTGTGCTTAAGTAGGCGCATGTAATGCGATTTATCTTCACGCTATATAAATTACTGTTATTTTTAAAAGACAGTCCGGCATAAAAATTCTGCTAGTTATCTCATAAATAGACGATATTTACACATTCAGACTCCTTGTAGTTATTTTTAATAGGAAAATTTCTAGTGAAAATCTAGGACGTCGACAATCATTGTTGGACATTCTGGATTGCTTGAATAATTAATATCAAATTAAAGTATAATCAAGTAGATTTAACTTGGGTCAATTGCATTTTAAAATTCATATTACTTTACAGGCCATTTATGACTAACTATAAAACTAATGCTGAATACGGAAAGCCAGTGCGGGGCTGATGGTCACTGTGACAATTGGTGTTAAAATAAAGCGTGCCCAACAAGTGAGACGTTTCCTCAATAGATGCTGCTGCAAATACAAAATATTTCAATCACACGTTCTAAATATTACATTTTTATTAATCTTTATTTTTTTGCGAAATATCTCGCAGATTTGATTTCGAGGCACTTCAGTTATTTTGGAGATAATGCAAGAAAAAGTTCTTTTACCAATTTTAACACCAACTTTTTCCTTCTGACACATTTAAATATAATTTTTATACATATAAATATAATTTTTCTCTTAATTTAGGTGAAGAAAATCAATGCCAAATTATAATATATGATATATATTATATGTATATATATATAATATATCAATTCAGATACAATTAAGGCATTGAGCTTAAATCAAATGGACTTTAAGATAAAGATGCTATTATGATCCTCCAAAAGTTTAAGAACAATGTTGAATATATGCTTAATTATAGCTTGACATTACATGATCTTAATTCCAGCAATTCATATGAATTCTTTGTGATAACAAAATTAAAATCACAATAAAATATCAATTTTGATAAAAAATATAATAGTTGGTCCGGGAAAGTGAAAAAGAGCTGCAATACAATGTTATAGTGGCAAATGTTTAATAAATCAGAGCAATTTGTTTTACAGGCTAAGAATGACAGGCGACTGAAGTAAATTTTAATGCTCATTTGTTCTTGTATTTTCAGGCCGGGTATCGTTACGTATCGATGCTAATTTATTGATTTGATCTGTTTTTTTTTCTTTAAGGAATTTAAGTCTCTCAATTATGAAATAAAGTCTTATTTCGGTTTTCTACCTGGACTTTTAGATAATTTATTACAGTTATGTTGTTTTCCCTGCACATTGCATATGGTGTCTTAAATTCATTTTATTTAGTTTTCATTTATTTTGCCTCATTCTTATTGTTACTTAACTTTCGAAATAAATAGTACTTAGCTTCACGCATAATTTTGTTAAATTTATTTGATCAATTGATAATAACGTTTCGTTGCTTATATGTATCGCAAGCCTACTAGTGTATTTTACTTCTATTTTGTTTGGTGTTTTAATCATTGTATATTTTGTAGCTTGTTTCATCGCTAAATAAAATGGACACCGAAATGAATGCGTCGGAGAATTTGCATACTCAGTCTGATGATTCAGACAAAGTATCCGCTAAACAGGCTGGTAGAGAATCGTCCATGAAACAGTCTTCAGCTGAATGCGACGAAGCACCTGTCGCAAACCTCCATGAAAACGAAGAAAAGAATGATGATCCTAGCAAATCGTCGCAAACTATTAAAAAATTACCAAAATCAGATAATAAACTAGTAGTCCTTGATGATAAACACGAGGCAAATGCACATGCTGCTTCGACGGGTGATAATTCACAAGGCAATCAGAGTTTCATTATTGCCTCTAGGACTAAAGAAGTCGATTCCATTTCTAAAGTGTGTGAAGAGGACCGAGGTAAACAAGGTGAAGATGATCGAAATGTTCAGGCGGAAGAGGACTTGGTGTACTCCGGTGAAGAAGAGGAAGAAGAATATTTGGAAGATGAGGACGAGGATGTGCCTATCAGGAATCGCCGAAGACATTTTGGAGATTCTGATGAGGAGGAAAGTTGTGATGAGGAAGAGGAAATCGTACAAGAAGAACCGCGCCATGTTGGTACATTTCAAACCGACAACGAAAGCGGGCAGGATCAGCCACAGGTTGAAGATGGAATTGCCGACAGGGAAAAGAACGCAGAGGGTGAAGTGGGAGCAAAGGCCAAAAGAGCCAATCGTCGCGATCCCACTTATGTCCCTAGGGAAGGAGCCTTCTTTATGCATGATGCTAGAGATGCTTCAGACAACGAGGAGAGTGGCGATCGACGCCAATCTTCAAGACCTAAGCCCTCAAAGAATCGACCAGGTATTACAGCAGAGTGGTCTCATGATCTTTACGATGAACGTGAACAACAGCCCCTTTCAACAAATGAAATTATCTCTCGCTATGGTTACAATATTCGTGACAGACGCGCCGATCAAATTGACGATGCAGCTTCTCCCTCTGTTCGAAGACGTTCAAATAATTATAGCGGTCGAGGTCGTAGACGCTTTTCTAAACCGTCACAAAATCCTCCCCCTAAATCTAAATCAGTTGCTTTCGCCGAGAATGATTTCCCTTCCCTTCAAGAAGCCGAGGAATTAAATAGAGAACAAGGCTCGAGAGGTTCATATCATCAAAGGCGGGGTGGTTTCACTTTTAGTAGGCGTGGAAACTCCCATCCAAGACGTCCCGATTTTCGAAGCGATAATCCCTCGAAAAGTGAAGAATCACAAAATACTCAGACTGAACCTCAAAGACGTCATATCCGTGGAAATAGATACCAAAGGGATGAAGGTATTCTTGCTGATTCCCAAAACCGTCCTCATGGACGTCCTTATTTTCATCCCGGAAGTAGTCGACGGAATCTAGATCCAAGACCTGGAATGGATGTGCTTATTTATAATTCTAATAGTAAACGATACTCCGCAAATCGACCGCAAAATAGTAAAAATTCTCATTCACAACGTCAACCAACAAGGCAAGTGGTGATCAGAGATCAACCCAAGCAGAGCCAAAGATCGCAGAATGATAGATCCTATAACAATAATAGGAGTGCTCAAAGAAATGAACAAAATCGAGACAGGCAGGACTGTTCTATTGACCAAAATAAGGGTTAGTTTCTCGTTATCTATCATTTAATTATAATTGACTTCATTTTTATATTTTATTCATGTTTTATACTAACCCCATGGTTTAATTGTGTTATTTTCAATTATTATTCAACCGATTTTATTTGTCAAGTATTCATATTCTTTTTTATTCAATTTAGTTTCTAGTTCCAATTATAAATTAGCTATAGTAAACCAATAATTTGAGAATTCGGGTCGTTTGCATTTTGGCTACTCTTCCTTCGTCTTGATAAATTCTAACTCAATGGTGATATCCTTGTGTCTGAAATGGGGAGGTTTTTAAAGGGACAACACAGTATAGGGATTATTTCATTAATATAATTTTTGGCTGAAACACTTACTTATTTGTGATGGTGCCATTTGACAAACAGTGAACTTTTTGTGCCATAGGACTTTAAAAACTCGTGTTTTATGGTGTTAATAATCATTTCTTCTGATAACAGATGCGATTTTCACTTACAAAATCTGGGAGTTTGATATCGTTAAACCATTTATTGAAAGTTTGTCACATCATCCATTTTAGTAGTCGACAGAAAAAAAAGTTGAATATGCCTTTTACAGATTCTGTTTACAATGGTAATTAGCTCAGAAACCACCGAAATGGTATTTCATGGGCTTCATTTCTACAAAGTCGGAAGGAGATATGACGAGCTGCAAAATTTTTACAATAGAGTTTACCTTGAGCCAGTTATAGTGATCTTAGCTATACTAAAATCAGGTAGGCTAAGTAGTTTTCTGGTGTCCTTTATTCTAATTAAAAGACTTGGACCTCAAAGATAATAATGCGTCACTGCTCAACATGCAATCTTGGTCAATCCAGACGTACGCGCTTTTACAATTAGACGACGAAGTCGAATTCTTTTGTAAAACTTCCCGTGAAATTATTATGAGCAATATAGTCTGTTGTTCGAATTGACCAAGTATTTTATGAATATTAGAAGAAAATATAGAGTAGCAAACTATCCGAGTAATGCTCTGCACGTATGACCGCACACTCCAAATGTTCGATTGCACATTTTATCGAGTGCGGATTGCGTACGCCATATAGCTCCCCCTCTAGAGCGTTTTATTTGAGAATACGCTTGGTAATTGTACATAATCGGCAATTCGAGAGGTGGAAAGTAAGTTTTCGACCATAGCGAGTGCGGGAAGGTTTGGGTCGGGAAATGCAAGGTTTTGGGTCAACCGTATCTGCGGGAAATGACTGGAATATAAGAGTATATCTAGTAGTATAGCTAGCAACAAGGAGGGCAAAGTGAAGTGTATGTAATTAGCGTTCATAGTGGATACTTGATATTAGTTGGGAACGATTCGGCCGCCTGATTTCTGGATTGAGATTTTTTATGCATTCATAGTCTCTTCTTTCTTCGTCGGCTCCAAGCTGAACTTTGGCTTATCATTGACTGCAAATATTTAATCGTTTTTGTATTTCCTCTCTAGTGTTGTCTCTGGTTAACTGGACGGTTGCTATTTATATTCGATGGTTTGCAGTATTGTTGACGACGATGAAGTTTTTGAAAATGTTCACACGTTGATGGGGACGATCTCTGTAGTACAGGAGCTTGCGTTTTGTCCTTTTTGTTGAAGTTACGATTCTTGGAATCCAGCGACGGATAGATATGGATCAAGTGATGTTTTCTTGCTAGTCTCCATAGTAGAAGCTTGTGTTTAGGTCGTCTGTTTTGGGTGACTGATTTGGATATATTTTGTTGGTTTGCCACAGTTGGTTTTGCCATTTTTCTCTTGCGCTTGTTACGTTTCTTGGTTGAGATAATAGAATGTTCTGACAGAAGGTTATGAATATCTCCATTTATAGAGCTAGAGTCATCAGCGAGATCTGGAAGTTCTTGAGAGGAATCTCGTGTTTCAGTTTGCACCGACTGTATCGATTTCCTCCACTGGATTAACCATCGTTTTCGATTGTTGTCACTTAGGATCAAAAGATTCTGATGTGTTCAAATTTTGGTGCTCGATAGTGCAAATAGAAGGGAGAGGCGTATAAAAGCCTGTAAATTGGTTGTTTGTCGCATATACGATCAGATTGGTGGGCTGAAGAAAGCATTTTTCTGCAGAACGCGAGATAGTGCTCACTTCCGGACCGGTGGGATTTAACTTGGAGAAAGCACTGTCAGTCCTGAGGTAGTTGCATTCTGGCTGACATTTCTTGGCGTCATACCCGTATGTTCTATGATAGTAACAAATTTTGCTACGGTGTTTTGATGGACTACGGGGTCTCTTTGCCGCCACAGGAGGAGATGGCTGGTACGAGCTGTTCTAGTTTCTTTTGCCGTTCGGTGATGACGTCCGGTTGCCGCAAGGTTGTACCAGAGGCTTGCCTGACCTATCGTGCAAGTTGTGGATGCGGTCGGCCACTTCAGCTAATTTATCAAGATCGTCCTGAAAAGGGTTGGTGTTAAAAAGGGAGCCATGTTTGCTGGGAGGCAGTTCACCCATAGTTCTTTAAGAATTTCGTCATTCAACTCGTAACCACTAGCTAATAAACGCATATGGCGTAAGAGTTGAGGAGAACGATCTCCAAGTTCGACTAGTGCGAAAAGTTGTTTACGTTTCTCCCGAGGGACAGATAAACGACTGATAACAGCTCTTTTGAGTAGGTCTTCTGGTGCATCACCGATGATGTCGAAGACCAATGACGTGGCATTGGAAGGTAGAGCGGCGATAGCATGCCGAAACATCATTCTCTGTTTACTAACACCGCTTAGTTGTAAACCCATCTCCAGTTGGAGAAAAGAGGCATCAAGATATTCCGAGTCGGTGGGATGACCAAGAGGAATGCCAAATGCGTTCAAACCGAGATCTGCTTCCAGATATATTCTGAGGGAGTAGGAGCGAGCGAATGTAGAGTCCATAAAATGGTGATCGTTCGAGAGGGTAGAGGATCACCAAGTGAGTTATGCGATCGGAAAAAATTGCAGTGCCAGGGAGAGATTGCTCCTCTGCTGAGCGGATGAGGTCGGGCTTAGGCAATCACGTCAGGGTCACTAATTTGTACCGAGTAGCTACCCAATATGCCTCGGCTACGCCCAGAAATCTTTGTAGCAGATCTTCCTAGTTGGAAAGGCCGTCGCGGTGATAAAGAGAGGGAAAACGAGTTGCAAGCAAAACGTTTATTTTAAATTATCATCTCGACTTGCATGATTAGTTATCAAATAATTCCAGAATACTTTGAGTGAACATTAGTAGCAAACTACCCGAGTAATGCTCTGCACGTATGGCCGCACACTCCAAAATGTTCGATTGCACATTTTATCGTGTGCGGATTGCGTACGCCACAAGAGCAACCAGAACTAGAGCTTTGATTCTTGTAAGCTAAGTCTCCGTTTGTAATTATCAGAGAGTGAAGTTATTTACATAATTGAGGAAAGCTGTTAGCAATCTACAAACCGAAAGTAAATTATGTAGAATTTTGGGCTGTTTAACGCAGAAATAAACTCTTAATAATAGACTAAATACGTCTATTTGGTAGTGTCTTCAAGTAAAGGTGAATTTTATAACTATTAGTTACAGTGCTCAACAAATCTTTATCATATTGGTGTTCACACCTGCTGTTGAATAACGTCTCTCGCGTCTAATTATGATAGTAAGTCCATTTATTTAAAGTTCGTGTAGAGCCGCATGACATAGACTATATAGGGTGTACGGCTTTCAAGGTCTAGTGTAGTGAAGAGAAAATTCCTCGAGGCTTTATGGCTATTTCTTCTTCATTCTGAGTCAGTTCTCCCAATTTTGCTCATGAAGTGGTCGAATATGACATACAGTCAGGTTGTGGTAGTTTGAAGTCAACTGGCGGTTTTATAGACTTTTTTGTCGTATGAGTATATGTTGCCCAGTGTGCACCACGTGGAGGTAAGTCTATCGCGCACCCCTACTGTTAAGTATAAAAGATAAAAACGTTTATTCAAACATTTTGCAGCTTTAAAAGAAACAAATGCTTGCCTGTATGGAAAGCTTAAAAGGTTAGTGTTCTGCTCTCGTTTATTGCGCCTATTTATTTTCTATTCATTCGGGCATTGGTGTTTGTTGTTGCCTTATTGTTTGATTTTTTATTTAAAAGAAATATATTCATTTTCATAATAGATTGAACTAATCACTTGGTTATGTCATTATTATCGACATTGACAATCAGCGGAGTCTTTTTCCATACTAGTTTCGTCTCAAATTACAGATGAATTCGTTTTACTTGTTTACCTTTTCAGTGAATGCCCACTGTCGTTGAAAGACTAACTTAATGAGGTCTTATAAACCCATGGGATATTTTTTACTTCATGTAGAGTATCGTCCTAACATAGGTACATATCGTTTGAAATCTTTAAAAACTGATTTCTACTTTTATGGATATTTTCTATCAAGATAATATTAAAACTCGAGTTAATGATTGACTCCGAGAGATGTCTTTGCTATTTTTTATTGAAATCGTCTGATTTCACTTTGTTCCTATTCTCCCTACAGATGTGTCATTGACAGTTATGCATTTAGCTATCCAACTCGACTGTTTTTCTATTGTTTCTAGTATACCTAAAAATTGTAATCGTGGGATAGTGTCTGAACTCAGCAGTTCGATATGTTTTAAAGAAAGGGGATTTAACAGAAGTGGAAATGGTGCATTTAAAGAACCTTTCAAAATTTATACTTTCTGGGATATATTCTACTGCTTCGTATTCTAATGTCCGAATTTCAACTATTATCCCGATTTCACGAGCAAATTCTGTTTGCTGTGTTCAGTTTCTAGGCAAGCAAAAAGTGTCTTAGATACACCGTCACTTCCACATTATTACTGTTTCCAGTTTTGCCATGGTGAGGTCAAGCGTTATTCATCGATTGTTTCGGGGAACACAAAGGAGGTAAGGTGCATTTGTGGAATCGTGGCATCGGCCCTCATACACTTCGGGGTAGTTCACCTAATGTTTGTCGATTAACGATTTGGTTGATTCTGCGTAGCATTAGTGTTTCCAACTTCGCTCTGTAAATGCGCACCTACATCGCTAGACCGGACTTGATTGAGTTCATTACCGCGTTGGGTAATTGAAGGCGTAAAGGGAGCATTTTTATTTAAGAGTAAATGGAATCACTGCAAATCAATCTGAAAAGATTGCTACTCCCATTAGACGTCTGGGTTCATTAGTTCGTCCACTTTTTAGAATAATAGATGTGCAGATATTTTGTGTTAACTTCGGACTCTCAACTGCCGTATTTTGTCAAGTACAATTTAGTATTGGATCCCTGGATGCATAAAGTGATGGTCGCTGGCAATGATTGGTTTTGTAACTAGAATATTTCCCACAGTCAAACTTTTTAAATTTCGATTCTTTCAGGTTTAATCCTAGATTTTTCCGTTCTGTTAGTGTCCTAATATTGATTAGCTGCCCATGTAACCTCCATACACTCGTCTCTTTTTGCATCCGAGGTGTCTTATTAATGTTATGACAGGATTTAAATCGCTGATTCCTGTTTGAGGTATCAGCCTCAGTGCTTTTGTTATATTTTTCGCGAATACGCATTTTTCATCTCAGGGGGCTTATACTTAGTTTAAATTTCAGCTCCTATTGCTTCGGTTACCGAGAAAGACGAACTCCAGGTATCTGTTGGATCGGCTGGTGATTCTGCGCCCCAGGATGGTAAATAGGTCGTAATCTAGACGATGAGTGGATTTCTCCCGTCCCCATGTTTTTTCTCTATTGATTATAATTGTTCTTCCATCTCTCATTTGACGCTCTACTAATATTACAACTTCAGATATTTATACATTTGGACTATCATGCTTCTCAGCCTTGGTGTATTAATCTTTTCCCTATTTTTGTAAATTATTACTTATGTGGTTGCTACTGAAATAATATAAGTAGAGCTCATTTATGATTGTAAATGAAAACATTCCTGTTTTGATATTTATGCGAATAGAATTCGGAAAGGTAACGCGACCTGATTAAATGCTATAAGTAGTTAAGTAGTAACATCTAGTTTTAATATTAAGGAGTTTGTCGCACAAAGTTAGGATGAATAGTGGTCGCATTCATGCACTGAAATGAATTTACCAATGTTATATCAACAGAATATCAACAGTCGGATAAGTAGATCGGCTAAAATAAGTTGCTCATGCATGTGGTAGTGGTAACTGACAAGTTCCGGTTTAGAGTAATGTCTTGTTGACCTTGCCTCGTACCCTACCATGACTGAAGTGGAAATCACTAGCTGAAGAGTTAGAAGTAGACGAAATATCATGCTATGTGGTACAGAAACACGCAGAGTACACAAGTCAGAGAAGACTAGATATGGGTGATCTTCGTGATTGCCCTTTGGGTCATATAAAAAGTGACAATAAACGCATGAAAGATACAAAGAAACATATAAACTTAAACTTGGTAGAAACTATTTATCATAAGATTGATTCGCAACCGCTTTCTCATTTCTTACCCAGAATGTCTGGCTACATGATGAACTCCCTTTGAGATTTGGAGAGGGGAATAGGATTGAATTTTCTTTGTCAGCAAGATAAGAACTCTTACTGACATAATAGATTTCGATCCAGCCTAAACGTGTTCTCTTCTGTACACAATTCTCAGCAGGAAATATGCAAGTGACTCTATTAATTCCAATACTCAGTCCGCTAATATAAGTTATCTCAGTATTGCACTAACCTTGCCCCATTTTATGAACATTTCCCAGTAGTTAGTACGCCTTTTCGTCGTACTGCCCAACGGGCGCACAGTCCATCTGTTAGATAAGTTCCGATGCTATTACTTCATCAAACAAAAATTCTCACACCCCATGTCGGATGGGCGTCAACCGTGTTGTGGAACCATGTTTGTAATCACTATTTTAATGCTAGGTAAAATAATCCACTGATTGCATTTTGGTAGTCTGGTGGGAAAATGTCTGCCCTGATGTAATTTTGATCTTGGAATGCTTATCTAAAGCCAAATATGGAAAAGCGCAATATGAGAAGTTGAGAAGAAGTACGTGCTGCTAAGGTGCCCACTAATAGCAATCCGAAAAAATGAAGCCTCAGAGTTGTCGTTTTATCTTGAGATGGGCAATTCCTGGAGTTGTCGATATTCTGGCACATGCCACTCCTAACAGCCGTAATTGTTTAGGTTGTGTCTTGGTCTCCATATATATCTATTGAGTCAATAATGTCCTTTTATCTCTCTTTCCAGGTCTGGATCAACTGTGAGCTATAACAGTGTAGAAGTGTTACTCTATTTTGAGAGCATATCACGAAGGATTCTGCAGTGTCTGTGTCTCCAGTGAAAATAAAGTTCAAGGCTGGACCAGTGTGAATTCCTCAAATTGCAAGTGTTGGTGGTAAAAGATGGGGACCGTAGATGGCACAAAGCCGATTAAATCTGTTGCTGTCAGCGATGAGAAATCTAACCTGTACTATCGTAGACATCCTGCGACAATGAAGGCATTAAGTTTCGAAAGTAAAGTTGTTGGTATTTAGCAAATTCCACCCGATTTGGAACACATGCTAATAGTTATCAAGCTTCATTCATGAGAGACAATTCAACTGTTTACGGTCCATTTAAAATATATCAGCCATACAAAACATCTCAAGTATTTTGATCGTGAAAATTACAAAGGGTGAAGTCTTTGCGACTCAAGAAGCATTTCTTTATAATCTAATCTCCTTATTCTTCGGTATTTCTAGTATTGAAAGCTCTATAAGTGTATCTTCAGACCAGATGTACTAACCGTTCATTTTGCTGATCACGAGATTGGACATTTGAAGAGTGAACAAAAGGATATATCCTCGAGGAATTGGTGGCAGAATTTGAAGGTGTAATGTTGTCAAAAGAATGCTTATTTTCACAGAAAATAAAAGAGTACCCTTGCGATAACAGGAGATATTGCTCTTATCGAATACTACACTCGTAAGAGAGAACGGGCCTTTGCACCTCTTTTAGAAGTCCAACCGAATCCAGTGAAGTAAATTGAGCCTCTAACAGTGTCCATCAATAAAGATGGGTGAGGAAAGAGTCTGTTGTAAATGCCTAGCAATCATAATTAAAAGCACTGCTATGTCACACCAATATTAATCTCTGATTAGCTGAGAAGCGCGAATCTGCGACTGATGGCTACGTAATTTACCCGACTGTTCTATCAAGCACGAGTTCCTTTTGGACATTCTTGGTAGCTTTGTACTACACATACAACGAATCACAGTAACTTCAAGTTCCCTACTTACATTGTTTTAGTTCTTATAAAAGACAAAAACAGTTCAACCGTCGCCTATCAGAAATCTATCCTCAATTGTGACGTAATAAGTGCAACGCTAATCTTTCGTCGATATACAAGTGACGCTAACCATATCCAGTTAGGATGGAAGACGACAGATATTCCATGCAGTAGCCTGAAATGGCCCAAAGTAGAACATCTTAAGCTTAGGAACGAAGTAGAGAAAATCCCAAAGATCGGATTTACCTTTCACTTTTTTTTCAAATTTAAGAGTACTTGAGCTCCATAACTAGCGTTATTAAAACAAAAGGAATGTGAAAAATTAAAATTATCAACATTATTCTAGACATGGAGGTTTAACTAACTAAGAAAAGTTTATTTCGAATTTATTATTGATTGTTAGGGAGCATTTTTGTAAATATGATATTAATTGAAAACAGGGTTTAAGTGTAGACTTACTTAATAATATTTTCAACAACCATCCGATTTGCGAATATCACTTCCGCACTTTCTCCTCTTGCAAAGAAATTCTTGGACCATTTTATTTCTCATTTTCATTCTTCGTCCTTTCAATATCAAGCTAATTCAATTGGAAAAAACACATTTTCATTGTCTTAGCCGGTCATAAGCGCAAACTGTCAACTTTTGTCTCCTGCACTCATAGTTTTAGTGAGTTTTATTCATGCAGTTTCCTTAGAGTTAATGTAACCAAATAAGTACTAAAATGCGCACGTTTATTTTAAAATATCCTAACTTCCTGGTCATGACATTTTAATTGTTTCTTCGTTAGACAAACGAAGAGCACAAACGCGTTAAAAGAAATGCAGTCAAAATAAGGAGTTGTTAAAGAACACTGAACAGATTTAGTCATAAACGTCTAGAAGAGCGCGAGTTATAGAAAAATGAATTAAAACCGTTAAATGGTATAAGGGCGCAAAATAGCAACCATCCTGTCACAATGACTACCTAATTCTGAAGCAGTACGGGGGTGTGGCTGAGTAAATCCGGAGTCCAAGATTCTCATTGGTTCACTCGGCGTTCTTGTTGGTCCATAAGCTGGCAAATACGTTTTATCCCCCTTTCCACTCTTGCTCCTCATCAAGTATTAGTCAATCTTTGTTCGGTCCTGGTGATACGTGTGCACGCGAGTGTTCGTAGTGGACACACTCATCTGGTAAATCACGAAGCACACCAGGAGTGAATCTGGAACGGAAGCACGTACGTTGGCATGCAGAGCAAACTAATGATACATATATTCAACTCCATTTTGCTCGCACTCATTAAGGCACAATGACCGCTTTATACCGTCTCATATTTACTTGCCTTATATAATATTTATTTATATCAAATGGCAAGCTTTATGATAGTTATCATTAGCCCTTTTGTTGACTTCGGGCTTCTCAGAGGGAAGGTCCATCAGAGTCACATAATGTTGAGAGGGGGGGAACAGAAAAGAAGAATGATTCACAGATGTAAAAGAGATAGACACAAAAGTAGAGAAAAAGGAAAGGTACGGTGAGTACTGTGAAAGTGATCGAATGTGACATACAGTGGGATCATGGTAGTTTGAAGTCAACTGCCGGTTTATAGACTTTTGTACCCTATGAGTATACGTTGCTCAGGGCTCACCACGTGGAGATAAGTTTATCGCGCACCCGGCCTTATATAATACTATTTTTCTAATAGAGGTCAATTTAGTCCACACTTTCCACACCCCAATTTGTCTATGCTCCCTCTTCAAACATCATCTTGCATTATAATGCAAAATAAATTTAGCAAAAACATATTTGCCTCACTACTCTCGGTTCTTTATTCATTGGGGGGGGGGGTGGTTTATTAGTATGTAAATAGTCTCAAACGAGAGGAGTTTCACAGAACTAGGCACAGAAATCCTGAAGATTGCCTGACGTGCAAGCTGCATACAAATACTTCTGTCGGTTAGCCCTAGTAAGTCCTTTAGCACAACTCAACAACCTTAATGCTCATGCAATTTTCAAATAATACAACACAATCAGTAGCTCATAAGTATAATGCTTTCTTTTACAAAAGAATCCAGAGTATATACCAAGCAAAGAGGGAGTCAGAGCACGAGTGAAAGATGATAAACAGCAAGAGAGAGAGATAAAAACACCTATGTAATAACGCAGAGTTCACATCGCAGCCTCAAGCAATCCAAGTTCGGGGAGCGATGGCACGATGCGCGCGAGTCTGTTTAGGGACTGAAGATGTACTTAAAACATGTTGGTGATACTGTGGAGATTGCGACTGTGGAATTCGAGATCGTACCGGACTGACACTTCTATTCCTTGTTTCCCACTCAACACCACTACGAGGCCCAGCCCAAGTTCTTACTTGGGCGCTCTTATTCACCCCTGGATTCACTGATTTGTGGCGGATTGGCGGCTTTTAAAAATAGAAGGAAAACAATAAAATCTGTTTAAATGTGAGTTAAGCAAATACGCGGAAATAGTGCTTTCGTGAACTTACATTTATACGCTCATTTCGAAACTGATTGTCACCTCCACGGAGAACCATGGGAATATCATAGTTTCTATGGCACGCATTCAAGGACTGTGAATTGGGAAGTGGCTTTGTTGAAGCGATAGTGACTTGTTTAGATCGTCTGTCATAACTGTCTCCATACCCTAGGGTTCTTCTTAGAACACTTGTATCATTGGTTGATATATCATGTTGGGCGTGGCGATTACGAACCTTAACAAAAGGTAGATGTATACTTAGGCGTGGCCTAAATCAAGATTCTATTATTGTAATTTGAGAAAATTAGGAGATAGTTAATCAGTCTTCGTTATTATCTCTTTTAGTAACGGGTGACACATATTTCACTTGCCTTTCATTAAGTCGTTGAATCATACATTTGTTCGGTTAATTGGTGGACATTAAGATTAATGTAGTAAAAACAAACATTTCCATTGATAATTAAGCTCAACAAGTTAACGGCGACTTCCTTAATCACCATATGCTCTCAACTTCTCTATGAACCGGTAGTTGACTTTAAACTACCATGACCTGACTGTATGTCATATTCGACCACTTTCACAGTACTCACCGTACCTTGCCTTTTTCTCTACTTTTGTGTCTGTCTCTTTTACATCTGTGAATCATTCTTCTTTTCTGTTCCCCCTCTCAACTTTTTGTGACTCTGATGGTCCTTCCCTCTGAGAAGCCCGAAGTCAACAAAAGGACTAATGATAACTATCATAAAGCTTGCCATTTGATATAAATAAATAATGAAATGAGGGGAAATTTGATGCAATAGCAAGAAAAATTAAGACAAACAGTGATGAGCATGAATTTGAAAAGAAGGGATTCAGGCAACCTGATAAGTATATTTTCGAATACCGATGCGAATAAGGTTTAGCGATAACACATCCAAATGCGAGAATAGAAATGGAAACTCGATTCTCTCAAGGTGTATTTTGTACTCTGTTTCAAGAGTTCAGTACAATTATTCTAGTTGCCAAATTAAGGCCACATCCATTTGACTAAGTGAAAGGATGTTTAACTCGTTCATGATAAGTAACTATATCAGTCCTCTTACATTTGGAATTCAAGTAGTAAATAATAGAACTAATTGAATTTTTTTTACAAAAAAAAATCGAAAAAGTGGACAGAAAATTAATTAATAATTTTTTCTGCAACATTTAAAAGTAATTTTTCTCTTGATTTGTGCATTAAATGCCACTCTTATTAATTATTTAATTGTAGATTTCAACCCGAAATATCGAAATAACCATTGGCCATTCGGTATTTTCTTGCTTTTCAATCAACAATAGTCAGATGGTTTGCCGTTTATATGACTCTGATTAGATTTGTTTTTTTTTTCAGAAATAAGACGAAAATTTACCTTTTCCATCTGAAAGCACATATAATCCGGCGGAAACCACTGAAGTGAAGGGTCCCCACATTGCACCTACAGTTAAAACCCAGTCCTTTCAAAATTATCCTGGCCTTGTTTCACAATTTCATCCCCACTATCAAGGCATATTATTTCCAAACCGTATCATTAAAGTTGTAAAATTTTGACATGAGCAAATGGATTATGAATGAAAGGGTTATAACTTAAGGTGTGAGAATGGTTTGCCCTGTAATTCATTGAATTCATCATTATCTTCATCAATGATTTACCTTAATCGAGCGAATGGAATAATCTAGAGACTTGTTCCACCGTTGAGTCTAATAAAATTTGGAAATAGTTTGTAGTCACAAAGTAAAATTGAGAAAGAAGTGACATGTAAATCTACCCCAATCTCCATAGAAATGGCAGATTTCTCTGCTTTCTTAGTCCCATTCACATAGGAGACGTGTCGAGGAGGTCGAAAAGGTGAAGAACGGCGATCCTTTTCTGCTGGAATTGATCTATTGGAGGAGTTGCGTGCAGTACAATGTCGGGAAGAAGATCGAGCCTGCGAATGGGATCTTGCTAGAGTTGAAGTTGATGTCGGAGTAGTGCTCCTTGAGGATGTGCTGCTGGAGATGGGGGTTGTAATATTTGAAGATGAAGTATCTGTAGCATTTGTTGTGGCTTAAACGAATAAAGACTTGACAATTAACTACTTATATTGGAGTTTAAAAGTAATGAAAGATCAGCAAGGTAGTGCAAATGGCATTTCTTTTTCGAACAGTGGTTTATTGGCAAGTTTTATTCAAACTTGGATATCGATTAAATGGCTTTCATTTGTATATTTGCTGAACACCAAGTATAGTGACGTAGTGAATGCCTGACTTTTTAAATTTTCATTTGTTCATTTTACTACAAAGTTGCTGGAAGCCAGACAAATCCGCCCAGAAAATAGGATAATTACAGAGCAAAAAGTAAGCATTTTTTTAATTTTAATTCTTTTTGTAAACAATTGCATATTAAGGTGGTTGGGTTGCTCCCTATTCTCTGCAGATAACGAACGACACTTTTTAGCCCAAGAGAGGTGAGAACTATTATTTACTTAAAGAATCGCACATTTTTCAGGGCATTTAGCAGAATTCATATAATATTCTGTACTGCGTGTTTCGTTCTAAAGATCAACATCAGTTTATGAGCTACTAACTCCACTGCATCATTTTGATAAAAAGGAGAATTTGGTATGTATTATTCATCAGTTGCATCAATCTCAATCTCACCCTGATAAATAATTACTCCCAAAAACAAATTGAATATCAAATTTTATGGGAAAAATTAATTAATGTATATGATAAAACAATAGACACTCCATTGAATAGAAATCACATTTTACTTAGTTATGTTATAGGTAATTGGGATTACGATTTTCAAAGTGTACAATCGTTTTAAGGTTTGTAATGAGGGAGAGTCGATTCTATTTTAAGACCAATAATGCAAGTTAAAACATTGATAAATGCAGAAATAGAGGACTTACAACTGCTATCTTCGAAGGAATTGGCTCTTGTGACTGTAGTAATAGAGGAAGTGGACGCTCTGAGCCCAATCTAAAACGGAATTGCTTTGCATCAAGGAATCGTTTAAAATTGAATTAAATATCTGTTGGATTAGTGTTTTCTCTTGTTCGAATTTTATTAGATTATCAGAGTACGATTATTCAAATTAGATTTTCTTCAGACCACTGAAACAGAGGTATACAATAGCGGCTCCCATGAGAAAGTGGAATCCAATCAACCTTTTGTTTATACAATTGACCATCCAGACCACTGAGTTCACTTCGATCTTCTAGCCACCGACTAGACAGACATACACGTTGACCAGTGTATTATCAGCCCACATCATTATTGGCAGTATTTTAATTGATGTTTTATAGATATATTTAATTATTATCATCCCATTTATTAGTTTATAATGTGCTCTTATTCGTCCGATTGTCTTTTCCAAAGACGTCTTGGTAAATATAATTTTGTTCAGTGGTGTTAGTGTTTGCTCAGAACCTCTTTGATTTAAAATCATGTACATGGCTATCTTCTCTGAAGATTTGATTAGTGCAGCCGGTCATTTAGATTGCGTAATGGGTCTGTAACCGCCGGCCTTGAAATGACCTCGTAGGCTCAGAATTTGCATGCGCCCACGTTTGAATACAATATCACGACGCGTAAGCAATTGTTTGAAGTTTCTGTAACCGCCCAGGACTAGTGGTTTGACTTTTGATAAAATTCCTAGACAATGTCACTATTAAACTATAATTAGCCGTGCCCAGGAGACTGAAAGTGGCAGATATTTATTCTAAACATTGCGACAGCAATAAAGAACCAGCAAGAACGTTTAATTTGAACAGGGATGAAAATGAATTTAAAAAGAAGGGATTCAAGCATCCACAAAAGTATATTTTCGAATACCAATGCAACTAAGGTTTCGCGATAGTGCATCCGAATGCGAGAATAGATATTAACAATCATTCTAGTTGTCAAATTAAAACCACATCCATTTGGCTAAGCGAAAGCATGTTTCACTCCGTAGCGTTACGTAACTATATCAGCATTCTTACATCCGAAATTCAAGTAGCGAACGGCAGAACCAGTTAGCTTTTTATAAAACAAAACTACGAACCAATGGACGGAAAAGCAATTTATATTTTTCCGAAACAATTTTTTTATTAACGAGCAAAGATGACAGATTTGTAATTATACTATTTATTGTGTAGTAACTTATCGCAAGTTATAAAGACACAACCGTAATCTTTTTCAAAAATAAAAAAATGCTTTGAGGACTGTGATACAAAACCGTGATAAAAAATATATAACTGAAAAGGAAGGTATTTATAGAAAAAGGCTTTCGAGGGATTATAGTTTCGTATTCGTTTTTATTCCAAGGACACTCAATGCACTGTCAGCCTCCCCCTCCTTGGGTGTCAAAGTCTATTATTGGTTTAAACTCAATTATTCCAATATGAATTAGTCTATCCCAGGCTGTGTTAGACATCCTAGTTTGCATCAAAGCCTGTTTTCGGCAATTACCATCTCCCTCCCATAACTTATACTTTCACTCTACACCCAAGCCTTGTTTTATTTTCATCTAAGAAAGGCAGTTATTTAATTGCATCCGCCAGGAAACCGAGGCGAACGTTTCAGTGCGCTTGAACTTAGCTCAATCTCCACTCTTCGTGCACTGGATTATCGATTATTGGATTTCCTCGCTCCCACATGGATAAGCAAGGGCACCACAAAGGCAATTATAGATGCATTATTGGCTATCCAGTAGGCCAATCATTTACCTCGAATCCAACTCTAAGTAAGCAAATCTATCTCTTTTATAAGAAAATCGTTGCTTGATTAACAGGTTTACTTCGTATTCCCGAAGTCTGAGTAATTGTAAATTTACAAAACACATCATACTGCTGGATATTTGGTCTCGAGTCTTACAAGCTCGAATTTGTCGACTCTCAGCAAACCTTATTAACTGGTGTCAATAGGGCCCAAAAGCTGAAACACTCTTTTGTATAGAAGCACGATACATGCGCTATTTTCATACTACTATAACATTATTTACTTTTGTTTTATTGTAAATTTAGCAAACGTATCTACTCTTCCTGGGTTTGAAATGTTACTTTCTTTTCGATAAACTGATTAAAAATTTATATAATCCCGGTAATTGAACTAGAGCATTTGCCATGACAACATCAATTTGATTATTTATTTGCAATGTCCCAAATACTCATCAATTCAGAAGAATCATGACAAATAATTAGAAATTATGCAAAATAGAACGAAATGAAAAATAAAAATTTAGCGAAAAAACTTGCGACAGAGATGTCTTTTGATGCTGAGTCGCTTTCCGAGGAGTTCAAATCATTTGTTCGAATTTTTTTGGCTTTCGCTTCATTTATCATCTGCAAATAAAGCAAAGCGGTTATAAGCTCGAAAAAACACTATTTTTAAATCTTTTGTTTGAATTGGATCACGTAAACCGATATTTCTTATTAAATTTTGACTCGATGCTACTCATTCAGGCTTCCAAAACAAGATTTCTTAAACCTACTCGTCGCAATACCAGCTATTTTATCTGGCAGTAAACTTATTTCTTCCAAGATACCAATTCATGGAGCTTAAAGTTTATTATCTTGGTCTTATCCGATCATTTAATGAGTTTAGAGAATCTCGAAAATAATTACTTTATTGCGATTCGTTGAATTTTGAATGCCATTCATGTATAAGTGAAAAATAGTCTCAGAGTTGTTAACCCATAGCAATTTTAAGCAACATTATCATTTTCAGAGGTTAAGGAGCTGATAGCTTAATCGCAACTCTCTAAAGCACAAAATTGTTGTTGAATACTCCCATTCAATGGATATGGAGAACAGGACATTCTTCCAGTTCTGCTAGTCTGCAAGATCAAAATCGATCAGATTGAAGTTCACACACACAGACCCATAAGTCTGCTCATTCTAAAATTCACTCAATAACTCAGGCAGGATAAAATCAGATGGCCTCATTTCACATCTTTCTCACATTCTCGATTGCCTTACTAGGTAATAATGCCTTTCCATCTCTCCCTCCCCCCTCCCTCTTTTTTATTCTTCCGTTCCTTTTCAATCGTCTAATATACATGAGATCGTATTTTAATCTTGTTCTAATTGGATATGAAAGATAGGTATATGTTGTTAGCTTTAGGGATATCACTGACTTCACAAAGTGATTATCAAGTCTCATTGGATTTGGCCTCTGAAGCAGCAGGTTCATTATGGGGATTAGAGCTATTTAAGGATCATGATAGACGGTGATACTCAAATAATTGGCTATTACCAACAATAGGGGTGAAAATATTGTCTTGGTAACTGTTGCAGTGTTTCCAAATATTCCTAAATGCTATATAGCCGCCGTAAATAATGAAAGTAGTGATGGGACTTTCCCACCATTGGTTCGCTTTATATATATCCCGATTCGAATGGAACTCTAGGACTTAGATTATCACTGGGTGATGAGAACCAATTCTCATTAAGATATAGCGCTTTATTCCTGAAAGAACTAACCTTACATCCAATCGATAGTATGAGCTGGCATTCTTTGTAATAGTGATCATTAGAAGCTAGGGTTATAGATACTCAACAATGTTAACGCAGATTCATTTAAGAAGCGGGGGGAGGGGAGAGAGGGGGAGGTAAGAGGTGTTCTGAAGCGGCTCTGTTAGGAAACTCGTACTCTGGAAACTGTTGCGATGATCAGAAAGGATCAGTCGGGTTGACCATCAACTTCACTGGAGGTACCTAGATGAAAATCCGTCTTGTCACAACTGAGCTACCAAAGGAACACATTAAGCACTACGCCACCGACGCACATAGAGCTGCATATTTATTACTTTTCAAATGAAATCATTAATTTGAGTTTTAAGGTCTCATTCTTATCTTCCAACACGTGTCTACTTTTAATGATATCTTGTAATAAGGTTGGCATTATATGCTTTAAAATATCCCATGTAATTATATTCTGATAGTCATAACCATGCTACCCACTATAAAAATATTAATAATAAACTTCATTTTGGGCAGTAGAGCATAGTAAACAAAACTAGAAATGTTTAAATAAGAAATGAACGAACTGATGAAAGCACAATTTAAATGTTCAAAAATACGGACATGTAACCAACTTCCCCTCTCCCCCCCCCCCCCCCCACCCCGTAATTTCTCACTCAACTACCCAGAAAATTGAATTGTAATTGGAAGTACAAATGGTGAAACAGGATTAGTCTTAAAAATGGAATTAATTTGAGTGATTGTCATGGCTTTTTTACGAACTTCACTCCCAATAACGTTCCAGGTTACCCAATGCGCACATATTTGGGTGATAAAATTGTTAACAGTATGGCGACGTTAGCATCAAATCAAAGTTTGGATTAATTTCAAATAGGTGAAATGTATTTTGATTAGAATGTTTGAACTTACATCATAGAGGTAGGAGCGGTATTCAGATATTTCGAGTTTTACGCTATCATTCAAGGGTGGGATTACAGCGTGGTCCATTACAATTTCACTTGAGGGATCTCTGAATCTAAATTAACAAATTATGTCGTAGAAAACAATATATGCTTATATTTTTTCTTCTGTAATTTTGCATTGCTAACATGGTCATTTTTTGCAAGATTAGGTCAGTAAATTTGATATATCGCGAATATTTTTGCACTGCTTAGCAAAATTTTAAGGGTCTAACCTTCGTACTCGAAATTTGTAATGGTATTTTTAAGCGAAGACATCAATGTAAGGATAAAGGAACATATGATTTAACCGAATTGTTAATACTTATCAGCTCCCTATCGCATCTCAATACCATCCTTTAGGTTTGAGCAATTCCAGTTTTACACCAAATCTAAGTGCAGGAGACCGATGTACAGTGCAATTGCCATTTAATTGGTTACGAAAAATTGGAACCCAGTTGGGTTTAGTTCCGCAAATAATTCAAGTGATGAAGGTGCCGAAGGCAAAAAGACACCAAAATTACGTCTTCCTAACCAACCCATATTTAGGTACATTAATTAACTGATCATTTACTAATAACCTGATTGACAAAGTAAGGACAAAAGATCTAGTTCCATTTTGTGCTCCAACTTTTCAAATTAGACAAATAAATGTCATTCACGTCCTCATTGGCGCTTTAAGAATGGATTGCCTAGCATTCAAACTGAAATGAAAGATTGCCATCGTAACCAAGGTCTAATCAGCAAATAGGGCGTAAAGTGGAGACTGATCTATAATACAGTATTAGTCATAAACGGGCGGAAATGTTCTTTAGTGTTTAAGCGCTAATATAGGTTGAGCATTCATTTAGGTAAGAAATAATTTCGTATAAAATATACACAACTTTGTATAAGAAATATCCAAATTTATAAATGATAAAGAAATTCTAATAAATACACGTGCATTAATAATTTTTGGCAAAAAAATTGGTAGCAATTTAATTATTCAATGAGAAAAATTTATTGCCTTACTTTGATAAGTACTTATCTTCTCCTCTCAATTATTTTAAGCACTTTGGAGTTCTCTTAAAAATAAATAAACTTAAACATTAAATTTTAATGTTCTAAACGAGCAAGTGCCATCAAACTAGTATTGGAAGGAGAGCGTGGGGAAAAAACGATTGTAAAATTACCCACTTGGTACAACAATGACCTTTCCCTTCTCGTGAATGTGACCCGTTGATAAGATAAATAAGAGAATGATACAAACGAGGGGCTTGACATAATATTCCATCGTTTATCGAGAGAATAAATATATCGTCATTGTGAATCGACAACGTATTTTTTATTTCATTTACTTCAATCGTTTTTTCTATTTGTTGGGGAAAAGCAAGACGTTACTATCTCAAAAAAAGATGAAGGGAATGCATAGGGATTAAAAAGTAATCCAAATTGAAAATCGTGCTCGTCTGTCAATTCAATGGAAAGCCAACCGCAATAATGAAGCACAACTAATAGGTTGTGGTGAAATTTGAGATTATCATAAAGGAGATCCCATGATGTCAGTCCAAAATACAAGAGTAGACGAATATGTCAAGTCATCGAAGCACTATGAGGTTTGAAAATCAGTTTTTTCTGGACAAGTAGATGATCATGGAATCGTAAATTAATTCATACTCAGAGGGTAAAAAAATTTCCACAAAAAACCATGCAAAACTCAAGGCCACATATTCTGTAACGGAGTCCTGAACAGGTCCAAGGAACTGCTTTTGTAAAAGTTGTTTGCGTCGGTGTCACATAGACCACCATGCTTATCCATCATGGCTGTTTGACTTCCATCGCCATACACCCAGTAAGAAGAATGACCAACCACACTATTTGAATTTGACATAACTTAAGTCTCACCAGAGACACTCCGTGGTGCCATTCTTTTCCCGATATAAAGCTTGGAAAAGACCATCCCAAAAGTGCTTTTAGATTACCATGTATTTTATAAGTTAACCAGTGTTGAAGCAAACTAAGCAAAATGTGACATATGAAATAATAGAAGTAAGAGATCAACGCTCATCGATCCGCACTCAGTACCGTGGATGGCCGACCACGCTGGACATCTCTTGTCAGCAAGAGGGGCAGTAGAATGTGAGCCCACGGGATTTCTTCATTCAACACTAGTCAGATGTGAAGTTTTACTTGATTTGGGAACACAAACCATTATAGATTTCGAGAAACGAATTGTGGTTGGAGAACTATTAATGAATACACTCGATTATTCTTAATACGAAAATAATTCCCATTTGCTCAGAGACTAAAGATTGTTCATTTGAAAATAGAAAGGCGCGGTTTGTTCCAGGAAACCCGCTTCTTCAACTCAATCCATCAATAATAAAATTGCCTAAAATGAATTAAAATTGGCATCTCATTATTTATTACCCTGCAATTATTAATTTTTCAGGTGCATTTGTTGTATTTTAACAGAAAAAAAGTATTAGCAAAATAATTGATAATTAAAACTGAAATGCTAAACTATGGGGAGTACAAGATGAATACTGATTGAAAGATAAGGTTAAAAATCCCCAAGAGAGAACTTAAAAAATACAGGGCAGACTTTAGCCGAAAAAGTGACTAAATAGCAGACCAGAGCTCGAAACAGTAAACCAAAAAAAGCTCATCTTAGTAGTTAGAAGGTAGCAAGATTAGTAAAAAAACTCGACAAGAGATTTAAAGATAGGGACAAGTACTTAAATGAGCATTTACGATGAACTTACTGCGCAACGTAGGGCTGTTCAAGAGCCTGAGTTGCAGTGAGTCGTTTGTTGGGATTTAAGTGGAGAAATTGTCGTACCAGGTCGAGAGCACTGGATTCGGGAATTGGGGTAATCACGTCTTCTAGACGTCGTCGGCTATTTCAATTATGTAAGAAAATGGAAGTAAGATTGTATAAAGACGCAACTTGGATTTCAAGATATTTTAAGTTAGGCTTACACTGTAGTTGGTTGTTCCAAGATTGAGGCTCCATAGTCGGAACGAAGACATTCAACATCTAAAATGAAGACAAGATTCAATTAAACACATTTTGACACTAACTGGTTTTAAATTAATAAGCTAAAGATTGAATTACATCATTACCTCCTCCCAACGGTGTATTAATATGTACGCCAGTGCCTCCAAATAGGAAGCTTCGGTTAGATTATACTGATAAGTACAGTCATCCAAAATACTAATGTTATACCTCTATTACTACCTTATCATCTTGATAAAGAGCTGATTTTACTTTCAAAAGATAGTCTCTAACAAGTTAATATGCGGGTGCATGCTGGCTCGAGTACCTAAAGTTGATGCATACAAATTCCCATCTTCATCATCACAGTCACTAATTACACTCTCCTAAAATAAGCTTTGTTAAAACGTTAATAAAGTGACGTTGGAGCAAGAGCGCTTCTGTTTCATTTTCTCCGTAAGTCCAAGTGGATTGCAAACTAGCAATATCTAGTTGGAGGATATAGCCATAGTGGCGGAACTAGATTTGCTAGCAGTCCTATAGCTTAGAAAAGTCATAATTTTCAGGTGGACAACTGAAAAATCACAGAATAAATACAATTCAATCATTCATATCTTACACTGAGAAATTTTCTGAATACTTATGAACATAAAAGATCTAGTTTAAATCTCATTCCATTATACACTGTTGGAGTTGTCCCAGAGTCATTCACAGTCATTGCTGAATTCTTAAAAAGATGAGCCCCAATGTTTGCACAGACTTATTTTAGACAGAGACGAAGCATTTTTTAGTCTTTCAGATGGAATTACCTTCTCGGGTTGGTTTGGGTCCAACAGACAATATCTTTTCAAGTTGATTCAAAGTAGACGTTCCTGGAAAAAGAGCTTTCCCTATGAACATTTCTGCCATAATACAGCCGATCGACCACATATCAACCCCCTTTGTGTAATGAGTCGAAGAAAGAAGGATTTCTGGGGCTCTATACCATCGAGTGGCTACATATTCCGTCAGCTCCGGATTGTCCATTTCATGGTCATTTTGCCCATTTAGTCGGGCTAGCGAACGAGTCAATCCGAAATCACAGACCTTAACGTTACAGTCTGAATCAACCAAGACGTTGGATGGCTAACATAATTAATTTAAGACTTTTGTAGATATTTTACTTTGAGATCCCGGTGAATAACATCAGCCGAATGAATATATTTTAGAGCTTTTAAAATCTGATAGGTGATATATTTCTTGTGAACATTGCGTAATATGTTCCCCCTTTTGATTAATTTGTGCAAATCTGATTCTAAAAAGGTTTTTCAAGTAATGTAATAACTTACCCATATACTCGAAGATGAGATAAATGTCTTTATCATTTTGTGCCTTAAGCAAGCCTAATAATTTGATAATATTAGGATGACCGGAGAATTCTTTAAGAAATATTATTTCTCGGAATGTTCTCTAAAAATAATGATTTTATTCAATATTACTTGAGCATCAGTCTTATTTCGAAATGCATCGTAAATCTTCTTGAGAGCTATAGTCATGTCACGCCTCCTGTATTTCGCTTTCCATACAATTCCATATGCCTACCAAAATTATATTGAAAATAAAATCACGGACTCCTTTGCCTATTCGCTTAATTATATCGAAATTTTTACGAACATGTTGTTCAAGTTCATGATCCATATTATTTAAAAAGGCACCCACGCTTTTAGGGTCATAGAGACGAAATGCAACAATAAAATGTTTTAAAATTTTGATTGAATACATATGCAAATAAATTAATAGTAATATGGCTTTGATTTTTCAACAATTTTATTCTTAAATTGCTGGAATTCCTTACAATATGACATTACATATAAACGGTTTTGGATAATGATTTAGTGGGTATCATTGTACAACTGGAATTATGTACTTTTAAGCTTCATTACATAAATATTATGAATTTGTGGTTAATAAGCTAACGAAATAAATGCCTATTAATTTGTGTGATCCATTAAATTTTCCCCATAATAGGAAAGGGCTTAGAAACTCGTAAAAATTGCGTATTAAGCATAATGGATTGCTTCAGTGGTGTATGCTTGACCTTTTCATCGTCTATTCCGACCTCTGCTTAATTAGATGTTTAAAATAAGCTAATTGTAGTTAATTCAAAATTGATTAACAACCACGATATTATATTCTTCCGAAAAGATACCTTCCATCTTTTTATAAATAGGATTCACGTGTTATTTATTCCACTCTTAAACAAAAATTAAGATGCGTCTTGCCTTAAAAAGTGGCAGATCAGATTTTATTTTGCTTATGCCCCTGAAGATGCGGAATTTGCATCATTCCCTTTAATTGTTACTTCATATCATTTAAAGAACAAAAAAAGTGATAGACCGCTTAAACAGTTTATTGTTCACAAAAATAAAAGGTTCGATAAGATTTTGAACTCATCAGAAGTATTAGATGGAAACGGCGTATGAGTGCGCAGATGGTGAACCTGTTTAGCGTAGCTTTAATATGAAGACTAGGGCGATTTTAAGTAAAAGTTAGTTAGTCATGAAGTGAACAGATTTGACGTAAATTAAAAATCCGACAGCATGTGTGTGGCTTCGTCGAAGAAACTACCAGTAATGATCAGAATCGGTAAATACATAGAATAACAACGGTATGAACAGATGAAAATTATTTATAACAAATGGCAGGCTTTATGATAGTTATCATTAGCCCTTTAGTTGACTTTGGGCTTCACAGAGGGAAGAAACGAGAAAAAAAGTCTATAAACCGGCAGTTGACTTCAAAATTCAAACTACCATGACCCGACAGATGACAAATATAAGTGTTTGAGTCAAGCTGCTCTAGAAGTACTTCATTATCATAGTAAGAATAAGTAAAGGACATGGGAACAACCACACTTGCAATACCATGTTGCATTGAGGAAATTTTTTTTTCCCATCAAGCACATTAATTAAGATATAAATAATATATATAACCAATCATTTAAAAATAGACACTCAATCAAATTTCATTTTAAAAACAAAAAACACATATTTATTTACAATTTTGAGGCATTTACATCATATTATTAAGCCAAGTGGTTTAAAGTTATTACAAGTTTTACTGCGTTATTTGGTTGCTCGTAAAGTTTGGTGTGTATTTTTTATTTTTTACGCATCTTTAAATAATTATCTCGTATAAAGCTCAAGCTTTGTATGCTGAATGACTTTATAGTTCTTATTAATTCTCACTCTGCATAGAAATATGCCACACAAAGGTTCAATACCTCTGTCCGATACTCCCGGTAAATTTTATTCAACCAATTAATTAAGTTTGTAAAGATGTTCTTAGAGGTAGTGCCCTGCAGAATCTGTCTGCAAATATCGATGATGTTCATCACATGGAAGAGAAAATGCTTCGGTTGCTTGAAGATTTCGAGGCTGGAAAGATAGTTTCTGTTGGTGCCGATTGCCCATACGACAAACTAGATGCGGTCAGAGAGCAGCAGGAGGAATTGATGCGCTTGCATTTCGAACTAGACAATAAGATGCAAAGCACTACAGGGCCTATTTCTGGTCGGAATCGGCAACAAGCAAGAAGGCATAATATTGTGAATTATCGTCTCTCCTGTCACTTACGCCTTGCTAATCGTTTTTTTTATATTAAATTTCTAGGCTTTTGATGGAAGAAGGCAGAAAGACTTCAAAGTCAAACCTATCCACATTGGTGAATAAGCTCGAATCGTTAAGTTATTCAATGTGCGTTTCTGTCAAGATGGTGTTACACCTTAATCCATGAAGTCAATAATTCTTTCTTTGTATCTCCAATTTAGCCAAAATCTCTACAGTCAAACGAAGAATGGTTGACGCTTATGCTTTTTTATTTTTTAATTCTTATTATGTTTTCACTACTTTGATCGATCCTTCACTATTGCCTTGCTATTTAGCCAAGATTTAGACCCAAAAATCTCTGAAAGATTTTTAGGTTTAGTCTTATTATTGCTGTTCGTATGTTTCCGGTGTGTGCCTTGCGGACCATATGCAGGAATTGCTTATCTCGAAGGTAAAAATAAACTTGGAATTTTGTTTGTCGGCGTCTTATCAATAAGTGGTAGTCTTTGAAATTCTCGCTTCTTAATGTGCTCTTCTCTCTTGTTGCATTTATGAACTTAATTGGCTCACTAAGCCTCTCGAGATAGCAGAACGGTTTTGAGGACTAATAAAGCCAGGTACAGATTGTGGAAGCTTCGACTTACAACTATCAGCTGGCACCCACAGTTCCCCAAAAGTTGTGGAACACAAGGAATTGTGAGTGGACAAAGAGTGGTGTAAAGCGATCATTAGTATCTTGTAGTGAGAGAGGAGTTCGAGTAAATAAGTTGCCTAAGCAGGACTAGAGTTAGGGAGATGTTCCGTAAGGACGCGAGACAATTACTGCGGTCTTGTGAGTGGGGAAAGTGTTTAATACTAATTTTGGAAGATTGGTGGGACGTGCTCCGAAGCGAAATGGCATCGAGGTCGCTAGGCGTGAAAGATGGAAACGGGGAAAAAGAAGTATTCAGCCATTGCAAAGACAGCTTAGGTCATGAGAGTAGGTATAATAGCCTCGAAATTCGGTTTATGGTATGTTGGGTTAGCTCACTTCGAGCTTTTAAGTAGAGGGATGTATGACAGCTTATACTAAGTAGTATTGTGATTAGGAAACTGTTTCTATTATTTGGATGGATTGATCATTTTCTAGAGTATTATCTTAGTCCTAAAGTCAAGTAAAACTTATAATTTTGAGAGCGTCGGAAATATGGTGAGTGCGTATGTAGTGCAATCTGATTGAATATTTATTAAGACAACAAATCAAGGAGTATGCGGTCCAAACGATGTATGAAAATCAGAAGCATTTTGGAATATATTTTTTTCAGTTAGGTAATGTTTTGATCTCAACCACTGAAAACGTACATTTCGATTTATTCTATATGGCGAGTAGTGAAATCAGAGATAGATTTTCCCTATTAGCAGCATAGCAACTGAGAAGTTGTGAAACGGATATGAAAGAGCAATCCTCATGGAAATACCGTGATTAACATAACGGTAATTCTTTCCTTCGTTATAATATTTCAAATATAATGTATGAGAAAAGGAAAAGAACAGTTGAATTTTTTATTGGAAACGATGTTAAATTGACGAACAGTTAAATATTATTAAATAATATGTGGATTAGCCAGTTACTTCTTTTTATGAATTCAGCGCTATAAATTCCTCTTAGCATATCTTGGTAAAAATAATAATCCAGTCGGAAGAGCCTTTATAAACTTTTCCAATTTGTAGAAAAACCGTTGAAATAATGTCTCTGGTTTCAGTTTACATGGTATTGTTCGGCATACGTAGATGAAAGTCAACTAAGTGCTTTTATGGCATATTTAGTGCACTTTCACAAAACTGGTCAATGGCGGAATAAAATGAGAATCGAATGTATATTCTCATACGTATATTGAGTTAACCATTGATGCTATATCCTGTTTTTATTACTGATAAGTTTTAGACCAAACACCGTCATTGGATTAAATCGATGCTTCATAAATTAAAATTTCAAAACATTGAAAGATTTTCTGATATGCTAATGGTACTTTATTCTTTAAAATCCATCCAATTTAATACAAAAATAATTTTTGTAAATAACCAAGTTTTTCAAATGGTAAAAAACAATTAAAGTATCCAAAATAAACCATTTTTAAACTGCATATTCTTATTAAATGTGCTAGTTACTATTAGTAATTGAATATTAAGAAGAGATTGAAGTGTGGTTTTTATCTGCCTTCATTGCGTGCGATGGTCACTGCTGGACGTTTACTCGTTTTTGTCGGTCTTGTTACTTTAGCTCACGCCGCATATTCTGCTATTCAACGTAATTTAACTCATTTTAAATTACTTATATTTTAGATCGAACATATCTGAAGCTCACCGTAGCGCAATACGACTCACTTCCGGCTGATGTAATAATATTTGGCATATTATTTAATACTTTTTTTAGATTTTCTGGCAAACAATATTTGGTTTTATTATTACAATTGTTGGTGTTGTGCGAGTTGCTGGTGACTTTTCACTTATTAGCTCATCTACGGATCCACGCAATAGGTAATGCCAACTTAATCCACTCATTTTGTAAAGGTCTTGGGATTCCTTTGGTAACAGGTCATCGTTCTATAGCTTCAATCACCGACCGTCTCTTGTTGCAGAGTTTAATTTGAAGGAATAGTACAATGGCAACTTTGAGTTTCTCGCCTTTGTTTAATTGTACAGATACTGTATTTTGTCTTTCCCTCTCTAATAACTATTTGGCACTTGGTCTTGAAAATGGAAGTACTCATATTATAACTCCCAATTCTACTCCTGATTCTTCTATTACCCTTTCTCATTCCATTGATCCTTGCAACGCTTTGGCTTTCTCAGATAACTTTTCAGATGTTCTTTATTCTGCTCATGGAGGAAATGTTTTTTCTTGGGACCTTCGTAATCCTGCACTGCCAGTGTTTGACCTTCACGTTAGCGACGAGGAGATAAATTCAATCGATGTTAATGCTCAAGATAGATGTATTGCCACTGCAGACGATTTTGGATCAGTTAGTCTGATTTCAATCGCCAATCAAAAAGTTACACGTGTCTTTAAAAGCCACGACAATATTTGTTCCGCTGTCAGATTTCGCCCCTCTTGGCCAAATCAACTCATCTCTTCTGGTTTCGACTGTCAGCTTGTCATCAGGGACTGGAAGGCGGGCTGTCGTAATAAAAAGATATTTTCAATGGTTGATCTAGTTGACCATCGCAGATTTGCTTCTTTATTAAGCGGCGAACGACAGACTAAAAACGAAAACCGTATCAATGGCTCTTCTATTCGCGTAAATATCTACTTAACTCCGATTTCAGTAGCTTGGAAGAGGGTTAATGTTTTGCCTCTCTTTTGTAGATCGCTTCATCCTTTAGCCAAGAAGAAAACCAACGTATTGTTCTCATGCACACATTGGGTAGAGATCTGCCATTGAATCCACCAATGGTTCATAGTATTGGTTGTAGTGATTCGGGCGACTACGTTATTGCAGGTCTAGGAAATGGAACAGTTGAAGTGTTTAATGGTGGCAAAAGTCTTCGTCACACAGAATCTCTTTTTGGTCATAAACGGTCTGTTGCAGCGATTTTACCTATTGGGGTAAGTCTTTGGTTTTGTTTTAATTCAAGATGCTCTTCAGTGTAGGTAAGAAGGGCTGAGAAATAGAGGGTATGTGGTAAATGTAATTGCATTATTGTAGATATAAGGATGAGTTCATAGTTATTTCAACGCGAGGATGAAATTTCGTCACTACTGACATCCTAGCTTACATTGATCTAAAGTAAATAGAGCAAATTATCCTAAATTGAAGACAGTTGCGTATGATTAGGTTCAGAGGTCATGGTTTTGTTGTGCAATTAAAGCTATGACCGACCAAACTGGGTAAGCCGTCTAATAAAAACAGTATTCGATTTCCTTTTTTGTTGGATTCCATGATGCTACTCCTGTATTTGAGAGGGACGTTGGGAAATGCTTTCCCATTTATAGCTAAAATTTACCATATGCTTTTCTGTACTGATGGCGTAGCAGCCAATATTCGCGTTAAGCCAACGGTTCGATCCTTATCAATCCATTTGTTGTACATATATTAGTCAATTGGCCAAGAGGTATCGAGTTTCTCATTAAGGAGGTCTCAGAAGGCGGTTATTTTATCCACTATAAATGTCTGAAAAATCTTTTTGACAGACATGAGTTGCGCTGAAATTTTGTGACAAATGCCACTGCTTATTACAGGAGTGTTTGAATAAGAGTTTTTCAGAGTGCCTAAACTTGATATTGATTGGAAGATGTGGTGTTTTGGTCTAACCCTACCTGTCGTATGACCTTATTCCATCATATATATTCCTCTTACGATGTCTCCTAGTCAGCCTTGTTTGTTACTGTTTCCGAAGCTTAAGTTTTTTATGATTTCGCATTTTAAAATTGGAGCAAGTGTTCCGCTGTGTAGACTTCTCATTTCTGACCACCTGAGCTCTACCAATTTTTGTTCCTCCATTTTCTACTACTGCACCTAGAGTACATGGTGCATATAGCTGATATGGGCTTCCTTTTCAGCTTTTAAATTAACGATAATTTTCCCACTTTAATGGCTTCAGTAAAAAAATTTAACTCGCAGGTCCGTCCTGGAAAACAGTTTCAAACTCGTCCTGGGTAGAAGGGTAGTTCAACGTAGACATCTTAATTGAAAACTTGAGTTTTCTCCCTTCCGTTAGCTAGACAGCCAATACTGTTGGCTATGCACCGATTTTTCAAATAATTGTTGTGCTCTTTAGGATTCTCATGTGCTTACTGGTGGGGACGACTGCAATCTTTTCCTCTGGGAAACTGCACGTGAAGGCAGTGGAACTCAATTTGTTCATTCTGAGAAAATTGGCTCTCTAGTTGGACGTGAACTTTCTCGATTTTTCATAGCTGATAACACGCCTACGGTTAAGGTGCGTTCAGTTGTATTATTACTTGTCGATTTAAATGTTTCTGATAGGAAGCTAAGCTCTTCCTTTTCTTACTTCCCTAGGTTGTTGACCTCACCCGTGCTTGAATGTTATTCACTCCTCTCTTCGTCTCTTAAATCAATCTCTTCATTGTAAATGTTCATATCTTGACATTTTCAAAATCAAGTGCCCTCGTTATACAAATCGCTCGTGCTTACGTATATGATGCATCACAGTCAGCGTAGCTGAGGCTTCCATGGTTTTTATTAAGGGGATGTTCAAGTAAAACCACACATATATATATATATACGGTTATGGAGTAGAGAACCTCATTTAGCTAATGTTCTTATCTGCGTCGGTAAGGAGTAGATAAGGCCTCAAAACCGGTAAGTTGCGTGTGATTAAGTGGAACAATACGAAGTCTAATTGGGGTGGTTAGAATGAATTAATAATCGGTACGAAGGATGAGTCATAGGGAGAGCATTGTGAAGCTCAACATAGTGAACTAAGCACAATGGGTGCCTGAAGGCAGAGCGAAAAGCAGGGATGGGTGTACTAGAAATATCAACTGTAGGATCTTGGAGGATGGCTTGCTCCTCTTCAGAGCAAGGTGCTGATAAAAGAAAGATGATTTGGTGGTTAAATAATGCAGGCATTCGAACGGGTCACTGATGTCAAAGCACGGACCGTCTAGGTTCATCATGACGGCCTTATATGTGCCACTTATATAGGAAACTAGGAAATACCCATAAACGAATTAAGGTATTAGATTACCGTTAAAAACGATGTTGACTTTTCATTTTTGGTTTAAAATGGTGAATGAGAGGAAAATTATCATTTCGTAAATGAAGTTAACAAGATAACTTAATGGAGACCAGGAAGCAAATGTAATTTGCATTCAGTAATGTCTCTAAGTTGTCATTACTTCGTACTCTTAAGCAACAAGGTCAATTAATATATTTGAGGAAAGGAGATGCCGTCTGTTTTATTATAGGGCAAATAGAGATTGGCAATTAAGTTAAAAGCTGAAGTGATGGCAAAATAATGCTTAAGAGCCAATCTAAAATGATAGTGTGAAAACATAGCTTTAGCATGACAAATGCGGAAGCCTCTTGACCAATCAATGACCAATGTCAAGACGATCATCAATGGTCAATTTCAACACACTATTACCCGACCAAAGTCATATGAGGTCACCATACTATAAAGTGTATATAATGACTAAGTTTCACGCCAAATATATGCACATCACGCTAGCACGCCAGCACGCCATATTAATTAAACGTGCTCCACGGTATACGTCTGTTTCTTCTGTAGCTTTGCGGTAGCTTAGATAATTCCTGGAGACTTACCAACTAGGAGAATCTGCCATAGAGGTTTCTGCGAATAGTCAAGGCTTATTCAAGTAGCTAATCCGATACAGTAGTATTGTTACCACTACCCACGCTTTGCGCTGGTAACCGATGGGTTAAAGCACACGTCTGCAAATTCAGGGGTCGTAGATTAAATAGCTGACGGTTCATAACCTAGTGAGCAGAATAGCTAACTCAACTAGCTATGTTGGGCAAATAAAGATCCAGCAGAATTCATTGACTCTAACTCACTTCCCGACGCCTGGATTAGAAAACACTTTCCTACATATGCGTATTATTTGTATTATTACCCAGATTAGCACAAATATATTTTGCTACTTTTAATCGTGGAAAATAATTAATGCTAAGAGCAGCGTCGGGGTATCGAAATTTCGCAATGTTCCAAAATACCAATATATGAATAACGATAAACTGAGTACCGTATCGTTATAGTAAAATTTAAACTTACCTTTAATTAGTTTATGAGAAATTTTCTATGATTTCAGATGGTTAAACACCTTTATTCGTGGATGTAAAAATAGATGAACTTGGGGACACATTTGTACGTGCGTTATTTCTTATATACAAAGCTAAATTGGGCATATGCAGTCTTGGTCTGCAGTTAGCTCAAATATAGGTGAGTAGCGCACAGAATTAGGCTGGCTTTCAGAAGATGAATTCCCGGATTCTGTTTGGTAATCAGTCTATGTGCTCGAAATTACATATCGTCTGACCCAATGTTTATTAATACAAACGAATGTTCCTAATGTGGTGACAACTCCAGTACCACCACCAATCCAATCTGACATGCACACATTAGGCGTATCTTTGGAACTGTAAATATTGAGTGATATAGAAATCAGCTTTTAGTAAAGAATACAAGCAGATGAAGATAATATAACAATTTACAGGAAATAAGCATGCAGTGAGCTGCATAAATATTGACTATTTATGAAAACTACAAACTTTTTTCCCACTGATTAGACAACATGTATTGAATTACTGAAGGAAATAGGTCATATTAATTTTTTAATAAAATAAATTATTGGTAATAAGCGGCGAATTTCGCATAAGTTCGAAAGGATAGTTTTAAAAATTCTTTATGAGGATGTAAGGATTTACCCAATTTCCCTCATGGGTATAAACTGTTCTTTAACATATAGTCAAGGATTTAGCTTTAGCATTCTATTTTCAACTAAATTACCATATTATTTGAACCCTTTTAACAAGCTGAAATCACAATTTTCCAACTTAAGAACTCGTTAGTTTTGCCATCTATATGTTTATATGGTAACTCGAGCATGATTAAACGTAAGATGAATAATTACTGGAGCAAAATAATTATGTATTTCAAATTAATTTATAGCATATATTTAAAAAATACAATTTACAAGGCATATGGCAGCTCATAATACGAACTTAGAAACAGAAATAATTTAGCATATTCATGCAACATTTATATCTTAAAACATGAAAACTTTTATGAAAAATATCACAAAGATATCACGCAAATAAAGATACATTTCTTACGCAATACTTTCTACATGTTTCAACCTTGAGTTATTTTGATTTGTCAACTAGTTGTTTTTTCACCTTGTCGCGGCAATATATTTATACGAAATTTTTAATGAAAATGGTATCAAAACATGCCTTTAAGAAATTAGATAGCAATGAAGAAGAATTTGATCGAACATATATTAAACTTGATACGCTATTTGAGAGTAAAGTACCTCTTAATACTGATAAGGATTTATTTCGGAAATATCTCAATAAGCTCAATAAACTTTATACGGACACTTCCCTCAGCGCTCAGATTGCATACGAAAATTTATCGAGATTTGAAGTAAATAAAATACGCATAATTTATTTTTAGGCTCGGGAAATCGTGCTTGTCAGTGATTTAGAAACAGCGGTTGCAGGTAAATCGTTTTCAGATAAAGAAGTCGAATATCTCTTACTCGAGCTTCATAACCTGCAACTTAAATTATCTTCGACAAATGGATCAAATGCAGCAGCAGAAAATGTCAAGCGATCTTTGGAAAAACAACAGGAGGATCGCAAAAGCCAATTTTTTTTGGGTGACCGAATGCTCACAGCCATTTCGATTTTAACAAAGGAAAGTCAAGAACTCAAGTCTTACATATCTTCTTTACAAGTAATTAGCTTTAATATAGTTAAATACGGTCGAATTAAATAATATTTTGCTTATTTATATTTAAGGATGAACTTTATAGTACTCGAATGGCCGTGAAGTATCTGTATAAGGAATTAGCCGGACGTATTCAACAGATACAACTTCTTTGCCAGAAAATGGATGGTCCACAGCAAGAAAAACTTTGGAATACACTCGAATCAGAAATACTTCTTTGTAGACACAAAACAGTCAACCTTAGTTGTCGGAATCGATTAGATCCGCCTCCGCGTAAGTTAATCAAAATCTTAAATACATTTGAGTCATCATCCTGTCACATATTTTCCCCTTAAACTGCCTTATTGAAAAAATGTAACAAAAATTCGCAATTCTTTAACAGTCAAAATTTTCCCAAGGAAGCAAATTTAGTTTTGATATCTATTGTTTTTATTATGAATGAAAGCTGTACATTTAGTCGATACAATGTTAATCTTTGTTAAATGAATTAATTGCCTGTCTCTGGTCTTGTTTCAATGTTAATTTTCACCGATTCTCTTATTTGTTTTATGTTACAAGCATACAGCACTGCTTTGTGGAATAAATAGGCACATACAAGCTTGAATTTTATATATTTTCTTCGCACCCTAGAACTTCCCCTGGAGGGGGTTTAATTCTTGTTCCTACCGTATATCATAAAATACTCTAACAATGGCTTAAATTGAAGTTAATGGAGGTACATTCGGTTGACACTGCATTGAAAAAGCAGTTATTCTGCATGATAGACATTTGTAAGTGGCAGGATGTTTATCTCCAAGTAGACTAATTTTCCTTTAAAGCTACCCAAAAGATGGTGCACTGCCTTCTCCACTGTTGTTTCTTTCTTGTTAAGCTTAGACAAATACATTATTGTAATGATATAAAGTAAATAACACCAAATAATCACAAAGTATTACAAGGAATGAGCATTTTTCAACTTTTTATTTTTAAACGGCGCAAAAAACTCTTATTACTTTTATTGACAGAATTGACTTGTAATATACGTTACCAAACGCTAAAATTAGTCTTTTTCCTCGTAAAGTGTAAATGTCCCCGTAAATGCTCTCTTGAAGTAAAGGATTCTTCATGACCAGATCTGTGGTTAGGGTCATTTTTGTAGAGTACGCCATTCTAACACTATTAAGTTAAACAATTTCATGCGCACTTGAACATTCCGGAGGGTGTGACATGCGTGCAGGAGCCTTCTCAGCTAATCAGCCATCAATGTTCATTCAAGTTACGTTAAATGCATTCGATTACGAAACGTGTTTGCTGTGGAAATAAGTTCTATAAACGCCATACTCACTATACGGCTGTTTCCTCTATATCATTGAGGTTATTTAGCTAATTCCGGGAGCATTTCCATACTTGGGTACTTTGCTATAGCAGTTCGCTACACTTTCTTCCCAAAATATTCATTCTTTGAGATTTTTAAGATAGTTGAGTAGAGCATAGCTTTCAAGACTTTGAATGAAGATTACAATATACCTCTATTTTCTTGGGCAAGCGCTTAAATGAATTCGATTTTTTCCCACCTCTTGTATCGATACGCCATAAATTTGTCCAATTATTAAACTTCTTTGAGATTTGAAACCCCAGAGTCTTTTCTAAACATACTGAAGTAAATTTCCGTTAAATAAGGAGTTGAGTATATATTATGTGTATAATTGTCACATGCATGGGCTTTCACCAACATTTTGTTTGTTGCTAGTATTACTTTTTGTCAAGAGTAAGCATCTAAGCAGGAAAAACAACAGCTTTCCATTCTCCATATTAGGATTTCCAAAAGCTCAATTTCTATGAAATGTGATCAGGTGCCTAATTGGTATTCAAGTCTTGCTTACTAGTTGATTAAACTTAACTGTTTATGAAGTCAACGATTCATATGTATCCTCGCACAGCTATCAGCACAAAACAATAGTGGTTATAAGAATCGTGATATTTTTTCCTTTTTTTGCGAGTACACTGTATCCAACATGTTTGTTTGATAGACATTTCTTAAAAATAGGTATACTTGACTATAGGTTGAAAGCCATCAAGAAATTTATTTTCTCTAATGTGTCAGGTTTGATCAATAAAGCCACTCGAACGTAGCATTTTGACACAGCTTTGTTTCTTTCCATTACGTAATCCAGCATAAATTTCTTCACACTTAACTGTGGGGAGAAAAGTTATTAGGCTTTTTTTTTGCCAAGCCAGTACTCTTAAGAATGCAATAAATGGGAAATAATGCTCTTCAGAATTAAAAGGATTTCGTACAATTATAAACTAGTAATTGAAGCACAAGACCGCCATCCCACGTGCTCTTGAGTGTCGATCATTGAATTTCTGTGCTCCCGCTTGAATGAGTGATTGTATGGCGAGGAAAACAAAATAATTACCATTATCAATGTAAAAAACAATTTTTCTTAAACTGAAAATACGCCTTAATTGGGTTAATACTGAATAGAAGGCGGAGATGTATTGGCTTCAAGAGGGTTTCAAAAGAACATTACTTTAGTTTTGAATTTATCCATATATTATAATATAAGGTTGAAATTTTGTGCGTCAACTTTTGGGTCTCTATTTAAACTTGTGATCTTGAGAACGCGTTGAAATTTCGATTTAAGTGAATTGGGTATTTTACAGATAATCAAAGGAGATAGGCTACCAATATTGTCTAAGACGATTTGGCAAATTAAGGAAAGGTTGAGAGTTTAGTTTGGATGAAATTCAAGAAAAGTAGCACTGCAATGGAAGAGAAAAGTCCAATAGGGCTTGAACAGGAAGTGGGGAAGGGGGAGGGGAGGGGAGGGAAAGATGATCGAAAAAAGTCGTCATGTAAATCAGGGCTTAATGAGCCCTATTTTGGTTCTTTTCTACAGATATTGAGACATCGGAGGATACACTCCCTTAACAGCAACCGAATTTAATTATTCGACTGCCAAGTTCAAGTGTGTGACTATATCTACGGTAGTCAGTGCCTGTTGACGAGTCAATTGAATTCTGAAATTGATTGTGCTATCCCAATTACACGGCAAAGAGTTGGCTAATAGAATTAGCCATTATAATCTAGACATTATAATGTAATGTTACTATTCATAATTGATAGGTGAATATAGGCTTTCTACTTCACAGACTAAATGCCTTCCTAGATAATTCATAATTACAACAATCGCTCTTGAGACTCAGAGTAGGGATTAGATAATGAAAAGACTTTAAAATCAACATGCCCGTTGAGCACAAATATTTGAATCGAACATTTAAGGTTTTACATAATATGTTTCCTCGCTTTATTCAATTCATACAGAATATTGGTTGTTCATTCAAAGGCATTCTTTTCATGGAAAGAATTTAGAGTCTTTGTATACTCTATTTTCCGAATATGCTACTTTTACGAGAACTTTTTTATAGAAAGTGTATTTCAATTAAATTTTGCTAGAGGTATATTATTTCTTTTATTGTAAATGCAAAAGGAAATAAAAGTCTACGAATTTTGAAAATTCAGTTGGGGTCGCGTGTGATTCCGACTTGAATTATAAACCTGCTGTGACAGTTGAGTTAAATTGGGTAGATTAATGGGAATTTTTAACTAAGTAAGGCAAATTGGATCATGACTAATTTTCAGCCGATTTAGCCCCTAGATTTACCCAGACAAATTTGTATGTTCTTAATTGATAACGAATTCTCAAGAGATGGACTTCAAATTACGGTTTAAAACTGAATAAGTCTACACTTTTGCCGACAAACAGTTTTGTGGGTCTAACAAGCTGAGAGGAAGCGTCACCCAGTCGTTATAACTGCCGGTTTTCCTTGGCATTTGAGCTTCTGGAGTTGATGAGATATAAGTGAGTGGAAAATTCCATTGCTCGAGCGTCAACGTTTATCACAATTTCGTCTTGATTGCAAGACTTCAACCGACCAGAATGTACTCAGGTATCTTAAACCCTAAGTAATTTTGATGAAATTGACTAATAACCTTAATAAGGTTAATTTTCGTTCATTTCAAATGTCTGAAATCAAACATGGATGTGAGTACTTTTTCTCTATCTTCAAATTGTTATCTACTATGCAAAATAATATTTAATATGTTATGCAGTTTAACATAAAAATTTATTGCGAATTTCTTCAGTCTAAATGCTGCTATTATGGGCAATAAAGTCGTGTACAGTTAGATATCTCCATTGAAATAAAGTACAAATGCTCACAAGAAAGTCGTTTGCCTATTTTGAAACACATCATTTGTTTTATTTTTGTTATTCTGGGCCACCTTGATTGTATTTTCATATATTCAACTAATCTGAATAGTCCTCGTCGTCTCTATCGAATTTAAAACATACTGAAAACTTCTGATACATGAATAAGCCTTGGCTAATCGTCAGCAATCTCTATGGTAAAATTACCATGTTCAAGATTGCTCTCTAAATTAGCATGTAGGAAACAAATCGTATGACGTGGAATGCGTTTGCCCGAGTTGTGATTTCATTGGTACAGGGTTTATTCATCAAATACAGCGACTATTGATTATTGATTGGCTGGGAGGTCTTTGGAGTCGTGACCACATAGCTGTCAAACGTGATCAGCAGCACGACAATGTTTGATGGGTATGGGATCAGTAGCACACCACCCGTTACAGACCGTTCTGCTCAGCTGTGTTAACGTTGTACTCTCAACAACTTTAAAATGAGATTTATTTACGCCCAGTGCACTTCATTTCATTTTTTTTTCAATATGTTTCGTTGGCACATATTTTATATTCTTTCCTTAAAATCCACGTTTGTTGGAAGTCTTTTTATTACATACAAGAACATGAAATATTTTGACTAACGAATTAGTCTCCGAAATAGCTATGAATCTATCGAATTCAACAATTCAGTTAACTCCAGCAATGCTTCAAACTTTTATCATGCGCTAATCCATACTTTTAGTGAATTTCAACAATCTTGCAAAATGTGTAAGTAACGTAGATTAAATTTTTGCGTAACTTCTTTTTTGGAAAAATAGTCCTTTCCTTCAATCACGTATATATAACTCAAAGGATTTTGAATAATAAATAACAAGAACTAAAGTCTGCCTATTTTTTTTATTTCTACGTAAATTGTTTATATATGTACCACATTTAGCATTCGTTTAGTTGATGATTGAGCAAAGCGCAACTGGGACAGTTATCAAAGTTTTCTGATCTCTCTCAGCGAGAGCTTATGGTTCATGGCTTATATATGGACTGGACACAATCAAGCGGGTATTTATGGATGCTGTCGAGTTGATATTAATAAAGATTGGGTTCTTGATCACAAAGCATGAGTTCTGCTTACCGCCAAATATAATTATTACTGAAGCCATCGGCATGAAAATAGGTAAAAAGGACATAATTAATAACAGAACACTGATTGTACTATAAGCCAAAGTCCCAGAAATGGCTTAATACAATTATTAAAAGTAAGAGCGGAAAAGTAAATTTTTCAACACAAAATGAAAGGAGGCTAGGGGATGCGAAGTACCTTTTACAAAAGTTATCCCTCCTTTAGATGGTAGACATTGAACCAAGTGAGATATGATTAGGATTTGGGTCGGAAACTTTTATTAACAGCACGCAGTGGATCGACGCCTCCACGAGGACAAAGGGTCCATGCTGGGAAGTAAAACTTTCCAATTGTTACTATTGTCGCCTTTTTTTTGTTTTTGCTTCAATTAACATTTTTATTCGCAGATTTAAATACTTATTCATTATTTTCAGTTTTTATTTGCAGAAAACAATTGAGATTGAATAACAGTAAGGCTAGTAAATGGTAAATGGGTGGGAAACAACTGCCCCGGATATAGGGGGGATGGGTCTTGCTAACTTCGATTTTTCGACTTGGATTGCACAATACACACTAAATGGACAATTCAGTTTTCAAAATTCAAATTTCACTGTTGGCCCTCTCGATTGCAGCTAAGGCTTTTCTACGATAAATGCACAGCCAACTGACCGGCAGTATACGATCAGAGAGAGAGTTAGTCTTAACGCTTCACTTCATTCTTTTCAGTGGTTGAGAAGGCAAATGATCCCATGAGATATTCCGCAGTTTACAGTTCTAATTTAGATGAAAGCTTTAAAAGCTCTGCTCCCTCAAAGTGAATTCGCCAAGCTTTTCTAAACAGGTATTACTTAAAGCATGAAGTACAACAGCTTGTATTTCTGAATTTGATTTCAGATTTGGTTCTTGAGTGAGTTCTTGCTTACCATTTTCTGAACTAAGTGGCTGGCAATATCCACATATCGATTTGCCAGTGACAGTCATTAGCTAATATTCCTTTAAAATGACAGATTTCCCTGAATTCTACTCAAGGGAGCTTTTATAATATATCTTTATGTCATTATTACCCGTGGCAATGCGAGCAGTTTTAGCTGCTATAGGCAAGAGACTGCATCGGAATACGAGAAATAGAAATGCAGTTTTATGCGACGAGTTGTCCAACATCTTCACACGTTGATATGTTAAAATGTTTTCAAACTCTTTTTTTCATTGAGTAACAAGGTGAGTTCATTTCGGCAAGACAGAGTGGTTGGAAGATTTTTTATATCGTTTTGATTCATCCGAATTTCCACGTAATCAGGAGGACGCAGATGGGATTACTTTTTGTTATAAAATAACTCAGCGGAGTCCACTCTAATTAAGCTCTAATAACCAGTTTGGTTAAATTATACTGAGCAATAGATGAAGACTCCTTTTCATTTTTCATCATTTTTTCAAAGATTTTATATTCTTAATATTTTCTTCGTTGATTAGGCATCTCATTCAATAAAGAAGTTGGAAGGTTTTCTCTAAAATTGGTTTAAAAACTTCTGTTTACCAAGATAAAAATACGGGCAAATTTAGTATAGTGCAAGTTGAAGATATTTCTCACAATTGATTAGAGTTATTTGGACTGAGGCCTGAAACTTTCCATTCGTTAATTTAGATGAAGAATTTAAATTTTTGAATACGTTGAATGATATTTAGCTGTTTTCCCAGATATGTCAAGGTGGTTCACAAATACTCTCCTCTGTCATTAAGAGTGTAAACGCTTTTTGCTCATCTATGTAATGGCTGACTGGAATCATGATGATTCTCTGAGGTCGCTCCTCAATGGTTCATGAACACTGTGGGAAGACTTCGATAGGAACTGGAGAATTGCAATGGACACTATGAGGCTGCTGCAGCCTAACAGACACGGTTAATTGGATGTTTCAACCTCCTCAATTTAGCTTACACAGCATGAAGTCATTTTCTTCTACAAGCCCATGCTATTGTTGGAGAGGTCGAATTATTACACATAAGAATAGCGTAAATAGTCGCCTACAAACTTGAAGATATTTCTGAGCAAAGTGAAACACCCTGCTGAAGCACGTGCAGTCTGACTCATCTCCGATGGAAAAAACTTTTATCAATATCAAAAGCTCGACACGAAAAATAACAGATGGTTTGCCTTGCAAACAGTCAAAATGATGCTCTTCGAGTCCTGCAGACTTAATTTGACCAAACGGTTATTGTTTTCGGTCATATATCTTCAGAGAATGATATTGTACCACTTACTTTCTTCGAGACATCAACGTAGACCTGCTGACCGCTGTAGTAGTTGGGCCCTAATTCAACAACTCTGTATGGTGACAGCCGAGGTGGGGCTCACGGCTCTTCCCAGAGAAAGGGTGAAATCAGCTTGTTCCAAGGTTTAGGGTCTGAAGTTAAACATGATTGAGGCTACGATAGAGACGTTAATGGTCGTTTTCACTATAATTCTTTGGAAATGGTATAATTTCTTTGCAAATTAAATTTCTTTCAAGCCCATTAAATTTAATATTAATATGAATTTAATTGGCTCTTATAGATGTAGTTATTATATTTCTGCGTTTTCTAGAATATCTGAACTTTTGTAAAGGTTCTTTCACTCAGTTTGTGTTGATTCTATTCTTGAAAGAATAGAACATTTTGTAAGCAATTTCCTTCAGAATTAACCAGAGAAAGTGAATTCAACTAAATGGTATTGATGAAAATTGTCATTTTATTGCAAATTTAGCACTTGTAATTAAATTAAAGTAAACGGTTGCCAAAAAAATCGATCCTAAATTTACAGAGATTTGAAGAAAAATCGATTTATTTAGTTCGATTCTTCTCATATTTACTCTCTGGCTTAAATTGGAAGTTATCTCACCATAATTCATACAAAATATGTTCCTATTTCATTCGATGAATAGAAAAATGATCAGTCAGATTTGAATATTAGAATGTTACATGAAGACGAGGTTAATATATGAAGCCTTGAACCTTGAAATTTAAAGTCGTTTCTGGAAACCAGCTTTAGGTTTGGGTCGCTTAGCCCTTGAAACCTTCAGGTTACCTGAGAACCATTTTTTGTTTAAGGTTCGTTTTCAAACAAATGCCCCACTTTTCTTGAGGGAAGAATCGAATTCTCGTTAATTTCATAGCTGTGATAAGTTCTCAATCGGACCTATTTATTACTAGAAGTAAGTTGGCACTTGAAATTCTTCAGTTTTCACTTCTGTTAAGCATTTAATTGTTTTCAGTTGGCATTTAATGCATCGAAACCAGCTGAGACTTGGCAGCTTAAAAGGGACTAATCACAGTATATTCTAAGACGAAGGCAGCGGTCGAATCGATTGTTGAGGAATTTTAACTTTTTACCTACGAAACGGGAAAATAAAGCGCTCTCTACTTGCTATGAGTTTCTTTAATAGTCCCAACAGCTTTGTTGTTTGTAAAAATAAAAGATAATAGTAGCTAGAAAAAATAAGAGATGTAATATCAATAGTTTTTTACTAAATAACAAAATTTTATTTTCTTTTTTTTCTATAGCAAAAGAGCAGTGTAATCGAATTCGTCACGTTACAGTTCACCGCGGACCCACAGAAGAGTTGGGGATTTCCATTACGGGTGGACTCGAGTATGGAGTCCCGATCCTTATTTCTGAGATTATCCCCGATCAGGTGATCCACCGGTCGGGAGAATTCTATATTGGTGACGCCATTCTCTCTGTCAATGGAAACGACCTTCGAAATAAGCGACATCACGGTGCTGCAGATATTTTGGCTGCTCAACAGGTAAATTCCATTGAAGCACAAGATAAGTGAAGATTCTATTCTTGAGTACCTTGCAAGAATTTCAGTGCAATCATTTGAAAGAGATAGAGTATTAATTTCTCTTGATTAGGTTTAAATTTCAGAAATATTGTAGAGATACATTTTCAAAAATTTTTGGACGTTTTAGAACAAAAGATACAATCTGATTTATTACTTTATATCATATTTGTAACGAAGAAAAACCCGATTTATTATATTCATGGTGAATAATATTTATAATTTATTTATTTAATGTCAATTTTTTTAATTTTTAATCTCCTTTATATGTTTTATATCTATATTAATTTACATGATTGAAAGTTCCACAGTTATGCTTAAGATGGTTTTGCATCAAATTTCTCATAAAAGTTTAACTTAAATATTGTTATTTAACAATATTGTTCACCAAATATCCAAAACACAATATTTTCAAAAAATTGCTGATTTTGTTTGTCTTCTACTCTAACCGATTTGAATAATGCACGCAGTTTCAACTGCCCTTTAAGTGCAAATCGCACCTTCATGGCAAATAATGACCAAATCCCGATTAATGAAAAAATCGAGTTAGAATTGACAAAGTAATAATACAGACGAAGTTTTTTAAGGCCAAAGTATGATTAATTCATTTTTCAATTGGAGGTTTTTGTGCTTTGATTCCCTTGGTCTATCGATTGTTTGAGGAATAAATATGGAAACTTCATAAGATCTCAGAGTACGATGTGATAAAGTAGATTAAGAGGATAAAAGTCATATTTAATAAGTTTTACTTTAACAATTTGAAAAAGGACTTGTGAACACCTATGAATTAAGCATAGCCAGAAATTAAAATCCACAACGAAGAGTCGAGCAGGAAAAAATTGCTCAATATCAACACCTCTGACTCATATATTTGCGCAGTTTCTGTGTATTATGTCACTCTACTGACTTATGCATCTACCCTAGTTACCAACGAACGAAGGACTCAAAATCTATCCAAGCGTCTTTTGCTTCCATTTCGCGCCTGTGTCTTACGACGCAGATATCGTCACTTAATACTAACCTCATTCGTCTTCACTCTCAATTAAACCCCCTCTCACTTATTTAACTCCTGACCCTTTCGTCAGCTAAAATGCTATTGTAATCTGCTAGCTGTGGGACAATATTTATTTAAAGATATCCAGTCTGATTTGGTCTGGTGCTTATAATATCATCATTATCACAAATCATTAATATTTAATTGTCTAAAAATTTTCGTTCGTTCGATACTTTTACTACAGTGTTCTCCTGTGATTAGTTTGCTGCTCTAATCTTTTGCTTTTTAAAATCATATATTAGATCAAAGGTCTCTATTTCTTTACCGCACACGCAGTTAATTACCAATTCGTCTCCTTGAGCCCCATTAAACCCTCTAAGTGATTTTTCGCTACCTTTGAGTTGCCCTCTTTTCAGCTAGACATAGTACTTTCTCTTTAAGCAGATTCTATATGAATGGCTTAAATACTCTAAATAAGTCGTGATGAAAGAGTTAAATGAAGAGAAAATAGTCAATACACTGCAAGAATTACAAATTGTAAAATTTAAACTCCTGAATGGCTATTATTACAGATAGTGAAGGCCAACTTCTGACCGAATTGAATAATATCATCCCCACTGTTTGGAAAGTTGAATAATCTTTCAAGTGGGAGTCTGCTTTCATAAGTTTAAAACTATTTGCATGTCAATATTCCATTAACTCGATCCATTAATTAGTCATGTTAAATCAAATTTTTTAAAAGTTTTAATCATTTTTAAGTAACTGCCAGTAAATGTAGGCTCTCACATTTCACACTCAATGCTTCTAAACAATTATCAAATTCATCTTATTTCGAGACGTAAATTACTTGCAGTGCGACAGTTCCAATGATCCATAGAAAAGAATCAATTTTGAAGGAGTCTTTACATTTCAAAATCTTACCTGCCTCTATTTGAAATTTACCTCATTCTACTCACTATAAGCTGAACTTTGCAGAACACGTGAATCAGTGAAATTTGTCAGTAAGGAAAGAAGGAAATAGAGCATAAATGGATATTTAGATTGATTGGTGGACTTATTGCTTTATCACATCATGATCTAGCGTAAAGATGTCAAAATTTCCCTACCTGTGGTTCATTGAATAATTGATTGAAATAAATTCCAAACTATTTGATAACGTTGAAATTCTGTTTAGATCATGCACTCTCGTCAAGGACATGCAGTTCACACAGATCTGTGGGACATTGAAAGAAGAAATGAATGCATAATCCATCATAATCAAAAACGACTGAAATGCCCTAGAGACTGAGATCTAAAATTTATTCACTAATCAAGGAGACGAATTGTGACATTTGAGTTTTGAAAAATGAAATAATTAACTTATCATTAAGTGAGTGTTCCTTAACCTGAAGCCACAAATCAAATAAACAAGCACTTGACACTCCACCGATTTCAGGCGCTTCTTTGTAATAAGAATTGACAAATTTTTCTGAATCGAAGTGGGATATCCTTACAATCGCATAATTATTTAAACATCTAATTATAAAAATACCATCAGGTTAATACAGGTCTATACAATGGATACACAGTAGAAATGTTCTATTAAAATATTTACGTAAAATATAATATTTTGTCTCTCATGTCGAATTCATGAAAATACGATGCTTGAATGGTTTTGAATCCATGCCTGCGGGGTGCCAGCGACCCCATAGGCAGATTCATTTACTGGAACGTTTGATTAAATAAATTGAATGGCGCTTTGCCGCAGAAGTCGATTTGTTGTAACTATATCCCGCTAATGATGTGCATTTTCCTCGAGGATCTGTTTAAAACTAAAATTTAACTTCGCTGTAGCTGGATTAAATATCTTCTTTTTATTTGAAGTTAATAATTCATCCAGAAGCAATTAATTGATAGATATTTCTATAGCCATAATCAATGAATTCGAAATTTAATTTCCTTTCTGGAAATAAAATTGCTACTATTTACTTATTCGTTGTAAATAACTTAGTTTACTCTTAATTTTTCAAAAATAAAATTATTATATTTTTACTATTTTTGCTAAGTAAAAGTTTGTCACTCTGAATTTGAATTCATTTCAACTTTAGTTTCTATTGCTCAGGCGAACGGGGTAATGGTTATGTGAGGAAGATAATAAACGAAAGCCAAATTGAATATTTTCTTTCGTCTCTGAATAGAATTCACAGGTTGTATCACTCGTTCTTCTATATATCGGTAACTGGTCTTTCATGTTTGAAGCAATAAACAGTTCATCAGGCAGTTCCTATGTAAATCAAGCCAATAGGCTGTTGAGAACTCTGTTCTGCTCTGCTCGCTCGGTCTTCGAAAGACAAAAAACGGCTAAAAGTGCTAAGACTGGCATAACTGTAGGCAAGAATTCAAGGAGAAGGAGGTATGGCATTTAACTTTTGAAACCTGAAACACTGTATTATCCACTAAATATTGACTATTTTTTCAAGTTGCTTTCTTATTGTGGGCTATAATGTACGTTTCTAAGTCTATGTTTCGATTAGATTTCATTTCTTATTATTCTGTTTTGTTTTACTGGCTCTTATTTTATTTGTTCCGGAATAAGACGGGAATTTCATTTCAATGCTTCTGGGTGTCGTCTGCAGCATGACGCTTCAATGGCCGATTAGGAATGACATCGTTGGAAAGCATGCTCATAATTAAAAATGCCTTCAACAACCATTATCTATCATTTCGTTTCCATTATTTTATTATTACTGCACTTGCTAAGCATAAAAAAACGAAAAGTTTGCAGGTTTTTTGGTTATTTTGGAAGAAAGTATCTGTGCACACGAAGGAGGTAGATATACTAAGTTCTAGTTATAATTCACTTTGTTAAACCCTTTACCGTAATAACTGTAGTTCACTATATCGTTTTTGAATGCCCACAAAGTTCAAAATTTCTCACCATGAGCTTGGATGAGCTTATGCTCTTAGTATGCAGAACTTTAACCGGTTGATATATCAAATTGATAGTCCAACCACTTTAAGATTGTAAAAGGCTGTTTGGATATGGAAGTTTTAGAACATTTATCTTAGTAATAAGCCACTTTTACAGTGTTTAATTGGAATAATTATCCAAAAATCTAAATAAAAGTCAAACAGACGATTTGTTTTAGCGAGTGAGATTGGATTATTTGGCCGTGATTTACGGATGAGAGCACGAATTCTATATTAAGACAAATGAATTGAAGGGAAAGTATGTTTTGAACACACGCAGAAGAAATGCTAATTAACTAGTTTCCAGATAAGACGAAATAAATCTTCCTGCATATTTCATTCGGGACAATTTTTTTTAACAGAATTCTGGAATTACATTTATTTTCAAAATGCTTTAATCTTTTGCGACTAAGTTAAAATATTTAAATTATGTCGAAGTGGTGTTTCTATTCTATTGAAAGCCGTTTGCATTTAGTCAGTCTGATCAAAAGATTATTCCAGAGTTGTGATATAGTCATCAATGAGTTTCACCACTGGCACTATTTTCATAAAAACCTTGATATCTACCTGGAAATAATCGAAGTGGAGTCCAAATTTCGAACTCTAATTGAGAGAATCAATAACAACCTCGAAGAATTATATAAAGAGGAATTAAAATTCAGGAACTTATTCAAGCAGACAAGTAAGAATAGTAACTAGAAGGAAGGGAGGCGGATAGGAAGCAGTATCTAAAACTGGTTCTTATAGTGTATCCTGATACACAGCCACTGAATGAAGATTTACTTTTGTAACCAATAGTGAATAAATTGTTCCGTTCCAGGATTGAGAAATGGAAGGACCAAGCCGAGAGAATGGAAAGGTCCCACAAAGATGTTAGAGAACCATGGTAGGATAGTTAAAAGCCATTCTCGTGAGCTTCTAGATTGCTGATCAATTTGATGGAAAGTCTCCAATGGAATTTCATAATTGAAGAAGAATCAGGCTTAACTTGCATCGGCTATCTGAATATCATCCTGAATATGGAATAGGTTGTCATGAAGGAATGTATCATCTACTGAAAATTACAAGTGAATCCGAAAACGAAGTTCTATGAGATTGGAAAGACTTATAATGGGGGGAGGGGGTGGTGGTGGGGGAATATAACTAAATAAAATTATTATGCATTCTTCGTTGAAGGTAACTAATATTTGCTGTTATATTTTCTTCCAATCTATTTTGAAAATAGCGCTCATCCCTTAAATTGTTTTCCATGATCATGTTGAACTGTAATAATTTTACCCTTTAACACTATGAACGAGTGCTGTCATTCCCTTTCGCTGGATATGGTGTTTGCAGACTGCATAAATGCCATTTATTCTGATTTTATTAAGGGAGCATATATTTAAACATATTTCAACTGACTATTGGTCAAAATATCGTATAATCGCAAGATTCCATCTTATCCAAAATTCTGCCAACCTTCAGAATAGCTTCCATCCCATCTTGACATCTACAATACAATTAGCTGGCTAATTTGGGTGTAACAGGGTGTATCTACAGTCTATGGTTTATTTATAGTACCTTTCATTATTTTGAATGAGAATTGGCTATTTCCATTATTAGATTTCTTATTTTTTGCTCAATTTATTCCCAACTGGAAGACATCCCAACACCTGTTTTATATCCTATTTAGGGGAAACTGGAATTCGATCTCCTCTTTCTACATGACGACTCACTGGATGAAATTAGCCAAATTTGCATCGATAACAAAGGTCGTAAGTAAGTTTATTCACATTAAGGGTTTCTTTAAATTATATTTTATTAATGTGCGAAGCATCTAGGGCTTATGAGGAAGGGAAATAGCCTGTCCAGATTAGTTCTTTTTACAAATCCGAACCCACAATAATACGAGAGGGTTGGGAAAGATTGTGATTAGCAGAATTTATTGAACAAATAACCTGCTAGGAATGGAAGCAGATACGCCGACGAGTCAGTCGGGTTCGCTTTCATAACAGAATGTAGTGATATGACTTACCCGGTCTATAATTCTGAACTGGAGTTCAGTCGGGTTACTCCGATTTCACATTAAATGATTACAATTTTAAAGCTCACTTGAGGACAAAATTCGTCCTTCAGTTCTTCGTCATATTCAGGTCACAAGAAAATCTACAAATTCTCTTAATTATATTCCTCAGCATTTCTGCGTGTTTTATTTAACTCATATGATTATTTCAATCTGTGTGTAATGTTGCAAAATTTTACATATCTATGATCCTCCCAAGTATTTTAACTTAATAACATTTCATATATCACTTGTGTGTTTGTGTTTTGTGATCTTAATTAACACTAACTTTGCATGAAGACAAAATGACACTTTGTTCAAGTCCATTAAAACATCATTATTGCCTTCCTGTGAAATGCTTACTTGTTTACTTTATGGCATTCAAAATTATCTTTAATTCTAGAGTATTAAAAAAAGGAAGGCTAGCCCCGTATTGCATACGGGACCCGGCAGTGATATGAAGACCATTATTCATTTCAATCTTGGCTAACCTTTAATCTGTTCGGATCTCGACCAGTTCCCATCGTTTTAATTTTCAAAAATGCGACATCAAAAACATGTTTAAATCAAATGTTAGAATATGATGGATTTATCACGGTGTTACTCTTATTTCGATAAAACAAATCCCTTATAATCAAACCTTTGATTGAAAGTTTTTGCACTGTGGAATTTATTGTAGCAATGATCATTAATCTACATCTAGGATCTTCTAAGCATTATGAGATCGATAATTTATTTTTGTTTACTCATAATAGTCATTATGAGTTCTAAACCACTATAATGCAATTAAGGGGGAGGGTGGGATTTGAAATGTCAACCGCTCCATGACCCGCGATCTAAGGCGTTTATTTCCCCCTTCCCATCCCACCTTCCTGCTTCGGAGTATTCAGTGGAATTGCCACCCCAAACTGTACTTTTTTTCTGCCTCCCCCAATACTCAGATTAGTGTTTTATTTTTTTAAAGTAATTATCTCACTTTAGCAAAATCGAGCTAGGAACTTTCATTCGACTAATTAATTTAATTTAGGCAAATTATTTACCATAAATTATGTATGTAATATTAACGAAGTAACGAAATTATTGCCATAAATTGTGAGTAGTCCATATCTTCGTGCTCGAAGACCACTGTAATAATTGCCAATATTGTGGAACATGGTCACTATATCGGCTAATTTGTAGACTGGAATCAAATGCCCCTACCTATCGGTAGCTAATTAAAAGCTAAACTGGATAGTGTTTTCAATCGAAAATGACTTTTAAATCCGTTTTTCGAATACCCATCTTCTTGAATATTTTGAAGAATTTATTATTTTAGAATAACCAAACAAAATGTTAATCAAAAGACCTTTAATAGCATAGTTTAGGCTTCATCAATGTTGCGTATTTTTTATGAGGTTCGATTAATGAGTAGAAGATTCGTAGAATCGGAGAAACTAATATGAGTACCGTTACGGACTAGGCTCTTTTCAATTACAAAAGTTATTCAAATACTTTCGGGTAACACAACTAACAGCAGTATTTACCCCAGAACGAGAAGAAGTTAGACCTGCCGAAGATTTTATTTGAATGAAAATATTTAAATACCATTCAAAATTGGCACGAAATCAAATCTACTTCGTAATATGGCGGCTCTGACCAGACGGTTATCACAAATAGATGTAATAATTACTATGAGAGATCATTAATAATGAAGCACTAAATATAAACTGAATGATAACTCAGAAGGTAATAGACAATTTCGTTTTAGGCAGTTAGACACATACTTAATTAAATATATTGGAATAATCCATTCTTTCTCATTTTAAATCAACGGTTCTTCGAATTTTAAAATTTATAGGTGAAAAGATTAGGTTCAAAATAAATTTTCTCAAGTTATCTACTCTGTATATAATGATTGGGAAAATTGTATAAATGCTTAACACTTTCATTTCGACAAAGCAACCAAGATTCATTTGTCTTTTCAGATTCCGCTTATACGATGAAAATCAAGTACTGCCCAGTCATTTTCTCTTTCAAGTTCACCAACAACTAAAAGAAAATCATAGTGTCACCGATAACAAGATCTCAGAACCGCGTCCAGTAATGGAACTTGTTTCAGAATACCGTCGTTTTCTAGAGGCAAGGGACGCTACATGCCACAAAATTACGGAGTCAAATATACCTCTGAAGAATGGAAATAACAGTGAGGAGTTCCTCAGTATTTATGAAAGTTACCTATGGCGATCAAATGGTCTCGAGGGTCCAGTTTACAGTAATAGACTTCCAGAAGTGGAAAAGAAGTTATTAAATGAGGTCCATTTACCCCAATTTCTTCCTCTTAGTAATGGTCGAAATCTACTCTTCTTGCGTAAGCTCATGCTTTATTCCGAATAATTTGGCTTCAGTTTGCTTTAAATAAAGATAATTGACTTATTTTGATTGAAGTATTTCCTATATATTTTATTTTTCAATTTATTTTAGAGGATGAAATGAAAATCAGTTAAACGGTGAACATTTTTCATGTTGTCTTATGAATTGTATTACTGTTATATCAATAAAGGAAAAGATCTTACAAAATACCTCTCCCCCAAAAGTGCTATTTATATCATCCATACTTGTTATATCTCACTTTTATTTGTATTACTGGGTCGTTTGTGGGATTGAAGGTCATAACTTGTTAAAAAAATATATAATTGTCTAAAATTCTGAAATATTTACCCCTTTTTCTGTAATTTCCACCTATCTACCATTAAAAATACCCTTAATCTCTTGCCATTTTAATATGAATGAAACATACATGAATTATGGTATACTTTGAAGTTTTCGCTGTAACAACGAGAATTTGTTTGCATCTTCATAACTGGGATTTCGGATTGCTGTTAGTTTTGAGCCTAAAAGAATTTGTGTGATCGATTCCTCCCTCATCCCTTTCTGGGAATCTTCGATACTGGCTTTGAAATCCTAAAAGGTGGTGACGCAGTGGTTCAGGAACTTAAAATTTTGTCAGGAAATGACGTTTAATATTGAAGAAATAAAAACTATGTCCATGAAGAAATTCGAAAGAAGCGTGATCATTTCTTTCAATCAGTGCTGAGAGAACAGCAAGAACTACTGATGATTCACAAATATGAGTACAGAAAGTCAAAACTCAGACATTTCTTCTCATAAATTATCTGCAGAATCCCTGCCTACGCAAATATGGGAGGAGGTTGTGATAGTGGTTGAGTTACCAGATTGTGGAACCAATGAATCAGAACCACATCTTAAAGCTCTGACGATGCGTAGCTTCTACCAACATACATTGAATAAGCCACGATGATGGATGTGAGAAGAATGAGGGAAAAACCCACAACTAGATAAAAACAGGCTAGTATGTGTGACTGTGGCTGTGTCTGCCTATGACTGTGTTGGTAATTACAATAAGCGTTACATTGCATAAACTTTATCAACGATTGGCTAAAAGGCCCTTTTAGACACATATGGAATTGCCTGATTGTTCTAGAGTGCATGAAGTTCCGATGATAAGTTTTTGTAGCTTTGCACATTCGACGGAGTTAGTCAACAACAAAGATCGAAATTTTTCCTAAATGTCCTGAAAAAATTGAGAATGGTTCCCAAGACGATCTCACTCATATTCTATATTAACAGAGGTTAGTCTATTATTGCGAAGGTTGGTAATTGCTAAATTAGAAATCCAAACGATGAATCCGTCCGAGAACAAACTCGTACAATATTGTCGACCAAATCGAATTGATTCTGTTTGAATTTTTGGTGTAAAGTCTACCGAACTCCGAAAATGTTTCTAAATGTCTTACTCCTTCAAAAAAGTATGACAAAGATTTGGTGAACTTTGCTTGCTGTCTCAATCCAATTTTCACATTCTGTGATTTGCCGTAGGATCATTTCAAGCGTTCGCTGTTTTTGAGTGGCCTTCGAGAACTTCCAAAACCAGTCCTTTTTGTCAACTCTCCAGAATAGTCAGTGTAAGTGATAATGCATTAGATGATCTTGTTACTTAGTGCAAAAATTTGAATTCCGGCACAAAAGTGGTATGAATGGACGGGAATCAGGTAAACAGAAAGAAGTGGAGACAGGGAAGCATAATCTTGAAATGATTCTTGCGATAGTCCATGAATCGGAGCCAAAACTGTAAGTAGGGACTGTCGAGAAGACCAAGAATGGAGATATTCGTTTGAAACCAAAAATGGTTGTAGTATACTGTTCAAGGCGTCCAGAGCTAAAGCCCGAACTAAGAAATATGCAAAAATGTGGTCCAGTGAAAAACGGTAGTGCATAACAACAGAAATACTTTAAGATACTGCTTTGAATTCCTATACAATCGAAAGTTCAATGGAACAACTCCATTAAAGTTGTTAATGCGACAAAAAAGGGGAATAAAGCTGAATGAGTCACCCGAACGTACGCTTAAAGTAAGAAAGCTCGCAAAGGAAGAAAGTTGAATTATCCATAGAAGACTAGCTTTTACGAAGAAAGTGGTTCAAAAAGGGTAATTTCGAGTATGGAATTTATATTATTTTATAAAATATTTTAGAAATATTTCCCCTAGGGAAAACAAAGGTTACAGTATTTATAGCTACTATCTTCACCTCTGTTTACATTATTTTTCATCTTGTACGTTTAAAGTTTTATTTGGACTAAAATGGCCTTGTAGAAACAAATTAGGAAATATCTGCGCATAGGTTTTAAAGTTATTATAAAAGCAGGCATTTAAACAAAACTTGGATCGAGAAGGTATCTTATTTCCAGCTTCACTGTTTTAAACCATGTTTCAATCAGTTGGATAAACCCTGCCAAAGGGCCAGCCCAAGTTGACCCTCCATGCAAGTGTAAAGGATACTTTTGCCTATTTCAGGTGGATATCGAAGACACAAAAGACGACTTCATTTAGCCTGAATCAATTTTCCCTAACAGTGAACATTTAGTTCAACTTAGAGCATTATAAGGTGACATTTTCACGTCCTTCCATAAATTATTAATATACGATGAAGTCAAATGACTGTTTAAAACCAAAGCATTTCCATCATAATTAACCAACATATTTCTAGTAGATTATCAAAATACCAAATGAGTGCTTATGCTGAGATTTAAAATTGTGAATGATTTATCTCATCAATCTAAAAGTAATTTGTGCTGTATGTGAGAAAGTAACGAAAACAATTATCACTTTGATCATCAAATTTGTTCTTTTTCATATATACTTTGATTATCAACTAACCAGGAAAAATATTTTAGCATTTCACAAATTTGAGCAGTTAAATTTCACCACACATTTTATTTCTTGGTTTTTGAGGATTAAGTCAATACCAAATAGCCTGATTCTCCAATTTTGCATAACAGAGAGTGTTCGAAATGTGATCGGCATACTGTCTAAAATTCCTGGGTAGGCATAAAATAACGATCATCATTCTCCTTTGAGAAGTAATTATTTCAAATTGACAGAGGCGCTATTTTGCAAAAATATGCTTCAGTAAAACTGAAACGTTGATTAAATTAGATAAAAATATGCAAATGGTCAATTATTTAAAACTCTGTGACCAAGGGCGATACACATTTTAGTCTGAACGGTTCAAAAGATCAGATGCGTTAAATCTCTGATAATAACTAAGCTTTACAAGCCGATTACTGGATGTATAAACACCGACGAAAACGCTATCTTCTTTGCAATTTATATACTTAATAGTATTATAAACCAACTTTTATAAGAATTTTAAGAATAGGCTATTTAAGCAATAATGGCTTTGGGAAAAATAACTTGAATGTCATATAATATGAAATCTTATCTCTTTAAATAGTTACACTCGTACATATTGTAAACGTAATTAATTGATGAAGGCATAAGTAGTCTCGAGGATAATGTAAGTAAGATTAATGATATTAATGTGTCCTAGTAAACTTTCTTTCGCTCTTAAATGTACATTCTACAGTAAAATAATTTATAAGTTTTGATGGAGACTATAACTTTATTAAACAAATAAAGATTATGCATTTTGGTATATTGTTTATATGCACCAAAGCCAAACCATCTTACTTTCGATTCTGAGAGGTTTTCCCGATCTGCCAAAATATTGCTTTATTTGAGGCCATAATACGCTAATATTTTGAAGAAAAATATTACTAAAACGTTGGAAGTTAAGAACCTGTAAAAATCTCTGGCTCTAAAATGGGAGACGATATAAATGATTATACATCACAATGCAACTCTGAATCCTTCCTAGAAAGTATCAATATTGATACTGGTAGGCAACTATATCATCTAAAGCTCTTATATTTTCACTTTTATTGATATTAAAATTTATATGCTGGTTTTTAAACCGCCGATTTAATTTACTTATAATTTCTACTATAATTGCCATAGTAGTATATTAAGTATTCTTCTGATATTTCCAACCACCCAATTGCTTCAGTACTCCTCGACATGACCATTGATGCTTTTTGTGCTTCCTTTTCACATAGGCCCCGAGGAGCAGCCAAAGTTTGTGGTGAATCTTGATAGTAAGTTTTTCCTTTTTTGGTAAATTTACCTCTAGCTCTTGCCGATGTCCCTGCTCCTCAAGCAAATGTAGACCAAAATACCGGATCTCCTAAATCACCGTCTTCATCTATGGCACCAATGGCCCCACAATATACGCCGTTTATGCAAATTGGCAAGCCAAAACTGCGGCCTAGGGGCTCCTATAAACCACTTAATGAAATGTGAGTTTAATTTCCTTTCTTCTATTATCAATCAATGTTGACGGAACTTAAACACTTTGACTAAGTTATAATTATGTGTAAAGAGTGCACAGCACGCAATTCTAAAGCGTTATTAAAAATACTTCAATTATCTCGTTAAATTTGACTTGGGCACTTTTATTTTGCAATCGGGGAATACTGGTGTAACACCATTGCATACGTTATTGATTTGATTTTTACAAAATGACTTGTCATTTGTTGAAGTATTCAGTGTAAATGCTAACGAATGTGTTAAGTATTCTGTTGATCCATATCAATCAGTTATCTAGTCATGCCATAACTTAAGTGGTTGATATTAGCTTGTTTTTTTACAATTCAGCTACAAAGTCCACCTGTTTTGTTTGCGTAGATTCTTTAGCCATGACGGTCTTAGGTAAGATCGTGGTAATGTTACGATCTATCGATTGTAGTAACTTCATGTAAACTGATGGGGATTTAAAGTAAAAGTCAATTCTTATTATCTTGGTTAGTATTCCCAGTAATTCAGCAATCCTCAGTAATTCAATACATTTGGCATTATTTTCTATTCAAGGTTTCTCGATCGGCTTTGTTGGCGTTGTAGATCCTGAGGACAGAATCATCTAATAATCCTTATCTTATTGTTCGCGTGCTTAGCTATTTGTTTGTTCCGTCAAATCTTTCCTTTGGACTAGCTATAAGGGTTAAATAAGGGTTGTACCATTTCGTTTTATATATATCCTATTCAATTGGTCTGTAATCCTTTAAACTTCTTGCGTTATCTTCATTTTTTTCAGAGTTGAAACATTTATACAGACATCTCTTCTGATAATGTGTTCCTTCTCTGCAAATGCTGTGCTCCAGATTTGGACTAAAATGAGCATTTTTTGGGAAAATTTTGGTGGAAGGGTTTTGCGAAACATATTTTGAGCAAGAAAATCACATCCTATAAATCGCGTTTCATCATTCCTCTTGACTAGTTTTAGCTAATTCTGTTGGTTGTGCTTTCTGCTGAATATGCTCCTTTGAGTCTGGAGCTTCTATCACTACCGCTTTTATGTCTTCTCATGGATATTAATTTACTGAACCGAAAAATTCGTATCATTTTCTTAAGATGTCAATTAAATGTTTTTTTTTATGTGAACTTTTTTCCCCAGAGTTGAAACGCGTATTCGGACTTACGAGGGATCTGATTCACACTCCAAAATATCAATGCTGCAAACGCATTTCCCTCAATTCAAACGGTGTCACATAGATCGTTGCTTTACCAAAAATCTCCTGGATTATAACAAAACTTACGCAGAACTGTTCGAACTTCAAAAAAAGCAGCAGGAGGAAAGGGCAAAATTCAAGCTCATTTTAACTCCTAAAAGTAACTTTCCCTTTCCTGCCATTTCTTATCGTTCTTAATGGTCTTTCTCTCTCTACGGCTACTCCTGTTCTTTTTAGCGGAAAAACCTAAGCCATCTCGTATAATTCCCAACATAAAATCACCAGAATTGATTAATATGCCTTCAGTTCGTGGTCGCCCGGCGCGAAAGCTGGAGAACAAGTACTATCGTCGTGTTATTGTCTGTAAAGATGGCTCGGTAGAACCTGCGGAGATTACAGAACGCAACTATGTGAAAAATGCAGATCCGTACAATCGTTTACTATCGAGGCAAAAACTGGCAACCCCTAAAAGTATTTCTTTCCCTGGTTTAGCGGCTACTGAGGCAGCGGAGGAGAACAGACCCACTGTGAGTTGTACTCTGTAACTGAATGATCTGCTTAAATTAAATAAGTAGCATGGTATTTCATCTTTAACTTGGTGTTCTTAAAATATGATCTCGTGTCTTTGTGGTAAATTAATGCTATTGTTTTTCCTCTTTTATTTTACTGGTTTCAGTGGGTGTTTATTTAGTCAGTGGTTTTTACATCTAATATTATTTAAATGATCAACTCTATTGACTAAGTCAAAATGTGTTAATTTTCTCCATCGAGAGCGCCTTAACAAAAGGGGTGGTGGAAACGATTTAATGGATGTCCAGGACAAAACCTTACTACACCTGGGCACTAGAACCCTAAGAGTTTTTACACTTTAATTTCTTTAACTTTCTGAATTTCTTTAAATTATTTTTTTATGGTTGCTACTTCAAAATTCCGGGTGGCATGTTTTCAAATGGCTCGGTAGTCATCCACTTTTTGCATAGCTTTTGTGGCAGTCGTCCGCTGTGCAGAAGATATATCAGCTTGTGGATTGTTTTTTTGGTGATCTGTTTGCTGTCTCTTTCATGCAAACTTTCATTTTTCTTTAAATCTGTTATTTGTGGTTGCTTGCTTAATTATGGTGGAATAAAATTCTTGTCACGTTTTTTAATCAAACCATCTTTCGCAGCAGATATCGGGTCCACTTCTGGTTTGAGCTGCGATAAACTTATGATCTTCGAAATTTCGGTGATTGGTATTCAATAAAAGTTTGGCGACTTTCTCAAAGAGCAATCCTATGCTTCTGTGTGGTGAACGTCATTAGACCCAGTTATCTTAAAATTTTTGCAATGTCCATGAATCTGGTAGTCCAATTTGAACGTTGGAATACTTTTTGGCAACTCATTCATTTTTTAAGACTTGATGCTCTGCTTTCATTATCTTTTTGATTGTCCCCCTTTTATACCCCATTGCCTGTTTAAATGATTTTCCATGATTGCAAATTGTAAAAGTTCTCCTGCGTTGTTGTGGCCAATGAAAGTGACCTGCTTATTTAATCAACCTGTTTTTTTGGATTTCATATCATTTATATGAATTGAACGGACAGAGCATTTAATTTCGAGGTTGTGGCTACGTATTGCTTTCAATTTGAAAATTTGAATTTAGTTTTGTTGGAATTCTATGCTTTCCAAAATATTGTTATATTCGATCACAGATTTCATCATATGCTTTGATTTTAGAAATTCGTTATCTTAATTATGCTCAAGAGTATCTGTTTTAAGCTCAAATTTTCGCAAATTGGGAAATTAAATAGCTCTTTTCCACTCCTTCCCCTAGCCATCGAAGTCATCCGAAACAGAAAAATCTACATCTGAACCCCAGATCGAACCTTCGACATCACAGCAACAAGATTCAGAAAAAGGCGCCAGCGGTAAGGTTCTCACTGGTAACAAGTTCTTCCGTTCCAACCGCCTCTCCGACGCTGAGTTAAAGAAACGAGATTATGTTGCCAGGGAGCTGCAGGCAACCGGTCGCACTACTCGTTCCTCTTTTGTTAAAACTGAGCCAACTGGTGGAGGAGACGGCGCTGAGGATGAAGCCAACTTCATGGCTGGTGTTGGTGTTGTCAGTGCTCATTGTGAGTTTTTCATTGATGTCTTCAAATCTAGATGTAAAACGGTATCATTCCCATAGAATCCTTTTTAGTGTCTGCACTGACTGTCATTAAATGTCACATAAATACATGCTTGTCGATGGCTAAAATTACAGAAATTCTGTCGAAATTTCACATTTTACTATCTAGTTCCCTTGGTTCAGAATTCTCACTAGGCTTCTAGGGTTTCTAGGCTTCGGTCTCCAGGTATTAACGCTTTTGTCTTACTGCCAATCTTCAAAATAAAACTGTCATCATTCTGGTGGTTTACCTTTGGCTTTTAGCGATGTGGAGATTTTGCCCTTGTTAGTAGAATCTAGGAGGAATAAACTAGTTCCATTCCTCCCTTCCAATATTTTTATCAGTATGAATTTGTTTGGTCAAGAATATTTAAATACCTGCCTGTTAGGCAGATCGTTAAGTTTTTACATGAACCACTATAATTGATACATTTGGCCAAAATATGATCGGGAAAGACGGGTTCTCTTTGGTCTTCGTACATTTTTACACTTCTCTACCCATTTTGCATTTTAACCACACAGCTTATACAAAGTTGTAAAGTCTTCGCCGATTTGCCCGATGTACGCTAATATGTTACATTTACCCTCTTTTTACAGCTCAAAAAAGGCAAGGTCGCAGAGGTGGTCGTGGTAGACCTTCAGCTAGAGCTCAAGAGGAACTTATGGAGGAACAAAACGTTCAACAGGAAGAACCAGATGAAGTTGATGATGTGAGAATAATTTATCTTTTTTTTATAATCGTGATTCTTACTTGTGAGTGATACCTTGTCAGGTTTTATATATCACTACCTTTTAATAGCGTAGTATTTATTGTATAGGTGTAAGAACGAAGGTGATCAGTTTTTAGGAGTTCGACTGTTAGTCCAAAGTAACATCTTCCCAGTGTCTTTCCCAAATCCGATGTTTTGTATCCGGACCGCATTGAATATCTTCCTTTAAGACATGGCGACTTGAGTATAATTGACCTCCGCCTGTTATTAAGTGATTATGCCTAATCAGCTGTAAATGACACAGTGTAATACCACGTGATCACGATAAGACGTTTTCGCTGGTGTCTTTGGTGGTTTTGTAGCTTGTTCCTAATAAATTGCAAAATGAATCAGAGTTGACTGTGGCTTTAATTATGCTATACAATAACGATGTCGATGCGAGAGAGGTCTTACTTTCGGCTGCATGTTTGAATTTGTCAGCAGACATGACTAGCAGTAGTAGATTGGTTAATTAACACTGATGTATTATCTTTTTACCTTTTACAGTTCGGTCTGAGAAGAGAGGGACGAAAGGCTCTCCTACAGTTCTTTAACGAAGCTCCTCTAGAGGAACTGAACCAAATGACCGGTTGTTCACAGAAGACAGCTGAAGTTATTATCAACCTTCGACCATTTAACACTGTAGTAGATCTTAAACTTCGTTTGGACGCCACGCGCTATCTTTCCACATCACTCATTGATGCTTGCAAGGAACTCATGCAAACCCGGGCCATGTTTGACAACATCCTCAAGAGTTGTGAAGCTATTAGTCAGCGTGTCCAATTGAGAATTGCTTCTCTGCTTGCCGACGATTCTGTTGACTTACCTAAAGATGGGGGTGAACTGTCAAGAAACAAGAAAATGGGCTTCCTTCGAGAGCAACCTGTTATCCTTCACCCCTTGTAGGTTTTGAGCTTGTTAATTCTCAACTTTATTTCACAGCATAAAAGTAGATTGTTAGAGATTAAATGCGAGTTAGTGAGTCGAAATACCGTAATTCGTTTGAGTCTAGAATTCGTTATGCTCACTAGTTACAGCTTTCAGTTTAATCCTTGGCTGCAATTATCCGTTTGTCTAGAGTCAGTGGACGTTTGAAAAATCGGTGTATTATTTTTGATATCCGGTATTTGGGCAGAGATTAGAAATTTTCGCCTTTGGTGATCAGCTTCAAGACCACTTCGTTTCAACTGTAATCATCTCTACTTTTTAGATTCAATTCGAGTTATCCTCGCTTTTAGTAGACTTTCAGAGGGGCTTAGTTGCGAATCGAATTGTTTCTTCTAGACTACTCACTACGCTAAAAGGATGCTTCATATGTTTAACATATTTAGCTTGATTGAACAAAACTAAAACACCCAATGAAGTTAATTCTTATCGCCTTTAAAATATCCAATTGTTCAACTTTCGTGTATTGTCTCTCAGATAGCGTCTGCAGTATTCGGAACTTATTGACAGGTGTATTTAGTTCTGTGGGTAATCATGTCTTGATTTACTTGCGCCTAGCTACTGCCGAGAGCAGGTAGATAAAACTATAAAAGCACTTTGACATGGAGCCCATCTTAGTTCCTTCCTAAATTTTACTTTAGAGGCAATTTCAGTCCATCCTTAACGAAGATCTGGAAAAAATTTTGCATATTTTTCTGTTTGAAAACATCAAATTTTATCCAATAAATCCCTTTATTATCTTTCCAAAAGAAATTTTAACATTTCGCTTTTTTGCAAGTATTTCTGTTTGTAGAAGCGATTAAAATAAAGCCACAGTCAGCATCTTTTGAAATTTTCCTTTGTAGGCGTCAGCTAAAGCCCTACCAACTGGTTGGCCTCAACTGGCTGCGAATCCTTCACGATGAGAAAGTGAACGGCATTTTAGCAGATGAAATGGGTTTGGGAAAGACTGTTCAAGCTATCGCTTTGCTTGCTTACCTCTACGAACAAGGTGAACGTGGGCCACATCTTATCATCTGTCCAAGCTCAACTGTTGACAACTGGCAGAGGGAGTTGAACAATTGGTGCACAAACTTCAGCGTTCTTGTCTACCAGGGTTCAGCTGAAGCTCGTAAAGCTATGCGGCTAAAGATTTACGAGAGCCAACAGAATAATTCACGTCCAGATTTCAACATCCTCCTCACTAGCTATTCGACAGCTACTAGCACTCTTGAAGATCGTGCTTTGATGAAGCGTGTTGAATTCCAATATGGTATCTTTGACGAAGCTCACATGTTGAAAAACATGACTTCACAGCGCTACAAAACTCTCTCAAGTTTCCAAACTCAAAGGAGAATTCTTCTAACTGGCACCCCTCTTCAGAATAATCTGATTGAACTCATATCTCTTCTTGCCTTCGTTATGCCTGATCTCTTTACCGGAGGAAACGTGGACCATCTTAAGAGAATATTCCAACTCATGAGTAAATCTGCAACTAATACTTCAAGCACTAATCATCAAGGTGATAAGAGTTCAAAGGGTGAAACTGAGGTGCAAGAAGAAGGTAAGACTGGTTCTTCGTCTCTTTTCGGGAATCGAAGCCAATTTGAGCACGAGAGAGTTGAGCAGGCTAAACAGCTTCTCAAACCATTTTGTTTGAGAAGACTCAAGTCACAAGTCCTTCAGCAACTCCCTCCTAAAATTGAAGAGACTATTCGTGTACCGATGACGGAAAGTCAATGGCAAGCCTATGCGAATCTCATCAACAAATTCAGAAATGCTCAAGGCGCCAGTGCTGCTGATATGGCTTGTGATGTTGGGGAAGAGGAGGAAGGTGGACGACAGAGTATTCTACTCTCAAAGTCAGGCGCCGGTGGTATTGCTAATGGGTCCGCGAAAAGGTCAAAAATGTCTATTATTGATACAAGTATGTTCTGCTATCATTGTGTCATATATCCAAGTATACTCATGTTTGATCTAATATTGTTGATTCTGCAGTGAAACTCAAGAATGTGTAGTAGTGGCTGGTTTTATTCGTTTATCTTTTGGTTTATTTTTGGCAAGTTCGTTGCTCTTTCTGTAGGTCCACTCTTTTCTTCATCTTCGACAAAATAAATATTGACTTTAAAATTATGGTAAACCATCGAAACACAGTCTATTAAAAATTGAGTAACAAGGTAATAACATCATGGACCTCAGGAGTCTTCTCTTATTTGATTTATTTCTCACTTAGGGTTCCAGATTTATGCTATTGACGGGTACACTAGCCTAGTTATATGTTACTCTATCGTGTGGCCTATTATACATCTAGTGATGTGCATGTTCAACCATGTTTATGAGTTCTGATCAGTAAGAGTAATGGGATATACTTCGACCTTCCATTAGGTCACTTTCTCCATATTTTTAAGTTCAGTATTCCCTAAATAGATCTTCTACTATTCCCTGTGTTTTAGCATTTGCCATTTAGGACAATCTATTTGTTTCCTTGTATATCAGTGTGGTATTATTCATGCTTACATTTATAGTCTTTGTAGAATAAAAGCTCCAAGTTTCAAATTACACGACATACTTTTCTTTAGATAAAATGAATTGAGCTTTGTTGACAGTTTTCTGTCGTCGATTGTGTCTCCTTAATCTGCAGTAAATAATGTGAGTTTGGGACCTCGTAGATATTCCCTTGCCTCTTATAGCGGTTATTTAATCAGAAATGTTACACGGGCTTATAAAAAGTGTAGAACTAATTTAATTCAATGTCACGCCCATTCGTCTTTTATAGGCGAGTCGTTCTATCCTTGTTCTTAGGCTTTCTGTGCCTAAGTTCCTGTATACATCTAGCAATTTCGCATACTTCCATTATAGCTACCGGCGGACTCGATCGTGCTATAGGTGTTGAACGCCTCTCTCCTTTCAATATGTTAATGCAATTAAGGAAGGCAGCTAATCACCAACTCCTACTATCTGCTATCGCTTACTCCGATGATACACTAAAAGAAATCTCCGTCATGCTTAAACAAGACAAATCTCACGCGGAAGCTGATCCTTCCCTCCTACTGGAGGATCTCTGCCTTCTTTCCGATCATCAGGTCCACAAACTGTCCCAACTTTATGATGTAAGTGTACTGTTCTCTCCCTCTACCCACTGAGCCTTATACTCATTTAAAAAACATTATTATATCAAATGGCGGGCTTTATAATAGTTATCATTAGCCCATTAGTTGACTTCTGGCTTCTTAGTATCTCTGGTTTTCTGTCGCTGTCTGCAGGGCTGGACACCGTATCAGATAGGTCTTCTCCATTTCCTCCTGAAGGTCACATAGGGGCATCTTGGTTGGGCGTATACTCCTATTCTGTGAAGATGTTTCGTCAGGTAATCGTGTCCGGTACGCAGTCTAAATCCTGCAGCAGTTTCATTGCCTATAATGCCACAGTGTCCAGGGATCCATTGAAGAACTGTTTTGTTTTTTTCTTTGAGTAGCTGGGCCAAGACTTTCTTCGACAGATGAACGTATTGTACTGTTCCGTGAGACCAGGAGCATTGCACCAATAGGTGTTGATTATCCCTCCAGTAATTAGACGCAATGCCTGGTTGTGCGTCTTCTCGAGTGGTTTGAGAATCGCCTCAGAGGCTGTAACGAGTGTCTCGCTGCAATACAGCGGTATTGGTTGAACAAACATCTTGTAAGTGGTGTTTAGAGTTGAGCGTACACTGCCCCATAGACTACCGGTGATGCGCTTCAGCACGTTCTGCCTGCTATTTTGGCAGTGTGGTTTTTTCATGTTAGCTTTGTGTCAAACGTCACTCCGAGATAGGTGGACTTGTTGGTCTATTCTAGACGAGTATCCTTATATATTAAATGCGGATTTATGCCGTTGTGGGCTAATGAAAATGTTTGGTATGCAGTTTTCGATGTGTTGATAACAATGCCATTGTTGTCGCACCAGTTAGCTAATAGTTTGAAAGCATAGTTTAGGGCAATTTCCGTCCTCTTCTGAGCGTTCTTCTTGGGGGCGGAATACCATAGAACAAGATCATCTGCATAAAGTAGGCACTTGACCCCCGTAGCTGTCTGTACCAGTTCAGCTATGTTATTGATGAAGACGTTGAAAGGTGAGCAGCTTGTGACAGCTCCTTGTGGTAGGCCTGTTTGTAAAAGATTTGATTTGGACAGATCGTTTCCATATCTGACTTTACATGTTCTCTGTCCAATGAATGCTTTTATCCACTTTAACATGTTATGTCTTATACAAATCTTCGCTAATTTTAGAATTAAGTTCTCTTTCCATACTAGGTCATATGCTGATTTGAAATCAATGAATACAGCTGTAAGAGTATTTCTTGCATCAAGGGCATCTTTGATACGTTGGGAGAGCGTGGCTACTTGTTGGTTTGTTGATCTTTGTGGCCTAAAACCTGCTTGTTCGTTTCCAAGAATGCTGTTGGTTTCAAGAAACCAGGTCAGCCATAAGTTTATCCAGCATGCTTGTGAGGGAGATAGGCCTATGGTTATCAAAGTTGCTAGGGTGTTTGCCCTTTTTAGTATTGGAATTACTATGGCAACCATCCATTGCGTAGGTACGAGAGTGGTCTCCCGTATTTTGTTGAACAGTGTCAGCAGGATTTCCCTGGATTTTGGTCTCTTTCTAATTAGAAATTCCGGGTGGATACAGTCTTCTCCAGGCGATTTGTTTACATTTTAGCTGTTTTATCGCAGCATTGAGTTCGTGAGAACTGAATGGTTGAGTTAGTACCTTATGTAGTATTGCTGTATATTCCTTAATTTCATCAAATTTTGTTACTTGTTCCCAGATATCTCTTGAAGAGTTTCTGACAAATGGATTTTTCTTTTGTTTGTGGGAATAGAACCTCGAGAAGGAGTTAGCTATTTCGGAGTTGGTAGTAAGCGGTTTATTGTTCAAGCGGATTGGTTCATTGTTGGTTTTTTTCTTGTTGTTTAGGAGGTTACCCAGGAATTTGAATGTGCGTTAGCTATCATTTTGGTAGTTGATATTTGAAATGAAAGTGTTGAAGGTAGTCCGTTTGGCTTGTAAAATGGCTTGCCTTAGGACAGCTGACTGTCGTCTCCAGTCTCGTGCGTCTTCCGTTTCCCCAGTCTGTTCAGCAGTGTTGCGAAGGACTTCCCGTTTTCTTTTCAGTTCTTCAAGGTGTTTAGACCAAAACACACTATAGTGTTTAACCATGCCTTGGGAAATAGTTTTCTTCGCACATTTGATTTTAATATTGGTGATATTGTTGCATAGTTTGACGGGATGTTGGTTGTAGTTGATAGGACTTGCGTTTAGCTCGGTTTTCCAAAGGTTTGTGAATTTAGGCCAGTCTGCCTTCTTGAAGTTCCACCCTATCTTGGTTGGTATTTTGGGTGTCATAGATTTGAAGTTGTTGGTGGTACTAGCAATGACTGGTTTGTGACCAGATCCAGGATTGTCGATTATTTTGCGTCGTGTGAGCTCGCTGATGTGGCTTGAAACCAGGAGGAAGTCAAGAGTTGTTTTGGTTTCATTGTAGTGAAGGTATGTCACAGGATCCTCATTGCTGTAAATAAGTTCTAGAGGGCTGCTGTTAAGTATGTCTTCGATTTCCTTCCCAGCTGTGTTTCTGTTCTTATAGCCCCATCTGGTGGAATGGGCGTTGAAGTCTCCAAGTACTAGAGTTTTGTGTGAGATGTTAAGAAGATCGAAGTTGAGTCTATCCTGGGGTGGATTATAGAACGCGTACATCTTGAAGTGGTTTTGACGTTTCCGTACATTTAATCTGATTATTTCTCAGATATCCTACATTGAGCCCATACACTTGATTATTTCGCAATGTGACGTGAGGCCTTCTTTTACTCTAGTTAATATTTCACTTGCCACTCGCCGGTCTTTAGATAGCAGATGTAAGGTGTAACCTGGAAATTGATAGTGTGTGAGTTTGTCATTCGTAAGTTTGGATTCCATGGTCGTGAATAAGTCTATGTTATAGGTATCCAGAATTTTCTGGATTTCAATCTTCTTGTCTTGTGACATCCCTCCAGCGTTCCACTGAAGGATCTGCAGAAGTTGTGGTTCGCCCTGACAAGAATGTTTTCTATTGGAGTTTTGTTTCAGGCTGGTCATAGTAGTATGAAGCCAACTGTCGGTTCATAGAATTTTTTTGCCGTATGAGTATACGTTTCCCAGGGTACACCACGTGGAGGTAAGTCTATTGCACACCCTTCATTGAGAAAATATAAAATTGTGCTTCTACGCAATTATCAATTTCGTCACATCAAGGATACGGTGTGAAGAGGATATATGTATATATATATATATATATATAACCTTAAATATTGTAGATAGTAGAAAGAGGGAATAGTTAAATCTGCTTACTTTAGTCCTGAGACCAACGATTTCTACGCAGTTCGAGTTGTGATCGGCACCACTCTGTTCATGATTGGAGCATTTTGAGTAATCCTATGAGTTAAAACTCAGCTGCAAAGCGCCTGTTAATCTAAAGGATGATTAGGAAATGACTGTTTAACTGTTTTATTTTGCGTCTAGGTCTTGAATCCATTTGCTCTTCCACCAGAGACTTTGGTGAACGGTTCGGGCAAAGTGAAGTGGTTGGATGACAATCTGCCCAAGATTTTGGCTGACGGTCATCGTGTTCTTATTTTCAGTCAATTTGTTTTGGTTCTTGACATTCTCGGTGAATATATGGTCAACAAGGGCAACAAATTCCTCAGAATGGACGGATCTACAGACGTGAAGGATCGGCAAACTCTCATTGATACATTCAATAAGTAAGCTTCTATTTTTTACTCAAGTATATCAACAATTTTTTTAAATGATAGTGATTAGCCAGCGAAACTATACTGTTCACGTGTTTTATTTGCAATTTAGGGCTTTTGGGCTAACGGACAGTGCATGTTTGGGTATCAAATTAGCTACTAGGCGTGAAGATGGAACTCATCTCTTGACTTTTCGCTTCAAAACTATAGAATAGTCAAAGAAAATTGAGGCCCTTCTTATTAGGATGTTTAGGAATTTTTCAAGTCCAACTTAAATTCACTAGAGTTAATCCGAATCTCAGTCAAAAATGTGTTGATTCATTAAAGCTGAGAATAATAAACAATGGGCAAATCGAATCCACTTTAGAAAGTTGTGAATCCTCCATTACAGCGGTGGCCTAGAGTCTCGCATGACTATTATTTGGGGTATTTGTTTCTATATGGATGAGCGCTGTAATTATTCATCACTATTTTGAACTCAAGAAGCTAGTTTTTTAGCTTCCTATTGGGAAGGCGATCTGTAACAGTCTTTCCTTGTTTAAAAGTTTGAATATCTGTGCTAATACGCTTTGTACAATTACTATTCTAACTATGATTTTGTTCCAAAGATGCCATTTTTCAAAGTATATTTGTTTGTTGATGGAAATACAACTATTATTGTTTGTACTAAAAGCATATTACTTCTAGCTTCAAGATTGTGATCTGCGGTTTCTTAAAATCCCCTATTATCAACTGACTCAGTTAATTACTTAACAAGTCCTGATCATTGCAAAGCGTGAAAATCCTAAAATTTGAACTTTGGAGCGTTAGAATAGAAAGTAGTGTAAAATGTTGACAATTCGGAGCTAGAGTTCAAATGGAGTAGAATTTTCATTCTTCCAATCGTCTTTTTCCTATAATGATTTTTATGCTCCTCATGTTGACTTTGTCATGGGTATTATTATTGCATTTCTCTTTCTACAGTGATACAACGTACGAATTATTCCTTTTGTCGACTAAGGCTGGTGGTTTGGGTATCAGTTTAACTGGTGCTGATGTGGTTATTCTTCATGATGTGGACTTTAACCCCTACAATGACCGCCAAGCCGCTGATAGGTGCCATCGCGTTGGTCAAATGAAGTGAGTTTCCATCTTTTTGATATTTTTAGTTATTTTAAGTTACTGTATTTTGTTTGCCGTTTTAATTTTTCTACATGAGTGTTCATCCATTGGTTAAAATAGGCTAATAATTAGAGACGATTGGATTTCTCCTTCATGTCAATTATAACTCTTAAGTTCCCTGAGAGTTATCGTCCTTTATTATCGTTTATTGTTTTCTATAAAGCATTGTACAATAATCCTTATAAATTAGAATACAGAGTGCCCTGGACCGCCTTGGTCGGTAGCTAATGGGGAAAGGGGAAAAGCACTGGATAACTTAAAGCCGACTATAGTGTGTTTGGCTATTTTTCAATATATCGCATTTATCACTTATTTCTGCAACATCTTAATTATTTACTTAGACCTGTGAAGGTCATCCGTCTGATCTCGGAGAACAGTGTGGAAGAAAGTATCTGGCAGAACGCCGAAGAGAAGCTCCGTTTAGAGGAAGACGTGACTGGCTTCGACAAGAGCGGAGCCCCAATTGGCGGCGTAGCATCGCAACTGGGTGAGAAACGTCACAATGGAGAAAATGATGGGGAAGTCACTGGTGAAGAGGATGACAAAATCGATGACGCTGAATTTGATGGCGCTACTAACAACGACCCTGATCTACATCAACACGCTGGAGGCCAGAGCAAAGGGCTTTTGAACCAGGGTGAAATCTTCAAGTACCTATCGGATGCTCTTAGTTCGAGTGTGATTACACCTAGCAGCAGTAGTATAAAGTCACCTAGAGCGACAACTTAATGAATGTCCCCCACCCCACCCCACCCCATCCCCCTCCCCCCACCTCCCTCCTCCACTGTCTGATTTTCATATCCCTCTTAATGTTAATTGTGTTAAATAGGATTGATTACACGACACCCCTTACACTTCCCATTGTTACTGTAAATTTTCTTCATGTGTATTATTAATAAAATGGGTTTTTAAAAATCTGATAATGTAAATTATTTTTCTTAGAAATATCGAGGGATTTATTTAATGTTGTTCATCTTGAAGGTAGTGCACAGATAATGAGCGCCGAGTTAATTGCTTTTTCTCTGCGAGAGGATTGACTTCGGGCTGTATATCGTCGTCTGCACGTGGTGGTTTTGCTGTGGCTGCTAGGCTTGTATGCGAGGTGAGCGGAGTAGTCGGTTTCTCTGGCTGGGGCGAACCAAGTAGTGGGGAAAGTGGTTGAATTTTGATCTTTTTTCTAATTTCTAACCAAGATGGATGTTTTAAAAGCCTTTTTAAATGGGTTGGAGTTTTGAAATTAGCCAAGGGAATAATTTTTTACTTTCACTGTGTGAAGCTGAGTTTCTATTAAAATTGGTGTTGGGCTAGGCAGTTCACATTTTTACTGATAAAGAAAAGCTAATAATAACGATTTTCCAAAGCTTCTGTTTTTGTTGGTACCTCTTTGCTATGTGAAGTTTGAGAATATTTCGTAAGCTAGGATAAGGTATGCAATGTACGGAGTTCTGCTTACATCTTGGAGAGGTCATGGAGTTTTGTCACTCATACAGGTTGACGGATCATGTGGGTCGATTTGCCCACCGTACTTCAACTTGTTCAGATTTGAGTTGGCAATTCAAACTAATCCATTGGCCCTTTAAATGTAGATTTGTTCAGTTTAAATTCAGTTCCTTTGTGGCTAACAGGAGAAAAGATGCTGATTCGCATAAAGTATGCGTGCTTTTATTCTCCTGTAAGTAGTTATTGCAGTCCTGGTGATAATTCTCAAACCTACTTAAGGGAGCATCTTCCAACAGCATCCAATGTTAAGTAGAGAATAACACCATTGAGCCTCTCTGGCGAGGGACTCGGAGTTTGCCACCCTCTATATTGGCGAACTTAATCAATGTGGTTGGCCATTGTGCTCAATAGATATGCGCCGATGGGAATCCAGTCCGTTACCTCTGACGGTGTACGTACACAGTGACCAATGCAGCGCCAACTCATTAACCATTTGTACCAAATAGAGCAATCTTCTACACTCAATCGGTTTGATCTACTGGGTCTTCGAGTTGTCTGTGTGAAAACTGAATTCAGTTAACTTCTCACTTGTATCACGTAATTTGTGATCCTTAACTGCGTCGGTGTTTGTGACTTGTCTTAGGCACAAAGTGCACACCGAAGGTCAGTGAGGGATATCAAACATATCCATCCAGTTCACTGGGTCAAAATCTTCGTTGCGTTATTTTCTTTTTAAATTAACGAAATACTATACACAAACCATTGTGATTCTGTGCAGTCAGATGAACATTTTCCCGACTGACATTTCGCACATTTTAGCTTCGAATAAAATGGAAATCTAATCTTCCAATTAATATGTAATGCTTTGCAAGACCATATTGAAGTAAAAGTATTTCTAATTTACCAATAAACTGATGAGTAAATGATGGGGTAAACGGGTGCCAACTTATTGGCGCTATTTCTGGAAACCACTTATTCCACACAATCCATTGACGATTCACGACTGTTGCAATTTCTTCATAAAACTCCAGCAGATTGTCATTGGTATTAGCTGCTATTTGAAATTCCGAGATAGACCTTTGCCAACTCCAGGAGAACAATAAAACCCTGTTTTGCAACCTGCAAATGTGCCTGTGTGAAATTATTAAATCTTTTCCCCTGTTATGTTTAATTATTAACTTTAATTTCTACTCCCTATTAATGCTTTTATGATGTCTTTCAGTAAAAGTTGGTTGAAGGTTGAGAAGAACTCAATATTCTAGTACTTACTCAGGAAGTGTTGAATATTGATGCATCTGAACTTATCCCGAAGAGCAGGAACCGAAATATTTATCTTTTACATGACAGCGGGAACACAGTGAATCTGGAGTGTCTTCAGCGCTACTAAGACCAACCAAAGCGACCTCGTGCGCAGTAAGGTATTCAGGAAAGTGCGGCCCTACTGTCAATCGCACCACGAGCTGGCACGTGTATGTGCAGAGGTCCTCTATGTGCAAATCAGCTATTAATACTCACCGAAAGTCGCGTTAAATGTATGCATTCACTGATCATGTCTCCAGTGGGGCATATTACACAGTAAACGCTCGTGACCCTATGCTTTCTCTGCACTCACTGTTTTGAATGTGACCTGGCTACTGTGAAAACATTTATGTCGGTGGACTCTGTTAGAGGCCTTTCTGTAATTGATACTAGAGCAGAATAGAAGAGAACTGTTTCAACAAATCCAGGCATAAAAAGGTTTATTTTTACTTATACTGTATTTATGACCTCTCAATTTGGCTACAAGAGGGGAATCAAACAGAGGGTGGAAACAATGACGAGGGAACAGAAAATTATTAAGGCGTTTGATCTTAAAGTTTGATTTAGGACTTAATATTCAGAGAGCATATTTAACCTCTTTCTATCGTCACATACAAAATACCCATTTTTCGATACTTTCCTTGCTTTCTTGAGTCCATGATGCACTAAGCTTAATGGTCAAACGATTCAAATTCATAAGTCCCTGGCTTCAATACAGTCTGATTTAGAGCATATGGGATAGAACTTGCTTACAATTAACTAAGCCATATTAATCACTTTTACCTCTATCATATTACATAAATAGATTAATTAAAATTGAAATATATTTTCTCAAATTTGTCGGCCTCGTCTACAAAGCGGCAATATTGTATTAACGATATTTATTATAAGATCTATGCTATAGAAATGCGTGTGTGGAAAGATGAAGGACCGCAAACTTAGTGAATCATGAGTGGTAGACATATACCTATTTTATGATATTTGTTTATTAAGTAGGCAGATCGATTGACAATGAATATGTCCATAGGTGGAGGGTGGGGGTGGGTAATTGTTGTGTGGTCGGAGTGAAGTGTTAAGATAATGTGTGCTGAGTAATGCCCATCTCTCAGTACCAAAAGTAAAATGTCATGCTAAGCCGCCTTTCAGCTAAGGTTGAAGTGCCTTGCTTTGGTTAGGTCAAGGATGCCTAAAGAGGCACTCGGATAACTCATGCAAGGTCATATCGAGTCCTCTGCACATGCCGTATGAATGAATGTCAAGTTGAAGGATGGGAAAGAAGACGATGTTTTATCAGGAAATATTAATTTGACTTGAGAATTGGCTGAATTTGGAGGTGAGAGTTAGGTGACTTGTGTCGGTACCAAATGCACCTTTTACCTTACTCGCACTTGAGACAGGCATAATATTAGGAATATTGAGGAAATATGCATTGCCACAAAATGGAATGGCATAACCCATAAGTTCCTTTGAGTGCGAGAGGAATCGAGTGGAAGGGAGTGACTGTGTGGGTGAAGGAGAGTAAGACAATTATCTCTGGCTCCTTCTTACCTTTGGGAGAGATTTTCCAGTTTTAGAGAGCAAATTTTGACCACTCCTGTAGATGGTATATTTGATGGCAATTGTAAGTGCGATGTTGAGTATGAAGACGAGACTGTAGGGTGTTTCGGATAATAAGTTACAGAGACTGCGTTTCCTTGTTTGCAAATGAACTTTATTATTATTCATTACAGTTTTCATGGATAGCTGCATCACATTACTATGAACGTGGAAACGAGTCGTCCTTATTTCATCGGCATTAGCGCAATCCCTTTGGTTGCTGTGGCTAACTTTGTGTTTTCATTATCAGAGTTTGCAGTGAAAAAAAAATTCTGTTAGAAGCAAAAAGCTTTGTGAAAGCCGTCACATTTTCTCTTTACTAGCCGTTATGCATGCTTCCTTGTAACTATTTCTCCATACTCTCCACCCGTCAGTTATCGTACAATTTTCAGAGAGCATAATAGATTTATCCCTGGAAGACAATAAAGCTAATGAGTACGAAAATTATAGTCGAGTACGCAGTCATAGCATTTAAATTTTCTTGTCTCGTTCATGTGAATCGATTCCACAACTTGTTAGGATTCCAAAATGCACGAAAATTTTCAACTTAATCCAACTTCATACTTCTAGGGAAGTACCTCAAATGCCAAACGTAGTAGAGGAAATCCATTCATAGTTGGAAAGTTGTGCTAAAGATAATTTTGCATTTCAGTCTGCTGATGAAATGCTGCTGATTTTGGCCACTGGGGTTGGCGTTTAATAAGTAGAATGAACCATAAATTTACACCTTTTCTGTAAAGACTCTATCACTTTCATGAGAGCCCAGCACTCTCATAATGCACAATAAGCCGGGTAAATACTCGAAATAAAGCAAAGATTGCAGGCTACCCGGAGGGAATGGAAAATAACTTACCACAGCTTCCAGCAGGTGGAAACTAAACCTTTGGGTCGAGGAAAGGGGGGCGTTAGAAGAACTAAATAGATTGATGAATCGAAATCTTACACCATGCGAATCATAAGATCAACAAACTGATCTTTCGCAAACTGCTCAAACTGAGAATTCCCATCCAGCAACACAGACGTTACATTCTTAACCCTTAACTCTACTACACTGAATCACATGCAGAAAATAAATAGGGGAATTCATAGAATTCAGGTGACAAGTGGTTTCTTTCATGTCCAACCTCTCAGTTTTATGCTCAGCTCTGTTTTCAAAGTCAATTCCAATTTGGGACATTCTAGTATTTCTCGTTTTCATAGGTCTCTTCATTATTAAAGTGGTTTCACTGCTCCATCATGAATAATAATAATGTCAAACTATTTAATAAAACTCATCCCAAATTCAGAGATTGCTGGTTCTATAGCATTTTGGAGCATACAAAGTAAGTCGGTTGTTGAACTGCACCAATTAAGAATACTTAAAGAAAGGGGTGGTGGGAAGCTGGCTTCTCTCAAGAGATTTGATTAGCTTAAGTAAATTTCCACTTTCATCTTAGAGCATGCCCAAACCGGACCATACCGAGACTATGCCAGTACATCTTAAATTATGAACTTGGAAAGCATCTTAACAAACATTGAGGTCTTGAAGGCTATGCGTCAGGTACTGTTGCACACTGTACAGAAATACATTCGCATAGCAATGTAGAGGATGCATCTTGAACACTGTGAATAAAGTCGCTACCAAGACAATATATTTCTAGTGTCATGCAGTAGTGAAGTAGTGGTAGTGCTCTACGAGTGAATGAGATTCCTGTAAATTTGCCCCTAAATTAGTATTGCTTTTAGAAGTTGCCTTATGGAAATAATGCACAAACGTGGTATTGTGACCTATTGACCCACGTATGCGTTTATTTGAACATATGACTTTTGGCAGTCATTATATTTGTGCATTCATTATCGACCATTTAGCAATAGTTTGGTGCTAAAAGTGGTCGAGCGGTTGAGTGCGTGATTGCATGGATGAACCAACCAAGACTTTGGCTGCAATGGGCAAAGTAAATGCGTAAGGGCACTGCAACTCCTGCGACTAAGAGTCAACAGCATACGTACCCATGAAGATTAGTACGATGAATGCATCCATGAATGCAAAAATGGATGAATAAATGTGATCCAAAGGCTCCAAAGCATTTTTTCTAGTAGAGACAGCACTCAATACTTCGTCTTATAAGAGCAAGAATTGAAATTTCATTTTTTATTATCCGACTGAATGTTGACACCGGTTTTCAAACATTCTCTAACTCTTATGGAAGAAAGTATTAGAGATAATTATAAACAATACTTATAAACTAGGTTTAAGTATATATATATATATATATATATATATATATATATATAGATTTTAAAAAAATGATTACGAGGTAAAAATAACTCACGCATTGTAATGTGAGTCGCCTAAACTGAATCAATCGAAAGTTTCTCCCATTTTGATATTATTAATCTACCGGGATTCGGGAATTTCGATTTTGAGAGCAAACAAATTCCGAAAAATTGAAAAATTAATAGTACGAAAATCGAAAAAATTTTGACTGTTTCATACTCCGTTTCACCTGATCAAAAGAAAATTTCTAGAATTTTAGAAAGGTCATTTTAGAGAACTAGACGATTTGTATCCCCACAGACTGCAACATTGATTTTATCAATAGCAATTTTGAAGAAATCGAATTTTGTTTTGGTTGGAATTGTCGATATTTGACAATTTGCAGTGACAGAATCAACCAGTCCTAACGGTAATAAACGTGTACATACACTGCGATACCTTATGCTAAGATTCAACAGCATACGTATACATGAAGATGTAATCGATAAATGAATGAATAAATGTGGCTCAAAGGCTCCAAAACCTTACTTCTAGTGGGGAAAGGGCTCAATGCCTTGCAGTGTGATTGCTGCTCGAATACTCACGTCTCCCGACAAAAAATTAAGTCGTCTAAACACGATTTTGTGCCTCCATACTCATCCAACTATTGGATATCTTTTCATAGCTCCGTTTTTGCTAGATAGCAGATAATGACAGTAGAAATCTCGTCGGCCCATTCATGCCGGTTACTGAAGGGCATATGGCTACCTTAGGAAAGTGATACTTACTCCCGCTGTTTGTCCGCGCTTGTTTGAATTTCTTTACTTTGAAACTCAGAGCATTGAACAGAAATCACATTTCGACGAAACCTAGACAATTACACTGAGATGAAGTAGTAATATTAGTGAGCATATACGGAGTATGGTGTATTGTCCCTGCCCTCTCTGGGATTAGCTCCCTTGACTCACCTGCATTAGCAGTTAATGATAAAGTTCAAACTGGTGTAACTGTAAAATAAGTAGGTTTGAGAATTATCACCAGGACTGCAATAACTACTTACAGGAGAATAAAAGCACGCATACTTTATGCGAATCAGCATCTTTTCTCCTGTTAGCCACAAAGGAACTGAATTTAAACTGAACAAATCTACATTTAAAAGGCCAATGGATTAGTTTGAATTGCCAACTCAAATCTGAACAAGTTGAAGTACGGTGGGCAAATCGACCCACATGATCCGTCAACCTGTATGAGTGACAAAACTCCATGACCTCTCCAAGATGTAAGCAGAACTCCGTACATTGCATACCTTATCCTAGCTTACGAAATATTCTCAAACTTCACATAGCAAAGAGGTACCAACAAAAACAGAAGCTTTGGAAAATCGTTATTATTAGCTTTTCTTTATCAGTAAAAATGTGAACTGCCTAGCCCAACACCAATTTTAATAGAAACTCAGCTTCACACAGTGAAAGTAAAAAATTATTCCCTTGGCTAATTTCAAAACTCCAACCCATTTAAAAAGGCTTTTAAAACATCCATCTTGGTTAGAAATTAGAAAAAAGATCAAAATTCAACCACTTTCCCCACTACTTGGTTCGCCCCAGCCAGAGAAACCGACTACTCCGCTCACCTCGCATACAAGCCTAGCAGCCACAGCAAAACCACCACGTGCAGACGACGATATACAGCCCGAAGTCAATCCTCTCGCAGAGAAAAAGCAATTAACTCGGCGCTCATTATCTGTGCACTACCTTCAAGATGAACAACATTAAATAAATCCCTCGATATTTCTAAGAAAAATAATTTACATTATCAGATTTTTAAAAACCCATTTTATTAATAATACACATGAAGAAAATTTACAGTAACAATGGGAAGTGTAAGGGGTGTCGTGTAATCAATCCTATTTAACACAATTAACATTAAGAGGGATATGAAAATCAGACAGTGGAGGAGGGAGGTGGGGGGAGGGGGATGGGGTGGGGTGGGGTGGGGGACATTCATTAAGTTGTCGCTCTAGGTGACTTTATACTACTGCTGCTAGGTGTAATCACACTCGAACTAAGAGCATCCGATAGGTACTTGAAGATTTCACCCTGGTTCAAAAGCCCTTTGCTCTGGCCTCCAGCGTGTTGATGTAGATCAGGGTCGTTGTTAGTAGCGCCATCAAATTCAGCGTCATCGATTTTGTCATCCTCTTCACCAGTGACTTCCCCATCATTTTCTCCATTGTGACGTTTCTCACCCAGTTGCGATGCTACGCCGCCAATTGGGGCTCCGCTCTTGTCGAAGCCAGTCACGTCTTCCTCTAAACGGAGCTTCTCTTCGGCGTTCTGCCAGATACTTTCTTCCACACTGTTCTCCGAGATCAGACGGATGACCTTCACAGGTCTAAGTAAATAATTAAGATGTTGCAGAAATAAGTGATAAATGCGATATATTGAAAAATAGCCAAACACACTATAGTCGGCTTTAAGTTATCCAGTGCTTTTCCCCTTTCCCCATTAGCTACCGACCAAGGCGGTCCAGGGCACTCTGTATTCTAATTTATAAGGATTATTGTACAATGCTTTATAGAAAACAATAAACGATAATAAAGGACGATAACTCTCAGGGAACTTAAGAGTTATAATTGACATGAAGGAGAAATCCAATCGTCTCTAATTATTAGCCTATTTTAACCAATGGATGAACACTCATGTAGAAAAATTAAAACGGCAAACAAAATACAGTAACTTAAAATAACTAAAAATATCAAAAAGATGGAAACTCACTTCATTTGACCAACGCGATGGCACCTATCAGCGGCTTGGCGGTCATTGTAGGGGTTAAAGTCCACATCATGAAGAATAACCACATCAGCACCAGTTAAACTGATACCCAAACCACCAGCCTTAGTCGACAAAAGGAATAATTCGTACGTTGTATCACTGTAGAAAGAGAAATGCAATAATAATACCCATGACAAAGTCAACATGAGGAGCATAAAAATCATTATAGGAAAAAGACGATTGGAAGAATGAAAATTCTACTCCATTTGAACTCTAGCTCCGAATTGTCAACATTTTACACTACTTTCTATTCTAACGCTCCAAAGTTCAAATTTTAGGATTTTCACGCTTTGCAATGATCAGGACTTGTTAAGTAATTAACTGAGTCAGTTGATAATAGGGGATTTTAAGAAACCGCAGATCACAATCTTGAAGCTAGAAGTAATATGCTTTTAGTACAAACAATAATAGTTGTATTTCCATCAACAAACAAATATACTTTGAAAAATGGCATCTTTGGAACAAAATCATAGTTAGAATAGTAATTGTACAAAGCGTATTAGCACAGATATTCAAACTTTTAAACAAGGAAAGACTGTTACAGATCGCCTTCCCAATAGGAAGCTAAAAAACTAGCTTCTTGAGTTCAAAATAGTGATGAATAATTACAGCGCTCATCCATATAGAAACAAATACCCCAAATAATAGTCATGCGAGACTCTAGGCCACCGCTGTAATGGAGGATTCACAACTTTCTAAAGTGGATTCGATTTGCCCATTGTTTATTATTCTCAGCTTTAATGAATCAACACATTTTTGACTGAGATTCGGATTAACTCTAGTGAATTTAAGTTGGACTTGAAAAATTCCTAAACATCCTAATAAGAAGGGCCTCAATTTTCTTTGACTATTCTATAGTTTTGAAGCGAAAAGTCAAGAGATGAGTTCCATCTTCACGCCTAGTAGCTAATTTGATACCCAAACATGCACTGTCCGTTAGCCCAAAAGCCCTAAATTGCAAATAAAACACGTGAACAGTATAGTTTCGCTGGCTAATCACTATCATTTAAAAAAATTGTTGATATACTTGAGTAAAAAATAGAAGCTTACTTATTGAATGTATCAATGAGAGTTTGCCGATCCTTCACGTCTGTAGATCCGTCCATTCTGAGGAATTTGTTGCCCTTGTTGACCATATATTCACCGAGAATGTCAAGAACCAAAACAAATTGACTGAAAATAAGAACACGATGACCGTCAGCCAAAATCTTGGGCAGATTGTCATCCAACCACTTCACTTTGCCCGAACCGTTCACCAAAGTCTCTGGTGGAAGAGCAAATGGATTCAAGACCTAGACGCAAAATAAAACAGTTAAACAGTCATTTCCTAATCATCCTTTAGATTAACAGGCGCTTTGCAGCTGAGTTTTAACTCATAGGATTACTCAAAATGCTCCAATCATGAACAGAGTGGTGCCGATCACAACTCGAACTGCGTAGAAATCGTTGGTCTCAGGACTAAAGTAAGCAGATTTAACTATTCCCTCTTTCTACTATCTACAATATTTAAGGTTATATATATATATATATATATACATATATCCTCTTCACACCGTATCCTTGATGTGACGAAATTGATAATTGCGTAGAAGCACAATTTTATATTTTCTCAATGAAGGGTGTGCAATAGACTTACCTCCACGTGGTGTACCCTGGGAAACGTATACTCATACGGCAAAAAAATTCTATGAACCGACAGTTGGCTTCATACTACTATGACCAGCCTGAAACAAAACTCCAATAGAAAACATCCTTGTCAGGGCGAACCACAACTTCTGCAGATCCTTCAGTGGAACGCTGGAGGGATGTCACAAGACAAGAAGATTGAAATCCAGAAAATTCTGGATACCTATAACATAGACTTATTCACGACCATGGAATCCAAACTTACGAATGACAAACTCACACACTATCAATTTCCAGGTTACACCTTACATCTGCTATCTAAAGACCGGCGAGTGGCAAGTGAAATATTAACTAGAGTAAAAGAAGGCCTCACGTCACATTGCGAAATAATCAAGTGTATGGGCTCAATGTAGGATATCTGAGAAATAATCAGATTAAATGTACGGAAACGTCAAAACCACTTCAAGATGTACGCGTTCTATAATCCACCCCAGGATAGACTCAACTTCGATCTTCTTAACATCTCACACAAAACTCTAGTACTTGGAGACTTCAACGCCCATTCCACCAGATGGGGCTATAAGAACAGAAACACAGCTGGGAAGGAAATCGAAGACATACTTAACAGCAGCCCTCTAGAACTTATTTACAGCAATGAGGATCCTGTGACATACCTTCACTACAATGAAACCAAAACAACTCTTGACTTCCTCCTGGTTTCAAGCCACATCAGCGAGCTCACACGACGCAAAATAATCGACGATCCTGGATCTGGTCACAAACCAGTCATTGCTAGTACCACCAACAACTTCAAATCTATGACACCCAAAATACCAACCAAGATAGGGTGGAACTTCAAGAAGGCAGACTGGCCTAAATTCACAAACCTTTGGAAAACCGAGCTAAACGCAAGTCCTATCAACTACAACCAACATCCCGTCAAACTATGCAACAATATCACCAATATTAAAATCAAATGTGCGAAGAAAACTATTTCCCAAGGCATGGTTAAACACTATAGTGTGTTTTGGTCTAAACACCTTGAAGAACTGAAAAGAAAACGGGAAGTCCTTCGCAACACTGCTGAACAGACTGGGGAAACGGAAGACGCACGAGACTGGAGACGACAGTCAGCTGTCCTAAGGCAAGCCATTTTACAAGCCAAACGGACTACCTTCAACACTTTCATTTCAAATATCAACTACCAAAATGATAGCCGACTCACATTCAAATTCCTGGGTAACCTCCTAAACAACAAGAAAAAAAACAGCAAGGAACCTATCCGCTTCAACAGTAAACTGCTTACCACCGACTCTGAAATAGCTCACTCGAGAAGACGCCAACCAGGTTTTGCGACTAATTACTCGGAGGATAAAATCAAAACCCATTGACGTAATGGCCCTGATCACAGGGAACAGTAAAACACGTTTATCTGCCAAAATGAAGGCCTTTAACCTGTGTGAGAATCTACCGCAAATTCCCAGGGACACATTGTTGGGCAGCTACGAAAATAGACCAAGACGCCTAAAAACGCAAGTTGGCCTAATAGAGAAAACAACAGAACAGATGAAAAGTTTACAAACTACTGACAAACCAGAAAGTCTCCCTTTACTCCCAAAACCCATTAACAGATAACAAAGTACAATTTTTCACCCAACTTCTTGGCCTTTCCATGAAAGGAGACACCTCACCAGATCAAATGCGTTTATTGGCCCTTGAGAGAGTTAATGCGAACTACCCTGCAGATCAATGGCTCCAGGTCTTCACTGACAGGTCATACGTAGAAAACCACGCAAAGGTGCAGAGTTTTATTTCCGAATGACCCGATTCCATTGGTGGTAGCTGTCCTTAAAAAGAGAAGAAGACTCTTTCCGAAACTCTTGCCGAGGTCTCCCAATACGTTTGCGTTAGCGTTCTTGATGATGCCAGTAACTCATAACATGCAAGCGCATACATTTGAGAGCACGCGCGTCGATGTAAGCATACATGAACCACTTATCTCCATGGGCAGGTTCGGAATATTAACCCGATTCGATTTCGCTTCAAGGGGCTACCAGCACAAATACATATGTTGAACACAATTAAGGCAAATCAAATCAATACAGAAATGTAAAAGACAACGTAGGACAATTTAAGGAGTCACCAGTTTGCTTAGGACCGTCTGGCTCGTGGCCAACTGCTGTTCCCATGGAACATGTCTCCACCTAGAGCTTTAATATTCTCACTTGAATATTTACTACTAACACAAAGACCTGCAACCGTGACGGGTACAGCAACTTGTATATGAGAGGAGATGCACTCTACCACCATTCATTCTCTCATGTGCGAGGCGTAAGGCGTGTGGGTGGTAGCAACGCTAGCGTTGCCTCTTTTATGGGCTCCACTATGTGTCGATTTTTTACATTTTTTGCAATTTGTCAAATTGTTGCATGGTACAAGTAGTAATTTCAGTTCAGGAGAGAGTTTTAATCGGGGTGTGGAATAGCTTTAATGGCCACATTTGAAGACATGTCATGTTTGTAATCGTTCCACGCGATTAATCCCTCGGGTATCTTTGTGGTAGGCTCTAAGCTAAAATTGAAAATATTTTTGCGAATTTTCGAAAATGGTCATCCTAAACTCCTTGCAAAGAATCCTGTTCAGCCAGAAAATTTTTCTCTAAAGGGCATTTGCTGTATTCTGTGAAATACCCGAATTCCGTTCTATTCGTTTCCTCTTGACGATTACAGCAAAAAATCAAAATTATTGAGAGGTTCAATTTCAAATTCAATATTAGTAGTTGAATTGGTCTACATATGCTCGGATAGGGAATTTTCTAGTGGGTAAAAATCACACAAATCATGAAGTTCTGGGTTTGCTTCTTCACCGAGAATAATTCGGCTTGCTTTCCCGTTTTCCCCTACGCTCCCTTACGCTCCCCACTATGTGTGGTTGATGATGTAATCGCAACGGTGAAGTACATGGAAGCTTTAGAAGGAGGTCAGATCACGTTTTTCGACTGCTTACAAGACATCGATCTCAAGGACATCACATTCACCACTAGTAATAAATTAACATCGACTTTTTTCTTATCTTTGAGTCAGAAAAGTCACTAGAACTGTTGCGGCACGTTGTCTCAGCTTCTTGACGTTAACTAGAATGACCGCGTTTGTTAAAATGCTAAAATTTAACCAAAAATTTGATGACTGGAGTATCTTATTACATTACCTGATTGAATTAAGCAGAGGAGGCATGCAAAGGGGGTTTGTTTGCAACGAAGAACTTTAAAAAATAGCTGACTTTGACCTAGGTTAGCCAACCAATGGCAGAACTAAATGTAAAATAAGGAGTTAAAATTTGGGGCTGAGGATTTAAGCTGAAGTCGATCTGAACTGTTACTAGTAGAGCGGTAGTATGCCTGTTGTATGAAGTCAAATCACAATGTTGCCAGCTCAAGTCATACCAGGATAACGTTATCACAGCATATGACATACAATTCGTAATGCCAGCGAAATGTCCATAATCGACGAGCCGTAAAAGCTGAAATGATCAACACCCAGCTTGCGCCACACTATCCTGAATCAGTAGACGGCTGAGAAATTGAACATGTAACAGAAGTAGGCTATGATTCGATCATTAGTACTCAAAACTTTTAACCTATACCCCATATATAAAAGCGTCTCTCCTATGTTATTGCCCTGGTCCATGTTTCAATACGGGTCGGGTCGTCTACCACAGCACTACTGACTATTTCACCGCCGAAACCACAGACAGTCGAGGTGAGTAAAACACTCTCACTATCAAACGACGAACCCCCCGAAGACCCTTTTTCCGACTGTCAGGTCCTCCACTAGGCAAACTTTAAAAAAACCCCGATTCCTTAGCACCTGTAAAGTGCGCGCAGTGTGCAATATTGAGTGATATGGACAACTTTGGTGCCCTGAACACTCACATCCACCATTTACTAGAAATTATATAAGCATGAAAATTGGGCAAAAATGAGTATAAGAGCAGCTATCATACTGCAAGGTATTGAGTCCTAACCCTATCCGACGCAATGATTCGGGGCCTTTGAGCCACAATCATTCATTCATCACACATATCTTTATGCGTACGCATGCTGTTGACTCCTAGTCTTATGAGTTGCAGTGTACGTAAACATTTATTTCGTTCAATGCTGGGAAAGTCTTTGCTGTTTCTTTCATTCATTCATTCAAGTTCTCAAGCCCCCAATCACTCTTACACTTTTAGCCCCAAATATTACTCCATGAATAACACTGATTGCGGAAATGCAACGAATGCAAAAATTCATATGCACAAATAAGTGTACACGTGGGCAATAGGCCACAATACCACGATTACGCATTATTTCCCTACGGCATCTTCATAAAGCAATGCCTACTGAGGGGCAAATTTACATCAGTTAGATTCACTCCAGAGCATCATCATCGCTACTTTATTACAGCATGAAGCTTGTCTTGGTAGAGACTTTATTCACAGTGTTCAAGATGCATCCGCTACGTTGCTATGCGAATGTATTTCTGTACAGTGCACAACAGTATCACCGTGGAGTGACCAGCTCAATGATAATGAATGAACGAATGATTAGCTAACAGCAATGGAGTTTTCCGCCAAGGAGGTTGCAGTTGAGCTGGAAAACTGCTAGATAATGCCAATCAGGTATTCAAAAGCTTCTGACAGATTGGGTTTCCCTAAATCTCAGCTACTATCTTAGCTAATACATAGCGAGCTCTGGCCAACTTATATCCTTGAGCTTTCATCAATCCAATTTCTCAGCATTGTGAAGAAATTAGCCGGATGCAGTAGGCAATCAATCGGACTATCTAAAGTAACCACTTTGACATGCTGACCACCCAACATTAAATTTCATGGATTCTTTATTCATTATTTTCGCTCTTTTTTATTCAAATTGAACAGAAGTGTTCTCCACCACGAACCGTCTAAGTGCTGAGTCATCTTTGTTTGGGGCCTCCAATTCACTTCAGCGATTGTGGGTATTGCGAACTTTGCTTTTATTGTCGTTCTAAATTTTCAGCTTGAAGACAATATTTATATCAAATCAATAAAGTCTGTTTCCCAATCACTTTCTTACCTTACATGTGTCCTTCTTCCTATAGCACAAAATTCGAACTCATTTCACAGCAGTTCAATGCTCTTTTAAAGTGGGAAAATAGTGCATTTAACTTATATTTGCAAGGTGGATATAAACGAGCACAATGAATGAAAGACTCAGTTCGGAATAGACCAAAAGGGCCATTTAGAGTCAACTGTAGAAAATAAATAAAAATTGTCTTTAAAAAATATAATAAATAAAGAAATTTAGAGGAGTTAAACTTCTTTCATCATTTTCGACCCATTGTGCAATTGGACGTAGGTGAAACAACGCATTCTGGCACTTTTCTTTGATACGCAATTGCGGCTATGAAGGAAACAAGCATTCACTTGCATTTGCAAAGTAAGCATAGAGGAATACATTGATCAGGTGAGTGAGTTGTGACCGATATGAAATGCGATTTTGGGTTAAAAATGGAGAATGATTGGTTTATTTATACGCGTTCTATTGTTTAGGATGTGCTGGGGGTACGGTTGCACATCTGGCATATGCTTCTCTAAAATGAGGAGTCATTCGATCAAAAATACGTTGATTTGACTGAGGGGATGGCTCGTTTTACTACCGTTTATTACGACTTATAGACAATTAAATGCTTCTTATAAAAAGGTGAGGTCTCAACTTGTAGGTGAAACGTGGGGTTTCACCAAAATTAAGCATACTTTGGCTTAACTGAGTCAGTTTTTAAAAGTAGTTGAACTTAGGATTAAAGCAATCTTAGACGTAAACACTATATTGGAGTACATGGAAGCTTTAGAAGGAGGTCAGACCGGGTTTTTCGACTGCTTACAAGACATCGATCTCAAGGACATCACATTCACCACTAGTAATAAATTAATACCGACTTTTTTCTTACTTTGAGTCCGGAAAGTCACTGGAAGTGTTGCGGAACATTGTCACAGCTTCTCGATGTTAACTTAATTGCACGCCTTTGTTAAAATGCCTTTGTTCACCTTTTTTAAATGGTGAAAGAGTGGCATTCAATTTCATCTCCTGCCATACACAATGTGAGGACACGATTGACATGTAAATGTGATGACATGGTGTAAAAGGCACTTGGATTTGCAACGTAGGCATTGAGAGAGGAGTACATGGAATGGGTGAGTGAGTTGTGACAGAGTGGAAAATGCGAATACAGGCCAACGAATCGAAATATTTTGTACTCTCTTTTTATAATTTATTAGAATGCAAAAGAATGAACTGTAAAAGGCGCGTTTCCTACCCTAAACTAATAAACACTTAGAGTAGTGTCCCGAGAGTGGGTTTAAAATTTGGAAATTAGTTTTCACTATCTGCCAATTAGATCACGAATCTCCACATACGCAAAGTAGTTAATCTAACTTCCCTTTTTTTGTGAGCTAAGAGTGGGAGGCAGCTCTGGCTCACTTACCTAGGATATGGCAATAGGAATTTTAACGACTCACTCGAATTTGTATATTGCAGTTCAATTCAACTTCAAGGTCGACGTATCCCATGTCAGCTTTGCACTTGTTTAAATGTATATTTGGAGACTTGCATATGCAGCCGCTTACGTCGGACGGGTAATCAAATTGCGTAAACACGATAACATGAATCGTGTGGCCCTCACTTAGCTTCGTAACATCCGTTTAAGACGAGGTGCATGATGGTTACGGTCAACTGGATGATACGCGTGTCAAACACTTTCCCTACTTCCTCTATCTGGCAAGTACAAATGGCACACGTTTCAATTGTAGGAAATATCACAATTGGGACTAGAGGTAACTATGAATGGGAAATTTCGAATAAGGCCTCTAAAAAAAATAAGCCACCTAATCAGAACTGAATTTGAGAGGGAACCGATTTCGCTTGGAATTATAACTGTTCCTCATCTTCATCCGAGTGTAACATCATAACATTGCTGACGTAGTCTCACCTCACTTACTAATTTACATCAATCCTACTAAAGTCACATGTGATAATCAATGATGATATGAATTCATGACGAAATAATGCTATGATCGTTTGCGAACTCGACCACCAGATAGAATGCGAAAATCAGCTTGTAGGTGGATTCAAAAGCACGATACTCTTGGAAATTGAGATGATGGCGAGGCAACAAATTTAGGAACCTTTGGTCATTGATTGCTCCAAATTCCTTACCTATACTTCATGAAAGCACACCCCAAACACAGAATATTTTGCAATTTGGCATGCAAACTCTTAACATTTGTTAATCAACTCGGAATTCACAAGGTTTCCTACATCTCCCCAGGAGCTAGTCAAATGAAGTAAATTATACCTTCTTTCATGCCTTTCTAATCCTTCCCTTTCCACGCATTCTCAAATCAGATCTTCACTTTGTACATTTCTCGCCAAACATTTAATTATGATGGTTGCTAGACGACTCAACTCCCTATAGCAAAATCCCTCCTTCCTTCCCCTCTCCTACTTTTCAACCCTTACCAACTCTCTCATACTCCCTATTTCCAATATACTTGCGATTTTCCATCGAACTAATTTGGGTGGTAGGACTTATCTTATCAATGACTGAGTTACCTCACTCATTATATTGCCATTATTACTCACTATTCTTTAATTTACCTGGATATTACCTACTCCTCTTTCACTTCTATTCAGATATACGTCGTTCTTCCATAACCAACTGCCAATTAGATCAGGAATCTCCACATATGCATACCAGTGAATCTAACTTCCCTTTCCAGTGAGCTAAGAGTGGGAGGCAGCTCTGGCTCACTTACCTAGGATATGGCAATAGGAATTTTAACGACTCACTCGAGTTTGTTTATTGCAGTCTAACTCAACTTTAAAGCCGACGTATCCCATGTCAGCATTGCACTTGTGTAAATGTATATTTGGAGATGTGCATATGCAGCCGCTTACGTCGGACGGGTAATCAAATTGCGTAAACACGATAACATGAATCGTGTGGCCCTCACTTAGCGTCGTAACATGCGCTTAAGATGAGACGCATGATGCTTACGGTCGACTCGATGATACGCGTGCCAAACACTTTCCCTATTTCCTCTTTCTGGAATTATAACTGCTCTCTCTTGCATTTGTCGATATTTCGCCATCGCTAGAGTATGATATTTTCAGGTAGAAGCCTGTTTCACTTACTCGGCCCCACGTCCACGAGAATGGGGTACGCTTGCATTGCTGTGTGTAGTTACGCGATTGGGGAGTGATGACGAGAGGCCGCTCTCCTTCCTTCGGTTGCGTGTGTCCCTGACATGGCAAAATAGGAAATTAAATTACAAGTGTGTATTTACGAGAACTTAACGCAGTTGCGCTTTATTTATTTCTTTATATCTAATATTTATATTTAAATGTATATATAAGCATTATATATATATATATATATATATATTAAGTATATTATATATATATATATTAAATAATATAATATATATTACATAATTTTTATTAAAATATATATTTTAAAATTTAAATCTTATATTTAATGTTTTATGATGATAAGAAGGATTGAAGTAATTCGCACTACTCTTGATTCTTAACAATGCACTTGTAAAGAATAATGTTGAAATATGTGAATTGTCTCCGCAGACTTTATGAGAAAGTCCTGCTCCTATGGAAACAGTCCCCATATTTTGCCTTTTGTATCTGTGTTGATTTAAAGTGCTTCAATTGTGTGTTACATGTGTGTGCTGGCGGCCCCTCGGAGCGAAAGGGCAGGGAAATATGAATAATTGGAGGAAATATTAAGACTTAGAAACCGGTAAGTATACGCGCCGTATGTTCAATAAAAGGCGACATTAATTCATTTTATCGCAGTGAATATGACGACCTTGAGATCGATGTTTTGTAAACGATCGGAAAGTTTGGAGTGGACTCCCTCTAAGGCTTCTATGAACTCCCATGTTGTGTTTGCGCCTAAGGTACCTTTAATCCTAAGGCAAACTACTTTTACAAACTGACTGCGCTGTTGGGAGTCAGCCCATTTTGATCGACTGAGTTGGCTAGGCATAAGAAGTTTCGATGCCAAGACAAATAAATATTAACACAGAAAATTGCTCCCAAAAACACCATTATAACAAAAGGCAATGAACAATATCAAAGAAATGGCGAGAGAATAATTCGCCTAAATCGATTGCGCACAAAAGTTCATGAAACATATTGATGCGAACTCACACATTCAAAGTACACCTCTTTGCCCACTTTTCAAATGCAAGTGAAATACACTATTTCTACACTTTGAAAGGCAATAATGTCAATTGCCCAGTGTCTCGTTGCCATCAAGTTCGCAATTTAAGAGCTTGATAAGCAAATCTATTAGGAAAGAAAACTAACGAACAGAAAGGTGTCTCTAAAGTGTCACGCATAGGTGATGAATGTGAATATTAGGGGAATTTAACAAACAGGTAACATTTTCCGCCGAATTCACGATACTGCAAAGCAAACAATTCTCTCTACCACTTTCACAATTTTTAACTGCATATAGTCGTTGTTAGAAAAATAATTATTAATCACCAGTTCTCAAACATTCTGTGGTGTCATTAAAATATACTCAATTGTAATCTGATTAAATCCACAATATTGTACTATTCTTCTATCAAACTTGCAATGAACCAAACACATTGAAGTGATGTCTATTGCTCAAGTAGAGATTATCATACCTGTCTACCAAGTGATCATTCGAAGAAACCCCTAATTGATTGTCTAATGGTTAACGCCTTACGTCCACTTGCCAACGCAATTGCCACTGAGCAAATCGATCTAACAATTTAAGAGCACCTTTATAAATCACGCTGTGATACATAAATAAACTAAGTAATTTCAAAGTTGAAAAGCTCCAAACGTGTATGTCTAATGTATTAATTATACACAATGTATAACGCTGAAATACCAGAAGTCTTCATTCAGAATTTGAAAATGGAGTGCTAAGAAAAAGCCAAAGTCTATTGGCCCAATCGAGATCAGAGTTGGAAGGAAATGTGGCCAAAAGTACTTATGGCTAAAAATAAGAGGTGAGAAAGGGAGCAACGGGATCACGATATAACCAATGCCCTTAGCCTGTCTTGAAGATTGAGAATTGCGTTTATTCCAAGGGCACAATTTTCACAAGGTTTACTGACGGTAAATGATCAATAAAATGCGTTTAATATTATCTAGTAACGCAAGTCTTATTTATTTCAACAAGGGATCTCTTTCATCAAATAGCCAAGTAACAAAATGTAATCTCAATACAAAATTTAGTGATAATCAATGAGCATCAATTGTAGTAATTCCTTCGGAGGCTCTTTTAAAACAAGACTTATTTGAAATTGGGCTCTAATTTGTCAATTTCTATTTTACATATTCCGCTTTCTCTCCTCTTAAGCTGTAGGTATTATGGAGAAATTTGCATTGCCACACTTTCACATGTAATTCGCATCAAGTTCATTACTTTCCGGGCATTTTTGCACATTCTTAATAATATCACATTAGACAAAATTGGCCCCTTGATTTCCCTGCTTGATTGTATATTGGGGCCTTAAATATGCCCATGGGAACCACTTGGGGTTGCTGAAATTGGAATTACTCAATTTGACTAATATTTGATTTAACATCAAGGTTAGCACTTGCTTTTTGTGTCAAGGAAGCAAACGGCCCAACATAGCTGTAGTTCTGTAAACACTAAGGAAGTTAAGTAAGTGGAAGAAAATAATGAATGAGAATTTAAGTAAAGTAAGAAATTGGATGAGTTTGTTGCGCAGTAATTGCCGACCTTGATGCAGAGTCGCTACAAATGCCACCAGCCATTCTGTTGTGTGGGTCATTTGATTAACAAGGCGGAAGTATATCGAGAAAATGAGAAAGAATTGACTTAGAACATGAGTTTACTATAATCCTCACGCACTTCGTCATTTCGAACAAGAAAGGGAAGGAAAAGGGGTTGTTGCAGTGCCCCTAGTTCTCTGCACGGTAAACTCAAAATACATGAATTGGGTACGAGGACATCCGGCTTTTAAATAAGTGCCACAGTTCTTCCATAGGTCTGTTTGTTTACACATTTCTCTCATTTCGCGCAGTTAACACACTAAAACTAGAAATCCATTTCTTCAACAGCCAAGAATATGACCTGATATTAATTTGCGGTTCTGGGCGTAACAATCTCCTTCCCTACAACATACCAGGTAGTGTGGTGCACCGCCAAAATATGCAGCGCTCTAAAGCTGTGTAGTTCATGCATATGCGGAACAGCATAAAGCAATGCTGGAGTACTTGCTCGAGCGCAGGCTATGGAATGAATTCAATTTCTCACTCTCTCTCTCTCTCTCTCTCTCTCTCGTGTCGACGTTTATGCGCGTTGCTACATTGTGTGCATTTATGTATCTGTGTCTTGCCTTGAAGCCTGTGAATGTGTATGAGGAGACGCTGGTCTCCTTGTATGCAAACAAAGCATTAATGTTGGCTGCTATCTAGTAATCAGCAACATATCACTATCATCAGCTGATGCTATGTCCGAATCAAAGCTTGTTGTGCTTAATAAGCTGCCTCACATCCACGATAATGCAGTTCGTTCGCAGTGTTGCGTGCTGCAACGTAGTAGGTTCGAAACATCTATAAGCCGCACACCGAAGATATGCATGAGTGGAGTGAATTAGCAGTAGTCGCGAGTATTATGAGAGAGCATATTTTGTTGGCGGTGGTGGCGAGTACGATGAGTATTTCGCTCGCTTGCTCTCCACTTACACAGCCGTCGCTCTCGATGGGTTGTAGGCAATGCGCCAATGTGTGTTCGCATGCCGAACCCGAGCTTTTGTGTGTTGCTGTGGGAAATCCAGCAATTTGTGTCAACGGTCAGTCAACGGACGGAGGTGCAATGGCGTGGAACCTCGCTCATCAGCGGCATGGCAGCAATGAGCTACTGTTGTGTGAATGTGCTTTTTTCCCAGTGCTGTTTGTCTGCGCGATACAGCGGGTGAGTGGGTACGAGGGTATGGCCTCCGTGACGTTATTGGCAGAAAGAGCAGCTCTGTATAAATCGTGTGGGCCAGCAAGAATTCTGTCGGCGGCAACGGCAATCAGCTTGGCTCACTCGTGAGTACATTTGGATAAGCTCGACTATATTTGCATTCATCCACTTTGGTGCATTACTGCCAGCTCTTGTAAATGTGTAACTATCAACGCTATACCCGCAGTCCATATGTTATAAATATATCTTTTCTCCAGTAGGCTGCCGGTTCCGTCTAATATCCTAGTGGTATGTTTGCGTATTTGTTGCTTGCATCAGATATGCCAATCCATATCCGCAGAGGTGAAATAGCGCGTGTGCTTTTGTAGCGCACCAGTGGTGTCATGGACCTCATGTGCGAGGCGTAAGACGTGGAAATGATGGCAACGCCAGCGTTGCCTCTTTATGCGCCCCACTATTTGTCAAGATTTTACAGCTATTGCGATTTGTCAAATTGTTGCATAGTACACGTGGTAATTTCAGTTAGGGGGGTTTGTTTTAATCGGCACGTGGAACAGCTTTAAGGGCCACATTTGGAGACATGTCATGTTTATTATCGTTCTACGCGACGACGTCTTCGGATATCTTTGTGGTTAGGCTTTAAGCTAAAATCGCAAATATTTTTACGAATTTTCAAAAATTTCCATTACAAATTCCTTGCAAAGAATCCTGTTCAGCCAGACAGTTTTGTTTTAAAGGGCATTTACTGATTTTATGAAATACGCGAATTCTACTCTAGACGCTTCCTTTTGACGATTACAGCAACAAATTAAAATTATTGAGAGGTTCAATTTCAACTTCAATATTAGTACTTGAATTGGTCTACATATGCTCGGATAAGGAATTTGCTAGTGGACACAAATCGCACAAATCATGAAGTTCTGGGTTTGCTTCTTCTCCGAGAATAATTCGGCTTGCTTTCCCGTTTTCCCTCTGCTATCTTACGCTCCCAATATGTGCGGTTGATAAGACAAATGGAAATCCATGGCCGCTAAATATTCCTTTTTCAAGCTTATGAAGACCACTTCAACTACCTATACTGAAGTTGAAATCGAACCTCTTAATAATTTTAATTTGTCTTAAAAGTAAAGAAAGATCATTGCTGTAATCGTCAAAAGGACTCTAAAGTGGTTCTGAGTGAAGTAAACGCTTGCAATACTATATGGTACGTGGTGCTGGCAACTGTGTGGCCCACCACCAGCCTATGCAATGCTCTAATGTTGTGTATGCAGAACAACATAGGGGGTGTTAGAGTACTGGCTCCAACGTACGCTATGCGAAAACTCAACTTTCTCTCACTCGAGTGTCGATAGTTAGGCACGTTGCTACGTTTTTGCATTCGTGACTTGGCATGATGTCTTGATGCTTATGCGCGTGTGTGAGGAGGCGCCGGTGTCCTCGCATTTAAGCGCAGAATTTATATTGACTGCCCCCCCTCTCTCCCTCGCAGTTGCTGATATTTCACTTGCCCCAGAGGATACTATTGTCAGGTAGAAACCTGTTTCGTTTACTCGGCACCATTTCCAGGAGAATGCAGCACACCTGTATTGTGATCTGCTTTTGAGGCAAAATGCGTATTTGTTGCTTGCACCAGACGTGCTGGACAATATTGCAGGAGGTGGAAAAGTGTGTGTGTTTTTGTGGCGCTCCAGTGGTGTGCTTGGTGCTCCTGTGAAGGCCAGAAAACGTTTGGATGTTGGTAGCGCATGTTGACTTGTTTGCATGCCAATGGATGCTGCTCTTAAAAACGCGTTCATGGGTAGAAGGTACGTTTAGTTTGAACAAAGGCTATCGTAAATTGAATGAAACGTTTAATTCAATTATTCTTTTCAAGAAAAGCCAGAAATTTGAACAGCAAAACTTCTTCCATACGGTGTTTAAATTATCACCTGTCTGATAAAAAAATAAGTGTATATAAAGGAGATAGGTAGTTCGGCATAGTAGGAATATATACTATGATAATTCCCCCTATAAATGTATTGCGAAGATACCGGTGAAAATAGATAATAAATAACAACCACAATTTGAGTCATGCAAGATTTAGCGATAATAAGAACCCAGAGTTACTCATAATTATACAGCTAATTTTTTTCGATTCCAGATGAATGTTACACTTTCTATCCCAATGGGGAAAAAGACAAATTTCCAGTGATTCTCCACGTGAATGACTCCATTGAATTCGCCAGGATTTTTATGACACGTGTAGAAGAGTTCGTCTTAGTAAAAAGTAGTGCTTTGCCCAGATAGAATAGGAGGTGTAAAACTAATCGGGAATCGGAAAAAATTAGCTGAATAATTCTGACTGACTCAGGATTTTCGATTATCTCAAAAGCTTGCATGACTCAAAACATGCAAAACATTTAAGGGGGGAGTTATCATAGTGTATATTGATATTAAATCTTCTTTATACATCATAATTTTTTATCAGATTGGTGAAATTTAAACACCGTATGGAAAAAATTGTGCTGTTCAAATTTCTGTTTTCCTTGAAAAAATATTGGAATTATACATTTCGTTCAATTTAGGATAGCATTTGTTCAAAGTAAACGTGCTATCTTATAAGGGCATCATCTACTGGCGAGCAAACAAGCAAACTATGCACCATAAGTAGTGGAGAGAACTGTCTGACACTCGATAACACTTGTGAAAGATTGACACCAGACAACATGGCTCAAAGCTGACGCCATCATCACTCAAATATATCTTGCCTGGTCCGCCCTAATGCCCCAGTGATATGCTTGTGTAGTTGCCGCTTGCATCGGATGTGCTGAGAGTATGCAAGGTGGTGGGATAGTGCATTCGCTTTGGTAGCGCAACAGTAGTGTGGAATGGCTGTGATGTACAGGGCCATCTTATGAAGCTCATCGATGTGCTAAGTTAAATCCTTGTATATTGCCAGTGTTCATAGAACTGTGAATATCAAACTGGAGTTAAACACTCCCACTGCATGCGTATGGTCATACATGGTCATGTATCAAAACGCTGAATTAAAACTTTACTGGCTACACAAAAAATATTTTTACAGGGTATAAATTCTTCTGTTTGAGGCTATAAGAGTAAAAGAAAATATAAAGTACATTATTATTATATAATATTATAATTATATTATTATAATTTATATTTTCTTTTACTCTTATAGTCTCAAAGAGAAGAATTTATACCCTGTAAAAATAAAGAAAACTTTTACTGAACAGATAGTTTATTGAACATTGCCTTTCTAAGTGCATTAGTAAAAGTGGCGCTGAGTACGAAACTCTCCACTCTTTCATTCGACTGTTAGGCAGAAGAAAAGTGTATCATCTAACAAGTCAAACCAATATCAATGATACTTGCAATTTTATGCAACCTCATGTAACATTTAAGTGTCGGTCGTCTTTAATAAGACCTTTTAGCCACCTGTGATGGCATGAAAAATTGGTATTCTACTCTATCTTTTCCATCCGTTTTTACTACCTACTTATATACATTTGTATGTTAGAAATAAAATCATTAATTTTCAACATGTGGGTTTTACAATCTGCAATTGTAAGTACAAGAGACACTTAATAATACGATTATTCGAGCGTCTATCATTTTGCAGGATACTGAGTCCTGAGTGTTAGACAGACTATAAGATAAAATGTGATTTACATTAGATTTTGGTGTTGTCGTAAGGGTTAATTTGCCAACCAGTCCAATTGCACTGTGTTTCTATTGTGAGTGAGGAGTGATACAAAACTCTACTCCAAAACATATATTACACACTGGCTGAGGGAAGAAATGGATGGACTATGACAGCTTAAAGTGAGGGTGTTAACATGTGCTCGAGGAGAAGGAGGAGGTGAAGGTGGAGAGAGGGGAATGCTTCGAAGAATTTCAAGTTCTCCTATTGCCCATTATCAGCAATATCTGCAGGTAGTTCAGGCATGAAAGCACAAACCAAAATATGGGACAGGGTAACTGCGAAATCATATGAACGTGTTTTCCTCGTATTTCTGTATCAAAGATGGCAAAACTATGGGAAATACACACCGATATTTGTATTGATTATTCTAGAGTTCTGGTGAAAGTGTTCGCCTGATTTCCTGGTTTTCCTCGTATTTGACCACCCCCACACTTCTTTCTGGCTCCATTTTTACATTCAAATTAACTGTATCTCTGGTATCCCTCTTCGTCCTGCCTGGCATCATGCTTTCCATTGCTTTGAAAACTCTAACGTTCCAGTTGCTGTCTCATAAAATGCTCACCTGTAGACGATATAATAGGCTTAAATGGCAGCCAATGAGAATGCAGCATTCAAGTTGAGCCAATTGCATCAAAGGAATTGACTGAGGAAGCGAGTTGCATCACACTTGGTCACAATTGTCGAGGGTGATGAGTTTTTCGTGGCATGTGTTTGCATCCACTAATGGCTGAGAGATAACAAGATGAATGTCAAGTATCTCCCTAAGCAGACTACATAGACGTGTGTAAGCTTTACTTTCATAAAAATCTTCATAAAGCAATGAGCCACCATCACTGCTACTTCATTACCGCATGAAGCTAGAAATATATTGTCTTGGTAGTACCTTTATTCACAGTGTTCTCTGTGTTTTGCATGGCTAAACGCGTATATTTCTGTACAGTGCATAACAGTACCTGACGCATAGCCATTAAGACCTCAATTTTTGTTAAGTTGCTTTCCCAGTTCATAAATCAGAATGTACTGGAATAGTCTAGAAGTGATAGTGAATATCCACACCGATGATCGAATTGACCAATAGATGTCGAAGTGCAGCTAGCTGAAAGTGATTAATGTAGTGGTTCAACATGGCATTACTTCACCAAATTCACTCTTCGTGTACCACTAAAATTGACTGACGCTAGTGGCATGGGCTAAACTGACATTAAGAGGCCTCCTTCTACACATCGCGAATGTATTCGGTAGAGTGGGCTTCGTAAACATAGATAAGGCAAATGATGTCCCAGTTGTGTATGTCGATTGAAAATACCAAAATACTTGTTAACTTGATCGCGTCCAGTTTGGACATACTTCACATGGTAGGACCAATATGCCGTACGTCAAGTATATTCAATAATATTACTACTTCCACTCAGTGTAATCTTAAATTTCTACAACATCTTCATGGTGACTAGGTGTTTTAATTCAACTGCAAATTCCATCAGTAGATTCTATCGAGTTGCCAAAGTCTAGGTACTTTTATATTTCCGTTTACTTGAAATAAGAAAAGTGAATTGGACTTTAATTTCCATGATATGCATTGGCTTCTTCAAGCAAAATGGCCCACCGATAGAAGTAAAGATTGAGTTCTTGACTAAAAACACACATTTCTTCTCCATTTTCACTAGTGCCACGTCTGAGCCTTTGGACATTATGTATTTAAATTTACCGAAAAACCAGCTACTAGGCTTCTGTGCAGGAAATTAGCAATTCGCCAATCGTGTACTGGTTTATGTGGAGCATGGACTATCAGCGCCTCGAATAGAATAAGGAATTGGTACATCCTTACTAAACCATATAGCAAAACCATCTTAAATTTCAATCAATATCAGCCATTTATATTAATGAAAATGATGACCATATACCATTGATAGTCAACGAAAAGAATCCGATTAAATCGCAAAATCTTTACTTCGTTCACATTGGTTCTATTTAAATATTAACAGCTTAGTGCTATTTGTTAACAATAGACCTATAAGGGGTTTATTAGCGTTATTGTCATTAGCCCTACTCTTAATGACAAATCGGCTTGAGCCTACGTGTTTGTATAACAATTTGTTTTCAGCGGTGTGCCAAGATCACTTCTTTGTATATAACGATAAAGCAGTCGAACCCAATGATATTGATCTAGTTTATAAACTTCCAGGTGCAATGTGGAAGGAGGAGCATCATGAAGCCTCTCAGGCAAAACTCCGAATTCTGCTACCCTCAACAACGAAAAAATTAACCATTAAGTTTTACTAACCTGATCGCTTGGTTTGTATTGATGAGTATCGAATCTATGATATCTGACTTAGTGCAGGAGAATTTCAATTTTTGGAGGAGAGTCAAACTCCATCAGATCACATTTAAGTCTTCACGAGAAGATTCAAGTGTGAGAATGAATAGTGGTTCGCTAATTCTCACTTTGATTAACTTTCAATGATAATACTTTCCCTTTTGTGTAAATACTTATTTGTCATGGCACCAAATCTTCTCACGTCTAGCCAACTCAGTCGGTCGAAATGAGCTGTCTCCTAACATCGCAGTAATAATATCACTGACGCAAATTGATCAGGGCTAACATTTACATAGCCCAATGCTGTGTGTCCAATACTCCACTCATCCATCTCAACTTTCATTCTTTTTGATTCGAAGATTGTTGTTGCATACTTTGACTTAACTGAGTCAGTTTTTAAAAGTAGTTGAACTTAGGATTAAAGCCATCTTAGATGTAATCGCAACAGTGAAGTACATGGAAGCTTTAGAAGGAGGTCAGACTCGGTTTTTCGACTGCTTACAAGACATCGATCTCAAGGACATCACATTCACCACTAGTAATAAATTAATACCGACTTTTTTCTTACTTTGAGTCTGGAAAGTCACTGGAAGTGTTGCGGCACATTGTCACAGCTTCTCGATGTTAACTTAATTGCACGCCTTTGTTAAAATGCCTTTGTTCACCTTTGTTAAATGGTGAAAGAGTGGCATTCAATTTCATCTCCTGCCATACACAATGTGAGGACACGATTGACATGTAAATGTGATGACATGGTGTATGAGGCACTTGGATTTGCAAAGTGGGCATAGAGGGAGGAGTACATGGAATGGGTGAGTGAGTTGTGACATAGGTGAAAATGCGAGTCACTGTGATAAATGGTGAAAGAGTGGCACTCAAGTGCATCTCCTCTCATACACAAGGTGAGGTCATGATTGACCTGTGAATGTGATGAAATGGTGTAAAAGGCACTTGGATTTGCAAAGTGGGCATAGAGGGAGGAGTACGTGGAATGGGTGAGTGAGTTGTGACAGAGTGGAAAATGCGAATACAGGCCAACGAATCGAAATATTTTGTGCTCTCTTTTTATAATTTATTATAATGCAAAAGAATGAACTTTAAAAGGCGCGTTTCCTACCCTAAACTAATAAACACTTAGAGTAGTGTCCCGAGAGTGGGTTTAAAATTTGGAAATTAGTTTTCACTATCATGATGGTGCATGATGGTTACGGTCAACTGGATGATACGCGTGTCAAACACTTTCCCTACTTCCTCTATCTGGCAAGTACAAATGGCACACGTTTCAATTGTAGGAAATATCACAATTGGGGGCATGCCGAACCCGAGCTTTTGTGTGTTGCTGTGGGAAATCCAGCAATTTGTGTCAACGGTCAGTCAACGGACGGAGGTGCAATGGCGTGGAACCTCGCTCATCAGCGGCATGGCAGCAATGAGCTACTGTTGTGTGAATGTGCTTTTTTCCCAGTGCTGTTTGTCTGCGCGATACAGCGGGTGAGTGGGTACGAGGGTATGGCCTCCGTGACGTTATTGGCAGAAAGAGCAGCTCTGTATAAATCGTGTGGGCCAGCAAGAATTCTGTCGGCGGCAACGGCAATCACCACCAGCCTATGCAATGCTCTAATGTTGTGTATGCAGAGGCAAAATGCCTAGTGGCCGATGCCGGAAAGTTGACATATTTGGAGTGAGCCTATATGTTCCTATATGAGGTGTGTGGTCCGATTAAAAGACTAATGATACGCACGTGTATTTGTTGCTTGCACCAGACGTGCTGGACAATATTGCAGGAGGTGGAAAAGTGTATGCGTTTTTGTGGCGCTCCAGTGGTGTGCTTGGTGCTCCTGTGAAGGCCAGAAAACGTTTGGATGTTGGTAGCGCATGTTGGCTTGTTTGCATGCCAATGGATGCTGCTCTTAAAAACGCGTTCATGGGTAGAAGGTACGTTTAGTTTGAACAAAGGCTATCGTAAATTGAATGAAACGTTTAATTCAATTATTCTTTTCAAGAAAAGCCAGAAATTTGAACAGCAAAACTTCTTCCATACGGTGTTTAAATTATCACCTGTCTGATAAAAAAATAAGTGTATATAAAGGAGATAGGTAGTTCGGCATAGTAGGAATATATACTATGATAATTCCCCCTATAAATGTATTGCGAAGATACCGGTGAAAATAGATAATAAATAACAACCACAATTTGAGTCATGCAAGATTTAGCGATAATAAGAACCCAGAGTTACTCATAATTATACAGCTAATTTTTTTCGATTCCAGATGAATGTTACACTTTCTATCCCAATGGGGAAAAAGACAAATTTCCAGTGATTCTCCACGTGAATGACTCCATTGAATTCGCCAGGATTTTTATGACACGTGTAGAAGAGTTCGTCTTAGTAAAAAGTAGTGCTTTGCCCAGATAGAATAGGAGGTGTAAAACTAATCGGGAATCGGAAAAAATTAGCTGAATAATTCTGACTGACTCAGGATTTTCGATTATCTCAAAAGCTTGCATGACTCAAAACATGCAAAACATTTAAGGGGGGAGTTATCATAGTGTATATTGATATTAAATCTTCTTTATACATTATAATTTTTTATCAGATTGGTGAAATTTAAACACCGTATGGAAAAAATTGTGCTGTTCAAATTTCTGTTTTCCTTGAAAAAATATTGGAATTATACATTTCGTTCAATTTAGGATAGCATTTGTTCAAAGTAAACGTGCTATCTTATAAGGGCATCATCTACTGGCGAGCAAACAAGCAAACTATGCACCATAAGTAGTGGAGAGAACTGTCTGACACTCGATAACACTTGTGAAAGATTGACACCAGACAACATGGCTCAAAGCTGACGCCATCATCACTCAAATATATCTTGCCTGGTCCGCCCTAATGCCCCAGTGATATGCTTGTGTAGTTGCCGCTTGCATCGGATGTGCTGAGAGTATGCAAGGTGGTGGGATAGTGCATTCGCTTTGGTAGCGCAACAGTAGTGTGGAATGGCTGTGATGTACAGGGCCATCTTATGAAGCTCATCGATGTGCTAAGTTAAATCCTTGTATATTGCCAGTGTTCATAGAACTGTGAATATCAAACTGGAGTTAAACACTCCCACTGCATGCGTATGGTCATACATGGTCATGTATCAAAACGCTGAATTAAAACTTTACTGGCTACACAAATAAATATTTTTACAGGGTATAAATTCTTCTGTTTGAGGCTATAAGAGTAAAAGAAAATATAAAGTACATTATTATTATATAATATTATAATTATATTATTATAATTTATATTTTCTTTTACTCTTATAGCCTCAAACAGAAGAATTTATACCCTGTAAAAATAAAGAAAACCTTTACTGAACAGATAGATTATTGATCATTGCCTTTCTAAGTGCATTAGTAAAAGTGGCGCTGAGTACGAAACTCTCCACTCTTTCATTCGACTGTTAGGCAGAAGAAAAGTGTATCATCTAACAAGTCAAACCAATATCAATGATACTTGCAATTTTATGCAACCTCATGTAACATTTAAGTGTCGGTCGTCTTTAATAAGACCTTTTAGCCACCTGTGATGGCATGAAAAATTGGTATTCTACTCTATCTTTTCCATCCGTTTTTACTACCTACTTATATACATTTGTATGTTAGAAATAAAATCATTAATTTTCAACATGTGGGTTTTACAATCTGCAATTGTAAGTACAAGAGACACTTAATAATACGATTATTCGAGCGTCTATCATTTTGCAGGATACTGAGTCCTGAGTGTTAGACAGACTATAAGATAAAATGTGATTTACATTAGATTTTGGTGTTGTCGTAAGGGTTAATTTGCCAACCAGTCCAATTGCACTGTGTTTCTATTGTGAGTGAGGAGTGATACAAAACTCTACTCCAAAACATATATTACACACTGGCTGAGGGAAGAAATGGATGGACTATGACAGCTTAAAGTGAGGGTGTTAACATGTGCTCGAGGAGAAGGAGGAGGTGAAGGTGGAGAGAGGGGAATGCTTCGAAGAATTTCAAGTTCTCCTATTGCCCATTATCAGCAATATCTGCAGGTAGTTCAGGCATGAAAGCACAAACCAAAATATGGGACAGGGTAACTGCGAAATCATATGAACGTGTTTTCCTCGTATTTCTGTATCAAAGATGGCAAAACTATGGGAAATACACACCGATATTTGTATTGATTATTCTAGAGTTCTGGTGAAAGTGTTCGCCTGATTTCCTGGTTTTCCTCGTATTTGACCACCCCCACACTTCTTTCTGGCTCCATTTTTACATTCAAATTAACTGTATCTCTGGTATCCCTCTTCGTCCTGCCTGGCATCATGCTTTCCATTGCTTTGAAAACTCTAACGTTCCAGTTGCTGTCTCATAAAATGCTCACCTGTAGACGATATAATAGGCTTAAATGGCAGCCAATGAGAATGCAGCATTCAAGTTGAGCCAATTGCATCAAAGGAATTGACTGAGGAAGCGAGTTGCATCACACTTGGTCACAATTGTCGAGGGTGATGAGTTTTTCGTGGCATGTGTTTGCATCCACTAATGGCTGAGAGATAACAAGATGAATGTCAAGTATCTCCCTAAGCAGACTACATAGACGTGTGTAAGCTTTACTTTCATAAAAATCTTCATAAAGCAATGAGCCACCATCACTGCTACTTCATTACCGCATGAAGCTAGAAATATATTGTCTTGGTAGTACCTTTATTCACAGTGTTCTCTGTGTTTTGCATGGCTAAACGCGTATATTTCTGTACAGTGCATAACAGTACCTGACGCATAGCCATTAAGACCTCAATTTTTGTTAAGTTGCTTTCCCAGTTCATAAATCAGAATGTACTGGAATAGTCTAGAAGTGATAGTGAATATCCACACCGATGATCGAATTGACCAATAGATGTCGAAGTGCAGCTAGCTGAAAGTGATTAATGTAGTGGTTCAACATGGCATTACTTCACCAAATTCACTCTTCGTGTACCACTAAAATTGACTGACGCTAGTGGCATGGGCTAAACTGACATTAAGAGGCCTCCTTCTACACATCGCGAATGTATTCGGTAGAGTGGGCTTCGTAAACATAGATAAGGCAAATGATGTCCCAGTTGTGTATGTCGATTGAAAATACCAAAATACTTGTTAACTTGATCGCGTCCAGTTTGGACATACTTCACATGGTAGGACCAATATGCCGTACGTCAAGTATATTCAATAATATTACTACTTCCACTCAGTGTAATCTTAAATTTCTACAACATCTTCATGGTGACTAGGTGTTTTAATTCAACTGCAAATTCCATCAGTAGATTCTATCGAGTTGCCAAAGTCTAGGTACTTTTATATTTCCGTTTACTTGAAATAAGAAAAGTGAATTGGACTTTAATTTCCATGATATGCATTGGCTTCTTCAAGCAAAATGGCCCACCGATAGAAGTAAAGATTGAGTTCTTGACTAAAAACACACATTTCTTCTCCATTTTCACTAGTGCCACGTCTGAGCCTTTGGACATTATGTATTTAAATTTACCGAAAAACCAGCTACTAGGCTTCTGTGCAGGAAATTAGCAATTCGCCAATCGTGTACTGGTTTATGTGGAGCATGGACTATCAGCGCCTCGAATAGAATAAGGAATTGGTACATCCTTACTAAACCATATAGCAAAACCATCTTAAATTTCAATCAATATCAGCCATTTATATTAATGAAAATGATGACCATATACCATTGATAGTCAACGAAAAGAATCCGATTAAATCGCAAAGTCTTTACTTCGTTCACATTGGTTCTATTTAAATATTAACAGCTTAGTGCTATTTGTTAACAATAGACCTATAAGGGGTTTATTAGCGTTATTGTCATTAGCCCTACTCTTAATGACAAATCGGCTTGAGCCTACGTGTTTGTATAACAATTTGTTTTCAGCGGTGTGCCAAGATCACTTCTTTGTATATAACGATAAAGCAGTCGAACCCAATGATATTGATCTAGTTTATAAACTTCCAGGTGCAATGTGGAAGGAGGAGCATCATGAAGCCTCTCAGGCAAAACTCCGAATTCTGCTACCCTCAACAACGAAAAAATTAACCATTAAGTTTTACTAACCTGATCGCTTGGTTTGTATTGATGAGTATCGAATCTATGATATCTGACTTAGTGCAGGAGAATTTCAATTTTTGGAGGAGAGTCAAACTCCATCAGATCACATTTAAGTCTTCACGAGAAGATTCAAGTGTGAGAATGAATAGTGGTTCGCTAATTCTCACTTTGATTAACTTTCAATGATAATACTTTCCCTTTTGTGTAAATACTTATTTGTCATGGCACCAAATCTTCTCACGTCTAGCCAACTCAGTCGGTCGAAATGAGCTGTCTCCTAACATCGCAGTAATAATATCACTGACGCAAATTGATCAGGGCTAACATTTACATAGCCCAATGCTGTGTGTCCAATACTCCACTCATCCATCTCAACTTTCATTCTTTTTGATTCGAAGATTGTTGTTGCATACTTTGACTTAACTGAGTCAGTTTTTAAAAGTAGTTGAACTTAGGATTAAAGCCATCTTAGATGTAATCGCAACAGTGAAGTACATGGAAGCTTTAGAAGGAGGTCAGACTCGGTTTTTCGACTGCTTACAAGACATCGATCTCAAGGACATCACATTCACCACTAGTAATAAATTAATACCGACTTTTTTCTTACTTTGAGTCTGGAAAGTCACTGGAAGTGTTGCGGCACATTGTCACAGCTTCTCGATGTTAACTTAATTGCACGCCTTTGTTAAAATGCCTTTGTTCACCTTTGTTAAATGGTGAAAGAGTGGCATTCAATTTCATCTCCTGCCATACACAATGTGAGGACACGATTGACATGTAAATGTGATGACATGGTGTATGAGGCACTTGGATTTGCAAAGTGGGCATAGAGGGAGGAGTACATGGAATGGGTGAGTGAGTTGTGACATAGGTGAAAATGCGAGTCACTGTGATAAATGGTGAAAGAGTGGCACTCAAGTGCATCTCCTCTCATACACAAGGTGAGGTCATGATTGACCTGTGAATGTGATGAAATGGTGTAAAAGGCACTTGGATTTGCAAAGTGGGCATAGAGGGAGGAGTACGTGGAATGGGTGAGTGAGTTGTGACAGAGTGGAAAATGCGAATACAGGCCAACGAATCGAAATATTTTGTGCTCTCTTTTTATAATTTATTATAATGCAAAAGAATGAACTTTAAAAGGCGCGTTTCCTACCCTAAACTAATAAACACTTAGAGTAGTGTCCCGAGAGTGGGTTTAAAATTTGGAAATTAGTTTTCACTATCATGATGGTGCATGATGGTTACGGTCAACTGGATGATACGCGTGTCAAACACTTTCCCTACTTCCTCTATCTGGCAAGTACAAATGGCACACGTTTCAATTGTAGGAAATATCACAATTGGGGGCATGCCGAACCCGAGCTTTTGTGTGTTGCTGTGGGAAATCCAGCAATTTGTGTCAACGGTCAGTCAACGGACGGAGGTGCAATGGCGTGGAACCTCGCTCATCAGCGGCATGGCAGCAATGAGCTACTGTTGTGTGAATGTGCTTTTTTCCCAGTGCTGTTTGTCTGCGCGATACAGCGGGTGAGTGGGTACGAGGGTATGGCCTCCGTGACGTTATTGGCAGAAAGAGCAGCTCTGTATAAATCGTGTGGGCCAGCAAGAATTCTGTCGGCGGCAACGGCAATCACCACCAGCCTATGCAATGCTCTAATGTTGTGTATGCAGAGGCAAAATGCCTAGTGGCCGATGCCGGAAAGTTGACATATTTGGAGTGAGCCTATATGTTCCTATATGAGGTGTGTGGTCCGATTAAAAGACTAATGATACGCACGTGTATTTGTTGCTTGCACCAGACGTGCTGGACAATATTGCAGGAGGTGGAAAAGTGTATGCGTTTTTGTGGCGCTCCAGTGGTGTGCTTGGTGCTCCTGTGAAGGCCAGAAAACGTTTGGATGTTGGTAGCGCATGTTGGCTTGTTTGCATGCCAATGGATGCTGCTCTTAAAAACGCGTTCATGGGTAGAAGGTACGTTTAGTTTGAACAAAGGCTATCGTAAATTGAATGAAACGTTTAATTCAATTATTCTTTTCAAGAAAAGCCAGAAATTTGAACAGCAAAACTTCTTCCATACGGTGTTTAAATTATCACCTGTCTGATAAAAAAATAAGTGTATATAAAGGAGATAGGTAGTTCGGCATAGTAGGAATATATACTATGATAATTCCCCCTATAAATGTATTGCGAAGATACCGGTGAAAATAGATAATAAATAACAACCACAATTTGAGTCATGCAAGATTTAGCGATAATAAGAACCCAGAGTTACTCATAATTATACAGCTAATTTTTTCGATTCCAGATGAATGTTACACTTTCTATCCCAATGGGGAAAAAGACAAATTTCCAGTGATTCTCCACGTGAATGACTCCATTGAATTCGCCAGGATTTTTATGACACGTGTAGAAGAGTTCGTCTTAGTAAAAAGTAGTGCTTTGCCCAGATAGAATAGGAGGTGTAAAACTAATCGGGAATCGGAAAAAATTAGCTGAATAATTCTGACTGACTCAGGATTTTCGATTATCTCAAAAGCTTGCATGACTCAAAACATGCAAAACATTTAAGGGGGGAGTTATCATAGTGTATATTGATATTAAATCTTCTTTATACATTATAATTTTTTATCAGATTGGTGAAATTTAAACACCGTATGGAAAAAATTGTGCTGTTCAAATTTCTGTTTTCCTTGAAAAAATATTGGAATTATACATTTCGTTCAATTTAGGATAGCATTTGTTCAAAGTAAACGTGCTATCTTATAAGGGCATCATCTACTGGCGAGCAAACAAGCAAACTATGCACCATAAGTAGTGGAGAGAACTGTCTGACACTCGATAACACTTGTGAAAGATTGACACCAGACAACATGGCTCAAAGCTGACGCCATCATCACTCAAATATATCTTGCCTGGTCCGCCCTAATGCCCCAGTGATATGCTTGTGTAGTTGCCGCTTGCATCGGATGTGCTGGGAGTATGCAAGGTGGTGGGATAGTGCATTCGCTTTGGTAGCGCAACAGTAGTGTGGAATGGCTGTGATGTACGATGATGGCGTCGCCTTCCTTACGGCCTCACTCTGTGTCGAGTTTGTACACATATATCAATGTGCGAGTTCTTATTACTATTTAATTTTATATAAAATCTTTGTATATATATATATATTACTGCAAATAAGTGATCTCACTATTCCAATTACTAGATTCAGAGTCAGAATCAGTAATTCTTAAATTAGCTGGTTAAATGGTGGATGAAGTGGTGGCACTAAAGCTAACGGTTCAATTACATGCTGAATATTACGCCATTCTTTATAAAAAATTAACTGAATATAAATAGTAAGAAACAAAAGGAAAACGTACTAACTTGTCAGTACAGTTACATTACTTGATGAGAAGGTACATTTTCATCCGTCTACACGGTCGAATAAAGGAATAGAGGGTTTCATATTCAGCGCCATTGTTACCAATGCACTTGCAAAAGTAAGGTTTAAAATAATCGAACTATCTTCATAGGAGCAGGGCCATCTTATGATGCTCATCGATGTGCTCAGTTAAATCCTTGTATATTGCTGGTGTTCATAGAACTGTGAATATCAAACTGGAGTTAAACACTCCCACTGCATGCGTATGGTCATACATGGTCATGTATCAAAACGCTGAATTAAAACTTTACTGGCTACACAAATAAATATTTTTACAGGGTATAAATTCTTCTGTTTGAGACTATAAGAGTAAAAGAAAATATAAAGTACATTATTATAATATAATATTATAATTATATTATTATAATTTATATTTTCTTTTACTCTTATAGTCTCAAAGAGAAGAATTTATACCCTGTAAAAATAAAGAAAACTTTTACTGAACAGATAGTTTATTGAACATTGCCTTTCTAAGTGCATTAGTAAAAGTGGCGCTGAGTACGAAACTCTCCACTCTTTCATTCGACTGTTAGGCAGAAGAAAAGTGTATCATCTAACAAGTCAAACCAATATCAATGATACTTGCAATTTTATGCAACCTCATGTAACATTTAAGTGTCGGTCGTCTTTAATAAGACCTTTTAGCCACCTGTGATGGCATGAAAAATTGGTATTCTACTCTATCTTATATACAGTTGTATGTTAGAAATAAAATCATTAATTTTCAACATGTGGGTTTTACAATCTGCAATTGTAAGTATAAGAGACACTTAATAATACGATTATTCGAGCGTCTATCATTTTGCAGGATACTGAGTCCTGAGTGTTAGACAGACTATAAGATAAAATGTGATTTACATTAGATTTTGGTGTTGTCGTAAGGGTTAATTTGCCAACCAGTCCAATTGCACTGTGTTTCTATTGTGAGTGAGGAGTGATACAAAACTCTACTCCAAAACATATATTACACACTGGCTGAGGGAAGAAATGGATGGACTATGACAGCTTAAAGTGAGGGTGTTAACGTGTGCTCGAGGAGAAGGAGGAGGTGAAGGTGGAGAGAGAGGAATGCTTCGAAGAATTTCAAGTTCTCCTATTGCCCATTATCAGCAATATCTGCAGGTAGTTCAGGCATGAAAGCACAAACCAAAATATGGGACAGGGTAACTGCGAAATCATATGAACGTGTTTTCCTCGTATTTCTGTATCAAAGATGGCAAAACTATGGGAAATACACACCGATATTTGTATTGATTATTCTAGAGTTCTGGTGAAAGTGTTCGCCTGATTTCCTGGTTTTCCTCGTATTTGACCACCCCCACACTTCTTTCTGGCTCCATTTTTACATTCAAATTAACTGTATCTCTGGTATCCCTCTTCGTCCTGCCTGGCATCATGCTTTCCATTGCTTTGAAAACTCTAACGTTCCAGTTGCTGTCTCATAAAATGCTCACCTGTAGACGATATAATAGGCTTAAATGGCAGCCAATGAGAATGCAGCATTCAAGTTGAGCCAATTGCATCAAAGGAATTGACTGAGGAAGCGAGTTGCATCACACTTGGTCACAATTGTCGAGGGTGATGAGTTTTTCGTGGCATGTGTTTGCATCCACTAATGGCTGAGAGATAACAAGATGAATGTCAAGTATCTCCCTAAGCAGACTACATAGACGTGTGTAAGCTTTACTTTCATAAAAATCTTCATAAAGCAATGAGCCACCATCACTGCTACTTCATTACCGCATGAAGCTAGAAATATATTGTCTTGGTAGTACCTTTATTCACAGTGTTCTCTGTGTTTTGCATGGCTAAACGCGTATATTTCTGTACAGTGCATAACAGTACCTGACGCATAGCCATTAAGACCTCAATTTTTGTTAAGTTGCTTTCCCAGTTCATAAATCAGAATGTACTGGAATAGTCTAGAAGTGATAGTGAATATCCACACCGATGATCGAATTGACCAATAGATGTCGAAGTGCAGCTAGCTGAAAGTGATTAATGTAGTGGTTCAACATGGCATTACTTCACCAAATTCACTCTTCGTGTACCACTAAAATTGACTGACGCTAGTGGCATGGGCTAAACTGACATTAAGAGGCCTCCTTCTACACATCGCGAATGTATTCGGTAGAGTGGGCTCCGTAAACATAGATAAGGCAAATGATGTCCCAGTTGTGTATGTCGATTGAAAATACCAAAATACTTGTTAACTTGATCGCGTCCAGTTTGGACATACTTCACATGGGAGGACCAATATGCCGTACGTCAAGTATATTCAATAATATTACTACTTCCGCTCAGTGTAATCTTAAATTTCTACAACATCTTCATGGTGACTAGGTGTTTTAATTCAACTGCAAATTCCATCAGTAGATTCTATCGAGTTGCCAAAGTCTGGGTACTTTTATAGTTCCGTTTACTTGAAATAAGAAAAGTGAATTGGACTTTAATTTCCATGATATGCATTGGCTTCTTCAAGCAAAATGGCCCACCGATAGAAGTAAAGATTGAGTTCTTGACTAAAAACACACATTTCTTCTCCATTTTCACTAGTGCCACGTCTGAGCCTTTGGACATTATGTATTTAAATTTACCGAAAAACCAGCTACTAGGCTTCTGTGCAGGAAATTAGCAATTCGCCAATCGTGTACTGGTTTATGTGGAGCATGGACTATCAGCGCCTCGAATAGAATAAGGAATTGGTACATCCTTACTAAACCATATAGCAAAACCATCTTAAATTTCAATCAATATCAGCCATTTATATTAATGAAAATGATGACCATATACCATTGATAGTCAACGAAAAGAATCCGATTAAATCGCAAAATCTTTACTTCTTTCACATTGGTTCTTTTTAAATATTAACTGCTTAGTGGTATTTGTTGACAATAGACCTATAAGGGTTCATTAGCGTTATTGTCATTGGCCCTGCTATTAATGACAAAGCGGCTTGAGCCCACGTGATTATATAACAATTTGTTTTCAGCGGTGTGCCAAGTTCACTTCTTTGCGTATAACGATAAAGCAGTCGAACCTAAGGATATTGATCTAGTTTATAAACTTCCAGGTGCAATGTGGAAAGAGGAGCATCATGAAGCCTCTCCAGCATAAGTTCGAATTCTGCTACCCTCAACAATGGAAAAATTAACCTTTACGTTTTACATTTCTGATCGCTTGGCTTGTATCGATGAGTATCGAATCTATGATATATGACTTAGTGCAGGAGAATTTCAATTTTTGGAGGGAAGTCAAAATCCATCAGGTCACATTTAGGTCTTCACGAGAAGCTTCAAGTGTGAGAATGAATAGTGGTTCGCTAATTCTCACTTTGATTAACTTTCAATGATAATACTTTCCCTTTTGTGTAAATACTTATTTGTCATGGCACCAAATCTTCTCACGTCTAGCCAACTCAGTCGGTCGAAATGAGCTGTCTCCTAACATCGCAGTAATAATATCACTGACGCAAATTGATCAGGGCTAACATTTACATAGCCCAATGCTGTGTGTCCAATACTCCACTCATCCATCTCAACTTTCATTCTTTTTGATTCGCAGATTGTTGTTGCATACTTTGACTTAACTGAGTCAGTTTTTAAAAGTAGTTGAACTTAGGATTAAAGCAATCTTAGACGTAACACACAGTGAAGTACATGGAAGCTTTAGAAGGAGGTCAGACTCGGTTTTTCGACTGCTTACAAGACATCGATCTCAAGGACATCACATTCACCACTAGTAATAAATTAATACCGACTTTTTTCTTACTTTGAGTCTGGAAAGTCACTGGAAGTGTTGCGGCACATTGTCACAGCTTCTCGATGTTAACTTAATTGCACGCCTTTGTTAAAATGCTAAAGGTTAACCCAAAGTGGGATGATTGGAGTGTCTTATTGCATTACTTGAGTGAATTAATGAGAGAAGTCATGCAAAGGGGGTTTGTTTGCAACAAAAAACTTGGAAAAATAACTGACCTTGATCTAGGTTAACCAACCAATGACAGAACTAAATGTAAAATAAGGAGATAAAAGTTGGGGCTGGGGATTTAAGCTGAAGTCGATCTGAGCTGTTACTAATAGAGCGGCAGTATGCCTGTTGTATGAAGTCAAATCACAATGTTGCCAGCTCAAGTCATATCAGGATAACGTTATCACAGCGTATGTCAAGTATTTCATAATGCCTGCCGAAATCACTATTGTATTGAGCTACGACCCGTAAAAGCTGAAATGGTCAACACTCAGCCAGCTTCAAACTATCCTGAGAAATTGAACATGCAATTCTATTGAAAGAGGCTATAATTCGGTGATCTGTACTCAATAGTTTTAACACATATCCAATGCACAAAGGCGAGTTTCTTAGGGCATACTGTGTAGTTTAAATGAGGAAAGGATGTAACAATATCATAATGAGTGTCGCGTTGGGTCTGTTTAAGCACTTCAAAAGGGTAAAAATGCACCAATAACTTACAATTATCTAAGTCCCATTGACACTTCCCTCCTGTGTTTTAATGGAAATAGTTAACAGTACTCAATGTGTAGGAGACCACACTTCATTTGGAAATAGTAGTGAAATGAGGGTATGGGATGGAAAGATGGATAATTGAAGGAAATTCAAAGACTTAGAAACCAGTAAATATACAGTCTTATACTACCGTTGTTTGTTTAATCTCGTATTTGCTCAAGACCAAACAGAGGGCCTATCTTATTTCTCTTGATCTTTAATAAGACCTATTCAAATTCCACTTGCCTCTTCTTCACCTCTACCCTCTTATCCTTTTCTAGCCATCTCTAATTGGTTAATATGGTATTAAGAAGTGAGAGGGCCCGAGTAGAAGAGGTGATTGAAGAGTCATGCTTCATTTGAAACTAAGATCAATCCTAAGGTAAACTACTTTTACAAACTGACTGCACTGTTGGGAGTCAGCCCATTTTGATCGACTAAGTTGTCTAGGCATAAGAAGTTTCGATGCCAAGACAAATAAATATTAACACAGAAAATTGCGCCCAAAAACACCATTATAACAAAAGGCAATGAACTATATCAAAGAAATGGCGAGAGAAGAATGCGCCTAAATCGGCATCTCTGAAATTCATAATATGTGCTTGGGCTCTTTTACATACTTCTCTGCAGAACACTGAAAGACGTTATAGATGGCAGATTCTACGGCACGCTCCAAAAGATCTGATTAAATGCATCCTTCCGGAGGTTCCTCAGAGTCGAGATCATTCTTGAGAATTTCTCTTACTCTCAACCCAGTGGTATCTATTGCAAATTGTGGGTTAAACACTTCAGTTGCTCTTATGCCATTTTTTGAGCAGCAAATCGGCTTGTTGAATTCATTCAGCATTCGAGCGTGCAACGAAGGGTCATGATGGGGAGAATTTTGATAAGCTACTGGATGAAGTGACTGACTTTTACGAAGTTAGCAAGCAAAAGATTATTTTTGAGATGACTTATTGGGTGTTAGAATAAGCTTTCCTTAGGATAAGTGAACGATGACATAAAAGAGCCTAGACTTTGGCAACTTAGTAAAATCTACTGATAGAAGTCAGCAAACCAGCAATTAGATTAAAAGCACCTGAGCACCTCTTCGCTGATACCATAACAGTGTTGGAGAAATTTTAAAGTACATTTAGAGGAAGTAGATATTATTGTGCATACGTGGCGTAGGGTGTTCGGTCCCTGTCCACTCTGGGATTAGCTCCTTTGTCTCACCCGCATTAACAGTTAATAATAGAACTTAAGCTGGTCTAACCGTAAAATAAGATATCGTGGAAGCCAATTGACAGATTGTGAGTGTTAGACAGACTATAAGATAAAATGTGATTTACATTAGATTTTGGTGTTGTCGTAAGGGTTAATTTGCCAACCAGTCCAATTGCACTGTGTTTCTATTGTGAGTGAGGAGTGATACAAAACTCTACTCCAAAACATATATTACACACTGGCTGAGGGAAGAAATGGATGGACTATGACAGCTTAAAGTGAGGGTGTTAACGTGTGCTCGAGGAGAAGGAGGAGGTGAAGGTGGAGAGAGAGGAATGCTTCGAAGAATTTCAAGTTCTCCTATTGCCCATTATCAGCAATATCTGCAGGTAGTTCAGGCATGAAAGCACAAACCAAAATATGGGACAGGGTAACTGCGAAATCATATGAACGTGTTTTCCTCGTATTTCTGTATCAAAGATGGCAAAACTATGGGAAATACACACCGATATTTGTATTGATTATTCTAGAGTTCTGGTGAAAGTGTTCGCCTGATTTCCTGGTTTTCCTCGTATTTGACCACCCCCACACTTCTTTCTGGCTCCATTTTTACATTCAAATTAACTGTATCTCTGGTATCCCTCTTCGTCCTGCCTGGCATCATGCTTTCCATTGCTTTGAAAACTCTAACGTTCCAGTTGCTGTCTCATAAAATGCTCACCTGTAGACGATATAATAGGCTTAAATGGCAGCCAATGAGAATGCAGCATTCAAGTTGAGCCAATTGCATCAAAGGAATTGACTGAGGAAGCGAGTTGCATCACACTTGGTCACAATTGTCGAGGGTGATGAGTTTTTCGTGGCATGTGTTTGCATCCACTAATGGCTGAGAGATAACAAGATGAATGTCAAGTATCTCCCTAAGCAGACTACATAGACGTGTGTGTAAGCTTTACTTTCATAAAAATCTTCATAAAGCAATGAGCCACCATCACTGCTACTTCATTACCGCATGAAGCTAGAAATATATTGTCTTGGTAGTACCTTTATTCACAGTGTTCTCTGTGTTTTGCATGGCTAAACGCGTATATTTCTGTACAGTGCATAACAGTACCTGACGCATAGCCATTAAGACCTCAATTTTTGTTAAGTTGCTTTCCCAGTTCATAAATCAGAATGTACTGGAATAGTCTAGAAGTGATAGTGAATATCCACACCGATGATCGAATTGACCAATAGATGTCGAAGTGCAGCTAGCTGAAAGTGATTAATGTAGTGGTTCAACATGGCATTACTTCACCAAATTCACTCTTCGTGTACCACTAAAATTGACTGACGCTAGTGGCATGGGCTAAACTGACATTAAGAGGCCTCCTTCTACACATCGCGAATGTATTCGGTAGAGTGGGCTCCGTAAACATAGATAAGGCAAATGATGTCCCAGTTGTGTATGTCGATTGAAAATACCAAAATACTTGTTAACTTGATCGCGTCCAGTTTGGACATACTTCACATGGGAGGACCAATATGCCGTACGTCAAGTATATTCAATAATATTACTACTTCCGCTCAGTGTAATCTTAAATTTCTACAACATCTTCATGGTGACTAGGTGTTTTAATTCAACTGCAAATTCCATCAGTAGATTCTATCGAGTTGCCAAAGTCTGGGTACTTTTATAGTTCCGTTTACTTGAAATAAGAAAAGTGAATTGGACTTTAATTTCCATGATATGCATTGGCTTCTTCAAGCAAAATGGCCCACCGATAGAAGTAAAGATTGAGTTCTTGACTAAAAACACACATTTCTTCTCCATTTTCACTAGTGCCACGTCTGAGCCTTTGGACATTATGTATTTAAATTTACCGAAAAACCAGCTACTAGGCTTCTGTGCAGGAAATTAGCAATTCGCCAATCGTGTACTGGTTTATGTGGAGCATGGACTATCAGCGCCTCGAATAGAATAAGGAATTGGTACATCCTTACTAAACCATATAGCAAAACCATCTTAAATTTCAATCAATATCAGCCATTTATATTAATGAAAATGATGACCATATACCATTGATAGTCAACGAAAAGAATCCGATTAAATCGCAAAATCTTTACTTCTTTCACATTGGTTCTTTTTAAATATTAACTGCTTAGTGGTATTTGTTGACAATAGACCTATAAGGGTTCATTAGCGTTATTGTCATTGGCCCTGCTATTAATGACAAAGCGGCTTGAGCCCACGTGATTATATAACAATTTGTTTTCAGCGGTGTGCCAAGTTCACTTCTTTGCGTATAACGATAAAGCAGTCGAACCTAAGGATATTGATCTAGTTTATAAACTTCCAGGTGCAATGTGGAAAGAGGAGCATCATGAAGCCTCTCCAGCATAAGTTCGAATTCTGCTACCCTTAACAATGGAAAAATTAACCTTTACGTTTTACATTTCTGATCGCTTGGCTTGTATCGATGAGTATCGAATCTATGATATATGACTTAGTGCAGGAGAATTTCAATTTTTGGAGGGAAGTCAAAATCCATCAGGTCACATTTAGGTCTTCACGAGAAGCTTCAAGTGTGAGAATGAATAGTGGTTCGCTAATTCTCACTTTGATTAACTTTCAATGATAATACTTTCCCTTTTGTGTAAATACTTATTTGTCATGGCACCAAATCTTCTCACGTCTAGCCAACTCAGTCGGTCGAAATGAGCTGTCTCCTAACATCGCAGTAATAATATCACTGACGCAAATTGATCAGGGCTAACATTTACATAGCCCAATGCTGTGTGTCCAATACTCCACTCATCCATCTCAACTTTCATTCTTTTTGATTCGCAGATTGTTGTTGCATACTTTGACTTAACTGAGTCAGTTTTTAAAAGTAGTTGAACTTAGGATTAAAGCCATCTTAGATGTAATCGCAACAGTGAAGTACATGCAAGCTTTAGAAGGAGGTCAGACTCGGTTTTTCGACTGCTTACAAGACATCGATCTCAAGGACATCACATTCACCACTAGTAATAAATTAATACCGACTTTTTTCTTACTTTGAGTCTGGAAAGTCACTGGAAGTGTTGCGGCACATTGTCACAGCTTCTCGATGTTAACTTAATTGCACGCCTTTGTTAAAATGCTAAAGGTTAACCCAAAGTGGGATGATTGGAGTGTCTTATTGCATTACTTGAGTGAATTAATGAGAGAAGTCATGCAAAGGGGGTTTGTTTGCAACAAAAAACTTGGAAAAATAACTGACCTTGATCTAGGTTAACCAACCAATGACAGAACTAAATGTAAAATAAGGAGATAAAAGTTGGGGCTGGGGATTTAAGCTGAAGTCGATCTGAGCTGTTACTAATAGAGCGGCAGTATGCCTGTTGTATGAAGTCAAATCACAATGTTGCCAGCTCAAGTCATATCAGGATAACGTTATCACAGCGTATGTCAAGTATTTCATAATGCCTGCCGAAATCACTATTGTATTGAGCTACGACCCGTAAAAGCTGAAATGGTCAACACTCAGCCAGCTTCAAACTATCCTGAGAAATTGAACATGCAATTCTATTGAAAGAGGCTATAATTCGGTGATCTGTACTCAATAGTTTTAACACATATCCAATGCACAAAGGCGAGTTTCTTAGGGCATACTGTGTAGTTTAAATGAGGAAAGGATGTAACAATATCATAATGAGTGTCGCGTTGGGTCTGTTTAAGCACTTCAAAAGGGTAAAAATGCACCAATAACTTACAATTATCTAAGTCCCATTGACACTTCCCTCCTGTGTTTTAATGGAAATAGTTAACAGTACTCAATGTGTAGGAGACCACACTTCATTTGGAAATAGTAGTGAAATGAGGGTATGGGATGGAAAGATGGATAATTGAAGGAAATTCAATGACTTAGAAACCAGTAAATATACAGTCTTATACTACCGTTGTTTGTTTAATCTCGTATTTGCTCAAGACCAAACAGAGGGCCTATCTTATTTCTCTTGATCTTTAATAAGACCTATTCAAATTCCACTTGCCTCTTCTTCACCTCTACCCTCTTATCCTTTTCTAGCCATCTCTAATTGGTTAATATGGTATTAAGAAGTGAGAGGGCCCGAGTAGAAGAGGTGATTGAAGAGTCATGCTTCATTTGAAACTAAGATCAATCCTAAGGTAAACTACTTTTACAAACTGACTGCACTGTTGGGAGTCAGCCCATTTTGATCGACTAAGTTGTCTAGGCATAAGAAGTTTCGATGCCAAGACAAATAAATATTAACACAGAAAATTGCGCCCAAAAACACCATTATAACAAAAGGCAATGAACTATATCAAAGAAATGGCGAGAGAAGAATGCGCCTAAATCGGCATCTCTGAAATTCATAATATGTGCTTGGGCTCTTTTACATACTTCTCTGCAGAACACTGAAAGACGTTATAGATGGCAGATTCTACGGCACGCTCCAAAAGATCTGATTAAATGCATCCTTCCGGAGGTTCCTCAGAGTCGAGATCATTCTTGAGAATTTCTCTTACTCTCAACCCAGTGGTATCTATTGCAAATTGTGGGTTAAACACTTCAGTTGCTCTTATGCCATTTTTTGAGCAGCAAATCGGCTTGTTGAATTCATTCAGCATTCGAGCGTGCAACGAAGGGTCATGATGGGGAGAATTTTGATAAGCTACTGGATGAAGTGACTGACTTTTACGAAGTTAGCAAGCAAAAGATTATTTTTGAGATGACTTATTGGGTGTTAGAATAAGCTTTCCTTAGGATAAGTGAACGATGACATAAAAGAGCCTAGACTTTGGCAACTTAGTAAAATCTACTGATAGAAGTCAGCAAACCAGCAATTAGATTAAAAGCACCTGAGCACCTCTTCGCTGATACCATAACAGTGTTGGAGAAATTTTAAAGTACATTTAGAGGAAGTAGTAATATTATTGTGCATACGTGGCGTAGGGTGTTCGGTCCCTGTCCACTCTGGGATTAGCTCCTTTGTCTCACCCGCATTAACAGTTAATAATAGAACTTAAGCTGGTCTAACCGTAAAATAAGATATCGTGGAAGCCAATTGACAGATTGTGAGTGTTAGACAGACTATAAGATAAAATGTGATTTACATTAGATTTTGGTGTTGTCGTAAGGGTTAATTTGCCAACCAGTCCAATTGCACTGTGTTTCTATTGTGAGTGAGGAGTGATACAAAACTCTACTCCAAAACATATATTACACACTGGCTGAGGGAAGAAATGGATGGACTATGACAGCTTAAAGTGAGGGTGTTAACGTGTGCTCGAGGAGAAGGAGGAGGTGAAGGTGGAGAGAGAGGAATGCTTCGAAGAATTTCAAGTTCTCCTATTGCCCATTATCAGCAATATCTGCAGGTAGTTCAGGCATGAAAGCACAAACCAAAATATGGGACAGGGTAACTGCGAAATCATATGAACGTGTTTTCCTCGTATTTCTGTATCAAAGATGGCAAAACTATGGGAAATACACACCGATATTTGTATTGATTATTCTAGAGTTCTGGTGAAAGTGTTCGCCTGATTTCCTGGTTTTCCTCGTATTTGACCACCCCCACACTTCTTTCTGGCTCCATTTTTACATTCAAATTAACTGTATCTCTGGTATCCCTCTTCGTCCTGCCTGGCATCATGCTTTCCATTGCTTTGAAAACTCTAACGTTCCAGTTGCTGTCTCATAAAATGCTCACCTGTAGACGATATAATAGGCTTAAATGGCAGCCAATGAGAATGCAGCATTCAAGTTGAGCCAATTGCATCAAAGGAATTGACTGAGGAAGCGAGTTGCATCACACTTGGTCACAATTGTCGAGGGTGATGAGTTTTTCGTGGCATGTGTTTGCATCCACTAATGGCTGAGAGATAACAAGATGAATGTCAAGTATCTCCCTAAGCAGACTACATAGACGTGTGTAAGCTTTACTTTCATAAAAATCTTCATAAAGCAATGAGCCACCATCACTGCTACTTCATTACCGCATGAAGCTAGAAATATATTGTCTTGGTAGTACCTTTATTCACAGTGTTCTCTGTGTTTTGCATGGCTAAACGCGTATATTTCTGTACAGTGCATAACAGTACCTGACGCATAGCCATTAAGACCTCAATTTTTGTTAAGTTGCTTTCCCAGTTCATAAATCAGAATGTACTGGAATAGTCTAGAAGTGATAGTGAATATCCACACCGATGATCGAATTGACCAATAGATGTCGAAGTGCAGCTAGCTGAAAGTGATTAATGTAGTGGTTCAACATGGCATTACTTCACCAAATTCACTCTTCGTGTACCACTAAAATTGACTGACGCTAGTGGCATGGGCTAAACTGACATTAAGAGGCCTCCTTCTACACATCGCGAATGTATTCGGTAGAGTGGGCTCCGTAAACATAGATAAGGCAAATGATGTCCCAGTTGTGTATGTCGATTGAAAATACCAAAATACTTGTTAACTTGATCGCGTCCAGTTTGGACATACTTCACATGGGAGGACCAATATGCCGTACGTCAAGTATATTCAATAATATTACTACTTCCACTCAGTGTAATCTTAAATTTCTACAACATCTTCATGGTGACTAGGTGTTTTAATTCAACTGCAAATTCCATCAGTAGATTCTATCGAGTTGCCAAAGTCTAGGTACTTTTACATTTCCGTTTACTTGAAATAAGAAAAGTGAATTGGACTTTAATTTCCATGATATGCATTGGCTTCTTCAAGCAAAATGGCCCACCGATAGAAGTAAAGATTGAGTTCTTGACTAAAAACACACATTTCTTCTCCATTTTCACTAGTGCCACGTCTGAGCCTTTGGACATTATGTATTTAAATTTACCGAAAAACCAGCTACTAGGCTTCTGTGCAGGAAATTAGCAATTCGCCAATCGTGTACTGGTTTATGTGGAGCATGGACTATCAGCGCCTCGAATAGAATAAGGAATTGGTACATCCTTACTAAACCATATAGCAAAACCATCTTAAATTTCAATCAATATCAGCCATTTATATTAATGAAAATGATGACCATATACCATTGATAGTCAACGAAAAGAATCCGATTAAATCGCAAAATCTTTACTTCGTTCACATTGGTTCTATTTAAATATTAACAGCTTAGTGCTATTTGTTAACAATAGACCTATAAGGGGTTTATTAGCGTTATTGTCATTAGCCCTACTCTTAATGACAAATCGGCTTGAGCCTACGTGTTTGTATAACAATTTGTTTTCAGCGGTGTGCCAAGATCACTTCTTTGTATATAACGATAAAGCAGTCGAACCCAATGATATTGATCTAGTTTATAAACTTCCAGGTGCAATGTGGAAGGAGGAGCATCATGAAGCCTCTCAGGCAAAACTCCGAATTCTGCTACCCTCAACAACGAAAAAATTAACCATTAAGTTTTACTAACCTGATCGCTTGGTTTGTATTGATGAGTATCGAATCTATGATATCTGACTTAGTGCAGGAGAATTTCAATTTTTGGAGGAGAGTCAAACTCCATCAGATCACATTTAAGTCTTCACGAGAAGATTCAAGTGTGAGAATGAATAGTGGTTCGCTAATTCTCACTTTGATTAACTTTCAATGATAATACTTTCCCTTTTGTGTAAATACTTATTTGTCATGGCACCAAATCTTCTCACGTCTAGCCAACTCAGTCGGTCTAAATGAGATGTCTCCTAACATTGCAGTTATAATATCACTGACGCAAATTGACCAGGGCAAACATTTACATAGCCCAATGATGTGTGTCCAATACTCCTCTTATCCATCTCAACTTTCATTCTTTTGATTCGCAGATTGTTGTTGCATACTTTGGCTTAACCCAGTCAGTTTGTAAAAGTAGTTCCACTTAAAATTAAAGCCATCTTAGATGTAATCGCAACAGTGAAGTACATGGAAGCTTTAGAAGGAGGTCAGACCGGGTTTTTCGACTGCTTACAAGACATCGATCTCAAGGACATCACATTCACCACTAGTAATAAATTAATACCGACTTTTTTCTTACTTTGAGTCTGGAAAGTCACTGGAAGTGTTGCGGCACATTGTCACAGCTTCTCGATGTTAACTTAATTGCACGCCTTTGTTAAAATGCCTTTGTTCACCTTTGTTAAATGGTGAAAGAGTGGCATTCAATTTCATCTCCTGCCATACACAATGTGAGGACACGATTGACATGTAAATGTGATGACATGGTGTATGAGGCACTTGGATTTGCAAAGTGGGCATAGAGGGAGGAGTACATGGAATGGGTGAGTGAGTTGTGACATAGGTGAAAATGCGAGTCACTGTGATAAATGGTGAAAGAGTGGCACTCAAGTGCATCTCCTCTCATACACAAGGTGAGGTCATGATTGACCTGTGAATGTGATGAAATGGTGTAAAAGGCACTTGGATTTGCAAAGTGGGCATAGAGGGAGGAGTACGTGGAATGGGTGAGTGAGTTGTGACAGAGTGGAAAATGCGAATACAGGCCAACGAATCGAAATATTTTGTGCTCTCTTTTTATAATTTATTATAATGCAAAAGAATGAACTTTAAAAGGCGCGTTTCCTACCCTAAACTAATAAACACTTAGAGTAGTGTCCCGAGAGTGGGTTTAAAATTTGGAAATTAGTTTTCACTATCATGATGGTGCATGATGGTTACGGTCAACTGGATGATACGCGTGTCAAACACTTTCCCTACTTCCTCTATCTGGCAAGTACAAATGGCACACGTTTCAATTGTAGGAAATATCACAATTGGGGGCATGCCGAACCCGAGCTTTTGTGTGTTGCTGTGGGAAATCCAGCAATTTGTGTCAACGGTCAGTCAACGGACGGAGGTGCAATGGCGTGGAACCTCGCTCATCAGCGGCATGGCAGCAATGAGCTACTGTTGTGTGAATGTGCTTTTTTCCCAGTGCTGTTTGTCTGCGCGATACAGCGGGTGAGTGGGTACGAGGGTATGGCCTCCGTGACGTTATTGGCAGAAAGAGCAGCTCTGTATAAATCGTGTGGGCCAGCAAGAATTCTGTCGGCGGCAACGGCAATCACCACCAGCCTATGCAATGCTCTAATGTTGTGTATGCAGAGGCAAAATGCCTAGTGGCCGATGCCGGAAAGTTGACATATTTGGAGTGAGCCTATATGTTCCTATATGAGGTGTGTGGTCCGATTAAAAGACTAATGATACGCACGTGTATTTGTTGCTTGCACCAGACGTGCTGGACAATATTGCAGGAGGTGGAAAAGTGTATGCGTTTTTGTGGCGCTCCAGTGGTGTGCTTGGTGCTCCTGTGAAGGCCAGAAAACGTTTGGATGTTGGTAGCGCATGTTGGCTTGTTTGCATGCCAATGGATGCTGCTCTTAAAAACGCGTTCATGGGTAGAAGGTACGTTTAGTTTGAACAAAGGCTATCGTAAATTGAATGAAACGTTTAATTCAATTATTCTTTTCAAGAAAAGCCAGAAATTTGAACAGCAAAACTTCTTCCATACGGTGTTTAAATTATCACCTGTCTGATAAAAAAATAAGTGTATATAAAGGAGATAGGTAGTTCGGCATAGTAGGAATATATACTATGATAATTCCCCCTATAAATGTATTGCGAAGATACCGGTGAAAATAGATAATAAATAACAACCACAATTTGAGTCATGCAAGATTTAGCGATAATAAGAACCCAGAGTTACTCATAATTATACAGCTAATTTTTTTCGATTCCAGATGAATGTTACACTTTCTATCCCAATGGGGAAAAAGACAAATTTCCAGTGATTCTCCACGTGAATGACTCCATTGAATTCGCCAGGATTTTTATGACACGTGTAGAAGAGTTCGTCTTAGTAAAAAGTAGTGCTTTGCCCAGATAGAATAGGAGGTGTAAAACTAATCGGGAATCGGAAAAAATTAGCTGAATAATTCTGACTGACTCAGGATTTTCGATTATCTCAAAAGCTTGCATGACTCAAAACATGCAAAACATTTAAGGGGGGAGTTATCATAGTGTATATTGATATTAAATCTTCTTTATACATTATAATTTTTTATCAGATTGGTGAAATTTAAACACCGTATGGAAAAAATTGTGCTGTTCAAATTTCTGTTTTCCTTGAAAAAATATTGGAATTATACATTTCGTTCAATTTAGGACAGCATTTGTTAAAAGTAAACGTGCTATCTTATAAGGGCATCATCTACTGGCGAGCAAACAAGCAAACTATGCACCATAAGTAGTGGAGAGAACTGTCTGACACTCGATAACACTTGTGAAAGATTGACACCAGACAACATGGCTCAAAGCTGACGCCATCATCACTCAAATATATCTTGCCTGGTCCGCCCTAATGCCCCAGTGATATGCTTGTGTAGTTGCCGCTTGCATCGGATGTGCTGGGAGTATGCAAGGTGGTGGGATAGTGCATTCGCTTTGGTAGCGCAACAGTAGTGTGGAATGGCTGTGATGTACGATGATGGCGTCGCCTTCCTTACGGCCTCACTCTGTGTCGAGTTTGTACACATATATCAATGTGCGAGTTCTTATTACTATTTAATTTTATATAAAATCTTTGTATATATATATATATTACTGCAAATAAGTGATCTCACTATTCCAATTACTAGATTCAGAGTCAGAATCAGTAATTCTTAAATTAGCTGGTTAAATGGTGGATGAAGTGGTGGCACTAAAGCTAACGGTTCAATTACATGCTGAATATTACGGCATTCTTTATAAAAAATTAACTGAATATAAATAGTAAGAAACAAAAGGAAAACGTACTAACTTGTCAGTACAGTTACATTACTTGATGAGAAGGTACATTTTCATCCGTCTACACGGTCGAATAAAGGAATAGAGGGTTTCATATTCAGCGCCATTGTTACCAATGCACTTGCAAAAGTAAGGTTTAAAATAATCGAACTATCTTCATAGGAGCAGGGCCATCTTATGATGCTCATCGATGTGCTCAGTTAAATCCTTGTATATTGCTGGTGTTCATAGAACTGTGAATATCAAACTGGAGTTAAACACTCCCACTGCATGCGTATGGTCATACATGGTCATGTATCAAAACGCTGAATTAAAACTTTACTGGCTACACGACGTATCCCATGTCAGCTTTGCACTTGTTTAAATGTATATTTGGAGACTTCCATATGCAGCCGCTTACGTCGGACGGGTAATCAAATTGCGTAAACACGATAACATGAATCGTGTGGCCCTCACTTAGCTTCCTAACATCCGTTTAAGACGAGGTGCATGATGGTTACGGTCAACTGGATGATACGCGTGTCAAACACTTTCCCTACTTCCTCTATCTGGCAAGTACAAATGGCACACGTTTCAATTGTAGGAAATATCACAATTGGGACTAGAGGTAACTATGAATGGGAAATTTCGAATAAGACCTCTAAAAAAAATAAGCCACCTAATCAGAACTGAATTTGAGAGGGAACCGATTTCGCTTGGAATTATAACTGTTCCTCATCTTCATCCGAGTGTAACATCATAACATTGCTGACGTAGTCTCACCTCACTTACTAATTTACATCAATCCTACTAAAGTCACATGTGATAATCAATGATGATATGAATTCATGACGAAATAATGCTATGATCGTTTGCGAACTCGACCACCAGATAGAATGCGAAAATCAGCTTGTAGGTGGATTCAAAAGCACGATACTCTTGGAAATTGAGATGATGGCGAGGCAACAAATTTAGGAACCTTTGGTCATTGATTGCTCCAAATTCCTTACCTATACTTCATGAAAGCACACCCCAAACACAGAATATTTTGCAATTTGGCATGCAAACTCTTAACATTTGTTAATCAACTCGGAATTCACAAGGTTTCCTACATCTCCCCAGGAGCTAGTCAAATGAAGTAAATTATACCTTCTTTCATGCCTTTCTAATCCTTCCCTTTCCACGCATTCTCAAATCAGATCTTCACTTTGTACATTTCTCGCCAAACATTTAATTATGATGGTTGCTAGACGACTCAACTCCCTATAGCAAAATCCCTCCTTCCTTCCCCTCTCCTACTTTTCAACCCTTACCAACTCTCTCATACTCCCTATTTCCAATATACTTGCGATTTTCCATCGAACTAATTTGGGTGGTAGGACTTATCTTATCAATGACTGAGTTACCTCACTCATTATATTGCCATTATTACTCACTATTCTTTAATTTACCTGGATATTACCTACTCCTCTTTCACTTCTATTCAGATATACGTCGTTCTTCCATAACCAACTGCCAATTAGATCAGGAATCTCCACATATGCATACCAGTGAATCTAACTTCCCTTTCCAGTGAGCTAAGAGTGGGAGGCAGCTCTGGCTCACTTACCTAGGATATGGCAATAGGAATTTTAACGACTCACTCGAGTTTGTTTATTGCAGTCTAACTCAACTTTAAAGCCGACGTATCCCATGTCAGCATTGCACTTGTGTAAATGTATATTTGGAGATGTGCATATGCAGCCGCTTACGTCGGACGGGTAATCAAATTGCGTAAACACGATAACATGAATCGTGTGGCCCTCACTTAGCGTCGTAACATGCGCTTAAGATGAGACGCATGATGCTTACGGTCGACTCGATGATACGCGTGCCAAACACTTTCCCTATTTCCTCTTTCTGGAATTATAACTGCTCTCCCTTGCATTTGTCGATATTTCGCCATCGCTAGAGTATAATATTTTCAGGTAGAAGCCTGTTTCACTTACTCGGCCCCACGTCCACGAGAATGGGGTACGCTTGCATTGCTGTGTGTAGTTACGCGATTGGGGAGTGATGACGAGAGGCCGCTCTCCTTCCTTCGGTTGCGTGTGTCCCTGACATGGCAAAATAGGAAATTAAATTACAAGTGTGTATTTACGAGAACTTAACGCAGTTGCGCTTTATTTATTTCTTTATATCTAATATTTATATTTAAATGTATATATAAGCATTATATATATATATATATATATATTAAGTATATTATATATATATATATTAAATAATATAATATATATTACATAATTTTTATTAAAATATATATTTTAAAATTTAAATCTTATATTTAATGTTTTATGATGATAAGAAGGATTGAAGTAATTCGCACTACTCTTGATTCTTAACAATGCACTTGTAAAGAATAATGTTGAAATATGTGAATTGTCTCCGCAGACTTTATGAGAAAGTCCTGCTCCTATGGAAACAGTCCCCATATTTTGCCTTTTGTATCTGTGTTGATTTAAAGTGCTTCAATTGTGTGTTACATGTGTGTGCTGGCGGCCCCTCGGAGCGAAAGGGCAGGGAAATATGAATAATTGGAGGAAATATTAAGACTTAGAAACCGGTAAGTATACGCGCCGTATGTTCAATAAAAGGCGACATTAATTCATTTTATCGCAGTGAATATGACGACCTTGAGATCGATGTACAAGTACAAATGGCACACGTTTCAATTGTAGGAAATATCACAATTGGGACTAGAGGTAACTATGAATGGGAAATTTCGAATAAGACCTCTAAAAAAAATAAGCCACCTAATCAGAACTGAATTTGAGAGGGAACCGATTTCGCTTGGAATTATAACTGTTCCTCATCTTCATCCGAGTGTAACATCATAACATTGCTGACGTAGTCTCACCTCACTTACTAATTTACATCAATCCTACTAAAGTCACATGTGATAATCAATGATGATATGAATTCATGACGAAATAATGCTATGATCGTTTGCGAACTCGACCACCAGATAGAATGCGAAAATCAGCTTGTAGGTGGATTCAAAAGCACGATACTCTTGGAAATTGAGATGATGGCGAGGCAACAAATTTAGGAACCTTTGGTCATTGATTGCTCCAAATTCCTTACCTATACTTCATGAAAGCACACCCCAAACACAGAATATTTTGCAATTTGGCATGCAAACTCTTAACATTTGTTAATCAACTCGGAATTCACAAGGTTTCCTACATCTCCCCAGGAGCTAGTCAAATGAAGTAAATTATACCTTCTTTCATGCCTTTCTAATCCTTCCCTTTCCACGCATTCTCAAATCAGATCTTCACTTTGTACATTTCTCGCCAAACATTTAATTATGATGGTTGCTAGACGACTCAACTCCCTATAGCAAAATCCCTCCTTCCTTCCCCTCTCCTACTTTTCAACCCTTACCAACTCTCTCATACTCCCTATTTCCAATATACTTGCGATTTTCCATCGAACTAATTTGGGTGGTAGGACTTATCTTATCAATGACTGAGTTACCTCACTCATTATATTGCCATTATTACTCACTATTCTTTAATTTACCTGGATATTACCTACTCCTCTTTCACTTCTATTCAGATATACGTCGTTCTTCCATAACCAACTGCCAATTAGATCAGGAATCTCCACATATGCATACCAGTGAATCTAACTTCCCTTTCCAGTGAGCTAAGAGTGGGAGGCAGCTCTGGCTCACTTACCTAGGATATGGCAATAGGAATTTTAACGACTCACTCGAGTTTGTTTATTGCAGTCTAACTCAACTTTAAAGCCGACGTATCCCATGTCAGCATTGCACTTGTGTAAATGTATATTTGGAGATGTGCATATGCAGCCGCTTACGTCGGACGGGTAATCAAATTGCGTAAACACGATAACATGAATCGTGTGGCCCTCACTTAGCGTCGTAACATGCGCTTAAGATGAGACGCATGATGCTTACGGTCGACTCGATGATACGCGTGCCAAACACTTTCCCTATTTCCTCTTTCTGGAATTATAACTGCTCTCCCTTGCATTTGTCGATATTTCGCCATCGCTAGAGTATAATATTTTCAGGTAGAAGCCTGTTTCACTTACTCGGCCCCACGTCCACGAGAATGGGGTACGCTTGCATTGCTGTGTGTAGTTACGCGATTGGGGAGTGATGACGAGAGGCCGCTCTCCTTCCTTCGGTTGCGTGTGTCCCTGACATGGCAAAATAGGAAATTAAATTACAAGTGTGTATTTACGAGAACTTAACGCAGTTGCGCTTTATTTATTTCTTTATATCTAATATTTATATTTAAATGTATATATAAGCATTATATATATATATATATATATATATTAAGTATATTATATATATATATTAAATAATATAATATATATTACATAATTTTTATTAAAATATATATTTTAAAATTTAAATCTTATATTTAATGTTTTATGATGATAAGAAGGATTGAAGTAATTCGCACTACTCTTGATTCTTAACAATGCACTTGTAAAGAATAATGTTGAAATATGTGAATTGTCTCCGCAGACTTTATGAGAAAGTCCTGCTCCTATGGAAACAGTCCCCATATTTTGCCTTTTGTATCTGTGTTGATTTAAAGTGCTTCAATTGTGTGTTACATGTGTGTGCTGGCGGCCCCTCGGAGCGAAAGGGCAGGGAAATATGAATAATTGGAGGAAATATTAAGACTTAGAAACCGGTAAGTATACGCGCCGTATGTTCAATAAAAGGCGACATTAATTCATTTTATCGCAGTGAATATGACGACCTTGAGATCGATGTACAAGTACAAATGGCACACGTTTCAATTGTAGGAAATATCACAATTGGGACTAGAGGTAACTATGAATGGGAAATTTCGAATAAGACCTCTAAAAAAAATAAGCCACCTAATCAGAACTGAATTTGAGAGGGAACCGATTTCGCTTGGAATTATAACTGTTCCTCATCTTCATCCGAGTGTAACATCATAACATTGCTGACGTAGTCTCACCTCACTTACTAATTTACATCAATCCTACTAAAGTCACATGTGATAATCAATGATGATATGAATTCATGACGAAATAATGCTATGATCGTTTGCGAACTCGACCACCAGATAGAATGCGAAAATCAGCTTGTAGGTGGATTCAAAAGCACGATACTCTTGGAAATTGAGATGATGGCGAGGCAACAAATTTAGGAACCTTTGGTCATTGATTGCTCCAAATTCCTTACCTATACTTCATGAAAGCACACCCCAAACACAGAATATTTTGCAATTTGGCATGCAAACTCTTAACATTTGTTAATCAACTCGGAATTCACAAGGTTTCCTACATCTCCCCAGGAGCTAGTCAAATGAAGTAAATTATACCTTCTTTCATGCCTTTCTAATCCTTCCCTTTCCACGCATTCTCAAATCAGATCTTCACTTTGTACATTTCTCGCCAAACATTTAATTATGATGGTTGCTAGACGACTCAACTCCCTATAGCAAAATCCCTCCTTCCTTCCCCTCTCCTACTTTTCAACCCTTACCAACTCTCTCATACTCCCTATTTCCAATATACTTGCGATTTTCCATCGAACTAATTTGGGTGGTAGGACTTATCTTATCAATGACTGAGTTACCTCACTCATTATATTGCCATTATTACTCACTATTCTTTAATTTACCTGGATATTACCTACTCCTCTTTCACTTCTATTCAGATATACGTCGTTCTTCCATAACCAACTGCCAATTAGATCAGGAATCTCCACATATGCATACCAGTGAATCTAACTTCCCTTTCCAGTGAGCTAAGAGTGGGAGGCAGCTCTGGCTCACTTACCTAGGATATGGCAATAGGAATTTTAACGACTCACTCGAGTTTGTTTATTGCAGTCTAACTCAACTTTAAAGCCGACGTATCCCATGTCAGCATTGCACTTGTGTAAATGTATATTTGGAGATGTGCATATGCAGCCGCTTACGTCGGACGGGTAATCAAATTGCGTAAACACGATAACATGAATCGTGTGGCCCTCACTTAGCGTCGTAACATGCGCTTAAGATGAGACGCATGATGCTTACGGTCGACTCGATGATACGCGTGCCAAACACTTTCCCTATTTCCTCTTTCTGGAATTATAACTGCTCTCTCTTGCATTTGTCGATATTTCGCCATCGCTAGAGTATAATATTTTCAGGTAGAAGCCTGTTTCACTTACTCGGCCCCACGTCCACGAGAATGGGGTACGCTTGCATTGCTGTGTGTAGTTACGCGATTGGGGAGTGATGACGAGAGGCCGCTCTCCTTCCTTCGGTTGCGTGTGTCCCTGACATGGCAAAATAGGAAATTAAATTACAAGTGTGTATTTACGAGAACTTAACGCAGTTGCGCTTTATTTATTTCTTTATATCTAATATTTATATTTAAATGTATATATAAGCATTATATATATATATATATATATATATATATATTAAGTATATTATATATATATATATTAAATAATATAATATATATTACATAATTTTTATTAAAATATATATTTTAAAATATAAATCTTATATTTAATGTTTTATGATGATAAGAAGGATTGAAGTAATTCGCACTACTCTTGATTCTTAACAATGCACTTGTAAAGAATAATGTTGAAATATGTGAATTGTCTCCGCAGACTTTATGAGAAAGTCCTGCTCCTATGGAAACAGTCCCCATATTTTGCCTTTTGTATCTGTGTTGATTTAAAGTGCTTCAATTGTGTGTTACATGTGTGTGCTGGCGGCCCCTCGGAGCGAAAGGGCAGGGAAATATGAATAATTGGAGGAAATATTAAGACTTAGAAACCGGTAAGTATACGCGCCGTATGTTCAATAAAAGGCGACATTAATTCATTTTATCGCAGTGAATATGACGACCTTGAGATCGATGTTTTGTAAACGATCGGAAAGTTTGGAGTGGACTCCCTCTAAGGCTTCTATGAACTCCCATGTTGTGTTTGCGCCTAAGGTACCTTTAATCCTAAGGCAAACTACTTTTACAAACTGACTGCGCTGTTGGGAGTCAGCCCATTTTGATCGACTGAGTTGGCTAGGCATAAGAAGTTTCGATGCCAAGACAAATAAATATTAACACAGAAAATTGCTCCCAAAAACACCATTATAACAAAAGGCAATGAACAATATCAAAGAAATGGCGAGAGAATAATTCGCCTAAATCGATTGCGCACAAAATTTCATGAAACATATTGATGCGAACTCACACATTCAAAGTACACCTCTTTGCCCACTTTTCAAATGCAAGTGAAATACACTATTTCTACACTTTGAAAGGCAATAATGTCAATTGCCCAGTGTCTCGTTGCCATCAAGTTCGCAATTTAAGAGCTTGATAAGCAAATCTATTAGGAAAGAAAACTAACGAACAGAAAGGTGTCTCTAAAGTGTCACGCATAGGTGATGAATGTGAATATTAGGGGAATTTAACAAACAGGTAACATTTTCCGCCGAATTCACGATACTGCAAAGCAAACAATTCTCTCTACCACTTTCACAATTTTTAACTGCATATAGTCGTTGTTAGAAAAATAATTATTAATCACCAGTTCTCAAACATTCTGTGGTGTCATTAAAATATACTCAATTGTAATCTGATTAAATCCACAATATTGTACTATTCTTCTATCAAACTTGCAATGAACCAAACACATTGAAGTGATGTCTATTGCTCAAGTAGAGATTATCATACCTGTCTACCAAGTGATCATTCGAAGAAACCCCTAATTGATTGTCTAATGGTTAACGCCTTACGTCCACTTGCCAACGCAATTGCCACTGAGCAAATCGATCTAACAATTTAAGAGCACCTTTATAAATCACGCTGTGATACATAAATAAACTAAGTAATTTCAAAGTTGAAAAGCTCCAAACGTGTATGTCTAATGTATTAATTATACACAATGTATAACGCTGAAATACCAGAAGTCTTCATTCAGAATTTGAAAATGGAGTGCTAAGAAAAAGCCAAAGTCTATTGGCCCAATCGAGATCAGAGTTGGAAGGAAATGTGGCCAAAAGTACTTATGGCTAAAAATAAGAGGTGAGAAAGGGAGCAACGGGATCACGATATAACCAATGCCCTTAGCCTGTCTTGAAGATTGAGAATTGCGTTTATTCCAAGGGCACAATTTTCACAAGGTTTACTGACGGTAAATGATCAATAAAATGCGTTTAATATTATCTAGTAACGCAAGTCTTATTTATTTCAACAAGGGATCTCTTTCATCAAATAGCCAAGTAACAAAATGTAATCTCAATACAAAATTTAGTGATAATCAATGAGCATCAATTGTAGTAATTCCTTCGGAGGCTCTTTTAAAACAAGACTTATTTGAAATTGGGCTCTAATTTGTCAATTTCTATTTTACATATTCCGCTTTCTCTCCTCTTAAGCTGTAGGTATTATGGAGAAATTTGCATTGCCACACTTTCACATGTAATTCGCATCAAGTTCATTACTTTCCGGGCATTTTTGCACATTCTTAATAATATCACATTAGACAAAATTGGCCCCTTGATTTCCCTGCTTGATTGTATATTGGGGCCTTAAATATGCCCATGGGAACCACTTGGGGTTGCTGAAATTGGAATTACTCAATTTGACTAATATTTGATTTAACATCAAGGTTAGCACTTGCTTTTTGTGTCAAGGAAGCAAACGGCCCAACATAGCTGTAGTTCTGTAAACACTAAGGAAGTTAAGTAAGTGGAAGAAAATAATGAATGAGAATTTAAGTAAAGTAAGAAATTGGATGAGTTTGTTGCGCAGTAATTGCCGACCTTGATGCAGAGTCGCTACAAATGCCACCAGCCATTCTGTTGTGTGGGTCATTTGATTAACAAGGCGGAAGTATATCGAGAAAATGAGAAAGAATTGACTTAGAACATGAGTTTACTATAATCCTCACGCACTTCGTCATTTCGAACAAGAAAGGGAAGGAAAAGGGGTTGTTGCAGTGCCCCTAGTTCTCTGCACGGTAAACTCAAAATACATGAATTGGGTACGAGGACATCCGGCTTTTAAATAAGTGCCACAGTTCTTCCATAGGTCTGTTTGTTTACACATTTCTCTCATTTCGCGCAGTTAACACACTAAAACTAGAAATCCATTTCTTCAACAGCCAAGAATATGACCTGATATTAATTTGCGGTTCTGGGCGTAACAATCTCCTTCCCTACAACATACCAGGTAGTGTGGTGCACCGCCAAAATATGCAGCGCTCTAAAGCTGTGTAGTTCATGCATATGCGGAACAGCATAAAGCAATGCTGGAGTACTTGCTCGAGCGCAGGCTATGGAATGAATTCAATTTCTCACTCTCTCTCTCTCTCTCTCTCTCTCTCGTGTCGACGTTTATGCGCGTTGCTACATTGTGTGCATTTATGTATCTGTGTCTTGCCTTGAAGCCTGTGAATGTGTATGAGGAGACGCTGGTCTCCTTGTATGCAAACAAAGCATTAATGTTGGCTGCTATCTAGTAATCAGCAACATATCACTATCATCAGCTGATGCTATGTCCGAATCAAAGCTTGTTGTGCTTAATAAGCTGCCTCACATCCACGATAATGCAGTTCGTTCGCAGTGTTGCGTGCTGCAACGTAGTAGGTTCGAAACATCTATAAGCCGCACACCGAAGATATGCATGAGTGGAGTGAATTAGCAGTAGTCGCGAGTATTATGAGAGAGCATATTTTGTTGGCGGTGGTGGCGAGTACGATGAGTATTTCGCTCGCTTGCTCTCCACTTACACAGCCGTCGCTCTCGATGGGTTGTAGGCAATGCGCCAATGTGTGTTCGCATGCCGAACCCGAGCTTTTGTGTGTTGCTGTGGGAAATCCAGCAATTTGTGTCAACGGTCAGTCAACGGACGGAGGTGCAATGGCGTGGAACCTCGCTCATCAGCGGCATGGCAGCAATGAGCTACTGTTGTGTGAATGTGCTTTTTTCCCAGTGCTGTTTGTCTGCGCGATACAGCGGGTGAGTGGGTACGAGGGTATGGCCTCCGTGACGTTATTGGCAGAAAGAGCAGCTCTGTATAAATCGTGTGGGCCAGCAAGAATTCTGTCGGCGGCAACGGCAATCAGCTTGGCTCACTCGTGAGTACATTTGGATAAGCTCGACTATATTTGCATTCATCCACTTTGGTGCATTACTGCCAGCTCTTGTAAATGTGTAACTATCAACGCTATACCCGCAGTCCATATGTTATAAATATATCTTTTCTCCAGTAGGCTGCCGGTTCCGTCTAATATCCTAGTGGTATGTTTGCGTATTTGTTGCTTGCATCAGATATGCCAATCCATATCCGCAGAGGTGAAATAGCGCGTGTGCTTTTGTAGCGCACCAGTGGTGTCATGGACCTCATGTGCGAGGCGTAAGACGTGGAAATGATGGCAACGCCAGCGTTGCCTCTTTATGCGCCCCACTATTTGTCAAGATTTTACAGCTATTGCGATTTGTCAAATTGTTGCATAGTACACGTGGTAATTTCAGTTAGGGGGGTTTGTTTTAATCGGCACGTGGAACAGCTTTAAGGGCCACATTTGGAGACATGTCATGTTTATTATCGTTCTACGCGACGACGTCTTCGGATATCTTTGTGGTTAGGCTTTAAGCTAAAATCGCAAATATTTTTACGAATTTTCAAAAATTTCCATTACAAATTCCTTGCAAAGAATCCTGTTCAGCCAGACAGTTTTGTTTTAAAGGGCATTTACTGATTTTATGAAATACGCGAATTCTACTCTAGACGCTTCCTTTTGACGATTACAGCAACAAATTAAAATTATTGAGAGGTTCAATTTCAACTTCAATATTAGTACTTGAATTGGTCTACATATGCTCGGATAAGGAATTTGCTAGTGGACACAAATCGCACAAATCATGAAGTTCTGGGTTTGCTTCTTCTCCGAGAATAATTCGGCTTGCTTTCCCGTTTTCCCTCTGCTATCTTACGCTCCCAATATGTGCGGTTGATAAGACAAATGGAAATCCATGGCCGCTAAATATTCCTTTTTCAAGCTTATGAAGACCACTTCAACTACCTATACTGAAGTTGAAATCGAACCTCTTAATAATTTTAATTTGTCTTAAAAGTAAAGAAAGATCATTGCTGTAATCGTCAAAAGGACTCTAAAGTGGTTCTGAGTGAAGTAAACGCTTGCAATACTATATGGTACGTGGTGCTGGCAACTGTGTGGCCCACCACCAGCCTATGCAATGCTCTAATGTTGTGTATGCAGAACAACATAGGGGGTGTTAGAGTACTGGCTCCAACGTACGCTATGCGAAAACTCAACTTTCTCTCACTCGAGTGTCGATAGTTAGGCACGTTGCTACGTTTTTGCTTTCGTGACTTGGCATGATGTCTTGATGCTTATGCGCGTGTGTGAGGAGGCGCCGGTGTCCTCGCATTTAAGCGCAGAATTTATATTGACTGCCCCCCCTCTCTCCCTCGCAGTTGCTGATATTTCACTTGCCCCAGAGGATACTATTGTCAGGTAGAAACCTGTTTCGTTTACTCGGCACCATTTCCAGGAGAATGCAGCACACCTGTATTGTGATCTGCTTTTGAGGCAAAATGCGTATTTGTTGCTTGCACCAGACGTGCTGGACAATATTGCAGGAGGTGGAAAAGTGTGTGTGTTTTTGTGGCGCTCCAGTGGTGTGCTTGGTGCTCCTGTGAAGGCCAGAAAACGTTTGGATGTTGGTAGCGCATGTTGACTTGTTTGCATGCCAATGGATGCTGCTCTTAAAAACGCGTTCATGGGTAGAAGGTACGTTTAGTTTGAACAAAGGCTATCGTAAATTGAATGAAACGTTTAATTCAATTATTCTTTTCAAGAAAAGCCAGAAATTTGAACAGCAAAACTTCTTCCATACGGTGTTTAAATTATCACCTGTCTGATAAAAAATAAGTGTATATAAAGGAGATAGGTAGTTCGGCATAGTAGGAATATATACTATGATAATTCCCCCTATAAATGTATTGCGAAGATACCGGTGAAAATAGATAATAAATAACAACCACAATTTGAGTCATGCAAGATTTAGCGATAATAAGAACCCAGAGTTACTCATAATTATACAGCTAATTTTTTTCGATTCCAGATGAATGTTACACTTTCTATCCCAATGGGGAAAAAGACAAATTTCCAGTGATTCTCCACGTGAATGACTCCATTGAATTCGCCAGGATTTTTATGACACGTGTAGAAGAGTTCGTCTTAGTAAAAAGTAGTGCTTTGCCCAGATAGAATAGGAGGTGTAAAACTAATCGGGAATCGGAAAAAATTAGCTGAATAATTCTGACTGACTCAGGATTTTCGATTATCTCAAAAGCTTGCATGACTCAAAACATGCAAAACATTTAAGGGGGGAGTTATCATAGTGTATATTGATATTAAATCTTCTTTATACATCATAATTTTTTATCAGATTGGTGAAATTTAAACACCGTATGGAAAAAATTGTGCTGTTCAAATTTCTGTTTTCCTTGAAAAAATATTGGAATTATACATTTCGTTCAATTTAGGATAGCATTTGTTCAAAGTAAACGTGCTATCTTATAAGGGCATCATCTACTGGCGAGCAAACAAGCAAACTATGCACCATAAGTAGTGGAGAGAACTGTCTGACACTCGATAACACTTGTGAAAGATTGACACCAGACAACATGGCTCAAAGCTGACGCCATCATCACTCAAATATATCTTGCCTGGTCCGCCCTAATGCCCCAGTGATATGCTTGTGTAGTTGCCGCTTGCATCGGATGTGCTGAGAGTATGCAAGGTGGTGGGATAGTGCATTCGCTTTGGTAGCGCAACAGTAGTGTGGAATGGCTGTGATGTACAGGGCCATCTTATGAAGCTCATCGATGTGCTAAGTTAAATCCTTGTATATTGCCAGTGTTCATAGAACTGTGAATATCAAACTGGAGTTAAACACTCCCACTGCATGCGTATGGTCATACATGGTCATGTATCAAAACGCTGAATTAAAACTTTACTGGCTACACAAAAAATATTTTTACAGGGTATAAATTCTTCTGTTTGAGGCTATAAGAGTAAAAGAAAATATAAAGTACATTATTATTATATAATATTATAATTATATTATTATAATTTATATTTTCTTTTACTCTTATAGTCTCAAAGAGAAGAATTTATACCCTGTAAAAATAAAGAAAACTTTTACTGAACAGATAGTTTATTGAACATTGCCTTTCTAAGTGCATTAGTAAAAGTGGCGCTGAGTACGAAACTCTCCACTCTTTCATTCGACTGTTAGGCAGAAGAAAAGTGTATCATCTAACAAGTCAAACCAATATCAATGATACTTGCAATTTTATGCAACCTCATGTAACATTTAAGTGTCGGTCGTCTTTAATAAGACCTTTTAGCCACCTGTGATGGCATGAAAAATTGGTATTCTACTCTATCTTTTCCATCCGTTTTTACTACCTACTTATATACATTTGTATGTTAGAAATAAAATCATTAATTTTCAACATGTGGGTTTTACAATCTGCAATTGTAAGTACAAGAGACACTTAATAATACGATTATTCGAGCGTCTATCATTTTGCAGGATACTGAGTCCTGAGTGTTAGACAGACTATAAGATAAAATGTGATTTACATTAGATTTTGGTGTTGTCGTAAGGGTTAATTTGCCAACCAGTCCAATTGCACTGTGTTTCTATTGTGAGTGAGGAGTGATACAAAACTCTACTCCAAAACATATATTACACACTGGCTGAGGGAAGAAATGGATGGACTATGACAGCTTAAAGTGAGGGTGTTAACATGTGCTCGAGGAGAAGGAGGAGGTGAAGGTGGAGAGAGGGGAATGCTTCGAAGAATTTCAAGTTCTCCTATTGCCCATTATCAGCAATATCTGCAGGTAGTTCAGGCATGAAAGCACAAACCAAAATATGGGACAGGGTAACTGCGAAATCATATGAACGTGTTTTCCTCGTATTTCTGTATCAAAGATGGCAAAACTATGGGAAATACACACCGATATTTGTATTGATTATTCTAGAGTTCTGGTGAAAGTGTTCGCCTGATTTCCTGGTTTTCCTCGTATTTGACCACCCCCACACTTCTTTCTGGCTCCATTTTTACATTCAAATTAACTGTATCTCTGGTATCCCTCTTCGTCCTGCCTGGCATCATGCTTTCCATTGCTTTGAAAACTCTAACGTTCCAGTTGCTGTCTCATAAAATGCTCACCTGTAGACGATATAATAGGCTTAAATGGCAGCCAATGAGAATGCAGCATTCAAGTTGAGCCAATTGCATCAAAGGAATTGACTGAGGAAGCGAGTTGCATCACACTTGGTCACAATTGTCGAGGGTGATGAGTTTTTCGTGGCATGTGTTTGCATCCACTAATGGCTGAGAGATAACAAGATGAATGTCAAGTATCTCCCTAAGCAGACTACATAGACGTGTGTAAGCTTTACTTTCATAAAAATCTTCATAAAGCAATGAGCCACCATCACTGCTACTTCATTACCGCATGAAGCTAGAAATATATTGTCTTGGTAGTACCTTTATTCACAGTGTTCTCTGTGTTTTGCATGGCTAAACGCGTATATTTCTGTACAGTGCATAACAGTACCTGACGCATAGCCATTAAGACCTCAATTTTTGTTAAGTTGCTTTCCCAGTTCATAAATCAGAATGTACTGGAATAGTCTAGAAGTGATAGTGAATATCCACACCGATGATCGAATTGACCAATAGATGTCGAAGTGCAGCTAGCTGAAAGTGATTAATGTAGTGGTTCAACATGGCATTACTTCACCAAATTCACTCTTCGTGTACCACTAAAATTGACTGACGCTAGTGGCATGGGCTAAACTGACATTAAGAGGCCTCCTTCTACACATCGCGAATGTATTCGGTAGAGTGGGCTTCGTAAACATAGATAAGGCAAATGATGTCCCAGTTGTGTATGTCGATTGAAAATACCAAAATACTTGTTAACTTGATCGCGTCCAGTTTGGACATACTTCACATGGTAGGACCAATATGCCGTACGTCAAGTATATTCAATAATATTACTACTTCCACTCAGTGTAATCTTAAATTTCTACAACATCTTCATGGTGACTAGGTGTTTTAATTCAACTGCAAATTCCATCAGTAGATTCTATCGAGTTGCCAAAGTCTAGGTACTTTTATATTTCCGTTTACTTGAAATAAGAAAAGTGAATTGGACTTTAATTTCCATGATATGCATTGGCTTCTTCAAGCAAAATGGCCCACCGATAGAAGTAAAGATTGAGTTCTTGACTAAAAACACACATTTCTTCTCCATTTTCACTAGTGCCACGTCTGAGCCTTTGGACATTATGTATTTAAATTTACCGAAAAACCAGCTACTAGGCTTCTGTGCAGGAAATTAGCAATTCGCCAATCGTGTACTGGTTTATGTGGAGCATGGACTATCAGCGCCTCGAATAGAATAAGGAATTGGTACATCCTTACTAAACCATATAGCAAAACCATCTTAAATTTCAATCAATATCAGCCATTTATATTAATGAAAATGATGACCATATACCATTGATAGTCAACGAAAAGAATCCGATTAAATCGCAAAATCTTTACTTCGTTCACATTGGTTCTATTTAAATATTAACAGCTTAGTGCTATTTGTTAACAATAGACCTATAAGGGGTTTATTAGCGTTATTGTCATTAGCCCTACTCTTAATGACAAATCGGCTTGAGCCTACGTGTTTGTATAACAATTTGTTTTCAGCGGTGTGCCAAGATCACTTCTTTGTATATAACGATAAAGCAGTCGAACCCAATGATATTGATCTAGTTTATAAACTTCCAGGTGCAATGTGGAAGGAGGAGCATCATGAAGCCTCTCAGGCAAAACTCCGAATTCTGCTACCCTCAACAACGAAAAAATTAACCATTAAGTTTTACTAACCTGATCGCTTGGTTTGTATTGATGAGTATCGAATCTATGATATCTGACTTAGTGCAGGAGAATTTCAATTTTTGGAGGAGAGTCAAACTCCATCAGATCACATTTAAGTCTTCACGAGAAGATTCAAGTGTGAGAATGAATAGTGGTTCGCTAATTCTCACTTTGATTAACTTTCAATGATAATACTTTCCCTTTTGTGTAAATACTTATTTGTCATGGCACCAAATCTTCTCACGTCTAGCCAACTCAGTCGGTCGAAATGAGCTGTCTCCTAACATCGCAGTAATAATATCACTGACGCAAATTGATCAGGGCTAACATTTACATAGCCCAATGCTGTGTGTCCAATACTCCACTCATCCATCTCAACTTTCATTCTTTTTGATTCGAAGATTGTTGTTGCATACTTTGACTTAACTGAGTCAGTTTTTAAAAGTAGTTGAACTTAGGATTAAAGCCATCTTAGATGTAATCGCAACAGTGAAGTACATGGAAGCTTTAGAAGGAGGTCAGACTCGGTTTTTCGACTGCTTACAAGACATCGATCTCAAGGACATCACATTCACCACTAGTAATAAATTAATACCGACTTTTTTCTTACTTTGAGTCTGGAAAGTCACTGGAAGTGTTGCGGCACATTGTCACAGCTTCTCGATGTTAACTTAATTGCACGCCTTTGTTAAAATGCCTTTGTTCACCTTTGTTAAATGGTGAAAGAGTGGCATTCAATTTCATCTCCTGCCATACACAATGTGAGGACACGATTGACATGTAAATGTGATGACATGGTGTATGAGGCACTTGGATTTGCAAAGTGGGCATAGAGGGAGGAGTACATGGAATGGGTGAGTGAGTTGTGACATAGGTGAAAATGCGAGTCACTGTGATAAATGGTGAAAGAGTGGCACTCAAGTGCATCTCCTCTCATACACAAGGTGAGGTCATGATTGACCTGTGAATGTGATGAAATGGTGTAAAAGGCACTTGGATTTGCAAAGTGGGCATAGAGGGAGGAGTACGTGGAATGGGTGAGTGAGTTGTGACAGAGTGGAAAATGCGAATACAGGCCAACGAATCGAAATATTTTGTGCTCTCTTTTTATAATTTATTATAATGCAAAAGAATGAACTTTAAAAGGCGCGTTTCCTACCCTAAACTAATAAACACTTAGAGTAGTGTCCCGAGAGTGGGTTTAAAATTTGGAAATTAGTTTTCACTATCATGATGGTGCATGATGGTTACGGTCAACTGGATGATACGCGTGTCAAACACTTTCCCTACTTCCTCTATCTGGCAAGTACAAATGGCACACGTTTCAATTGTAGGAAATATCACAATTGGGGGCATGCCGAACCCGAGCTTTTGTGTGTTGCTGTGGGAAATCCAGCAATTTGTGTCAACGGTCAGTCAACGGACGGAGGTGCAATGGCGTGGAACCTCGCTCATCAGCGGCATGGCAGCAATGAGCTACTGTTGTGTGAATGTGCTTTTTTCCCAGTGCTGTTTGTCTGCGCGATACAGCGGGTGAGTGGGTACGAGGGTATGGCCTCCGTGACGTTATTGGCAGAAAGAGCAGCTCTGTATAAATCGTGTGGGCCAGCAAGAATTCTGTCGGCGGCAACGGCAATCACCACCAGCCTATGCAATGCTCTAATGTTGTGTATGCAGAGGCAAAATGCCTAGTGGCCGATGCCGGAAAGTTGACATATTTGGAGTGAGCCTATATGTTCCTATATGAGGTGTGTGGTCCGATTAAAAGACTAATGATACGCACGTGTATTTGTTGCTTGCACCAGACGTGCTGGACAATATTGCAGGAGGTGGAAAAGTGTATGCGTTTTTGTGGCGCTCCAGTGGTGTGCTTGGTGCTCCTGTGAAGGCCAGAAAACGTTTGGATGTTGGTAGCGCATGTTGGCTTGTTTGCATGCCAATGGATGCTGCTCTTAAAAACGCGTTCATGGGTAGAAGGTACGTTTAGTTTGAACAAAGGCTATCGTAAATTGAATGAAACGTTTAATTCAATTATTCTTTTCAAGAAAAGCCAGAAATTTGAACAGCAAAACTTCTTCCATACGGTGTTTAAATTATCACCTGTCTGATAAAAAAATAAGTGTATATAAAGGAGATAGGTAGTTCGGCATAGTAGGAATATATACTATGATAATTCCCCCTATAAATGTATTGCGAAGATACCGGTGAAAATAGATAATAAATAACAACCACAATTTGAGTCATGCAAGATTTAGCGATAATAAGAACCCAGAGTTACTCATAATTATACAGCTAATTTTTTTCGATTCCAGATGAATGTTACACTTTCTATCCCAATGGGGAAAAAGACAAATTTCCAGTGATTCTCCACGTGAATGACTCCATTGAATTCGCCAGGATTTTTATGACACGTGTAGAAGAGTTCGTCTTAGTAAAAAGTAGTGCTTTGCCCAGATAGAATAGGAGGTGTAAAACTAATCGGGAATCGGAAAAAATTAGCTGAATAATTCTGACTGACTCAGGATTTTCGATTATCTCAAAAGCTTGCATGACTCAAAACATGCAAAACATTTAAGGGGGGAGTTATCATAGTGTATATTGATATTAAATCTTCTTTATACATTATAATTTTTTATCAGATTGGTGAAATTTAAACACCGTATGGAAAAAATTGTGCTGTTCAAATTTCTGTTTTCCTTGAAAAAATATTGGAATTATACATTTCGTTCAATTTAGGATAGCATTTGTTCAAAGTAAACGTGCTATCTTATAAGGGCATCATCTACTGGCGAGCAAACAAGCAAACTATGCACCATAAGTAGTGGAGAGAACTGTCTGACACTCGATAACACTTGTGAAAGATTGACACCAGACAACATGGCTCAAAGCTGACGCCATCATCACTCAAATATATCTTGCCTGGTCCGCCCTAATGCCCCAGTGATATGCTTGTGTAGTTGCCGCTTGCATCGGATGTGCTGAGAGTATGCAAGGTGGTGGGATAGTGCATTCGCTTTGGTAGCGCAACAGTAGTGTGGAATGGCTGTGATGTACAGGGCCATCTTATGAAGCTCATCGATGTGCTAAGTTAAATCCTTGTATATTGCCAGTGTTCATAGAACTGTGAATATCAAACTGGAGTTAAACACTCCCACTGCATGCGTATGGTCATACATGGTCATGTATCAAAACGCTGAATTAAAACTTTACTGGCTACACAAATAAATATTTTTACAGGGTATAAATTCTTCTGTTTGAGGCTATAAGAGTAAAAGAAAATATAAAGTACATTATTATTATATAATATTATAATTATATTATTATAATTTATATTTTCTTTTACTCTTATAGCCTCAAACAGAAGAATTTATACCCTGTAAAAATAAAGAAAACCTTTACTGAACAGATAGATTATTGATCATTGCCTTTCTAAGTGCATTAGTAAAAGTGGCGCTGAGTACGAAACTCTCCACTCTTTCATTCGACTGTTAGGCAGAAGAAAAGTGTATCATCTAACAAGTCAAACCAATATCAATGATACTTGCAATTTTATGCAACCTCATGTAACATTTAAGTGTCGGTCGTCTTTAATAAGACCTTTTAGCCACCTGTGATGGCATGAAAAATTGGTATTCTACTCTATCTTTTCCATCCGTTTTTACTACCTACTTATATACATTTGTATGTTAGAAATAAAATCATTAATTTTCAACATGTGGGTTTTACAATCTGCAATTGTAAGTACAAGAGACACTTAATAATACGATTATTCGAGCGTCTATCATTTTGCAGGATACTGAGTCCTGAGTGTTAGACAGACTATAAGATAAAATGTGATTTACATTAGATTTTGGTGTTGTCGTAAGGGTTAATTTGCCAACCAGTCCAATTGCACTGTGTTTCTATTGTGAGTGAGGAGTGATACAAAACTCTACTCCAAAACATATATTACACACTGGCTGAGGGAAGAAATGGATGGACTATGACAGCTTAAAGTGAGGGTGTTAACATGTGCTCGAGGAGAAGGAGGAGGTGAAGGTGGAGAGAGGGGAATGCTTCGAAGAATTTCAAGTTCTCCTATTGCCCATTATCAGCAATATCTGCAGGTAGTTCAGGCATGAAAGCACAAACCAAAATATGGGACAGGGTAACTGCGAAATCATATGAACGTGTTTTCCTCGTATTTCTGTATCAAAGATGGCAAAACTATGGGAAATACACACCGATATTTGTATTGATTATTCTAGAGTTCTGGTGAAAGTGTTCGCCTGATTTCCTGGTTTTCCTCGTATTTGACCACCCCCACACTTCTTTCTGGCTCCATTTTTACATTCAAATTAACTGTATCTCTGGTATCCCTCTTCGTCCTGCCTGGCATCATGCTTTCCATTGCTTTGAAAACTCTAACGTTCCAGTTGCTGTCTCATAAAATGCTCACCTGTAGACGATATAATAGGCTTAAATGGCAGCCAATGAGAATGCAGCATTCAAGTTGAGCCAATTGCATCAAAGGAATTGACTGAGGAAGCGAGTTGCATCACACTTGGTCACAATTGTCGAGGGTGATGAGTTTTTCGTGGCATGTGTTTGCATCCACTAATGGCTGAGAGATAACAAGATGAATGTCAAGTATCTCCCTAAGCAGACTACATAGACGTGTGTAAGCTTTACTTTCATAAAAATCTTCATAAAGCAATGAGCCACCATCACTGCTACTTCATTACCGCATGAAGCTAGAAATATATTGTCTTGGTAGTACCTTTATTCACAGTGTTCTCTGTGTTTTGCATGGCTAAACGCGTATATTTCTGTACAGTGCATAACAGTACCTGACGCATAGCCATTAAGACCTCAATTTTTGTTAAGTTGCTTTCCCAGTTCATAAATCAGAATGTACTGGAATAGTCTAGAAGTGATAGTGAATATCCACACCGATGATCGAATTGACCAATAGATGTCGAAGTGCAGCTAGCTGAAAGTGATTAATGTAGTGGTTCAACATGGCATTACTTCACCAAATTCACTCTTCGTGTACCACTAAAATTGACTGACGCTAGTGGCATGGGCTAAACTGACATTAAGAGGCCTCCTTCTACACATCGCGAATGTATTCGGTAGAGTGGGCTTCGTAAACATAGATAAGGCAAATGATGTCCCAGTTGTGTATGTCGATTGAAAATACCAAAATACTTGTTAACTTGATCGCGTCCAGTTTGGACATACTTCACATGGTAGGACCAATATGCCGTACGTCAAGTATATTCAATAATATTACTACTTCCACTCAGTGTAATCTTAAATTTCTACAACATCTTCATGGTGACTAGGTGTTTTAATTCAACTGCAAATTCCATCAGTAGATTCTATCGAGTTGCCAAAGTCTAGGTACTTTTATATTTCCGTTTACTTGAAATAAGAAAAGTGAATTGGACTTTAATTTCCATGATATGCATTGGCTTCTTCAAGCAAAATGGCCCACCGATAGAAGTAAAGATTGAGTTCTTGACTAAAAACACACATTTCTTCTCCATTTTCACTAGTGCCACGTCTGAGCCTTTGGACATTATGTATTTAAATTTACCGAAAAACCAGCTACTAGGCTTCTGTGCAGGAAATTAGCAATTCGCCAATCGTGTACTGGTTTATGTGGAGCATGGACTATCAGCGCCTCGAATAGAATAAGGAATTGGTACATCCTTACTAAACCATATAGCAAAACCATCTTAAATTTCAATCAATATCAGCCATTTATATTAATGAAAATGATGACCATATACCATTGATAGTCAACGAAAAGAATCCGATTAAATCGCAAAGTCTTTACTTCGTTCACATTGGTTCTATTTAAATATTAACAGCTTAGTGCTATTTGTTAACAATAGACCTATAAGGGGTTTATTAGCGTTATTGTCATTAGCCCTACTCTTAATGACAAATCGGCTTGAGCCTACGTGTTTGTATAACAATTTGTTTTCAGCGGTGTGCCAAGATCACTTCTTTGTATATAACGATAAAGCAGTCGAACCCAATGATATTGATCTAGTTTATAAACTTCCAGGTGCAATGTGGAAGGAGGAGCATCATGAAGCCTCTCAGGCAAAACTCCGAATTCTGCTACCCTCAACAACGAAAAAATTAACCATTAAGTTTTACTAACCTGATCGCTTGGTTTGTATTGATGAGTATCGAATCTATGATATCTGACTTAGTGCAGGAGAATTTCAATTTTTGGAGGAGAGTCAAACTCCATCAGATCACATTTAAGTCTTCACGAGAAGATTCAAGTGTGAGAATGAATAGTGGTTCGCTAATTCTCACTTTGATTAACTTTCAATGATAATACTTTCCCTTTTGTGTAAATACTTATTTGTCATGGCACCAAATCTTCTCACGTCTAGCCAACTCAGTCGGTCGAAATGAGCTGTCTCCTAACATCGCAGTAATAATATCACTGACGCAAATTGATCAGGGCTAACATTTACATAGCCCAATGCTGTGTGTCCAATACTCCACTCATCCATCTCAACTTTCATTCTTTTTGATTCGAAGATTGTTGTTGCATACTTTGACTTAACTGAGTCAGTTTTTAAAAGTAGTTGAACTTAGGATTAAAGCCATCTTAGATGTAATCGCAACAGTGAAGTACATGGAAGCTTTAGAAGGAGGTCAGACTCGGTTTTTCGACTGCTTACAAGACATCGATCTCAAGGACATCACATTCACCACTAGTAATAAATTAATACCGACTTTTTTCTTACTTTGAGTCTGGAAAGTCACTGGAAGTGTTGCGGCACATTGTCACAGCTTCTCGATGTTAACTTAATTGCACGCCTTTGTTAAAATGCCTTTGTTCACCTTTGTTAAATGGTGAAAGAGTGGCATTCAATTTCATCTCCTGCCATACACAATGTGAGGACACGATTGACATGTAAATGTGATGACATGGTGTATGAGGCACTTGGATTTGCAAAGTGGGCATAGAGGGAGGAGTACATGGAATGGGTGAGTGAGTTGTGACATAGGTGAAAATGCGAGTCACTGTGATAAATGGTGAAAGAGTGGCACTCAAGTGCATCTCCTCTCATACACAAGGTGAGGTCATGATTGACCTGTGAATGTGATGAAATGGTGTAAAAGGCACTTGGATTTGCAAAGTGGGCATAGAGGGAGGAGTACGTGGAATGGGTGAGTGAGTTGTGACAGAGTGGAAAATGCGAATACAGGCCAACGAATCGAAATATTTTGTGCTCTCTTTTTATAATTTATTATAATGCAAAAGAATGAACTTTAAAAGGCGCGTTTCCTACCCTAAACTAATAAACACTTAGAGTAGTGTCCCGAGAGTGGGTTTAAAATTTGGAAATTAGTTTTCACTATCATGATGGTGCATGATGGTTACGGTCAACTGGATGATACGCGTGTCAAACACTTTCCCTACTTCCTCTATCTGGCAAGTACAAATGGCACACGTTTCAATTGTAGGAAATATCACAATTGGGGGCATGCCGAACCCGAGCTTTTGTGTGTTGCTGTGGGAAATCCAGCAATTTGTGTCAACGGTCAGTCAACGGACGGAGGTGCAATGGCGTGGAACCTCGCTCATCAGCGGCATGGCAGCAATGAGCTACTGTTGTGTGAATGTGCTTTTTTCCCAGTGCTGTTTGTCTGCGCGATACAGCGGGTGAGTGGGTACGAGGGTATGGCCTCCGTGACGTTATTGGCAGAAAGAGCAGCTCTGTATAAATCGTGTGGGCCAGCAAGAATTCTGTCGGCGGCAACGGCAATCACCACCAGCCTATGCAATGCTCTAATGTTGTGTATGCAGAGGCAAAATGCCTAGTGGCCGATGCCGGAAAGTTGACATATTTGGAGTGAGCCTATATGTTCCTATATGAGGTGTGTGGTCCGATTAAAAGACTAATGATACGCACGTGTATTTGTTGCTTGCACCAGACGTGCTGGACAATATTGCAGGAGGTGGAAAAGTGTATGCGTTTTTGTGGCGCTCCAGTGGTGTGCTTGGTGCTCCTGTGAAGGCCAGAAAACGTTTGGATGTTGGTAGCGCATGTTGGCTTGTTTGCATGCCAATGGATGCTGCTCTTAAAAACGCGTTCATGGGTAGAAGGTACGTTTAGTTTGAACAAAGGCTATCGTAAATTGAATGAAACGTTTAATTCAATTATTCTTTTCAAGAAAAGCCAGAAATTTGAACAGCAAAACTTCTTCCATACGGTGTTTAAATTATCACCTGTCTGATAAAAAAATAAGTGTATATAAAGGAGATAGGTAGTTCGGCATAGTAGGAATATATACTATGATAATTCCCCCTATAAATGTATTGCGAAGATACCGGTGAAAATAGATAATAAATAACAACCACAATTTGAGTCATGCAAGATTTAGCGATAATAAGAACCCAGAGTTACTCATAATTATACAGCTAATTTTTTTCGATTCCAGATGAATGTTACACTTTCTATCCCAATGGGGAAAAAGACAAATTTCCAGTGATTCTCCACGTGAATGACTCCATTGAATTCGCCAGGATTTTTATGACACGTGTAGAAGAGTTCGTCTTAGTAAAAAGTAGTGCTTTGCCCAGATAGAATAGGAGGTGTAAAACTAATCGGGAATCGGAAAAAATTAGCTGAATAATTCTGACTGACTCAGGATTTTCGATTATCTCAAAAGCTTGCATGACTCAAAACATGCAAAACATTTAAGGGGGGAGTTATCATAGTGTATATTGATATTAAATCTTCTTTATACATTATAATTTTTTATCAGATTGGTGAAATTTAAACACCGTATGGAAAAAATTGTGCTGTTCAAATTTCTGTTTTCCTTGAAAAAATATTGGAATTATACATTTCGTTCAATTTAGGATAGCATTTGTTCAAAGTAAACGTGCTATCTTATAAGGGCATCATCTACTGGCGAGCAAACAAGCAAACTATGCACCATAAGTAGTGGAGAGAACTGTCTGACACTCGATAACACTTGTGAAAGATTGACACCAGACAACATGGCTCAAAGCTGACGCCATCATCACTCAAATATATCTTGCCTGGTCCGCCCTAATGCCCCAGTGATATGCTTGTGTAGTTGCCGCTTGCATCGGATGTGCTGGGAGTATGCAAGGTGGTGGGATAGTGTATTCGCTTTGGTAGCGCAACAGTAGTGTGGAATGGCTGTGATGTACGATGATGGCGTCGCCTTCCTTACGGCCTCACTCTGTGTCGAGTTTGTACACATATATCAATGTGCGAGTTCTTATTACTATTTAATTTTATATAAAATCTTTGTATATATATATATATTACTGCAAATAAGTGATCTCACTATTCCAATTACTAGATTCAGAGTCAGAATCAGTAATTCTTAAATTAGCTGGTTAAATGGTGGATGAAGTGGTGGCACTAAAGCTAACGGTTCAATTACATGCTGAATATTACGCCATTCTTTATAAAAAATTAACTGAATATAAATAGTAAGAAACAAAAGGAAAACGTACTAACTTGTCAGTACAGTTACATTACTTGATGAGAAGGTACATTTTCATCCGTCTACACGGTCGAATAAAGGAATAGAGGGTTTCATATTCAGCGCCATTGTTACCAATGCACTTGCAAAAGTAAGGTTTAAAATAATCGAACTATCTTCATAGGAGCAGGGCCATCTTATGATGCTCATCGATGTGCTCAGTTAAATCCTTGTATATTGCTGGTGTTCATAGAACTGTGAATATCAAACTGGAGTTAAACACTCCAACTGCATGCGTATGGTCATACATGGTCATGTATCAAAACGCTGAATTAAAACTTTACTGGCTACACGACGTATCCCATGTCAGCTTTGCACTTGTTTAAATGTATATTTGGAGACTTCCATATGCAGCCGCTTACGTCGGACGGGTAATCAAATTGCGTAAACACGATAACATGAATCGTGTGGCCCTCACTTAGCTTCCTAACATCCGTTTAAGACGAGGTGCATGATGGTTACGGTCAACTGGATGATACGCGTGTCAAACACTTTCCCTACTTCCTCTATCTGGCAAGTACAAATGGCACACGTTTCAATTGTAGGAAATATCACAATTGGGACTAGAGGTAACTATGAATGGGAAATTTCGAATAAGACCTCTAAAAAAAATAAGCCACCTAATCAGAACTGAATTTGAGAGGGAACCGATTTCGCTTGGAATTATAACTGTTCCTCATCTTCATCCGAGTGTAACATCATAACATTGCTGACGTAGTCTCACCTCACTTACTAATTTACATCAATCCTACTAAAGTCACATGTGATAATCAATGATGATATGAATTCATGACGAAATAATGCTATGATCGTTTGCGAACTCGACCACCAGATAGAATGCGAAAATCAGCTTGTAGGTGGATTCAAAAGCACGATACTCTTGGAAATTGAGATGATGGCGAGGCAACAAATTTAGGAACCTTTGGTCATTGATTGCTCCAAATTCCTTACCTATACTTCATGAAAGCACACCCCAAACACAGAATATTTTGCAATTTGGCATGCAAACTCTTAACATTTGTTAATCAACTCGGAATTCACAAGGTTTCCTACATCTCCCCAGGAGCTAGTCAAATGAAGTAAATTATACCTTCTTTCATGCCTTTCTAATCCTTCCCTTTCCACGCATTCTCAAATCAGATCTTCACTTTGTACATTTCTCGCCAAACATTTAATTATGATGGTTGCTAGACGACTCAACTCCCTATAGCAAAATCCCTCCTTCCTTCCCCTCTCCTACTTTTCAACCCTTACCAACTCTCTCATACTCCCTATTTCCAATATACTTGCGATTTTCCATCGAACTAATTTGGGTGGTAGGACTTATCTTATCAATGACTGAGTTACCTCACTCATTATATTGCCATTATTACTCACTATTCTTTAATTTACCTGGATATTACCTACTCCTCTTTCACTTCTATTCAGATATACGTCGTTCTTCCATAACCAACTGCCAATTAGATCAGGAATCTCCACATATGCATACCAGTGAATCTAACTTCCCTTTCCAGTGAGCTAAGAGTGGGAGGCAGCTCTGGCTCACTTACCTAGGATATGGCAATAGGAATTTTAACGACTCACTCGAGTTTGTTTATTCCAGTCTAACTCAACTTTAAAGCCGACGTATCCCATGTCAGCATTGCACTTGTGTAAATGTATATTTGGAGATGTGCATATGCAGCCGCTTACGTCGGACGGGTAATCAAATTGCGTAAACACGATAACATGAATCGTGTGGCCCTCACTTAGCGTCGTAACATGCGCTTAAGATGAGACGCATGATGCTTACGGTCGACTCGATGATACGCGTGCCAAACACTTTCCCTATTTCCTCTTTCTGGAATTATAACTGCTCTCTCTTGCATTTGTCGATATTTCGCCATCGCTAGAGTATAATATTTTCAGGTAGAAGCCTGTTTCACTTACTCGGCCCCACGTCCACGAGAATGGGGTACGCTTGCATTGCTGTGTGTAGTTACGCGATTGGGGAGTGATGACGAGAGGCCGCTCTCCTTCCTTCGGTTGCGTGTGTCCCTGACATGGCAAAATAGGAAATTAAATTACAAGTGTGTATTTACGAGAACTTAACGCAGTTGCGCTTTATTTATTTCTTTATATCTAATATTTATATTTAAATGTATATATAAGCATTATATATATATATATATTAAGTATATTATATATATATATATTAAATAATATAATATATATTACATAATTTTTATTAAAATATATATTTTAAAATTTAAATCTTATATTTAATGTTTTATGATGATAAGAAGGATTGAAGTAATTCGCACTACTCTTGATTCTTAACAATGCACTTGTAAAGAATAATGTTGAAATATGTGAATTGTCTCCGCAGACTTTATGAGAAAGTCCTGCTCCTATGGAAACAGTCCCCATATTTTGCCTTTTGTATCTGTGTTGATTTAAAGTGCTTCAATTGTGTGTTACATGTGTGTGCTGGCGGCCCCTCGGAGCGAAAGGGCAGGGAAATATGAATAATTGGAGGAAATATTAAGACTTAGAAACCGGTAAGTATACGCGCCGTATGTTCAATAAAAGGCGACATTAATTCATTTTATCGCAGTGAATATGACGACCTTGAGATCGATGTTTTGTAAACGATCGGAAAGTTTGGAGTGGACTCCCTCTAAGGCTTCTATGAACTCCCATGTTGTGTTTGCGCCTAAGGTACCTTTAATCCTAAGGCAAACTACTTTTACAAACTGACTGCGCTGTTGGGAGTCAGCCCATTTTGATCGACTGAGTTGGCTAGGCATAAGAAGTTTCGATGCCAAGACAAATAAATATTAACACAGAAAATTGCTCCCAAAAACACCATTATAACAAAAGGCAATGAACAATATCAAAGAAATGGCGAGAGAATAATTCGCCTAAATCGATTGCGCACAAAATTTCATGAAACATATTGATGCGAACTCACACATTCAAAGTACACCTCTTTGCCCACTTTTCAAATGCAAGTGAAATACACTATTTCTACACTTTGAAAGGCAATAATGTCAATTGCCCAGTGTCTCGTTGCCATCAAGTTCGCAATTTAAGAGCTTGATAAGCAAATCTATTAGGAAAGAAAACTAACGAACAGAAAGGTGTCTCTAAAGTGTCACGCATAGGTGATGAATGTGAATATTAGGGGAATTTAACAAACAGGTAACATTTTCCGCCGAATTCACGATACTGCAAAGCAAACAATTCTCTCTACCACTTTCACAATTTTTAACTGCATATAGTCGTTGTTAGAAAAATAATTATTAATCACCAGTTCTCAAACATTCTGTGGTGTCATTAAAATATACTCAATTGTAATCTGATTAAATCCACAATATTGTACTATTCTTCTATCAAACTTGCAATGAACCAAACACATTGAAGTGATGTCTATTGCTCAAGTAGAGATTATCATACCTGTCTACCAAGTGATCATTCGAAGAAACCCCTAATTGATTGTCTAATGGTTAACGCCTTACGTCCACTTGCCAACGCAATTGCCACTGAGCAAATCGATCTAACAATTTAAGAGCACCTTTATAAATCACGCTGTGATACATAAATAAACTAAGTAATTTCAAAGTTGAAAAGCTCCAAACGTGTATGTCTAATGTATTAATTATACACAATGTATAACGCTGAAATACCAGAAGTCTTCATTCAGAATTTGAAAATGGAGTGCTAAGAAAAAGCCAAAGTCTATTGGCCCAATCGAGATCAGAGTTGGAAGGAAATGTGGCCAAAAGTACTTATGGCTAAAAATAAGAGGTGAGAAAGGGAGCAACGGGATCACGATATAACCAATGCCCTTAGCCTGTCTTGAAGATTGAGAATTGCGTTTATTCCAAGGGCACAATTTTCACAAGGTTTACTGACGGTAAATGATCAATAAAATGCGTTTAATATTATCTAGTAACGCAAGTCTTATTTATTTCAACAAGGGATCTCTTTCATCAAATAGCCAAGTAACAAAATGTAATCTCAATACAAAATTTAGTGATAATCAATGAGCATCAATTGTAGTAATTCCTTCGGAGGCTCTTTTAAAACAAGACTTATTTGAAATTGGGCTCTAATTTGTCAATTTCTATTTTACATATTCCGCTTTCTCTCCTCTTAAGCTGTAGGTATTATGGAGAAATTTGCATTGCCACACTTTCACATGTAATTCGCATCAAGTTCATTACTTTCCGGGCATTTTTGCACATTCTTAATAATATCACATTAGACAAAATTGGCCCCTTGATTTCCCTGCTTGATTGTATATTGGGGCCTTAAATATGCCCATGGGAACCACTTGGGGTTGCTGAAATTGGAATTACTCAATTTGACTAATATTTGATTTAACATCAAGGTTAGCACTTGCTTTTTGTGTCAAGGAAGCAAACGGCCCAACATAGCTGTAGTTCTGTAAACACTAAGGAAGTTAAGTAAGTGGAAGAAAATAATGAATGAGAATTTAAGTAAAGTAAGAAATTGGATGAGTTTGTTGCGCAGTAATTGCCGACCTTGATGCAGAGTCGCTACAAATGCCACCAGCCATTCTGTTGTGTGGGTCATTTGATTAACAAGGCGGAAGTATATCGAGAAAATGAGAAAGAATTGACTTAGAACATGAGTTTACTATAATCCTCACGCACTTCGTCATTTCGAACAAGAAAGGGAAGGAAAAGGGGTTGTTGCAGTGCCCCTAGTTCTCTGCACGGTAAACTCAAAATACATGAATTGGGTACGAGGACATCCGGCTTTTAAATAAGTGCCACAGTTCTTCCATAGGTCTGTTTGTTTACACATTTCTCTCATTTCGCGCAGTTAACACACTAAAACTAGAAATCCATTTCTTCAACAGCCAAGAATATGACCTGATATTAATTTGCGGTTCTGGGCGTAACAATCTCCTTCCCTACAACATACCAGGTAGTGTGGTGCACCGCCAAAATATGCAGCGCTCTAAAGCTGTGTAGTTCATGCATATGCGGAACAGCATAAAGCAATGCTGGAGTACTTGCTCGAGCGCAGGCTATGGAATGAATTCAATTTCTCACTCTCTCTCTCTCTCTCTCTCTCTCGTGTCGACGTTTATGCGCGTTGCTACATTGTGTGCATTTATGTATCTGTGTCTTGCCTTGAAGCCTGTGAATGTGTATGAGGAGACGCTGGTCTCCTTGTATGCAAACAAAGCATTAATGTTGGCTGCTATCTAGTAATCAGCAACATATCACTATCATCAGCTGATGCTATGTCCGAATCAAAGCTTGTTGTGCTTAATAAGCTGCCTCACATCCACGATAATGCAGTTCGTTCGCAGTGTTGCGTGCTGCAACGTAGTAGGTTCGAAACATCTATAAGCCGCACACCGAAGATATGCATGAGTGGAGTGAATTAGCAGTAGTCGCGAGTATTATGAGAGAGCATATTTTGTTGGCGGTGGTGGCGAGTACGATGAGTATTTCGCTCGCTTGCTCTCCACTTACACAGCCGTCGCTCTCGATGGGTTGTAGGCAATGCGCCAATGTGTGTTCGCATGCCGAACCCGAGCTTTTGTGTGTTGCTGTGGGAAATCCAGCAATTTGTGTCAACGGTCAGTCAACGGACGGAGGTGCAATGGCGTGGAACCTCGCTCATCAGCGGCATGGCAGCAATGAGCTACTGTTGTGTGAATGTGCTTTTTTCCCAGTGCTGTTTGTCTGCGCGATACAGCGGGTGAGTGGGTACGAGGGTATGGCCTCCGTGACGTTATTGGCAGAAAGAGCAGCTCTGTATAAATCGTGTGGGCCAGCAAGAATTCTGTCGGCGGCAACGGCAATCAGCTTGGCTCACTCGTGAGTACATTTGGATAAGCTCGACTATATTTGCATTCATCCACTTTGGTGCATTACTGCCAGCTCTTGTAAATGTGTAACTATCAACGCTATACCCGCAGTCCATATGTTATAAATATATCTTTTCTCCAGTAGGCTGCCGGTTCCGTCTAATATCCTAGTGGTATGTTTGCGTATTTGTTGCTTGCATCAGATATGCCAATCCATATCCGCAGAGGTGAAATAGCGCGTGTGCTTTTGTAGCGCACCAGTGGTGTCATGGACCTCATGTGCGAGGCGTAAGACGTGGAAATGATGGCAACGCCAGCGTTGCCTCTTTATGCGCCCCACTATTTGTCAAGATTTTACAGCTATTGCGATTTGTCAAATTGTTGCATAGTACACGTGGTAATTTCAGTTAGGGGGGTTTGTTTTAATCGGCACGTGGAACAGCTTTAAGGGCCACATTTGGAGACATGTCATGTTTATTATCGTTCTACGCGACGACGTCTTCGGATATCTTTGTGGTTAGGCTTTAAGCTAAAATCGCAAATATTTTTACGAATTTTCAAAAATTTCCATTACAAATTCCTTGCAAAGAATCCTGTTCAGCCAGACAGTTTTGTTTTAAAGGGCATTTACTGATTTTATGAAATACGCGAATTCTACTCTAGATGCTTTCTTTTGACGATTACAGCAACAAATTAAAATTATTGAGAGGTTCAATTTCAACTTCAATATTAGTACTTGAATTGGTCTACATATGCTCGGATAAGGAATTTGCTAGTGGACACAAATCGCACAAATCATGAAGTTCTGGGTTTGCTTCTTCTCCGAGAATAATTCGGCTTGCTTTCCCGTTTTCCCTCTGCTATCTTACGCTCCCAATATGTGCGGTTGATAAGACAAATGGAAATCCATGGCCGCTAAATATTCCTTTTTCAAGCTTATGAAGACCACTTCAACTACCTATACTGAAGTTGAAATCGAACCTCTTAATAATTTTAATTTGTCTTAAAAGTAAAGAAAGATCATTGCTGTAATCGTCAAAAGGACTCTAAAGTGGTTCTGAGTGAAGTAAACGCTTGCAATACTATATGGTACGTGGTGCTGGCAACTGTGTGGCCCACCACCAGCCTATGCAATGCTCTAGTGTTGTGTATGCAGAGGCAAAATGCCTAGTGGCCGATGCCGGAAAGTTGACATATTTGGAGTGAGCCTATATGTTCCTATATGAGGTGTGTGGTCCGATTAAAAGACTAATGATACGCACGTGTATTTGTTGCTTGCACCAGACGTGCTGGACAATATTGCAGGAGGTGGAAAAGTGTATGCGTTTTTGTGGCGCTCCAGTGGTGTGCTTGGTGCTCCTGTGAAGGCCAGAAAACGTTTGGATGTTGGTAGCGCATGTTGGCTTGTTTGCATGCCAATGGATGCTGCTCTTAAAAACGCGTTCATGGGTAGAAGGTACGTTTAGTTTGAACAAAGGCTATCGTAAATTGAATGAAACGTTTAATTCAATTATTCTTTTCAAGAAAAGCCAGAAATTTGAACAGCAAAACTTCTTCCATACGGTGTTTAAATTATCACCTGTCTGATAAAAAAATAAGTGTATATAAAGGAGATAGGTAGTTCGGCATAGTAGGAATATATACTATGATAATTCCCCCTATAAATGTATTGCGAAGATACCGGTGAAAATAGATAATAAATAACAACCACAATTTGAGTCATGCAAGATTTAGCGATAATAAGAACCCAGAGTTACTCATAATTATACAGCTAATTTTTTTCGATTCCAGATGAATGTTACACTTTCTATCCCAATGGGGAAAAAGACAAATTTCCAGTGATTCTCCACGTGAATGACTTTTTTCTTACTTTGAGTCTGGAAAGTCACTGGAAGTGTTGCGGCACATTGTCACAGCTTCTCGATGTTAACTTAATTGCACGCCTTTGTTAAAATGCTAAAGGTTAACCCAAAGTGGGATGATTGGAGTGTCTTATTGCATTACTTGAGTGAATTAATGAGAGAAGTCATGCAAAGGGGGTTTGTTTGCAACAAAAAACTTGGAAAAATAACTGACCTTGATCTAGGTTAACCAACCAATGACAGAACTAAATGTAAAATAAGGAGATAAAAGTTGGGGCTGGGGATTTAAGCTGAAGTCGATCTGAGCTGTTACTAATAGAGCGGCAGTATGCCTGTTGTATGAAGTCAAATCACAATGTTGCCAGCTCAAGTCATATCAGGATAACGTTATCACAGCGTATGTCAAGTATTTCATAATGCCTGCCGAAATCACTATTGTATTGAGCTACGACCCGTAAAAGCTGAAATGGTCAACACTCAGCCAGCTTCAAACTATCCTGAGAAATTGAACATGCAATTCTATTGAAAGAGGCTATAATTCGGTGATCTGTACTCAATAGTTTTAACACATATCCAATGCACAAAGGCGAGTTTCTTAGGGCATACTGTGTAGTTTAAATGAGGAAAGGATGTAACAATATCATAATGAGTGTCGCGTTGGGTCTGTTTAAGCACTTCAAAAGGGTAAAAATGCACCAATAACTTACAATTATCTAAGTCCCATTGACACTTCCCTCCTGTGTTTTAATGGAAATAGTTAACAGTACTCAATGTGTAGGAGACCACACTTCATTTGGAAATAGTAGTGAAATGAGGGTATGGGATGGAAAGATGGATAATTGAAGGAAATTCAATGACTTAGAAACCAGTAAATATACAGTCTTATACTACCGTTGTTTGTTTAATCTCGTATTTGCTCAAGACCAAACAGAGGGCCTATCTTATTTCTCTTGATCTTTAATAAGACCTATTCAAATTCCACTTGCCTCTTCTTCACCTCTACCCTCTTATCCTTTTCTAGCCATCTCTAATTGGTTAATATGGTATTAAGAAGTGAGAGGGCCCGAGTAGAAGAGGTGATTGAAGAGTCATGCTTCATTTGAAACTAAGATCAATCCTAAGGTAAACTACTTTTACAAACTGACTGCACTGTTGGGAGTCAGCCCATTTTGATCGACTAAGTTGTCTAGGCATAAGAAGTTTCGATGCCAAGACAAATAAATATTAACACAGAAAATTGCGCCCAAAAACACCATTATAACAAAAGGCAATGAACTATATCAAAGAAATGGCGAGAGAAGAATGCGCCTAAATCGGCATCTCTGAAATTCATAATATGTGCTTGGGCTCTTTTACATACTTCTCTGCAGAACACTGAAAGACGTTATAGATGGCAGATTCTGCGGCACGCTCCAAAAGATCTGATTAAATGCATCCTTCCGGAGGTTCCTCAGAGTCGAGATCATTCTTGAGAATTTCTCTTACTCTCAACCCAGTGGTATCTATTGCAAATTGTGGGTTAAACACTTCAGTTGCTCTTATGCCATTTTTTGAGCAGCAAATCGGCTTGTTGAATTCATTCAGCATTCGAGCGTGCAACGAAGGGTCATGATGGGGAGAATTTTGATAAGCTACTGGATGAAGTGACTGACTTTTACGAAGTTAGCAAGCAAAAGATTATTTTTGAGATGACTTATTGGGTGTTAGAATAAGCTTTCCTTAGGATAAGTGAACGATGACATAAAAGAGCCTAGACTTTGGCAACTTAGTAAAATCTACTGATAGAAGTCAGCAAACCAGCAATTAGATTAAAAGCACCTGAGCACCTCTTCGCTGATACCATAACAGTGTTGGAGAAATTTTAAAGTACATTTAGAGGAAGTAGTAATATTATTGTGCATACGTGGCGTAGGGTGTTCGGTCCCTGTCCACTCTGGGATTAGCTCCTTTGTCTCACCCGCATTAACAGTTAATAATAGAACTTAAGCTGGTCTAACCGTAAAATAAGATATCGTGGAAGCCAATTGACAGATTGTGAGTGTTAGACAGACTATAAGATAAAATGTGATTTACATTAGATTTTGGTGTTGTCGTAAGGGTTAATTTGCCAACCAGTCCAATTGCACTGTGTTTCTATTGTGAGTGAGGAGTGATACAAAACTCTACTCCAAAACATATATTACACACTGGCTGAGGGAAGAAATGGATGGACTATGACAGCTTAAAGTGAGGGTGTTAACGTGTGCTCGAGGAGAAGGAGGAGGTGAAGGTGGAGAGAGAGGAATGCTTCGAAGAATTTCAAGTTCTCCTATTGCCCATTATCAGCAATATCTGCAGGTAGTTCAGGCATGAAAGCACAAACCAAAATATGGGACAGGGTAACTGCGAAATCATATGAACGTGTTTTCCTCGTATTTCTGTATCAAAGATGGCAAAACTATGGGAAATACACACCGATATTTGTATTGATTATTCTAGAGTTCTGGTGAAAGTGTTCGCCTGATTTCCTGGTTTTCCTCGTATTTGACCACCCCCACACTTCTTTCTGGCTCCATTTTTACATTCAAATTAACTGTATCTCTGGTATCCCTCTTCGTCCTGCCTGGCATCATGCTTTCCATTGCTTTGAAAACTCTAACGTTCCAGTTGCTGTCTCATAAAATGCTCACCTGTAGACGATATAATAGGCTTAAATGGCAGCCAATGAGAATGCAGCATTCAAGTTGAGCCAATTGCATCAAAGGAATTGACTGAGGAAGCGAGTTGCATCACACTTGGTCACAATTGTCGAGGGTGATGAGTTTTTCGTGGCATGTGTTTGCATCCACTAATGGCTGAGAGATAACAAGATGAATGTCAAGTATCTCCCTAAGCAGACTACATAGACGTGTGTAAGCTTTACTTTCATAAAAATCTTCATAAAGCAATGAGCCACCATCACTGCTACTTCATTACCGCATGAAGCTAGAAATATATTGTCTTGGTAGTACCTTTATTCACAGTGTTCTCTGTGTTTTGCATGGCTAAACGCGTATATTTCTGTACAGTGCATAACAGTACCTGACGCATAGCCATTAAGACCTCAATTTTTGTTAAGTTGCTTTCCCAGTTCATAAATCAGAATGTACTGGAATAGTCTAGAAGTGATAGTGAATATCCACACCGATGATCGAATTGACCAATAGATGTCGAAGTGCAGCTAGCTGAAAGTGATTAATGTAGTGGTTCAACATGGCATTACTTCACCAAATTCACTCTTCGTGTACCACTAAAATTGACTGACGCTAGTGGCATGGGCTAAACTGACATTAAGAGGCCTCCTTCTACACATCGCGAATGTATTCGGTAGAGTGGGCTCCGTAAACATAGATAAGGCAAATGATGTCCCAGTTGTGTATGTCGATTGAAAATACCAAAATACTTGTTAACTTGATCGCGTCCAGTTTGGACATACTTCACATGGTAGGACCAATATGCCGTACGTCAAGTATATTCAATAATATTACTACTTCCACTCAGTGTAATCTTAAATTTCTACAACATCTTCATGGTGACTAGGTGTTTTAATTCAACTGCAAATTCCATCAGTAGATTCTATCGAGTTGCCAAAGTCTAGGTACTTTTATATTTCCGTTTACTTGAAATAAGAAAAGTGAATTGGACTTTAATTTCCATGATATGCATTGGCTTCTTCAAGCAAAATGGCCCACCGATAGAAGTAAAGATTGAGTTCTTGACTAAAAACACACATTTCTTCTCCATTTTCACTAGTGCCACGTCTGAGCCTTTGGACATTATGTATTTAAATTTACCGAAAAACCAGCTACTAGGCTTCTGTGCAGGAAATTAGCAATTCGCCAATCGTGTACTGGTTTATGTGGAGCATGGACTATCAGCGCCTCGAATAGAATAAGGAATTGGTACATCCTTACTAAACCATATAGCAAAACCATCTTAAATTTCAATCAATATCAGCCATTTATATTAATGAAAATGATGACCATATACCATTGATAGTCAACGAAAAGAATCCGATTAAATCGCAAAATCTTTACTTCGTTCACATTGGTTCTATTTAAATATTAACAGCTTAGTGCTATTTGTTAACAATAGACCTATAAGGGGTTTATTAGCGTTATTGTCATTAGCCCTACTCTTAATGACAAATCGGCTTGAGCCTACGTGTTTGTATAACAATTTGTTTTCAGCGGTGTGCCAAGATCACTTCTTTGTATATAACGATAAAGCAGTCGAACCCAATGATATTGATCTAGTTTATAAACTTCCAGGTGCAATGTGGAAGGAGGAGCATCATGAAGCCTCTCAGGCAAAACTCCGAATTCTGCTACCCTCAACAACGAAAAAATTAACCATTAAGTTTTACTAACCTGATCGCTTGGTTTGTATTGATGAGTATCGAATCTATGATATCTGACTTAGTGCAGGAGAATTTCAATTTTTGGAGGAGAGTCAAACTCCATCAGATCACATTTAAGTCTTCACGAGAAGATTCAAGTGTGAGAATGAATAGTGGTTCGCTAATTCTCACTTTGATTAACTTTCAATGATAATACTTTCCCTTTTGTGTAAATACTTATTTGTCATGGCACCAAATCTTCTCACGTCTAGCCAACTCAGTCGGTCGAAATGAGCTGTCTCCTAACATCGCAGTAATAATATCACTGACGCAAATTGATCAGGGCTAACATTTACATAGCCCAATGCTGTGTGTCCAATACTCCACTCATCCATCTCAACTTTCATTCTTTTTGATTCGAAGATTGTTGTTGCATACTTTGACTTAACTGAGTCAGTTTTTAAAAGTAGTTGAACTTAGGATTAAAGCCATCTTAGATGTAATCGCAACAGTGAAGTACATGGAAGCTTTAGAAGGAGGTCAGACTCGGTTTTTCGACTGCTTACAAGACATCGATCTCAAGGACATCACATTCACCACTAGTAATAAATTAATACCGACTTTTTTCTTACTTTGAGTCTGGAAAGTCACTGGAAGTGTTGCGGCACATTGTCACAGCTTCTCGATGTTAACTTAATTGCACGCCTTTGTTAAAATGCCTTTGTTCACCTTTGTTAAATGGTGAAAGAGTGGCATTCAATTTCATCTCCTGCCATACACAATGTGAGGACACGATTGACATGTAAATGTGATGACATGGTGTATGAGGCACTTGGATTTGCAAAGTGGGCATAGAGGGAGGAGTACATGGAATGGGTGAGTGAGTTGTGACATAGGTGAAAATGCGAGTCACTGTGATAAATGGTGAAAGAGTGGCACTCAAGTGCATCTCCTCTCATACACAAGGTGAGGTCATGATTGACCTGTGAATGTGATGAAATGGTGTAAAAGGCACTTGGATTTGCAAAGTGGGCATAGAGGGAGGAGTACGTGGAATGGGTGAGTGAGTTGTGACAGAGTGGAAAATGCGAATACAGGCCAACGAATCGAAATATTTTGTGCTCTCTTTTTATAATTTATTATAATGCAAAAGAATGAACTTTAAAAGGCGCGTTTCCTACCCTAAACTAATAAACACTTAGAGTAGTGTCCCGAGAGTGGGTTTAAAATTTGGAAATTAGTTTTCACTATCATGATGGTGCATGATGGTTACGGTCAACTGGATGATACGCGTGTCAAACACTTTCCCTACTTCCTCTATCTGGCAAGTACAAATGGCACACGTTTCAATTGTAGGAAATATCACAATTGGGGGCATGCCGAACCCGAGCTTTTGTGTGTTGCTGTGGGAAATCCAGCAATTTGTGTCAACGGTCAGTCAACGGACGGAGGTGCAATGGCGTGGAACCTCGCTCATCAGCGGCATGGCAGCAATGAGCTACTGTTGTGTGAATGTGCTTTTTTCCCAGTGCTGTTTGTCTGCGCGATACAGCGGGTGAGTGGGTACGAGGGTATGGCCTCCGTGACGTTATTGGCAGAAAGAGCAGCTCTGTATAAATCGTGTGGGCCAGCAAGAATTCTGTCGGCGGCAACGGCAATCACCACCAGCCTATGCAATGCTCTAATGTTGTGTATGCAGAGGCAAAATGCCTAGTGGCCGATGCCGGAAAGTTGACATATTTGGAGTGAGCCTATATGTTCCTATATGAGGTGTGTGGTCCGATTAAAAGACTAATGATACGCACGTGTATTTGTTGCTTGCACCAGACGTGCTGGACAATATTGCAGGAGGTGGAAAAGTGTATGCGTTTTTGTGGCGCTCCAGTGGTGTGCTTGGTGCTCCTGTGAAGGCCAGAAAACGTTTGGATGTTGGTAGCGCATGTTGGCTTGTTTGCATGCCAATGGATGCTGCTCTTAAAAACGCGTTCATGGGTAGAAGGTACGTTTAGTTTGAACAAAGGCTATCGTAAATTGAATGAAACGTTTAATTCAATTATTCTTTTCAAGAAAAGCCAGAAATTTGAACAGCAAAACTTCTTCCATACGGTGTTTAAATTATCACCTGTCTGATAAAAAAATAAGTGTATATAAAGGAGATAGGTAGTTCGGCATAGTAGGAATATATACTATGATAATTCCCCCTATAAATGTATTGCGAAGATACCGGTGAAAATAGATAATAAATAACAACCACAATTTGAGTCATGCAAGATTTAGCGATAATAAGAACCCAGAGTTACTCATAATTATACAGCTAATTTTTTTCGATTCCAGATGAATGTTACACTTTCTATCCCAATGGGGAAAAAGACAAATTTCCAGTGATTCTCCACGTGAATGACTCCATTGAATTCGCCAGGATTTTTATGACACGTGTAGAAGAGTTCGTCTTAGTAAAAAGTAGTGCTTTGCCCAGATAGAATAGGAGGTGTAAAACTAATCGGGAATCGGAAAAAATTAGCTGAATAATTCTGACTGACTCAGGATTTTCGATTATCTCAAAAGCTTGCATGACTCAAAACATGCAAAACATTTAAGGGGGGAGTTATCATAGTGTATATTGATATTAAATCTTCTTTATACATTATAATTTTTTATCAGATTGGTGAAATTTAAACACCGTATGGAAAAAATTGTGCTGTTCAAATTTCTGTTTTCCTTGAAAAAATATTGGAATTATACATTTCGTTCAATTTAGGATAGCATTTGTTCAAAGTAAACGTGCTATCTTATAAGGGCATCATCTACTGGCGAGCAAACAAGCAAACTATGCACCATAAGTAGTGGAGAGAACTGTCTGACACTCGATAACACTTGTGAAAGATTGACACCAGACAACATGGCTCAAAGCTGACGCCATCATCACTCAAATATATCTTGCCTGGTCCGCCCTAATGCCCCAGTGATATGCTTGTGTAGTTGCCGCTTGCATCGGATGTGCTGGGAGTATGCAAGGTGGTGGGATAGTGCATTCGCTTTGGTAGCGCAACAGTAGTGTGGAATGGCTGTGATGTACGATGATGGCGTCGCCTTCCTTACGGCCTCACTCTGTGTCGAGTTTGTACACATATATCAATGTGCGAGTTCTTATTACTATTTAATTTTATATAAAATCTTTGTATATATATATATATTACTGCAAATAAGTGATCTCACTATTCCAATTACTAGATTCAGAGTCAGAATCAGTAATTCTTAAATTAGCTGGTTAAATGGTGGATGAAGTGGTGGCACTAAAGCTAACGGTTCAATTACATGCTGAATATTACGCCATTCTTTATAAAAAATTAACTGAATATAAATAGTAAGAAACAAAAGGAAAACGTACTAACTTGTCAGTACAGTTACATTACTTGATGAGAAGGTATCCCACGTATCCCATGTCAGCATTGCACTTGTGTAAATGTATATTTGGAGATGTGCATATGCAGCCGCTTACGTCGGACGGGTAATCAAATTGCGTAAACACGATAACATGAATCGTGTGGCCCTCACTTAGCGTCGTAACATGCGCTTAAGATGAGACGCATGATGCTTACGGTCGACTCGATGATACGCGTGCCAAACACTTTCCCTATTTCCTCTTTCTGGAATTATAACTGCTCTCCCTTGCATTTGTCGATATTTCGCCATCGCTAGAGTATAATATTTTCAGGTAGAAGCCTGTTTCACTTACTCGGCCCCACGTCCACGAGAATGGGGTACGCTTGCATTGCTGTGTGTAGTTACGCGATTGGGGAGTGATGACGAGAGGCCGCTCTCCTTCCTTCGGTTGCGTGTGTCCCTGACATGGCAAAATAGGAAATTAAATTACAAGTGTGTATTTACGAGAACTTAACGCAGTTGCGCTTTATTTATTTCTTTATATCTAATATTTATATTTAAATGTATATATAAGCATTATATATATATATATATATATTAAGTATATTATATATATATATATTAAATAATATAATATATATTACATAATTTTTATTAAAATATATATTTTAAAATTTAAATCTTATATTTAATGTTTTATGATGATAAGAAGGATTGAAGTAATTCGCACTACTCTTGATTCTTAACAATGCACTTGTAAAGAATAATGTTGAAATATGTGAATTGTCTCCGCAGACTTTATGAGAAAGTCCTGCTCCTATGGAAACAGTCCCCATATTTTGCCTTTTGTATCTGTGTTGATTTAAAGTGCTTCAATTGTGTGTTACATGTGTGTGCTGGCGGCCCCTCGGAGCGAAAGGGCAGGGAAATATGAATAATTGGAGGAAATATTAAGACTTAGAAACCGGTAAGTATACGCGCCGTATGTTCAATAAAAGGCGACATTAATTCATTTTATCGCAGTGAATATGACGACCTTGAGATCGATGTACAAGTACAAATGGCACACGTTTCAATTGTAGGAAATATCACAATTGGGACTAGAGGTAACTATGAATGGGAAATTTCGAATAAGACCTCTAAAAAAAATAAGCCACCTAATCAGAACTGAATTTGAGAGGGAACCGATTTCGCTTGGAATTATAACTGTTCCTCATCTTCATCCGAGTGTAACATCATAACATTGCTGACGTAGTCTCACCTCACTTACTAATTTACATCAATCCTACTAAAGTCACATGTGATAATCAATGATGATATGAATTCATGACGAAATAATGCTATGATCGTTTGCGAACTCGACCACCAGATAGAATGCGAAAATCAGCTTGTAGGTGGATTCAAAAGCACGATACTCTTGGAAATTGAGATGATGGCGAGGCAACAAATTTAGGAACCTTTGGTCATTGATTGCTCCAAATTCCTTACCTATACTTCATGAAAGCACACCCCAAACACAGAATATTTTGCAATTTGGCATGCAAACTCTTAACATTTGTTAATCAACTCGGAATTCACAAGGTTTCCTACATCTCCCCAGGAGCTAGTCAAATGAAGTAAATTATACCTTCTTTCATGCCTTTCTAATCCTTCCCTTTCCACGCATTCTCAAATCAGATCTTCACTTTGTACATTTCTCGCCAAACATTTAATTATGATGGTTGCTAGACGACTCAACTCCCTATAGCAAAATCCCTCCTTCCTTCCCCTCTCCTACTTTTCAACCCTTACCAACTCTCTCATACTCCCTATTTCCAATATACTTGCGATTTTCCATCGAACTAATTTGGGTGGTAGGACTTATCTTATCAATGACTGAGTTACCTCACTCATTATATTGCCATTATTACTCACTATTCTTTAATTTACCTGGATATTACCTACTCCTCTTTCACTTCTATTCAGATATACGTCGTTCTTCCATAACCAACTGCCAATTAGATCAGGAATCTCCACATATGCATACCAGTGAATCTAACTTCCCTTTCCAGTGAGCTAAGAGTGGGAGGCAGCTCTGGCTCACTTACCTAGGATATGGCAATAGGAATTTTAACGACTCACTCGAGTTTGTTTATTCCAGTCTAACTCAACTTTAAAGCCGACGTATCCCATGTCAGCATTGCACTTGTGTAAATGTATATTTGGAGATGTGCATATGCAGCCGCTTACGTCGGACGGGTAATCAAATTGCGTAAACACGATAACATGAATCGTGTGGCCCTCACTTAGCGTCGTAACATGCGCTTAAGATGAGACGCATGATGCTTACGGTCGACTCGATGATACGCGTGCCAAACACTTTCCCTATTTCCTCTTTCTGGAATTATAACTGCTCTCTCTTGCATTTGTCGATATTTCGCCATCGCTAGAGTATAATATTTTCAGGTAGAAGCCTGTTTCACTTACTCGGCCCCACGTCCACGAGAATGGGGTACGCTTGCATTGCTGTGTGTAGTTACGCGATTGGGGAGTGATGACGAGAGGCCGCTCTCCTTCCTTCGGTTGCGTGTGTCCCTGACATGGCAAAATAGGAAATTAAATTACAAGTGTGTATTTACGAGAACTTAACGCAGTTGCGCTTTATTTATTTCTTTATATCTAATATTTATATTTAAATGTATATATAAGCATTATATATATATATATATATTAAGTATATTATATATATATATATTAAATAATATAATATATATTACATAATTTTTATTAAAATATATATTTTAAAATTTAAATCTTATATTTAATGTTTTATGATGATAAGAAGGATTGAAGTAATTCGCACTACTCTTGATTCTTAACAATGCACTTGTAAAGAATAATGTTGAAATATGTGAATTGTCTCCGCAGACTTTATGAGAAAGTCCTGCTCCTATGGAAACAGTCCCCATATTTTGCCTTTTGTATCTGTGTTGATTTAAAGTGCTTCAATTGTGTGTTACATGTGTGTGCTGGCGGCCCCTCGGAGCGAAAGGGCAGGGAAATATGAATAATTGGAGGAAATATTAAGACTTAGAAACCGGTAAGTATACGCGCCGTATGTTCAATAAAAGGCGACATTAATTCATTTTATCGCAGTGAATATGACGACCTTGAGATCGATGTTTTGTAAACGATCGGAAAGTTTGGAGTGGACTCCCTCTAAGGCTTCTATGAACTCCCATGTTGTGTTTGCGCCTAAGGTACCTTTAATCCTAAGGCAAACTACTTTTACAAACTGACTGCGCTGTTGGGAGTCAGCCCATTTTGATCGACTGAGTTGGCTAGGCATAAGAAGTTTCGATGCCAAGACAAATAAATATTAACACAGAAAATTGCTCCCAAAAACACCATTATAACAAAAGGCAATGAACAATATCAAAGAAATGGCGAGAGAATAATTCGCCTAAATCGATTGCGCACAAAATTTCATGAAACATATTGATGCGAACTCACACATTCAAAGTACACCTCTTTGCCCACTTTTCAAATGCAAGTGAAATACACTATTTCTACACTTTGAAAGGCAATAATGTCAATTGCCCAGTGTCTCGTTGCCATCAAGTTCGCAATTTAAGAGCTTGATAAGCAAATCTATTAGGAAAGAAAACTAACGAACAGAAAGGTGTCTCTAAAGTGTCACGCATAGGTGATGAATGTGAATATTAGGGGAATTTAACAAACAGGTAACATTTTCCGCCGAATTCACGATACTGCAAAGCAAACAATTCTCTCTACCACTTTCACAATTTTTAACTGCATATAGTCGTTGTTAGAAAAATAATTATTAATCACCAGTTCTCAAACATTCTGTGGTGTCATTAAAATATACTCAATTGTAATCTGATTAAATCCACAATATTGTACTATTCTTCTATCAAACTTGCAATGAACCAAACACATTGAAGTGATGTCTATTGCTCAAGTAGAGATTATCATACCTGTCTACCAAGTGATCATTCGAAGAAACCCCTAATTGATTGTCTAATGGTTAACGCCTTACGTCCACTTGCCAACGCAATTGCCACTGAGCAAATCGATCTAACAATTTAAGAGCACCTTTATAAATCACGCTGTGATACATAAATAAACTAAGTAATTTCAAAGTTGAAAAGCTCCAAACGTGTATGTCTAATGTATTAATTATACACAATGTATAACGCTGAAATACCAGAAGTCTTCATTCAGAATTTGAAAATGGAGTGCTAAGAAAAAGCCAAAGTCTATTGGCCCAATCGAGATCAGAGTTGGAAGGAAATGTGGCCAAAAGTACTTATGGCTAAAAATAAGAGGTGAGAAAGGGAGCAACGGGATCACGATATAACCAATGCCCTTAGCCTGTCTTGAAGATTGAGAATTGCGTTTATTCCAAGGGCACAATTTTCACAAGGTTTACTGACGGTAAATGATCAATAAAATGCGTTTAATATTATCTAGTAACGCAAGTCTTATTTATTTCAACAAGGGATCTCTTTCATCAAATAGCCAAGTAACAAAATGTAATCTCAATACAAAATTTAGTGATAATCAATGAGCATCAATTGTAGTAATTCCTTCGGAGGCTCTTTTAAAACAAGACTTATTTGAAATTGGGCTCTAATTTGTCAATTTCTATTTTACATATTCCGCTTTCTCTCCTCTTAAGCTGTAGGTATTATGGAGAAATTTGCATTGCCACACTTTCACATGTAATTCGCATCAAGTTCATTACTTTCCGGGCATTTTTGCACATTCTTAATAATATCACATTAGACAAAATTGGCCCCTTGATTTCCCTGCTTGATTGTATATTGGGGCCTTAAATATGCCCATGGGAACCACTTGGGGTTGCTGAAATTGGAATTACTCAATTTGACTAATATTTGATTTAACATCAAGGTTAGCACTTGCTTTTTGTGTCAAGGAAGCAAACGGCCCAACATAGCTGTAGTTCTGTAAACACTAAGGAAGTTAAGTAAGTGGAAGAAAATAATGAATGAGAATTTAAGTAAAGTAAGAAATTGGATGAGTTTGTTGCGCAGTAATTGCCGACCTTGATGCAGAGTCGCTACAAATGCCACCAGCCATTCTGTTGTGTGGGTCATTTGATTAACAAGGCGGAAGTATATCGAGAAAATGAGAAAGAATTGACTTAGAACATGAGTTTACTATAATCCTCACGCACTTCGTCATTTCGAACAAGAAAGGGAAGGAAAAGGGGTTGTTGCAGTGCCCCTAGTTCTCTGCACGGTAAACTCAAAATACATGAATTGGGTACGAGGACATCCGGCTTTTAAATAAGTGCCACAGTTCTTCCATAGGTCTGTTTGTTTACACATTTCTCTCATTTCGCGCAGTTAACACACTAAAACTAGAAATCCATTTCTTCAACAGCCAAGAATATGACCTGATATTAATTTGCGGTTCTGGGCGTAACAATCTCCTTCCCTACAACATACCAGGTAGTGTGGTGCACCGCCAAAATATGCAGCGCTCTAAAGCTGTGTAGTTCATGCATATGCGGAACAGCATAAAGCAATGCTGGAGTACTTGCTCGAGCGCAGGCTATGGAATGAATTCAATTTCTCACTCTCTCTCTCTCTCTCTCTCTCTCGTGTCGACGTTTATGCGCGTTGCTACATTGTGTGCATTTATGTATCTGTGTCTTGCCTTGAAGCCTGTGAATGTGTATGAGGAGACGCTGGTCTCCTTGTATGCAAACAAAGCATTAATGTTGGCTGCTATCTAGTAATCAGCAACATATCACTATCATCAGCTGATGCTATGTCCGAATCAAAGCTTGTTGTGCTTAATAAGCTGCCTCACATCCACGATAATGCAGTTCGTTCGCAGTGTTGCGTGCTGCAACGTAGTAGGTTCGAAACATCTATAAGCCGCACACCGAAGATATGCATGAGTGGAGTGAATTAGCAGTAGTCGCGAGTATTATGAGAGAGCATATTTTGTTGGCGGTGGTGGCGAGTACGATGAGTATTTCGCTCGCTTGCTCTCCACTTACACAGCCGTCGCTCTCGATGGGTTGTAGGCAATGCGCCAATGTGTGTTCGCATGCCGAACCCGAGCTTTTGTGTGTTGCTGTGGGAAATCCAGCAATTTGTGTCAACGGTCAGTCAACGGACGGAGGTGCAATGGCGTGGAACCTCGCTCATCAGCGGCATGGCAGCAATGAGCTACTGTTGTGTGAATGTGCTTTTTTCCCAGTGCTGTTTGTCTGCGCGATACAGCGGGTGAGTGGGTACGAGGGTATGGCCTCCGTGACGTTATTGGCAGAAAGAGCAGCTCTGTATAAATCGTGTGGGCCAGCAAGAATTCTGTCGGCGGCAACGGCAATCAGCTTGGCTCACTCGTGAGTACATTTGGATAAGCTCGACTATATTTGCATTCATCCACTTTGGTGCATTACTGCCAGCTCTTGTAAATGTGTAACTATCAACGCTATACCCGCAGTCCATATGTTATAAATATATCTTTTCTCCAGTAGGCTGCCGGTTCCGTCTAATATCCTAGTGGTATGTTTGCGTATTTGTTGCTTGCATCAGATATGCCAATCCATATCCGCAGAGGTGAAATAGCGCGTGTGCTTTTGTAGCGCACCAGTGGTGTCATGGACCTCATGTGCGAGGCGTAAGACGTGGAAATGATGGCAACGCCAGCGTTGCCTCTTTATGCGCCCCACTATTTGTCAAGATTTTACAGCTATTGCGATTTGTCAAATTGTTGCATAGTACACGTGGTAATTTCAGTTAGGGGGGTTTGTTTTAATCGGCACGTGGAACAGCTTTAAGGGCCACATTTGGAGACATGTCATGTTTATTATCGTTCTACGCGACGACGTCTTCGGATATCTTTGTGGTTAGGCTTTAAGCTAAAATCGCAAATATTTTTACGAATTTTCAAAAATTTCCATTACAAATTCCTTGCAAAGAATCCTGTTCAGCCAGACAGTTTTGTTTTAAAGGGCATTTACTGATTTTATGAAATACGCGAATTCTACTCTAGATGCTTTCTTTTGACGATTACAGCAACAAATTAAAATTATTGAGAGGTTCAATTTCAACTTCAATATTAGTACTTGAATTGGTCTACATATGCTCGGATAAGGAATTTGCTAGTGGACACAAATCGCACAAATCATGAAGTTCTGGGTTTGCTTCTTCTCCGAGAATAATTCGGCTTGCTTTCCCGTTTTCCCTCTGCTATCTTACGCTCCCAATATGTGCGGTTGATAAGACAAATGGAAATCCATGGCCGCTAAATATTCCTTTTTCAAGCTTATGAAGACCACTTCAACTACCTATACTGAAGTTGAAATCGAACCTCTTAATAATTTTAATTTGTCTTAAAAGTAAAGAAAGATCATTGCTGTAATCGTCAAAAGGACTCTAAAGTGGTTCTGAGTGAAGTAAACGCTTGCAATACTATATGGTACGTGGTGCTGGCAACTGTGTGGCCCACCACCAGCCTATGCAATGCTCTAGTGTTGTGTATGCAGAGGCAAAATGCCTAGTGGCCGATGCCGGAAAGTTGACATATTTGGAGTGAGCCTATATGTTCCTATATGAGGTGTGTGGTCCGATTAAAAGACTAATGATACGCACGTGTATTTGTTGCTTGCACCAGACGTGCTGGACAATATTGCAGGAGGTGGAAAAGTGTATGCGTTTTTGTGGCGCTCCAGTGGTGTGCTTGGTGCTCCTGTGAAGGCCAGAAAACGTTTGGATGTTGGTAGCGCATGTTGGCTTGTTTGCATGCCAATGGATGCTGCTCTTAAAAACGCGTTCATGGGTAGAAGGTACGTTTAGTTTGAACAAAGGCTATCGTAAATTGAATGAAACGTTTAATTCAATTATTCTTTTCAAGAAAAGCCAGAAATTTGAACAGCAAAACTTCTTCCATACGGTGTTTAAATTATCACCTGTCTGATAAAAAAATAAGTGTATATAAAGGAGATAGGTAGTTCGGCATAGTAGGAATATATACTATGATAATTCCCCCTATAAATGTATTGCGAAGATACCGGTGAAAATAGATAATAAATAACAACCACAATTTGAGTCATGCAAGATTTAGCGATAATAAGAACCCAGAGTTACTCATAATTATACAGCTAATTTTTTTCGATTCCAGATGAATGTTACACTTTCTATCCCAATGGGGAAAAAGACAAATTTCCAGTGATTCTCCACGTGAATGACTTTTTTCTTACTTTGAGTCTGGAAAGTCACTGGAAGTGTTGCGGCACATTGTCACAGCTTCTCGATGTTAACTTAATTGCACGCCTTTGTTAAAATGCTAAAGGTTAACCCAAAGTGGGATGATTGGAGTGTCTTATTGCATTACTTGAGTGAATTAATGAGAGAAGTCATGCAAAGGGGGTTTGTTTGCAACAAAAAACTTGGAAAAATAACTGACCTTGATCTAGGTTAACCAACCAATGACAGAACTAAATGTAAAATAAGGAGATAAAAGTTGGGGCTGGGGATTTAAGCTGAAGTCGATCTGAGCTGTTACTAATAGAGCGGCAGTATGCCTGTTGTATGAAGTCAAATCACAATGTTGCCAGCTCAAGTCATATCAGGATAACGTTATCACAGCGTATGTCAAGTATTTCATAATGCCTGCCGAAATCACTATTGTATTGAGCTACGACCCGTAAAAGCTGAAATGGTCAACACTCAGCCAGCTTCAAACTATCCTGAGAAATTGAACATGCAATTCTATTGAAAGAGGCTATAATTCGGTGATCTGTACTCAATAGTTTTAACACATATCCAATGCACAAAGGCGAGTTTCTTAGGGCATACTGTGTAGTTTAAATGAGGAAAGGATGTAACAATATCATAATGAGTGTCGCGTTGGGTCTGTTTAAGCACTTCAAAAGGGTAAAAATGCACCAATAACTTACAATTATCTAAGTCCCATTGACACTTCCCTCCTGTGTTTTAATGGAAATAGTTAACAGTACTCAATGTGTAGGAGACCACACTTCATTTGGAAATAGTAGTGAAATGAGGGTATGGGATGGAAAGATGGATAATTGAAGGAAATTCAATGACTTAGAAACCAGTAAATATACAGTCTTATACTACCGTTGTTTGTTTAATCTCGTATTTGCTCAAGACCAAACAGAGGGCCTATCTTATTTCTCTTGATCTTTAATAAGACCTATTCAAATTCCACTTGCCTCTTCTTCACCTCTACCCTCTTATCCTTTTCTAGCCATCTCTAATTGGTTAATATGGTATTAAGAAGTGAGAGGGCCCGAGTAGAAGAGGTGATTGAAGAGTCATGCTTCATTTGAAACTAAGATCAATCCTAAGGTAAACTACTTTTACAAACTGACTGCACTGTTGGGAGTCAGCCCATTTTGATCGACTAAGTTGTCTAGGCATAAGAAGTTTCGATGCCAAGACAAATAAATATTAACACAGAAAATTGCGCCCAAAAACACCATTATAACAAAAGGCAATGAACTATATCAAAGAAATGGCGAGAGAAGAATGCGCCTAAATCGGCATCTCTGAAATTCATAATATGTGCTTGGGCTCTTTTACATACTTCTCTGCAGAACACTGAAAGACGTTATAGATGGCAGATTCTGCGGCACGCTCCAAAAGATCTGATTAAATGCATCCTTCCGGAGGTTCCTCAGAGTCGAGATCATTCTTGAGAATTTCTCTTACTCTCAACCCAGTGGTATCTATTGCAAATTGTGGGTTAAACACTTCAGTTGCTCTTATGCCATTTTTTGAGCAGCAAATCGGCTTGTTGAATTCATTCAGCATTCGAGCGTGCAACGAAGGGTCATGATGGGGAGAATTTTGATAAGCTACTGGATGAAGTGACTGACTTTTACGAAGTTAGCAAGCAAAAGATTATTTTTGAGATGACTTATTGGGTGTTAGAATAAGCTTTCCTTAGGATAAGTGAACGATGACATAAAAGAGCCTAGACTTTGGCAACTTAGTAAAATCTACTGATAGAAGTCAGCAAACCAGCAATTAGATTAAAAGCACCTGAGCACCTCTTCGCTGATACCATAACAGTGTTGGAGAAATTTTAAAGTACATTTAGAGGAAGTAGTAATATTATTGTGCATACGTGGCGTAGGGTGTTCGGTCCCTGTCCACTCTGGGATTAGCTCCTTTGTCTCACCCGCATTAACAGTTAATAATAGAACTTAAGCTGGTCTAACCGTAAAATAAGATATCGTGGAAGCCAATTGACAGATTGTGAGTGTTAGACAGACTATAAGATAAAATGTGATTTACATTAGATTTTGGTGTTGTCGTAAGGGTTAATTTGCCAACCAGTCCAATTGCACTGTGTTTCTATTGTGAGTGAGGAGTGATACAAAACTCTACTCCAAAACATATATTACACACTGGCTGAGGGAAGAAATGGATGGACTATGACAGCTTAAAGTGAGGGTGTTAACGTGTGCTCGAGGAGAAGGAGGAGGTGAAGGTGGAGAGAGAGGAATGCTTCGAAGAATTTCAAGTTCTCCTATTGCCCATTATCAGCAATATCTGCAGGTAGTTCAGGCATGAAAGCACAAACCAAAATATGGGACAGGGTAACTGCGAAATCATATGAACGTGTTTTCCTCGTATTTCTGTATCAAAGATGGCAAAACTATGGGAAATACACACCGATATTTGTATTGATTATTCTAGAGTTCTGGTGAAAGTGTTCGCCTGATTTCCTGGTTTTCCTCGTATTTGACCACCCCCACACTTCTTTCTGGCTCCATTTTTACATTCAAATTAACTGTATCTCTGGTATCCCTCTTCGTCCTGCCTGGCATCATGCTTTCCATTGCTTTGAAAACTCTAACGTTCCAGTTGCTGTCTCATAAAATGCTCACCTGTAGACGATATAATAGGCTTAAATGGCAGCCAATGAGAATGCAGCATTCAAGTTGAGCCAATTGCATCAAAGGAATTGACTGAGGAAGCGAGTTGCATCACACTTGGTCACAATTGTCGAGGGTGATGAGTTTTTCGTGGCATGTGTTTGCATCCACTAATGGCTGAGAGATAACAAGATGAATGTCAAGTATCTCCCTAAGCAGACTACATAGACGTGTGTAAGCTTTACTTTCATAAAAATCTTCATAAAGCAATGAGCCACCATCACTGCTACTTCATTACCGCATGAAGCTAGAAATATATTGTCTTGGTAGTACCTTTATTCACAGTGTTCTCTGTGTTTTGCATGGCTAAACGCGTATATTTCTGTACAGTGCATAACAGTACCTGACGCATAGCCATTAAGACCTCAATTTTTGTTAAGTTGCTTTCCCAGTTCATAAATCAGAATGTACTGGAATAGTCTAGAAGTGATAGTGAATATCCACACCGATGATCGAATTGACCAATAGATGTCGAAGTGCAGCTAGCTGAAAGTGATTAATGTAGTGGTTCAACATGGCATTACTTCACCAAATTCACTCTTCGTGTACCACTAAAATTGACTGACGCTAGTGGCATGGGCTAAACTGACATTAAGAGGCCTCCTTCTACACATCGCGAATGTATTCGGTAGAGTGGGCTTCGTAAACATAGATAAGGCAAATGATGTCCCAGTTGTGTATGTCGATTGAAAATACCAAAATACTTGTTAACTTGATCGCGTCCAGTTTGGACATACTTCACATGGTAGGACCAATATGCCGTACGTCAAGTATATTCAATAATATTACTACTTCCACTCAGTGTAATCTTAAATTTCTACAACATCTTCATGGTGACTAGGTGTTTTAATTCAACTGCAAATTCCATCAGTAGATTCTATCGAGTTGCCAAAGTCTAGGTACTTTTATATTTCCGTTTACTTGAAATAAGAAAAGTGAATTGGACTTTAATTTCCATGATATGCATTGGCTTCTTCAAGCAAAATGGCCCACCGATAGAAGTAAAGATTGAGTTCTTGACTAAAAACACACATTTCTTCTCCATTTTCACTAGTGCCACGTCTGAGCCTTTGGACATTATGTATTTAAATTTACCGAAAAACCAGCTACTAGGCTTCTGTGCAGGAAATTAGCAATTCGCCAATCGTGTACTGGTTTATGTGGAGCATGGACTATCAGCGCCTCGAATAGAATAAGGAATTGGTACATCCTTACTAAACCATATAGCAAAACCATCTTAAATTTCAATCAATATCAGCCATTTATATTAATGAAAATGATGACCATATACCATTGATAGTCAACGAAAAGAATCCGATTAAATCGCAAAATCTTTACTTCGTTCACATTGGTTCTATTTAAATATTAACAGCTTAGTGCTATTTGTTAACAATAGACCTATAAGGGGTTTATTAGCGTTATTGTCATTAGCCCTACTCTTAATGACAAATCGGCTTGAGCCTACGTGTTTGTATAACAATTTGTTTTCAGCGGTGTGCCAAGATCACTTCTTTGTATATAACGATAAAGCAGTCGAACCCAATGATATTGATCTAGTTTATAAACTTCCAGGTGCAATGTGGAAGGAGGAGCATCATGAAGCCTCTCAGGCAAAACTCCGAATTCTGCTACCCTCAACAACGAAAAAATTAACCATTAAGTTTTACTAACCTGATCGCTTGGTTTGTATTGATGAGTATCGAATCTATGATATCTGACTTAGTGCAGGAGAATTTCAATTTTTGGAGGAGAGTCAAACTCCATCAGATCACATTTAAGTCTTCACGAGAAGATTCAAGTGTGAGAATGAATAGTGGTTCGCTAATTCTCACTTTGATTAACTTTCAATGATAATACTTTCCCTTTTGTGTAAATACTTATTTGTCATGGCACCAAATCTTCTCACGTCTAGCCAACTCAGTCGGTCGAAATGAGCTGTCTCCTAACATCGCAGTAATAATATCACTGACGCAAATTGATCAGGGCTAACATTTACATAGCCCAATGCTGTGTGTCCAATACTCCACTCATCCATCTCAACTTTCATTCTTTTGATTCGCAGATTGTTGTTGCATACTTTGACTTAACTGAGTCAGTTTTTAAAAGTAGTTGAACTTAGGATTAAAGCCATCTTAGATGTAATCGCAACAGTGAAGTACATGGAAGCTTTAGAAGGAGGTCAGACTCGGTTTTTCGACTGCTTACAAGACATCGATCTCAAGGACATCACATTCACCACTAGTAATAAATTAATACCGACTTTTTTCTTACTTTGAGTCTGGAAAGTCACTGGAAGTGTTGCGGCACATTGTCACAGCTTCTCGATGTTAACTTAATTGCACGCCTTTGTTAAAATGCCTTTGTTCACCTTTGTTAAATGGTGAAAGAGTGGCATTCAATTTCATCTCCTGCCATACACAATGTGAGGACACGATTGACATGTAAATGTGATGACATGGTGTATGAGGCACTTGGATTTGCAAAGTGGGCATAGAGGGAGGAGTACATGGAATGGGTGAGTGAGTTGTGACATAGGTGAAAATGCGAGTCACTGTGATAAATGGTGAAAGAGTGGCACTCAAGTGCATCTCCTCTCATACACAAGGTGAGGTCATGATTGACCTGTGAATGTGATGAAATGGTGTAAAAGGCACTTGGATTTGCAAAGTGGGCATAGAGGGAGGAGTACGTGGAATGGGTGAGTGAGTTGTGACAGAGTGGAAAATGCGAATACAGGCCAACGAATCGAAATATTTTGTGCTCTCTTTTTATAATTTATTATAATGCAAAAGAATGAACTTTAAAAGGCGCGTTTCCTACCCTAAACTAATAAACACTTAGAGTAGTGTCCCGAGAGTGGGTTTAAAATTTGGAAATTAGTTTTCACTATCATGATGGTGCATGATGGTTACGGTCAACTGGATGATACGCGTGTCAAACACTTTCCCTACTTCCTCTATCTGGCAAGTACAAATGGCACACGTTTCAATTGTAGGAAATATCACAATTGGGGGCATGCCGAACCCGAGCTTTTGTGTGTTGCTGTGGGAAATCCAGCAATTTGTGTCAACGGTCAGTCAACGGACGGAGGTGCAATGGCGTGGAACCTCGCTCATCAGCGGCATGGCAGCAATGAGCTACTGTTGTGTGAATGTGCTTTTTTCCCAGTGCTGTTTGTCTGCGCGATACAGCGGGTGAGTGGGTACGAGGGTATGGCCTCCGTGACGTTATTGGCAGAAAGAGCAGCTCTGTATAAATCGTGTGGGCCAGCAAGAATTCTGTCGGCGGCAACGGCAATCACCACCAGCCTATGCAATGCTCTAATGTTGTGTATGCAGAGGCAAAATGCCTAGTGGCCGATGCCGGAAAGTTGACATATTTGGAGTGAGCCTATATGTTCCTATATGAGGTGTGTGGTCCGATTAAAAGACTAATGATACGCACGTGTATTTGTTGCTTGCACCAGACGTGCTGGACAATATTGCAGGAGGTGGAAAAGTGTATGCGTTTTTGTGGCGCTCCAGTGGTGTGCTTGGTGCTCCTGTGAAGGCCAGAAAACGTTTGGATGTTGGTAGCGCATGTTGGCTTGTTTGCATGCCAATGGATGCTGCTCTTAAAAACGCGTTCATGGGTAGAAGGTACGTTTAGTTTGAACAAAGGCTATCGTAAATTGAATGAAACGTTTAATTCAATTATTCTTTTCAAGAAAAGCCAGAAATTTGAACAGCAAAACTTCTTCCATACGGTGTTTAAATTATCACCTGTCTGATAAAAAAATAAGTGTATATAAAGGAGATAGGTAGTTCGGCATAGTAGGAATATATACTATGATAATTCCCCCTATAAATGTATTGCGAAGATACCGGTGAAAATAGATAATAAATAACAACCACAATTTGAGTCATGCAAGATTTAGCGATAATAAGAACCCAGAGTTACTCATAATTATACAGCTAATTTTTTTCGATTCCAGATGAATGTTACACTTTCTATCCCAATGGGGAAAAAGACAAATTTCCAGTGATTCTCCACGTGAATGACTCCATTGAATTCGCCAGGATTTTTATGACACGTGTAGAAGAGTTCGTCTTAGTAAAAAGTAGTGCTTTGCCCAGATAGAATAGGAGGTGTAAAACTAATCGGGAATCGGAAAAAATTAGCTGAATAATTCTGACTGACTCAGGATTTTCGATTATCTCAAAAGCTTGCATGACTCAAAACATGCAAAACATTTAAGGGGGGAGTTATCATAGTGTATATTGATATTAAATCTTCTTTATACATTATAATTTTTTATCAGATTGGTGAAATTTAAACACCGTATGGAAAAAATTGTGCTGTTCAAATTTCTGTTTTCCTTGAAAAAATATTGGAATTATACATTTCGTTCAATTTAGGATAGCATTTGTTCAAAGTAAACGTGCTATCTTATAAGGGCATCATCTACTGGCGAGCAAACAAGCAAACTATGCACCATAAGTAGTGGAGAGAACTGTCTGACACTCGATAACACTTGTGAAAGATTGACACCAGACAACATGGCTCAAAGCTGACGCCATCATCACTCAAATATATCTTGCCTGGTCCGCCCTAATGCCCCAGTGATATGCTTGTGTAGTTGCCGCTTGCATCGGATGTGCTGGGAGTATGCAAGGTGGTGGGATAGTGCATTCGCTTTGGTAGCGCAACAGTAGTGTGGAATGGCTGTGATGTACGATGATGGCGTCGCCTTCCTTACGGCCTCACTCTGTGTCGAGTTTGTACACATATATCAATGTGCGAGTTCTTATTACTATTTAATTTTATATAAAATCTTTGTATATATATATATATTACTGCAAATAAGTGATCTCACTATTCCAATTACTAGATTCAGAGTCAGAATCAGTAATTCTTAAATTAGCTGGTTAAATGGTGGATGAAGTGGTGGCACTAAAGCTAACGGTTCAATTACATGCTGAATATTACGCCATTCTTTATAAAAAATTAACTGAATATAAATAGTAAGAAACAAAAGGAAAACGTACTAACTTGTCAGTACAGTTACATTACTTGATGAGAAGGTACATTTTCATCCGTCTACACGGTCGAATAAAGGAATAGAGGGTTTCATATTCAGCGCCATTGTTACCAATGCACTTGCAAAAGTAAGGTTTAAAATAATCGAACTATCTTCATAGGAGCAGGGCCATCTTATGATGCTCATCGATGTGCTCAGTTAAATCCTTGTATATTGCTGGTGTTCATAGAACTGTGAATATCAAACTGGAGTTAAACACTCCAACTGCATGCGTATGGTCATACATGGTCATGTATCAAAACGCTGAATTAAAACTTTACTGGCTACACGACGTATCCCATGTCAGCTTTGCACTTGTTTAAATGTATATTTGGAGACTTCCATATGCAGCCGCTTACGTCGGACGGGTAATCAAATTGCGTAAACACGATAACATGAATCGTGTGGCCCTCACTTAGCTTCCTAACATCCGTTTAAGACGAGGTGCATGATGGTTACGGTCAACTGGATGATACGCGTGTCAAACACTTTCCCTACTTCCTCTATCTGGCAAGTACAAATGGCACACGTTTCAATTGTAGGAAATATCACAATTGGGACTAGAGGTAACTATGAATGGGAAATTTCGAATAAGACCTCTAAAAAAAATAAGCCACCTAATCAGAACTGAATTTGAGAGGGAACCGATTTCGCTTGGAATTATAACTGTTCCTCATCTTCATCCGAGTGTAACATCATAACATTGCTGACGTAGTCTCACCTCACTTACTAATTTACATCAATCCTACTAAAGTCACATGTGATAATCAATGATGATATGAATTCATGACGAAATAATGCTATGATCGTTTGCGAACTCGACCACCAGATAGAATGCGAAAATCAGCTTGTAGGTGGATTCAAAAGCACGATACTCTTGGAAATTGAGATGATGGCGAGGCAACAAATTTAGGAACCTTTGGTCATTGATTGCTCCAAATTCCTTACCTATACTTCATGAAAGCACACCCCAAACACAGAATATTTTGCAATTTGGCATGCAAACTCTTAACATTTGTTAATCAACTCGGAATTCACAAGGTTTCCTACATCTCCCCAGGAGCTAGTCAAATGAAGTAAATTATACCTTCTTTCATGCCTTTCTAATCCTTCCCTTTCCACGCATTCTCAAATCAGATCTTCACTTTGTACATTTCTCGCCAAACATTTAATTATGATGGTTGCTAGACGACTCAACTCCCTATAGCAAAATCCCTCCTTCCTTCCCCTCTCCTACTTTTCAACCCTTACCAACTCTCTCATACTCCCTATTTCCAATATACTTGCGATTTTCCATCGAACTAATTTGGGTGGTAGGACTTATCTTATCAATGACTGAGTTACCTCACTCATTATATTGCCATTATTACTCACTATTCTTTAATTTACCTGGATATTACCTACTCCTCTTTCACTTCTATTCAGATATACGTCGTTCTTCCATAACCAACTGCCAATTAGATCAGGAATCTCCACATATGCATACCAGTGAATCTAACTTCCCTTTCCAGTGAGCTAAGAGTGGGAGGCAGCTCTGGCTCACTTACCTAGGATATGGCAATAGGAATTTTAACGACTCACTCGAGTTTGTTTATTGCAGTCTAACTCAACTTTAAAGCCGACGTATCCCATGTCAGCATTGCACTTGTGTAAATGTATATTTGGAGATGTGCATATGCAGCCGCTTACGTCGGACGGGTAATCAAATTGCGTAAACACGATAACATGAATCGTGTGGCCCTCACTTAGCGTCGTAACATGCGCTTAAGATGAGACGCATGATGCTTACGGTCGACTCGATGATACGCGTGCCAAACACTTTCCCTATTTCCTCTTTCTGGAATTATAACTGCTCTCCCTTGCATTTGTCGATATTTCGCCATCGCTAGAGTATAATATTTTCAGGTAGAAGCCTGTTTCACTTACTCGGCCCCACGTCCACGAGAATGGGGTACGCTTGCATTGCTGTGTGTAGTTACGCGATTGGGGAGTGATGACGAGAGGCCGCTCTCCTTCCTTCGGTTGCGTGTGTCCCTGACATGGCAAAATAGGAAATTAAATTACAAGTGTGTATTTACGAGAACTTAACGCAGTTGCGCTTTATTTATTTCTTTATATCTAATATTTATATTTAAATGTATATATAAGCATTATATATATATATATATATATTAAGTATATTATATATATATATATTAAATAATATAATATATATTACATAATTTTTATTAAAATATATATTTTAAAATTTAAATCTTATATTTAATGTTTTATGATGATAAGAAGGATTGAAGTAATTCGCACTACTCTTGATTCTTAACAATGCACTTGTAAAGAATAATGTTGAAATATGTGAATTGTCTCCGCAGACTTTATGAGAAAGTCCTGCTCCTATGGAAACAGTCCCCATATTTTGCCTTTTGTATCTGTGTTGATTTAAAGTGCTTCAATTGTGTGTTACATGTGTGTGCTGGCGGCCCCTCGGAGCGAAAGGGCAGGGAAATATGAATAATTGGAGGAAATATTAAGACTTAGAAACCGGTAAGTATACGCGCCGTATGTTCAATAAAAGGCGACATTAATTCATTTTATCGCAGTGAATATGACGACCTTGAGATCGATGTACAAGTACAAATGGCACACGTTTCAATTGTAGGAAATATCACAATTGGGACTAGAGGTAACTATGAATGGGAAATTTCGAATAAGACCTCTAAAAAAAATAAGCCACCTAATCAGAACTGAATTTGAGAGGGAACCGATTTCGCTTGGAATTATAACTGTTCCTCATCTTCATCCGAGTGTAACATCATAACATTGCTGACGTAGTCTCACCTCACTTACTAATTTACATCAATCCTACTAAAGTCACATGTGATAATCAATGATGATATGAATTCATGACGAAATAATGCTATGATCGTTTGCGAACTCGACCACCAGATAGAATGCGAAAATCAGCTTGTAGGTGGATTCAAAAGCACGATACTCTTGGAAATTGAGATGATGGCGAGGCAACAAATTTAGGAACCTTTGGTCATTGATTGCTCCAAATTCCTTACCTATACTTCATGAAAGCACACCCCAAACACAGAATATTTTGCAATTTGGCATGCAAACTCTTAACATTTGTTAATCAACTCGGAATTCACAAGGTTTCCTACATCTCCCCAGGAGCTAGTCAAATGAAGTAAATTATACCTTCTTTCATGCCTTTCTAATCCTTCCCTTTCCACGCATTCTCAAATCAGATCTTCACTTTGTACATTTCTCGCCAAACATTTAATTATGATGGTTGCTAGACGACTCAACTCCCTATAGCAAAATCCCTCCTTCCTTCCCCTCTCCTACTTTTCAACCCTTACCAACTCTCTCATACTCCCTATTTCCAATATACTTGCGATTTTCCATCGAACTAATTTGGGTGGTAGGACTTATCTTATCAATGACTGAGTTACCTCACTCATTATATTGCCATTATTACTCACTATTCTTTAATTTACCTGGATATTACCTACTCCTCTTTCACTTCTATTCAGATATACGTCGTTCTTCCATAACCAACTGCCAATTAGATCAGGAATCTCCACATATGCATACCAGTGAATCTAACTTCCCTTTCCAGTGAGCTAAGAGTGGGAGGCAGCTCTGGCTCACTTACCTAGGATATGGCAATAGGAATTTTAACGACTCACTCGAGTTTGTTTATTGCAGTCTAACTCAACTTTAAAGCCGACGTATCCCATGTCAGCATTGCACTTGTGTAAATGTATATTTGGAGATGTGCATATGCAGCCGCTTACGTCGGACGGGTAATCAAATTGCGTAAACACGATAACATGAATCGTGTGGCCCTCACTTAGCGTCGTAACATGCGCTTAAGATGAGACGCATGATGCTTACGGTCGACTCGATGATACGCGTGCCAAACACTTTCCCTATTTCCTCTTTCTGGAATTATAACTGCTCTCCCTTGCATTTGTCGATATTTCGCCATCGCTAGAGTATAATATTTTCAGGTAGAAGCCTGTTTCACTTACTCGGCCCCACGTCCACGAGAATGGGGTACGCTTGCATTGCTGTGTGTAGTTACGCGATTGGGGAGTGATGACGAGAGGCCGCTCTCCTTCCTTCGGTTGCGTGTGTCCCTGACATGGCAAAATAGGAAATTAAATTACAAGTGTGTATTTACGAGAACTTAACGCAGTTGCGCTTTATTTATTTCTTTATATCTAATATTTATATTTAAATGTATATATAAGCATTATATATATATATATATATATATATTAAGTATATTATATATATATATATTAAATAATATAATATATATTACATAATTTTTATTAAAATATATATTTTAAAATTTAAATCTTATATTTAATGTTTTATGATGATAAGAAGGATTGAAGTAATTCGCACTACTCTTGATTCTTAACAATGCACTTGTAAAGAATAATGTTGAAATATGTGAATTGTCTCCGCAGACTTTATGAGAAAGTCCTGCTCCTATGGAAACAGTCCCCATATTTTGCCTTTTGTATCTGTGTTGATTTAAAGTGCTTCAATTGTGTGTTACATGTGTGTGCTGGCGGCCCCTCGGAGCGAAAGGGCAGGGAAATATGAATAATTGGAGGAAATATTAAGACTTAGAAACCGGTAAGTATACGCGCCGTATGTTCAATAAAAGGCGACATTAATTCATTTTATCGCAGTGAATATGACGACCTTGAGATCGATGTACAAGTACAAATGGCACACGTTTCAATTGTAGGAAATATCACAATTGGGACTAGAGGTAACTATGAATGGGAAATTTCGAATAAGACCTCTAAAAAAAATAAGCCACCTAATCAGAACTGAATTTGAGAGGGAACCGATTTCGCTTGGAATTATAACTGTTCCTCATCTTCATCCGAGTGTAACATCATAACATTGCTGACGTAGTCTCACCTCACTTACTAATTTACATCAATCCTACTAAAGTCACATGTGATAATCAATGATGATATGAATTCATGACGAAATAATGCTATGATCGTTTGCGAACTCGACCACCAGATAGAATGCGAAAATCAGCTTGTAGGTGGATTCAAAAGCACGATACTCTTGGAAATTGAGATGATGGCGAGGCAACAAATTTAGGAACCTTTGGTCATTGATTGCTCCAAATTCCTTACCTATACTTCATGAAAGCACACCCCAAACACAGAATATTTTGCAATTTGGCATGCAAACTCTTAACATTTGTTAATCAACTCGGAATTCACAAGGTTTCCTACATCTCCCCAGGAGCTAGTCAAATGAAGTAAATTATACCTTCTTTCATGCCTTTCTAATCCTTCCCTTTCCACGCATTCTCAAATCAGATCTTCACTTTGTACATTTCTCGCCAAACATTTAATTATGATGGTTGCTAGACGACTCAACTCCCTATAGCAAAATCCCTCCTTCCTTCCCCTCTCCTACTTTTCAACCCTTACCAACTCTCTCATACTCCCTATTTCCAATATACTTGCGATTTTCCATCGAACTAATTTGGGTGGTAGGACTTATCTTATCAATGACTGAGTTACCTCACTCATTATATTGCCATTATTACTCACTATTCTTTAATTTACCTGGATATTACCTACTCCTCTTTCACTTCTATTCAGATATACGTCGTTCTTCCATAACCAACTGCCAATTAGATCAGGAATCTCCACATATGCATACCAGTGAATCTAACTTCCCTTTCCAGTGAGCTAAGAGTGGGAGGCAGCTCTGGCTCACTTACCTAGGATATGGCAATAGGAATTTTAACGACTCACTCGAGTTTGTTTATTGCAGTCTAACTCAACTTTAAAGCCGACGTATCCCATGTCAGCATTGCACTTGTGTAAATGTATATTTGGAGATGTGCATATGCAGCCGCTTACGTCGGACGGGTAATCAAATTGCGTAAACACGATAACATGAATCGTGTGGCCCTCACTTAGCGTCGTAACATGCGCTTAAGATGAGACGCATGATGCTTACGGTCGACTCGATGATACGCGTGCCAAACACTTTCCCTATTTCCTCTTTCTGGAATTATAACTGCTCTCCCTTGCATTTGTCGATATTTCGCCATCGCTAGAGTATAATATTTTCAGGTAGAAGCCTGTTTCACTTACTCGGCCCCACGTCCACGAGAATGGGGTACGCTTGCATTGCTGTGTGTAGTTACGCGATTGGGGAGTGATGACGAGAGGCCGCTCTCCTTCCTTCGGTTGCGTGTGTCCCTGACATGGCAAAATAGGAAATTAAATTACAAGTGTGTATTTACGAGAACTTAACGCAGTTGCGCTTTATTTATTTCTTTATATCTAATATTTATATTTAAATGTATATATAAGCATTATATATATATATATATATTAAGTATATTATATATATATATATTAAATAATATAATATATATTACATAATTTTTATTAAAATATATATTTTAAAATTTAAATCTTATATTTAATGTTTTATGATGATAAGAAGGATTGAAGTAATTCGCACTACTCTTGATTCTTAACAATGCACTTGTAAAGAATAATGTTGAAATATGTGAATTGTCTCCGCAGACTTTATGAGAAAGTCCTGCTCCTATGGAAACAGTCCCCATATTTTGCCTTTTGTATCTGTGTTGATTTAAAGTGCTTCAATTGTGTGTTACATGTGTGTGCTGGCGGCCCCTCGGAGCGAAAGGGCAGGGAAATATGAATAATTGGAGGAAATATTAAGACTTAGAAACCGGTAAGTATACGCGCCGTATGTTCAATAAAAGGCGACATTAATTCATTTTATCGCAGTGAATATGACGACCTTGAGATCGATGTACAAGTACAAATGGCACACGTTTCAATTGTAGGAAATATCACAATTGGGACTAGAGGTAACTATGAATGGGAAATTTCGAATAAGACCTCTAAAAAAAATAAGCCACCTAATCAGAACTGAATTTGAGAGGGAACCGATTTCGCTTGGAATTATAACTGTTCCTCATCTTCATCCGAGTGTAACATCATAACATTGCTGACGTAGTCTCACCTCACTTACTAATTTACATCAATCCTACTAAAGTCACATGTGATAATCAATGATGATATGAATTCATGACGAAATAATGCTATGATCGTTTGCGAACTCGACCACCAGATAGAATGCGAAAATCAGCTTGTAGGTGGATTCAAAAGCACGATACTCTTGGAAATTGAGATGATGGCGAGGCAACAAATTTAGGAACCTTTGGTCATTGATTGCTCCAAATTCCTTACCTATACTTCATGAAAGCACACCCCAAACACAGAATATTTTGCAATTTGGCATGCAAACTCTTAACATTTGTTAATCAACTCGGAATTCACAAGGTTTCCTACATCTCCCCAGGAGCTAGTCAAATGAAGTAAATTATACCTTCTTTCATGCCTTTCTAATCCTTCCCTTTCCACGCATTCTCAAATCAGATCTTCACTTTGTACATTTCTCGCCAAACATTTAATTATGATGGTTGCTAGACGACTCAACTCCCTATAGCAAAATCCCTCCTTCCTTCCCCTCTCCTACTTTTCAACCCTTACCAACTCTCTCATACTCCCTATTTCCAATATACTTGCGATTTTCCATCGAACTAATTTGGGTGGTAGGACTTATCTTATCAATGACTGAGTTACCTCACTCATTATATTGCCATTATTACTCACTATTCTTTAATTTACCTGGATATTACCTACTCCTCTTTCACTTCTATTCAGATATACGTCGTTCTTCCATAACCAACTGCCAATTAGATCAGGAATCTCCACATATGCATACCAGTGAATCTAACTTCCCTTTCCAGTGAGCTAAGAGTGGGAGGCAGCTCTGGCTCACTTACCTAGGATATGGCAATAGGAATTTTAACGACTCACTCGAGTTTGTTTATTGCAGTCTAACTCAACTTTAAAGCCGACGTATCCCATGTCAGCATTGCACTTGTGTAAATGTATATTTGGAGATGTGCATATGCAGCCGCTTACGTCGGACGGGTAATCAAATTGCGTAAACACGATAACATGAATCGTGTGGCCCTCACTTAGCGTCGTAACATGCGCTTAAGATGAGACGCATGATGCTTACGGTCGACTCGATGATACGCGTGCCAAACACTTTCCCTATTTCCTCTTTCTGGAATTATAACTGCTCTCCCTTGCATTTGTCGATATTTCGCCATCGCTAGAGTATAATATTTTCAGGTAGAAGCCTGTTTCACTTACTCGGCCCCACGTCCACGAGAATGGGGTACGCTTGCATTGCTGTGTGTAGTTACGCGATTGGGGAGTGATGACGAGAGGCCGCTCTCCTTCCTTCGGTTGCGTGTGTCCCTGACATGGCAAAATAGGAAATTAAATTACAAGTGTGTATTTACGAGAACTTAACGCAGTTGCGCTTTATTTATTTCTTTATATCTAATATTTATATTTAAATGTATATATAAGCATTATATATATATATATATATATATTAAGTATATTATATATATATATATTAAATAATATAATATATATTACATAATTTTTATTAAAATATATATTTTAAAATTTAAATCTTATATTTAATGTTTTATGATGATAAGAAGGATTGAAGTAATTCGCACTACTCTTGATTCTTAACAATGCACTTGTAAAGAATAATGTTGAAATATGTGAATTGTCTCCGCAGACTTTATGAGAAAGTCCTGCTCCTATGGAAACAGTCCCCATATTTTGCCTTTTGTATCTGTGTTGATTTAAAGTGCTTCAATTGTGTGTTACATGTGTGTGCTGGCGGCCCCTCGGAGCGAAAGGGCAGGGAAATATGAATAATTGGAGGAAATATTAAGACTTAGAAACCGGTAAGTATACGCGCCGTATGTTCAATAAAAGGCGACATTAATTCATTTTATCGCAGTGAATATGACGACCTTGAGATCGATGTTTTGTAAACGATCGGAAAGTTTGGAGTGGACTCCCTCTAAGGCTTCTATGAACTCCCATGTTGTGTTTGCGCCTAAGGTACCTTTAATCCTAAGGCAAACTACTTTTACAAACTGACTGCGCTGTTGGGAGTCAGCCCATTTTGATCGACTGAGTTGGCTAGGCATAAGAAGTTTCGATGCCAAGACAAATAAATATTAACACAGAAAATTGCTCCCAAAAACACCATTATAACAAAAGGCAATGAACAATATCAAAGAAATGGCGAGAGAATAATTCGCCTAAATCGATTGCGCACAAAATTTCATGAAACATATTGATGCGAACTCACACATTCAAAGTACACCTCTTTGCCCACTTTTCAAATGCAAGTGAAATACACTATTTCTACACTTTGAAAGGCAATAATGTCAATTGCCCAGTGTCTCGTTGCCATCAAGTTCGCAATTTAAGAGCTTGATAAGCAAATCTATTAGGAAAGAAAACTAACGAACAGAAAGGTGTCTCTAAAGTGTCACGCATAGGTGATGAATGTGAATATTAGGGGAATTTAACAAACAGGTAACATTTTCCGCCGAATTCACGATACTGCAAAGCAAACAATTCTCTCTACCACTTTCACAATTTTTAACTGCATATAGTCGTTGTTAGAAAAATAATTATTAATCACCAGTTCTCAAACATTCTGTGGTGTCATTAAAATATACTCAATTGTAATCTGATTAAATCCACAATATTGTACTATTCTTCTATCAAACTTGCAATGAACCAAACACATTGAAGTGATGTCTATTGCTCAAGTAGAGATTATCATACCTGTCTACCAAGTGATCATTCGAAGAAACCCCTAATTGATTGTCTAATGGTTAACGCCTTACGTCCACTTGCCAACGCAATTGCCACTGAGCAAATCGATCTAACAATTTAAGAGCACCTTTATAAATCACGCTGTGATACATAAATAAACTAAGTAATTTCAAAGTTGAAAAGCTCCAAACGTGTATGTCTAATGTATTAATTATACACAATGTATAACGCTGAAATACCAGAAGTCTTCATTCAGAATTTGAAAATGGAGTGCTAAGAAAAAGCCAAAGTCTATTGGCCCAATCGAGATCAGAGTTGGAAGGAAATGTGGCCAAAAGTACTTATGGCTAAAAATAAGAGGTGAGAAAGGGAGCAACGGGATCACGATATAACCAATGCCCTTAGCCTGTCTTGAAGATTGAGAATTGCGTTTATTCCAAGGGCACAATTTTCACAAGGTTTACTGACGGTAAATGATCAATAAAATGCGTTTAATATTATCTAGTAACGCAAGTCTTATTTATTTCAACAAGGGATCTCTTTCATCAAATAGCCAAGTAACAAAATGTAATCTCAATACAAAATTTAGTGATAATCAATGAGCATCAATTGTAGTAATTCCTTCGGAGGCTCTTTTAAAACAAGACTTATTTGAAATTGGGCTCTAATTTGTCAATTTCTATTTTACATATTCCGCTTTCTCTCCTCTTAAGCTGTAGGTATTATGGAGAAATTTGCATTGCCACACTTTCACATGTAATTCGCATCAAGTTCATTACTTTCCGGGCATTTTTGCACATTCTTAATAATATCACATTAGACAAAATTGGCCCCTTGATTTCCCTGCTTGATTGTATATTGGGGCCTTAAATATGCCCATGGGAACCACTTGGGGTTGCTGAAATTGGAATTACTCAATTTGACTAATATTTGATTTAACATCAAGGTTAGCACTTGCTTTTTGTGTCAAGGAAGCAAACGGCCCAACATAGCTGTAGTTCTGTAAACACTAAGGAAGTTAAGTAAGTGGAAGAAAATAATGAATGAGAATTTAAGTAAAGTAAGAAATTGGATGAGTTTGTTGCGCAGTAATTGCCGACCTTGATGCAGAGTCGCTACAAATGCCACCAGCCATTCTGTTGTGTGGGTCATTTGATTAACAAGGCGGAAGTATATCGAGAAAATGAGAAAGAATTGACTTAGAACATGAGTTTACTATAATCCTCACGCACTTCGTCATTTCGAACAAGAAAGGGAAGGAAAAGGGGTTGTTGCAGTGCCCCTAGTTCTCTGCACGGTAAACTCAAAATACATGAATTGGGTACGAGGACATCCGGCTTTTAAATAAGTGCCACAGTTCTTCCATAGGTCTGTTTGTTTACACATTTCTCTCATTTCGCGCAGTTAACACACTAAAACTAGAAATCCATTTCTTCAACAGCCAAGAATATGACCTGATATTAATTTGCGGTTCTGGGCGTAACAATCTCCTTCCCTACAACATACCAGGTAGTGTGGTGCACCGCCAAAATATGCAGCGCTCTAAAGCTGTGTAGTTCATGCATATGCGGAACAGCATAAAGCAATGCTGGAGTACTTGCTCGAGCGCAGGCTATGGAATGAATTCAATTTCTCACTCTCTCTCTCTCTCTCTCTCTCTCGTGTCGACGTTTATGCGCGTTGCTACATTGTGTGCATTTATGTATCTGTGTCTTGCCTTGAAGCCTGTGAATGTGTATGAGGAGACGCTGGTCTCCTTGTATGCAAACAAAGCATTAATGTTGGCTGCTATCTAGTAATCAGCAACATATCACTATCATCAGCTGATGCTATGTCCGAATCAAAGCTTGTTGTGCTTAATAAGCTGCCTCACATCCACGATAATGCAGTTCGTTCGCAGTGTTGCGTGCTGCAACGTAGTAGGTTCGAAACATCTATAAGCCGCACGCCGAAGATATGCATGAGTGGAGTGAATTAGCAGTAGTCGCGAGTATTATGAGAGAGCATATTTTGTTGGCGGTGGTGGCGAGTACGATGAGTATTTCGCTCGCTTGCTCTCCACTTACACAGCCGTCGCTCTCGATGGGTTGTAGGCAATGCGCCAATGTGTGTTCGCATGCCGAACCCGAGCTTTTGTGTGTTGCTGTGGGAAATCCAGCAATTTGTGTCAACGGTCAGTCAACGGACGGAGGTGCAATGGCGTGGAACCTCGCTCATCAGCGGCATGGCAGCAATGAGCTACTGTTGTGTGAATGTGCTTTTTTCCCAGTGCTGTTTGTCTGCGCGATACAGCGGGTGAGTGGGTACGAGGGTATGGCCTCCGTGACGTTATTGGCAGAAAGAGCAGCTCTGTATAAATCGTGTGGGCCAGCAAGAATTCTGTCGGCGGCAACGGCAATCACCTTGGCTCACTCGTGAGTACATTTGGATAAGCTCGACTATATTTGCATTCATCCACTTTGGTGCATTACTGCCAGCTCTTGTAAATGTGTAACTATCAACGCTATACCCGCAGTCCATATGTTATAAATATATCTTTTCTCCAGTAGGCTGCCGGTTCCGTCTAATATCCTAGTGGTATGTTTGCGTATTTGTTGCTTGCATCAGATATGCCAATCCATATCCGCAGAGGTGAAATAGCGCGTGTGCTTTTGTAGCGCACCAGTGGTGTCATGGACCTCATGTGCGAGGCGTAAGACGTGGAAATGATGGCAACGCCAGCGTTGCCTCTTTATGCGCCCCACTATTTGTCAAGATTTTACAGCTATTGCGATTTGTCAAATTGTTGCATAGTACACGTGGTAATTTCAGTTAGGGGGGTTTGTTTTAATCGGCACGTGGAACAGCTTTAAGGGCCACATTTGGAGACATGTCATGTTTATTATCGTTCTACGCGACGACGTCTTCGGATATCTTTGTGGTTAGGCTTTAAGCTAAAATCGCAAATATTTTTACGAATTTTCAAAAATTTCCATTACAAATTCCTTGCAAAGAATCCTGTTCAGCCAGACAGTTTTGTTTTAAAGGGCATTTACTGATTTTATGAAATACGCGAATTCTACTCTAGACGCTTTCTTTTGACGATTACAGCAACAAATTAAAATTATTGAGAGGTTCAATTTCAACTTCAATATTAGTACTTGAATTGGTCTACATATGCTCGGATAAGGAATTTGCTAGTGGACACGAATCGCACAAATCATGAAGTTCTGGGTTTGCTTCTTCTCCGAGAATAATTCGGCTTGCTTTCCCGTTTTCCCTCTGCTATCTTACGCTCCCAATATGTGCGGTTGATAAGACAAATGGAAATCCATGGCCGCTAAATATTCCTTTTTCAAGCTTATGAAGACCACTTCAACTACCTATACTGAAGTTGAAATCGAACCTCTTAATAATTTTAATTTGTCTTAAAAGTAAAGAAAGATCATTGCTGTAATCGTCAAAAGGACTCTAAAGTGGTTCTGAGTGAAGTAAACGCTTGCAATACTATATGGTACGTGGTGCTGGCAACTGTGTGGCCCACCACCAGCCTATGCAATGCTCTAATGTTGTGTATGCAGAGGCAAAATGCCTAGTGGCCGATGCCGGAAAGTTGACATATTTGGAGTGAGCCTATATGTTCCTATATGAGGTGTGTGGTCCGATTAAAAGACTAATGATACGCACGTGTATTTGTTGCTTGCACCAGACGTGCTGGACAATATTGCAGGAGGTGGAAAAGTGTATGCGTTTTTGTGGCGCTCCAGTGGTGTGCTTGGTGCTCCTGTGAAGGCCAGAAAACGTTTGGATGTTGGTAGCGCATGTTGGCTTGTTTGCATGCCAATGGATGCTGCTCTTAAAAACGCGTTCATGGGTAGAAGGTACGTTTAGTTTGAACAAAGGCTATCGTAAATTGAATGAAACGTTTAATTCAATTATTCTTTTCAAGAAAAGCCAGAAATTTGAACAGCAAAACTTCTTCCATACGGTGTTTAAATTATCACCTGTCTGATAAAAAAATAAGTGTATATAAAGGAGATAGGTAGTTCGGCATAGTAGGAATATATACTATGATAATTCCCCCTATAAATGTATTGCGAAGATACCGGTGAAAATAGATAATAAATAACAACCACAATTTGAGTCATGCAAGATTTAGCGATAATAAGAACCCAGAGTTACTCATAATTATACAGCTAATTTTTTTCGATTCCAGATGAATGTTACACTTTCTATCCCAATGGGGAAAAAGACAAATTTCCAGTGATTCTCCACGTGAATGACTCCATTGAATTCGCCAGGATTTTTATGACACGTGTAGAAGAGTTCGTCTTAGTAAAAAGTAGTGCTTTGCCCAGATAGAATAGGAGGTGTAAAACTAATCGGAAATCGGAAAAAATTAGCTGAATAATTCTGACTGACTCAGGATTTTCGATTATCTCAAAAGCTTGCATGACTCAAAACATGCAAAACATTTAAGGGGGGAGTTATCATAGTGTATATTGATATTAAATCTTCTTTATACATTATAATTTTTTATCAGATTGGTGAAATTTAAACACCGTATGGAAAAAATTGTGCTGTTCAAATTTCTGTTTTCCTTGAAAAAATATTGGAATTATACATTTCGTTCAATTTAGGATAGCATTTGTTCAAAGTAAACGTGCTATCTTATAAGGGCATCATCTACTGGCGAGCAAACAAGCAAACTATGCACCATAAGTAGTGGAGAGAACTGTCTGACACTCGATAACACTTGTGAAAGATTGACACCAGACAACATGGCTCAAAGCTGACGCCATCATCACTCAAATATATCTTGCCTGGTCCGCCCTAATGCCCCAGTGATATGCTTGTGTAGTTGCCGCTTGCATCGGATGTGCTGGGAGTATGCAAGGTGGTGGGATAGTGCATTCGCTTTGGTAGCACAACAGTAGTGTGGAATGGCTGTGATGTACGATGATGGCGTCGCCTTCCTTACGGCCTCACTCTGTGTCGAGTTTGTACACATATATCAATGTGCGAGTTCTTATTACTATTTAATTTTATATAAAATCTTTGTATATATATATATATTACTGCAAATAAGTGATCTCACTATTCCAATTACTAGATTCAGAGTCAGAATCAGTAATTCTTAAATTAGCTGGTTAAATGGTGGATGAAGTGGTGGCACTAAAGCTAACGGTTCAATTACATGCTGAATATTACGCCATTCTTTATAAAAAATTAACTGAATATAAATAGTAAGAAACAAAAGGAAAACGTACTAACTTGTCAGTACAGTTACATTACTTGATGAGAAGGTACATTTTCATCCGTCTACACGGTCGAATAAAGGAATAGAGGGTTTCATATTCAGCGCCATTGTTACCAGTGCACTTGCAAAAGTAAGGTTTAAAATAATCGAACTATCTTCATAGGAGCAGGGCCATCTTATGATGCTCATCGATGTGCTCAGTTAAATCCTTGTATATTGCTGGTGTTCATAGAACTGTGAATATCAAACTGGAGTTAAACACTCCCACTGCATGCGTATGGTCATACATGGTCATGTATCAAAACGCTGAATTAAAACTTTACTGGCTACACAAATAAATATTTTTACAGGGTATAAATTCTTCTGTTTGAGACTATAAGAGTAAAAGAAAATATAAAGTACATTATTATAATATAATATTATAATTATATTATTATAATTTATATTTTCTTTTACTCTTATAGTCTCAAAGAGAAGAATTTATACCCTGTAAAAATAAAGAAAACTTTTACTGAACAGATAGTTTATTGAACATTGCCTTTCTAAGTGCATTAGTAAAAGTGGCGCTGAGTACGAAACTCTCCACTCTTTCATTCGACTGTTAGGCAGAAGAAAAGTGTATCATCTAACAAGTCAAACCAATATCAATGATACTTGCAATTTTATGCAACCTCATGTAACATTTAAGTGTCGGTCGTCTTTAATAAGACCTTTTAGCCACCTGTGATGGCATGAAAAATTAGTATTCTACTCTATCTTATATACAGTTGTATGTTAGAAATAAAATCATTAATTTTCAATATGTGGGTTTTACAATCTGCAATTGTAAGTATAAGAGACACTTAATAATACGATTATTCGAGCGTCTATCATTTTGCAGGATACTGAGTCCTGAGTGTTAGACAGACTATAAGATAAAATGTGATTTACATTAGATTTTGGTGTTGTCGTAAGGGTTAATTTGTCAACCAGTCCAATTGCACTGTGTTTCTATTGTGAGTGAGGAGTGATACAAAACTCTACTCCAAAACATATATTACACACTGGCTGAGGGAAGAAATGGATGGACTATGACAGCTTAAAGTGAGGGTGTTAACGTGTGCTCGAGGAGAAGGAGGAGGTGAAGGTGGAGAGAGAGGAATGCTTCGAAGAATTTCAAGTTCTCCTATTGCCCATTATCAGCAATATCTGCAGGTAGTTCAGGCATGAAAGCACAAACCAAAATATGGGACAGGGTAACTGCGAAATCATATGAACGTGTTTTCCTCGTATTTCTGTATCAAAGATGGCAAAACTATGGGAAATACACACCGATATTTGTATTGATTATTCTAGAGTTCTGGTGAAAGTGTTCGCCTGATTTCCTGGTTTTCCTCGTATTTGACCACCCCCACACTTCTTTCTGGCTCCATTTTTACATTCAAATTAACTGTATCTCTGGTATCCCTCTTCGTCCTGCCTGGCATCATGCTTTCCATTGCTTTGAAAACTCTAACGTTCCAGTTGCTGTCTCATAAAATGCTCACCTGTAGACGATATAATAGGCTTAAATGGCAGCCAATGAGAATGCAGCATTCAAGTTGAGCCAATTGCATCAAAGGAATTGACTGAGGAAGCGAGTTGCATCACACTTGGTCACAATTGTCGAGGGTGATGAGTTTTTCGTGGCATGTGTTTGCATCCACTAATGGCTGAGAGATAACAAGATGAATGTCAAGTATCTCCCTAAGCAGACTACATAGACGTGTGTAAGCTTTACTTTCATAAAAATCTTCATAAAGCAATGAGCCACCATCACTGCTACTTCATTACCGCATGAAGCTAGAAATATATTGTCTTGGTAGTACCTTTATTCACAGTGTTCTCTGTGTTTTGCATGGCTAAACGCGTATATTTCTGTACAGTGCATAACAGTACCTGACGCATAGCCATTAAGACCTCAATTTTTGTTAAGTTGCTTTCCCAGTTCATAAATCAGAATGTACTGGAATAGTCTAGAAGTGATAGTGAATATCCACACCGATGATCGAATTGACCAATAGATGTCGAAGTGCAGCTAGCTGAAAGTGATTAATGTAGTGGTTCAACATGGCATTACTTCACCAAATTCACTCTTCGTGTACCACTAAAATTGACTGACGCTAGTGGCATGGGCTAAACTGACATTAAGAGGCCTCCTTCTACACATCGCGAATGTATTCGGTAGAGTGGGCTCCGTAAACATAGATAAGGCAAATGATGTCCCAGTTGTGTATGTCGATTGAAAATACCAAAATACTTGTTAACTTGATCGCGTCCAGTTTGGACATACTTCACATGGGAGGACCAATATGCCGTACGTCAAGTATATTCAATAATATTACTACTTCCGCTCAGTGTAATCTTAAATTTCTACAACATCTTCATGGTGACTAGGTGTTTTAATTCAACTGCAAATTCCATCAGTAGATTCTATCGAGTTGCCAAAGTCTGGGTACTTTTATAGTTCCGTTTACTTGAAATAAGAAAAGTGAATTGGACTTTAATTTCCATGATATGCATTGGCTTCTTCAAGCAAAATGGCCCACCGATAGAAGTAAAGATTGAGTTCTTGACTAAAAACACACATTTCTTCTCCATTTTCACTAGTGCCACGTCTGAGCCTTTGGACATTATGTATTTAAATTTACCGAAAAACCAGCTACTAGGCTTCTGTGCAGGAAATTAGCAATTCGCCAATCGTGTACTGGTTTATGTGGAGCATGGACTATCAGCGCCTCGAATAGAATAAGGAATTGGTACATCCTTACTAAACCATATAGCAAAACCATCTTAAATTTCAATCAATATCAGCCATTTATATTAATGAAAATGATGACCATATACCATTGATAGTCAACGAAAAGAATCCGATTAAATCGCAAAATCTTTACTTCTTTCACATTGGTTCTTTTTAAATATTAACTGCTTAGTGGTATTTGTTGACAATAGACCTATAAGGGTTCATTAGCGTTATTGTCATTGGCCCTGCTATTACTGACAAAGCGGCTTGAGCCCACGTGATTATATAACAATTTGTTTTCAGCGGTGTGCCAAGTTCACTTCTTTGCGTATAACGATAAAGCAGTCGAACCTAAGGATATTGATCTAGTTTATAAACTTCCAGGTGCAATGTGGAAGGAGGAGCATCATGAAGCCTCTCAGGCAAAACTCCGAATTCTGCTACCCTCAACAATGGAAAAATTAACCTTTACGTTTTACATTTCTGATCGCTTGGCTTGTATCGATGAGTATCGAATCTATGATATATGACTTAGTGCAGGAGAATTTCAATTTTTGGAGGGAAGTCAAAATCCATCAGGTCACATTTAGGTCTTCACGAGAAGCTTCAAGTGTGAGAATGAATAGTGGTTCGCTAATTCTCACTTTGATTAACTTTCAATGATAATACTTTCCCTTTTGTGTAAATACTTATTTGTCATGGCACCAAATCTTCTCACGTCTAGCCAACTCAGTCGGTCGAAATGAGCTGTCTCCTAACATCGCAGTAATAATATCACTGACGCAAATTGATCAGGGCTAACATTTACATAGCCCAATGCTGTGTGTCCAATACTCCACTCATCCATCTCAACTTTCATTCTTTTTGATTCGCAGATTGTTGTTGCATACTTTGACTTAACTGAGTCAGTTTTTAAAAGTAGTTGAACTTAGGATTAAAGCCATCTTAGATGTAATCGCAACAGTGAAGTACATGGAAGCTTTAGAAGGAGGTCAGACTCGGTTTTTCGACTGCTTACAAGACATCGATCTCAAGGACATCACATTCACCACTAGTAATAAATTAATACCGACTTTTTTCTTACTTTGAGTCTGGAAAGTCACTGGAAGTGTTGCGGCACATTGTCACAGCTTCTCGATGTTAACTTAATTGCACGCCTTTGTTAAAATGCCTTTGTTCACCTTTGTTAAATGGTGAAAGAGTGGCATTCAATTTCATCTCCTGCCATACACAATGTGAGGACACGATTGACATGTAAATGTGATGACATGGTGTATGAGGCACTTGGATTTGCAAAGTGGGCATAGAGGGAGGAGTACATGGAATGGGTGAGTGAGTTGTGACATAGGTGAAAATGCGAGTCACTGTGATAAATGGTGAAAGAGTGGCACTCAAGTGCATCTCCTCTCATACACAAGGTGAGGTCATGATTGACCTGTGAATGTGATGAAATGGTGTAAAAGGCACTTGGATTTGCAAAGTGGGCATAGAGGGAGGAGTACGTGGAATGGGTGAGTGAGTTGTGACAGAGTGGAAAATGCGAATACAGGCCAACGAATCGAAATATTTTGTGCTCTCTTTTTATAATTTATTATAATGCAAAAGAATGAACTTTAAAAGGCGCGTTTCCTACCCTAAACTAATAAACACTTAGAGTAGTGTCCCGAGAGTGGGTTTAAAATTTGGAAATTAGTTTTCACTATCATGATGGTGCATGATGGTTACGGTCAACTGGATGATACGCGTGTCAAACACTTTCCCTACTTCCTCTATCTGGCAAGTACAAATGGCACACGTTTCAATTGTAGGAAATATCACAATTGGGGGCATGCCGAACCCGAGCTTTTGTGTGTTGCTGTGGGAAATCCAGCAATTTGTGTCAACGGTCAGTCAACGGACGGAGGTGCAATGGCGTGGAACCTCGCTCATCAGCGGCATGGCAGCAATGAGCTACTGTTGTGTGAATGTGCTTTTTTCCCAGTGCTGTTTGTCTGCGCGATACAGCGGGTGAGTGGGTACGAGGGTATGGCCTCCGTGACGTTATTGGCAGAAAGAGCAGCTCTGTATAAATCGTGTGGGCCAGCAAGAATTCTGTCGGCGGCAACGGCAATCACCACCAGCCTATGCAATGCTCTAATGTTGTGTATGCAGAGGCAAAATGCCTAGTGGCCGATGCCGGAAAGTTGACATATTTGGAGTGAGCCTATATGTTCCTATATGAGGTGTGTGGTCCGATTAAAAGACTAATGATACGCACGTGTATTTGTTGCTTGCACCAGACGTGCTGGACAATATTGCAGGAGGTGGAAAAGTGTATGCGTTTTTGTGGCGCTCCAGTGGTGTGCTTGGTGCTCCTGTGAAGGCCAGAAAACGTTTGGATGTTGGGAGCGCATGTTGGCTTGTTTGCATGCCAATGGATGCTGCTCTTAAAAACGCGTTCATGGGTAGAAGGTACGTTTAGTTTGAACAAAGGCTATCGTAAATTGAATGAAACGTTTAATTCAATTATTCTTTTCAAGAAAAGCCAGAAATTTGAACAGCAAAACTTCTTCCATACGGTGTTTAAATTATCACCTGTCTGATAAAAAAATAAGTGTATATAAAGGAGATAGGTAGTTCGGCATAGTAGGAATATATACTATGATAATTCCCCCTATAAATGTATTGCGAAGATACCGGTGAAAATAGATAATAAATAACAACCACAATTTGAGTCATGCAAGATTTAGCGATAATAAGAACCCAGAGTTACTCATAATTATACAGCTAATTTTTTTCGATTCCAGATGAATGTTACACTTTCTATCCCAATGGGGAAAAAGACAAATTTCCAGTGATTCTCCACGTGAATGACTCCATTGAATTCGCCAGGATTTTTATGACACGTGTAGAAGAGTTCGTCTTAGTAAAAAGTAGTGCTTTGCCCAGATAGAATAGGAGGTGTAAAACTAATCGGGAATCGGAAAAAATTAGCTGAATAATTCTGACTGACTCAGGATTTTCGATTATCTCAAAAGCTTGCATGACTCAAAACATGCAAAACATTTAAGGGGGGAGTTATCATAGTGTATATTGATATTAAATCTTCTTTATACATTATAATTTTTTATCAGATTGGTGAAATTTAAACACCGTATGGAAAAAATTGTGCTGTTCAAATTTCTGTTTTCCTTGAAAAAATATTGGAATTATACATTTCGTTCAATTTAGGATAGCATTTGTTCAAAGTAAACGTGCTATCTTATAAGGGCATCATCTACTGGCGAGCAAACAAGCAAACTATGCACCATAAGTAGTGGAGAGAACTGTCTGACACTCGATAACACTTGTGAAAGATTGACACCAGACAACATGGCTCAAAGCTGACGCCATCATCACTCAAATATATCTTGCCTGGTCCGCCCTAATGCCCCAGTGATATGCTTGTGTAGTTGCCGCTTGCATCGGATGTGCTGGGAGTATGCAAGGTGGTGGGATAGTGCATTCGCTTTGGTAGCGCAACAGTAGTGTGGAATGGCTGTGATGTACGATGATGGCGTCGCCTTCCTTACGGCCTCACTCTGTGTCGAGTTTGTACACATATATCAATGTGCGAGTTCTTATTACTATTTAATTTTATATAAAATCTTTGTATATATATATATTACTGCAAATAAGTGATCTCACTATTCCAATTACTAGATTCAGAGTCAGAATCAGTAATTCTTAAATTAGCTGGTTAAATGGTGGATGAAGTGGTGGCACTAAAGCTAACGGTTCAATTACATGCTGAATATTACGCCATTCTTTATAAAAAATTAACTGAATATAAATAGTAAGAAACAAAAGGAAAACGTACTAACTTGTCAGTACAGTTACATTACTTGATGAGAAGGTACATTTTCATCCGTCTACACGGTCGAATAAAGGAATAGAGGGTTTCATATTCAGCGCCATTGTTACCAATGCACTTGCAAAAGTAAGGTTTAAAATAATCGAACTATCTTCATAGGAGCAGGGCCATCTTATGATGCTCATCGATGTGCTCAGTTAAATCCTTGTATATTGCTGGTGTTCATAGAACTGTGAATATCAAACTGGAGTTAAACACTCCCACTGCATGCGTATGGTCATACATGGTCATGTATCAAAACGCTGAATTAAAACTTTACTGGCTACACGACGTATCCCATGTCAGCTTTGCACTTGTTTAAATGTATATTTGGAGACTTCCATATGCAGCCGCTTACGTCGGACGGGTAATCAAATTGCGTAAACACGATAACATGAATCGTGTGGCCCTCACTTAGCTTCCTAACATCCGTTTAAGACGAGGTGCATGATGGTTACGGTCAACTGGATGATACGCGTGTCAAACACTTTCCCTACTTCCTCTATCTGGCAAGTACAAATGGCACACGTTTCAATTGTAGGAAATATCACAATTGGGACTAGAGGTAACTATGAATGGGAAATTTCGAATAAGACCTCTAAAAAAAATAAGCCACCTAATCAGAACTGAATTTGAGAGGGAACCGATTTCGCTTGGAATTATAACTGTTCCTCATCTTCATCCGAGTGTAACATCATAACATTGCTGACGTAGTCTCACCTCACTTACTAATTTACATCAATCCTACTAAAGTCACATGTGATAATCAATGATGATATGAATTCATGACGAAATAATGCTATGATCGTTTGCGAACTCGACCACCAGATAGAATGCGAAAATCAGCTTGTAGGTGGATTCAAAAGCACGATACTCTTGGAAATTGAGATGATGGCGAGGCAACAAATTTAGGAACCTTTGGTCATTGATTGCTCCAAATTCCTTACCTATACTTCATGAAAGCACACCCCAAACACAGAATATTTTGCAATTTGGCATGCAAACTCTTAACATTTGTTAATCAACTCGGAATTCACAAGGTTTCCTACATCTCCCCAGGAGCTAGTCAAATGAAGTAAATTATACCTTCTTTCATGCCTTTCTAATCCTTCCCTTTCCACGCATTCTCAAATCAGATCTTCACTTTGTACATTTCTCGCCAAACATTTAATTATGATGGTTGCTAGACGACTCAACTCCCTATAGCAAAATCCCTCCTTCCTTCCCCTCTCCTACTTTTCAACCCTTACCAACTCTCTCATACTCCCTATTTCCAATATACTTGCGATTTTCCATCGAACTAATTTGGGTGGTAGGACTTATCTTATCAATGACTGAGTTACCTCACTCATTATATTGCCATTATTACTCACTATTCTTTAATTTACCTGGATATTACCTACTCCTCTTTCACTTCTATTCAGATATACGTCGTTCTTCCATAACCAACTGCCAATTAGATCAGGAATCTCCACATATGCATACCAGTGAATCTAACTTCCCTTTCCAGTGAGCTAAGAGTGGGAGGCAGCTCTGGCTCACTTACCTAGGATATGGCAATAGGAATTTTAACGACTCACTCGAGTTTGTTTATTGCAGTCTAACTCAACTTTAAAGCCGACGTATCCCATGTCAGCATTGCACTTGTGTAAATGTATATTTGGAGATGTGCATATGCAGCCGCTTACGTCGGACGGGTAATCAAATTGCGTAAACACGATAACATGAATCGTGTGGCCCTCACTTAGCGTCGTAACATGCGCTTAAGATGAGACGCATGATGCTTACGGTCGACTCGATGATACGCGTGCCAAACACTTTCCCTATTTCCTCTTTCTGGAATTATAACTGCTCTCCCTTGCATTTGTCGATATTTCGCCATCGCTAGAGTATAATATTTTCAGGTAGAAGCCTGTTTCACTTACTCGGCCCCACGTCCACGAGAATGGGGTACGCTTGCATTGCTGTGTGTAGTTACGCGATTGGGGAGTGATGACGAGAGGCCGCTCTCCTTCCTTCGGTTGCGTGTGTCCCTGACATGGCAAAATAGGAAATTAAATTACAAGTGTGTATTTACGAGAACTTAACGCAGTTGCGCTTTATTTATTTCTTTATATCTAATATTTATATTTAAATGTATATATAAGCATTATATATATATATATATATATATTAAGTATATTATATATATATTAAATAATATAATATATATTACATAATTTTTATTAAAATATATATTTTAAAATTTAAATCTTATATTTAATGTTTTATGATGATAAGAAGGATTGAAGTAATTCGCACTACTCTTGATTCTTAACAATGCACTTGTAAAGAATAATGTTGAAATATGTGAATTGTCTCCGCAGACTTTATGAGAAAGTCCTGCTCCTATGGAAACAGTCCCCATATTTTGCCTTTTGTATCTGTGTTGATTTAAAGTGCTTCAATTGTGTGTTACATGTGTGTGCTGGCGGCCCCTCGGAGCGAAAGGGCAGGGAAATATGAATAATTGGAGGAAATATTAAGACTTAGAAACCGGTAAGTATACGCGCCGTATGTTCAATAAAAGGCGACATTAATTCATTTTATCGCAGTGAATATGACGACCTTGAGATCGATGTACAAGTACAAATGGCACACGTTTCAATTGTAGGAAATATCACAATTGGGACTAGAGGTAACTATGAATGGGAAATTTCGAATAAGACCTCTAAAAAAAATAAGCCACCTAATCAGAACTGAATTTGAGAGGGAACCGATTTCGCTTGGAATTATAACTGTTCCTCATCTTCATCCGAGTGTAACATCATAACATTGCTGACGTAGTCTCACCTCACTTACTAATTTACATCAATCCTACTAAAGTCACATGTGATAATCAATGATGATATGAATTCATGACGAAATAATGCTATGATCGTTTGCGAACTCGACCACCAGATAGAATGCGAAAATCAGCTTGTAGGTGGATTCAAAAGCACGATACTCTTGGAAATTGAGATGATGGCGAGGCAACAAATTTAGGAACCTTTGGTCATTGATTGCTCCAAATTCCTTACCTATACTTCATGAAAGCACACCCCAAACACAGAATATTTTGCAATTTGGCATGCAAACTCTTAACATTTGTTAATCAACTCGGAATTCACAAGGTTTCCTACATCTCCCCAGGAGCTAGTCAAATGAAGTAAATTATACCTTCTTTCATGCCTTTCTAATCCTTCCCTTTCCACGCATTCTCAAATCAGATCTTCACTTTGTACATTTCTCGCCAAACATTTAATTATGATGGTTGCTAGACGACTCAACTCCCTATAGCAAAATCCCTCCTTCCTTCCCCTCTCCTACTTTTCAACCCTTACCAACTCTCTCATACTCCCTATTTCCAATATACTTGCGATTTTCCATCGAACTAATTTGGGTGGTAGGACTTATCTTATCAATGACTGAGTTACCTCACTCATTATATTGCCATTATTACTCACTATTCTTTAATTTACCTGGATATTACCTACTCCTCTTTCACTTCTATTCAGATATACGTCGTTCTTCCATAACCAACTGCCAATTAGATCAGGAATCTCCACATATGCATACCAGTGAATCTAACTTCCCTTTCCAGTGAGCTAAGAGTGGGAGGCAGCTCTGGCTCACTTACCTAGGATATGGCAATAGGAATTTTAACGACTCACTCGAGTTTGTTTATTGCAGTCTAACTCAACTTTAAAGCCGACGTATCCCATGTCAGCATTGCACTTGTGTAAATGTATATTTGGAGATGTGCATATGCAGCCGCTTACGTCGGACGGGTAATCAAATTGCGTAAACACGATAACATGAATCGTGTGGCCCTCACTTAGCGTCGTAACATGCGCTTAAGATGAGACGCATGATGCTTACGGTCGACTCGATGATACGCGTGCCAAACACTTTCCCTATTTCCTCTTTCTGGAATTATAACTGCTCTCCCTTGCATTTGTCGATATTTCGCCATCGCTAGAGTATAATATTTTCAGGTAGAAGCCTGTTTCACTTACTCGGCCCCACGTCCACGAGAATGGGGTACGCTTGCATTGCTGTGTGTAGTTACGCGATTGGGGAGTGATGACGAGAGGCCGCTCTCCTTCCTTCGGTTGCGTGTGTCCCTGACATGGCAAAATAGGAAATTAAATTACAAGTGTGTATTTACGAGAACTTAACGCAGTTGCGCTTTATTTATTTCTTTATATCTAATATTTATATTTAAATGTATATATAAGCATTATATATATATATATATATATATTAAGTATATTATATATATATATTAAATAATATAATATATATTACATAATTTTTATTAAAATATATATTTTAAAATTTAAATCTTATATTTAATGTTTTATGATGATAAGAAGGATTGAAGTAATTCGCACTACTCTTGATTCTTAACAATGCACTTGTAAAGAATAATGTTGAAATATGTGAATTGTCTCCGCAGACTTTATGAGAAAGTCCTGCTCCTATGGAAACAGTCCCCATATTTTGCCTTTTGTATCTGTGTTGATTTAAAGTGCTTCAATTGTGTGTTACATGTGTGTGCTGGCGGCCCCTCGGAGCGAAAGGGCAGGGAAATATGAATAATTGGAGGAAATATTAAGACTTAGAAACCGGTAAGTATACGCGCCGTATGTTCAATAAAAGGCGACATTAATTCATTTTATCGCAGTGAATATGACGACCTTGAGATCGATGTACAAGTACAAATGGCACACGTTTCAATTGTAGGAAATATCACAATTGGGACTAGAGGTAACTATGAATGGGAAATTTCGAATAAGACCTCTAAAAAAAATAAGCCACCTAATCAGAACTGAATTTGAGAGGGAACCGATTTCGCTTGGAATTATAACTGTTCCTCATCTTCATCCGAGTGTAACATCATAACATTGCTGACGTAGTCTCACCTCACTTACTAATTTACATCAATCCTACTAAAGTCACATGTGATAATCAATGATGATATGAATTCATGACGAAATAATGCTATGATCGTTTGCGAACTCGACCACCAGATAGAATGCGAAAATCAGCTTGTAGGTGGATTCAAAAGCACGATACTCTTGGAAATTGAGATGATGGCGAGGCAACAAATTTAGGAACCTTTGGTCATTGATTGCTCCAAATTCCTTACCTATACTTCATGAAAGCACACCCCAAACACAGAATATTTTGCAATTTGGCATGCAAACTCTTAACATTTGTTAATCAACTCGGAATTCACAAGGTTTCCTACATCTCCCCAGGAGCTAGTCAAATGAAGTAAATTATACCTTCTTTCATGCCTTTCTAATCCTTCCCTTTCCACGCATTCTCAAATCAGATCTTCACTTTGTACATTTCTCGCCAAACATTTAATTATGATGGTTGCTAGACGACTCAACTCCCTATAGCAAAATCCCTCCTTCCTTCCCCTCTCCTACTTTTCAACCCTTACCAACTCTCTCATACTCCCTATTTCCAATATACTTGCGATTTTCCATCGAACTAATTTGGGTGGTAGGACTTATCTTATCAATGACTGAGTTACCTCACTCATTATATTGCCATTATTACTCACTATTCTTTAATTTACCTGGATATTACCTACTCCTCTTTCACTTCTATTCAGATATACGTCGTTCTTCCATAACCAACTGCCAATTAGATCAGGAATCTCCACATATGCATACCAGTGAATCTAACTTCCCTTTCCAGTGAGCTAAGAGTGGGAGGCAGCTCTGGCTCACTTACCTAGGATATGGCAATAGGAATTTTAACGACTCACTCGAGTTTGTTTATTGCAGTCTAACTCAACTTTAAAGCCGACGTATCCCATGTCAGCATTGCACTTGTGTAAATGTATATTTGGAGATGTGCATATGCAGCCGCTTACGTCGGACGGGTAATCAAATTGCGTAAACACGATAACATGAATCGTGTGGCCCTCACTTAGCGTCGTAACATGCGCTTAAGATGAGACGCATGATGCTTACGGTCGACTCGATGATACGCGTGCCAAACACTTTCCCTATTTCCTCTTTCTGGAATTATAACTGCTCTCCCTTGCATTTGTCGATATTTCGCCATCGCTAGAGTATAATATTTTCAGGTAGAAGCCTGTTTCACTTACTCGGCCCCACGTCCACGAGAATGGGGTACGCTTGCATTGCTGTGTGTAGTTACGCGATTGGGGAGTGATGACGAGAGGCCGCTCTCCTTCCTTCGGTTGCGTGTGTCCCTGACATGGCAAAATAGGAAATTAAATTACAAGTGTGTATTTACGAGAACTTAACGCAGTTGCGCTTTATTTATTTCTTTATATCTAATATTTATATTTAAATGTATATATAAGCATTATATATATATATATATATATATATATATATATATATATTAAGTATATTATATATATATATATTAAATAATATAATATATAATTTTTATTAAAATATATATTTTAAAATAAATCTTATATTTAATGTTTTATGATGATAAGAAGGATTGAAGTAATTCGCACTACTCTTGATTCTTAACAATGCACTTGTAAAGAATAATGTTGAAATATGTGAATTGTCTCCGCAGACTTTATGAGAAAGTCCTGCTCCTATGGAAACAGTCCCCATATTTTGCCTTTTGTATCTGTGTTGATTTAAAGTGCTTCAATTGTGTGTTACATGTGTGTGCTGGCGGCCCCTCGGAGCGAAAGGGCAGGGAAATATGAATAATTGGAGGAAATATTAAGACTTAGAAACCGGTAAGTATACGCGCCGTATGTTCAATAAAAGGCGACATTAATTCATTTTATCGCAGTGAATATGACGACCTTGAGATCGATGTTTTGTAAACGATCGGAAAGTTTGGAGTGGACTCCCTCTAAGGCTTCTATGAACTCCCATGTTGTGTTTGCGCCTAAGGTACCTTTAATCCTAAGGCAAACTACTTTTACAAACTGACTGCGCTGTTGGGAGTCAGCCCATTTTGATCGACTGAGTTGGCTAGGCATAAGAAGTTTCGATGCCAAGACAAATAAATATTAACACAGAAAATTGCTCCCAAAAACACCACTATAACAAAAGGCAATGAACAATATCAAAGAAATGGCGAGAGAATAATTCGCCCAAATCGATTGCGCACAAAATTTCATGAAACATATTGATGCGAACTCACACATTCAAAGTACACCTCTTTGCCCACTTTTCAAATGCAAGTGAAATACACTATTTCTACACTTTGAAAGGCAATAATGTCAATTGCCCAGTGTCTCGTTGCCATCAAGTTCGCAATTTAAGAGCTTGATAAGCAAATCTATTAGGAAAGAAAACTAACGAACAGAAAGGTGTCTCTAAAGTGTCACGCATAGGTGATGAATGTGAATATTAGGGGAATTTAACAAACAGGTAACATTTTCCGCCGAATTCACGATACTGCAAAGCAAACAATTCTCTCTACCACTTTCACAATTTTTAACTGCATATAGTCGTTGTTAGAAAAATAATTATTAATCACCAGTTCTCAAACATTCTGTGGTGTCATTAAAATATACTCAATTGTAATCTGATTAAATCCACAATATTGTACTATTCTTCTATCAAACTTGCAATGAACCAAACACATTGAAGTGATGTCTATTGCTCAAGTAGAGATTATCATACCTGTCTACCAAGTGATCATTCGAAGAAACCCCTAATTGATTGTCTAATGGTTAACGCCTTACGTCCACTTGCCAACGCAATTGCCACTGAGCAAATCGATCTAACAATTTAAGAGCACCTTTATAAATCACGCTGTGATACATAAATAAACTAAGTAATTTCAAAGTTGAAAAGCTCCAAACGTGTATGTCTAATGTATTAATTATACACAATGTATAACGCTGAAATACCAGAAGTCTTCATTCAGAATTTGAAAATGGAGTGCTAAGAAAAAGCCAAAGTCTATTGGCCCAATCGAGATCAGAGTTGGAAGGAAATGTGGCCAAAAGTACTTATGGCTAAAAATAAGAGGTGAGAAAGGGAGCAACGGGATCACGATATAACCAATGCCCTTAGCCTGTCTTGAAGATTGAGAATTGCGTTTATTCCAAGGGCACAATTTTCACAAGGTTTACTGACGGTAAATGATCAATAAAATGCGTTTAATATTATCTAGTAACGCAAGTCTTATTTATTTCAACAAGGGATCTCTTTCATCAAATAGCCAAGTAACAAAATGTAATCTCAATACAAAATTTAGTGATAATCAATGAGCATCAATTGTAGTAATTCCTTCGGAGGCTCTTTTAAAACAAGACTTATTTGAAATTGGGCTCTAATTTGTCAATTTCTATTTTACATATTCCGCTTTCTCTCCTCTTAAGCTGTAGGTATTATGGAGAAATTTGCATTGCCACACTTTCACATGTAATTCGCATCAAGTTCATTACTTTCCGGGCATTTTTGCACATTCTTAATAATATCACATTAGACAAAATTGGCCCCTTGATTTCCCTGCTTGATTGTATATTGGGGCCTTAAATATGCCCATGGGAACCACTTGGGGTTGCTGAAATTGGAATTACTCAATTTGACTAATATTTGATTTAACATCAAGGTTAGCACTTGCTTTTTGTGTCAAGGAAGCAAACGGCCCAACATAGCTGTAGTTCTGTAAACACTAAGGAAGTTAAGTAAGTGGAAGAAAATAATGAATGAGAATTTAAGTAAAGTAAGAAATTGGATGAGTTTGTTGCGCAGTAATTGCCGACCTTGATGCAGAGTCGCTACAAATGCCACCAGCCATTCTGTTGTGTGGGTCATTTGATTAACAAGGCGGAAGTATATCGAGAAAATGAGAAAGAATTGACTTAGAACATGAGTTTACTATAATCCTCACGCACTTCGTCATTTCGAACAAGAAAGGGAAGGAAAAGGGGTTGTTGCCGTGCCCCTAGTTCTCTGCACGGTAAACTCAAAATACATGAATTGGGTACGAGGACATCCGGCTTTTAAATAAGTGCCACAGTTCTTCCATAGGTCTGTTTGTTTACACATTTCTCTCATTTCGCGCAGTTAACACACTAAAACTAGAAATCCATTTCTTCAACAGCCAAGAATATGACCTGATATTAATTTGCGGTTCTGGGCGTAACAATCTCCTTCCCTACAACATACCAGGTAGTGTGGTGCACCGCCAAAATATGCAGCGCTCTAAAGCTGTGTAGTTCATGCATATGCGGAACAGCATAAAGCAATGCTGGAGTACTTGCTCGAGCGCAGGCTATGGAATGAATTCAATTTCTCACTCTCTCTCTCTCTCTCTCTCTCTCGTGTCGACGTTTATGCGCGTTGCTACATTGTGTGCATTTATGTATCTGTGTCTTGCCTTGAAGCCTGTGAATGTGTATGAGGAGACGCTGGTCTCCTTGTATGCAAACAAAGCATTAATGTTGGCTGCTATCTAGTAATCAGCAACATATCACTATCATCAGCTGATGCTATGTCCGAATCAAAGCTTGTTGTGCTTAATAAGCTGCCTCACATCCACGATAATGCAGTTCGTTCGCAGTGTTGCGTGCTGCAACGTAGTAGGTTCGAAACATCTATAAGCCGCACACCGAAGATATGCATGAGTGGAGTGAATTAGCAGTAGTCGCGAGTATTATGAGAGAGCATATTTTGTTGGCGGTGGTGGCGAGTACGATGAGTATTTCGCTCGCTTGCTCTCCACTTACACAGCCGTCGCTCTCGATGGGTTGTAGGCAATGCGCCAATGTGTGTTCGCATGCCGAACCCGAGCTTTTGTGTGTTGCTGTGGGAAATCCAGCAATTTGTGTCAACGGTCAGTCAACGGACGGAGGTGCAATGGCGTGGAACCTCGCTCATCAGCGGCATGGCAGCAATGAGCTACTGTTGTGTGAATGTGCTTTTTTCCCAGTGCTGTTTGTCTGCGCGATACAGCGGGTGAGTGGGTACGAGGGTATGGCCTCCGTGACGTTATTGGCAGAAAGAGCAGCTCTTGGCTCTGCATTCAAGTTGAGCCAATTGCATCAAAGGAATTGACTGAGGAAGCGAGTTGCATCACACTTGGTCACAATTGTCGAGGGTGATGAGTTTTTCGTGGCATGTGTTTGCATCCACTAATGGCTGAGAGATAACAAGATGAATGTCAAGTATCTCCCTAAGCAGACTACATAGACGTGTGTAAGCTTTACTTTCATAAAAATCTTCATAAAGCAATGAGCCACCATCACTGCTACTTCATTACCGCATGAAGCTAGAAATATATTGTCTTGGTAGTACCTTTATTCACAGTGTTCTCTGTGTTTTGCATGGCTAAACGCGTATATTTCTGTACAGTGCATAACAGTACCTGACGCATAGCCATTAAGACCTCAATTTTTGTTAAGTTGCTTTCCCAGTTCATAAATCAGAATGTACTGGAATAGTCTAGAAGTGATAGTGAATATCCACACCGATGATCGAATTGACCAATAGATGTCGAAGTGCAGCTAGCTGAAAGTGATTAATGTAGTGGTTCAACATGGCATTACTTCACCAAATTCACTCTTCGTGTACCACTAAAATTGACTGACGCTAGTGGCATGGGCTAAACTGACATTAAGAGGCCTCCTTCTACACATCGCGAATGTATTCGGTAGAGTGGGCTCCGTAAACATAGATAAGGCAAATGATGTCCCAGTTGTGTATGTCGATTGAAAATACCAAAATACTTGTTAACTTGATCGCGTCCAGTTTGGACATACTTCACATGGGAGGACCAATATGCCGTACGTCAAGTATATTCAATAATATTACTACTTCCGCTCAGTGTAATCTTAAATTTCTACAACATCTTCATGGTGACTAGGTGTTTTAATTCAACTGCAAATTCCATCAGTAGATTCTATCGAGTTGCCAAAGTCTGGGTACTTTTATAGTTCCGTTTACTTGAAATAAGAAAAGTGAATTGGACTTTAATTTCCATGATATGCATTGGCTTCTTCAAGCAAAATGGCCCACCGATAGAAGTAAAGATTGAGTTCTTGACTAAAAACACACATTTCTTCTCCATTTTCACTAGTGCCACGTCTGAGCCTTTGGACATTATGTATTTAAATTTACCGAAAAACCAGCTACTAGGCTTCTGTGCAGGAAATTAGCAATTCGCCAATCGTGTACTGGTTTATGTGGAGCATGGACTATCAGCGCCTCGAATAGAATAAGGAATTGGTACATCCTTACTAAACCATATAGCAAAACCATCTTAAATTTCAATCAATATCAGCCATTTATATTAATGAAAATGATGACCATATACCATTGATAGTCAACGAAAAGAATCCGATTAAATCGCAAAATCTTTACTTCTTTCACATTGGTTCTTTTTAAATATTAACTGCTTAGTGGTATTTGTTGACAATAGACCTATAAGGGTTCATTAGCGTTATTGTCATTGGCCCTGCTATTAATGACAAAGCGGCTTGAGCCCACGTGATTATATAACAATTTGTTTTCAGCGGTGTGCCAAGTTCACTTCTTTGCGTATAACGATAAAGCAGTCGAACCTAAGGATATTGATCTAGTTTATAAACTTCCAGGTGCAATGTGGAAAGAGGAGCATCATGAAGCCTCTCCAGCATAAGTTCGAATTCTGCTACCCTCAACAATGGAAAAATTAACCTTTACGTTTTACATTTCTGATCGCTTGGCTTGTATCGATGAGTATCGAATCTATGATATATGACTTAGTGCAGGAGAATTTCAATTTTTGGAGGGAAGTCAAAATCCATCAGGTCACATTTAGGTCTTCACGAGAAGCTTCAAGTGTGAGAATGAATAGTGGTTCGCTAATTCTCACTTTGATTAACTTTCAATGATAATACTTTCCCTTTTGTGTAAATACTTATTTGTCATGGCACCAAATCTTCTCACGTCTAGCCAACTCAGTCGGTCGAAATGAGCTGTCTCCTAACATCGCAGTAATAATATCACTGACGCAAATTGATCAGGGCTAACATTTACATAGCCCAATGCTGTGTGTCCAATACTCCACTCATCCATCTCAACTTTCATTCTTTTTGATTCGCAGATTGTTGTTGCATACTTTGACTTAACTGAGTCAGTTTTTAAAAGTAGTTGAACTTAGGATTAAAGCAATCTTAGACGTAAACACTATATTGGAGCACATGCAAGCTTTAGAGGGAGGTCAGACTCGGTTTTTCGACTGCTTACAAGACATCGATCTCAAGGACATCACATTCACCACTAGTAATAAATTAATACCGACTTTTTTCTTACTTTGAGTCTGGAAAGTCACTGGAAGTGTTGCGGCACATTGTCACAGCTTCTCGATGTTAACTTAATTGCACGCCTTTGTTAAAATGCTAAAGGTTAACCCAAAGTGGGATGATTGGAGTGTCTTATTGCATTACTTGAGTGAATTAATGAGAGAAGTCATGCAAAGGGGGTTTGTTTGCAACAAAAAACTTGGAAAAATAACTGACCTTGATCTAGGTTAACCAACCAATGACAGAACTAAATGTAAAATAAGGAGATAAAAGTTGGGGCTGGGGATTTAAGCTGAAGTCGATCTGAGCTGTTACTAATAGAGCGGCAGTATGCCTGTTGTATGAAGTCAAATCACAATGTTGCCAGCTCAAGTCATATCAGGATAACGTTATCACAGCGTATGTCAAGTATTTCATAATGCCTGCCGAAATCACTATTGTATTGAGCTACGACCCGTAAAAGCTGAAATGGTCAACACTCAGCCAGCTTCAAACTATCCTGAGAAATTGAACATGCAATTCTATTGAAAGAGGCTATAATTCGGTGATCTGTACTCAATAGTTTTAACACATATCCAATGCACAAAGGCGAGTTTCTTAGGGCATACTGTGTAGTTTAAATGAGGAAAGGATGTAACAATATCATAATGAGTGTCGCGTTGGGTCTGTTTAAGCACTTCAAAAGGGTAAAAATGCACCAATAACTTACAATTATCTAAGTCCCATTGACACTTCCCTCCTGTGTTTTAATGGAAATAGTTAACAGTACTCAATGTGTAGGAGACCACACTTCATTTGGAAATAGTAGTGAAATGAGGGTATGGGATGGAAAGATGGATAATTGAAGGAAATTCAATGACTTAGAAACCAGTAAATATACAGTCTTATACTACCGTTGTTTGTTTAATCTCGTATTTGCTCAAGACCAAACAGAGGGCCTATCTTATTTCTCTTGATCTTTAATAAGACCTATTCAAATTCCACTTGCCTCTTCTTCACCTCTACCCTCTTATCCTTTTCTAGCCATCTCTAATTGGTTAATATGGTATTAAGAAGTGAGAGGGCCCGAGTAGAAGAGGTGATTGAAGAGTCATGCTTCATTTGAAACTAAGATCAATCCTAAGGTAAACTACTTTTACAAACTGACTGCACTGTTGGGAGTCAGCCCATTTTGATCGACTAAGTTGTCTAGGCATAAGAAGTTTCGATGCCAAGACAAATAAATATTAACACAGAAAATTGCGCCCAAAAACACCATTATAACAAAAGGCAATGAACTATATCAAAGAAATGGCGAGAGAAGAATGCGCCTAAATCGGCATCTCTGAAATTCATAATATGTGCTTGGGCTCTTTTACATACTTCTCTGCAGAACACTGAAAGACGTTATAGATGGCAGATTCTACGGCACGCTCCAAAAGATCTGATTAAATGCATCCTTCCGGAGGTTCCTCAGAGTCGAGATCATTCTTGAGAATTTCTCTTACTCTCAACCCAGTGGTATCTATTGCAAATTGTGGGTTAAACACTTCAGTTGCTCTTATGCCATTTTTTGAGCAGCAAATCGGCTTGTTGAATTCATTCAGCATTCGAGCGTGCAACGAAGGGTCATGATGGGGAGAATTTTGATAAGCTACTGGATGAAGTGACTGACTTTTACGAAGTTAGCAAGCAAAAGATTATTTTTGAGATGACTTATTGGGTGTTAGAATAAGCTTTCCTTAGGATAAGTGAACGATGACATAAAAGAGCCTAGACTTTGGCAACTTAGTAAAATCTACTGATAGAAGTCAGCAAACCAGCAATTAGATTAAAAGCACCTGAGCACCTCTTCGCTGATACCATAACAGTGTTGGAGAAATTTTAAAGTACATTTAGAGGAAGTAGTAATATTATTGTGCATACGTGGCGTAGGGTGTTCGGTCCCTGTCCACTCTGGGATTAGCTCCTTTGTCTCACCCGCATTAACAGTTAATAATAGAACTTAAGCTGGTCTAACCGTAAAATAAGATATCGTGGAAGCCAATTGACAGATTGTGAGTGTTAGACAGACTATAAGATAAAATGTGATTTACATTAGATTTTGGTGTTGTCGTAAGGGTTAATTTGCCAACCAGTCCAATTGCACTGTGTTTCTATTGTGAGTGAGGAGTGATACAAAACTCTACTCCAAAACATATATTACACACTGGCTGAGGGAAGAAATGGATGGACTATGACAGCTTAAAGTGAGGGTGTTAACGTGTGCTCGAGGAGAAGGAGGAGGTGAAGGTGGAGAGAGAGGAATGCTTCGAAGAATTTCAAGTTCTCCTATTGCCCATTATCAGCAATATCTGCAGGTAGTTCAGGCATGAAAGCACAAACCAAAATATGGGACAGGGTAACTGCGAAATCATATGAACGTGTTTTCCTCGTATTTCTGTATCAAAGATGGCAAAACTATGGGAAATACACACCGATATTTGTATTGATTATTCTAGAGTTCTGGTGAAAGTGTTCGCCTGATTTCCTGGTTTTCCTCGTATTTGACCACCCCCACACTTCTTTCTGGCTCCATTTTTACATTCAAATTAACTGTATCTCTGGTATCCCTCTTCGTCCTGCCTGGCATCATGCTTTCCATTGCTTTGAAAACTCTAACGTTCCAGTTGCTGTCTCATAAAATGCTCACCTGTAGACGATATAATAGGCTTAAATGGCAGCCAATGAGAATGCAGCATTCAAGTTGAGCCAATTGCATCAAAGGAATTGACTGAGGAAGCGAGTTGCATCACACTTGGTCACAATTGTCGAGGGTGATGAGTTTTTCGTGGCATGTGTTTGCATCCACTAATGGCTGAGAGATAACAAGATGAATGTCAAGTATCTCCCTAAGCAGACTACATAGACGTGTGTAAGCTTTACTTTCATAAAAATCTTCATAAAGCAATGAGCCACCATCACTGCTACTTCATTACCGCATGAAGCTAGAAATATATTGTCTTGGTAGTACCTTTATTCACAGTGTTCTCTGTGTTTTGCATGGCTAAACGCGTATATTTCTGTACAGTGCATAACAGTACCTGACGCATAGCCATTAAGACCTCAATTTTTGTTAAGTTGCTTTCCCAGTTCATAAATCAGAATGTACTGGAATAGTCTAGAAGTGATAGTGAATATCCACACCGATGATCGAATTGACCAATAGATGTCGAAGTGCAGCTAGCTGAAAGTGATTAATGTAGTGGTTCAACATGGCATTACTTCACCAAATTCACTCTTCGTGTACCACTAAAATTGACTGACGCTAGTGGCATGGGCTAAACTGACATTAAGAGGCCTCCTTCTACACATCGCGAATGTATTCGGTAGAGTGGGCTCCGTAAACATAGATAAGGCAAATGATGTCCCAGTTGTGTATGTCGATTGAAAATACCAAAATACTTGTTAACTTGATCGCGTCCAGTTTGGACATACTTCACATGGGAGGACCAATATGCCGTACGTCAAGTATATTCAATAATATTACTACTTCCACTCAGTGTAATCTTAAATTTCCACAACATCTTCATGGTGACTAGGTGTTTTAATTCAACTGCAAATTCCATCAGTAGATTCTATCGAGTTGCCAAAGTCTAGGTACTTTTACATTTCCGTTTACTTGAAATAAGAAAAGTGAATTGGACTTTAATTTCCATGATATGCATTGGCTTCTTCAAGCAAAATGGCCCACCGATAGAAGTAAAGATTGAGTTCTTGACTAAAAACACACATTTCTTCTCCATTTTCACTAGTGCCACGTCTGAGCCTTTGGACATTATGTATTTAAATTTACCGAAAAACCAGCTACTAGGCTTCTGTGCAGGAAATTAGCAATTCGCCAATCGTGTACTGGTTTATGTGGAGCATGGACTATCAGCGCCTCGAATAGAATAAGGAATTGGTACATCCTTACTAAACCATATAGCAAAACCATCTTAAATTTCAATCAATATCAGCCATTTATATTAATGAAAATGATGACCATATACCATTGATAGTCAACGAAAAGAATCCGATTAAATCGCAAAATCTTTACTTCGTTCACATTGGTTCTATTTAAATATTAACAGCTTAGTGCTATTTGTTAACAATAGACCTATAAGGGGTTTATTAGGGTTATTGTCATTAGCCCTACTCTTAATGACAAATCGGCTTGAGCCTACGTGTTTGTATAACAATTTGTTTTCAGCGGTGTGCCAAGATCACTTCTTTGTATATAACGATAAAGCAGTCGAACCCAATGATATTGATCTAGTTTATAAACTTCCAGGTGCAATGTGGAAGGAGGAGCATCATGAAGCCTCTCAGGCAAAACTCCGAATTCTGCTACCCTCAACAACGAAAAAATTAACCATTAAGTTTTACTAACCTGATCGCTTGGTTTGTATTGATGAGTATCGAATCTATGATATCTGACTTAGTGCAGGAGAATTTCAATTTTTGGAGGAGAGTCAAACTCCATCAGATCACATTTAAGTCTTCACGAGAAGATTCAAGTGTGAGAATGAATAGTGGTTCGCTAATTCTCACTTTGATTAACTTTCAATGATAATACTTTCCCTTTTGTGTAAATACTTATTTGTCATGGCACCAAATCTTCTCACGTCTAGCCAACTCAGTCGGTCTAAATGAGATGTCTCCTAACATTGCAGTTATAATATCACTGACGCAAATTGACCAGGGCAAACATTTACATAGCCCAATGATGTGTGTCCAATACTCCTCTTATCCATCTCAACTTTCATTCTTTTGATTCGCAGATTGTTGTTGCATACTTTGGCTTAACCCAGTCAGTTTGTAAAAGTAGTTCCACTTAAAATTAAAGCCATCTTAGATGTAATCGCAACAGTGAAGTACATGGAAGCTTTAGAAGGAGGTCAGACCGGGTTTTTCGACTGCTTACAAGACATCGATCTCAAGGACATCACATTCACCACTAGTAATAAATTAATACCGACTTTTTTCTTACTTTGAGTCTGGAAAGTCACTGGAAGTGTTGCGGCACATTGTCACAGCTTCTCGATGTTAACTTAATTGCACGCCTTTGTTAAAATGCCTTTGTTCACCTTTGTTAAATGGTGAAAGAGTGGCATTCAATTTCATCTCCTGCCATACACAATGTGAGGACACGATTGACATGTAAATGTGATGACATGGTGTATGAGGCACTTGGATTTGCAAAGTGGGCATAGAGGGAGGAGTACATGGAATGGGTGAGTGAGTTGTGACATAGGTGAAAATGCGAGTCACTGTGATAAATGGTGAAAGAGTGGCACTCAAGTGCATCTCCTCTCATACACAAGGTGAGGTCATGATTGACCTGTGAATGTGATGAAATGGTGTAAAAGGCACTTGGATTTGCAAAGTGGGCATAGAGGGAGGAGTACGTGGAATGGGTGAGTGAGTTGTGACAGAGTGGAAAATGCGAATACAGGCCAACGAATCGAAATATTTTGTGCTCTCTTTTTATAATTTATTATAATGCAAAAGAATGAACTTTAAAAGGCGCGTTTCCTACCCTAAACTAATAAACACTTAGAGTAGTGTCCCGAGAGTGGGTTTAAAATTTGGAAATTAGTTTTCACTATCATGATGGTGCATGATGGTTACGGTCAACTGGATGATACGCGTGTCAAACACTTTCCCTACTTCCTCTATCTGGCAAGTACAAATGGCACACGTTTCAATTGTAGGAAATATCACAATTGGGGGCATGCCGAACCCGAGCTTTTGTGTGTTGCTGTGGGAAATCCAGCAATTTGTGTCAACGGTCAGTCAACGGACGGAGGTGCAATGGCGTGGAACCTCGCTCATCAGCGGCATGGCAGCAATGAGCTACTGTTGTGTGAATGTGCTTTTTTCCCAGTGCTGTTTGTCTGCGCGATACAGCGGGTGAGTGGGTACGAGGGTATGGCCTCCGTGACGTTATTGGCAGAAAGAGCAGCTCTGTATAAATCGTGTGGGCCAGCAAGAATTCTGTCGGCGGCAACGGCAATCACCACCAGCCTATGCAATGCTCTAATGTTGTGTATGCAGAGGCAAAATGCCTAGTGGCCGATGCCGGAAAGTTGACATATTTGGAGTGAGCCTATATGTTCCTATATGAGGTGTGTGGTCCGATTAAAAGACTAATGATACGCACGTGTATTTGTTGCTTGCACCAGACGTGCTGGACAATATTGCAGGAGGTGGAAAAGTGTATGCGTTTTTGTGGCGCTCCAGTGGTGTGCTTGGTGCTCCTGTGAAGGCCAGAAAACGTTTGGATGTTGGGAGCGCATGTTGGCTTGTTTGCATGCCAATGGATGCTGCTCTTAAAAACGCGTTCATGGGTAGAAGGTACGTTTAGTTTGAACAAAGGCTATCGTAAATTGAATGAAACGTTTAATTCAATTATTCTTTTCAAGAAAAGCCAGAAATTTGAACAGCAAAACTTCTTCCATACGGTGTTTAAATTATCACCTGTCTGATAAAAAAATAAGTGTATATAAAGGAGATAGGTAGTTCGGCATAGTAGGAATATATACTATGATAATTCCCCCTATAAATGTATTGCGAAGATACCGGTGAAAATAGATAATAAATAACAACCACAATTTGAGTCATGCAAGATTTAGCGATAATAAGAACCCAGAGTTACTCATAATTATACAGCTAATTTTTTTCGATTCCAGATGAATGTTACACTTTCTATCCCAATGGGGAAAAAGACAAATTTCCAGTGATTCTCCACGTGAATGACTCCATTGAATTCGCCAGGATTTTTATGACACGTGTAGAAGAGTTCGTCTTAGTAAAAAGTAGTGCTTTGCCCAGATAGAATAGGAGGTGTAAAACTAATCGGGAATCGGAAAAAATTAGCTGAATAATTCTGACTGACTCAGGATTTTCGATTATCTCAAAAGCTTGCATGACTCAAAACATGCAAAACATTTAAGGGGGGAGTTATCATAGTGTATATTGATATTAAATCTTCTTTATACATTATAATTTTTTATCAGATTGGTGAAATTTAAACACCGTATGGAAAAAATTGTGCTGTTCAAATTTCTGTTTTCCTTGAAAAAATATTGGAATTATACATTTCGTTCAATTTAGGATAGCATTTGTTCAAAGTAAACGTGCTATCTTATAAGGGCATCATCTACTGGCGAGCAAACAAGCAAACTATGCACCATAAGTAGTGGAGAGAACTGTCTGACACTCGATAACACTTGTGAAAGATTGACACCAGACAACATGGCTCAAAGCTGACGCCATCATCACTCAAATATATCTTGCCTGGTCCGCCCTAATGCCCCAGTGATATGCTTGTGTAGTTGCCGCTTGCATCGGATGTGCTGGGAGTATGCAAGGTGGTGGGATAGTGCATTCGCTTTGGTAGCGCAACAGTAGTGTGGAATGGCTGTGATGTACGATGATGGCGTCGCCTTCCTTACGGCCTCACTCTGTGTCGAGTTTGTACACATATATCAATGTGCGAGTTCTTATTACTATTTAATTTTATATAAAATCTTTGTATATATATATATATTACTGCAAATAAGTGATCTCACTATTCCAATTACTAGATTCAGAGTCAGAATCAGTAATTCTTAAATTAGCTGGTTAAATGGTGGATGAAGTGGTGGCACTAAAGCTAACGGTTCAATTACATGCTGAATATTACGCCATTCTTTATAAAAAATTAACTGAATATAAATAGTAAGAAACAAAAGGAAAACGTACTAACTTGTCAGTACAGTTACATTACTTGATGAGAAGGTACATTTTCATCCGTCTACACGGTCGAATAAAGGAATAGAGGGTTTCATATTCAGCGCCATTGTTACCAATGCACTTGCAAAAGTAAGGTTTAAAATAATCGAACTATCTTCATAGGAGCAGGGCCATCTTATGATGCTCATCGATGTGCTCAGTTAAATCCTTGTATATTGCTGGTGTTCATAGAACTGTGAATATCAAACTGGAGTTAAACACTCCCACTGCATGCGTATGGTCATACATGGTCATGTATCAAAACGCTGAATTAAAACTTTACTGGCTACACGACGTATCCCATGTCAGCTTTGCACTTGTTTAAATGTATATTTGGAGACTTCCATATGCAGCCGCTTACGTCGGACGGGTAATCAAATTGCGTAAACACGATAACATGAATCGTGTGGCCCTCACTTAGCTTCCTAACATCCGTTTAAGACGAGGTGCATGATGGTTACGGTCAACTGGATGATACGCGTGTCAAACACTTTCCCTACTTCCTCTATCTGGCAAGTACAAATGGCACACGTTTCAATTGTAGGAAATATCACAATTGGGACTAGAGGTAACTATGAATGGGAAATTTCGAATAAGACCTCTAAAAAAAATAAGCCACCTAATCAGAACTGAATTTGAGAGGGAACCGATTTCGCTTGGAATTATAACTGTTCCTCATCTTCATCCGAGTGTAACATCATAACATTGCTGACGTAGTCTCACCTCACTTACTAATTTACATCAATCCTACTAAAGTCACATGTGATAATCAATGATGATATGAATTCATGACGAAATAATGCTATGATCGTTTGCGAACTCGACCACCAGATAGAATGCGAAAATCAGCTTGTAGGTGGATTCAAAAGCACGATACTCTTGGAAATTGAGATGATGGCGAGGCAACAAATTTAGGAACCTTTGGTCATTGATTGCTCCAAATTCCTTACCTATACTTCATGAAAGCACACCCCAAACACAGAATATTTTGCAATTTGGCATGCAAACTCTTAACATTTGTTAATCAACTCGGAATTCACAAGGTTTCCTACATCTCCCCAGGAGCTAGTCAAATGAAGTAAATTATACCTTCTTTCATGCCTTTCTAATCCTTCCCTTTCCACGCATTCTCAAATCAGATCTTCACTTTGTACATTTCTCGCCAAACATTTAATTATGATGGTTGCTAGACGACTCAACTCCCTATAGCAAAATCCCTCCTTCCTTCCCCTCTCCTACTTTTCAACCCTTACCAACTCTCTCATACTCCCTATTTCCAATATACTTGCGATTTTCCATCGAACTAATTTGGGTGGTAGGACTTATCTTATCAATGACTGAGTTACCTCACTCATTATATTGCCATTATTACTCACTATTCTTTAATTTACCTGGATATTACCTACTCCTCTTTCACTTCTATTCAGATATACGTCGTTCTTCCATAACCAACTGCCAATTAGATCAGGAATCTCCACATATGCATACCAGTGAATCTAACTTCCCTTTCCAGTGAGCTAAGAGTGGGAGGCAGCTCTGGCTCACTTACCTAGGATATGGCAATAGGAATTTTAACGACTCACTCGAGTTTGTTTATTGCAGTCTAACTCAACTTTAAAGCCGACGTATCCCATGTCAGCATTGCACTTGTGTAAATGTATATTTGGAGATGTGCATATGCAGCCGCTTACGTCGGACGGGTAATCAAATTGCGTAAACACGATAACATGAATCGTGTGGCCCTCACTTAGCGTCGTAACATGCGCTTAAGATGAGACGCATGATGCTTACGGTCGACTCGATGATACGCGTGCCAAACACTTTCCCTATTTCCTCTTTCTGGAATTATAACTGCTCTCCCTTGCATTTGTCGATATTTCGCCATCGCTAGAGTATAATATTTTCAGGTAGAAGCCTGTTTCACTTACTCGGCCCCACGTCCACGAGAATGGGGTACGCTTGCATTGCTGTGTGTAGTTACGCGATTGGGGAGTGATGACGAGAGGCCGCTCTCCTTCCTTCGGTTGCGTGTGTCCCTGACATGGCAAAATAGGAAATTAAATTACAAGTGTGTATTTACGAGAACTTAACGCAGTTGCGCTTTATTTATTTCTTTATATCTAATATTTATATTTAAATGTATATATAAGCATTATATATATATATATATATATATATATATATATATTAAGTATATTATATATATATATTAAATAATATAATATATATTACATAATTTTTATTAAAATATATATTTTAAAATTTAAATCTTATATTTAATGTTTTATGATGATAAGAAGGATTGAAGTAATTCGCACTACTCTTGATTCTTAACAATGCACTTGTAAAGAATAATGTTGAAATATGTGAATTGTCTCCGCAGACTTTATGAGAAAGTCCTGCTCCTATGGAAACAGTCCCCATATTTTGCCTTTTGTATCTGTGTTGATTTAAAGTGCTTCAATTGTGTGTTACATGTGTGTGCTGGCGGCCCCTCGGAGCGAAAGGGCAGGGAAATATGAATAATTGGAGGAAATATTAAGACTTAGAAACCGGTAAGTATACGCGCCGTATGTTCAATAAAAGGCGACATTAATTCATTTTATCGCAGTGAATATGACGACCTTGAGATCGATGTACAAGTACAAATGGCACACGTTTCAATTGTAGGAAATATCACAATTGGGACTAGAGGTAACTATGAATGGGAAATTTCGAATAAGACCTCTAAAAAAAATAAGCCACCTAATCAGAACTGAATTTGAGAGGGAACCGATTTCGCTTGGAATTATAACTGTTCCTCATCTTCATCCGAGTGTAACATCATAACATTGCTGACGTAGTCTCACCTCACTTACTAATTTACATCAATCCTACTAAAGTCACATGTGATAATCAATGATGATATGAATTCATGACGAAATAATGCTATGATCGTTTGCGAACTCGACCACCAGATAGAATGCGAAAATCAGCTTGTAGGTGGATTCAAAAGCACGATACTCTTGGAAATTGAGATGATGGCGAGGCAACAAATTTAGGAACCTTTGGTCATTGATTGCTCCAAATTCCTTACCTATACTTCATGAAAGCACACCCCAAACACAGAATATTTTGCAATTTGGCATGCAAACTCTTAACATTTGTTAATCAACTCGGAATTCACAAGGTTTCCTACATCTCCCCAGGAGCTAGTCAAATGAAGTAAATTATACCTTCTTTCATGCCTTTCTAATCCTTCCCTTTCCACGCATTCTCAAATCAGATCTTCACTTTGTACATTTCTCGCCAAACATTTAATTATGATGGTTGCTAGACGACTCAACTCCCTATAGCAAAATCCCTCCTTCCTTCCCCTCTCCTACTTTTCAACCCTTACCAACTCTCTCATACTCCCTATTTCCAATATACTTGCGATTTTCCATCGAACTAATTTGGGTGGTAGGACTTATCTTATCAATGACTGAGTTACCTCACTCATTATATTGCCATTATTACTCACTATTCTTTAATTTACCTGGATATTACCTACTCCTCTTTCACTTCTATTCAGATATACGTCGTTCTTCCATAACCAACTGCCAATTAGATCAGGAATCTCCACATATGCATACCAGTGAATCTAACTTCCCTTTCCAGTGAGCTAAGAGTGGGAGGCAGCTCTGGCTCACTTACCTAGGATATGGCAATAGGAATTTTAACGACTCACTCGAGTTTGTTTATTGCAGTCTAACTCAACTTTAAAGCCGACGTATCCCATGTCAGCATTGCACTTGTGTAAATGTATATTTGGAGATGTGCATATGCAGCCGCTTACGTCGGACGGGTAATCAAATTGCGTAAACACGATAACATGAATCGTGTGGCCCTCACTTAGCGTCGTAACATGCGCTTAAGATGAGACGCATGATGCTTACGGTCGACTCGATGATACGCGTGCCAAACACTTTCCCTATTTCCTCTTTCTGGAATTATAACTGCTCTCCCTTGCATTTGTCGATATTTCGCCATCGCTAGAGTATAATATTTTCAGGTAGAAGCCTGTTTCACTTACTCGGCCCCACGTCCACGAGAATGGGGTACGCTTGCATTGCTGTGTGTAGTTACGCGATTGGGGAGTGATGACGAGAGGCCGCTCTCCTTCCTTCGGTTGCGTGTGTCCCTGACATGGCAAAATAGGAAATTAAATTACAAGTGTGTATTTACGAGAACTTAACGCAGTTGCGCTTTATTTATTTCTTTATATCTAATATTTATATTTAAATGTATATATAAGCATTATATATATATATATATATATATATATATTAAGTATATTATATATATATATTAAATAATATAATATATATTACATAATTTTTATTAAAATATATATTTTAAAATTTAAATCTTATATTTAATGTTTTATGATGATAAGAAGGATTGAAGTAATTCGCACTACTCTTGATTCTTAACAATGCACTTGTAAAGAATAATGTTGAAATATGTGAATTGTCTCCGCAGACTTTATGAGAAAGTCCTGCTCCTATGGAAACAGTCCCCATATTTTGCCTTTTGTATCTGTGTTGATTTAAAGTGCTTCAATTGTGTGTTACATGTGTGTGCTGGCGGCCCCTCGGAGCGAAAGGGCAGGGAAATATGAATAATTGGAGGAAATATTAAGACTTAGAAACCGGTAAGTATACGCGCCGTATGTTCAATAAAAGGCGACATTAATTCATTTTATCGCAGTGAATATGACGACCTTGAGATCGATGTTTTGTAAACGATCGGAAAGTTTGGAGTGGACTCCCTCTAAGGCTTCTATGAACTCCCATGTTGTGTTTGCGCCTAAGGTACCTTTAATCCTAAGGCAAACTACTTTTACAAACTGACTGCGCTGTTGGGAGTCAGCCCATTTTGATCGACTGAGTTGGCTAGGCATAAGAAGTTTCGATGCCAAGACAAATAAATATTAACACAGAAAATTGCTCCCAAAAACACCACTATAACAAAAGGCAATGAACAATATCAAAGAAATGGCGAGAGAATAATTCGCCCAAATCGATTGCGCACAAAATTTCATGAAACATATTGATGCGAACTCACACATTCAAAGTACACCTCTTTGCCCACTTTTCAAATGCAAGTGAAATACACTATTTCTACACTTTGAAAGGCAATAATGTCAATTGCCCAGTGTCTCGTTGCCATCAAGTTCGCAATTTAAGAGCTTGATAAGCAAATCTATTAGGAAAGAAAACTAACGAACAGAAAGGTGTCTCTAAAGTGTCACGCATAGGTGATGAATGTGAATATTAGGGGAATTTAACAAACAGGTAACATTTTCCGCCGAATTCACGATACTGCAAAGCAAACAATTCTCTCTACCACTTTCACAATTTTTAACTGCATATAGTCGTTGTTAGAAAAATAATTATTAATCACCAGTTCTCAAACATTCTGTGGTGTCATTAAAATATACTCAATTGTAATCTGATTAAATCCACAATATTGTACTATTCTTCTATCAAACTTGCAATGAACCAAACACATTGAAGTGATGTCTATTGCTCAAGTAGAGATTATCATACCTGTCTACCAAGTGATCATTCGAAGAAACCCCTAATTGATTGTCTAATGGTTAACGCCTTACGTCCACTTGCCAACGCAATTGCCACTGAGCAAATCGATCTAACAATTTAAGAGCACCTTTATAAATCACGCTGTGATACATAAATAAACTAAGTAATTTCAAAGTTGAAAAGCTCCAAACGTGTATGTCTAATGTATTAATTATACACAATGTATAACGCTGAAATACCAGAAGTCTTCATTCAGAATTTGAAAATGGAGTGCTAAGAAAAAGCCAAAGTCTATTGGCCAATCGAGATCAGAGTTGGAAGGAAATGTGGCCAAAAGTACTTATGGCTAAAAATAAGAGGTGAGAAAGGGAGCAACGGGATCACGATATAACCAATGCCCTTAGCCTGTCTTGAAGATTGAGAATTGCGTTTATTCCAAGGGCACAATTTTCACAAGGTTTACTGACGGTAAATGATCAATAAAATGCGTTTAATATTATCTAGTAACGCAAGTCTTATTTATTTCAACAAGGGATCTCTTTCATCAAATAGCCAAGTAACAAAATGTAATCTCAATACAAAATTTAGTGATAATCAATGAGCATCAATTGTAGTAATTCCTTCGGAGGCTCTTTTAAAACAAGACTTATTTGAAATTGGGCTCTAATTTGTCAATTTCTATTTTACATATTCCGCTTTCTCTCCTCTTAAGCTGTAGGTATTATGGAGAAATTTGCATTGCCACACTTTCACATGTAATTCGCATCAAGTTCATTACTTTCCGGGCATTTTTGCACATTCTTAATAATATCACATTAGACAAAATTGGCCCCTTGATTTCCCTGCTTGATTGTATATTGGGGCCTTAAATATGCCCATGGGAACCACTTGGGGTTGCTGAAATTGGAATTACTCAATTTGACTAATATTTGATTTAACATCAAGGTTAGCACTTGCTTTTTGTGTCAAGGAAGCAAACGGCCCAACATAGCTGTAGTTCTGTAAACACTAAGGAAGTTAAGTAAGTGGAAGAAAATAATGAATGAGAATTTAAGTAAAGTAAGAAATTGGATGAGTTTGTTGCGCAGTAATTGCCGACCTTGATGCAGAGTCGCTACAAATGCCACCAGCCATTCTGTTGTGTGGGTCATTTGATTAACAAGGCGGAAGTATATCGAGAAAATGAGAAAGAATTGACTTAGAACATGAGTTTACTATAATCCTCACGCACTTCGTCATTTCGAACAAGAAAGGGAAGGAAAAGGGGTTGTTGCCGTGCCCCTAGTTCTCTGCACGGTAAACTCAAAATACATGAATTGGGTACGAGGACATCCGGCTTTTAAATAAGTGCCACAGTTCTTCCATAGGTCTGTTTGTTTACACATTTCTCTCATTTCGCGCAGTTAACACACTAAAACTAGAAATCCATTTCTTCAACAGCCAAGAATATGACCTGATATTAATTTGCGGTTCTGGGCGTAACAATCTCCTTCCCTACAACATACCAGGTAGTGTGGTGCACCGCCAAAATATGCAGCGCTCTAAAGCTGTGTAGTTCATGCATATGCGGAACAGCATAAAGCAATGCTGGAGTACTTGCTCGAGCGCAGGCTATGGAATGAATTCAATTTCTCACTCTCTCTCTCTCTCTCTCTCTCTCTCGTGTCGACGTTTATGCGCGTTGCTACATTGTGTGCATTTATGTATCTGTGTCTTGCCTTGAAGCCTGTGAATGTGTATGAGGAGACGCTGGTCTCCTTGTATGCAAACAAAGCATTAATGTTGGCTGCTATCTAGTAATCAGCAACATATCACTATCATCAGCTGATGCTATGTCCGAATCAAAGCTTGTTGTGCTTAATAAGCTGCCTCACATCCACGATAATGCAGTTCGTTCGCAGTGTTGCGTGCTGCAACGTAGTAGGTTCGAAACATCTATAAGCCGCACACCGAAGATATGCATGAGTGGAGTGAATTAGCAGTAGTCGCGAGTATTATGAGAGAGCATATTTTGTTGGCGGTGGTGGCGAGTACGATGAGTATTTCGCTCGCTTGCTCTCCACTTACACAGCCGTCGCTCTCGATGGGTTGTAGGCAATGCGCCAATGTGTGTTCGCATGCCGAACCCGAGCTTTTGTGTGTTGCTGTGGGAAATCCAGCAATTTGTGTCAACGGTCAGTCAACGGACGGAGGTGCAATGGCGTGGAACCTCGCTCATCAGCGGCATGGCAGCAATGAGCTACTGTTGTGTGAATGTGCTTTTTTCCCAGTGCTGTTTGTCTGCGCGATACAGCGGGTGAGTGGGTACGAGGGTATGGCCTCCGTGACGTTATTGGCAGAAAGAGCAGCTCTGTATAAATCGTGTGGGCCAGCAAGAATTCTGTCGGCGGCAACGGCAATCACCTTGGCTCACTCGTGAGTACATTTGGATAAGCTCGACTATATTTGCATTCATCCACTTTGGTGCATTACTGCCAGCTCTTGTAAATGTGTAACTATCAACGCTATACCCGCAGTCCATATGTTATAAATATATCTTTTCTCCAGTAGGCTGCCGGTTCCGTCTAATATCCTAGTGGTATGTTTGCGTATTTGTTGCTTGCATCAGATATGCCAATCCATATCCGCAGAGGTGAAATAGCGCGTGTGCTTTTGTAGCGCACCAGTGGTGTCATGGACCTCATGTGCGAGGCGTAAGACGTGGAAATGATGGCAACGCCAGCGTTGCCTCTTTATGCGCCCCACTATTTGTCAAGATTTTACAGCTATTGCGATTTGTCAAATTGTTGCATAGTACACGTGGTAATTTCAGTTAGGGGGGTTTGTTTTAATCGGCACGTGGAACAGCTTTAAGGGCCACATTTGGAGACATGTCATGTTTATTATCGTTCTACGCGACGACGTCTTCGGATATCTTTGTGGTTAGGCTTTAAGCTAAAATCGCAAATATTTTTACGAATTTTCAAAAATTTCCATTACAAATTCCTTGCAAAGAATCCTGTTCAGCCAGACAGTTTTGTTTTAAAGGGCATTTACTGATTTTATGAAATACGCGAATTCTACTCTAGACGCTTTCTTTTGACGATTACAGCAACAAATTAAAATTATTGAGAGGTTCAATTTCAACTTCAATATTAGTACTTGAATTGGTCTACATATGCTCGGATAAGGAATTTGCTAGTGGACACAAATCGCACAAATCATGAAGTTCTGGGTTTGCTTCTTCTCCGAGAATAATTCGGCTTGCTTTCCCGTTTTCCCTCTGCTATCTTACGCTCCCAATATGTGCGGTTGATAAGACAAATGGAAATCCATGGCCGCTAAATATTCCTTTTTCAAGCTTATGAAGACCACTTCAACTACCTATACTGAAGTTGAAATCGAACCTCTTAATAATTTTAATTTGTCTTAAAAGTAAAGAAAGATCATTGCTGTAATCGTCAAAAGGACTCTAAAGTGGTTCTGAGTGAAGTAAACGCTTGCAATACTATATGGTACGTGGTGCTGGCAACTGTGTGGCCCACCACCAGCCTATGCAATGCTCTAATGTTGTGTATGCAGAGGCAAAATGCCTAGTGGCCGATGCCGGAAAGTTGACATATTTGGAGTGAGCCTATATGTTCCTATATGAGGTGTGTGGTCCGATTAAAAGACTAATGATACGCACGTGTATTTGTTGCTTGCACCAGACGTGCTGGACAATATTGCAGGAGGTGGAAAAGTGTATGCGTTTTTGTGGCGCTCCAGTGGTGTGCTTGGTGCTCCTGTGAAGGCCAGAAAACGTTTGGATGTTGGGAGCGCATGTTGGCTTGTTTGCATGCCAATGGATGCTGCTCTTAAAAACGCGTTCATGGGTAGAAGGTACGTTTAGTTTGAACAAAGGCTATCGTAAATTGAATGAAACGTTTAACTCAATTATTCTTTTCAAGAAAAGCCGGAAATTTGAACAGCAAAACTTCTTCCATACGGTGTTTAAATTATCACCTGTCTGATAAAAAAATAAGTGTATATAAAGGAGATAGGTAGTTCGGCATAGTAGGAATATATACTATGATAATTCCCCCTATAAATGTATTGCGAAGATACCGGTGAAAATAGATAATAAATAACAACCACAATTTGAGTCATGCAAGATTTAGCGATAATAAGAACCCAGAGTTACTCATAATTATACAGCTAATTTTTTTCGATTCCAGATGAATGTTACACTTTCTATCCCAATGGGGAAAAAGACAAATTTCCAGTGATTCTCCACGTGAATGACTCCATTGAATTCGCCAGGATTTTTATGACACGTGTAGAAGAGTTCGTCTTAGTAAAAAGTAGTGCTTTGCCCAGATAGAATAGGAGGTGTAAAACTAATCGGGAATCGGAAAAAATTAGCTGAATAATTCTGACTGACTCAGGATTTTCGATTATCTCAAAAGCTTGCATGACTCAAAACATGCAAAACATTTAAGGGGGGAGTTATCATAGTGTATATTGATATTAAATCTTCTTTATACATTATAATTTTTTATCAGATTGGTGAAATTTAAACACCGTATGGAAAAAATTGTGCTGTTCAAATTTCTGTTTTCCTTGAAAAAATATTGGAATTATACATTTCGTTCAATTTAGGATAGCATTTGTTCAAAGTAAACGTGCTATCTTATAAGGGCATCATCTACTGGCGAGCAAACAAGCAAACTATGCACCATAAGTAGTGGAGAGAACTGTCTGACACTCGATAACACTTGTGAAAGATTGACACCAGACAACATGGCTCAAAGCTGACGCCATCATCACTCAAATATATCTTGCCTGGTCCGCCCTAATGCCCCAGTGATATGCTTGTGTAGTTGCCGCTTGCATCGGATGTGCTGGGAGTATGCAAGGTGGTGGGATAGTGCATTCGCTTTGGTAGCGCAACAGTAGTGTGGAATGGCTGTGATGTACGATGATGGCGTCGCCTTCCTTACGGCCTCACTCTGTGTCGAGTTTGTACACATATATCAATGTGCGAGTTCTTATTACTATTTAATTTTATATAAAATCTTTGTATATATATATATATTACTGCAAATAAGTGATCTCACTATTCCAATTACTAGATTCAGAGTCAGAATCAGTAATTCTTAAATTAGCTGGTTAAATGGTGGATGAAGTGGTGGCACTAAAGCTAACGGTTCAATTACATGCTGAATATTACGCCATTCTTTATAAAAAATTAACTGAATATAAATAGTAAGAAACAAAAGGAAAACGTACTAACTTGTCAGTACAGTTACATTACTTGATGAGAAGGTACATTTTCATCCGTCTACACGGTCGAATAAAGGAATAGAGGGTTTCATATTCAGCGCCATTGTTACCAATGCACTTGCAAAAGTAAGGTTTAAAATAATCGAACTATCTTCATAGGAGCAGGGCCATCTTATGATGCTCATCGATGTGCTCAGTTAAATCCTTGTATATTGCTGGTGTTCATAGAACTGTGAATATCAAACTGGAGTTAAACACTCCCACTGCATGCGTATGGTCATACATGGTCATGTATCAAAACGCTGAATTAAAACTTTACTGGCTACACGACGTATCCCATGTCAGCTTTGCACTTGTTTAAATGTATATTTGGAGACTTCCATATGCAGCCGCTTACGTCGGACGGGTAATCAAATTGCGTAAACACGATAACATGAATCGTGTGGCCCTCACTTAGCTTCCTAACATCCGTTTAAGACGAGGTGCATGATGGTTACGGTCAACTGGATGATACGCGTGTCAAACACTTTCCCTACTTCCTCTATCTGGCAAGTACAAATGGCACACGTTTCAATTGTAGGAAATATCACAATTGGGACTAGAGGTAACTATGAATGGGAAATTTCGAATAAGACCTCTAAAAAAAATAAGCCACCTAATCAGAACTGAATTTGAGAGGGAACCGATTTCGCTTGGAATTATAACTGTTCCTCATCTTCATCCGAGTGTAACATCATAACATTGCTGACGTAGTCTCACCTCACTTACTAATTTACATCAATCCTACTAAAGTCACATGTGATAATCAATGATGATATGAATTCATGACGAAATAATGCTATGATCGTTTGCGAACTCGACCACCAGATAGAATGCGAAAATCAGCTTGTAGGTGGATTCAAAAGCACGATACTCTTGGAAATTGAGATGATGGCGAGGCAACAAATTTAGGAACCTTTGGTCATTGATTGCTCCAAATTCCTTACCTATACTTCATGAAAGCACACCCCAAACACAGAATATTTTGCAATTTGGCATGCAAACTCTTAACATTTGTTAATCAACTCGGAATTCACAAGGTTTCCTACATCTCCCCAGGAGCTAGTCAAATGAAGTAAATTATACCTTCTTTCATGCCTTTCTAATCCTTCCCTTTCCACGCATTCTCAAATCAGATCTTCACTTTGTACATTTCTCGCCAAACATTTAATTATGATGGTTGCTAGACGACTCAACTCCCTATAGCAAAATCCCTCCTTCCTTCCCCTCTCCTACTTTTCAACCCTTACCAACTCTCTCATACTCCCTATTTCCAATATACTTGCGATTTTCCATCGAACTAATTTGGGTGGTAGGACTTATCTTATCAATGACTGAGTTACCTCACTCATTATATTGCCATTATTACTCACTATTCTTTAATTTACCTGGATATTACCTACTCCTCTTTCACTTCTATTCAGATATACGTCGTTCTTCCATAACCAACTGCCAATTAGATCAGGAATCTCCACATATGCATACCAGTGAATCTAACTTCCCTTTCCAGTGAGCTAAGAGTGGGAGGCAGCTCTGGCTCACTTACCTAGGATATGGCAATAGGAATTTTAACGACTCACTCGAGTTTGTTTATTGCAGTCTAACTCAACTTTAAAGCCGACGTATCCCATGTCAGCATTGCACTTGTGTAAATGTATATTTGGAGATGTGCATATGCAGCCGCTTACGTCGGACGGGTAATCAAATTGCGTAAACACGATAACATGAATCGTGTGGCCCTCACTTAGCGTCGTAACATGCGCTTAAGATGAGACGCATGATGCTTACGGTCGACTCGATGATACGCGTGCCAAACACTTTCCCTATTTCCTCTTTCTGGAATTATAACTGCTCTCCCTTGCATTTGTCGATATTTCGCCATCGCTAGAGTATAATATTTTCAGGTAGAAGCCTGTTTCACTTACTCGGCCCCACGTCCACGAGAATGGGGTACGCTTGCATTGCTGTGTGTAGTTACGCGATTGGGGAGTGATGACGAGAGGCCGCTCTCCTTCCTTCGGTTGCGTGTGTCCCTGACATGGCAAAATAGGAAATTAAATTACAAGTGTGTATTTACGAGAACTTAACGCAGTTGCGCTTTATTTATTTCTTTATATCTAATATTTATATTTAAATGTATATATAAGCATTATATATATATATATATATATATATATATATATTAAGTATATTATATATATATATTAAATAATATAATATATATTACATAATTTTTATTAAAATATATATTTTAAAATATAAATCTTATATTTAATGTTTTATGATGATAAGAAGGATTGAAGTAATTCGCACTACTCTTGATTCTTAACAATGCACTTGTAAAGAATAATGTTGAAATATGTGAATTGTCTCCGCAGACTTTATGAGAAAGTCCTGCTCCTATGGAAACAGTCCCCATATTTTGCCTTTTGTATCTGTGTTGATTTAAAGTGCTTCAATTGTGTGTTACATGTGTGTGCTGGCGGCCCCTCGGAGCGAAAGGGCAGGGAAATATGAATAATTGGAGGAAATATTAAGACTTAGAAACCGGTAAGTATACGCGCCGTATGTTCAATAAAAGGCGACATTAATTCATTTTATCGCAGTGAATATGACGACCTTGAGATCGATGTTTTGTAAACGATCGGAAAGTTTGGAGTGGACTCCCTCTAAGGCTTCTATGAACTCCCATGTTGTGTTTGCGCCTAAGGTACCTTTAATCCTAAGGCAAACTACTTTTACAAACTGACTGCGCTGTTGGGAGTCAGCCCATTTTGATCGACTGAGTTGGCTAGGCATAAGAAGTTTCGATGCCAAGACAAATAAATATTAACACAGAAAATTGCTCCCAAAAACACCACTATAACAAAAGGCAATGAACAATATCAAAGAAATGGCGAGAGAATAATTCGCCCAAATCGATTGCGCACAAAATTTCATGAAACATATTGATGCGAACTCACACATTCAAAGTACACCTCTTTGCCCACTTTTCAAATGCAAGTGAAATACACTATTTCTACACTTTGAAAGGCAATAATGTCAATTGCCCAGTGTCTCGTTGCCATCAAGTTCGCAATTTAAGAGCTTGATAAGCAAATCTATTAGGAAAGAAAACTAACGAACAGAAAGGTGTCTCTAAAGTGTCACGCATAGGTGATGAATGTGAATATTAGGGGAATTTAACAAACAGGTAACATTTTCCGCCGAATTCACGATACTGCAAAGCAAACAATTCTCTCTACCACTTTCACAATTTTTAACTGCATATAGTCGTTGTTAGAAAAATAATTATTAATCACCAGTTCTCAAACATTCTGTGGTGTCATTAAAATATACTCAATTGTAATCTGATTAAATCCACAATATTGTACTATTCTTCTATCAAACTTGCAATGAACCAAACACATTGAAGTGATGTCTATTGCTCAAGTAGAGATTATCATACCTGTCTACCAAGTGATCATTCGAAGAAACCCCTAATTGATTGTCTAATGGTTAACGCCTTACGTCCACTTGCCAACGCAATTGCCACTGAGCAAATCGATCTAACAATTTAAGAGCACCTTTATAAATCACGCTGTGATACATAAATAAACTAAGTAATTTCAAAGTTGAAAAGCTCCAAACGTGTATGTCTAATGTATTAATTATACACAATGTATAACGCTGAAATACCAGAAGTCTTCATTCAGAATTTGAAAATGGAGTGCTAAGAAAAAGCCAAAGTCTATTGGCCCAATCGAGATCAGAGTTGGAAGGAAATGTGGCCAAAAGTACTTATGGCTAAAAATAAGAGGTGAGAAAGGGAGCAACGGGATCACGATATAACCAATGCCCTTAGCCTGTCTTGAAGATTGAGAATTGCGTTTATTCCAAGGGCACAATTTTCACAAGGTTTACTGACGGTAAATGATCAATAAAATGCGTTTAATATTATCTAGTAACGCAAGTCTTATTTATTTCAACAAGGGATCTCTTTCATCAAATAGCCAAGTAACAAAATGTAATCTCAATACAAAATTTAGTGATAATCAATGAGCATCAATTGTAGTAATTCCTTCGGAGGCTCTTTTAAAACAAGACTTATTTGAAATTGGGCTCTAATTTGTCAATTTCTATTTTACATATTCCGCTTTCTCTCCTCTTAAGCTGTAGGTATTATGGAGAAATTTGCATTGCCACACTTTCACATGTAATTCGCATCAAGTTCATTACTTTCCGGGCATTTTTGCACATTCTTAATAATATCACATTAGACAAAATTGGCCCCTTGATTTCCCTGCTTGATTGTATATTGGGGCCTTAAATATGCCCATGGGAACCACTTGGGGTTGCTGAAATTGGAATTACTCAATTTGACTAATATTTGATTTAACATCAAGGTTAGCACTTGCTTTTTGTGTCAAGGAAGCAAACGGCCCAACATAGCTGTAGTTCTGTAAACACTAAGGAAGTTAAGTAAGTGGAAGAAAATAATGAATGAGAATTTAAGTAAAGTAAGAAATTGGATGAGTTTGTTGCGCAGTAATTGCCGACCTTGATGCAGAGTCGCTACAAATGCCACCAGCCATTCTGTTGTGTGGGTCATTTGATTAACAAGGCGGAAGTATATCGAGAAAATGAGAAAGAATTGACTTAGAACATGAGTTTACTATAATCCTCACGCACTTCGTCATTTCGAACAAGAAAGGGAAGGAAAAGGGGTTGTTGCCGTGCCCCTAGTTCTCTGCACGGTAAACTCAAAATACATGAATTGGGTACGAGGACATCCGGCTTTTAAATAAGTGCCACAGTTCTTCCATAGGTCTGTTTGTTTACACATTTCTCTCATTTCGCGCAGTTAACACACTAAAACTAGAAATCCATTTCTTCAACAGCCAAGAATATGACCTGATATTAATTTGCGGTTCTGGGCGTAACAATCTCCTTCCCTACAACATACCAGGTAGTGTGGTGCACCGCCAAAATATGCAGCGCTCTAAAGCTGTGTAGTTCATGCATATGCGGAACAGCATAAAGCAATGCTGGAGTACTTGCTCGAGCGCAGGCTATGGAATGAATTCAATTTCTCACTCTCTCTCTCTCTCTCTCTCTCTCTCGTGTCGACGTTTATGCGCGTTGCTACATTGTGTGCATTTATGTATCTGTGTCTTGCCTTGAAGCCTGTGAATGTGTATGAGGAGACGCTGGTCTCCTTGTATGCAAACAAAGCATTAATGTTGGCTGCTATCTAGTAATCAGCAACATATCACTATCATCAGCTGATGCTATGTCCGAATCAAAGCTTGTTGTGCTTAATAAGCTGCCTCACATCCACGATAATGCAGTTCGTTCGCAGTGTTGCGTGCTGCAACGTAGTAGGTTCGAAACATCTATAAGCCGCACACCGAAGATATGCATGAGTGGAGTGAATTAGCAGTAGTCGCGAGTATTATGAGAGAGCATATTTTGTTGGCGGTGGTGGCGAGTACGATGAGTATTTCGCTCGCTTGCTCTCCACTTACACAGCCGTCGCTCTCGATGGGTTGTAGGCAATGCGCCAATGTGTGTTCGCATGCCGAACCCGAGCTTTTGTGTGTTGCTGTGGGAAATCCAGCAATTTGTGTCAACGGTCAGTCAACGGACGGAGGTGCAATGGCGTGGAACCTCGCTCATCAGCGGCATGGCAGCAATGAGCTACTGTTGTGTGAATGTGCTTTTTTCCCAGTGCTGTTTGTCTGCGCGATACAGCGGGTGAGTGGGTACGAGGGTATGGCCTCCGTGACGTTATTGGCAGAAAGAGCAGCTCTGTATAAATCGTGTGGGCCAGCAAGAATTCTGTCGGCGGCAACGGCAATCACCTTGGCTCACTCGTGAGTACATTTGGATAAGCTCGACTATATTTGCATTCATCCACTTTGGTGCATTACTGCCAGCTCTTGTAAATGTGTAACTATCAACGCTATACCCGCAGTCCATATGTTATAAATATATCTTTTCTCCAGTAGGCTGCCGGTTCCGTCTAATATCCTAGTGGTATGTTTGCGTATTTGTTGCTTGCATCAGATATGCCAATCCATATCCGCAGAGGTGAAATAGCGCGTGTGCTTTTGTAGCGCACCAGTGGTGTCATGGACCTCATGTGCGAGGCGTAAGACGTGGAAATGATGGCAACGCCAGCGTTGCCTCTTTATGCGCCCCACTATTTGTCAAGATTTTACAGCTATTGCGATTTGTCAAATTGTTGCATAGTACACGTGGTAATTTCAGTTAGGGGGGTTTGTTTTAATCGGCACGTGGAACAGCTTTAAGGGCCACATTTGGAGACATGTCATGTTTATTATCGTTCTACGCGACGACGTCTTCGGATATCTTTGTGGTTAGGCTTTAAGCTAAAATCGCAAATATTTTTACGAATTTTCAAAAATTTCCATTACAAATTCCTTGCAAAGAATCCTGTTCAGCCAGACAGTTTTGTTTTAAAGGGCATTTACTGATTTTATGAAATACGCGAATTCTACTCTAGACGCTTTCTTTTGACGATTACAGCAACAAATTAAAATTATTGAGAGGTTCAATTTCAACTTCAATATTAGTACTTGAATTGGTCTACATATGCTCGGATAAGGAATTTGCTAGTGGACACAAATCGCACAAATCATGAAGTTCTGGGTTTGCTTCTTCTCCGAGAATAATTCGGCTTGCTTTCCCGTTTTCCCTCTGCTATCTTACGCTCCCAATATGTGCGGTTGATAAGACAAATGGAAATCCATGGCCGCTAAATATTCCTTTTTCAAGCTTATGAAGACCACTTCAACTACCTATACTGAAGTTGAAATCGAACCTCTTAATAATTTTAATTTGTCTTAAAAGTAAAGAAAGATCATTGCTGTAATCGTCAAAAGGACTCTAAAGTGGTTCTGAGTGAAGTAAACGCTTGCAATACTATATGGTACGTGGTGCTGGCAACTGTGTGGCCCACCACCAGCCTATGCAATGCTCTAATGTTGTGTATGCAGAGGCAAAATGCCTAGTGGCCGATGCCGGAAAGTTGACATATTTGGAGTGAGCCTATATGTTCCTATATGAGGTGTGTGGTCCGATTAAAAGACTAATGATACGCACGTGTATTTGTTGCTTGCACCAGACGTGCTGGACAATATTGCAGGAGGTGGAAAAGTGTATGCGTTTTTGTGGCGCTCCAGTGGTGTGCTTGGTGCTCCTGTGAAGGCCAGAAAACGTTTGGATGTTGGGAGCGCATGTTGGCTTGTTTGCATGCCAATGGATGCTGCTCTTAAAAACGCGTTCATGGGTAGAAGGTACGTTTAGTTTGAACAAAGGCTATCGTAAATTGAATGAAACGTTTAATTCAATTATTCTTTTCAAGAAAAGCCAGAAATTTGAACAGCAAAACTTCTTCCATACGGTGTTTAAATTATCACCTGTCTGATAAAAAAATAAGTGTATATAAAGGAGATAGGTAGTTCGGCATAGTAGGAATATATACTATGATAATTCCCCCTATAAATGTATTGCGAAGATACCGGTGAAAATAGATAATAAATAACAACCACAATTTGAGTCATGCAAGATTTAGCGATAATAAGAACCCAGAGTTACTCATAATTATACAGCTAATTTTTTTCGATTCCAGATGAATGTTACACTTTCTATCCCAATGGGGAAAAAGACAAATTTCCAGTGATTCTCCACGTGAATGACTCCATTGAATTCGCCAGGATTTTTATGACACGTGTAGAAGAGTTCGTCTTAGTAAAAAGTAGTGCTTTGCCCAGATAGAATAGGAGGTGTAAAACTAATCGGGAATCGGAAAAAATTAGCTGAATAATTCTGACTGACTCAGGATTTTCGATTATCTCAAAAGCTTGCATGACTCAAAACATGCAAAACATTTAAGGGGGGAGTTATCATAGTGTATATTGATATTAAATCTTCTTTATACATTATAATTTTTTATCAGATTGGTGAAATTTAAACACCGTATGGAAAAAATTGTGCTGTTCAAATTTCTGTTTTCCTTGAAAAAATATTGGAATTATACATTTCGTTCAATTTAGGATAGCATTTGTTCAAAGTAAACGTGCTATCTTATAAGGGCATCATCTACTGGCGAGCAAACAAGCAAACTATGCACCATAAGTAGTGGAGAGAACTGTCTGACACTCGATAACACTTGTGAAAGATTGACACCAGACAACATGGCTCAAAGCTGACGCCATCATCACTCAAATATATCTTGCCTGGTCCGCCCTAATGCCCCAGTGATATGCTTGTGTAGTTGCCGCTTGCATCGGATGTGCTGGGAGTATGCAAGGTGGTGGGATAGTGCATTCGCTTTGGTAGCGCAACAGTAGTGTGGAATGGCTGTGATGTACGATGATGGCGTCGCCTTCCTTACGGCCTCACTCTGTGTCGAGTTTGTACACATATATCAATGTGCGAGTTCTTATTACTATTTAATTTTATATAAAATCTTTGTATATATATATATATTACTGCAAATAAGTGATCTCACTATTCCAATTACTAGATTCAGAGTCAGAATCAGTAATTCTTAAATTAGCTGGTTAAATGGTGGATGAAGTGGTGGCACTAAAGCTAACGGTTCAATTACATGCTGAATATTACGCCATTCTTTATAAAAAATTAACTGAATATAAATAGTAAGAAACAAAAGGAAAACGTACTAACTTGTCAGTACAGTTACATTACTTGATGAGAAGGTACATTTTCATCCGTCTACACGGTCGAATAAAGGAATAGAGGGTTTCATATTCAGCGCCATTGTTACCAATGCACTTGCAAAAGTAAGGTTTAAAATAATCGAACTATCTTCATAGGAGCAGGGCCATCTTATGATGCTCATCGATGTGCTCAGTTAAATCCTTGTATATTGCTGGTGTTCATAGAACTGTGAATATCAAACTGGAGTTAAACACTCCCACTGCATGCGTATGGTCATACATGGTCATGTATCAAAACGCTGAATTAAAACTTTACTGGCTACACAAATAAATATTTTTACAGGGTATAAATTCTTCTGTTTGAGACTATAAGAGTAAAAGAAAATATAAAGTACATTATTATAATATAATATTATAATTATATTATTATAATTTATATTTTCTTTTACTCTTATAGTCTCAAAGAGAAGAATTTATACCCTGTAAAAATAAAGAAAACTTTTACTGAACAGATAGTTTATTGAACATTGCCTTTCTAAGTGCATTAGTAAAAGTGGCGCTGAGTACGAAACTCTCCACTCTTTCATTCGACTGTTAGGCAGAAGAAAAGTGTATCATCTAACAAGTCAAACCAATATCAATGATACTTGCAATTTTATGCAACCTCATGTAACATTTAAGTGTCGGTCGTCTTTAATAAGACCTTTTAGCCACCTGTGATGGCATGAAAAATTGGTATTCTACTCTATCTTATATACAGTTGTATGTTAGAAATAAAATCATTAATTTTCAACATGTGGGTTTTACAATCTGCAATTGTAAGTATAAGAGACACTTAATAATACGATTATTCGAGCGTCTATCATTTTGCAGGATACTGAGTCCTGAGTGTTAGACAGACTATAAGATAAAATGTGATTTACATTAGATTTTGGTGTTGTCGTAAGGGTTAATTTGTCAACCAGTCCAATTGCACTGTGTTTCTATTGTGAGTGAGGAGTGATACAAAACTCTACTCCAAAACATATATTACACACTGGCTGAGGGAAGAAATGGATGGACTATGACAGCTTAAAGTGAGGGTGTTAACGTGTGCTCGAGGAGAAGGAGGAGGTGAAGGTGGAGAGAGAGGAATGCTTCGAAGAATTTCAAGTTCTCCTATTGCCCATTATCAGCAATATCTGCAGGTAGTTCAGGCATGAAAGCACAAACCAAAATATGGGACAGGGTAACTGCGAAATCATATGAACGTGTTTTCCTCGTATTTCTGTATCAAAGATGGCAAAACTATGGGAAATACACACCGATATTTGTATTGATTATTCTAGAGTTCTGGTGAAAGTGTTCGCCTGATTTCCTGGTTTTCCTCGTATTTGACCACCCCCACACTTCTTTCTGGCTCCATTTTTACATTCAAATTAACTGTATCTCTGGTATCCCTCTTCGTCCTGCCTGGCATCATGCTTTCCATTGCTTTGAAAACTCTAACGTTCCAGTTGCTGTCTCATAAAATGCTCACCTGTAGACGATATAATAGGCTTAAATGGCAGCCAATGAGAATGCAGCATTCAAGTTGAGCCAATTGCATCAAAGGAATTGACTGAGGAAGCGAGTTGCATCACACTTGGTCACAATTGTCGAGGGTGATGAGTTTTTCGTGGCATGTGTTTGCATCCACTAATGGCTGAGAGATAACAAGATGAATGTCAAGTATCTCCCTAAGCAGACTACATAGACGTGTGTAAGCTTTACTTTCATAAAAATCTTCATAAAGCAATGAGCCACCATCACTGCTACTTCATTACCGCATGAAGCTAGAAATATATTGTCTTGGTAGTACCTTTATTCACAGTGTTCTCTGTGTTTTGCATGGCTAAACGCGTATATTTCTGTACAGTGCATAACAGTACCTGACGCATAGCCATTAAGACCTCAATTTTTGTTAAGTTGCTTTCCCAGTTCATAAATCAGAATGTACTGGAATAGTCTAGAAGTGATAGTGAATATCCACACCGATGATCGAATTGACCAATAGATGTCGAAGTGCAGCTAGCTGAAAGTGATTAATGTAGTGGTTCAACATGGCATTACTTCACCAAATTCACTCTTCGTGTACCACTAAAATTGACTGACGCTAGTGGCATGGGCTAAACTGACATTAAGAGGCCTCCTTCTACACATCGCGAATGTATTCGGTAGAGTGGGCTCCGTAAACATAGATAAGGCAAATGATGTCCCAGTTGTGTATGTCGATTGAAAATACCAAAATACTTGTTAACTTGATCGCGTCCAGTTTGGACATACTTCACATGGGAGGACCAATATGCCGTACGTCAAGTATATTCAATAATATTACTACTTCCGCTCAGTGTAATCTTAAATTTCTACAACATCTTCATGGTGACTAGGTGTTTTAATTCAACTGCAAATTCCATCAGTAGATTCTATCGAGTTGCCAAAGTCTGGGTACTTTTATAGTTCCGTTTACTTGAAATAAGAAAAGTGAATTGGACTTTAATTTCCATGATATGCATTGGCTTCTTCAAGCAAAATGGCCCACCGATAGAAGTAAAGATTGAGTTCTTGACTAAAAACACACATTTCTTCTCCATTTTCACTAGTGCCACGTCTGAGCCTTTGGACATTATGTATTTAAATTTACCGAAAAACCAGCTACTAGGCTTCTGTGCAGGAAATTAGCAATTCGCCAATCGTGTACTGGTTTATGTGGAGCATGGACTATCAGCGCCTCGAATAGAATAAGGAATTGGTACATCCTTACTAAACCATATAGCAAAACCATCTTAAATTTCAATCAATATCAGCCATTTATATTAATGAAAATGATGACCATATACCATTGATAGTCAACGAAAAGAATCCGATTAAATCGCAAAATCTTTACTTCTTTCACATTGGTTCTTTTTAAATATTAACTGCTTAGTGGTATTTGTTGACAATAGACCTATAAGGGTTCATTAGCGTTATTGTCATTGGCCCTGCTATTAATGACAAAGCGGCTTGAGCCCACGTGATTATATAACAATTTGTTTTCAGCGGTGTGCCAAGTTCACTTCTTTGCGTATAACGATAAAGCAGTCGAACCTAAGGATATTGATCTAGTTTATAAACTTCCAGGTGCAATGTGGAAAGAGGAGCATCATGAAGCCTCTCCAGCATAAGTTCGAATTCTGCTACCCTCAACAATGGAAAAATTAACCTTTACGTTTTACATTTCTGATCGCTTGGCTTGTATCGATGAGTATCGAATCTATGATATATGACTTAGTGCAGGAGAATTTCAATTTTTGGAGGGAAGTCAAAATCCATCAGGTCACATTTAGGTCTTCACGAGAAGCTTCAAGTGTGAGAATGAATAGTGGTTCGCTAATTCTCACTTTGATTAACTTTCAATGATAATACTTTCCCTTTTGTGTAAATACTTATTTGTCATGGCACCAAATCTTCTCACGTCTAGCCAACTCAGTCGGTCGAAATGAGCTGTCTCCTAACATCGCAGTAATAATATCACTGACGCAAATTGATCAGGGCTAACATTTACATAGCCCAATGCTGTGTGTCCAATACTCCACTCATCCATCTCAACTTTCATTCTTTTTGATTCGCAGATTGTTGTTGCATACTTTGACTTAACTGAGTCAGTTTTTAAAAGTAGTTGAACTTAGGATTAAAGCAATCTTAGACGTAAACACTATATTGGAGCACATGCAAGCTTTAGAAGGAGGTCAGACTCGGTTTTTCGACTGCTTACAAGACATCGATCTCAAGGACATCACATTCACCACTAGTAATAAATTAATACCGACTTTTTTCTTACTTTGAGTCTGGAAAGTCACTGGAAGTGTTGCGGCACATTGTCACAGCTTCTCGATGTTAACTTAATTGCACGCCTTTGTTAAAATGCTAAAGGTTAACCCAAAGTGGGATGATTGGAGTGTCTTATTGCATTACTTGAGTGAATTAATGAGAGAAGTCATGCAAAGGGGGTTTGTTTGCAACAAAAAACTTGGAAAAATAACTGACCTTGATCTAGGTTAACCAACCAATGACAGAACTAAATGTAAAATAAGGAGATAAAAGTTGGGGCTGGGGATTTAAGCTGAAGTCGATCTGAGCTGTTACTAATAGAGCGGCAGTATGCCTGTTGTATGAAGTCAAATCACAATGTTGCCAGCTCAAGTCATATCAGGATAACGTTATCACAGCGTATGTCAAGTATTTCATAATGCCTGCCGAAATCACTATTGTATTGAGCTACGACCCGTAAAAGCTGAAATGGTCAACACTCAGCCAGCTTCAAACTATCCTGAGAAATTGAACATGCAATTCTATTGAAAGAGGCTATAATTCGGTGATCTGTACTCAATAGTTTTAACACATATCCAATGCACAAAGGCGAGTTTCTTAGGGCATACTGTGTAGTTTAAATGAGGAAAGGATGTAACAATATCATAATGAGTGTCGCGTTGGGTCTGTTTAAGCACTTCAAAAGGGTAAAAATGCACCAATAACTTACAATTATCTAAGTCCCATTGACACTTCCCTCCTGTGTTTTAATGGAAATAGTTAACAGTACTCAATGTGTAGGAGACCACACTTCATTTGGAAATAGTAGTGAAATGAGGGTATGGGATGGAAAGATGGATAATTGAAGGAAATTCAAAGACTTAGAAACCAGTAAATATACAGTCTTATACTACCGTTGTTTGTTTAATCTCGTATTTGCTCAAGACCAAACAGAGGGCCTATCTTATTTCTCTTGATCTTTAATAAGACCTATTCAAATTCCACTTGCCTCTTCTTCACCTCTACCCTCTTATCCTTTTCTAGCCATCTCTAATTGGTTAATATGGTATTAAGAAGTGAGAGGGCCCGAGTAGAAGAGGTGATTGAAGAGTCATGCTTCATTTGAAACTAAGATCAATCCTAAGGTAAACTACTTTTACAAACTGACTGCACTGTTGGGAGTCAGCCCATTTTGATCGACTAAGTTGTCTAGGCATAAGAAGTTTCGATGCCAAGACAAATAAATATTAACACAGAAAATTGCGCCCAAAAACACCATTATAACAAAAGGCAATGAACTATATCAAAGAAATGGCGAGAGAAGAATGCGCCTAAATCGGCATCTCTGAAATTCATAATATGTGCTTGGGCTCTTTTACATACTTCTCTGCAGAACACTGAAAGACGTTATAGATGGCAGATTCTACGGCACGCTCCAAAAGATCTGATTAAATGCATCCTTCCGGAGGTTCCTCAGAGTCGAGATCATTCTTGAGAATTTCTCTTACTCTCAACCCAGTGGTATCTATTGCAAATTGTGGGTTAAACACTTCAGTTGCTCTTATGCCATTTTTTGAGCAGCAAATCGGCTTGTTGAATTCATTCAGCATTCGAGCGTGCAACGAAGGGTCATGATGGGGAGAATTTTGATAAGCTACTGGATGAAGTGACTGACTTTTACGAAGTTAGCAAGCAAAAGATTATTTTTGAGATGACTTATTGGGTGTTAGAATAAGCTTTCCTTAGGATAAGTGAACGATGACATAAAAGAGCCTAGACTTTGGCAACTTAGTAAAATCTACTGATAGAAGTCAGCAAACCAGCAATTAGATTAAAAGCACCTGAGCACCTCTTCGCTGATACCATAACAGTGTTGGAGAAATTTTAAAGTACATTTAGAGGAAGTAGTAATATTATTGTGCATACGTGGCGTAGGGTGTTCGGTCCCTGTCCACTCTGGGATTAGCTCCTTTGTCTCACCCGCATTAACAGTTAATAATAGAACTTAAGCTGGTCTAACCGTAAAATAAGATATCGTGGAAGCCAATTGACAGATTGTGAGTGTTAGACAGACTATAAGATAAAATGTGATTTACATTAGATTTTGGTGTTGTCGTAAGGGTTAATTTGCCAACCAGTCCAATTGCACTGTGTTTCTATTGTGAGTGAGGAGTGATACAAAACTCTACTCCAAAACATATATTACACACTGGCTGAGGGAAGAAATGGATGGACTATGACAGCTTAAAGTGAGGGTGTTAACGTGTGCTCGAGGAGAAGGAGGAGGTGAAGGTGGAGAGAGAGGAATGCTTCGAAGAATTTCAAGTTCTCCTATTGCCCATTATCAGCAATATCTGCAGGTAGTTCAGGCATGAAAGCACAAACCAAAATATGGGACAGGGTAACTGCGAAATCATATGAACGTGTTTTCCTCGTATTTCTGTATCAAAGATGGCAAAACTATGGGAAATACACACCGATATTTGTATTGATTATTCTAGAGTTCTGGTGAAAGTGTTCGCCTGATTTCCTGGTTTTCCTCGTATTTGACCACCCCCACACTTCTTTCTGGCTCCATTTTTACATTCAAATTAACTGTATCTCTGGTATCCCTCTTCGTCCTGCCTGGCATCATGCTTTCCATTGCTTTGAAAACTCTAACGTTCCAGTTGCTGTCTCATAAAATGCTCACCTGTAGACGATATAATAGGCTTAAATGGCAGCCAATGAGAATGCAGCATTCAAGTTGAGCCAATTGCATCAAAGGAATTGACTGAGGAAGCGAGTTGCATCACACTTGGTCACAATTGTCGAGGGTGATGAGTTTTTCGTGGCATGTGTTTGCATCCACTAATGGCTGAGAGATAACAAGATGAATGTCAAGTATCTCCCTAAGCAGACTACATAGACGTGTGTAAGCTTTACTTTCATAAAAATCTTCATAAAGCAATGAGCCACCATCACTGCTACTTCATTACCGCATGAAGCTAGAAATATATTGTCTTGGTAGTACCTTTATTCACAGTGTTCTCTGTGTTTTGCATGGCTAAACGCGTATATTTCTGTACAGTGCATAACAGTACCTGACGCATAGCCATTAAGACCTCAATTTTTGTTAAGTTGCTTTCCCAGTTCATAAATCAGAATGTACTGGAATAGTCTAGAAGTGATAGTGAATATCCACACCGATGATCGAATTGACCAATAGATGTCGAAGTGCAGCTAGCTGAAAGTGATTAATGTAGTGGTTCAACATGGCATTACTTCACCAAATTCACTCTTCGTGTACCACTAAAATTGACTGACGCTAGTGGCATGGGCTAAACTGACATTAAGAGGCCTCCTTCTACACATCGCGAATGTATTCGGTAGAGTGGGCTCCGTAAACATAGATAAGGCAAATGATGTCCCAGTTGTGTATGTCGATTGAAAATACCAAAATACTTGTTAACTTGATCGCGTCCAGTTTGGACATACTTCACATGGGAGGACCAATATGCCGTACGTCAAGTATATTCAATAATATTACTACTTCCGCTCAGTGTAATCTTAAATTTCTACAACATCTTCATGGTGACTAGGTGTTTTAATTCAACTGCAAATTCCATCAGTAGATTCTATCGAGTTGCCAAAGTCTGGGTACTTTTATAGTTCCGTTTACTTGAAATAAGAAAAGTGAATTGGACTTTAATTTCCATGATATGCATTGGCTTCTTCAAGCAAAATGGCCCACCGATAGAAGTAAAGATTGAGTTCTTGACTAAAAACACACATTTCTTCTCCATTTTCACTAGTGCCACGTCTGAGCCTTTGGACATTATGTATTTAAATTTACCGAAAAACCAGCTACTAGGCTTCTGTGCAGGAAATTAGCAATTCGCCAATCGTGTACTGGTTTATGTGGAGCATGGACTATCAGCGCCTCGAATAGAATAAGGAATTGGTACATCCTTACTAAACCATATAGCAAAACCATCTTAAATTTCAATCAATATCAGCCATTTATATTAATGAAAATGATGACCATATACCATTGATAGTCAACGAAAAGAATCCGATTAAATCGCAAAATCTTTACTTCTTTCACATTGGTTCTTTTTAAATATTAACTGCTTAGTGGTATTTGTTGACAATAGACCTATAAGGGTTCATTAGCGTTATTGTCATTGGCCCTGCTATTAATGACAAAGCGGCTTGAGCCCACGTGATTATATAACAATTTGTTTTCAGCGGTGTGCCAAGTTCACTTCTTTGCGTATAACGATAAAGCAGTCGAACCTAAGGATATTGATCTAGTTTATAAACTTCCAGGTGCAATGTGGAAAGAGGAGCATCATGAAGCCTCTCCAGCATAAGTTCGAATTCTGCTACCCTCAACAATGGAAAAATTAACCTTTACGTTTTACATTTCTGATCGCTTGGCTTGTATCGATGAGTATCGAATCTATGATATATGACTTAGTGCAGGAGAATTTCAATTTTTGGAGGGAAGTCAAAATCCATCAGGTCACATTTAGGTCTTCACGAGAAGCTTCAAGTGTGAGAATGAATAGTGGTTCGCTAATTCTCACTTTGATTAACTTTCAATGATAATACTTTCCCTTTTGTGTAAATACTTATTTGTCATGGCACCAAATCTTCTCACGTCTAGCCAACTCAGTCGGTCGAAATGAGCTGTCTCCTAACATCGCAGTAATAATATCACTGACGCAAATTGATCAGGGCTAACATTTACATAGCCCAATGCTGTGTGTCCAATACTCCACTCATCCATCTCAACTTTCATTCTTTTTGATTCGCAGATTGTTGTTGCATACTTTGACTTAACTGAGTCAGTTTTTAAAAGTAGTTGAACTTAGGATTAAAGCAATCTTAGACGTAAACACTATATTGGAGCACATGCAAGCTTTAGAAGGAGGTCAGACTCGGTTTTTCGACTGCTTACAAGACATCGATCTCAAGGACATCACATTCACCACTAGTAATAAATTAATACCGACTTTTTTCTTACTTTGAGTCTGGAAAGTCACTGGAAGTGTTGCGGCACATTGTCACAGCTTCTCGATGTTAACTTAATTGCACGCCTTTGTTAAAATGCTAAAGGTTAACCCAAAGTGGGATGATTGGAGTGTCTTATTGCATTACTTGAGTGAATTAATGAGAGAAGTCATGCAAAGGGGGTTTGTTTGCAACAAAAAACTTGGAAAAATAACTGACCTTGATCTAGGTTAACCAACCAATGACAGAACTAAATGTAAAATAAGGAGATAAAAGTTGGGGCTGGGGATTTAAGCTGAAGTCGATCTGAGCTGTTACTAATAGAGCGGCAGTATGCCTGTTGTATGAAGTCAAATCACAATGTTGCCAGCTCAAGTCATATCAGGATAACGTTATCACAGCGTATGTCAAGTATTTCATAATGCCTGCCGAAATCACTATTGTATTGAGCTACGACCCGTAAAAGCTGAAATGGTCAACACTCAGCCAGCTTCAAACTATCCTGAGAAATTGAACATGCAATTCTATTGAAAGAGGCTATAATTCGGTGATCTGTACTCAATAGTTTTAACACATATCCAATGCACAAAGGCGAGTTTCTTAGGGCATACTGTGTAGTTTAAATGAGGAAAGGATGTAACAATATCATAATGAGTGTCGCGTTGGGTCTGTTTAAGCACTTCAAAAGGGTAAAAATGCACCAATAACTTACAATTATCTAAGTCCCATTGACACTTCCCTCCTGTGTTTTAATGGAAATAGTTAACAGTACTCAATGTGTAGGAGACCACACTTCATTTGGAAATAGTAGTGAAATGAGGGTATGGGATGGAAAGATGGATAATTGAAGGAAATTCAATGACTTAGAAACCAGTAAATATACAGTCTTATACTACCGTTGTTTGTTTAATCTCGTATTTGCTCAAGACCAAACAGAGGGCCTATCTTATTTCTCTTGATCTTTAATAAGACCTATTCAAATTCCACTTGCCTCTTCTTCACCTCTACCCTCTTATCCTTTTCTAGCCATCTCTAATTGGTTAATATGGTATTAAGAAGTGAGAGGGCCCGAGTAGAAGAGGTGATTGAAGAGTCATGCTTCATTTGAAACTAAGATCAATCCTAAGGTAAACTACTTTTACAAACTGACTGCACTGTTGGGAGTCAGCCCATTTTGATCGACTAAGTTGTCTAGGCATAAGAAGTTTCGATGCCAAGACAAATAAATATTAACACAGAAAATTGCGCCCAAAAACACCATTATAACAAAAGGCAATGAACTATATCAAAGAAATGGCGAGAGAAGAATGCGCCTAAATCGGCATCTCTGAAATTCATAATATGTGCTTGGGCTCTTTTACATACTTCTCTGCAGAACACTGAAAGACGTTATAGATGGCAGATTCTACGGCACGCTCCAAAAGATCTGATTAAATGCATCCTTCCGGAGGTTCCTCAGAGTCGAGATCATTCTTGAGAATTTCTCTTACTCTCAACCCAGTGGTATCTATTGCAAATTGTGGGTTAAACACTTCAGTTGCTCTTATGCCATTTTTTGAGCAGCAAATCGGCTTGTTGAATTCATTCAGCATTCGAGCGTGCAACGAAGGGTCATGATGGGGAGAATTTTGATAAGCTACTGGATGAAGTGACTGACTTTTACGAAGTTAGCAAGCAAAAGATTATTTTTGAGATGACTTATTGGGTGTTAGAATAAGCTTTCCTTAGGATAAGTGAACGATGACATAAAAGAGCCTAGACTTTGGCAACTTAGTAAAATCTACTGATAGAAGTCAGCAAACCAGCAATTAGATTAAAAGCACCTGAGCACCTCTTCGCTGATACCATAACAGTGTTGGAGAAATTTTAAAGTACATTTAGAGGAAGTAGTAATATTATTGTGCATACGTGGCGTAGGGTGTTCGGTCCCTGTCCACTCTGGGATTAGCTCCTTTGTCTCACCCGCATTAACAGTTAATAATAGAACTTAAGCTGGTCTAACCGTAAAATAAGATATCGTGGAAGCCAATTGACAGATTGTGAGTGTTAGACAGACTATAAGATAAAATGTGATTTACATTAGATTTTGGTGTTGTCGTAAGGGTTAATTTGCCAACCAGTCCAATTGCACTGTGTTTCTATTGTGAGTGAGGAGTGATACAAAACTCTACTCCAAAACATATATTACACACTGGCTGAGGGAAGAAATGGATGGACTATGACAGCTTAAAGTGAGGGTGTTAACGTGTGCTCGAGGAGAAGGAGGAGGTGAAGGTGGAGAGAGAGGAATGCTTCGAAGAATTTCAAGTTCTCCTATTGCCCATTATCAGCAATATCTGCAGGTAGTTCAGGCATGAAAGCACAAACCAAAATATGGGACAGGGTAACTGCGAAATCATATGAACGTGTTTTCCTCGTATTTCTGTATCAAAGATGGCAAAACTATGGGAAATACACACCGATATTTGTATTGATTATTCTAGAGTTCTGGTGAAAGTGTTCGCCTGATTTCCTGGTTTTCCTCGTATTTGACCACCCCCACACTTCTTTCTGGCTCCATTTTTACATTCAAATTAACTGTATCTCTGGTATCCCTCTTCGTCCTGCCTGGCATCATGCTTTCCATTGCTTTGAAAACTCTAACGTTCCAGTTGCTGTCTCATAAAATGCTCACCTGTAGACGATATAATAGGCTTAAATGGCAGCCAATGAGAATGCAGCATTCAAGTTGAGCCAATTGCATCAAAGGAATTGACTGAGGAAGCGAGTTGCATCACACTTGGTCACAATTGTCGAGGGTGATGAGTTTTTCGTGGCATGTGTTTGCATCCACTAATGGCTGAGAGATAACAAGATGAATGTCAAGTATCTCCCTAAGCAGACTACATAAACGTGTGTAAGCTTTACTTTCATAAAAATCTTCATAAAGCAATGAGCCACCATCACTGCTACTTCATTACCGCATGAAGCTAGAAATATATTGTCTTGGTAGTACCTTTATTCACAGTGTTCTCTGTGTTTTGCATGGCTAAACGCGTATATTTCTGTACAGTGCATAACAGTACCTGACGCATAGCCATTAAGACCTCAATTTTTGTTAAGTTGCTTTCCCAGTTCATAAATCAGAATGTACTGGAATAGTCTAGAAGTGATAGTGAATATCCACACCGATGATCGAATTGACCAATAGATGTCGAAGTGCAGCTAGCTGAAAGTGATTAATGTAGTGGTTCAACATGGCATTACTTCACCAAATTCACTCTTCGTGTACCACTAAAATTGACTGACGCTAGTGGCATGGGCTAAACTGACATTAAGAGGCCTCCTTCTACACATCGCGAATGTATTCGGTAGAGTGGGCTCCGTAAACATAGATAAGGCAAATGATGTCCCAGTTGTGTATGTCGATTGAAAATACCAAAATACTTGTTAACTTGATCGCGTCCAGTTTGGACATACTTCACATGGGAGGACCAATATGCCGTACGTCAAGTATATTCAATAATATTACTACTTCCGCTCAGTGTAATCTTAAATTTCTACAACATCTTCATGGTGACTAGGTGTTTTAATTCAACTGCAAATTCCATCAGTAGATTCTATCGAGTTGCCAAAGTCTGGGTACTTTTATAGTTCCGTTTACTTGAAATAAGAAAAGTGAATTGGACTTTAATTTCCATGATATGCATTGGCTTCTTCAAGCAAAATGGCCCACCGATAGAAGTAAAGATTGAGTTCTTGACTAAAAACACACATTTCTTCTCCATTTTCACTAGTGCCACGTCTGAGCCTTTGGACATTATGTATTTAAATTTACCGAAAAACCAGCTACTAGGCTTCTGTGCAGGAAATTAGCAATTCGCCAATCGTGTACTGGTTTATGTGGAGCATGGACTATCAGCGCCTCGAATAGAATAAGGAATTGGTACATCCTTACTAAACCATATAGCAAAACCATCTTAAATTTCAATCAATATCAGCCATTTATATTAATGAAAATGATGACCATATACCATTGATAGTCAACGAAAAGAATCCGATTAAATCGCAAAATCTTTACTTCTTTCACATTGGTTCTTTTTAAATATTAACTGCTTAGTGGTATTTGTTGACAATAGACCTATAAGGGTTCATTAGCGTTATTGTCATTGGCCCTGCTATTAATGACAAAGCGGCTTGAGCCCACGTGATTATATAACAATTTGTTTTCAGCGGTGTGCCAAGTTCACTTCTTTGCGTATAACGATAAAGCAGTCGAACCTAAGGATATTGATCTAGTTTATAAACTTCCAGGTGCAATGTGGAAAGAGGAGCATCATGAAGCCTCTCCAGCATAAGTTCGAATTCTGCTACCCTCAACAATGGAAAAATTAACCTTTACGTTTTACATTTCTGATCGCTTGGCTTGTATCGATGAGTATCGAATCTATGATATATGACTTAGTGCAGGAGAATTTCAATTTTTGGAGGGAAGTCAAAATCCATCAGGTCACATTTAGGTCTTCACGAGAAGCTTCAAGTGTGAGAATGAATAGTGGTTCGCTAATTCTCACTTTGATTAACTTTCAATGATAATACTTTCCCTTTTGTGTAAATACTTATTTGTCATGGCACCAAATCTTCTCACGTCTAGCCAACTCAGTCGGTCGAAATGAGCTGTCTCCTAACATCGCAGTAATAATATCACTGACGCAAATTGATCAGGGCTAACATTTACATAGCCCAATGCTGTGTGTCCAATACTCCACTCATCCATCTCAACTTTCATTCTTTTTGATTCGCAGATTGTTGTTGCATACTTTGACTTAACTGAGTCAGTTTTTAAAAGTAGTTGAACTTAGGATTAAAGCAATCTTAGACGTAAACACTATATTGGAGCACATGCAAGCTTTAGAAGGAGGTCAGACTCGGTTTTTCGACTGCTTACAAGACATCGATCTCAAGGACATCACATTCACCACTAGTAATAAATTAATACCGACTTTTTTCTTACTTTGAGTCTGGAAAGTCACTGGAAGTGTTGCGGCACATTGTCACAGCTTCTCGATGTTAAAGCGTTAGAGATTTATTGCCCTTGCAGTAAACAGATCACTTACTATAAGGGATGTATCTGTTGCATAATCGTCTTCAGTTTCCTACCCTAAACTAATAAACACTTAGAGTAGTGTCCCGAGAGTGGGTTTAAAATTTGGAAATTAGTTTTCACTATCATGATGGTGCATGATGGTTACGGTCAACTGGATGATACGCGTGTCAAACACTTTCCCTACTTCCTCTATCTGGCAAGTACAAATGGCACACGTTTCAATTGTAGGAAATATCACAATTGGGGGCATGCCGAACCCGAGCTTTTGTGTGTTGCTGTGGGAAATCCAGCAATTTGTGTCAACGGTCAGTCAACGGACGGAGGTGCAATGGCGTGGAACCTCGCTCATCAGCGGCATGGCAGCAATGAGCTACTGTTGTGTGAATGTGCTTTTTTCCCAGTGCTGTTTGTCTGCGCGATACAGCGGGTGAGTGGGTACGAGGGTATGGCCTCCGTGACGTTATTGGCAGAAAGAGCAGCTCTGTATAAATCGTGTGGGCCAGCAAGAATTCTGTCGGCGGCAACGGCAATCACCTTGGCTCACTCGTGAGTACATTTGGATAAGCTCGACTATATTTGCATTCATCCACTTTGGTGCATTACTGCCAGCTCTTGTAAATGTGTAACTATCAACGCTATACCCGCAGTCCATATGTTATAAATATATCTTTTCTCCAGTAGGCTGCCGGTTCCGTCTAATATCCTAGTGGTATGTTTGCGTATTTGTTGCTTGCATCAGATATGCCAATCCATATCCGCAGAGGTGAAATAGCGCGTGTGCTTTTGTAGCGCACCAGTGGTGTCATGGACCTCATGTGCGAGGCGTAAGACGTGGAAATGATGGCAACGCCAGCGTTGCCTCTTTATGCGCCCCACTATTTGTCAAGATTTTACAGCTATTGCGATTTGTCAAATTGTTGCATAGTACACGTGGTAATTTCAGTTAGGGGGGTTTGTTTTAATCGGCACGTGGAACAGCTTTAAGGGCCACATTTGGAGACATGTCATGTTTATTATCGTTCTACGCGACGACGTCTTCGGATATCTTTGTGGTTAGGCTTTAAGCTAAAATCGCAAATATTTTTACGAATTTTCAAAAATTTCCATTACAAATTCCTTGCAAAGAATCCTGTTCAGCCAGACAGTTTTGTTTTAAAGGGCATTTACTGATTTTATGAAATACGCGAATTCTACTCTAGACGCTTTCTTTTGACGATTACAGCAACAAATTAAAATTATTGAGAGGTTCAATTTCAACTTCAATATTAGTACTTGAATTGGTCTACATATGCTCGGATAAGGAATTTGCTAGTGGACACAAATCGCACAAATCATGAAGTTCTGGGTTTGCTTCTTCTCCGAGAATAATTCGGCTTGCTTTCCCGTTTTTCCTCTGCTATCTTACGCTCCCAATATGTGCGGTTGATAAGACAAATGGAAATCCATGGCCGCTAAATATTCCTTTTTCAAGCTTATGAAGACCACTTCAACTACCTATACTGAAGTTGAAATCGAACCTCTTAATAATTTTAATTTGTCTTAAAAGTAAAGAAAGATCATTGCTGTAATCGTCAAAAGGACTCTAAAGTGGTTCTGAGTGAAGTAAACGCTTGCAATACTATATGGTACGTGGTGCTGGCAACTGTGTGGCCCACCACCAGCCTATGCAATGCTCTAATGTTGTGTATGCAGAGGCAAAATGCCTAGTGGCCGATGCCGGAAAGTTGACATATTTGGAGTGAGCCTATATGTTCCTATATGAGGTGTGTGGTCCGATTAAAAGACTAATGATACGCACGTGTATTTGTTGCTTGCACCAGACGTGCTGGACAATATTGCAGGAGGTGGAAAAGTGTATGCGTTTTTGTGGCGCTCCAGTGGTGTGCTTGGTGCTCCTGTGAAGGCCAGAAAACGTTTGGATGTTGGGAGCGCATGTTGGCTTGTTTGCATGCCAATGGATGCTGCTCTTAAAAACGCGTTCATGGGTAGAAGGTACGTTTAGTTTGAACAAAGGCTATCGTAAATTGAATGAAACGTTTAATTCAATTATTCTTTTCAAGAAAAGCCAGAAATTTGAACAGCAAAACTTCTTCCATACGGTGTTTAAATTATCACCTGTCTGATAAAAAAATAAGTGTATATAAAGGAGATAGGTAGTTCGGCATAGTAGGAATATATACTATGATAATTCCCCCTATAAATGTATTGCGAAGATACCGGTGAAAATAGATAATAAATAACAACCACAATTTGAGTCATGCAAGATTTAGCGATAATAAGAACCCAGAGTTACTCATAATTATACAGCTAATTTTTTTCGATTCCAGATGAATGTTACACTTTCTATCCCAATGGGGAAAAAGACAAATTTCCAGTGATTCTCCACGTGAATGACTCCATTGAATTCGCCAGGATTTTTATGACACGTGTAGAAGAGTTCGTCTTAGTAAAAAGTAGTGCTTTGCCCAGATAGAATAGGAGGTGTAAAACTAATCGGGAATCGGAAAAAATTAGCTGAATAATTCTGACTGACTCAGGATTTTCGATTATCTCAAAAGCTTGCATGACTCAAAACATGCAAAACATTTAAGGGGGGAGTTATCATAGTGTATATTGATATTAAATCTTCTTTATACATTATAATTTTTTATCAGATTGGTGAAATTTAAACACCGTATGGAAAAAATTGTGCTGTTCAAATTTCTGTTTTCCTTGAAAAAATATTGGAATTATACATTTCGTTCAATTTAGGATAGCATTTGTTCAAAGTAAACGTGCTATCTTATAAGGGCATCATCTACTGGCGAGCAAACAAGCAAACTATGCACCATAAGTAGTGGAGAGAACTGTCTGACACTCGATAACACTTGTGAAAGATTGACACCAGACAACATGGCTCAAAGCTGACGCCATCATCACTCAAATATATCTTGCCTGGTCCGCCCTAATGCCCCAGTGATATGCTTGTGTAGTTGCCGCTTGCATCGGATGTGCTGGGAGTATGCAAGGTGGTGGGATAGTGCATTCGCTTTGGTAGCGCAACAGTAGTGTGGAATGGCTGTGATGTACGATGATGGCGTCGCCTTCCTTACGGCCTCACTCTGTGTCGAGTTTGTACACATATATCAATGTGCGAGTTCTTATTACTATTTAATTTTATATAAAATCTTTGTATATATATATATATTACTGCAAATAAGTGATCTCACTATTCCAATTACTAGATTCAGAGTCAGAATCAGTAATTCTTAAATTAGCTGGTTAAATGGTGGATGAAGTGGTGGCACTAAAGCTAACGGTTCAATTACATGCTGAATATTACGCCATTCTTTATAAAAAATTAACTGAATATAAATAGTAAGAAACAAAAGGAAAACGTACTAACTTGTCAGTACAGTTACATTACTTGATGAGAAGGTACATTTTCATCCGTCTACACGGTCGAATAAAGGAATAGAGGGTTTCATATTCAGCGCCATTGTTACCAATGCACTTGCAAAAGTAAGGTTTAAAATAATCGAACTATCTTCATAGGAGCAGGGCCATCTTATGATGCTCATCGATGTGCTCAGTTAAATCCTTGTATATTGCTGGTGTTCATAGAACTGTGAATATCAAACTGGAGTTAAACACTCCCACTGCATGCGTATGGTCATACATGGTCATGTATCAAAACGCTGAATTAAAACTTTACTGGCTACACGACGTATCCCATGTCAGCTTTGCACTTGTTTAAATGTATATTTGGAGACTTCCATATGCAGCCGCTTACGTCGGACGGGTAATCAAATTGCGTAAACACGATAACATGAATCGTGTGGCCCTCACTTAGCTTCCTAACATCCGTTTAAGACGAGGTGCATGATGGTTACGGTCAACTGGATGATACGCGTGTCAAACACTTTCCCTACTTCCTCTATCTGGCAAGTACAAATGGCACACGTTTCAATTGTAGGAAATATCACAATTGGGACTAGAGGTAACTATGAATGGGAAATTTCGAATAAGACCTCTAAAAAAAATAAGCCACCTAATCAGAACTGAATTTGAGAGGGAACCGATTTCGCTTGGAATTATAACTGTTCCTCATCTTCATCCGAGTGTAACATCATAACATTGCTGACGTAGTCTCACCTCACTTACTAATTTACATCAATCCTACTAAAGTCACATGTGATAATCAATGATGATATGAATTCATGACGAAATAATGCTATGATCGTTTGCGAACTCGACCACCAGATAGAATGCGAAAATCAGCTTGTAGGTGGATTCAAAAGCACGATACTCTTGGAAATTGAGATGATGGCGAGGCAACAAATTTAGGAACCTTTGGTCATTGATTGCTCCAAATTCCTTACCTATACTTCATGAAAGCACACCCCAAACACAGAATATTTTGCAATTTGGCATGCAAACTCTTAACATTTGTTAATCAACTCGGAATTCACAAGGTTTCCTACATCTCCCCAGGAGCTAGTCAAATGAAGTAAATTATACCTTCTTTCATGCCTTTCTAATCCTTCCCTTTCCACGCATTCTCAAATCAGATCTTCACTTTGTACATTTCTCGCCAAACATTTAATTATGATGGTTGCTAGACGACTCAACTCCCTATAGCAAAATCCCTCCTTCCTTCCCCTCTCCTACTTTTCAACCCTTACCAACTCTCTCATACTCCCTATTTCCAATATACTTGCGATTTTCCATCGAACTAATTTGGGTGGTAGGACTTATCTTATCAATGACTGAGTTACCTCACTCATTATATTGCCATTATTACTCACTATTCTTTAATTTACCTGGATATTACCTACTCCTCTTTCACTTCTATTCAGATATACGTCGTTCTTCCATAACCAACTGCCAATTAGATCAGGAATCTCCACATATGCATACCAGTGAATCTAACTTCCCTTTCCAGTGAGCTAAGAGTGGGAGGCAGCTCTGGCTCACTTACCTAGGATATGGCAATAGGAATTTTAACGACTCACTCGAGTTTGTTTATTGCAGTCTAACTCAACTTTAAAGCCGACGTATCCCATGTCAGCATTGCACTTGTGTAAATGTATATTTGGAGATGTGCATATGCAGCCGCTTACGTCGGACGGGTAATCAAATTGCGTAAACACGATAACATGAATCGTGTGGCCCTCACTTAGCGTCGTAACATGCGCTTAAGATGAGACGCATGATGCTTACGGTCGACTCGATGATACGCGTGCCAAACACTTTCCCTATTTCCTCTTTCTGGAATTATAACTGCTCTCCCTTGCATTTGTCGATATTTCGCCATCGCTAGAGTATAATATTTTCAGGTAGAAGCCTGTTTCACTTACTCGGCCCCACGTCCACGAGAATGGGGTACGCTTGCATTGCTGTGTGTAGTTACGCGATTGGGGAGTGATGACGAGAGGCCGCTCTCCTTCCTTCGGTTGCGTGTGTCCCTGACATGGCAAAATAGGAAATTAAATTACAAGTGTGTATTTACGAGAACTTAACGCAGTTGCGCTTCATTTATTTCTTTATATCTAATATTTATATTTAAATGTATATATAAGCATTATATATATATATATATATATTAAGTATATTATATATATATATATTAAATAATATAATATATATTACATAATTTTTATTAAAATATATATTTTAAAATTTAAATCTTATATTTAATGTTTTATGATGATAAGAAGGATTGAAGTAATTCGCACTACTCTTGATTCTTAACAATGCACTTGTAAAGAATAATGTTGAAATATGTGAATTGTCTCCGCAGACTTTATGAGAAAGTCCTGCTCCTATGGAAACAGTCCCCATATTTTGCCTTTTGTATCTGTGTTGATTTAAAGTGCTTCAATTGTGTGTTACATGTGTGTGCTGGCGGCCCCTCGGAGCGAAAGGGCAGGGAAATATGAATAATTGGAGGAAATATTAAGACTTAGAAACCGGTAAGTATACGCGCCGTATGTTCAATAAAAGGCGACATTAATTCATTTTATCGCAGTGAATATGACGACCTTGAGATCGATGTACAAGTACAAATGGCACACGTTTCAATTGTAGGAAATATCACAATTGGGACTAGAGGTAACTATGAATGGGAAATTTCGAATAAGACCTCTAAAAAAAATAAGCCACCTAATCAGAACTGAATTTGAGAGGGAACCGATTTCGCTTGGAATTATAACTGTTCCTCATCTTCATCCGAGTGTAACATCATAACATTGCTGACGTAGTCTCACCTCACTTACTAATTTACATCAATCCTACTAAAGTCACATGTGATAATCAATGATGATATGAATTCATGACGAAATAATGCTATGATCGTTTGCGAACTCGACCACCAGATAGAATGCGAAAATCAGCTTGTAGGTGGATTCAAAAGCACGATACTCTTGGAAATTGAGATGATGGCGAGGCAACAAATTTAGGAACCTTTGGTCATTGATTGCTCCAAATTCCTTACCTATACTTCATGAAAGCACACCCCAAACACAGAATATTTTGCAATTTGGCATGCAAACTCTTAACATTTGTTAATCAACTCGGAATTCACAAGGTTTCCTACATCTCCCCAGGAGCTAGTCAAATGAAGTAAATTATACCTTCTTTCATGCCTTTCTAATCCTTCCCTTTCCACGCATTCTCAAATCAGATCTTCACTTTGTACATTTCTCGCCAAACATTTAATTATGATGGTTGCTAGACGACTCAACTCCCTATAGCAAAATCCCTCCTTCCTTCCCCTCTCCTACTTTTCAACCCTTACCAACTCTCTCATACTCCCTATTTCCAATATACTTGCGATTTTCCATCGAACTAATTTGGGTGGTAGGACTTATCTTATCAATGACTGAGTTACCTCACTCATTATATTGCCATTATTACTCACTATTCTTTAATTTACCTGGATATTACCTACTCCTCTTTCACTTCTATTCAGATATACGTCGTTCTTCCATAACCAACTGCCAATTAGATCAGGAATCTCCACATATGCATACCAGTGAATCTAACTTCCCTTTCCAGTGAGCTAAGAGTGGGAGGCAGCTCTGGCTCACTTACCTAGGATATGGCAATAGGAATTTTAACGACTCACTCGAGTTTGTTTATTGCAGTCTAACTCAACTTTAAAGCCGACGTATCCCATGTCAGCATTGCACTTGTGTAAATGTATATTTGGAGATGTGCATATGCAGCCGCTTACGTCGGACGGGTAATCAAATTGCGTAAACACGATAACATGAATCGTGTGGCCCTCACTTAGCGTCGTAACATGCGCTTAAGATGAGACGCATGATGCTTACGGTCGACTCGATGATACGCGTGCCAAACACTTTCCCTATTTCCTCTTTCTGGAATTATAACTGCTCTCCCTTGCATTTGTCGATATTTCGCCATCGCTAGAGTATAATATTTTCAGGTAGAAGCCTGTTTCACTTACTCGGCCCCACGTCCACGAGAATGGGGTACGCTTGCATTGCTGTGTGTAGTTACGCGATTGGGGAGTGATGACGAGAGGCCGCTCTCCTTCCTTCGGTTGCGTGTGTCCCTGACATGGCAAAATAGGAAATTAAATTACAAGTGTGTATTTACGAGAACTTAACGCAGTTGCGCTTTATTTATTTCTTTATATCTAATATTTATATTTAAATGTATATATAAGCATTATATATATATATATATATATATATATATATATTAAGTATATTATATATATATATTAAATAATATAATATATATTACATAATTTTTATTAAAATATATATTTTAAAATTTAAATCTTATATTTAATGTTTTATGATGATAAGAAGGATTGAAGTAATTCGCACTACTCTTGATTCTTAACAATGCACTTGTAAAGAATAATGTTGAAATATGTGAATTGTCTCCGCAGACTTTATGAGAAAGTCCTGCTCCTATGGAAACAGTCCCCATATTTTGCCTTTTGTATCTGTGTTGATTTAAAGTGCTTCAATTGTGTGTTACATGTGTGTGCTGGCGGCCCCTCGGAGCGAAAGGGCAGGGAAATATGAATAATTGGAGGAAATATTAAGACTTAGAAACCGGTAAGTATACGCGCCGTATGTTCAATAAAAGGCGACATTAATTCATTTTATCGCAGTGAATATGACGACCTTGAGATCGATGTTTTGTAAACGATCGGAAAGTTTGGAGTGGACTCCCTCTAAGGCTTCTATGAATTCCCATGTTGTGTTTGCGCCTAAGGTACCTTTAATCCTAAGGCAAACTACTTTTACAAACTGACTGCGCTGTTGGGAGTCAGCCCATTTTGATCGACTGAGTTGGCTAGGCATAAGAAGTTTCGATGCCAAGACAAATAAATATTAACACAGAAAATTGCTCCCAAAAACACCACTATAACAAAAGGCAATGAACAATATCAAAGAAATGGCGAGAGAATAATTCGCCTAAATCGATTGCGCACAAAATTTCATGAAACATATTGATGCGAACTCACACATTCAAAGTACACCTCTTTGCCCACTTTTCAAATGCAAGTGAAATACACTATTTCTACACTTTGAAAGGCAATAATGTCAATTGCCCAGTGTCTCGTTGCCATCAAGTTCGCAATTTAAGAGCTTGATAAGCAAATCTATTAGGAAAGAAAACTAACGAACAGAAAGGTGTCTCTAAAGTGTCACGCATAGGTGATGAATGTGAATATTAGGGGAATTTAACAAACAGGTAACATTTTCCGCCGAATTCACGATACTGCAAAGCAAACAATTCTCTCTACCACTTTCACAATTTTTAACTGCATATAGTCGTTGTTAGAAAAATAATTATTAATCACCAGTTCTCAAACATTCTGTGGTGTCATTAAAATATACTCAATTGTAATCTGATTAAATCCACAATATTGTACTATTCTTCTATCAAACTTGCAATGAACCAAACACATTGAAGTGATGTCTATTGCTCAAGTAGAGATTATCATACCTGTCTACCAAGTGATCATTCGAAGAAACCCCTAATTGATTGTCTAATGGTTAACGCCTTACGTCCACTTGCCAACGCAATTGCCACTGAGCAAATCGATCTAACAATTTAAGAGCACCTTTATAAATCACGCTGTGATACATAAATAAACTAAGTAATTTCAAAGTTGAAAAGCTCCAAACGTGTATGTCTAATGTATTAATTATACACAATGTATAACGCTGAAATACCAGAAGTCTTCATTCAGAATTTGAAAATGGAGTGCTAAGAAAAAGCCAAAGTCTATTGGCCCAATCGAGATCAGAGTTGGAAGGAAATGTGGCCAAAAGTACTTATGGCTAAAAATAAGAGGTGAGAAAGGGAGCAACGGGATCACGATATAACCAATGCCCTTAGCCTGTCTTGAAGATTGAGAATTGCGTTTATTCCAAGGGCACAATTTTCACAAGGTTTACTGACGGTAAATGATCAATAAAATGCGTTTAATATTATCTAGTAACGCAAGTCTTATTTATTTCAACAAGGGATCTCTTTCATCAAATAGCCAAGTAACAAAATGTAATCTCAATACAAAATTTAGTGATAATCAATGAGCATCAATTGTAGTAATTCCTTCGGAGGCTCTTTTAAAACAAGACTTATTTGAAATTGGGCTCTAATTTGTCAATTTCTATTTTACATATTCCGCTTTCTCTCCTCTTAAGCTGTAGGTATTATGGAGAAATTTGCATTGCCACACTTTCACATGTAATTCGCATCAAGTTCATTACTTTCCGGGCATTTTTGCACATTCTTAATAATATCACATTAGACAAAATTGGCCCCTTGATTTCCCTGCTTGATTGTATATTGGGGCCTTAAATATGCCCATGGGAACCACTTGGGGTTGCTGAAATTGGAATTACTCAATTTGACTAATATTTGATTTAACATCAAGGTTAGCACTTGCTTTTTGTGTCAAGGAAGCAAACGGCCCAACATAGCTGTAGTTCTGTAAACACTAAGGAAGTTAAGTAAGTGGAAGAAAATAATGAATGAGAATTTAAGTAAAGTAAGAAATTGGATGAGTTTGTTGCGCAGTAATTGCCGACCTTGATGCAGAGTCGCTACAAATGCCACCAGCCATTCTGTTGTGTGGGTCATTTGATTAACAAGGCGGAAGTATATCGAGAAAATGAGAAAGAATTGACTTAGAACATGAGTTTACTATAATCCTCACGCACTTCGTCATTTCGAACAAGAAAGGGAAGGAAAAGGGGTTGTTGCAGTGCCCCTAGTTCTCTGCACGGTAAACTCAAAATACATGAATTGGGTACGAGGACATCCGGCTTTTAAATAAGTGCCACAGTTCTTCCATAGGTCTGTTTGTTTACACATTTCTCTCATTTCGCGCAGTTAACACACTAAAACTAGAAATCCATTTCTTCAACAGCCAAGAATATGACCTGATATTAATTTGCGGTTCTGGGCGTAACAATCTCCTTCCCTACAACATACCAGGTAGTGTGGTGCACCGCCAAAATATGCAGCGCTCTAAAGCTGTGTAGTTCATGCATATGCGGAACAGCATAAAGCAATGCTGGAGTACTTGCTCGAGCGCAGGCTATGGAATGAATTCAATTTCTCACTCTCTCTCTCTCTCTCTCTCTCTCGTGTCGACGTTTATGCGCGTTGCTACATTGTGTGCATTTATGTATCTGTGTCTTGCCTTGAAGCCTGTGAATGTGTATGAGGAGACGCTGGTCTCCTTGTATGCAAACAAAGCATTAATGTTGGCTGCTATCTAGTAATCAGCAACATATCACTATCATCAGCTGATGCTATGTCCGAATCAAAGCTTGTTGTGCTTAATAAGCTGCCTCACATCCACGATAATGCAGTTCGTTCGCAGTGTTGCGTGCTGCAACGTAGTAGGTTCGAAACATCTATAAGCCGCACACCGAAGATATGCATGAGTGGAGTGAATTAGCAGTAGTCGCGAGTATTATGAGAGAGCATATTTTGTTGGCGGTGGTGGCGAGTACGATGAGTATTTCGCTCGCTTGCTCTCCACTTACACAGCCGTCGCTCTCGATGGGTTGTAGGCAATGCGCCAATGTGTGTTCGCATGCCGAACCCGAGCTTTTGTGTGTTGCTGTGGGAAATCCAGCAATTTGTGTCAACGGTCAGTCAACGGACGGAGGTGCAATGGCGTGGAACCTCGCTCATCAGCGGCATGGCAGCAATGAGCTACTGTTGTGTGAATGTGCTTTTTTCCCAGTGCTGTTTGTCTGCGCGATACAGCGGGTGAGTGGGTACGAGGGTATGGCCTCCGTGACGTTATTGGCAGAAAGAGCAGCTCTGTATAAATCGTGTGGGCCAGCAAGAATTCTGTCGGCGGCAACGGCAATCACCTTGGCTCACTCGTGAGTACATTTGGATAAGCTCGACTATATTTGCATTCATCCACTTTGGTGCATTACTGCCAGCTCTTGTAAATGTGTAACTATCAACGCTATACCCGCAGTCCATATGTTATAAATATATCTTTTCTCCAGTAGGCTGCCGGTTCCGTCTAATATCCTAGTGGTATGTTTGCGTATTTGTTGCTTGCATCAGATATGCCAATCCATATCCGCAGAGGTGAAATAGCGCGTGTGCTTTTGTAGCGCACCAGTGGTGTCATGGACCTCATGTGCGAGGCGTAAGACGTGGAAATGATGGCAACGCCAGCGTTGCCTCTTTATGCGCCCCACTATTTGTCAAGATTTTACAGCTATTGCGATTTGTCAAATTGTTGCATAGTACACGTGGTAATTTCAGTTAGGGGGGTTTGTTTTAATCGGCACGTGGAACAGCTTTAAGGGCCACATTTGGAGACATGTCATGTTTATTATCGTTCTACGCGACGACGTCTTCGGATATCTTTGTGGTTAGGCTTTAAGCTAAAATCGCAAATATTTTTACGAATTTTCAAAAATTTCCATTACAAATTCCTTGCAAAGAATCCTGTTCAGCCAGACAGTTTTGTTTTAAAGGGCATTTACTGATTTTATGAAATACGCGAATTCTACTCTAGACGCTTTCTTTTGACGATTACAGCAACAAATTAAAATTATTGAGAGGTTCAATTTCAACTTCAATATTAGTACTTGAATTGGTCTACATATGCTCGGATAAGGAATTTGCTAGTGGACACAAATCGCACAAATCATGAAGTTCTGGGTTTGCTTCTTCTCCGAGAATAATTCGGCTTGCTTTCCCGTTTTCCCTCTGCTATCTTACGCTCCCAATATGTGCGGTTGATAAGACAAATGGAAATCCATGGCCGCTAAATATTCCTTTTTCAAGCTTATGAAGACCACTTCAACTACCTATACTGAAGTTGAAATCGAACCTCTTAATAATTTTAATTTGTCTTAAAAGTAAAGAAAGATCATTGCTGTAATCGTCAAAAGGACTCTAAAGTGGTTCTGAGTGAAGTAAACGCTTGCAATACTATATGGTACGTGGTGCTGGCAACTGTGTGGCCCACCACCAGCCTATGCAATGCTCTAATGTTGTGTATGCAGAGGCAAAATGCCTAGTGGCCGATGCCGGAAAGTTGACATATTTGGAGTGAGCCTATATGTTCCTATATGAGGTGTGTGGTCCGATTAAAAGACTAATGATACGCACGTGTATTTGTTGCTTGCACCAGACGTGCTGGACAATATTGCAGGAGGTGGAAAAGTGTATGCGTTTTTGTGGCGCTCCAGTGGTGTGCTTGGTGCTCCTGTGAAGGCCAGAAAACGTTTGGATGTTGGGAGCGCATGTTGGCTTGTTTGCATGCCAATGGATGCTGCTCTTAAAAACGCGTTCATGGGTAGAAGGTACGTTTAGTTTGAACAAAGGCTATCGTAAATTGAATGAAACGTTTAATTCAATTATTCTTTTCAAGAAAAGCCAGAAATTTGAACAGCAAAACTTCTTCCATACGGTGTTTAAATTATCACCTGTCTGATAAAAAAATAAGTGTATATAAAGGAGATAGGTAGTTCGGCATAGTAGGAATATATACTATGATAATTCCCCCTATAAATGTATTGCGAAGATACCGGTGAAAATAGATAATAAATAACAACCACAATTTGAGTCATGCAAGATTTAGCGATAATAAGAACCCAGAGTTACTCATAATTATACAGCTAATTTTTTCGATTCCAGATGAATGTTACACTTTCTATCCCAATGGGGAAAAAGACAAATTTCCAGTGATTCTCCACGTGAATGACTCCATTGAATTCGCCAGGATTTTTATGACACGTGTAGAAGAGTTCGTCTTAGTAAAAAGTAGTGCTTTGCCCAGATAGAATAGGAGGTGTAAAACTAATCGGGAATCGGAAAAAATTAGCTGAATAATTCTGACTGACTCAGGATTTTCGATTATCTCAAAAGCTTGCATGACTCAAAACATGCAAAACATTTAAGGGGGGAGTTATCATAGTGTATATTGATATTAAATCTTCTTTATACATTATAATTTTTTATCAGATTGGTGAAATTTAAACACCGTATGGAAAAAATTGTGCTGTTCAAATTTCTGTTTTCCTTGAAAAAATATTGGAATTATACATTTCGTTCAATTTAGGATAGCATTTGTTCAAAGTAAACGTGCCATCTTATAAGGGCATCATCTACTGGCGAGCAAACAAGCAAACTATGCACCATAAGTAGTGGAGAGAACTGTCTGACACTCGATAACACTTGTGAAAGATTGACACCAGACAACATGGCTCAAAGCTGACGCCATCATCACTCAAATATATCTTGCCTGGTCCGCCCTAATGCCCCAGTGATATGCTTGTGTAGTTGCCGCTTGCATCGGATGTGCTGGGAGTATGCAAGGTGGTGGGATAGTGCATTCGCTTTGGTAGCGCAACAGTAGTGTGGAATGGCTGTGATGTACGATGATGGCGTCGCCTTCCTTACGGCCTCACTCTGTGTCGAGTTTGTACACATATATCAATGTGCGAGTTCTTATTACTATTTAATTTTATATAAAATCTTTGTATATATATATATATTACTGCAAATAAGTGATCTCACTATTCCAATTACTAGATTCAGAGTCAGAATCAGTAATTCTTAAATTAGCTGGTTAAATGGTGGATGAAGTGGTGGCACTAAAGCTAACGGTTCAATTACATGCTGAATATTACGCCATTCTTTATAAAAAATTAACTGAATATAAATAGTAAGAAACAAAAGGAAAACGTACTAACTTGTCAGTACAGTTACATTACTTGATGAGAAGGTACATTTTCATCCGTCTACACGGTCGAATAAAGGAATAGAGGGTTTCATATTCAGCGCCATTGTTACCAATGCACTTGCAAAAGTAAGGTTTAAAATAATCGAACTATCTTCATAGGAGCAGGGCCATCTTATGATGCTCATCGATGTGCTCAGTTAAATCCTTGTATATTGCTGGTGTTCATAGAACTGTGAATATCAAACTGGAGTTAAACACTCCCACTGCATGCGTATGGTCATACATGGTCATGTATCAAAACGCTGAATTAAAACTTTACTGGCTACACGACGTATCCCATGTCAGCTTTGCACTTGTTTAAATGTATATTTGGAGACTTCCATATGCAGCCGCTTACGTCGGACGGGTAATCAAATTGCGTAAACACGATAACATGAATCGTGTGGCCCTCACTTAGCTTCCTAACATCCGTTTAAGACGAGGTGCATGATGGTTACGGTCAACTGGATGATACGCGTGTCAAACACTTTCCCTACTTCCTCTATCTGGCAAGTACAAATGGCACACGTTTCAATTGTAGGAAATATCACAATTGGGACTAGAGGTAACTATGAATGGGAAATTTCGAATAAGACCTCTAAAAAAAATAAGCCACCTAATCAGAACTGAATTTGAGAGGGAACCGATTTCGCTTGGAATTATAACTGTTCCTCATCTTCATCCGAGTGTAACATCATAACATTGCTGACGTAGTCTCACCTCACTTACTAATTTACATCAATCCTACTAAAGTCACATGTGATAATCAATGATGATATGAATTCATGACGAAATAATGCTATGATCGTTTGCGAACTCGACCACCAGATAGAATGCGAAAATCAGCTTGTAGGTGGATTCAAAAGCACGATACTCTTGGAAATTGAGATGATGGCGAGGCAACAAATTTAGGAACCTTTGGTCATTGATTGCTCCAAATTCCTTACCTATACTTCATGAAAGCACACCCCAAACACAGAATATTTTGCAATTTGGCATGCAAACTCTTAACATTTGTTAATCAACTCGGAATTCACAAGGTTTCCTACATCTCCCCAGGAGCTAGTCAAATGAAGTAAATTATACCTTCTTTCATGCCTTTCTAATCCTTCCCTTTCCACGCATTCTCAAATCAGATCTTCACTTTGTACATTTCTCGCCAAACATTTAATTATGATGGTTGCTAGACGACTCAACTCCCTATAGCAAAATCCCTCCTTCCTTCCCCTCTCCTACTTTTCAACCCTTACCAACTCTCTCATACTCCCTATTTCCAATATACTTGCGATTTTCCATCGAACTAATTTGGGTGGTAGGACTTATCTTATCAATGACTGAGTTACCTCACTCATTATATTGCCATTATTACTCACTATTCTTTAATTTACCTGGATATTACCTACTCCTCTTTCACTTCTATTCAGATATACGTCGTTCTTCCATAACCAACTGCCAATTAGATCAGGAATCTCCACATATGCATACCAGTGAATCTAACTTCCCTTTCCAGTGAGCTAAGAGTGGGAGGCAGCTCTGGCTCACTTACCTAGGATATGGCAATAGGAATTTTAACGACTCACTCGAGTTTGTTTATTGCAGTCTAACTCAACTTTAAAGCCGACGTATCCCATGTCAGCATTGCACTTGTGTAAATGTATATTTGGAGATGTGCATATGCAGCCGCTTACGTCGGACGGGTAATCAAATTGCGTAAACACGATAACATGAATCGTGTGGCCCTCACTTAGCGTCGTAACATGCGCTTAAGATGAGACGCATGATGCTTACGGTCGACTCGATGATACGCGTGCCAAACACTTTCCCTATTTCCTCTTTCTGGAATTATAACTGCTCTCCCTTGCATTTGTCGATATTTCGCCATCGCTAGAGTATAATATTTTCAGGTAGAAGCCTGTTTCACTTACTCGGCCCCACGTCCACGAGAATGGGGTACGCTTGCATTGCTGTGTGTAGTTACGCGATTGGGGAGTGATGACGAGAGGCCGCTCTCCTTCCTTCGGTTGCGTGTGTCCCTGACATGGCAAAATAGGAAATTAAATTACAAGTGTGTATTTACGAGAACTTAACGCAGTTGCGCTTTATTTATTTCTTTATATCTAATATTTATATTTAAATGTATATATAAGCATTATATATATATATATATATATATATATATATTAAGTATATTATATATATATATTAAATAATATAATATATATTACATAATTTTTATTAAAATATATATTTTAAAATTTAAATCTTATATTTAATGTTTTATGATGATAAGAAGGATTGAAGTAATTCGCACTACTCTTGATTCTTAACAATGCACTTGTAAAGAATAATGTTGAAATATGTGAATTGTCTCCGCAGACTTTATGAGAAAGTCCTGCTCCTATGGAAACAGTCCCCATATTTTGCCTTTTGTATCTGTGTTGATTTAAAGTGCTTCAATTGTGTGTTACATGTGTGTGCTGGCGGCCCCTCGGAGCGAAAGGGCAGGGAAATATGAATAATTGGAGGAAATATTAAGACTTAGAAACCGGTAAGTATACGCGCCGTATGTTCAATAAAAGGCGACATTAATTCATTTTATCGCAGTGAATATGACGACCTTGAGATCGATGTACAAGTACAAATGGCACACGTTTCAATTGTAGGAAATATCACAATTGGGACTAGAGGTAACTATGAATGGGAAATTTCGAATAAGACCTCTAAAAAAAATAAGCCACCTAATCAGAACTGAATTTGAGAGGGAACCGATTTCGCTTGGAATTATAACTGTTCCTCATCTTCATCCGAGTGTAACATCATAACATTGCTGACGTAGTCTCACCTCACTTACTAATTTACATCAATCCTACTAAAGTCACATGTGATAATCAATGATGATATGAATTCATGACGAAATAATGCTATGATCGTTTGCGAACTCGACCACCAGATAGAATGCGAAAATCAGCTTGTAGGTGGATTCAAAAGCACGATACTCTTGGAAATTGAGATGATGGCGAGGCAACAAATTTAGGAACCTTTGGTCATTGATTGCTCCAAATTCCTTACCTATACTTCATGAAAGCACACCCCAAACACAGAATATTTTGCAATTTGGCATGCAAACTCTTAACATTTGTTAATCAACTCGGAATTCACAAGGTTTCCTACATCTCCCCAGGAGCTAGTCAAATGAAGTAAATTATACCTTCTTTCATGCCTTTCTAATCCTTCCCTTTCCACGCATTCTCAAATCAGATCTTCACTTTGTACATTTCTCGCCAAACATTTAATTATGATGGTTGCTAGACGACTCAACTCCCTATAGCAAAATCCCTCCTTCCTTCCCCTCTCCTACTTTTCAACCCTTACCAACTCTCTCATACTCCCTATTTCCAATATACTTGCGATTTTCCATCGAACTAATTTGGGTGGTAGGACTTATCTTATCAATGACTGAGTTACCTCACTCATTATATTGCCATTATTACTCACTATTCTTTAATTTACCTGGATATTACCTACTCCTCTTTCACTTCTATTCAGATATACGTCGTTCTTCCATAACCAACTGCCAATTAGATCAGGAATCTCCACATATGCATACCAGTGAATCTAACTTCCCTTTCCAGTGAGCTAAGAGTGGGAGGCAGCTCTGGCTCACTTACCTAGGATATGGCAATAGGAATTTTAACGACTCACTCGAGTTTGTTTATTGCAGTCTAACTCAACTTTAAAGCCGACGTATCCCATGTCAGCATTGCACTTGTGTAAATGTATATTTGGAGATGTGCATATGCAGCCGCTTACGTCGGACGGGTAATCAAATTGCGTAAACACGATAACATGAATCGTGTGGCCCTCACTTAGCGTCGTAACATGCGCTTAAGATGAGACGCATGATGCTTACGGTCGACTCGATGATACGCGTGCCAAACACTTTCCCTATTTCCTCTTTCTGGAATTATAACTGCTCTCCCTTGCATTTGTCGATATTTCGCCATCGCTAGAGTATAATATTTTCAGGTAGAAGCCTGTTTCACTTACTCGGCCCCACGTCCACGAGAATGGGGTACGCTTGCATTGCTGTGTGTAGTTACGCGATTGGGGAGTGATGACGAGAGGCCGCTCTCCTTCCTTCGGTTGCGTGTGTCCCTGACATGGCAAAATAGGAAATTAAATTACAAGTGTGTATTTACGAGAACTTAACGCAGTTGCGCTTTATTTATTTCTTTATATCTAATATTTATATTTAAATGTATATATAAGCATTATATATATATATATATATATATATATATATATTAAGTATATTATATATATATATTAAATAATATAATATATATTACATAATTTTTATTAAAATATATATTTTAAAATTTAAATCTTATATTTAATGTTTTATGATGATAAGAAGGATTGAAGTAATTCGCACTACTCTTGATTCTTAACAATGCACTTGTAAAGAATAATGTTGAAATATGTGAATTGTCTCCGCAGACTTTATGAGAAAGTCCTGCTCCTATGGAAACAGTCCCCATATTTTGCCTTTTGTATCTGTGTTGATTTAAAGTGCTTCAATTGTGTGTTACATGTGTGTGCTGGCGGCCCCTCGGAGCGAAAGGGCAGGGAAATATGAATAATTGGAGGAAATATTAAGACTTAGAAACCGGTAAGTATACGCGCCGTATGTTCAATAAAAGGCGACATTAATTCATTTTATCGCAGTGAATATGACGACCTTGAGATCGATGTTTTGTAAACGATCGGAAAGTTTGGAGTGGACTCCCTCTAAGGCTTCTATGAACTCCCATGTTGTGTTTGCGCCTAAGGTACCTTTAATCCTAAGGCAAACTACTTTTACAAACTGACTGCGCTGTTGGGAGTCAGCCCATTTTGATCGACTGAGTTGGCTAGGCATAAGAAGTTTCGATGCCAAGACAAATAAATATTAACACAGAAAATTGCTCCCAAAAACACCACTATAACAAAAGGCAATGAACAATATCAAAGAAATGGCGAGAGAATAATTCGCCCAAATCGATTGCGCACAAAATTTCATGAAACATATTGATGCGAACTCACACATTCAAAGTACACCTCTTTGCCCACTTTTCAAATGCAAGTGAAATACACTATTTCTACACTTTGAAAGGCAATAATGTCAATTGCCCAGTGTCTCGTTGCCATCAAGTTCGCAATTTAAGAGCTTGATAAGCAAATCTATTAGGAAAGAAAACTAACGAACAGAAAGGTGTCTCTAAAGTGTCACGCATAGGTGATGAATGTGAATATTAGGGGAATTTAACAAACAGGTAACATTTTCCGCCGAATTCACGATACTGCAAAGCAAACAATTCTCTCTACCACTTTCACAATTTTTAACTGCATATAGTCGTTGTTAGAAAAATAATTATTAATCACCAGTTCTCAAACATTCTGTGGTGTCATTAAAATATACTCAATTGTAATCTGATTAAATCCACAATATTGTACTATTCTTCTATCAAACTTGCAATGAACCAAACACATTGAAGTGATGTCTATTGCTCAAGTAGAGATTATCATACCTGTCTACCAAGTGATCATTCGAAGAAACCCCTAATTGATTGTCTAATGGTTAACGCCTTACGTCCACTTGCCAACGCAATTGCCACTGAGCAAATCGATCTAACAATTTAAGAGCACCTTTATAAATCACGCTGTGATACATAAATAAACTAAGTAATTTCAAAGTTGAAAAGCTCCAAACGTGTATGTCTAATGTATTAATTATACACAATGTATAACGCTGAAATACCAGAAGTCTTCATTCAGAATTTGAAAATGGAGTGCTAAGAAAAAGCCAAAGTCTATTGGCCCAATCGAGATCAGAGTTGGAAGGAAATGTGGCCAAAAGTACTTATGGCTAAAAATAAGAGGTGAGAAAGGGAGCAACGGGATCACGATATAACCAATGCCCTTAGCCTGTCTTGAAGATTGAGAATTGCGTTTATTCCAAGGGCACAATTTTCACAAGGTTTACTGACGGTAAATGATCAATAAAATGCGTTTAATATTATCTAGTAACGCAAGTCTTATTTATTTCAACAAGGGATCTCTTTCATCAAATAGCCAAGTAACAAAATGTAATCTCAATACAAAATTTAGTGATAATCAATGAGCATCAATTGTAGTAATTCCTTCGGAGGCTCTTTTAAAACAAGACTTATTTGAAATTGGGCTCTAATTTGTCAATTTCTATTTTACATATTCCGCTTTCTCTCCTCTTAAGCTGTAGGTATTATGGAGAAATTTGCATTGCCACACTTTCACATGTAATTCGCATCAAGTTCATTACTTTCCGGGCATTTTTGCACATTCTTAATAATATCACATTAGACAAAATTGGCCCCTTGATTTCCCTGCTTGATTGTATATTGGGGCCTTAAATATGCCCATGGGAACCACTTGGGGTTGCTGAAATTGGAATTACTCAATTTGACTAATATTTGATTTAACATCAAGGTTAGCACTTGCTTTTTGTGTCAAGGAAGCAAACGGCCCAACATAGCTGTAGTTCTGTAAACACTAAGGAAGTTAAGTAAGTGGAAGAAAATAATGAATGAGAATTTAAGTAAAGTAAGAAATTGGATGAGTTTGTTGCGCAGTAATTGCCGACCTTGATGCAGAGTCGCTACAAATGCCACCAGCCATTCTGTTGTGTGGGTCATTTGATTAACAAGGCGGAAGTATATCGAGAAAATGAGAAAGAATTGACTTAGAACATGAGTTTACTATAATCCTCACGCACTTCGTCATTTCGAACAAGAAAGGGAAGGAAAAGGGGTTGTTGCCGTGCCCCTAGTTCTCTGCACGGTAAACTCAAAATACATGAATTGGGTACGAGGACATCCGGCTTTTAAATAAGTGCCACAGTTCTTCCATAGGTCTGTTTGTTTACACATTTCTCTCATTTCGCGCAGTTAACACACTAAAACTAGAAATCCATTTCTTCAACAGCCAAGAATATGACCTGATATTAATTTGCGGTTCTGGGCGTAACAATCTCCTTCCCTACAACATACCAGGTAGTGTGGTGCACCGCCAAAATATGCAGCGCTCTAAAGCTGTGTAGTTCATGCATATGCGGAACAGCATAAAGCAATGCTGGAGTACTTGCTCGAGCGCAGGCTATGGAATGAATTCAATTTCTCACTCTCTCTCTCTCTCTCTCTCTCTCTCGTGTCGACGTTTATGCGCGTTGCTACATTGTGTGCATTTATGTATCTGTGTCTTGCCTTGAAGCCTGTGAATGTGTATGAGGAGACGCTGGTCTCCTTGTATGCAAACAAAGCATTAATGTTGGCTGCTATCTAGTAATCAGCAACATATCACTATCATCAGCTGATGCTATGTCCGAATCAAAGCTTGTTGTGCTTAATAAGCTGCCTCACATCCACGATAATGCAGTTCGTTCGCAGTGTTGCGTGCTGCAACGTAGTAGGTTCGAAACATCTATAAGCCGCACACCGAAGATATGCATGAGTGGAGTGAATTAGCAGTAGTCGCGAGTATTATGAGAGAGCATATTTTGTTGGCGGTGGTGGCGAGTACGATGAGTATTTCGCTCGCTTGCTCTCCACTTACACAGCCGTCGCTCTCGATGGGTTGTAGGCAATGCGCCAATGTGTGTTCGCATGCCGAACCCGAGCTTTTGTGTGTTGCTGTGGGAAATCCAGCAATTTGTGTCAACGGTCAGTCAACGGACGGAGGTGCAATGGCGTGGAACCTCGCTCATCAGCGGCATGGCAGCAATGAGCTACTGTTGTGTGAATGTGCTTTTTTCCCAGTGCTGTTTGTCTGCGCGATACAGCGGGTGAGTGGGTACGAGGGTATGGCCTCCGTGACGTTATTGGCAGAAAGAGCAGCTCTGTATAAATCGTGTGGGCCAGCAAGAATTCTGTCGGCGGCAACGGCAATCACCTTGGCTCACTCGTGAGTACATTTGGATAAGCTCGACTATATTTGCATTCATCCACTTTGGTGCATTACTGCCAGCTCTTGTAAATGTGTAACTATCAACGCTATACCCGCAGTCCATATGTTATAAATATATCTTTTCTCCAGTAGGCTGCCGGTTCCGTCTAATATCCTAGTGGTATGTTTGCGTATTTGTTGCTTGCATCAGATATGCCAATCCATATCCGCAGAGGTGAAATAGCGCGTGTGCTTTTGTAGCGCACCAGTGGTGTCATGGACCTCATGTGCGAGGCGTAAGACGTGGAAATGATGGCAACGCCAGCGTTGCCTCTTTATGCGCCCCACTATTTGTCAAGATTTTACAGCTATTGCGATTTGTCAAATTGTTGCATAGTACACGTGGTAATTTCAGTTAGGGGGGTTTGTTTTAATCGGCACGTGGAACAGCTTTAAGGGCCACATTTGGAGACATGTCATGTTTATTATCGTTCTACGCGACGACGTCTTCGGATATCTTTGTGGTTAGGCTTTAAGCTAAAATCGCAAATATTTTTACGAATTTTCAAAAATTTCCATTACAAATTCCTTGCAAAGAATCCTGTTCAGCCAGACAGTTTTGTTTTAAAGGGCATTTACTGATTTTATGAAATACGCGAATTCTACTCTAGACGCTTTCTTTTGACGATTACAGCAACAAATTAAAATTATTGAGAGGTTCAATTTCAACTTCAATATTAGTACTTGAATTGGTCTACATATGCTCGGATAAGGAATTTGCTAGTGGACACAAATCGCACAAATCATGAAGTTCTGGGTTTGCTTCTTCTCCGAGAATAATTCGGCTTGCTTTCCCGTTTTCCCTCTGCTATCTTACGCTCCCAATATGTGCGGTTGATAAGACAAATGGAAATCCATGGCCGCTAAATATTCCTTTTTCAAGCTTATGAAGACCACTTCAACTACCTATACTGAAGTTGAAATCGAACCTCTTAATAATTTTAATTTGTCTTAAAAGTAAAGAAAGATCATTGCTGTAATCGTCAAAAGGACTCTAAAGTGGTTCTGAGTGAAGTAAACGCTTGCAATACTATATGGTACGTGGTGCTGGCAACTGTGTGGCCCACCACCAGCCTATGCAATGCTCTAATGTTGTGTATGCAGAGGCAAAATGCCTAGTGGCCGATGCCGGAAAGTTGACATATTTGGAGTGAGCCTATATGTTCCTATATGAGGTGTGTGGTCCGATTAAAAGACTAATGATACGCACGTGTATTTGTTGCTTGCACCAGACGTGCTGGACAATATTGCAGGAGGTGGAAAAGTGTATGCGTTTTTGTGGCGCTCCAGTGGTGTGCTTGGTGCTCCTGTGAAGGCCAGAAAACGTTTGGATGTTGGGAGCGCATGTTGGCTTGTTTGCATGCCAATGGATGCTGCTCTTAAAAACGCGTTCATGGGTAGAAGGTACGTTTAGTTTGAACAAAGGCTATCGTAAATTGAATGAAACGTTTAACTCAATTATTCTTTTCAAGAAAAGCCGGAAATTTGAACAGCAAAACTTCTTCCATACGGTGTTTAAATTATCACCTGTCTGATAAAAAAATAAGTGTATATAAAGGAGATAGGTAGTTCGGCATAGTAGGAATATATACTATGATAATTCCCCCTATAAATGTATTGCGAAGATACCGGTGAAAATAGATAATAAATAACAACCACAATTTGAGTCATGCAAGATTTAGCGATAATAAGAACCCAGAGTTACTCATAATTATACAGCTAATTTTTTTCGATTCCAGATGAATGTTACACTTTCTATCCCAATGGGGAAAAAGACAAATTTCCAGTGATTCTCCACGTGAATGACTCCATTGAATTCGCCAGGATTTTTATGACACGTGTAGAAGAGTTCGTCTTAGTAAAAAGTAGTGCTTTGCCCAGATAGAATAGGAGGTGTAAAACTAATCGGGAATCGGAAAAAATTAGCTGAATAATTCTGACTGACTCAGGATTTTCGATTATCTCAAAAGCTTGCATGACTCAAAACATGCAAAACATTTAAGGGGGGAGTTATCATAGTGTATATTGATATTAAATCTTCTTTATACATTATAATTTTTTATCAGATTGGTGAAATTTAAACACCGTATGGAAAAAATTGTGCTGTTCAAATTTCTGTTTTCCTTGAAAAAATATTGGAATTATACATTTCGTTCAATTTAGGATAGCATTTGTTCAAAGTAAACGTGCTATCTTATAAGGGCATCATCTACTGGCGAGCAAACAAGCAAACTATGCACCATAAGTAGTGGAGAGAACTGTCTGACACTCGATAACACTTGTGAAAGATTGACACCAGACAACATGGCTCAAAGCTGACGCCATCATCACTCAAATATATCTTGCCTGGTCCGCCCTAATGCCCCAGTGATATGCTTGTGTAGTTGCCGCTTGCATCGGATGTGCTGGGAGTATGCAAGGTGGTGGGATAGTGCATTCGCTTTGGTAGCGCAACAGTAGTGTGGAATGGCTGTGATGTACGATGATGGCGTCGCCTTCCTTACGGCCTCACTCTGTGTCGAGTTTGTACACATATATCAATGTGCGAGTTCTTATTACTATTTAATTTTATATAAAATCTTTGTATATATATATATATTACTGCAAATAAGTGATCTCACTATTCCAATTACTAGATTCAGAGTCAGAATCAGTAATTCTTAAATTAGCTGGTTAAATGGTGGATGAAGTGGTGGCACTAAAGCTAACGGTTCAATTACATGCTGAATATTACGCCATTCTTTATAAAAAATTAACTGAATATAAATAGTAAGAAACAAAAGGAAAACGTACTAACTTGTCAGTACAGTTACATTACTTGATGAGAAGGTACATTTTCATCCGTCTACACGGTCGAATAAAGGAATAGAGGGTTTCATATTCAGCGCCATTGTTACCAATGCACTTGCAAAAGTAAGGTTTAAAATAATCGAACTATCTTCATAGGAGCAGGGCCATCTTATGATGCTCATCGATGTGCTCAGTTAAATCCTTGTATATTGCTGGTGTTCATAGAACTGTGAATATCAAACTGGAGTTAAACACTCCCACTGCATGCGTATGGTCATACATGGTCATGTATCAAAACGCTGAATTAAAACTTTACTGGCTACACAAATAAATATTTTTACAGGGTATAAATTCTTCTGTTTGAGACTATAAGAGTAAAAGAAAATATAAAGTACATTATTATAATATAATATTATAATTATATTATTATAATTTATATTTTCTTTTACTCTTATAGTCTCAAAGAGAAGAATTTATACCCTGTAAAAATAAAGAAAACTTTTACTGAACAGATAGTTTATTGAACATTGCCTTTCTAAGTGCATTAGTAAAAGTGGCGCTGAGTACGAAACTCTCCACTCTTTCATTCGACTGTTAGGCAGAAGAAAAGTGTATCATCTAACAAGTCAAACCAATATCAATGATACTTGCAATTTTATGCAACCTCATGTAACATTTAAGTGTCGGTCGTCTTTAATAAGACCTTTTAGCCACCTGTGATGGCATGAAAAATTGGTATTCTACTCTATCTTATATACAGTTGTATGTTAGAAATAAAATCATTAATTTTCAACATGTGGGTTTTACAATCTGCAATTGTAAGTATAAGAGACACTTAATAATACGATTATTCGAGCGTCTATCATTTTGCAGGATACTGAGTCCTGAGTGTTAGACAGACTATAAGATAAAATGTGATTTACATTAGATTTTGGTGTTGTCGTAAGGGTTAATTTGTCAACCAGTCCAATTGCACTGTGTTTCTATTGTGAGTGAGGAGTGATACAAAACTCTACTCCAAAACATATATTACACACTGGCTGAGGGAAGAAATGGATGGACTATGACAGCTTAAAGTGAGGGTGTTAACGTGTGCTCGAGGAGAAGGAGGAGGTGAAGGTGGAGAGAGAGGAATGCTTCGAAGAATTTCAAGTTCTCCTATTGCCCATTATCAGCAATATCTGCAGGTAGTTCAGGCATGAAAGCACAAACCAAAATATGGGACAGGGTAACTGCGAAATCATATGAACGTGTTTTCCTCGTATTTCTGTATCAAAGATGGCAAAACTATGGGAAATACACACCGATATTTGTATTGATTATTCTAGAGTTCTGGTGAAAGTGTTCGCCTGATTTCCTGGTTTTCCTCGTATTTGACCACCCCCACACTTCTTTCTGGCTCCATTTTTACATTCAAATTAACTGTATCTCTGGTATCCCTCTTCGTCCTGCCTGGCATCATGCTTTCCATTGCTTTGAAAACTCTAACGTTCCAGTTGCTGTCTCATAAAATGCTCACCTGTAGACGATATAATAGGCTTAAATGGCAGCCAATGAGAATGCAGCATTCAAGTTGAGCCAATTGCATCAAAGGAATTGACTGAGGAAGCGAGTTGCATCACACTTGGTCACAATTGTCGAGGGTGATGAGTTTTTCGTGGCATGTGTTTGCATCCACTAATGGCTGAGAGATAACAAGATGAATGTCAAGTATCTCCCTAAGCAGACTACATAGACGTGTGTAAGCTTTACTTTCATAAAAATCTTCATAAAGCAATGAGCCACCATCACTGCTACTTCATTACCGCATGAAGCTAGAAATATATTGTCTTGGTAGTACCTTTATTCACAGTGTTCTCTGTGTTTTGCATGGCTAAACGCGTATATTTCTGTACAGTGCATAACAGTACCTGACGCATAGCCATTAAGACCTCAATTTTTGTTAAGTTGCTTTCCCAGTTCATAAATCAGAATGTACTGGAATAGTCTAGAAGTGATAGTGAATATCCACACCGATGATCGAATTGACCAATAGATGTCGAAGTGCAGCTAGCTGAAAGTGATTAATGTAGTGGTTCAACATGGCATTACTTCACCAAATTCACTCTTCGTGTACCACTAAAATTGACTGACGCTAGTGGCATGGGCTAAACTGACATTAAGAGGCCTCCTTCTACACATCGCGAATGTATTCGGTAGAGTGGGCTCCGTAAACATAGATAAGGCAAATGATGTCCCAGTTGTGTATGTCGATTGAAAATACCAAAATACTTGTTAACTTGATCGCGTCCAGTTTGGACATACTTCACATGGGAGGACCAATATGCCGTACGTCAAGTATATTCAATAATATTACTACTTCCGCTCAGTGTAATCTTAAATTTCTACAACATCTTCATGGTGACTAGGTGTTTTAATTCAACTGCAAATTCCATCAGTAGATTCTATCGAGTTGCCAAAGTCTGGGTACTTTTATAGTTCCGTTTACTTGAAATAAGAAAAGTGAATTGGACTTTAATTTCCATGATATGCATTGGCTTCTTCAAGCAAAATGGCCCACCGATAGAAGTAAAGATTGAGTTCTTGACTAAAAACACACATTTCTTCTCCATTTTCACTAGTGCCACGTCTGAGCCTTTGGACATTATGTATTTAAATTTACCGAAAAACCAGCTACTAGGCTTCTGTGCAGGAAATTAGCAATTCGCCAATCGTGTACTGGTTTATGTGGAGCATGGACTATCAGCGCCTCGAATAGAATAAGGAATTGGTACATCCTTACTAAACCATATAGCAAAACCATCTTAAATTTCAATCAATATCAGCCATTTATATTAATGAAAATGATGACCATATACCATTGATAGTCAACGAAAAGAATCCGATTAAATCGCAAAATCTTTACTTCTTTCACATTGGTTCTTTTTAAATATTAACTGCTTAGTGGTATTTGTTGACAATAGACCTATAAGGGTTCATTAGCGTTATTGTCATTGGCCCTGCTATTAATGACAAAGCGGCTTGAGCCCACGTGATTATATAACAATTTGTTTTCAGCGGTGTGCCAAGTTCACTTCTTTGCGTATAACGATAAAGCAGTCGAACCTAAGGATATTGATCTAGTTTATAAACTTCCAGGTGCAATGTGGAAAGAGGAGCATCATGAAGCCTCTCCAGCATAAGTTCGAATTCTGCTACCCTCAACAATGGAAAAATTAACCTTTACGTTTTACATTTCTGATCGCTTGGCTTGTATCGATGAGTATCGAATCTATGATATATGACTTAGTGCAGGAGAATTTCAATTTTTGGAGGGAAGTCAAAATCCATCAGGTCACATTTAGGTCTTCACGAGAAGCTTCAAGTGTGAGAATGAATAGTGGTTCGCTAATTCTCACTTTGATTAACTTTCAATGATAATACTTTCCCTTTTGTGTAAATACTTATTTGTCATGGCACCAAATCTTCTCACGTCTAGCCAACTCAGTCGGTCGAAATGAGCTGTCTCCTAACATCGCAGTAATAATATCACTGACGCAAATTGATCAGGGCTAACATTTACATAGCCCAATGCTGTGTGTCCAATACTCCACTCATCCATCTCAACTTTCATTCTTTTTGATTCGCAGATTGTTGTTGCATACTTTGACTTAACTGAGTCAGTTTTTAAAAGTAGTTGAACTTAGGATTAAAGCAATCTTAGACGTAAACACTATATTGGAGCACATGCAAGCTTTAGAAGGAGGTCAGACTCGGTTTTTCGACTGCTTACAAGACATCGATCTCAAGGACATCACATTCACCACTAGTAATAAATTAATACCGACTTTTTTCTTACTTTGAGTCTGGAAAGTCACTGGAAGTGTTGCGGCACATTGTCACAGCTTCTCGATGTTAACTTAATTGCACGCCTTTGTTAAAATGCTAAAGGTTAACCCAAAGTGGGATGATTGGAGTGTCTTATTGCATTACTTGAGTGAATTAATGAGAGAAGTCATGCAAAGGGGGTTTGTTTGCAACAAAAAACTTGGAAAAATAACTGACCTTGATCTAGGTTAACCAACCAATGACAGAACTAAATGTAAAATAAGGAGATAAAAGTTGGGGCTGGGGATTTAAGCTGAAGTCGATCTGAGCTGTTACTAATAGAGCGGCAGTATGCCTGTTGTATGAAGTCAAATCACAATGTTGCCAGCTCAAGTCATATCAGGATAACGTTATCACAGCGTATGTCAAGTATTTCATAATGCCTGCCGAAATCACTATTGTATTGAGCTACGACCCGTAAAAGCTGAAATGGTCAACACTCAGCCAGCTTCAAACTATCCTGAGAAATTGAACATGCAATTCTATTGAAAGAGGCTATAATTCGGTGATCTGTACTCAATAGTTTTAACACATATCCAATGCACAAAGGCGAGTTTCTTAGGGCATACTGTGTAGTTTAAATGAGGAAAGGATGTAACAATATCATAATGAGTGTCGCGTTGGGTCTGTTTAAGCACTTCAAAAGGGTAAAAATGCACCAATAACTTACAATTATCTAAGTCCCATTGACACTTCCCTCCTGTGTTTTAATGGAAATAGTTAACAGTACTCAATGTGTAGGAGACCACACTTCATTTGGAAATAGTAGTGAAATGAGGGTATGGGATGGAAAGATGGATAATTGAAGGAAATTCAAAGACTTAGAAACCAGTAAATATACAGTCTTATACTACCGTTGTTTGTTTAATCTCGTATTTGCTCAAGACCAAACAGAGGGCCTATCTTATTTCTCTTGATCTTTAATAAGACCTATTCAAATTCCACTTGCCTCTTCTTCACCTCTACCCTCTTATCCTTTTCTAGCCATCTCTAATTGGTTAATATGGTATTAAGAAGTGAGAGGGCCCGAGTAGAAGAGGTGATTGAAGAGTCATGCTTCATTTGAAACTAAGATCAATCCTAAGGTAAACTACTTTTACAAACTGACTGCACTGTTGGGAGTCAGCCCATTTTGATCGACTAAGTTGTCTAGGCATAAGAAGTTTCGATGCCAAGACAAATAAATATTAACACAGAAAATTGCGCCCAAAAACACCATTATAACAAAAGGCAATGAACTATATCAAAGAAATGGCGAGAGAAGAATGCGCCTAAATCGGCATCTCTGAAATTCATAATATGTGCTTGGGCTCTTTTACATACTTCTCTGCAGAACACTGAAAGACGTTATAGATGGCAGATTCTACGGCACGCTCCAAAAGATCTGATTAAATGCATCCTTCCGGAGGTTCCTCAGAGTCGAGATCATTCTTGAGAATTTCTCTTACTCTCAACCCAGTGGTATCTATTGCAAATTGTGGGTTAAACACTTCAGTTGCTCTTATGCCATTTTTTGAGCAGCAAATCGGCTTGTTGAATTCATTCAGCATTCGAGCGTGCAACGAAGGGTCATGATGGGGAGAATTTTGATAAGCTACTGGATGAAGTGACTGACTTTTACGAAGTTAGCAAGCAAAAGATTATTTTTGAGATGACTTATTGGGTGTTAGAATAAGCTTTCCTTAGGATAAGTGAACGATGACATAAAAGAGCCTAGACTTTGGCAACTTAGTAAAATCTACTGATAGAAGTCAGCAAACCAGCAATTAGATTAAAAGCACCTGAGCACCTCTTCGCTGATACCATAACAGTGTTGGAGAAATTTTAAAGTACATTTAGAGGAAGTAGTAATATTATTGTGCATACGTGGCGTAGGGTGTTCGGTCCCTGTCCACTCTGGGATTAGCTCCTTTGTCTCACCCGCATTAACAGTTAATAATAGAACTTAAGCTGGTCTAACCGTAAAATAAGATATCGTGGAAGCCAATTGACAGATTGTGAGTGTTAGACAGACTATAAGATAAAATGTGATTTACATTAGATTTTGGTGTTGTCGTAAGGGTTAATTTGCCAACCAGTCCAATTGCACTGTGTTTCTATTGTGAGTGAGGAGTGATACAAAACTCTACTCCAAAACATATATTACACACTGGCTGAGGGAAGAAATGGATGGACTATGACAGCTTAAAGTGAGGGTGTTAACGTGTGCTCGAGGAGAAGGAGGAGGTGAAGGTGGAGAGAGAGGAATGCTTCGAAGAATTTCAAGTTCTCCTATTGCCCATTATCAGCAATATCTGCAGGTAGTTCAGGCATGAAAGCACAAACCAAAATATGGGACAGGGTAACTGCGAAATCATATGAACGTGTTTTCCTCGTATTTCTGTATCAAAGATGGCAAAACTATGGGAAATACACACCGATATTTGTATTGATTATTCTAGAGTTCTGGTGAAAGTGTTCGCCTGATTTCCTGGTTTTCCTCGTATTTGACCACCCCCACACTTCTTTCTGGCTCCATTTTTACATTCAAATTAACTGTATCTCTGGTATCCCTCTTCGTCCTGCCTGGCATCATGCTTTCCATTGCTTTGAAAACTCTAACGTTCCAGTTGCTGTCTCATAAAATGCTCACCTGTAGACGATATAATAGGCTTAAATGGCAGCCAATGAGAATGCAGCATTCAAGTTGAGCCAATTGCATCAAAGGAATTGACTGAGGAAGCGAGTTGCATCACACTTGGTCACAATTGTCGAGGGTGATGAGTTTTTCGTGGCATGTGTTTGCATCCACTAATGGCTGAGAGATAACAAGATGAATGTCAAGTATCTCCCTAAGCAGACTACATAGACGTGTGTAAGCTTTACTTTCATAAAAATCTTCATAAAGCAATGAGCCACCATCACTGCTACTTCATTACCGCATGAAGCTAGAAATATATTGTCTTGGTAGTACCTTTATTCACAGTGTTCTCTGTGTTTTGCATGGCTAAACGCGTATATTTCTGTACAGTGCATAACAGTACCTGACGCATAGCCATTAAGACCTCAATTTTTGTTAAGTTGCTTTCCCAGTTCATAAATCAGAATGTACTGGAATAGTCTAGAAGTGATAGTGAATATCCACACCGATGATCGAATTGACCAATAGATGTCGAAGTGCAGCTAGCTGAAAGTGATTAATGTAGTGGTTCAACATGGCATTACTTCACCAAATTCACTCTTCGTGTACCACTAAAATTGACTGACGCTAGTGGCATGGGCTAAACTGACATTAAGAGGCCTCCTTCTACACATCGCGAATGTATTCGGTAGAGTGGGCTCCGTAAACATAGATAAGGCAAATGATGTCCCAGTTGTGTATGTCGATTGAAAATACCAAAATACTTGTTAACTTGATCGCGTCCAGTTTGGACATACTTCACATGGGAGGACCAATATGCCGTACGTCAAGTATATTCAATAATATTACTACTTCCGCTCAGTGTAATCTTAAATTTCTACAACATCTTCATGGTGACTAGGTGTTTTAATTCAACTGCAAATTCCATCAGTAGATTCTATCGAGTTGCCAAAGTCTGGGTACTTTTATAGTTCCGTTTACTTGAAATAAGAAAAGTGAATTGGACTTTAATTTCCATGATATGCATTGGCTTCTTCAAGCAAAATGGCCCACCGATAGAAGTAAAGATTGAGTTCTTGACTAAAAACACACATTTCTTCTCCATTTTCACTAGTGCCACGTCTGAGCCTTTGGACATTATGTATTTAAATTTACCGAAAAACCAGCTACTAGGCTTCTGTGCAGGAAATTAGCAATTCGCCAATCGTGTACTGGTTTATGTGGAGCATGGACTATCAGCGCCTCGAATAGAATAAGGAATTGGTACATCCTTACTAAACCATATAGCAAAACCATCTTAAATTTCAATCAATATCAGCCATTTATATTAATGAAAATGATGACCATATACCATTGATAGTCAACGAAAAGAATCCGATTAAATCGCAAAATCTTTACTTCTTTCACATTGGTTCTTTTTAAATATTAACTGCTTAGTGGTATTTGTTGACAATAGACCTATAAGGGTTCATTAGCGTTATTGTCATTGGCCCTGCTATTAATGACAAAGCGGCTTGAGCCCACGTGATTATATAACAATTTGTTTTCAGCGGTGTGCCAAGTTCACTTCTTTGCGTATAACGATAAAGCAGTCGAACCTAAGGATATTGATCTAGTTTATAAACTTCCAGGTGCAATGTGGAAAGAGGAGCATCATGAAGCCTCTCCAGCATAAGTTCGAATTCTGCTACCCTCAACAATGGAAAAATTAACCTTTACGTTTTACATTTCTGATCGCTTGGCTTGTATCGATGAGTATCGAATCTATGATATATGACTTAGTGCAGGAGAATTTCAATTTTTGGAGGGAAGTCAAAATCCATCAGGTCACATTTAGGTCTTCACGAGAAGCTTCAAGTGTGAGAATGAATAGTGGTTCGCTAATTCTCACTTTGATTAACTTTCAATGATAATACTTTCCCTTTTGTGTAAATACTTATTTGTCATGGCACCAAATCTTCTCACGTCTAGCCAACTCAGTCGGTCGAAATGAGCTGTCTCCTAACATCGCAGTAATAATATCACTGACGCAAATTGATCAGGGCTAACATTTACATAGCCCAATGCTGTGTGTCCAATACTCCACTCATCCATCTCAACTTTCATTCTTTTTGATTCGCAGATTGTTGTTGCATACTTTGACTTAACTGAGTCAGTTTTTAAAAGTAGTTGAACTTAGGATTAAAGCCATCTTAGATGTAAACACTATATTGGAGCACATGCAAGCTTTAGAAGGAGGTCAGACTCGGTTTTTCGACTGCTTACAAGACATCGATCTCAAGGACATCACATTCACCACTAGTAATAAATTAATACCGACTTTTTTCTTACTTTGAGTCTGGAAAGTCACTGGAAGTGTTGCGGCACATTGTCACAGCTTCTCGATGTTAACTTAATTGCACGCCTTTGTTAAAATGCTAAAGGTTAACCCAAAGTGGGATGATTGGAGTGTCTTATTGCATTACTTGAGTGAATTAATGAGAGAAGTCATGCAAAGGGGGTTTGTTTGCAACAAAAAACTTGGAAAAATAACTGACCTTGATCTAGGTTAACCAACCAATGACAGAACTAAATGTAAAATAAGGAGATAAAAGTTGGGGCTGGGGATTTAAGCTGAAGTCGATCTGAGCTGTTACTAATAGAGCGGCAGTATGCCTGTTGTATGAAGTCAAATCACAATGTTGCCAGCTCAAGTCATATCAGGATAACGTTATCACAGCGTATGTCAAGTATTTCATAATGCCTGCCGAAATCACTATTGTATTGAGCTACGACCCGTAAAAGCTGAAATGGTCAACACTCAGCCAGCTTCAAACTATCCTGAGAAATTGAACATGCAATTCTATTGAAAGAGGCTATAATTCGGTGATCTGTACTCAATAGTTTTAACACATATCCAATGCACAAAGGCGAGTTTCTTAGGGCATACTGTGTAGTTTAAATGAGGAAAGGATGTAACAATATCATAATGAGTGTCGCGTTGGGTCTGTTTAAGCACTTCAAAAGGGTAAAAATGCACCAATAACTTACAATTATCTAAGTCCCATTGACACTTCCCTCCTGTGTTTTAATGGAAATAGTTAACAGTACTCAATGTGTAGGAGACCACACTTCATTTGGAAATAGTAGTGAAATGAGGGTATGGGATGGAAAGATGGATAATTGAAGGAAATTCAAAGACTTAGAAACCAGTAAATATACAGTCTTATACTACCGTTGTTTGTTTAATCTCGTATTTGCTCAAGACCAAACAGAGGGCCTATCTTATTTCTCTTGATCTTTAATAAGACCTATTCAAATTCCACTTGCCTCTTCTTCACCTCTACCCTCTTATCCTTTTCTAGCCATCTCTAATTGGTTAATATGGTATTAAGAAGTGAGAGGGCCCGAGTAGAAGAGGTGATTGAAGAGTCATGCTTCATTTGAAACTAAGATCAATCCTAAGGTAAACTACTTTTACAAACTGACTGCACTGTTGGGAGTCAGCCCATTTTGATCGACTAAGTTGTCTAGGCATAAGAAGTTTCGATGCCAAGACAAATAAATATTAACACAGAAAATTGCGCCCAAAAACACCATTATAACAAAAGGCAATGAACTATATCAAAGAAATGGCGAGAGAAGAATGCGCCTAAATCGGCATCTCTGAAATTCATAATATGTGCTTGGGCTCTTTTACATACTTCTCTGCAGAACACTGAAAGACGTTATAGATGGCAGATTCTACGGCACGCTCCAAAAGATCTGATTAAATGCATCCTTCCGGAGGTTCCTCAGAGTCGAGATCATTCTTGAGAATTTCTCTTACTCTCAACCCAGTGGTATCTATTGCAAATTGTGGGTTAAACACTTCAGTTGCTCTTATGCCATTTTTTGAGCAGCAAATCGGCTTGTTGAATTCATTCAGCATTCGAGCGTGCAACGAAGGGTCATGATGGGGAGAATTTTGATAAGCTACTGGATGAAGTGACTGACTTTTACGAAGTTAGCAAGCAAAAGATTATTTTTGAGATGACTTATTGGGTGTTAGAATAAGCTTTCCTTAGGATAAGTGAACGATGACATAAAAGAGCCTAGACTTTGGCAACTTAGTAAAATCTACTGATAGAAGTCAGCAAACCAGCAATTAGATTAAAAGCACCTGAGCACCTCTTCGCTGATACCATAACAGTGTTGGAGAAATTTTAAAGTACATTTAGAGGAAGTAGTAATATTATTGTGCATACGTGGCGTAGGGTGTTCGGTCCCTGTCCACTCTGGGATTAGCTCCTTTGTCTCACCCGCATTAACAGTTAATAATAGAACTTAAGCTGGTCTAACCGTAAAATAAGATATCGTGGAAGCCAATTGACAGATTGTGAGTGTTAGACAGACTATAAGATAAAATGTGATTTACATTAGATTTTGGTGTTGTCGTAAGGGTTAATTTGCCAACCAGTCCAATTGCACTGTGTTTCTATTGTGAGTGAGGAGTGATACAAAACTCTACTCCAAAACATATATTACACACTGGCTGAGGGAAGAAATGGATGGACTATGACAGCTTAAAGTGAGGGTGTTAACGTGTGCTCGAGGAGAAGGAGGAGGTGAAGGTGGAGAGAGAGGAATGCTTCGAAGAATTTCAAGTTCTCCTATTGCCCATTATCAGCAATATCTGCAGGTAGTTCAGGCATGAAAGCACAAACCAAAATATGGGACAGGGTAACTGCGAAATCATATGAACGTGTTTTCCTCGTATTTCTGTATCAAAGATGGCAAAACTATGGGAAATACACACCGATATTTGTATTGATTATTCTAGAGTTCTGGTGAAAGTGTTCGCCTGATTTCCTGGTTTTCCTCGTATTTGACCACCCCCACACTTCTTTCTGGCTCCATTTTTACATTCAAATTAACTGTATCTCTGGTATCCCTCTTCGTCCTGCCTGGCATCATGCTTTCCATTGCTTTGAAAACTCTAACGTTCCAGTTGCTGTCTCATAAAATGCTCACCTGTAGACGATATAATAGGCTTAAATGGCAGCCAATGAGAATGCAGCATTCAAGTTGAGCCAATTGCATCAAAGGAATTGACTGAGGAAGCGAGTTGCATCACACTTGGTCACAATTGTCGAGGGTGATGAGTTTTTCGTGGCATGTGTTTGCATCCACTAATGGCTGAGAGATAACAAGATGAATGTCAAGTATCTCCCTAAGCAGACTACATAGACGTGTGTAAGCTTTACTTTCATAAAAATCTTCATAAAGCAATGAGCCACCATCACTGCTACTTCATTACCGCATGAAGCTAGAAATATATTGTCTTGGTAGTACCTTTATTCACAGTGTTCTCTGTGTTTTGCATGGCTAAACGCGTATATTTCTGTACAGTGCATAACAGTACCTGACGCATAGCCATTAAGACCTCAATTTTTGTTAAGTTGCTTTCCCAGTTCATAAATCAGAATGTACTGGAATAGTCTAGAAGTGATAGTGAATATCCACACCGATGATCGAATTGACCAATAGATGTCGAAGTGCAGCTAGCTGAAAGTGATTAATGTAGTGGTTCAACATGGCATTACTTCACCAAATTCACTCTTCGTGTACCACTAAAATTGACTGACGCTAGTGGCATGGGCTAAACTGACATTAAGAGGCCTCCTTCTACACATCGCGAATGTATTCGGTAGAGTGGGCTCCGTAAACATAGATAAGGCAAATGATGTCCCAGTTGTGTATGTCGATTGAAAATACCAAAATACTTGTTAACTTGATCGCGTCCAGTTTGGACATACTTCACATGGGAGGACCAATATGCCGTACGTCAAGTATATTCAATAATATTACTACTTCCGCTCAGTGTAATCTTAAATTTCTACAACATCTTCATGGTGACTAGGTGTTTTAATTCAACTGCAAATTCCATCAGTAGATTCTATCGAGTTGCCAAAGTCTGGGTACTTTTATAGTTCCGTTTACTTGAAATAAGAAAAGTGAATTGGACTTTAATTTCCATGATATGCATTGGCTTCTTCAAGCAAAATGGCCCACCGATAGAAGTAAAGATTGAGTTCTTGACTAAAAACACACATTTCTTCTCCATTTTCACTAGTGCCACGTCTGAGCCTTTGGACATTATGTATTTAAATTTACCGAAAAACCAGCTACTAGGCTTCTGTGCAGGAAATTAGCAATTCGCCAATCGTGTACTGGTTTATGTGGAGCATGGACTATCAGCGCCTCGAATAGAATAAGGAATTGGTACATCCTTACTAAACCATATAGCAAAACCATCTTAAATTTCAATCAATATCAGCCATTTATATTAATGAAAATGATGACCATATACCATTGATAGTCAACGAAAAGAATCCGATTAAATCGCAAAATCTTTACTTCTTTCACATTGGTTCTTTTTAAATATTAACTGCTTAGTGGTATTTGTTGACAATAGACCTATAAGGGTTCATTAGCGTTATTGTCATTGGCCCTGCTATTAATGACAAAGCGGCTTGAGCCCACGTGATTATATAACAATTTGTTTTCAGCGGTGTGCCAAGTTCACTTCTTTGCGTATAACGATAAAGCAGTCGAACCTAAGGATATTGATCTAGTTTATAAACTTCCAGGTGCAATGTGGAAAGAGGAGCATCATGAAGCCTCTCCAGCATAAGTTCGAATTCTGCTACCCTCAACAATGGAAAAATTAACCTTTACGTTTTACATTTCTGATCGCTTGGCTTGTATCGATGAGTATCGAATCTATGATATATGACTTAGTGCAGGAGAATTTCAATTTTTGGAGGGAAGTCAAAATCCATCAGGTCACATTTAGGTCTTCACGAGAAGCTTCAAGTGTGAGAATGAATAGTGGTTCGCTAATTCTCACTTTGATTAACTTTCAATGATAATACTTTCCCTTTTGTGTAAATACTTATTTGTCATGGCACCAAATCTTCTCACGTCTAGCCAACTCAGTCGGTCGAAATGAGCTGTCTCCTAACATCGCAGTAATAATATCACTGACGCAAATTGATCAGGGCTAACATTTACATAGCCCAATGCTGTGTGTCCAATACTCCACTCATCCATCTCAACTTTCATTCTTTTTGATTCGCAGATTGTTGTTGCATACTTTGACTTAACTGAGTCAGTTTTTAAAAGTAGTTGAACTTAGGATTAAAGCCATCTTAGATGTAATCGCAACAGTGAAGTACATGGAAGCTTTAGAAGGAGGTCAGACTCGGTTTTTCGACTGCTTACAAGACATCGATCTCAAGGACATCACATTCACCACTAGTAATAAATTAATACCGACTTTTTTCTTACTTTGAGTCTGGAAAGTCACTGGAAGTGTTGCGGCACATTGTCACAGCTTCTCGATGTTAACTTAATTGCACGCCTTTGTTAAAATGCTAAAGGTTAACCCAAAGTGGGATGATTGGAGTGTCTTATTGCATTACTTGAGTGAATTAATGAGAGAAGTCATGCAAAGGGGGTTTGTTTGCAACAAAAAACTTGGAAAAATAACTGACCTTGATCTAGGTTAACCAACCAATGACAGAACTAAATGTAAAATAAGGAGATAAAAGTTGGGGCTGGGGATTTAAGCTGAAGTCGATCTGAGCTGTTACTAATAGAGCGGCAGTATGCCTGTTGTATGAAGTCAAATCACAATGTTGCCAGCTCAAGTCATATCAGGATAACGTTATCACAGCGTATGTCAAGTATTTCATAATGCCTGCCGAAATCACTATTGTATTGAGCTACGACCCGTAAAAGCTGAAATGGTCAACACTCAGCCAGCTTCAAACTATCCTGAGAAATTGAACATGCAATTCTATTGAAAGAGGCTATAATTCGGTGATCTGTACTCAATAGTTTTAACACATATCCAATGCACAAAGGCGAGTTTCTTAGGGCATACTGTGTAGTTTAAATGAGGAAAGGATGTAACAATATCATAATGAGTGTCGCGTTGGGTCTGTTTAAGCACTTCAAAAGGGTAAAAATGCACCAATAACTTACAATTATCTAAGTCCCATTGACACTTCCCTCCTGTGTTTTAATGGAAATAGTTAACAGTACTCAATGTGTAGGAGACCACACTTCATTTGGAAATAGTAGTGAAATGAGGGTATGGGATGGAAAGATGGATAATTGAAGGAAATTCAAAGACTTAGAAACCAGTAAATATACAGTCTTATACTACCGTTGTTTGTTTAATCTCGTATTTGCTCAAGACCAAACAGAGGGCCTATCTTATTTCTCTTGATCTTTAATAAGACCTATTCAAATTCCACTTGCCTCTTCTTCACCTCTACCCTCTTATCCTTTTCTAGCCATCTCTAATTGGTTAATATGGTATTAAGAAGTGAGAGGGCCCGAGTAGAAGAGGTGATTGAAGAGTCATGCTTCATTTGAAACTAAGATCAATCCTAAGGTAAACTACTTTTACAAACTGACTGCACTGTTGGGAGTCAGCCCATTTTGATCGACTAAGTTGTCTAGGCATAAGAAGTTTCGATGCCAAGACAAATAAATATTAACACAGAAAATTGCGCCCAAAAACACCATTATAACAAAAGGCAATGAACTATATCAAAGAAATGGCGAGAGAAGAATGCGCCTAAATCGGCATCTCTGAAATTCATAATATGTGCTTGGGCTCTTTTACATACTTCTCTGCAGAACACTGAAAGACGTTATAGATGGCAGATTCTACGGCACGCTCCAAAAGATCTGATTAAATGCATCCTTCCGGAGGTTCCTCAGAGTCGAGATCATTCTTGAGAATTTCTCTTACTCTCAACCCAGTGGTATCTATTGCAAATTGTGGGTTAAACACTTCAGTTGCTCTTATGCCATTTTTTGAGCAGCAAATCGGCTTGTTGAATTCATTCAGCATTCGAGCGTGCAACGAAGGGTCATGATGGGGAGAATTTTGATAAGCTACTGGATGAAGTGACTGACTTTTACGAAGTTAGCAAGCAAAAGATTATTTTTGAGATGACTTATTGGGTGTTAGAATAAGCTTTCCTTAGGATAAGTGAACGATGACATAAAAGAGCCTAGACTTTGGCAACTTAGTAAAATCTACTGATAGAAGTCAGCAAACCAGCAATTAGATTAAAAGCACCTGAGCACCTCTTCGCTGATACCATAACAGTGTTGGAGAAATTTTAAAGTACATTTAGAGGAAGTAGTAATATTATTGTGCATACGTGGCGTAGGGTGTTCGGTCCCTGTCCACTCTGGGATTAGCTCCTTTGTCTCACCCGCATTAACAGTTAATAATAGAACTTAAGCTGGTCTAACCGTAAAATAAGATATCGTGGAAGCCAATTGACAGATTGTGAGTGTTAGACAGACTATAAGATAAAATGTGATTTACATTAGATTTTGGTGTTGTCGTAAGGGTTAATTTGCCAACCAGTCCAATTGCACTGTGTTTCTATTGTGAGTGAGGAGTGATACAAAACTCTACTCCAAAACATATATTACACACTGGCTGAGGGAAGAAATGGATGGACTATGACAGCTTAAAGTGAGGGTGTTAACGTGTGCTCGAGGAGAAGGAGGAGGTGAAGGTGGAGAGAGAGGAATGCTTCGAAGAATTTCAAGTTCTCCTATTGCCCATTATCAGCAATATCTGCAGGTAGTTCAGGCATGAAAGCACAAACCAAAATATGGGACAGGGTAACTGCGAAATCATATGAACGTGTTTTCCTCGTATTTCTGTATCAAAGATGGCAAAACTATGGGAAATACACACCGATATTTGTATTGATTATTCTAGAGTTCTGGTGAAAGTGTTCGCCTGATTTCCTGGTTTTCCTCGTATTTGACCACCCCCACACTTCTTTCTGGCTCCATTTTTACATTCAAATTAACTGTATCTCTGGTATCCCTCTTCGTCCTGCCTGGCATCATGCTTTCCATTGCTTTGAAAACTCTAACGTTCCAGTTGCTGTCTCATAAAATGCTCACCTGTAGACGATATAATAGGCTTAAATGGCAGCCAATGAGAATGCAGCATTCAAGTTGAGCCAATTGCATCAAAGGAATTGACTGAGGAAGCGAGTTGCATCACACTTGGTCACAATTGTCGAGGGTGATGAGTTTTTCGTGGCATGTGTTTGCATCCACTAATGGCTGAGAGATAACAAGATGAATGTCAAGTATCTCCCTAAGCAGACTACATAGACGTGTGTAAGCTTTACTTTCATAAAAATCTTCATAAAGCAATGAGCCACCATCACTGCTACTTCATTACCGCATGAAGCTAGAAATATATTGTCTTGGTAGTACCTTTATTCACAGTGTTCTCTGTGTTTTGCATGGCTAAACGCGTATATTTCTGTACAGTGCATAACAGTACCTGACGCATAGCCATTAAGACCTCAATTTTTGTTAAGTTGCTTTCCCAGTTCATAAATCAGAATGTACTGGAATAGTCTAGAAGTGATAGTGAATATCCACACCGATGATCGAATTGACCAATAGATGTCGAAGTGCAGCTAGCTGAAAGTGATTAATGTAGTGGTTCAACATGGCATTACTTCACCAAATTCACTCTTCGTGTACCACTAAAATTGACTGACGCTAGTGGCATGGGCTAAACTGACATTAAGAGGCCTCCTTCTACACATCGCGAATGTATTCGGTAGAGTGGGCTCCGTAAACATAGATAAGGCAAATGATGTCCCAGTTGTGTATGTCGATTGAAAATACCAAAATACTTGTTAACTTGATCGCGTCCAGTTTGGACATACTTCACATGGGAGGACCAATATGCCGTACGTCAAGTATATTCAATAATATTACTACTTCCGCTCAGTGTAATCTTAAATTTCTACAACATCTTCATGGTGACTAGGTGTTTTAATTCAACTGCAAATTCCATCAGTAGATTCTATCGAGTTGCCAAAGTCTGGGTACTTTTATAGTTCCGTTTACTTGAAATAAGAAAAGTGAATTGGACTTTAATTTCCATGATATGCATTGGCTTCTTCAAGCAAAATGGCCCACCGATAGAAGTAAAGATTGAGTTCTTGACTAAAAACACACATTTCTTCTCCATTTTCACTAGTGCCACGTCTGAGCCTTTGGACATTATGTATTTAAATTTACCGAAAAACCAGCTACTAGGCTTCTGTGCAGGAAATTAGCAATTCGCCAATCGTGTACTGGTTTATGTGGAGCATGGACTATCAGCGCCTCGAATAGAATAAGGAATTGGTACATCCTTACTAAACCATATAGCAAAACCATCTTAAATTTCAATCAATATCAGCCATTTATATTAATGAAAATGATGACCATATACCATTGATAGTCAACGAAAAGAATCCGATTAAATCGCAAAATCTTTACTTCGTTCACATTGGTTCTATTTAAATATTAACAGCTTAGTGCTATTTGTTAACAATAGACCTATAAGGGGTTTATTAGGGTTATTGTCATTAGCCCTACTCTTAATGACAAATCGGCTTGAGCCTACGTGTTTGTATAACAATTTGTTTTCAGCGGTGTGCCAAGATCACTTCTTTGTATATAACGATAAAGCAGTCGAACCCAATGATATTGATCTAGTTTATAAACTTCCAGGTGCAATGTGGAAAGAGGAGCATCATGAAGCCTCTCAGGCAAAACTCCGAATTCTGCTACCCTCAACAATGGAAAAATTAACCTTTACGTTTTACTAATCTGATCGCTTGGTTTGTATTGATGAGTATCGAATCTATGATATCTGACTTAGTGCAGGAGAATTTCAATTTTTGGAGGAGAGTCAAACTCCATCAGATCACATTTAAGTCTTCACGAGAAGATTCAAGTGTGAGAATGAATAGTGGTTCGCTAATTCTCACTTTGATTAACTTTCAATGATAATACTTTCCCTTTTGTGATAATACTTATTTGTCATGGCACCAAATCTTCTCACGTCTAGCCAACTCAGTCGGTCTAAATGAGATGTCTCCTAACATTGCAGTTATAATATCACTGACGCAAATTGATCAGGGCTAACATTTACATAGCCCAATGCTGTGTGTCCAATACTCCACTCATCCATCTCAACTTTCACTCTTTTTGATTCGCAGATTGTTGTTGCATACTTTGACTTAACTGAGTCAGTTTTTAAAAGTAGTTGAACTTAGGATTAAAGCCATCTTAGATGTAATCGCAACAGTGAAGTACATGGAAGCTTTAGAAGGAGGTCAGACCGGGTTTTTCGACTGCTTACAAGACATCGATCTCAAGGACATCACATTCACCACTAGTAATAAATTAATACCGACTTTTTTCTTACTTTGAGTCTGGAAAGTCACTGGAAGTGTTGCGGCACATTGTCACAGCTTCTCGATGTTAACTTAATTGCACGCCTTTGTTAAAATGCCTTTGTTCACCTTTGTTAAATGGTGAAAGATTGGCATTCAATTTCATCTCCTGCCATACACAATGTGAGGACACGATTGACATGTAAATGTGATGACATGGTGTATGAGGCACTTGGATTTGCAAAGTGGGCATAGAGGGAGGAGTACATGGAATGGGTGAGTGAGTTGTGACAGAGGTGAATATGCGAGTCACTGTGATAAATGGTGAAAGAGTGGCACTCAAGTGCATCTCCTCTCATACACAAGGTGAGGTCATGATTGACCTGTGAATGTGATGACATGGTGTATGAGGCACTTGGATTTGCAAAGTGGGCATAGAGGGAGGAGTACGTGGAATGGGGAGTGAGTTGTGACAGAGGTGAACATGCGAGTCACTGTGATAAATGGTGAAAGTGTGGCACTCAAGTGCATCTCCTCTCATACACAAGGTGGGGTCATGATTGACCTGTGAATGTGATGAAATGGTGTAAAAGGCACTTGGATTTGCAAAGTGGGCATAGAGGGAGGAGTACGTGGAATGGGTGAGTGAGTTGTGACAGAGGTGAACATGCGAGTCACTGTGATAAATGGTGAAAGTGTGGCGCTCAATTTCATCTTCTGCCATACACAATGTGAGGACATGATTGACATGTAAATGTGATGACATGGTGTATGAGGCACTTGGATTTGCAACGTAGGCATAGAGAGAGGAGTACATGGAATGGGTGAGTGAGTTGTGACAGAGTGGAAAATGCGAATACAGGCCAACGAATCGAAATATTTTGTGCTCTCTTTTTATAATTATTATAATGCAAAAGAATGAACTTTAAAAGGCGCGTTTCCTACCCTAAACTAATAAACACTTAGAGTAGTGTCCCGAGAGTGGGTTTAAAATTTGGAAATTAGTTTTCACTATCTGCCAATTAGATCACGAATCTCCACATATGCAAAGTAGTTAATCTAACTTCCCTTTTTTTGTGAGCTAAGAGTGGGAGGCAGCTCTGGCTCACTTACCTAGGATATGGCAATAGGAATTTTAACGACTCACTCGAATTTGTTTATTGCAGTTCAATTCAACTTCAAGGTCGACGTATCCCATGTCAGCTTTGCACTTGTTTAAATGTATATTTGGAGACTTCCATATGCAGCCGCTTACGTCGGACGGGTAATCAAATTGCGTAAACACGATAACATGAATCGTGTGGCCCTCACTTAGCTTCCTAACATCCGTTTAAGACGAGGTGCATGATGGTTACGGTCAACTGGATGATACGCGTGTCAAACACTTTCCCTACTTCCTCTATCTGGCAAGTACAAATGGCACACGTTTCAATTGTAGGAAATATCACAATTGGGACTAGAGGTAACTATGAATGGGAAATTTCGAATAAGACCTCTAAAAAAAATAAGCCACCTAATCAAACTGAATTTGAGAGGGAACCGATTTCGCTTGGAATTATAACTGTTCCAAACTGGAGTTAAACACTCCAACTGCATGCGTATGGTCATACATGGTCATGTATCAAAACGCTGAATTAAAACTTTACTGGCTACACAAATAAATATTTTTACAGGGTATAAATTCTTCTGTTTGAGACTATAAGAGTAAAAGAAAATATAAAGTACATTATTATAATATAATATATAATTATATTATTATAATTTATATTTTCTTTTACTCTTATAGTCTCAAAGAGAAGAATTTATACCCTGTAAAAATAAAGAAAACTTTTACTGAACAGATAGTTTATTGAACATTGCCTTTCTAAGTGCATTAGTAAAAGTGGCGCTGAGTACGAAACTCTCCACTCTTTCATTCGACTGTTAGGCAGAAGAAAAGTGTATCATCTAACAAGTCAAACCAATATCAATGATACTTGCAATTTTATGCAACCTCATGTAACATATAAGTGTCGGTCGTCTTTAATAAGACCTTATAGCCACCTGTGATGGCATGAAAAATTGGAATTCTACTCTATCTTATATACAGTTGTATGTTAGAAAAAAATCATTAATTTTCAACATGTGGGTTTTACAATCTGCAATTGTAAGTATAAGAGACACTTAATAATACGATTATTCGAGCGTCTATCATTTTGCAGGATACTGAGTCCTGAGTGTTAGACAGACTATAAGATAAAATGTGATTTACATTAGATTTTGGTGTTGTCGTAAGGGTTAATTTGCCAACCAGTCCAATTGCACTGTGTTTCTATGTGAGTGAGGAGGATACAAAACTCTACTCCAAAACATATATTACACACTGGCTGAGGGAAGAAATGGATGGACTATGACAGCTTAAAGTGAGGGTGTTAACGTGTGCTCGAGGAGAAGGAGGAGGTGAAGGTGGAGAGAGAGGAATGCTTCGAAGAATTTCAAGTTCTCCTATTGCCCATTATCAGCAATATCTGCAGGTAGTTCAGGCATGAAAGCACAAACCAAAATATGGGACAGGGTAACTGCGAAATCATATGAACGTGTTTTCCTCGTATTTCTGTATCAAAGATGGCAAAACTATGGGAAATACACACCGATATTTGTATTGATTATTCTAGAGTTCTGGTGAAAGTGTTCGCCTGATTTCCTGGTTTTCCTCGTATTTGACCACCCCCACACTTCTTTCTGGCTCCATTTTTACATTCAAATTAACTGTATCTCTGGTATCCCTCTTCGTCCTGCCTGGCATCATGCTTTCCATTGCTTTGAAAACTCTAACGTTCCAGTTGCTGTCTCATAAAATGCTCACCTGTAGACGATATAATAGGCTTAAATGGCAGCCAATGAGAATGCAGCATTCAAGTTGAGCCAATTGCATCAAAGGAATTGACTGAGGAAGCGAGTTGCATTACACTTGGTCACAATTGTCGAGGGTGATGAGTTTTTCGTGGCATGTGTTTGCATCCACTAATGGCTGAGAGATAACAAGATGAATGTCAAGTATCTCCCTAAGCAGACTACATAGACGTGTGTAAGCTTTGCTTTCATAAAAATCTTCATAAAGCAATGAGCCACCATCACTGCTACTTCATTACCGCATGAAGCTAGAAATATATTGTCTTGGTAGTACCTTTATTCACAGTGTTCTCTGTGTTTTGCATGGCTAAACGCGTATATTTCTGTACAGTGCATAACAGTACCTGACGCATAGCCATTAAGACCTCAATTTTTGTTAAGTTGCTTTCCCAGTTCATAAATCAGAATGTACTGGAATAGTCTAGAAGTGATAGTGAATATCCACACCGATGATCGAATTGACCAATAGATGTCGAAGTGCAGCTAGCTGAAAGTGATTAATGTAGTGGTTCAACATGGCATTACTTCACCAAATTCACTCTTCGTGTACCACTAAAATTGACTGACGCTAGTGGCATGGGCTAAACTGACATTAAGAGGCCTCCTTCTACACATCGCGAATGTATTCGGTAGAGTGGGCTCCGTAAACATAGATAAGGCAAATGATGTCCCAGTTGTGTATGTCGATTGAAAATACCAAAATACTTGTTAACTTGATCGCGTCCAGTTTGGACATACTTCACATGGGAGGACCAATATGCCGTACGTCAAGTATATTCAATAATATTACTACTCCACTGCTCAGTGTAATCTTAAATTTCTACAACATCTTCATGGTGACTAGGTGTTTTAATTCAACTGCAAATTCCATCAGTAGATTCTATCGAGTTGCCAAAGTCTGGGTACTTTTATAGTTCCGTTTACTTGAAATAAGAAAAGTGAATTGGACTTTAATTTCCATGATATGCATTGGCTTCTTCAAGCAAAATGGCCCACCGATAGAAGTAAAGATTGAGTTCTTGACTAAAAACACACATTTCTTCTCCATTTTCACTAGTGCCACGTCTGAGCCTTTGGACATTATGTATTTAAATTTACCGAAAAACCAGCTACTAGGCTTCTGTGCAGGAAATTAGCAATTCGCCAATCGTGTACTGGTTTATGTGGAGCATGGACTATCAGCGCCTCGAATAGAATAAGGAATTGGTACATCCTTACTAACCATATAGCAAAACCATCTTAAATTTCAATCAATATCAGCCATTTATATTAATGAAAATGATGACCATATACCATTGATAGTCAACGAAAAGAATCCGATTAAATCGCAAAATCTTTACTTCTTTCACATTGGTTCTTTTTAAATATTAACTGCTTAGTGGTATTTGTTGACAATAGACCTATAAGGGTTCATTAGCGTTATTGTCATTGGCCCTGCTATTAATGACAAAGCGGCTTGAGCCCACGTGATTATATAACAATTTGTTTTCAGCGGTGTGCCAAGTTCACTTCTTTGCGTATAACGATAAAGCAGTCGAACCTAAGGATATTGATCTAGTTTATAAACTTCCAGGTGCAATGTGGAAAGAGGAGCATCATGAAGCCTCTCCAGCATAAGTTCGAATTCTGCTACCCTCAACAATGGAAAAATTAACCTTTACGTTTTACATTTCTGATCGCTTGGCTTGTATCGATGAGTATCGAATCTATGATATATGACTTAGTGCAGGAGAATTTCAATTTTTGGAGGGAAGTCAAAATCCATCAGGTCACATTTAGGTCTTCACGAGAAGCTTCAAGTGTGAGAATGAATAGTGGTTCGCTAATTCTCACTTTGATTAACTTTCAATGATAATACTTTCCCTTTTGTGTAAATACTTATTTGTCATGGCACCAAATCTTCTCACGTCTAGCCAACTCAGTCGGTCGAAATGAGCTGTCTCCTAACATCGCAGTAATAATTCACTGACGCAAATTGATCAGGGCTAACATTTACATAGCCCAATGCTGTGTGTCCAATACTCCACTCATCCATCTCAACTTTCATTCTTATTGATTCGAAGATTGTTGTTGCATACTTTGACTTAACTGAGTCAGTTTTTAAAAGTAGTTGAACTTAGGATTAAAGCCATCTTAGATGTAATCGCAACAGTGAAGTACATGGAAGCTTTAGAAGGAGGTCAGACCGGGTTTTTCGACTGCTTACAAGACATCGATCTCAAGGACATCACACTCACCACTAGTAATAAATTAATACCGACTTTTTTCTTACTTTGAGTCTGGAAAGTCACTGGAAGTGTTGCGGCACATTGTCACAGCTTCTCGATGTTAACTTAATTGCACGCCTTTGTTATCGGATTCTTTTCGTTGACTATCAATGGTATATGGTCATCATTTTCATTAATATAAATGGCTGATATTGATTGAAATTTAAGATGGTTTTGCTATATGGTTTAGTAAGTATGTACCAATTCCTTATTCTATTCGAGGCGCTGATAGTCCATGCTCCACATAAACCAGTACACGATTGGCGAATTGCTAATTTCCTGCACAGAAGCCTAGTAGCTGGTTTTTCGGTAAATTTAAATACATAATGTCCAAAGGCTCAGACGTGGCACTAGTGAAATGGAGAAGAAATGTGTGTTTTTTCAAGAACTCAATCTTTACTTCTATCGGTGGGCCATTTTGCTTGAAGAAGCCAATGCATATCATGGAAATTAAAGTCCAATTCACTTTTCTTATTTCAAGTAAACGGAACTATAAAAGTACCCAGACTTTGGCAACTCTTATTGCATTACTTGAGTGAATTAATGAGAGAAGTCATGCAAAGGGGGTTTGTTTGCAACAAAAAACTTGGAAAAATAACTGACCTTGATCTAGGTTAACCAACCAATGACAGAACTAAATGTAAAATAAGGAGATAAAAGTTGGGGCTGGGGATTTAAGCTGAAGTCGATCTGAGCTGTTACTAATAGAGCGGCAGTATGCCTGTTGTATGAAGTCAAATCACAATGTTGCCAGCTCAAGTCATATCAGGATAACGTTATCACAGCGTATGTCAAGTATTTCATAATGCCTGCCGAAATCACTATTGTATTGAGCTACGACCCGTAAAAGCTGAAATGGTCAACACTCAGCCAGCTTCAAACTATCCTGAGAAATTGAACATGCAATTCTATTGAAAGAGGCTATAATTCGGTGATCTGTACTCAATAGTTTTAACACATATCCAATGCACAAAGGCGAGTTTCTTAGGGCATACTGTGTAGTTTAAATGAGGAAAGGATGTAACAATATCATAATGAGTGTCGCGTTGGGTCTGTTTAAGCACTTCAAAAGGGTAAAAATGCACCAATAACTTACAATTATCTAAGTCCCATTGACACTTCCCTCCTGTGTTTTAATGGAAATAGTTAACAGTACTCAATGTGTAGGAGACCACACTTCATTTGGAAATAGTAGTGAAATGAGGGTATGGGATGGAAAGATGGATAATTGAAGGAAATTCAAAGACTTAGAAACCAGTAAATATACAGTCTTATACTACCGTTGTTTGTTTAATCTCGTATTTGCTCAAGACCAAACAGAGGGCCTATCTTATTTCTCTTGATCTTTAATAAGACCTATTCAAATTCCACTTGCCTCTTCTTCACCTCTACCCTCTTCCTATCCTTTTCTAGCCATCTCTAATTGGTTAATATGGTATTAAGAAGTGAGAGGGCCCGAGTAGAAGAGGTGATTGAAGAGTCATGCTTCATTTGAAACTAAGATCAATCCTAAGGTAAACTACTTTTACAAACTGACTGCACTGTTGGGAGTCAGCCCATTTTGATCGACTAAGTTGTCTAGGCATAAGAAGTTTCGATGCCAAGACAAATAAATATTAACACAGAAAATTGCGCCCAAAAACACCATTATAACAAAAGGCAATGAACTATATCAAAGAAATGGCGAGAGAAGAATGCGCCTAAATCGGCATCTCTGAAATTCATAATATGTGCTTGGGCTCTTTTACATACTTCTCTGCAGAACACTGAAAGACGTTATAGATGGCAGATTCTACGGCACGCTCCAAAAGATCTGATTAAATGCATCCTTCCGGAGGTTCCTCAGAGTCGAGATCATTCTTGAGAATTTCTCTTACTCTCAACCCAGTGGTATCTATTGCAAATTGTGGGTTAAACACTTCAGTTGCTCTTATGCCATTTTTTGAGCAGCAAATCGGCTTGTTGAATTCATTCAGCATTCGAGCGTGCAACGAAGGGTCATGATGGGGAGAATTTTGATAAGCTACTGGATGAAGTGACTGACTTTTACGAAGTTAGCAAGCAAAAGATTATTTTTGAGATGACTTATTGGGTGTTAGAATAAGCTTTCCTTAGGATAAGTGAACGATGACATAAAAGAGCCTAGACTTTGGCAACTTAGTAAAATCTACTGATAGAAGTCAGCAAACCAGCAATTAGATTAAAAGCACCTGAGCACCTCTTCGCTGATACCATAACAGTGTTGGAGAAATTTTAAAGTACATTTAGAGGAAGTAGTAATATTATTGTGCATACGTGGCGTAGGGTGTTCGGTCCCTGTCCACTCTGGGATTAGCTCCTTTGTCTCACCCGCATTAACAGTTAATAATAGAACTTAAGCTGGTCTAACCGTAAAATAAGATATCGTGGAAGCCAATTGACAGATTGTGAGTGTTAGACAGACTATAAGATAAAATGTGATTTACATTAGATTTTGGTGTTGTCGTAAGGGTTAATTTGCCAACCAGTCCAATTGCACTGTGTTTCTATTGTGAGTGAGGAGTGATACAAAACTCTACTCCAAAACATATATTACACACTGGCTGAGGGAAGAAATGGATGGACTATGACAGCTTAAAGTGAGGGTGTTAACGTGTGCTCGAGGAGAAGGAGGAGGTGAAGGTGGAGAGAGAGGAATGCTTCGAAGAATTTCAAGTTCTCCTATTGCCCATTATCAGCAATATCTGCAGGTAGTTCAGGCATGAAAGCACAAACCAAAATATGGGACAGGGTAACTGCGAAATCATATGAACGTGTTTTCCTCGTATTTCTGTATCAAAGATGGCAAAACTATGGGAAATACACACCGATATTTGTATTGATTATTCTAGAGTTCTGGTGAAAGTGTTCGCCTGATTTCCTGGTTTTCCTCGTATTTGACCACCCCCACACTTCTTTCTGGCTCCATTTTTACATTCAAATTAACTGTATCTCTGGTATCCCTCTTCGTCCTGCCTGGCATCATGCTTTCCATTGCTTTGAAAACTCTAACGTTCCAGTTGCTGTCTCATAAAATGCTCACCTGTAGACGATATAATAGGCTTAAATGGCAGCCAATGAGAATGCAGCATTCAAGTTGAGCCAATTGCATCAAAGGAATTGACTGAGGAAGCGAGTTGCATCACACTTGGTCACAATTGTCGAGGGTGATGAGTTTTTCGTGGCATGTGTTTGCATCCACTAATGGCTGAGAGATAACAAGATGAATGTCAAGTATCTCCCTAAGCAGACTACATAGACGTGTGTAAGCTTTACTTTCATAAAAATCTTCATAAAGCAATGAGCCACCATCACTGCTACTTCATTACCGCATGAAGCTAGAAATATATTGTCTTGGTAGTACCTTTATTCACAGTGTTCTCTGTGTTTTGCATGGCTAAACGCGTATATTTCTGTACAGTGCATAACAGTACCTGACGCATAGCCATTAAGACCTCAATTTTTGTTAAGTTGCTTTCCCAGTTCATAAATCAGAATGTACTGGAATAGTCTAGAAGTGATAGTGAATATCCACACCGATGATCGAATTGACCAATAGATGTCGAAGTGCAGCTAGCTGAAAGTGATTAATGTAGTGGTTCAACATGGCATTACTTCACCAAATTCACTCTTCGTGTACCACTAAAATTGACTGACGCTAGTGGCATGGGCTAAACTGACATTAAGAGGCCTCCTTCTACACATCGCGAATGTATTCGGTAGAGTGGGCTCCGTAAACATAGATAAGGCAAATGATGTCCCAGTTGTGTATGTCGATTGAAAATACCAAAATACTTGTTAACTTGATCGCGTCCAGTTTGGACATACTTCACATGGGAGGACCAATATGCCGTACGTCAAGTATATTCAATAATATTACTACTTCCGCTCAGTGTAATCTTAAATTTCTACAACATCTTCATGGTGACTAGGTGTTTTAATTCAACTGCAAATTCCATCAGTAGATTCTATCGAGTTGCCAAAGTCTGGGTACTTTTATAGTTCCGTTTACTTGAAATAAGAAAAGTGAATTGGACTTTAATTTCCATGATATGCATTGGCTTCTTCAAGCAAAATGGCCCACCGATAGAAGTAAAGATTGAGTTCTTGACTAAAAACACACATTTCTTCTCCATTTTCACTAGTGCCACGTCTGAGCCTTTGGACATTATGTATTTAAATTTACCGAAAAACCAGCTACTAGGCTTCTGTGCAGGAAATTAGCAATTCGCCAATCGTGTACTGGTTTATGTGGAGCATGGACTATCAGCGCCTCGAATAGAATAAGGAATTGGTACATCCTTACTAAACCATATAGCAAAACCATCTTAAATTTCAATCAATATCAGCCATTTATATTAATGAAAATGATGACCATATACCATTGATAGTCAACGAAAAGAATCCGATTAAATCGCAAAATCTTTACTTCTTTCACATTGGTTCTTTTTAAATATTAACTGCTTAGTGGTATTTGTTGACAATAGACCTATAAGGGTTCATTAGCGTTATTGTCATTGGCCCTGCTATTAATGACAAAGCGGCTTGAGCCCACGTGATTATATAACAATTTGTTTTCAGCGGTGTGCCAAGTTCACTTCTTTGCGTATAACGATAAAGCAGTCGAACCTAAGGATATTGATCTAGTTTATAAACTTCCAGGTGCAATGTGGAAAGAGGAGCATCATGAAGCCTCTCCAGCATAAGTTCGAATTCTGCTACCCTCAACAATGGAAAAATTAACCTTTACGTTTTACATTTCTGATCGCTTGGCTTGTATCGATGAGTATCGAATGATATATGACTTAGTGCAGGAGAATTTCAATTTTTGGAGGGAAGTCAAAATCCATCAGGTCACATTTAGGTCTTCACGAGAAGCTTCAAGTGTGAGAATGAATAGTGGTTCGCTAATTCTCACTTTGATTAACTTTCAATGATAATACTTTCCCTTTTGTGTAAATACTTATTTGTCATGGCACCAAATCTTCTCACGTCTAGCCAACTCAGTCGGTCGAAATGAGCTGTCTCCTAACATCGCAGTAATAATCACTGACGCAAATTGATCAGGGCTAACATTTACATAGCCCAATGCTGTGTGTCCAATACTCCACTCATCCATCTCAACTTTCATTCTTTTTGATTCGCAGATTGTTGTTGCATACTTTGACTTAACTGAGTCAGTTTTTAAAAGTAGTTGAACTTAGGATTAAAGCATCTTAGACGTAAACACATGAGCACATGCAAGCTTTAGAAGGAGGTCAGACTCGGTTTTTCGACTGCTTACAAGACATCGATCTCAAGGACATCACATTCACCACTAGTAATAAATTAATACCGACTTTTTTCTTACTTTGAGTCTGGAAAGTCACTGGAAGTGTTGCGGCACATTGTCACAGCTTCTCGATGTTAACTTAATTGCACGCCTTTGTTAAAATGCTAAAGGTTAACCCAAAGTGGGATGATTGGAGTGTCTTATTGCATTACTTGAGTGAATTAATGAGAGAAGTCATGCAAAGGGGGTTTGTTTGCAACAAAAAACTTGGAAAAATAACTGACCTTGATCTAGGTTAACCAACCAATGACAGAACTAAATGTAAAATAAGGAGATAAAAGTTGGGGCTGGGGATTTAAGCTGAAGTCGATCTGAGCTGTTACTAATAGAGCGGCAGTATGCCTGTTGTATGAAGTCAAATCACAATGTTGCCAGCTCAAGTCATATCAGGATAACGTTATCACAGCGTATGTCAAGTATTTCATAATGCCTGCCGAAATCACTATTGTATTGAGCTACGACCCGTAAAAGCTGAAATGGTCAACACTCAGCCAGCTTCAAACTATCCTGAGAAATTGAACATGCAATTCTATTGAAAGAGGCTATAATTCGGTGATCTGTACTCAATAGTTTTAACACATATCCAATGCACAAAGGCGAGTTTCTTAGGGCATACTGTGTAGTTTAAATGAGGAAAGGATGTAACAATATCATAATGAGTGTCGCGTTGGGTCTGTTTAAGCACTTCAAAAGGGTAAAAATGCACCAATAACTTACAATTATCTAAGTCCCATTGACACTTCCCTCCTGTGTTTTAATGGAAATAGTTAACAGTACTCAATGTGTAGGAGACCACACTTCATTTGGAAATAGTAGTGAAATGAGGGTATGGGATGGAAAGATGGATAATTGAAGGAAATTCAAAGACTTAGAAACCAGTAAATATACAGTCTTATACTACCGTTGTTTGTTTAATCTCGTATTTGCTCAAGACCAAACAGAGGGCCTATCTTATTTCTCTTGATCTTTAATAAGACCTATTCAAATTCCACTTGCCTCTTCTTCACCTCTACCCTCTTATCCTTTTCTAGCCATCTCTAATTGGTTAATATGGTATTAAGAAGTGAGAGGGCCCGAGTAGAAGAGGTGATTGAAGAGTCATGCTTCATTTGAAACTAAGATCAATCCTAAGGTAAACTACTTTTACAAACTGACTGCACTGTTGGGAGTCAGCCCATTTTGATCGACTAAGTTGTCTAGGCATAAGAAGTTTCGATGCCAAGACAAATAAATATTAACACAGAAAATTGCGCCCAAAAACACCATTATAACAAAAGGCAATGAACTATATCAAAGAAATGGCGAGAGAAGAATGCGCCTAAATCGGCATCTCTGAAATTCATAATATGTGCTTGGGCTCTTTTACATACTTCTCTGCAGAACACTGAAAGACGTTATAGATGGCAGATTCTACGGCACGCTCCAAAAGATCTGATTAAATGCATCCTTCCGGAGGTTCCTCAGAGTCGAGATCATTCTTGAGAATTTCTCTTACTCTCAACCCAGTGGTATCTATTGCAAATTGTGGGTTAAACACTTCAGTTGCTCTTATGCCATTTTTTGAGCAGCAAATCGGCTTGTTGAATTCATTCAGCATTCGAGCGTGCAACGAAGGGTCATGATGGGGAGAATTTTGATAAGCTACTGGATGAAGTGACTGACTTTTACGAAGTTAGCAAGCAAAAGATTATTTTTGAGATGACTTATTGGGTGTTAGAATAAGCTTTCCTTAGGATAAGTGAACGATGACATAAAAGAGCCTAGACTTTGGCAACTTAGTAAAATCTACTGATAGAAGTCAGCAAACCAGCAATTAGATTAAAAGCACCTGAGCACCTCTTCGCTGATACCATAACAGTGTTGGAGAAATTTTAAAGTACATTTAGAGGAAGTAATATTATTGTGCATACGTGGCGTAGGGTGTTCGGTCCCTGTCCACTCTGGGATTAGCTCCTTTGTCTCACCCGCATTAACAGTTAATAATAGAACTTAAGCTGGTCTAACCGTAAAATAAGATATCGTGGAAGCCAATTGACAGATTGTGAGTGTTAGACAGACTATAAGATAAAATGTGATTTACATTAGATTTTGGTGTTGTCGTAAGGGTTAATTTGCCAACCAGTCCAATTGCACTGTGTTTCTATTGTGAGTGAGGAGTGATACAAAACTCTACTCCAAAACATATATTACACACTGGCTGAGGGAAGAAATGGATGGACTATGACAGCTTAAAGTGAGGGTGTTAACGTGTGCTCGAGGAGAAGGAGGAGGTGAAGGTGGAGAGAGAGGAATGCTTCGAAGAATTTCAAGTTCTCCTATTGCCCATTATCAGCAATATCTGCAGGTAGTTCAGGCATGAAAGCACAAACCAAAATATGGGACAGGGTAACTGCGAAATCAATGAACGTGTTTTCCTCGTATTTCTGTATCAAAGATGGCAAAACTATGGGAAATACACACCGATATTTGTATTGATTATTCTAGAGTTCTGGTGAAAGTGTTCGCCTGATTTCCTGGTTTTCCTCGTATTTGACCACCCCCACACTTCTTTCTGGCTCCATTTTTACATTCAAATTAACTGTATCTCTGGTATCCCTCTTCGTCCTGCCTGGCATCATGCTTTCCATTGCTTTGAAAACTCTAACGTTCCAGTTGCTGTCTCATAAAATGCTCACCTGTAGACGATATAATAGGCTTAAATGGCAGCCAATGAGAATGCAGCATTCAAGTTGAGCCAATTGCATCAAAGGAATTGACTGAGGAAGCGAGTTGCATCACACTTGGTCACAATTGTCGAGGGTGATGAGTTTTTCGTGGCATGTGTTTGCATCCACTAATGGCTGAGAGATAACAAGATGAATGTCAAGTATCTCCCTAAGCAGACTACATAGACGTGTGTAAGCTTTACTTTCATAAAAATCTTCATAAAGCAATGAGCCACCATCACTGCTACTTCATTACCGCATGAAGCTAGAAATATATTGTCTTGGTAGTACCTTTATTCACAGTGTTCTCTGTGTTTTGCATGGCTAAACGCGTATATTTCTGTACAGTGCATAACAGTACCTGACGCATAGCCATTAAGACCTCAATTTTTGTTAAGTTGCTTTCCCAGTTCATAAATCAGAATGTACTGGAATAGTCTAGAAGTGATAGTGAATATCCACACCGATGATCGAATTGACCAATAGATGTCGAAGTGCAGCTAGCTGAAAGTGATTAATGTAGTGGTTCAACATGGCATTACTTCACCAAATTCACTCTTCGTGTACCACTAAAATTGACTGACGCTAGTGGCATGGGCTAAACTGACATTAAGAGGCCTCCTTCTACACATCGCGAATGTATTCGGTAGAGTGGGCTCCGTAAACATAGATAAGGCAAATGATGTCCCAGTTGTGTATGTCGATTGAAAATACCAAAATACTTGTTAACTTGATCGCGTCCAGTTTGGACATACTTCACATGGGAGGACCAATATGCCGTACGTCAAGTATATTCAATAATATTACTACTTCCGCTCAGTGTAATCTTAAATTTCTACAACATCTTCATGGTGACTAGGTGTTTTAATTCAACTGCAAATTCCATCAGTAGATTCTATCGAGTTGCCAAAGTCTGGGTACTTTTATAGTTCCGTTTACTTGAAATAAGAAAAGTGAATTGGACTTTAATTTCCATGATATGCATTGGCTTCTTCAAGCAAAATGGCCCACCGATAGAAGTAAAGATTGAGTTCTTGACTAAAAACACACATTTCTTCTCCATTTTCACTAGTGCCACGTCTGAGCCTTTGGACATTATGTATTTAAATTTACCGAAAAACCAGCTACTAGGCTTCTGTGCAGGAAATTAGCAATTCGCCAATCGTGTACTGGTTTATGTGGAGCATGGACTATCAGCGCCTCGAATAGAATAAGGAATTGGTACATCCTTACTAAACCATATAGCAAAACCATCTTAAATTTCAATCAATATCAGCCATTTATATTAATGAAAATGATGACCATATACCATTGATAGTCAACGAAAAGAATCCGATTAAATCGCAAAATCTTTACTTCTTTCACATTGGTTCTTTTTAAATATTAACTGCTTAGTGGTATTTGTTGACAATAGACCTATAAGGGTTCATTAGCGTTATTGTCATTGGCCCTGCTATTAATGACAAAGCGGCTTGAGCCCACGTGATTATATAACAATTTGTTTTCAGCGGTGTGCCAAGTTCACTTCTTTGCGTATAACGATAAAGCAGTCGAACCTAAGGATATTGATCTAGTTTATAAACTTCCAGGTGCAATGTGGAAAGAGGAGCATCATGAAGCCTCTCCAGCATAAGTTCGAATTCTGCTACCCTCAACAATGGAAAAATTAACCTTTACGTTTTACATTTCTGATCGCTTGGCTTGTATCGATGAGTATCGAATCTATGATATATGACTTAGTGCAGGAGAATTTCAATTTTTGGAGGGAAGTCAAAATCCATCAGGTCACATTTAGGTCTTCACGAGAAGCTTCAAGTGTGAGAATGAATAGTGGTTCGCTAATTCTCACTTTGATTAACTTTCAATGATAATACTTTCCCTTTTGTGTAAATACTTATTTGTCATGGCACCAAATCTTCTCACGTCTAGCCAACTCAGTCGGTCGAAATGAGCTGTCTCCTAACATCGCAGTAATAATATCACTGACGCAAATTGATCAGGGCTAACATTTACATAGCCCAATGCTGTGTGTCCAATACTCCACTCATCCATCTCAACTTTCATTCTTTTTGATTCGCAGATTGTTGTTGCATACTTTGACTTAACTGAGTCAGTTTTTAAAAGTAGTTGAACTTAGGATTAAAGCAATCTTAGAAACGTAAACATAATACATGCAAGCTTTAGAAGGAGGTCAGACTCGGTTTTTCGACTGCTTACAAGACATCGATCTCAAGGACATCACATTCACCACTAGTAATAATTAATACCGACTTTTTTCTTACTTTGAGTCTGGAAAGTCACTGGAAGTGTTGCGGCACATTGTCACAGCTTCTCGATGTTAACTTAATTGCACGCCTTTGTTAAAATGCTAAAGGTTAACCCAAAGTGGGATGATTGGAGTGTCTTATTGCATTACTTGAGTGAATTAATGAGAGAAGTCATGCAAAGGGGGTTTGTTTGCAACAAAAAACTTGGAAAAATAACTGACCTTGATCTAGGTTAACCAACCAATGACAGAACTAAATGTAAAATAAGGAGATAAAAGTTGGGGCTGGGGATTTAAGCTGAAGTCGATCTGAGCTGTTACTAATAGAGCGGCAGTATGCCTGTTGTATGAAGTCAAATCACAATGTTGCCAGCTCAAGTCATATCAGGATAACGTTATCACAGCGTATGTCAAGTATTTCATAATGCCTGCCGAAATCACTATTGTATTGAGCTACGACCCGTAAAAGCTGAAATGGTCAACACTCAGCCAGCTTCAAACTATCCTGAGAAATTGAACATGCAATTCTATTGAAAGAGGCTATAATTCGGTGATCTGTACTCAATAGTTTTAACACATATCCAATGCACAAAGGCGAGTTTCTTAGGGCATACTGTGTAGTTTAAATGAGGAAAGGATGTAACAATATCATAATGAGTGTCGCGTTGGGTCTGTTTAAGCACTTCAAAAGGGTAAAAATGCACCAATAACTTACAATTATCTAAGTCCCATTGACACTTCCCTCCTGTGTTTTAATGGAAATAGTTAACAGTACTCAATGTGTAGGAGACCACACTTCATTTGGAAATAGTAGTGAAATGAGGGTATGGGATGGAAAGATGGATAATTGAAGGAAATTCAAAGACTTAGAAACCAGTAAATATACAGTCTTATACTACCGTTGTTTGTTTAATCTCGTATTTGCTCAAGACCAAACAGAGGGCCTATCTTATTTCTCTTGATCTTTAATAAGACCTATTCAAATTCCACTTGCCTCTTCTTCACCTCTACCCTCTTATCCTTTTCTAGCCATCTCTAATTGGTTAATATGGTATTAAGAAGTGAGAGGGCCCGAGTAGAAGAGGTGATTGAAGAGTCATGCTTCATTTGAAACTAAGATCAATCCTAAGGTAAACTACTTTTACAAACTGACTGCACTGTTGGGAGTCAGCCCATTTTGATCGACTAAGTTGTCTAGGCATAAGAAGTTTCGATGCCAAGACAAATAAATATTAACACAGAAAATTGCGCCCAAAAACACCATTATAACAAAAGGCAATGAACTATATCAAAGAAATGGCGAGAGAAGAATGCGCCTAAATCGGCATCTCTGAAATTCATAATATGTGCTTGGGCTCTTTTACATACTTCTCTGCAGAACACTGAAAGACGTTATAGATGGCAGATTCTACGGCACGCTCCAAAAGATCTGATTAAATGCATCCTTCCGGAGGTTCCTCAGAGTCGAGATCATTCTTGAGAATTTCTCTTACTCTCAACCCAGTGGTATCTATTGCAAATTGTGGGTTAAACACTTCAGTTGCTC